>CM061362.1:14167713-15532713 GCA_030867105.1 Liasis olivaceus | reverse complement strand
TCTTGCTTTCCATAGTTCTCGTGTGCATTTGAAACCTCCCATACCCATTTGTAGGTTCTTTGAGACTGCAGACCTGAGTTCAATCAGTTTGTTATCCCCAGTTTTGAAACTGCCCCAATGTAAGGGTGATATGTGTTAGAATTTTATTTCATCATGCCCAAGCACACTTCTGTCCTCCAACCTGAGCAAGTTATATAACACTAATCAGTCTGAAGTGTTTTGCGTATACTGAGGAAAAAAGGACCTGAAATGGTTGTTACTCACCTAAATTTACAAAAGGAGTATTACTAATTATTATTAGGGTATTAATACCTATTAATACCTAACTCACTTCTAACCTATAGTTTTAGCTATTTTTGGTTGTATAGGGGGAAAAGAAGGAAAGTAAGAAAGCTTAATTTATTTTTATTGCTATATAAAATAAATAATCAATATACCGTATAAAACACCCCCCCAAAATCAAATGACACTATAGCAATTACATTTTTTGTGAATCAGTACTGCACTTGATTGTATTGTGTATGACTGTTAGCTATTGTATGGAGTCTTATTTAAATTGGGCCCTGGCCATGCAGTGACTTAGAAATGGTTGAGGAGTGACAGCTGGATGTTTAACATTCCCGTGCTCTCCTCCCTGCCCTATAAGATGCCAAGGTAGCTGTGGATAATTGAAGTAGAGATGGACATGGACTAGGGCAGGAGGGAAGGAAGGAATGGATGGAGTGGTGTAGGGATGCCAAAACATTGGAGAAGAAACACCTCTTAACAAGTGACTTTGATATAGGTAAATCTTGATTTAATTTTTCTTTTTCTGTGCAGAGGTCATAGAGAAAAGGTATCTTGAGGAGACAAAACAACTGGACCTAGATCTGAACAATGAAAGGCAGAGATATCAGAATCTGCTCCAAGAGTTCAGCCGGTTAGAAGAGCGATATGATGACCTCAAGGATGAGATGAAGCTGATGGGGGTGAGTTGGCCTGATGCCAAATTCAGGATTCAGTAACAGTCTTGGGTCTGGAATGGAAGCCATCCAATAGCTCAAAAGGAATGGGAATGTGCACAATTCAGATTGTAAACACAGTGAATGGGGAGGGCATCCTGAATCTTCTTCCTGCTTGCTGCTTCTCCATCTGCCTTTATTCAGCAAAGACTTCATTTTTCTCCATAAATTTGCTAAGTTCCCACCCCTTCAAGAGATGAACCAATTAAAGTGCAGGAAACCTTTAGGCTACAGAGGCACCAAAGTTAATGCTAGTGCTCACTTTCTTTCCAGAGTGTTTCCAAGCCAGGGCACAAGAGAACAGACTCCACCCATAGTAGCAATGAATCAGAATACACTTACAGCTCTGAGATCACTGAGGCTGAAGAGTTACCAATGAGAACAGAGGTAAGGTTGGAAAATACGCTACAATTTGTTATTTTCTCTGGGCCATGATGCAGCAGTTGTGCAGAAGTGACAAGACCTTGTCATCATATAGCAAATCAGTTCTGGAGATCGTTTTTGAATATCCAGAAATGTTCAAGCGTACTAAGTACCTGATGGTTGAGCCAGATTTTTAAACTATGATTTAAAACATCTCAGTATTATAAAGTTACAAGAACTTAGTGTGTTCATAATTTATATTTGACTCTTAACTGTCTCCCTGTTTTTTTTCCTTTCCATAAAATAAGGCAGAAATCCATGGTTGATCATGGACCTTAAAGTGTGTACTAGGCTTCCATTTTTAAAGCTTTAGGATAGATACTTTTAAAATTAGGTTTGTTTATCAAACTGACCTTTTAAATTTTTTGATTTATAAAATAACAATTTGAAAGAATTTGAACATCAATAAGTAGCTGTTTTAAACAAGTAAAAGGTATATATTCCCCATCATGTCTTCCCTTTAATTCTTGCTAACTTTTACATTCAGCTTGCATGCTAACATGTTCATTTAAAACCAGCTTGGAATATGACCCTTATGGAGACTTCATACTGCTGCTCTGATGTTGTTTGCACTGTAGGTCCTCCATATTGTGGGCCCTATTTCCTGAAAGCTCTCATTTCCATGTGTTTTCATCTTTTTCCTCATGATAACAAATGGTGTGTAGGCTGCCCCTCCTTCAGTAGCTTGGAAACTTTCTGACCCCACCCTTCCCCATTTGTCCTGTAAATCAGGAACCAAGTGAGAAGGCACCTTTGGACATGTCTCTCTTCCTCAAACTACAAAAACGAGTGAAGGAGCTGGAGCTAGAAAAGCAGTCCCTGCAGGATGAGCTAGACAGAAAGGAGGACCAAGTTATTCGAGCCAAGGCCAAGGTAAGATGGAAAGGATTATGTATCTTTAGAATTTAGACTTGTTCAGGTGGTGGTGACAGTTGGGATCTTATTCCACCTCCTCTCCCATTCAGCAGGTGGAAGGTAGGTCCATGATTCCCTCCAGGGGAAGATGCAGAAGGTAACTAAGGAATATGCGAAACGCTACTAGTGTTTTCGTTGTAATTGTCCAATTAAGATTTTTGTTGTTTTGGTCCACTCGTGTTAGAAGCAGGTTAGAATATTATTTTTTTCTTGTGGTATTCTGTTTCATGAACATCCCTTATGAACCTTAAAGGATGTTTTAATCTGGTTTTTACCCTTTATCTTAATATTGTTGATAAAATCAGCTGAGTGGTACTTTTAGTAGTTGTAACCTTTGGAACATCATTCACCTTTCCTTCTTGGCTTAGGCTGCAGAATCCTGTCCCTACTTACTGTTATACATTGCTTAAAAAGCTTAAACATTACATAAACATTACTAATTATCTAAATATGAATACAAGGAATTCACTGAAAAATCTATTTCTTCTTGATAATGTCTGAAATGTTCTGTTTTTAAAACTGGAATCTCTTTTTTTGTGTCTTGAATTTTTCCAGGAGGAAGAAAGGCCTCAGATGAGAGGAGCAGAGCTGGAATATGAATCTCTTAAGGTTGTGAGGAGTATTGTATTTTGGATCGCTGAATCCTATGCATTACCCCCAAAGTAGGCTAAATTAGAAAAAACTGATTTAAATGGTATTTACTGAACTTTTTTAAAGAATGTCCTAATGCTTCATGTACATACTACAGTACAATTATACATGGAGGCTGGTAGTCAGTAGTGATTTGGTTATTCTAATTTTTAGACTGAGGCACATTGACAAAAGTACCTGGAATTTGTCCAGCTTCCGTAATATGAAAACATCAGTGTGTCTGGAAGGCACCAAGATTTCTAGACTACTTTTCCACTTTAGGAATGTCTAAGTCAATGTTTTTCAAACTTAGCAGCTTTAAGATGTGTGAACTTCAACTTCCAGAATTCTGGCTGGCTGGAGAATTCTGGGAGTTGAAGTCCCTGCATCTTAAAGTTGCTGAGTTTGAAAAACACTGGTCTATTTCCATTCTGTATATTTTAACTGATTGCCATTCCTTCCATGGAAGAAAACCAGACAATACAAACACAAGGACAGGTCTCTTATGACTTCATCAGTCCACCAATTCATAGAGTTCTTTAGTGGAAATCACAAAGGTTTCATCTGGAATAAAGTAGACATATGTTTGTGATATACATAAGGGCTAGAACACCTTGTTTCAAACCCATCAGTAACTAAAATTGGCTTTTTTACCTTGATCTTGATTTTTGTTAGGACAGCTGATGAATGAGGACAACTCTTGTTGTTTTTCCCACCTTATACCCTGCAGCGTCAAGAGCTTGAGTCAGAGAATAAGAAACTAAAGAATGAATTGAACGAGTTGAGAAAGGCCCTGATGGAGAAGAGTGCTCCAGATGTCACTATGCCTGGTGCCCCAGCATACAGGGTCCTTTTGGACCAAATGACGTCTGTCAGTGAAGAGCTGGAGGTACGCAAGGAGGAAGTTCTCATCTTGAGGTCTCAGCTGATGAGCCAGAAGGAGGCAATCCAACCCAAGGTGAATAGCAGAAGCAAAACTGGTTGTATCATCCATTCATGTCAGTTAACAGCGCAAGGGCGGTTCATATTGCTTCTTTTCTTCCAAAGTATGATCCAGAATCAAACCAAATACTGGAATGGATTTTCTTCTGTAGCACATTAGCTATGTGTAAAACAGATTAAATGCAGGATTTCTGTGTCCTCTGTTCCACTGCAGGAAGCTCTTCTAACCATTGAATATGGTTGAGTCACCATTGGTGTTCATCAGCTGTTGTATTAATTTATGGAATGTTGGGGGGTGGGCAGCATGCTCAGTTCTTTGCTGTTTGATTGCTACGGTGGTCTGGAGTGGCCTTTCTGAAGCTTTAGAACAGCGTTTCTCAACCTTGGCCGCTTGAAGATGTGTGGACTTCAACTCCCAGAATTCCCCAGCCGGCATGGCTGGCTGGGGAATTCTGGGAGTTGAAGTCCACACATCTTCAAGCGGCCAAGGTTGAGAAACACTGCTTTAGAGGTTAGCAATTTCCTACAAGAAACAGTTTCCCTTGAAACATATTAGGAGAGCAAAGGGAACAATTGCTGGGGCAGGTGCCTCCTTCTTCATCGATCAGTTTTAATGAGTATGTATGTTGGATGACTCGTCTGTCTCTTTATTTTCCTGCTTCCACATGGATTACCAGGATGATAAGGTAACCTTGTTGCAGATAATTTTATTTTTAATGCTAGAATCCTTGTAAACCTGCCACATGTTGGTGTTAATGTATTCAAGCAAACCACTGAGTTGACCCCATGAAAGTAACAGGTGATGTTTTGATCTGCAGTACATTACACATGTGGTATTTTTGATTAGTTCTTTGGCAATAGCTTTCCTAAAATAAGGATGTGCAAAAGAAAAATGTGATTCCTTTATAGTGCTTTAGCTGGACAAGAATCTTTTTATTGTGTTGCTGTATTTTTTACGGCTTTGAAACAACCCTGGGAGATGTTCTTTAGACAGAGTGCATGACTGGGCCAAGGATCATCTAGGGAAGTTCATGACTCAATTGGGATTTGAACTCAAGCCACCTCATAATGCTAGTCCAACACATTTAGTGCAAATTGCTTTAGCAGTTCCTTTGGAAGAGCAGCATAGACATGTCCACATCATTATTTAGTTATCATTATGATTATATCACACAATTTATATGCTGCTTAGGCAGGCATGAACTTAAACATGTACTACTGCATCTTTCTCATTTGTTCTTCCCTTGGTTATCCCCAGAACACCATGACAGACTCTACAATCCTTTTGGAAGATGTACAGAAGATGAAGGACAAAGGAGAGATTGCTCAAGCTTATATTGGACTAAAGGAGACAAACAGGTATATATATTCAGATCATACCCTGAGTAAAAGTCTTAAATCTTTGTCTCCTTTTTGTCCCCCAACATTAATCATTATCTCTATTCTTTTTTCCTCGATCTCTCTGTCTCTCTCTCTCTCTCACACACACACTTATGGGGCATACAGAACATTTCTACTGTTGAACTGCTTTGAATTTGAAAGGCTCTGTTTTGCATTTGAAACAGAAAATGCTTGTAACTTGAGATACAATACCGTGAGCTCTAAACACTTCCAAAATGATGAAAACAGCCCAACTTGAATGTGAAATAGTTGCTTCAAACTCCAAACAGGGTGTTTTAAATTCAAAACATTGTGTGCATCTCCAGCATTTTCACTCCATAAATCTTGACTTCCAAACATATACATTTTAGGTCCTTCTGTTTTAGTCTCCCTAAGAGCAAGATGGTGTCGGTGCCTTCAGCTTTCACAGGAAAATAAAAGCTCGCGTTTGATGTTTGAAAAGTGTTTTGTGGGAGGTGGTCTTTATACACTATTCTGAAATTTATTAAACTGTGTGTTACCATTATGTGAAAATATAGCTTAATTTTATGCCTTGGTTTTCATCTCTCAGCGTTGTTCTTGGGCAAAAACTAAACTTTTTAAAATACAAAATTGTTCCAGGTAGAAGGAGTTTGGTAGATAATGTAGGGGACTGGCACTACTTCTCGCCAACGTTGGTTGCAGTATCAAATCTGCCCTTAGACAGAATGGCAGTGAAAATACTTTCAGATTGGGCTAATAGTCCTTGGAATATTACGTTGGCCTCCTATCACAGTGAATAATGGCTAGCTGAAAAGATTCTTCCCTTCTTCTATTACTTGTGCTGTGTAAAATCCTTATCTAAATGTATAAGAATATGGCTTATTTGCTCTGGTTTAATGAATCTGGAATAAAGCAGGCTTATCTGGACACATCTTATGATCTGAATTGCTCACAGGTTATCTTTTACAACTGCATTATCTTAAACTTCTATATTTACATGGGAGCAAGTTCCAGTGAAATCACTGGAGCTTAATTCTTAGTAGAGTTTTATAGGATTTCAGAAATACGAGTTAGGAAGTTTGCAGTCTTGCTGCAACTTAAGCATTAGGATTCTTTGGAACCCCATGGGATTCTTCCCAATAAACCTGTATAAGATTGCATTAGTAAACAGCTTGGAACTTACCAAGATCAAGGCTTCCTTTTTTTCCAGTTACACTGTCTTAGCTTACATTGTCCTTTAATTAGCATGTTCCATCATCTCCATCACGTGTCCCTTTTTGTGTTTCTGCATTTTAAAAAACATTTTGCTTGGAAGATCATCTCCTCAAGACTGTCATTTGCTGAATGAGGATGGAGAACTGTGGCTGGTGTATGAAGGGCTAAAACAAGCCAACAGGTTACAAGATTTCTCAGGATGGTGGTTGCAGTTTTAATTTGCATTCTTTCTTTCTTGCCTTCTTGTGTTACTAACATGCTGTGGAGCTGCTTTTGGCAATTACATTCAATCCAGATGTGTTTGTTAAAGGAAAAGAAAGAATAGTGTGCATTTATTTATTAAATTTACATACTGCCTGACTCAAAATGACTTTGGGCATCTAAGCCTCATATTAGAAAAGAAGTCCAGTGTTAGGATCAATGTCTGGGCATCTTCTGGGGCCATGAGGAAAGGTCCAAGCTGTAAAAATTTGAATGCAGAGACAGAATTCATTTACAGATAGTGGAGCTTCTGCATTCATCAGGAGAGGACAAGTGAGTGTATGAAACAACTCCATCACAGCCAGTAAATGCAAAATCTGTCCATCCTTTCTGCTAGATGGGAAGAAGAGGAGGCCCAACTGTTGTTGTTCTGGCATTAACACATTCTTCCCCTGTGCAGCTTTGTTTCTTTATTTGGAAAGAGGGTGAGTTCCTCTGCTTCTCCTCCTGGCTTCACTGCCTGAACAGTCTCCATCAAGATATTTAACAGAGCAGAGACAGAGGAGCAACAGTACCTGCTGCTACAATTTATGGGGGTTCACAGTATTAAAGGAGGAAGTGGGCATGTTTCCCAGAGAGTCCCTAAAATCTTGGTGTCAGCTAGAAAAGGTTGCAAAGCAAACATGAATGATCCATCTACAAAAAGAATGCATAGTCCAGTGCAGAAGGATAAATTTCAGAATACATAGTCCAGTACCTATCCTAAGATGAGCAGGATGAAACATGCAAATAATTAAATGTATTATTTGCCTGTCAGTTTAAATTGTTACAAATAGCTATTCTACAAAGAGAAAAACACTTTTTCAAAATACCAGATTCAGGCCATTTTGAAAAACTCACATGATCTCAACACAATCTGTATTTCCTGTTCTGTAAATAAGGCTGTTGAATGCATCTACTTGGGAATGTGGGAGTCAATTTTTTAAAATATATATATTCTCTAAACCTTTACTCCTTTGTGCTGTTTTTGTAGTTGAATGATAAAGGTAATTTCATTTCTAACTTGATAAAACAACTTAATGCTCAAAAAAGCTACTTTTGCAATGAATGCTGATTTAACTAGTGTCTTTCCTTTTCTTGTACTGCTAACAAAACATGTACACTTAACTGCATCTTTTTGTAAGTTTGCTAGAAGCTAACTTGGGGTGGTCTATGCTGCAGGGAAAGCAGGGGAGAGGTGGCTCTGTAGCTTTTGTTTCTTGCCCTCGTGTTCTAGAATTGCAAGGTTCTAGAGCAAATGGCAAAGAAAAGAAAGGTAAATTATTCACATTTACCTTCATGTGCTTGGTTGATGTAGCTATTAGCTGAACTGCTTAGGCATATTTAAACCCTGAAAGGCTGTGTCTGGTTAGAGTAGCCTAGTTTAGGTATGCATCTGTTTCTAGAAAATGCAGCATTAGTATTGATAATGATGCTTGAAGTTGATTTGTTCTTTTCCTCCCACAATTCACACGTAGTGAATAAATCATTGGTTCACATGCCCAAGGCTGTGCAGGGAATCAGCAGCACGGGATCTTTTGTTACCAGTTCTTCTCTTGGCCTTTGGATCAGCAATAATATCCCTCTTAAAACTGAAGTTCTGATCTTTCAAAGGCTGTGATCCTTATGGGGCATTTTTGCTTTAGTTAGGATACTTCTGTTTCTCTCTGAGCAGAATAATCCTGAGGAAAATGAACTGCTTAATAGGCATGCCTTCACTGTAATAGATTGCTTTGTCCTTTTTGAGGTCTGCCCTTAAGGGTTAGGGTTACTTAACAGTTCTCTGAGGTTTAGGGGCCAGAGGTAACCTAAGACGCTAGGTGTTTGAGACAGAAGATCTAAATACTTCCTATGATGGTAAAAACTGAGTATTAAATGAATTGTCTTTATTCGTAATATACTATCCTTCAGTGTAGGTGGTATATGCAATCTTGTTAACTAAACATTACAAATAATCTGTGATTTTCTGTCCTCCCAATACCGGCCCACAGACTTTTATTCTAAAGTGTCCTTCTTGGAGTAGGCATGGCTCTAGAGCAGTGTTTCTTTTTCTCAGCAGCTTTAAGATATACGGAGTTCAGCTTCACAAATTGAATTGACATTCAATTCTGAGAATTGAATTCCACCCATCTTAAAGTTGCTGAGATTGAGAAACACTGCTCTAGAAGGATCACCTGCTTTATAATTTTGTAATTCAATTGTCCTTGAAATAAAACTTAAAACCCCAACATGCTCATGCAGGATCAGCCATAGTTCTGCTGCATGTGTGAAGTCAGTCAAGCAAAGCTTCAGTCTCAAGATGCGCAAAAGGGTTTAAAGAACACTCTTCTGGGTTTTGTTCTTTTCCTGATGTTGGTTGCTTACTCACTTCAACGGCAGTTGAAATTTCAGATCTTTGATGAAAAGCTGCAGCGTGTGCAGTCTTAAAATGTGCCTTTCTGCTTCTTTCTGGCCCTTCCTTCTCTTGGTCTTCCTCAATTGGCTTCTTGCAGGCTTCTGGAATCTCAATTGCAGGCTCAGAAAAGAAGCCACGAGAATGACCTGGAGGCCCTCCGTGGAGAGATTCAGAGTCTGAAGGAAGAGAATAATCGCCAGCAGCAGTTGTTGGCACAGAATCTCCAGCTGCCTCCAGAAGCCCGGATAGAAGCCAGCCTGCAGCATGAAATCACCCGCCTGACAAATGAAAACTTGGTAAGGGCTTTTCATAAGTCAGTAGTCAGAAGCACTGAGCTGTACTTCCTAGGCTTTGGGGAAGAGGACAAGGGAGGCAGACACCCTGATTTGTTGAGGCCTTGAAGGCATTGCTATGACTTTCCAAGCTGGACTTTAGGATTCCTTGCTTCCAGACATCTGAAGCAGGCAGAAATTGGCTTTTCTTTTTTTTTATTTTGAAGGCTTGTTTTGGTTCTTCTAAGGTTGATGTAGAAAAACTGGTGGGATTCTTCTGTGTTTTGGAAGTGTCAAGGCCTTTGAAATTGCTCTTTTCTTTTTTAAAAAAGCACCACGTTGGGTGTGTTTTCTGTTGCTTGCAACATTTGTACGAATCCTGACAAAGCATCTCCAACTCACTAATTATTCTCACGTAATGCCTTGGAGGAACCTTGCAATAGTTTTTCCCAACCTAAGACCTCTAGAGGTCTTGTGGGGCTGCAGCGTACAGAATTCCCAGCAAGCATGGCCAGTGGTTGGGAGGATCAAGTGAGACATGAGAAGGTGGGCATAAGTATTTATCCCACACAGAGCAATGGTAAAACATCATAGTTTTTAAATTCTCTTGTATGAATCTGCTTCTTCACTGCTACTTCCAGTTTTGGGGGGCAAAAAAAACAGAAAGAGGGTTTATCTCAAACAGACATCTAGTATTTGTCAGACTTCTGGCCTGTCCAGGGGGACTCCACTTGACCACTGCTTGTCCTACTTCCACACTGGTGATACGCCAAGCTATAACAGTTGGATTACATTTTTTTTATTTTGGAAGGATCTCTCACTTCCTCAACAGATTTGCAATATGCTTTCGTGTTTTTCCAGAAGAGCCATGTATTTGTTATGCTTATGAACTGTATTTGTGCCCATTTTTCAAACTCTGCCACTGTCTACTGCACAACATCACTTGGTAGGTGGCTTGGTGCATGCTGTTATCAGGGTGCACTTTCTACATCCTTCAGTGTTCAGATGAGGAATTAGCATCTTGCAAGCCAGATTCATCCTGAAGGGTTCTTCTCCCCAGTTGGTGGAGCTTAGCTGGAAGGGAATCCGATTGTTACACAGAAAAAAAAAAACTTGCGATTTAATTTACCTAGAATGTAAAGAGCTGTGTCAATGTTGCTTCAGATAAGTAAACCAAATGGGATTAATTGTTCCACCATGCTTTTCTTTACAAGTCAGCTACATCTTCTTCTATCTTCAATGGGGTGATATGGATATTGAGCACTGTGACCTGAACTGGGTCACAGGCTCAGTATTCTCAAACTGAGAAGTAGTCAATGGTTTCACTTACGCTTGCCTTTCAGTTTTGAGAGACAGACACATCTGTCTCTCTGAAATGAGCGGTAAACGAGAAACTACTTCAGCTGCGTCCTTGCTCTGTAGGAGATTTAACTTAACATGCAAACAGTATTGTGCAATGTGCCTGTTTGTGTGCAGCTTTTTGAAAACTGGGTACCTTAAAAGAATAGGAAGAATCTGTATTTTATGCCTGTTGTTTCAGTATTATGAGGAGTTATATGCAGATGACCCCGTGATGTCTCAGTCATACCGGATATCACTTTACAAACGGATGATTGTATGTACCTGGGTCAGATCCCTCTTTTTTGTTTGCTACTTCTGGAGCACTAATGGAAGATCTGGCTGCCTTGTCCACTGTCAAAGGAAATCCTTTTCAGAGAACTTCGTTGTGCTGTTCCTCTTCCCAGACCTTTCTGTTGCAGCAACTGTGTTAGCATGTTTCTTCTGCCCCCCCTACTCGTGGTCAGTGCACATTTTGTTACTAATATGAACACTGCAGCATGATGGAAATAGGAGTGTCCTAGTTGTGAACTCCATGTTCTGGAAAAGAGCTAGTGATCTTCCACAGTTCTAGATTTCCTCTGAGTAAATATTTAGATAGCAATTTTTAATGATGTCATGTAACAGAATGGATTGAGAAGAAAGGGAAAGGCTAAGCAAAGTTACTGTAAATTTTAAAAATTGGTGGAGAGGGGTTTTAAAGCTATGTTTCAGGGATGATGTTTACTTCACTAGCCTTATGATAAAAAAATATGAAAAGCACCAGATTATTTTTGTCTCTGCGAATCTATCCAGAACAGGAGTGGGCCTTAAGTCTGCCAAATGTTCTTGAAGGTTACATGATGACTAGCTAGTACTCAGTCTCCTTAGTCCTGTGGGAGAGAAACTGCCAGAAACCTGGGTTCTGGACCTGTTGAATTTCTTGAACAGGGCCAGGAAATCCTGTCATGCTGCATGTATTTCAGTGCACGTTAGCGAGATTTTTACATAACATCTGATGTTCTAGGCAATGCGCAGGCTTGCAAATTTTAACCAGATGGTGGCATTACCTTTCAGCTGTCCTGAGTTTCTCTTGTAGCACTAACAGCACTGGTTCTGTTTTGCCTGTTGCCTTTCTGGCCCTTTTTAGCCTCTCACCCTTTTCTTCCTCAATTTTATTGGGCAGGATTTAATGGAACAGCTGGAAAAACAGGACAAGACTGTTCGCAAACTGAAAAAGCAGCTGAAAGTTTTCGCCAAAAAAATCGATGAGCTTGAAGGTACAGTACTCGCCTGTGGTCAAAATTGTTTCTGCTTCTAAACATAAATACAGACGTATTTTATTATCTGTCTGAGGCAAGGATTTCTGATATTGTTCATGCAAAGTACAGCAGTATTCTGCAATAATAATTAAGATCGGGTACATTGAAGAAACAGTACAGATTGTCCTGGGAACTGAGTGCAAGCTGGTTAAGGGAGGATGAACATTCAGCATATTTTTTGCTTACCAAAGGATGGAATTGGGTTTTTGCCAAAAGCAAATGTTCCTTGATCAGTTCTCCCATTCTCTTGCATATGAGAGCACTTGCTATCAGAGCTTATAACAGTAGCATATTGCCCTTGGATTCATCCTTGTAACAGCCATATAAGAATGAATTTCATACACGTAGAAAGTCTGTGACATCATTAGAGCCAGAATATCAGTGCTTAATATAAAAAAAAAACCCTATCATCCTGTTCACAGAAAGTTGGGGAGGTGATTGCCCTTTGCTTCAGCTATAGCAGGGATACAGGAAATAAATTCCCCAAAAGCCTCCTCAGATTGGATGGGGTCAAAATTTGAGCATTTTTGGGAGGTTTTGTAAGTTTGAGGGCAAAATTTAAAACTTGCAGAGGCTGCTTTAAGATTCAGCTTCTTAAAGATATCCATTTTTGCCTTAAAATCCTGGAACACCCTCCCAAAATGGCCCTAGCCCTGTCATTTTGAGAGTTTGGCCCTTGAGATGTCATGCAAAATCTGAAAATCCTGTCCTTTTGGGCAACAGTAATGGCACTGGGGAAAAGCCCTTCGGCGGTGTGGGAGTTTTTTCATCCTAACAGCAGATCTGAGGGTTCTTTTTAATGGTATCCCAAGCGATATCACACAGTATAGTTTTGCACTCACTAAGAAATCTGGCAAAGGAAGGTATTTTATTTATTAGATTTATATCACACCTTTCATTCAGGAGCTCGTAGTGTTTTCTCCTATTTTTTTTCCCACAGCGATTTTTTTCCAACTGTGTTTGCTTAAAATGCCATATTTAAGTAGCCTGAGTATTTTATATTCCTTTATTAATCTTCCATTCTAACTTCAGCAAAAAGTTGTTGACCTGCATGTAAAATTTAAACTATTTTTCAGATGGTAGGATTTATTTGAAAAGCAATTTGGGTGTGCAAGTAAGAGATCCTGGCACCTTTGCCTTTCTACGGGATTTTGATGAAAATAGGCAGGATAAATTATAGATATTCACAGGTTGTGGTGAGGGGGGAGAGGTCAGGCTAAGTTTTTTAAAAGGTAATGCTAAGTCTGATAGCAGTGTGGCATTGTAAGACTAGATCTCTATTATTATGTGGACATAAAACCAAATTCCAGCTGGGTAAATTTGGTTCTTTAAGTACCAAATGGAATGTTCATTTGCTCCTTCTTTCCAGGTTGATTTTGTGAGTGCAGGCTTCAGTTTGACAATTAGCATACAGCCTGGACCTAAACAAATGCACTTAAATATATCATAATATCATTAAAAGTGCTAATAAATAGGTATCTCTGTTCAGCCATCCCTGACTAATAAATGTTGGTGCAAGAGAAAATGCTGCTTTTCCAGCTAATTAATCTTTGTAGAAAACTTTCTGCCGTGAGGTTGTTGTCTACCAGAAGCCATAGTTTGCCACACAAGGCAATCTGCACCCTAATTAAAGCCTTCCCTGAGGTCTGCTCTTGGTTTGCTTCCTAACCCAATCTTGGTTCTTCACTTGATTGTATTTCACCTTTTGTCAGGAGATAACACATAGAAATCAGAGACTTCTTTACTTGGTAGGCATCTTTGCAGAGAGAACAACATATCTGGTGGCGGAGGGTGGGGGGGAGTGCTCTCTTAAAGATGACATTAAAGGAGTGGCTGAGATCTAATCATTGCCTTCCCTCTGCCATGCTAAATATAGCCTGATGTGTTGGCAGTGCAAGTGTGTTTCAGGTCCTTTGTTCCTGAATTTAACAAGGTATGCAGGCAGCACAGGGAAATTTCAAAGCTGTGTAGAAACTCTGGATTCTAGAAGCTTTCTGTCATTGATCTGCTGTCAGTTAACCGTAGCAGTTTTTCCAGTTGCTGTGTGTTATATTTATTGTTCTAGACTGACACAAGACCAGGTTAAGTTTCTAGCTGATCACCATTCCAGAGCACATTCCTAGTTTTAACTCAACCTGCTCAGGGCGTTCCTTTAGAATTTTTTTTAGAAAAAACAAATGACTGTTTCCAATATTTCCTTAAAAGGGTTCTACAGACCCATAGACAAGCCTTAAGCAACATGTGCTTTCAACATGTTCATAAACAATATGTACTTTCTCAGTAGTAAGTAAATCTCCCAATGGATTGGAGCTAATTCATTAATTCTCAACAAGGAAACTCCACAGTTCAGTGCCAGCCCTCTGGAACAAATTTAGCTTTTGTTTAAGCCCCACTCCCCTCTTGTTCTTCTTGATTTAGTGGGCCAGATGGAGAACATTTCACCTGGACAAATAATTGATGAGCCGATACATCCTGTTAATATTCCAAGGAAAGAAAAAGACTTCCAAGGAATGTTAGAGTACAAGAAAGAAGATGAACCAAAACTTGTTAAGAATCTTATTTTGGGTGAGAGACCTTTCTATTTATAAAGTGCACCACGTGGTGGTTTTGCAAACATATGTTAACTTTTCCGTTATGTACAGTTTAATTGTTAATCTGTTGCACAACATGATCGCTTTTCTCCTTCGATAGCTTTATGCTCTTCTGTTCTATAATAAGCCCAGTTAATTTTTTGAATTGATGATTGCACAAAAAAACACAAACTTGGAATAAAATCAATAGTATCCATTTTAAAAGGACAGAGAATTACTAATTACTTGAAAACAAACAAATTACTTTTATTATTATTTTTTATTTTATTGTGCCTTTTATTGTACTGACTCAGTCTTGACTCCTGGAGACTGCTTGGACAAGTCCATGCAGGTTTCTTGGCAGCGTTTTTGGAAGCGGTTTGCCCTTGCCTCCTTCCTAAGGCTAAGAGAGACTGGCTCAGAGTGCCACAGCGGGCTTCATGCCTAAGGCAGGATAAGAATTCATGTTCTCCTAGTTTCTAGCCCAGGGCCTTAAACCACTTCTGGCTCTTTGCAGTTTTATTTATTTACTTTTTTACCTGTTCAATTGTGTCCGATTCTTGGAGACAGCTGGACAAGTCCCTGCAGTTTTCTTAGCAAGGTTTTTTCAGAAGTGGTTTGCCATTGTCTCCTTCCTAGGGCTGAGAGAGAGGGACTGGTCCAGGGTCACCCAGCTGGCTTTGTGTCTAAAGCAGGACTAGAACTCACAGTCTCCTGGTTTCTAGCCTGATGCCTTAACCACTACACCAAACTCGCTCTCTGCTGTTTTATTAGGGCATGTTAAATATAGTGACCTGTGAATTCCTGGGTTCCTCTTTGTGACTTCTTCCTTAGACCTGAAGCCTCGTGGAGTGGCAGTAAATCTCATCCCAGGGTTGCCAGCTTACATTTTGTTCATGTGCGTGCGCCACGCTGACTACCTGAACGATGACCAAAAAGTGAGGTCCTTGCTGACTTCTACAATTAATGGCATCAAAAAAATTTTGAAGGTCAGTTTACAATGACAGTTAAAATGTCAACCCAGAGCTGTATTAAAAGTATTGCTGATGAGCTTACCTCTAAATCATTGGCAACATAACCACTCTATTATGAAAACATGACATGTGTTTAAACTATTTAGTTTTTCTGTAAGGAAAATAAAAGATGGCTAGCATAAGTTCCATTCATGGCACAGATTCCGTGATGTAGAAATTGATTCAAAGAGACAGAACACTGTGCAGAATCTAATGCAATGTAGAAGTACCTTTTAATTTAGCAAAGGAAGTGTTCCATTATCAATAACCTTGCATTTTAATCCTCTTTTAATGCATATTGCCTTTTCATTATTACTGTTGTTATTTTTGCTTTTAGAAAAGAGGCGATGACTTTGAAACAGTCTCCTTCTGGCTGTCTAACACGTGCCGATTTTTGCACTGTTTGAAGCAGTACAGTGGTGAAGAAGTAAGTTTCTCCATTTTAGTTTATTTCTGTTGATTAAAGTGCCTTGGAGGCTTGAAGTGAGAGCGAGGTCTCATTCCCCTAGTAGGCCTAAAGAAAGTTAGCCATACTGTTTTCATCAATGGCATTTTTGGTTTTTTTTAAGTTGTTGCCCTCTTCACCTGTTTGGATATGATAGTATAAAATATATAAATACAAACTTGGCTATTTTTTTCTGTCCCTGCAGGGGTTTATGAAGCATAACACATCTCGTCAGAATGAACATTGCCTGACTAATTTTGACCTTGCTGAGTACAGACAAGTCCTAAGTGACTTGGCCATCCAGATCTACCAGCAGCTTGTCAGGGTTTTGGAGAATATTTTGCAGCCAATGATTGGTAAGGTCAAACAGAACAACGCACGGGAGAAACCTATGGTGGCCTTTTCTAATTAAGAAAGTCATTTTCATCATTTGGATTTTCCTCTGATAATTTCCACTGATATTGCAATGAAAGAATTTTGTTTTGTATCAGTTGTGTAAGCCGAGTTCAGAGTTAGAGGCTACACTGCTACATGCTTAGGCTTATTAGGCAAGTGAACTCTGTGATTGTCTATAGCTACCACCGTACTTATGAAGTCTGTATCCTGCTTGAGGGACCCAGTGCAGCTGGCTGTTGAATACTAGTCACTGCCAAAGAGGCTTTGTGGTCCTTGGGACCTGCTTATGGACTTTCCAACAGTAGCTCATCTGTGGGCAACAGAATGCTGGACAAGAGAGGCCTGAGGACTGTTCCAGCAGGGCTGTGGTTAATATTCTCAGAAACACCTGGTTCTGAAACTGCCAGAATATTGGCTGGATCAATTAGTTTCTGTGCTGTTGAAATTAAATTGCTGCTTCTGTTCCTCAAAATACCAAATAACAAGTGGGACCTGATGATCTCAAGGACTGATCAACATAGGAACACCTGCTCTGGGTCACTGAGTCAGTGGGTAGCCAAACAAATTTGAGCCTTTTCACTCATTGTGCTACTGATGTAGTAGGTCTTCCCCAGGTGGTTTGTCCTGCCCCAGGACTATTTATTTGGTGAAGACTTGCCTGTTTCAGGATATTTTTTTTAGTATGGAAAGTTTTCAGATTTTTGCTTTTGTTTTAGCCTGGCTTATGATTCTGTGCCACAGGGTTGTTTTCTTCTTACCGTTTTGCCATTTTCTTGCTTGAATAGGCAGTGGGGGTTGACGTTTCAAAATACCATAAAAGTTTATTCATGCTTCTTTTGTTTTTGTTCTCAGAAAGAGTATTTCTCAACTAAATTAGTGATATTTTTAATCAGTTTCAGGAATGCTGGAGCATGAAACTATCCAAGGAGTGTCAGGGGTGAAACCCACCGGCCTCCGAAAGAGAACCTCTAGCATTGCCGATGAAGGGACATACACTCTGGATTCGATAATCCGACAGCTGAACACCTTCCACTCCATCATGTGCCAGCACGGCATGGATCCTGAGCTGATCAAGCAGGTGGTCAAGCAGATGTTCTACATCATTGGGGCTGTCACCCTCAATAACCTCCTCCTGCGAAAAGACATGTGCTCCTGGAGCAAAGGAATGCAGATAAGGTGGGGCTATCTCCTTCAGTATTTTAAGTCCTTTGAGATATACTGCTTGGCTGAACAGGGAATTATTTTGAGTCAGTCTTGTGTTCTTAACATGAAGGCTTTATTGTGCAGGTAGTTCTCGCTTAACTACCCACAGTTGGGATTGGCAACCCCGTCGCTAAGCGATGCGGTTGTTAAGCAAGGCATCATGTGACCGTGATGGACTTACAACCTCACTTCTGCCATGGTCATTAAGTGAATCACCCATAGTCATTAAGTGAGGCATCACATGACTGCAACTTGCGATTTTACTGCTGGCTTCTCCATTGACTCTGCTTGTCAGAAGCCCGCTGTAAAGCATGCAAATGGCAATCATGTGACTGCAGGGATGCTGCAATGGTCGTAAGTTCGAGGACTGGTTGTAAAGTTATTTTTTCAGCACCATTGTAACTTTGAACAGGGCAGTTGTCAAGGACTACCTGTAGTTCTAACTCCAATGTTATGTTCTAAATGGGATACCCTGCCAAATAATTTTCATATGATGGTTAATAATAACAATAATTATTCATTAAATTTATGTGCAGCCTGACCCCCAGTGGCTCTGGGCAGTTTACAAATTGTTAAAAACACAAAAAATACAAAAAACACAAAAACAATACAAAACAAAGGAACAGAGATGGCAGAGAAGACAAATAAATATGCTATTGATTACCCTATTTAAAAAATTAGAATTCCTGAACAGATTAGTGTATTTTGGTGCCTGAATCAAAACCCTGTTTCCCCTGCTAAGTATAAAAGAAGACGATGCGATGAAAAACAACTTCCCTCTATCAAACTGAGCACTAAGTACCAGAAAGAGTAAGAATTAGGGGGGTTTCATTCCTGCCTGCTACATGTGATTCAGTGTTTTGTGTTCTAAAGGTATTCTGTATGTTTCTTGTCCATAACAAGGAGCTGCTGTTTCACTTGTAACAAACATTTTTGTTAATAATTAACAGAGCACTGTTTGAAGGGCTATTGAACAAGAATGACTTAAGAAAATGATTTCTACTTGTTCAGGCTGACTGAAAAGGTTCTTAAAGATGGTGATTATTTTTTAAAAACACATTAAACACGTAGGTACAATGTAAGTCAGCTAGAAGAATGGCTTCGTGACAAAAACCTGATGAACAGTGGGGCAAAGGAGACCCTGGAGCCGTTGATCCAGGCTGCTCAGCTGCTGCAAGTGAAAAAGAAGACGGACGAGGATGCAGAGGCCATCTGCTCCATGTGCCACGCATTGACTACTGCGCAGGTAACCACCTTCTTGGACACCACCGTGGCTGACCTGACCACACGCTTTGCAACTATCTGCCCTTTGCCATTTTGCTCTTCCTGTGGGAGGAGCGTGCCTTGCATGCGCAGCTCAGAAGAGTGAACCGTATAAAAATCAAATGATGGAAAAAAAGAAAGCTTTGGAAACTTATATGCCAAATGGAAATTACATTAAAGAGAGCCGTTGAAAAACAAAGGTCCTAGTTTTGCTTTTAGGATTTATTTTAGGGAGAAGAACAGAATAAGGTTCTTTGTTCTTTTAGGGAGAAGGATTTTTTTTTTTAATCCTTTGGAACACAGTGTTATGTACATTTAGTATAATTTTGACTGCGTGCATTCCAGTGTTGCTATCAACTGAAACAAAGAGTAGACTTCTTGAAGAACTGTACATACCAATGCTGATTAAAAAAAAAATAAGTTGGCAAAGTGATTTAAGATTTCAGGCTGAATCCAGATTTTGTCATAGGAGTGATCCCATTGCAATCACATCATGATTAACAACTCCTAGTGACTTACTTTTAAAATATTTGTTGGTGTAAATAGCAAGAATCTGTTAGCAATATCTTTTTTTTCCCTTTAGATTGTGAAAGTGTTGAACTTATATACTCCCGTCAATGAGTTTGAAGAAAGGGTGTCTGTGTCTTTTATCCGGACAATACAGGTAAAAACTGTTTTCTCTCTTCTCATGGACTGCATCTTCCGAGAGGTAGGAAGGGAGGAGAAAGAGCAGCATTAGTATTAGAGTTTCTTAATAGGAAGAGAAAGAAAGCTGCTACTATCATTGCTCTCTCTCTCCCCTCCATACCTCTCTTCTGATAAGCATATGAGCATTATTATTAACAAAGAATTCATCAAGATGATGGGATAAGATGATCTAGGTGGGTTTATTTACTGAAAATTTTGGGAAATGGGAGAGCGGTAAAAGTAAGCTAACTTGAGAAAATAAAGATGTATTTGGGGAGAAATAGTCCCTGTTCCCAGCTTTGGAGAGTCAGCCATTTCCTGTCTGCATATTCCACTCTTCATTTGATCCCGCAGTTTTAGTTCTGCTTCCAGTTCCGCTGCTCTGAAGCAACAGAGCTTTCACAGCTAGCCCCGTTAACAGTTTTGTGCATCCGGCAAGCAGCTCATTTAACTCCAGTGGAAAATCAAGTAGCATGTATTCTGAATGTCTTGTAGATGAAAAAGACAAGCCTGTCTCCAAAGAGAAGCTGACTTGGGTTAGTTTGGGGATAGAAGGTGCAAGAGTCTCAGAGAATATTTTCATATTGATGGGACAGACCTCTGGGTATAGAGATATGATTTGGGAAGAGGAGTGAAAAGTTCTTCCAGGCAGTTTCTACCACACACTCAGCTGGTAGGAATTAGGACAACAAACATTTGTCTGTTATCAGTAAATTGAGGAGAATGGTATTAACAAATTGTATCAATGAAAGCATGTGCATTCAAGAACAGTATGCACTGACAATAGGCAATTCACTTTGCATGAAAATGTTGCCTTCTAAACTCATGCCTCAAAGGAGTGCTTAATATCTACAAGTGTGCATCTGATGCATGCTAATATCACTGCAAGCTTACTTTAAAACAACATCTTGTCTTTAAAAAAAAATAGGATTGCTTTTTAAAAGAATGTATTTTTAAACAGTCTTGGATGGAATGTCAGACTCTGTCTTTAAATAAGATATTGATGCGATCCATTCTTATCTTTGCAGCTGCGTATGCGAGACAGGAAGGATTCTCCTCAACTGTTAATGGATGCTAAGCATATTTTCCCTGTTACTTTTCCATTTAACCCATCCTCTCTTGCATTAGAAACTATCCAGATTCCAGCAAGTTTGGGTCTAGGATTCATCACTCGGGTCTGAACAAGAACAGAGTTAAGCTGTTGACCATCAGTTTCTACTTATAATCTCTAATAATGAAAATACATTCAGTGAAAAGCCATTGGGGGTTGGGGAGGAGAAGAAGAAAAAGACTGGAGGAAAATCTTGTGTATGCTCTAAACTGCATTGCAGAAAACTGGAATGCTATATAATTATCTCATATCTGAAGGCTGATGGAAACCATGCACATTTGTACAAATTCACTAGTCTCGTGCTGAGGCCTACATAAAGCTTTCAGATTAAGAAAATCTTCAGTACACATCTAAATGTTTTTCCCCCTGTTGGTTGCAAGCTGTCTTATGTTTGCATTGTAAACCAAAAACGGTCTGCGACTGATAAATCATGATTGTTTTTCTTTTCATTTTAAGATCAAAATTATAATGTGTACCTGATGGCAAAGAGAAAATTGTGTGAAGTGGAATTTTCTCAGTTTAACAGTTCTGAGAATCCCTTCATACATTCCGTATTTCACACGTACACTGTTTCGTACAAAACAGCCACCAACAATCACAGGTTCCTTCTGTGTCTCCGCTGGGTGGAACAGCGTCCTATAACTGTTTCCAGTGCGATGGTGTGAGTGTGTACATCCAATCCATAATTTGTTTCTGATTCTCATGTTGACCAAGAAGCTAAAGCTGAGGCTATGTTAAATCTCCTTACAAGACATTTCAGCATAATTAAGTCATAAGTGATCTGCTAATTATTAGGGACCAGGGAGGAGCTAAAGCCAGGTGCGATTTTCAGTGAAGAATGGAAATGTTTAGAGATAACTCTGTGTGTGTGTGTGTGTGTGTGTGTCTACACACACACACACACACACACACACACATCAAAAACCTGAAAATGTAACCAAAATGGGCAACTTACAGTATAATTGATCAGGCATTTCGCCTGTACAAACCATATTGAAATATGTAGTAGTCATACTCTTGAGAAACACCATTCATTATGACAGGGTTAAATAGTCTTTTTTTTTTTTTTTTTGTAGATTTCACCCTGAGAGATAGTTGATCAAAATTGCTTCCCTATTTATGTCAGTGTGTGACATAAATGATGAAATAATCAAAACTATTTTGGTTTACTGTCTGGTACAATAGAGCTGCTTATTAGTACTATTTCAAAATATATCAGAAGTGTTGCGGTGTACTGTGTTCTTTTAAATGTACAATACTTTCTAAGGAGCAGAAATGCAGGTTTATAAAATCAATACAACTTTAATAGTCCGGTCTGCAAGTGTCAAGAAACATAAGTGGTAATAGGAAATTATAACTAAGCACAATCTAAGAACCTGGAACCCGGATAAGGATTATTTGAGGTTTTCTAAAGTCAAAGAACAACCCAACTATATTATATTTTATATTTATTTATTGTTTTGGTGTATGTTGGCTTTTCGTTTTGGTTTTTTATTTGCCACATGTCTAATGACAGCATGTAATATTTATTTTGGGGGCTTGGGGGAGGTTTTTTGTGGAGAAAGGGCTCATCTAAAATGCATCTCAAATATTTATCTGGAAAAGAAACTATTCCCCTACCAACACCCCCACTCCCAATCCTATGATTTTCTTAAGACCTTGCTACACATTCATTATTTTAAATGTAATGCTATCCCTAATTTGGACCTACTTTATTAAAAAAGAAAGAAATATTCCCTTTCTGCTTCTCTGGGAACATTTCATTTGGACACATTATGAACAAGGATATCATTTGAGGAAAAGATTTTTCCAGAATCTCTCAGGTTGCAGATACTTGTCATGATTTTCCTCAGTGTGAAACTGACATTTTGAAATGTTTGTGGGCCCTCACTTGTTTTCCAGACCCTTTTTTAAAATAATAATAATAAAAAACAGATATGGTCAGTGATGATCAGACATACGTTGGAAGACGCTGCATATTTTGAAACTGCTGTGTGCAATATTTTAATGTATCATAAAAATTGAAGCGTATGTTTATTTTCAAACATATCTCTGCTGTAAGTGCACATTATTAAAATGGTCTGGTACTGGACTTAATTTTCTCTGTGCACCTAAAAGATGCTCTCACCTGAAGAAAGAAACAGGTTTAAATAGGTTTTTCATGGGTGAGAAAGAGATGTGACTGACAGGGTCATTTTTGAGGTAAATAAAACAAACCCAATATTCTAATAGCTCGTTTGGGATACCCTTCCCCCATTTTTGTTTTGTTTTATTGTGGGTAGGGAAGTAAAGTATATGCTCTTTAATTGATTTTTTTTTTAAAAAAAAGAAACATTCAGGTACCTGCACTCAAGCATAGCCTTTAATGTGTGTTCTTTATTTATGGTACATTAATAGGTCTTTACTTGAACGTGTTTACTTTATAGCTGGCATCATGTTTACGAAAATGACTAAGAGGATGTGTTCCTCCTAGGATTACTTTAAAATACTCTATTAAAAGGCAAACTTCCTCTGTGGCTATAGCCGGTTAGGGCTTGTTACCACGAAGGAGATGAAAGTTGCTGTCCTAGAGTGGCCATTGCCACACTGATGGCTTCCTAAGTTATTTGGATTCTATTATCGAAATCTCCCAGCCACAGGTGTAAACTAGTCCAGTTCTTGTGCGGGGGCTGCAATCAAATAATATGTGTCCCATGAATATCTTCATAGAGCAGGTGAAAATACAAAACAATAACAGAGTTTTAATCAGTCATCTTTAGGGCTATAATGGAGCACCTGAATGAAACTGAGAATGTTTCAGAGACACTGAATATGCTTTGCTGAACTGGTGACACCAGTTAAATTGGCATTGGGGGTTGACTTGGGTGTGCCCCTTCTGGAGAACCTGGGAGAGGGCACGCGCCCTGTTGTCCCCTCCCCCCCAAACTCATGTTCCCAGCAAGATTTGCCATACTGTTTGTGGATTATGAGCGTTCATGTTCAGAATCTGTGGGGAACTCCAAATTAAGAAGAGTAACCTTAGAAAGCCCTGGATTGGTCAGCTTGGGATGTTTACGGCTACTTACATGGCGAAGTACACTAACTTCTCAACTTTTACGGGATTCTTAGTGTATCATGAAAAGGCTATAACAAATGATTTAAGGAGACAGCAGTACTTTTAAAATCTAGTACCCCAACTAATTTTTCTCCCAGGACATCTTCCTACTGATTCTCTAGAAGTACTGGAATTCTGCCTTTTCATTTCAACTGAATTTTTTTCCAAGAATTTAACAATTCCAGAAGTGATAATATTGTTTAAATGTATAGTTTTTAATTTTCATTTTATTTGTATAAAAGCCTTATGGTATCTTGTTTACTAATAAGAGTGATAGATGCCTGTAGGCGTTATCCTCATACTGAGCAGTCTGATTAATACATGTTTCTGTCACATTAAAACCGAATGCTGCTTTACATGTTTTAAAGGAAGCTATTTCTGAGTTTAACTGTGTTTTGTAATTCATCAAATACTTTACATATCAGTATTTTACATGCACTTTTCATAGGTTTAATATTTTAATGTTACATGCTATAAAACCAGCTGTTTTGAAGTTAGAATTTGTAGAGTCTAACTATTCTCGTTTTGCTATTTTTTTTTCCTTTTAAAACATGATCATGTTGTTTTAATGTGGAAGTGTTGCTGTTTCTAATTTTAACTGATATGCTGTATCCTCCCCAGTGCTGAAAGAAGTGCTTTTGAAATGTATAGACCCGAAGTATTCCTCAAATATTACCTCATTGTTTCAGATAGTTTTTGCTTTTCTTCCAATGACATGTTCAACATAATCTCATGCCCCGCATTTGGAAGAATATTTCTTTAGCTTCCGTCTGGAACAATTTTGTTTTATGGAATGTTAATCAGTTGTGCAATCCCATGCACACTTTTAAAGCCCTAAGAAAGTTGCAGGTAAGAATGAATGCACTGTACTTAAAACATGCTTGCTTTGATCATACAGCTTCTTTCTTGCTTGTGCTGGACCTGTTGTTTTCAGTGCACTCCCCCACAGAATCCCACCATCATGAGGATATCCTGGGTGGGTTGGGGTCATTGACTTGTCTGTTTCCACGTGTACAAAGCTGTGTGCATCTGGTAGCAGTCTCAGTAAATTTGCACTATTCATAAGAGGTCTCTCCTGATAGAAAGATGTCTGCTTTTGGGGGGGCGGGGAGATTCTCCCGTGACATCTGATCTCATACGCAGCAGATTTTTGCAAAGGAAACAATAATTTCAGGGCCATGCGTGGATACAAAGTCCTCCTGATTCCAATACTGTAAAGCTTTTCTCAAAGCAGCTCTCTTTTGACTTTTGACTTAGTTTGCTATCTCAAACCCTCATGTCTTTTTTCTTCGAAGATTTTCAAAACTGGACACATTTCAACATAGCTTTTTTTTTTAATCACTTGATCATTATACTTTTAAACTTGCAATTCCTTTTGAAGCAAAAACAACAGGGTGTAGGGTCTTTTCCCCACTAGACATTGCCAGAGTAGATAGAAACCAAAATGTTATCTGAATGACTTACGCTTGGAATTGTCATGGTGTCTGACATAATTAATAAATGTATGCTTCATAAATGCTGTATCTTAGAAGAAATGTCCAAATAAAAGGAAATGCTAAAAAGTCTATTTGTCAGTCTCTTGTATGAAAGGCTATTTTTGAAGGGATGAATTAGTCATAATGATAACCTCAGTATCCTATCCATTAAATCACCTCAGTGTGTCTTGGGCCCAATAAATGACTGTTGTGCTCATGTACAGTATATCAACCTAATCCTCTTGTGCTGAAGTTGCTTTAGAAAACTATTTCCAAATGCCATCCGTTGTATTTGATACCTGCATTTTTTCAAGCCATTTCTACATTGGAAAGTAAGTACAGTACATAAAAGCTGGCAAGAAGAATGGCCTTTTTGTTTTAAAAGGAGCTCGAGAAAAATATCCCAGAGGGAGCCCGAGCATTCAGTTTACTGCCTCCAGCTTTTTCTGAGATGGCTTTTAAACTACAGGCCTCGTGGTTGTAACATCTGGAGCAATTTTGGATGCTCGCTTGAACGCCTGACCTGATGAATTCCGGGAGATTAAAAAACGTGCATACTTTTTGTGCCATTTTGGGGGGGGGGGCGTGGTAGGCCAGCCTTTCTCCAGGGAGAGGCCACTGAGGTAAACCGTCTCCCCCCCCCCCGCTCCCCACAGCCTCGTGTGTTGTGCAAATCCAGCCACTTGGGCTCGGGGGGGCCGGCACGCAAAGCCCAGCGCGTGAGGTCCGCGCAAAACAAGGCAGCCTTTGGCAGGCGGCTCCAATCTGGAAGTTTCCGGGGAGACCCCCCCCTTCCCTGCCCGCGGAGGGGCCACCGGCGGCCCGAGGACAGCTCCCTCCTCGAGGGCAGCGAGCAAACAAACGTGGCGCTTCGGCTGGGGGGCGGGAAGCGGCGGCGCGGAGCCCCACCTCTGGCCCGGCGCAGGCAGAGCGGCAGCAGGCAGGGCGCGCACCTTCCCCGCCGCGGCGATGGCGCTCGCCGACCTCTACACGCAGGTAAGAGGCAGCCGGCGAGACGGCGGCGCCGCCGGGGCTGGGCCTCGGGGGCGCGCGTGCCCCGGGCGGGCTCTGCCGCCCCGCCTTCCAGGGAGCCGCGGCGGGGCCCCGCGTCCGCGCCCCGAAGGGCACCGGCTGCCGGCGCGCCCGGCGCTCCCCACCAGCTGGCGAGGCGGCCGCCGGCGCCCCCGGGCGGGGGTCGGACCGTGGTGGCGCGGCGGGAAGGGGGGAAACGCCAGCGGGCGCCTCCCTGCCCGGGGGAGGAGGCGAGGGCGCATCGCCGCCGGCTGAGCCATCCGGGCGGAACCGGGCAGGGCCTCCCGGGCGCGGCGACAGGTGGATCTGCGGCCAGACGCCGAGACGCGCGAGCCGGCCCGCTGAACTCCGCCGGCGGCGGCGTTGGCAGCCATGCGCCGAGTCTGCGGAGTTTTAAAGCGAGGCGGTGCGAGCCCGGCCCGTCTGGTTCGTTCCGGCGCGTGGCGTGAACGCAGAAGGGAGAGTCATTCTGCACCTCTTGGGTCAGCCTTCAGGGCACAAAGACGCCGGTGCCTCGCAGCGTCTGACCCTGCGCTGCTCTCTTCCCCTTCCTGGGCATCAGGCCACTGTCTAGACATGGCTGGTCCAGCCAGGCTTTTTTCAGGATTGGTGGAGCTGCGACCGACTGACTTGACAGGGCAGCCTCAGGGAACCGACCCACCGGCCACATTCACACAACTCACTTCACCTGCTTCCCAGATAAACCCTTAAATCTGCACAGTCCCCTGGCCCATAAAGTAACAACACCTGCTGCTTTTCCCAACATGCTAAACCAGGGGGGAAAAGAACCCAACCAAGGTAGCCAACCTTAGTATGTTGTGTGAATCCATCTGCTAGGCTTCTTACCTGATTTGATTAAACACATTATACAGACATGGTTATGGGTTAAAAACTCCCTCAAAGCAATTTCAGCAAAATAGTTTGGGGCCGCACAGTCCCAGCAAACCCAAAGTTAAATCTCAACCCAGCTGGCAGAACTACTGAACCACAAAAGCGGTCTGCGGCCCTGTGTTGACTTACGGAGGGAAACCTCATCCCGTAATACATTTGCTAGTCTTTCCAGGATCTGAAGACTATGTGGGACCCACAGTGGTAGAGGCTGTCACCTTCCGGTCCCTCCTTGTGAACTTTGTGGACACATTTGGCCATTTATTGTGTGACCCCAAATACTGGAGCAGATAGCATGATTCATCTGCAGAATTCCTCGTACAGAATTACATACTTAAGAGATCAGGAAGTGCTTTGTAGGACCTTGGAAAATTATTGTAAGAAAAAAACCAGACTACTTAATGTATGAATGCCTCATTACGTACTTGCTGACTTTTGTATAGGATTGTGTTATTCTCCAGTTTCAGGCAGGTATTATGTAACCATGCTGTAATGCACCAGTAGAACAATCTGAATCTATATTATTACCCCAATGACTCAAGGAATTCTCCAGTTTGCAGTGGTGAAGGGGGGAAGTTGGGTGTGACTTACTAGGAAAGTAAACTCCTTGTGTTTATTTGTAAGGCAGGTTCCCTGATCTGTAGGTGGCTTGTAATATTTGCAGATGGAGGTTCCTGGAAGAGTCTGCTTTAAAACCAGATCTAGTTAATATTGGAAAATTTAAAAGTTATGTGACAAAATCATAAGAAGGAATCCACCTTATATTGCAGTGTTTCATCTTATAACCTCTTTTGTGCACACTTGGATGAAAATCCAAAGGTGTCACTTGTGCAAAGATTTCTCCATTCCTTTCAGAATCATTAAAAGCTGAGCAGGACCATCTACGTGGCCTAGCATTGATTGGGGTCACATGCAACATCGTGTCTGTGTGCTGGGGGTTGATTTAGTGCAGCGTTTTTCAAACTTGGCAACTTTAAGATGTGGGGGATTCTGGGAGTTGATGTCCACAGATCTTAAAAATGCCAGGTTTGAAAAACACTGGGTTAGTGTGTGGTGTGCACTTAGCTAGATGTGGGTTGCAAACCATGGGTTATGGCTTAGAAAGCCACCTACAAAACTATTATGAAATAAACCATGACACGTGAACCCCATCAGAGCATAGTGATCAGAATTCTGGTAGCACATTTTCCGACTAACAAATGTTATTCAGTTCACCAGATGCATACAATGGTTTGACCGATGTAAGACTTAAATTGGGAGAAAGCAGGGGTGGGAGGAGAGGAAGACAGGCAGGTTACAGGTTACACCTTAGCCTCCCAGTTTAAATTTGACATTGGTCAAGCCACTCCATGCATCTGTCATAGCTCACAAAAGCTTCTATCTTTTAATAAAATCATTAGTCACCAGAGGTGCCACTGGACTCTTTCAGATTTTTTGTAGATGTCTGTGTCTCCCTTCCTCTCCTCTACATATCAAAATTCAGAATGCAGACTATCATTTGTCTTTCATTTGGAGACACTTACATTGCAGCAACTCCAGACAGGAGGTATTTTTTGGATGGTGGCAGGGGGAGAGATATCAGCCTTTCCGTAATTCCTGATCCTTGAGAAAAGCCATTAATGAGATTCAATTTCCCAGGCAATTAGAAGGTATTTATACATTCCCCAGGATTATTAAGGCTGTTTCTAGCAGCACACCTGCTTCCATTAACCCTTTCTCATCTAACAATAACTGACATCAGTATTTCTTAAAATATCCTTGTGGTGTTTATATGTGAGTATAATTTATATGAATTGGAAAGAAAGTGGGAGTCATTTTACACTGAGTGCCAGATTTTAAGCCTGCCCTAGGACTACAGTATCATGATTTTAAGGTGTCACTGAATTATTGCTGGTTTAGAACAAAATAAACATTTCTGTTTCTGCAGATTTTACTCTTGCATTAGAGACCTGGATACATATAACCCATATTCTGTACAAAAATACCATTGTGGCTTGGCATGAAAGTAGAAGTGTTTGTAATGTGACCAAGTGTTTTGCTTTATATCAGTATTTTACAACCGTAGCCACTTGAAGATGCGTGGACTTCAACTCCCAGAATTCCCCAGCCAGCCATGCATCTTCAAGTGGCCATGGTTGAGAAACACTGCTTTATATAGTTTCCTATTCCCTTTACAAAAGGAGAAAACCCTGAGATTGGATTTCTCACCTGAAAACAGAGCCAGAGAGGTTGACATGGGGCAAAACCTGCTAATTGGACCTGCTGGTGAGAGTGAGAAAATATAAAAGCAGTTCAGTTATTCTGTGTCACGTAGTGGAAGAGGAAGCTTATAACTGGGACAGAAGAATGATGGTTTCTGGCATTCCCAGCAGCTGGTGTTTAAGGCAGTATTTCTCAACTTTGGCAATTTTAAAATCTGTGGACTTCAATTCCCAGAATTTCTTAGCTGACTGGAGAATTCTGGGAGTTGAAGACCACACGTCTTAAAATTGCCAAAGTAGAAAAACACTGGTTTAAGGTATAGTGCCTATGATTTGTGGGCTAGCAATCAAGCATCAATACAAAGAGCTATTGATAGCCTGATTATGATTTTTCCACTCCCTTTTTGTAATATAAGGCCATCTTTAAATCATGCATGACTCCTGGAGACTTTATGGACTGATTTCTGGGTGACAGTTATTTTCTGCTAGGAAGTTTTTCATCTTTTCAGTTAAGCCTCCCATCCTAGGATTCCCTAGTAGTCTCCCATTCAGTACAAACCCTGCTTAGCTTTAGAGCCCAGACAAGATCAGTTAGGGTGTTAAAGTACCATGTTTTTTTAAAAAATACTAAATAGGAAGCCATCACTGTATTTAGGAGCAAAGAATGCCACAGTTTACGCGGCTGAGAAAATAACTGAGATTGAGGAATATTATGGAGCCATAATAACTGAGGAATATTATGCAGCCAAATGAAAAACTTCATAGAGAAAACCTATCTATGTGGTCGCTGGCAGTCGAAAGCATCCAGTTCTATTAAACTACTGCGATCATGGTAGCTATCTGAAAGTATCGTTGTTCTTCAGTACAAGGCCTTTCCAGGAAAAAAAAACAGTTTTGCTGCAGGTGCCTTGTGAACAAAGCAGAGACAGTAGGACCAGTGATAAGTCTTGAAAATCATCAAAAGCACAGTGGAAGAACAGTAATGGACTGTAAAAGCAGGAGTATTGGCAGGAGGACTTAAAATGGGCAAGATGGTGGGCATGGTGTTGCAGTTGAAGGCTGGCCCGATGTAATGGTCTGTGGGAATGACCTTGGGAGTCAGGAGGAAGTTGGCACATAATCAATCAAATGAAAAATTAAGGAGGACTTGCAAACAAAGAAGCAGTTGTTATAGAAAAACAGGATCTAGCCAAGAATGGTTCAGATAAGGTGCTGTCCTTTCCCAAAAGAGATGGATTGGATTGCTGGGAAAGGTAGGCATATCTACAAACACTTCCTGGACCCAGTTATAAGTCCATCAGGTTTTTCTGCCTGGCCAGTTTACCAGTCATAGAACTTGGCCCCTAGTGAAGATGCTGCTGTTGGGGATGAGCAGTGCTTTGGATTCAAAGCTGAAAAGGTGCTTTGGGGGTTCAGGAGTGTGCATGCTGCACCTCCTAAAAGGAGCTGCACCTTTTCCTGACCTTGCATGGTGGTCATGCAATCCTAGCAAAACAAGTGCTTGTGTTAAAGAGACACTAACAATACGGCCATTCCCACTCCAAACCACCTGGTTGCACCTTCTCAGTACCTCCTTCACCCAAAGACCTCCTTTCTTTCTAATGTGCGACTCCAAGAAAAGATACACCTTCTTTATGGATTCACCAAGAAATGCACCAAACAGGTGCTCCAAAACACCTCCAAAACACATTCCGTTTAAACCAGTGATCTTGAGCAGGACCCCAGGGAGGACTGCAAGGAGAAAGAACAAAGAGAAAATCAATCTGGTCCATAAATGGATACAGACGTCAAGGACTGCATGCTTTTAACTTTCAGTCAAACAGCTGGTACTGTCCTGGGGGTGACAAGGTTGTCCATCCCTTTTCTGGCAGACAGTCCTCCTCCTGTCTGAATATTGATATGACAAATACAATATTAGTTTCAACTTAAATTTCAAACTGTTTACATATAGTGGTCTCAGAGAATAAATCAGGGATAGTCTCATTCAGAGCTCTTGTATACAAGGATTTATTTCCAACATTGTCTAAGACCAATTATTTTTCTTCTTGCCTTTTAAGGGAATTTGCGTTTTGTTTTTAAATTACCTTGTTGTTACTGTATTATTGTTCTGTTAGGTTTGTAAGAAGCCTATTCTTAAGTGAAGGCTACCATTCTTAAACCTTTTTTAGCTGACTTTACCGTTGTATCTTTTGGTAGTTATCTTAATTTCTGCTGGCTAAAGGCTGTAATAAATAAAAATTGAAATTGTATCTTAATTTCCTTTTTTCTGCCCATTTTTAAGTTTACCCTTATATTATTCTGACTTGCTAGTCTTAATGGTTTCTTGTATGTACCCCTTTTGTTAATTTTGATTCTACTGGTCTATAGGTCTATATTTATATTTCTTCTGTCACTTGCTTTGTGCTGCTTAATGACTGTAATAAAGGTTGATGTTAATGGCTAGACAGTGGTATATAGGTACTATAAGTCTTTGTAAGCATTGTCTAGCCATTGTAGCAATATCAAGCTGTCACCATTACTGTTGAAACAGTTCAGTGACAGTTGTGTGATGCAAGAAGACAATAAACCACTAAGGAAGAAAGACAGGTTCATACATCACACAACACCATCAAACGGCTTGTTTGATTTTGGTTTAGCAAGCTGTGAGCTGAGCTGCTACAAAACCACATGTTTTATGGCATTGTGTGTTGTTCAAATCCAGCCAGTTCATTCAACAAAACATTGTTAAAATTGTGGCTTTGCACACTATGAAAAACCAGCCAGTCTTTGTCTTTACATAGCTTGTTTTTTCTTCTGAAACCTTGTTAACCAAGAACTGGGGGAGGGTTAACTATCAGCTCAGCTGTTGGAATGAGAAGGAATAATGCAGTTGAAGGTTGGAGTAATTGAGAAGGTCTTCCTTTGTAAAACTTGTTTCTCAGTCAAGTGACAGCAGTAAATGAGCCAACAGATTATATAAAGAGGGAAGGAAGCTGCCAACTCAACGTGAATGTAGTTACTAGTATTTCAGAATAAGGAAGGTCTTTGGATAAGTGAACAAGGTACATCTGCTGTGCAGATCAGTTCAGAACCTAACAAGTAAATCATCCAGTTCTATTAAACTCCTGCAATCACAGCAGCTCTCTGAAGGTATCTTTGTCCTTCAGTACAGGGCCTTTCCAGAAAAAAACAATTTTGTTGCAGGTGCCTTGTGAACAAAGCAGAGGCAGTAGGACCAGTGATAAATCTTGAAAACGATGCCATCCACAGTGGAAGAACAGTAATGGACTGCAAAAGCAGGAGTATTGGCAGGAGGTCCTAAAATGGGCAAGGTGGTGGGTGTGGTGGTGCAGTTGCAGGCTGCCCTGATGTAATGGTCTGTGGGAATGACCTTGGGAGACAGGAAGAAGAGCCCCAGCCTAGACTACCATCATGCAAAAGATATGTCAGCCCACAGAAACAGAAGGGACGTGGGAAGTATTTCAGAAGGGACCATCCCTAGTTTTCTGGAGAGTAAAAGGAGAGGAGGGGAGAAGTACTTTCAGACTTGCAAGAGTCTGTTAATGTAATCTTACAATAAAGACAGATCTAGTATTCATTGTTGTGCTTCCTTGCTGGACCACCTCGAAGGGCTAACATCAATCTTGCAAGTCTGAAAGTAATTCACCCCTCCTTTACTTTTACTTTCCAGAATACTAGGGAGAGTCCCTTCTGAAACACTTCCCACGTCCCTTCTGTTTCTGTGGGCTGAGATACCTTTTGCATAGCGGTTGTCTAGGCTGCGGCTCTTCCTCCTGTCTCCCAAGGTCATTCCCACAGACACAGACGATTACATCCCTTGACCACAACACTACACTCACCATCTTGTACATTTAGTGTTCCATCTAGATTAGTGTTTCTCAACCTTGGCAACTTTAAGATGTGTGGACTTTAACTCTCATGGCTGGCTGGGGAATTCTGGGAGTTGAAGTCCACACACCTTCAAGTGGTCAAGGGTTGAGAAACACTGACCTGGATGCTCCTGCACAGAAGAGGGCAGCACTTATGATTCATTCTCTGCACAGATGGTAATATCTCAGCAAAGGATAGTTGGCCAGCTTTCCCAACTTGGTGCTTTCCAGATGAACTACGGATCCCATCACTCCCTGCAAACCTAATGGATATGGTAGTTGCTTGGGGAAAGCAAGAATATTCAAATGTACTAGCTGGTGAAACAATGATGTTTGAAGGAAAAAACGGCCTTTTCTACATTAGCAGATGTTTGCATTTGCAAATTCAAAAGCAAACTATTTATGCTTGCCCCATTCAACCAAAACTAATTCATCTAGTTTAATTAACTGACACTTTACTGCTGCAGATTGTGCCCACAGCACAACTCAGTGCGAACAATGCCATCAACTTGATCACATCTGAAACAAAACATCAGTTTGCTATAAAATATACTTGACAAATTCAAGTGGCAACATTCACAACTTCATTCATATAATACAGGTTGTTTTTAAGAAGTCTCTAAGCAACAATTAAAGATAAATAACTCTATCCCACTTCAATTAATGGGATGTAAATGCCAAATTTCTCACAGTAGGGAAAGAGCATTTTTTTGTCCCATGCAAAAAGTTCTGTTTTTTGTAGCCTAGAAAATTCTACTATATTTTCCTTTGAAACTCACTGCAACAAGATTCTTAAAAGGAGTACATAACTTTCAGCTGCAATTATGCATTAAGGGAGGCAGTGTTTGCTTTTTTAATTTTTGCTGATTCCACGCTCATACATATTTGATCCTGTTGCTGTTGTTCAGTCGTTAAGTCGTGTCCGACTCTTCGTGACCCCATGAGCCATATTGCGCCAGGCCTTCCTGTCCTTCACGGTCTCCCTGAGTTTGCTCAATTTCATGCTCATTGCTTCAGTGATGCTATCTAGCCATCTCATCCTCTGCTGTCCTCTTCTCCTTTTGCCTTCAATCTTTCCCAGCATCAGGATCTTTTCCAAAGAGTCCTCTCTTCGCATTAGGTGACCAAAGTATCTGAGCTTGATTGATCCTACCATGTTTATTTGAGAACAAAATGAAGAAGTCATCAAATCTGTAAGAATTAAGCCACAAAACACTCTATGATGTTTATATTTTTGCTTTATTGTTGTAGTACAACCGAGTTTGGATCCCTGATGCTGAAGAAGTGTGGCAGTCTGCTGAAATTACAGCTAATTATAGGCCTGGAGACCATATTCTTCACCTCCAGCTGGAAGATGGCACAGTGAGAATCAAGAATTGATGTTTTTAAAAGGCAGTGATAGACTTGCCACACATTAAAATGTAGACATTTGGATCTGGTTTTGCATTTGACAGATTCCATCCTAGTTCTTACTGAGTGAGTAAATCAGAGCCTGGGTTTATATACTGCTTACAATTAAATGAAGGCTCTCGGTTCACATCCCCCAAAAGGACTACAAGCTACTTTTCTTCTTGCATAGGTATTATGCAGAGGGTTTTTATTAAAGAAAAGTAGAGGATGATTAAGAACATAAGAGATTGGAGGAGGAGAATCTTGTTAGTGTATGTTAGCAAAGAAACAGGAGTGTGTTTGAGTGAACTTTTTTGGGTGGGACCCTGAATCTCTCCTGGAACCCCATCATGTTTGATAAACCCTGATTTAGACCACTCCATGATCAGAAATGTTCCAGACCAATCCTGGTACCGTTCAATCTTTAAAGCAGCCACAGAGTAAATAATCCTAAAATCAAAATATATTCTCCCAGTCCATTGATTAACTGTGCATATGGAAGTTCCAATGTGTACGCAGATATATTAGAACGATTACTAGGAGGGTTCATCTACTGCTCTCAAGAAGAATATCACAGGAAGGGAAACATTAATCTCAGCCTTGTATTCATTGGCTAAAGTAGGAAGCTTGCAAGAGATTGTTTTTCAATTCCATGCCAGTCTACAGTGCTACAGGCAAAATGTATTGGGCTCATCCTTCTTCCAGGAGATTAATCCCCTGCCTCAGTATGAGCAACACAGAGGGGTTTTAAAAATAATATTACCGCTGCTTGTATTGATTTGGTATGATTGCCTGTTGCTTGTAAATTTCCTGGATGTGTTTTTGCTTAAAAGATAGTGGATACATCTTCAGAATAAATAAAGAATGTGTGGTATCACTTAATATTATTTTTTTGCTTGGTTTACTCACAGGAGTTGGATTACCCCGTAGATCCCTGTGCTTTGCCACCTTTGCGAAATCCAGACATTCTTGTTGGAGAAAATGATCTCACGGCCCTTAGCTACCTCCATGAACCAGCCGTTCTACACAATCTTAGAGTTCGCTTTGTGGAATCCAAGCTGATATATACCTATAGCGGTAAACACTATGGGTTGACCGACACAGCACTTGTGATTCTAAAGAAAGCACGATACAACTCTTAATTTTGTACTGTGTCTCATCCCCAGGGATAATTTTGGTTGCCATGAACCCCTACAAACAGCTGCCAATTTATGGGGACGCCATTATCCATGCTTATAGTGGTCAGAATATGGGGGATATGGATCCACATATCTTTGCAGTAGCAGAAGAGGCTTACAAGCAAATGGCAAGGTATGTCCTCATAAGTATCTTGTGATTAACCTTTGCAAATGTTGCCACCTGCCTACCCCTCCCTTTAAGCTTTGAAGGATGTAGGAAGAGACTCTTAAGAGTCAATAAGAGATTATGGGAGGAGAGCCTAGTTAGTCTATGGTAGCCCAAAATCAGGAGGAGTCTGATAGCACATTTTTGGGCTAAGAAAATGTATTGAAAGGGTACATTTTGGTCAACTGCAGCTCACTTTGTCAGAATGGGACAAACTTTGTGCAAAAGAATTAATGGGCCCAAGTTGGACATCAGGAGTCAAAACAAGGACAAGAGCACTTCACCCTCGGAGGACACTCTTGCAGATCTCAGAGTGACCATTTGCAAAAACAAGGTTTTATCAGCGTGACTGAGTGAGAGATTATGGCACTTAACTTACAGCAAATGGTTTCAGGCTATCCCTAAGTGTCTCAACAACACAATGGGTTTTTAACACAATTGTCAATTGATAAGGTACCTCTGTCTCACATGTAACCTGTGTTTGCATAACTAGCCTGTCTTCTGCTCCCTTATCCTTGTCTTCTTCTTTTATCTTTATCTGTCCAATTATGTCTGATTCTCAGAGACTGCCTGGACAAGTCCCTGCAGTTTTCTTGGCAAAGTTTTTCAGAAGTGGCTTGCCATTGCCTGCTTCCTGGGGCTGAGAGAGAGTGACTGGCCCAAGGTCACCCAGCTGGCTTCGTGCCTAAAGTGGGACTAGAACTCCTGGTTTCCCAGTTTCTAGCCTGGTGCCTTAACCACTACACCAAACTGGCTCTCAATCCTCGTCTTACCTCAATTTAAATCCCACATCAGTTTAGCCACTCCATGCATCTGATGAAGTGAGGTACAGCTCACAAAAGCTTAATGCCTTTCAATAAATTTGTGGGTTGGAAGAGGTGCTACCGGACTCCTCTTGATTTAGTCAGAAAAGTGATCACACAAGCACCACTGATTTTTGGAGTCCAGAACTACAGTTTCTAAGAGACTTTTCAGAGAATCACGTTAGCCACAGTGATATATCCTTGTATCATTTTGATACCTCCTTAGACAAAATTGGAATCTAATATAAAAGAAGCATAATGACATTTGAAGAGACATATATTTTTTAACTTCCTTATTTTGATGATGATGATGATCTTACACTAGGAACAACCGAAATCAATCTATTGTCGTAAGTGGGGAATCAGGAGCTGGAAAAACAGTTTCTGCTCGATATGCCATGAGATATTTTGCGACCGTCAGCAAGTCTAGCAGCAATGCGCAAGTCGAGGATAAAGTGTTGGCGTGTAATCCGATAACAGAGGTAAGTGTTTCCTGATTGCGTCTTCTAATGTACATAGCCACTTACCTAAAATGATTCCACCTTTTTTTCAGGCGATTGGGAATGCTAAAACTACCCGCAACGACAACAGCAGTCGCTTTGGAAAATACACAGAAATCAGTTTTGATAAAAAGTACCAGATCATTGGGGCAAATATGAGAACGTATCTGCTTGAGAAATCCAGAGTTGTTTTTCAGGTTAGTAAAATTTTGCAGTGAAATCAGTGTGTTTCTGCTAACTTCAGACACTACAGTCTTCCTATTCATCCTGCCTTCTGCAGATGCTCTCCACGTTTTAGGCTAGCCAACTTGCTGCTCAGGCTCAGATATTTTGGTCACCTAATGCGAAGAGAGGACTCTTTGGAAAAGACCCTGATGCTGGGAAAGATGGAAGGCAAAAGGGGAAGAGGACGGCAGAGGATGAGATGGCTGGATAGCATCACTGAAGCAATGAGCGTGAAACTGAGCAAACTCAGGGAGGCAGTGAAGGACAGGAAGGCCTGGCGCAATATGGCTCATGGGGTCACGAAGAGTCGGACACGACTTAACGACTGAACAACAACAAAGCTTGCTGCTAAGCCCCAGTATTGTTTCAGAGATGGAATAAAAAGAAACTTTTTTTCTTCACATAAAGGAAATCAGAACGAAAGAGGAAAAAATTACTTCGGTGTTTCTGTGTGCAATTTTTAGTATTATTCAGAGGCATTTTTATTCAGATAGAATGATTCAACGCACTTCCTCTAGTTTTTTTAACTGAGAAATTAAAGCAAATATTAGAGCAAGAGCTTTGGCTAAAACACAAAGCTACTTTTGTCTGAAAGGCTAGTAGGTTACATAGTTTAGCAATTTGGCTAAATTTTTGGGACTGAATTTTAGAAGCCTCCCATCACACTGCACACAACTTCAGTTATAATCCACATCATTGAAACTTGGGCAACTTTCTGTGTCTACATTTTCAAATTATTTCTAGAGTTTTTTTATTTTTTTGTATTTATTTATATTCATTAAAAAATTCAAAGAATAAAAGACAAATCAAAAGGGAAGGAGGGAGGGAGGGAGGGAGGAAGGAAGGAAGGAAGGAAGGAAGGAAGGAAGGGCAAAAAATGAAAAAAGAGAAGGAAAAAAAATTGTAAGAAATATCTGACCTTCTTTTCAACAGATAGTTACAATTTTATGCTACCTCCTTCCTCTTAGATATTATATAAGTCCCTTCAGCCTCTCATTTAATTTACATCTTTCTTAATCTTCAATTCCATAAATCATCATTCCATTTCTTTCTTCTTTCAGCAAAAAGTCCAAATTATTTCTAGTTTTGTCTTTCTTTTCCTTTCATTTACAGTCAGAAAATGAAAGAAATTATCACATATTCTATCAGTTATGTGCATCAGCTCAGAGGCCAGAATTTAAACATCTTCAGCTGGGTATGTTGCATATCACCTTATAATATATTTTTATTGCTTTATTATAATATTTTGGCATATAATTCACAGGAAAGGGTTCTATTCTTTCTTCAGGAACATCTTTACAGGATAGAATGTTCTCATGGGGTCAAAATATGCACCCAGTTTAGTAAGTCACACTGTGCTAACTTAAAATGATCCACTAAAGCATCATAGAGTTGTAAACAACCTGTTGAATTAGAGGTTAATCTGGATCTTAAAGAAAGCATGTTACAAATGGGGAAGAATAATTGGACATACTGGTCCAGCATTAACCATGATTTCAAAACCCATAATGGAAGAGACCACTTCTCAGAAAGCAAATTAGATAAGAGAAATTATTAGGCCAGTGACATCATGCCTAATTACTCCTCTTTTTTAAAAAAGAATGTATAGTCTGATGTAAAAGCTTTCTTACAATTAAGTAATATCTTTGTTCAACCCAATAAGAATGCCACAACATGGTTTTATTGGTCCCCTCCATGCTCCAATCCTGCTACCTACAATTTCTAATCTATTAAATGACATATAGAGTCCCCTGGAGTTGGGCGTCCAATACATTTAAATAACTAAAAATAAGTAAAATAAGATGGTGATGAATGATAGCAAAGCTATGTGATGTTCTACCTGCAAAGTTCTAGGAATTCAGTCAATATATGATACATTTCCACACATGTCCGAGGTATTATGGCAAGTATGTGAGGAAAGGGTTGCGTAATGGCAACTTATGAACTAAGTTCTTTCCCACAAAAGTTCATTTGTTTCTAAGGATTAATCTTAAGAGTCTCAGTTTTTCAAATCCCTGCAATATTTGGCTACTGATGACCCATTCTAAGAAGCCTGTTGTCTCCATATTTAGCATGTCTGGTTGATGTGTTTTCTTTCCACCTGCAGCAAGTGCTGAAGAATTTAATTATACTAACATGGGTAGAAACACTGTAATTGAAGGAGTGAATGACTGTGCCAATATGAAGGAGACTCAAAATACATTCAACCTGCTAGGTAAGATCAACCAAGCCTGCTTTTAAAAAGCTAACAAAATTCTAACGCTTATGAAGTGCTGGTGGATCCTTTACTTTCTGACAGCTGTTGGCTTTGTTGTTGTAGAACTTGGCAAAAATTTGGCATGCTGCCCGATGCATCTCTTTTTAGGAGTCACTGAATTTAGTGGGGTAGACCACACTGTTAATGTAAAATTAATTGTAATGTTAACATCAGGGTGGAAGATAATTTTTGCTCATTTTTCTTTGCAGGCCTTAAGAAAGATTTCCAGATGGATGTTTTTAAAGTACTCTCTGCTATTCTTCATTTAGGCAATGTGCAGATCAGTTCTGTTGGTGATGAAAAATCTTTTGTTGATGTAAGAATTACTGGCGGAATGTTTTAATGAACAATGCAAGTTTTTGTTACTTTTTCCCCTAAACTCCCTTAATCTTTTGCTTGTAGTTAGTACATTCAGCAAGAACTACTGTATATTCTTATATTATCCATCATGATCTTCCAGGATATTGTTATTGAACTAGGGAGGGTCCCTTCTGAGACGCTTTCTCCACCCCCATTCCTGCTTCAGACTCAGATTTCTCTTATCAGACCATTTTCTAGGCTGTGGCTCTTACTCCTATTTCTAAAGATTATTCTCCGGCCCATTACAAATATAGAGAGGAGAATAGAAAATTGTGCTGTTAAATTCTGGTAAATTGGCACTACATTTCAGGATTGTGAAAACCTTGGGATACTCTAGGAAGTAGAACTGCAAAAGTAGGCTCTGTGGGGTGACAAGCTACCCACTCTATATTAAAAAGGATATTGCGTTTTGAAGCAGTAGCTGTTTTTGTTATTGAAATACCCCATGACAATAGGTTTCTTCTTGGTGCTTCAAAGGTGGACGACAAACATCTTAATATATTTTGTGAACTCCTGGGAGTAGAAAGTGATAAAATGGCTCAATGGCTTTGTCACAGGAAAATTATTACTACCTCTGAAACTGTAGTAAAGCCAATGACAAAACTCCAAGCTCTGAATGCCCGGGATGCTTTGGCAAAGAAGATCTATTCTCATCTTTTTGATTACATTGTGGAACGAATCAACAAGGCGCTGCAGTTTTCAGGCAAACAACATACGTTTATTGGTGTTCTGGACATCTATGGGTAAGATGATCCTTTTTCAGAAATAACCTTGCGTCTGTATTAAATCCTCTGTTTTAGTTAAACAAATGAATCAAAACACTATGCTGTCTAATCTTGAGTAATTACTCAGGAAGACTAATTGCAGGGTACTGTACAAGTAGCATTTACCTTCTCGCTGAAATTGCATAATCTTTCAGTTTCGCTGGATTTTTTTGTAATGGGCAAACAACTGAAGCAATGACTTCCCCGGTATGTCTGCTTTAGATGACCAGCTATTTCAATGTTTCTCAAGCTCAGCAAATTTAAGAGGTGTGGACTTCAACTCCCAGAATTCCCCAGTTAGCGAACTTTCATTTCAGTGAAATGAATTGTCAGAGAGGAGTTGCGTTCTCATTCATTGGAGATATTCATGTGGACCCTGCTCCTTAATACCTTAATTTGGATTTCTCCACTGAACAGCAAGTTGAACTCAGTGACCTCTTTGAATTCTTGAGAGTCTACGAATCTATAATTCTAACATGATGAAGTACAAGAATATTGTTAATATTTTTTGCCCCAAAATGATTTTTCTGCCTTGCCTCCCCAACTCACTACAGAAATAATTCATGTCACAGAATTTTTTTTTAATCTAAAGATTAAACTTTCTACCATTTATTTCAGATTTGAAACTTTTGATTTGAATAGCTTTGAACAGTTTTGCATCAATTATGCCAATGAAAAACTACAGCAACAATTTAACCTGGTATGATCTTTTTATGGATGTCAATTAGTTTGGATTAAAGTTTGCATTGTATTTATAGTCCAGAAAAAAGTATTATCTTATTTTTTGCAGTAAAACTCAATGCTTAAATGTTTTGGCACCTTAAAAAAAGGTGTTGGTGTGTATAGAATTTTAAAAAGGCTCTGTACAGGATTGCATGCAGGCAACTTATTCTGCATGTAAAACAGCTCTAGTGGGAATGAGTATGGAGTTTTAACCCAGTCACACTTTAACTTTATTAACTTCAATCTCAAATAAGTATGTAACATTCCCTTGAAATGCCTATCTCTATACGGCTTGATTATCCTGAGCTTGTGGGAAGTTGAAGGCAGACAACTAAGGCATCTTTTCTAATGTGTTCTAAATAGAACAGTCTTCAGAAGCCCCACTGAATACGTCCAAAGAAACCATAATACTTCAACCATGTGGACTAAAGAGAGATATAGATTTGTTTGTTTGAACCAAAGAGGAAAAAGTAATTTGGGGACTAGTATGGAGCAGTAAGGTAGAGCAGTAATAGTTGAATGAGGAGGATTTGGTTGTATGAAGAGACTGGGTCAAAGAATGATGGGGAACATCAGGTATCCATTATGGTTGACAGTTGGGAAAATTGTGTACTGAGAGGAACTGAGAGTAATTTCTTTGAAACTTCAAGCCGAGAAATAAAATCTTTGTATCCTCTCCAGCCTTACATCCAACCTGGATATTAGATTGGATACTCCTATCATGGTGTGTAGATGTATTAAATGTCTCTCATCTTTTGACCCCCAAAGGACTTCAGTATTGTTAAGCAATGTTGAGTTTTGACACGCCTCATGAGACAAAGCTTTTGTTGAGACTAAATTGGCAATGTCATTTTTAGCATGTCTTTAAACTTGAACAAGAAGAATATATGAAAGAAAACATCCCATGGACATTAATTGATTTTTATGACAATCAACCTGTCATTGATCTTATTGAAGCTAAAATGGGCATTCTAGAGCTTTTGGATGAAGAGTGCCTGGTAAGTTTCAGCTTTTTTATTTCACTTCTAACACAAGCCCAATCTATCCTTCTACCCTCTTTTTGCTTATTTTCTTAAAACTATTATTCTCGCAAAGGCAATTTTGCAATTTTAATGCTTCCTTACCCCTGTCAGCAAGATGCCTTGCTAATGCAAAACTTGATATGTAGTTTCTTTCACTTAAGGCTATTTATGCAGATGTTATTTCTCATCAAAGTAGGGCGCTAAATACACTTGAAACGGGCAATTTGGAGCCAGCAGTCTCCTAAACAGAGATGCAGGGATTGTCAATTTTAGAGTGCTTGCATCTGAGCCAAAAATGTCTTGGACTGATGAGTCAAGCCAGAGTCAAATGTTTTATTGTAATGTGTGGAATCCTGTTAACTGTGTTTGGCAACTCCAGCTGAACCTGATAACTTCAGGAGAGTGGTAGTGAAATGCAGCAGCAGAAGCAGGTGTTCCTTCCTGCGGGAAGCTATCAACAAGTTATTTTTGGATATTGCATTAAGTTGTCGTGTATTGTTTGTTCAGTTGTGGCTCAGCCATTTGGTAAATCATGATGCAAAATGCCGTGGCCTAGTACGAAGTTTGAATCCAGCCAGAGAGAATGATAGGGGTGCTCTAGTTTGCAATCCATCTTATATTATATTATAGAACAAGAAGCCCAACCTGTTTTACAGGGTGGTGGTTGTGGGGAAAATAGGAGGAGGGAACACAATCTTGAGTTGTACAAAAGAAGTGGGTTATTAAATCAGCTAACCAACCAACCAACTCACCAATCAACAACTTTGTTAATTCAGTAAGCATATTCATTTATCACTTTTAATTTCAAATAAGACATTTTTGCTTTTTTTCAAAACAGCTACCTCAAGGAACTGATGAAAATTGGCTCCAGAAGTTATATAACAATTTTATAAACAAGAACCCTCTCTTTGAAAAGCCAAGAATGTCAAATACTTCTTTTATAATCCAGCACTTTGCCGATAAGGTAAGATGTTCACCATGCAAAGAAATGACATCTTTCTATTTTCTAGAATGGTCCTTCATCTTTGTCATCCTAATGAATGATTTATTCACCTATATGGAATTAATAATGTAACACCTATCCAGAAAATTTATGCTATTTGTATAAATCAGATCATGATTTAAAAGGAATGAGCAACGTGAGCTTCAGAAACAGTGCTCCCAACAAGTTACTTTGGTTTCTGTAGAAGCTTGTCATCTTAGTCCAAACATGCCATGGATTTTCTAACAGCACAGGTAGAACATTTCATTTGGGAATTAAAGAATATGTTTGTAGATCTCCTTCCCTTCTGAAATTCATGATGATGTCTGCTTACACAGAATTATCTTTGTGTCCCTTGGAGATCCCACTCTTGTTTGATCTGGTGGGACCTGGTGCAATAGCTGCCAAAGAAATCTAAAAATTATGAATAACCCTTTTGTCTGCTTTACTGATATACCTTGAGAATGGATAAAATGCATTTCCTTTTTATAACTTTACTGTTCCATGATTGATGTGATCTTCCTTATACAGGTAGAATATAAAAGTGAAGGATTTCTGGAAAAAAACCGAGACACTGTATATGAAGTACTGATTGAAATCTTGAGAAATAGTAAGGTAAGTATATTATTTTATGATTCCATAGTATTTTAGCTATTATAGTTGTGGTAAGCACAACCTTGCAAGCTGTCTGGGAATCATGGAAGCTAAACTCCAACCTTTCTGATGCTGGTCATTACCTTGAAAACCCCAAATGGCACAACACAGGGATACGTCAGGCAATGCTTGGCCAGAATTGAATTTGTCCATCTGGTCTGGTCATTGGGAGTGGAAAGTTCCTTCCACCAGCCCCTCCAGGCCATGTGTCAGCCTTGCAAGGTAGACCAGACAGGAAGCATGGCTAGATGAGCTAATTCTACTTTATTGTAAGGTTGCATTAACAGAATCTTGCAAGTCTGAAAGGACATTTCTCCTCCCATCCCCTTTAGGAAACTAGGGAGGGTCTCTTCTGAGCCTCTTGCCCTGCCCACATTCCTGCTGTGGGCTAAGCTGCCTTTTATCTGACCATTCCCTTGGCAGCGTCTCCTTGCCCTGTCTCACAAGGTCATTCCCACATACCATTATACCATGAGGTCACAGTACGATGATAGACCTTCTCTGAAATAACCCTCACCTTATGGAGTACAGTGGTACCTCGGTTCACGAACGCTTCTGTTCACGAACAATTCGGTTCACGAACAGCTCCGGTCGCAAAATTTTGCCTCCGGTTGCGAACTCTGCATCGGGTTATGAACAGGATCCACGGCCATTTTCCCTCCCGTGACACATGGTTGTGGCTTCCTGTAGGGAGGGGGACTCTCCCTCCAAGCAGTAACCGCCTCCCCACCTGCCTTCCTGTCCTCCACGCCAGAAGTCGCGTCGAGCAAGGTTAGTGTTCTCTCTCTTCATACTGTGCTGTACTGTACTTTGTGTCATATTTTTGCAGTTTAAAAAAACAACAACATATGGTTCAGAACGGATTAACCATATTTACATTGAACCTTATGGGAAAATTTGATTCGGTTCACGACCAATTCGGTTCGCGACCAGAGTCGCGGAACGAATTAAGTTCGTGAACCGAGGTACCACTGTACTCTCCCTCCAAAAGTATGTGCTGCCCTCACCTTGTTACAATTTTGTCAGTAAGTTAAAGCTATTTTATTCCAACATGTTTTCAGTCCCAGTTGACAGAATATAGGTTTTATCTTGGATTTTCTTTGGCGCTTAATGTTTGTTTTCAGTACTGAGTTGGATTTAGTTATTTATTATTATGAGGTTTTGTTGTTGTTGTTCTATTTGCTATTGTGAGCTACCAAGAGTCCTTCGGGGTTGGAGGGGGTTATACTGTAAAATAAAATACAATAAAATAAATATTTGGGAGACAACCAGATGTAGAAGACGGTAGTAGGCTATCCATAAAAACAAATTCAGTCCCATCTGTTATTAAACTCTTGAAACAGACTGGAAGATCTAGTTCCTTGCAGGAAGACCCATGAATTAATTCAGTCAGTCAGTCAGTCAGTCAGTCAGTCAGTCAGTCAATTATCTATCTATCTATCTATCTATCTATCTATCTATCTATCTATCTATCACACCATTTATAGCCACTGAAAAGCAGATGCTCTTTAACAATAATAATAATAATAATTAAAAAAACTCCTAGCCTGCAATGCTATCTAAATGTAACTTTCACCTCTTTTTAGTTTCAGCTGTTTGCAGCTTTCTTCCAGGATGGTCCAGTCCTTCTTTCCCCATTCAACTCAGCAATCAAAGTTAAGTCTGCAAAAACAGTGATCGTGGCACCTAACAAACAGTTCCGTGCGACTGTTGGAAGTAAGGTATTTTTATTTTAGATTCCTTTTGGGATGAGAAACCTAGTTTGATGCATTCATTTGTTTCTATTACCCCAAAGGAGTTCGAGGCAGCCTTTCCAGTTCTATTTTACCTTCAGAGCATTTCCGAAAGGCAGATGACGCTGAGGAACAGTGACTGAGTTTACACATTGCACTAAGATGTAATGGTGTACATTTACTAGATGTTACTGCCTTGTGGAATCTTCTTCCCCTGGAAGTGAGATTAGCTCCATCCCTCTTAACGTTCCATAAGTCCCTCAAGACCTGGCTGTGTGATCAGGCCTGGGGCTCCCAGGGGACTGGGCAGATTTTACGATGGTTCCCTTATTAATTTTATCCCCTCCTGTTTTGTGTGTTTTTACTGTTTTTTATATGTAGTTGTTTTTATGTATTTATTTTCTTAATTGTTGTACGCCGCCCAGAGTCACCTTGTGTGGGATGGGCAGCGATATAAATATGATAAATAAATTAAATAAATAAAAATAACTGGTGCCTTATTTTTATTCTGTATGAATCCAGCTATTATGGTTTAGTGCAGGGAACTCTCACTGTCTTTGTCACTGGCAGTGCTGACTGGTACTGATGAATTTTGAATTCCAAAACATCCATAGAGTACCAGGCTTCGGTTTATGTGCAGACCAGATCACAGTAGCTTATTCAACAAATCCTAGCTAAAACATCCTGGCTTAATGTATTAGTATAGCCTTTGATTGCTCCGGTATCACCTAGTGAGTGTTGTGGTTGAATGGGGGTTTGAAGCTGGCCCTTTGCCTAAGAACGATGAAAAGAACCATGTGGTATCCCATCGAGGCTCAACAAGGGTTATTCCTGAGTGGATAATACAGGGAACTCAATAGTCTCATGACAAATAGCCACTGTAACCTTTCCCTCTGTGAATGTGTCTAATCCTTGTTTGAATTAGATGCCACCTTTCCCTCTTTGAAAAGAGTCACTTGTATAGTGAGATGGGCAGCGAATAAATTTATAAATAAATAAATAAATGTGTTGACCTGCCTTGCTGACTGAACCTTCTCTGCTCTTGCCTGCCTCTGAACATGTTCATCTTCTATGGGTCATTAAAGAGAAGATAAAGAAACCAAGTGTAGGATTGTCTTGGTTCTTGGATGCATTTTCTTACTTTGCCTTGGAACAATCTTAGGCTAGGAATGAAGTTGGGACTCATTTGAAGGGTTGTGTGAAGAGGGGTTGAAAGCAGGAGGGAGCTGAAAAGAGATATGGAACAAGGACCCCAAACATCCATCCACCTGGATCATTGAGTTGCTGCATGCTCACTTGTTTTGACAGTAGCCAGGGCTGTCATTAGTTTGAAGTTTGTAATAAATAAGAGTCTGCCATAGCTTCCATTCATGAAAGGTGTTGCTTTATTCTAAAAGTTCAAGTAGCTTTTTTCTTTTCTTTTTTTACTATATTCTAGTTCCGCAGTTCCTTATATTTATTAATGGAGACTCTTAATGCGACCACACCACATTACGTCAGGTGCATAAAGCCAAATGATCAAAAGTTAGCATTTGAGTGAGTATATTTATGAAAGAAAACAATGTTATTTTAAATATATTTTATATGAGTACGTACAGAATTGATTTGATAGAAGTTTATGTGCCTGTTCTTAGAAAAATTCCTGTGGAATATGGTTCATATTTAGAATGAGTAGAAAGTTTACGTTTCATAAAATCATAGACTTATTTTATATAAATTGTCCTTTACATCAGGTTTGGGTATATCCAGCTGACCAAACCTATTCATCTCAACTTCCTTTAACAACTTCCTTTAAAACCCTATGTGGTTTTTTTTTTCTTCTTCTCAATAATAAAAAAATGAATAAATAAAAAATCTCAACTTCCCCCAAATATAAAAAAAAGTAAACTAAAAAATAGAAAATCGCAGTGTGATATGTTTGGGAGTTAAGTTGGTAGCTAGAGATTCTTAGGACAGAGATGTCAGTTCTGTCAACTACCAAGAGATGGCTAGCTCCAAAGTTGAGAAGCGCAGAGCAAAAGGTCCATTAGAGAATAGGAAGCCTGCAAGAAAGAAGCACCAGCATTAAACTACCGTGGATATAAAAAGGAAATTGCATCTTCATGTTGATAGAGATAATCTGTTGACTGGGGTTTCTTTCTAGTATACATAAAAATGCCTAATCTGGCCTTTAGCTAAGTGTGAACTTAGTGAAACTGTGCTGAGTTAAGTATCCAGGAAATATTGGCGAGGTCTTGCTAGTGATCCCGACAGCATGATGCTATCTACTGTGAGCTATCACTCATCCACTGTGGCCCTCAGCCTCCAAAGTGTGGTACGTGGATTGTAAAGATGGCATATCCATGCTTTACAAGAAAATAATGTTTATTTTAACAGGGTGTTAATAATCAACAGTGCTAGTTTGCTCCTTATTAAAACGATTGAATGTGATATGTAGCTAATAAAAAGACAGGACACATTTGTTAATCAATCTGATAGAAACCAGTTGTTTTCTTCTTCTTCCTTAGGTTTGATTCCAAAAGAGTAGTCCAGCAGTTACGAGCATGTGGGGTGTTAGAAACAATTCGTATTAGCTCTCAGAGTTACCCATCAAGGTATGTAGTCACATCCCTACGTGCTTCAGATGTTTACTTCTCATCTGTTTGGTTAACCAATTCAAATGTTCTTTTCCTTTGACAGATGGACTTATATTGAGTTTTACAGCCGTTACAGCATTCTCATGTCTCAATATGAACTTTCTCTAACAGACAAGAAACAAATTTGCAAGATGGTTTTGCAGCGGCTAATCCAGGTCAGGGGGTTTGTAACTATCCCCAGTTGTAGAGGGAAGAGGGAATGGCTTGAAGGACAGGAGGAAAACTCACTACTAAAGCAACAGTCAGATGAACGGGACTTGAGCCTGTTCCAAAAAATTCAATTGAGAAAGTGTCTCAGACAGGCCCCTCCCTAGTTCACATGAAGATAAAGTGAGGGAAGGGGGAAGGACATTCAGACTTGCAAGATTCTGTTGATATAGCTGTTACAATAAAAATAGCTACGGCATTAGTTTCTTAGTCTGGTCTATCTTCTAGGGTAGACACCAGTCCAAGGTGCCAGCCCTTCTGGTATCAGAAGATATCTAGATGTTTAATAACCAGAAGAGCAAATTAAGCACCCAGATACCTTCTCAAATTGAAAATGCATTTGGTCCCAATTACTTACGGAAACTAGCACTAACATTTTGTAACATGCAGGAACTAATTTTAAGTCTCTCTCTCTCTCTCTCTCTCTCTCTCTCTCTCCCTCTCTCACTCACATACACACATACATCTCGCCTCCCCTCCCCTCCCCTCCCCTCCCCTCCCCTCCCCTCCCCTCCCCTCCCCTCCCCTCCCCCCCTTCCCTTCCCTTCCCTTCCCTTCCCTTCCCTTCCCTTCCCTTCCCTTCCCTTCCCTTCCCTTCCCTTCCCTTCCCTTCCCTTCCCTTCCCTTCCCTTCCCTTCCCTTCCCTTCCCTTCCCTTTCCTTTCCTTTCCTTTCCCAGGATCCAAGCCAGTATCAATTTGGCAGGACAAAGATTTTTTTCAGAGCGGGGCAGGTTGCTTATTTGGAAAAGGTGCGGTCAGATCGACTGAGGCAAGCATGCATTATGGTTCAGAAGAATATCCGAGGCTGGCTTCAGAGGAAGAAATTCCTCCGCATTAGACAAGCAGCGGTCATAATACAACAATACTTCCGAGGACAGAGGACTGTACGGTATTTACAAGGAACAATTGTGCTGGTCCCCCAGTTGTTAATGGGCAGCTTCCCAGCTGTCATGTTTATATCAAAATAAGCCATTGATTGGATATATCCATGAGATATACCCTAGCAGTAACGTTGTAAAGGCAAATGGTTGGGTAGAAAGCAACTTCTTGAGAAGGTGCCTTCAAGAAAGAGTTTCATTACTCAAGGTCTTATTCCTTTTTCTCCAGGAAAGCTGTAACTGCCAGGGCCCTAAAGGAAACCTGGGCTGCCATAGTTATCCAGAAATACAGCCGAGGATACTTAGTGCGTAGACTTTGCCAACTCATCCGTGTGGCTGCTTTGACAATCCAAGCCTTTGCCCGGGGATTTCTAGCAAGGAAGAAATACAGAAAGGTACAGTCATTGAAACAGAGATCACCAAGGACCCATAGTTGATGTTTCATATTTATTATTCAGTAAAGAATGTAGGTCCTTCTGGATGAGGGGGCTTCACTTCATGGCAGCATGTTGCAACGCCTCAATGCAGGGAAACATCCTGCAGAGGCAAGATGGCATCTGCCTCAGGGAGAAGTTGAAGAGGGGTCTCTCAATCTACCCTGACCAATCCATTCCCCTGTTGCTAAGTGAAGAGGAACTTTGAAGGAGCTTCCCTCAAATTCCTTGTAAAGTGAAGCACCCGTAGAGAGTAAGGGAGATGTCCTTGATGGAGATGTGCAGGATCCATTGCCTCGGCAAAAGGGGCTGAAACATGTTTTATGTCCAGAACAACAAGATAACATCTGGAACTGACACAGGCAGACATTTCCTTAATCCACTGGAGCATAAGAAGGAGGGACGGTATAGCACAATCAGACTTGCAAGATTCTGTAATTATAGCCAATCTCAATAAAAGTAGTTTTAGCCTTCCGGTGGAGTTGATTTCTTGGTCTGGTCTACCTAGGGGGCTGTCAGCATCCTTCAGGCTTAGAAGAAACCACAATGGAGCTGGATTTCTTAATATGTTCTTTGAAATTGGTTGGCTGTAGAATCAGAATTCCATTAGCACTGGTGAAGAACAGGATGGCACCCCCTTCCAATTATATATTGAAAACCCAGTTGTTGACCATCAGTATGACCTGCACATGACTCAGAATTTGGAAGAGATTTCTCTTGCTCCTTTAACTATGTATGATTCATGGATTTGATATCATCATGGACGAAGATTTTTTTAAAGCCTTAAAGTAACATAGAAATCTTCTAGATTTAGCTCCTATCCTTCTAGACAGAGATAGTTGTATACCACATCATTCATATATGAGATGCATGTTGTTGTGAATGTAGTTTTCCCAGCTGGCAGAACTCCGACATTCCGTATATAGATCATCTTCTCATCTCAGCGAGAATCTGCATCCATGAGTGAGACATTGTTCTTGGTCACCTAATGAGTCAGCTTACTCCAGCACCTCCTTCTGCTGGAGATAGAAAAAGCTGATCCTTTTCAGAACTAATGGCAGAAGTTTGTAGGCTGAAGTTGTAAGAGGAGGGTTTATCATTCTGATCAGCAGCCTCTGATTAAGTGGAATCAGAACATGTGTTATATGAATTGTAGATGAGGAAGTGATAGGTAAGAATATGAGTGTACTGTTAATTTCTCAATGACTGCTGTTAAGACTAACCATTGCAGTTGTAAGCTGTGTTTAGAACTCTATACTGTGTATTTTACATACTGGCTACATATTACCGTTGTTACAGTCTTTGCAGATGAACTTAATTTACTATTTAAGCAAATTATCAAACTGTTCCCTGAACAGATGGTTATTATATGATGAGGCATGCTCTCAATTTTCTTATAAAGATGCTTGAAGAACAGAAAGCTTTAATTCTCCAGAAATACGCACGAGCGTGGCTTGCAAGACGCCGATTCCAGAACATTCGCCGTTTTGTCCTGAACATCCAGCTTTCATACAGGGTCCAGCGACTGCAGAAAAAGCTGGAAGAGCAGGTAGCTTGGAAGTATCAAGTTGTGCTTTGAATTGTCTATAATTTTTATGCAAGCGACAAGTTTCAGAACATGAAGTAATGGCTAACTGAGCAAGAATTAGTAACTTCTGTGTAAAGAAAGTTGAGTTCTTTAGAGTCAATCATCCGTATATATTCCAGAGGTATAGCCATGTTGGTCATTTGCAGGAAAAATAGCAGAATATTGTAGCATCTTCAAGCCTATCACAGTTATTATTATGTAAAGTTTCATGGATAATTAATATATGATAATGAATGTGTTTGGTGTCACAAGAGTCCTTACAGTTAAATATATATTGTTCAATAATACACTTTTGTGGTCCTTGGAACTGTATTCTGAAGTTTGGTTTTGGCACCTGGACAATAGGGTCCAATTTTTGGTGTTGGTCTCCTCCTTGACAGATACCTTCCTGACAGATATATATGTTGCCAGCCAACATCGTTACTGTTATTATTTCCAGTACCAAATGGAAATAATTGTGTTTGCCCAAGTGTTTGATTATTCAAATGCTAGCTTATTTATTGGTATGGTGTTCTGGGGAGGGATTTTTAGGTTTATTATTTGATTTTAAGAATGTGTCCAAGGCTTCTTAGCTTGAATGATGGTAGGACATAAATATTTTAATAGCTAATGTGTCAGTCTTGAAATTTATGCCAACAGTTCACAAGCAGTGTATGTGTTACGGGTCAAAATTCCAAACTGTGTAGACATAGACCTCTGGTACAATCCATGGTGACATCATGTGCAACATGGCACCATGTTGCAATTCACATCATATGCAGTTGCTTTTCCTTACTCCCTCTGTGGATGCCTATGCTTACAGACTCAGATGGTGGTTCTGATGGAGAATATCCATGCTTCAGTCAATCTCCATGCTCAAGGTTGCATAAATATGTCTAGATATGGGTATTTTAATCTGGGCAGGCATGCCAGCTTTCCTTTTGGATAGGTCTCTTGGCAATTGAAAGGGGTAATTTTAGTCAATTGCTTTATAAAATACCAGATCAGTGTATTTTATTATCTTCCCTAATGTTTACTTTATCCTGATTTTAGAATAAAGAAAATCATGCTTTGTTGGAAAGGCTGACCATCCTTGCTTCAAATCACTCCAGTGATACAGAGACAATTCAAAAACTTCAACAGGATCTTGAAAAATTAGCTGTGCAGAGAAAAGTATCTGAAGAAAATGAAAAGAAGTACAGGATTGGCTATGAACAGGTGAGACGTAAGAGGATTTATAACAAAATAAAGAGGTTAGCCTGCAAAAAAAAGTTCAGATTGCAAGCAGTGTGATTCAGCCATCCGTATATAGAAAATAAATGGTGCTCTTAAAAATATGAGTTTTAACAGATTTTTTTTTCTTGCTTTACCTTCTCGTTATAGAGGGTCTCAGAACTTGAAAACCACAACTCAGGGCTACAAGAACAGAAGAAGAAGTTGGAAAAAGAACTTCAAGAGAAAACAGAGGAAATGAAAGGTGTGACCTACTATTATTCTGGGAATTACAGTTGTTACTTGGATCTTTTCATACTGGCTTCATAATATAAACCAGAATTTACAAACCAGATTATTGTACACAAACACAGTTTTGGCATCGTGTGTTGAGTGAATCCTATCATTTTGCCTTGTAAACTCTGGTTTATAGTTCATAATTCACATATATATTATGTGAATTAAGACTTAGGGCTTACAAATCATGATTAAGAAAAAACATGGTTCATTACCCTAAAAAGATAGTGGCCAGTAATAAAGCAACAAGAATTAAAAAGAGATCAGAAGATATTCACAGTACAAATGTTTTTATAACAGTGCTTAAAAAAGTTTAATGTTATCGTGGCCTTTAATCTATCAAAACAAAATGCCTTTGGCCATGATGGTTGGAAGATATATGAGTTTTAAGTTCAGTATAACTGGAAGGCAACATCTTTAATGCTTTAACATTAAATTCACTTTACGGTAAATACAGATTTGGCTTTTTAAAACTTGTATAATGTCTCTCCCAATCATTGTAAACTGCTATGTAAAATTTCTTCACATAAAATTAAACTTTCTAAGCTTTGTTTGTTAGTCTTTTCAAATTACAGCTGGCTTGATTTTAATTATTTTATTCTACCTAAAAGTTTTTTTAATGTAAACATTATCTTCCTTCAGATAAAATGGATAATTTGACAAAGCAGCTATTCTCTGACGTTCAAAGAGAGGAGAGGCAGCGAATGTACGGAATTTAACTTCTCATTTCAAATTGCCATTTTCTTACAATTTTGATTTTCTCTTCTGCAAAGAAAGTGAATATTTTTAAAAGGAGTGAAGATGTTTCTAGCAGGAGGTATTAATTTAAGTAGGATTTGTAAGTAGACAGTATACATCCTCAGTTGCTAAGAATATGGGCTCTATCCTGAAAACGTTAGCATGAGTCCCTCCATTGCATGCAGTGGGAAAGTTTGCTAAGAATACTTTGGGCTGTGTTATATGTGTTTTTTTCACAACCCTGTGTACAAAAATAAATTTAGAAATTAAAATATTTAATGAGGCCTGCCATTACAGTTCCAGATCCCCAGGGGGAGCAATAACAACACAACTTTTGTGACTTTTAGAATGACCTCCTAATCATGTGGATAGACTATTTACCCACATCTTAATAATTATGTGAACTTTATTCCTCTGCAATCTCATAATATTGGAATAAGACATAATTCCTGTCATTCAGAGAGGGTGTTTCTTTTTCTTTCTTTTTTTTAAAAGTCATTAGCATACATATCTTCCACTTAAAATATGGGTGCTGGAAAAAAGGAGTGAAATTTATATGTGTAATGCTGCCAGTTTATTATTTGTATTCTTTTAACTCCTTTTTAAAAATATCATATTTTCAGATATTTTTCATATTGTCGTTATATTCCACAAGCACATATACAAGAGAGAGGTTACACATCTGTAATTTACTTGCATCTTAGATTTATAGAATTGTGTTTCTAGAGAGATGAGGATGTTCTTCTGAATCTTTGTAGAATACTTGAGAAAAATTTCCAGAGCCAGAAACAAGATTATGAAAAAAAGATAGAGTCACTCAGTGCAGAAATAATATTTCTAAAAGAGGAAAACATCCAGCTGCAAAATCAGGTTCAGGCAATGCAACAGACTCAAGATGGCTTAAAAACAGAAATAGAGGAACTTACAAACCAAATAAAGGTAGGATAACAAATGAAACACATGCATATTAATTTTGGATTGTTTCTTACATTATACAAAATCCCAGTTTCGTATGCTGCATATTGTTAATGTATTTCATTCTTATTTTCACCAGTCATTGCCTACACTAAAAGGTCTTCCTGCCTAAGCCCAATTAAGCATGAAACTTAAAAATAATTCCAAATTATTGGCTTTCATCTCTTGTTTGAGATTGATGGGGATTCAAGTGGGGAAGGAAAGAAATCCTTTAGTGGTCGGGATTTGTCACCTAGAGGCAGGAGGCAGCCTAGAGGCAGGAGACACACATTCTGGCTGTTGAATAGTCAACAAAAGATGTAATGTCAATATCTGGACCACTGCATTAAACATTTCTTTAATGTTAAAGTAACAACAGATAAGATAATTCGATTCTAAGATTAGGAAATGACAACGAACCTGTGTCACTGACAGGCATGAAATTTTTGAACTCTCTTTCTCAAAATATTTCATACTAAAGATCATCATTCTGTCTTCCACTTTAATTCAAAATACATTTATGGGAAAACAAGTGTGCTTTGATCTGCTATTGTAGCATCTTTTTCCTCATTATTTGTATCTCATTCTATAAATGTTTAATGAACTTAGACAATCTCTGAATTGCGAAAAGAAATAGACTTCCTTCAGATTCAAAAACTGGATGCGGAGAAGCAACTACAATACCAGAAGCGTGAAATGAGAGGTAATTTGAAAACATCACTCATTCCCATAATTAAAATGTGCTGGTGAGTGGATTTCACATTCCAAGTGCTATAATTATGTCCCCTTCCATCTTGAACTCATCTGTGTACATTTACCCAATGACCCTAGAAACACAGAGGTATTTTGCACAAAAAGGGGGAAATGAAGGAGTTCAAATTGGGAGAATTAACTGGCAAAAACTCAGAATGAGCATTTCTCAAGGCTGCTTTCTGACTAAATATACTGCATTAGTGGGATATTCAACCCTTTCAATGTGACCGCTTTGTGAAGGACAAAGTGGAAAAGTTCACAGCCTAGCATGAAGACCATAGGCGTTATTAGCTACAGCAGATTTTCCCAAGTTGGCCCCTTCTTCATATATTGGGATTCCAATTCCCAGAATTCCGTAGGTCAGTGTTTCTCAACCTTGGCCATTTTAACATGTGTGGACTTCAACTCCCAGAATCCCCCAGCCAGCATGCAAGGTAATGGTAATGGAAGTCCAGAAATGCAATTCCAAGTTATCTGGAAGGCCACAAACTAGGCAAAGCTGACCTGTAGCTGTCAAGTGAAACTTGATTGGTGAATCAAAACAATTGATTGCAAGGAAATCAGGAAATGCAGTAATTAAGACTGTGTGGTCAAAGTGGAAACCCAACATGCATGTAACTTTTCTTCTTTTCTCATTTAGAGAAGATGTCCGACATTACGAAGCAACTCTTAGAAAGCTACGACTTCACAGACGTGAGGAACAGGTATTGATGTACCTTTGCTGGCTTTCCTGAATGCAGTAGCTTCCAATTTTGCTTCACAAATCACATGCTTCCTTTGTCCCCCCACCCCCCCTTCCCTTTCTGCCTTATAAACAGATTGTCTGCTGAAGACTTGGAACATTTAAATGAAGATGGTGAACTCTGGTTTGCCTATGAAGGCCTGAAAAAAGCCACACGGTGAGCTATATTCTCATTTGTTTAGATACAGCCTTGAGTCACATATTGGTAGGAATAATGGAAGCACAACGGTTACCTCAGGTATCATGAAGCTGTCAGATGATGATATATATTGCTCTGCAGCAGTAACTTATGAACTTTAGTAGAGTGGGGGAACGCTCTTTGTGTTTAAAATTGATGTCTCCCTTAGTATAGGGATGACAAAGGAGCAAAAGATAGGGAGAGACAGGGTTTTCAGTCCTCTGTCATAACTGGAAGTGATAAATCTGCTTGTATAGTAAATTTTGATTTAACAGAAGGGATTTCCGTTTATCCCAAGTATCTTTTAAATCCAAATTGAAATCATTCACATCAATTTATGTCATTTTATGTATCTGTGTAAGGACATAATTGACTGACTGTGTAAATTTAAGTGGATCATCCAATTTACTTTGTATACAGTGGACTTAAGCCATTATTTTTGAGGGATGTCTGGAGGTTCGTTTTGTCTATTGCGTTGAATTCCAGTAAATGGAGGGCCATCAAATTGAGGTTTTGCTCTACGTTGCTCCTGTTCTTTACCCTACGTTGTTCCTGTTCTTTATGATTGGAACCATAAGGTCAGGTGCTCAATGATCTCTGGAAAGTAGTTTTCCAAATGCTTTGGGTGAGATCATCCTGAGGGAAACCAGAACAATTTTGCTTTCATGTGGAGACAGCTTGTGTGTAAAAGAGTTTTATTGTAGCAGCAGCAAGGAAAAAAGAGTCATTCTCTATTTATCCCATAAAAAGAAAGTTGCCTGACCCTGCTTTAAAGGGCTACCAGCTTGGAAAGATTTATGGTGTGCAGAGTTTGTCCTGTTGTCCTAGGTAGAATCCAGAGAGGCATTGCTGGCAAATAATGGCATATATCATGTTAGAGCAGTGTTTTTCACACTTGACAACTTTAGGATGTGTGGACATCAACTCCCAGGCTGGGGCTGGGGGGTTGAAGTCCACACATCTTAAAGTTGCCAAGTTTGAAAAACACTGTGTTAGAGGAACAACATGTTTAAGTACCTCTACTCTTGTATGTGTACTTGTCGGAGCCTGTGATGGTGCTGTGATAGTGTTTAACATATTGCAATTGTTTTTAACACATAACAATTATTAATTGATAGGGGACTTGTAATCATGTAACCTGCATAACCAACTCATCTTCCTTTCCCTTCGCTGCCTCCCCACGTCATCCCAATTCAAATCCCCCATCAGTCTAGCCACTCTATGTATCTGATGAAGTGAGCTTCAGCTCACAAAAGCTTATGCTTTTTAATAAAATGTCTTGGTCAGAAAAGGTCCTACCAGACTCTTCCTGATTTTTTGGCTTGGAATCCAAATCTGTGGTCAATCTGAATTGTCAACCTTGACTTTCAGTGGCTTTTGACAGTAGACACTGAGCAGAAACTGTTTCTCCTTCTTTTGGCTAAAACATTGGCAGTTTGCGCTCTGTTTACGAGAACAGCAGCAGAAATCAATTCATCAGTTGAAAACTCCTAGAACTAAGCCTTAGATAACTTTGTTGTATATTTAGATTCATAGAACTAAGTCTTGGATACTTTTAGATCTTTGGGGAAATACGCCCAATCTAGTTAGATAGCATTGGGGTAGATATCCACAAGCTGACTCAGCATAAGTCAATCTCAAACATTATGAAAAAGAAAAAGCAGTGTCTTGACTATCAAAAATGCAGGTCAGTAGCTCTGTTCTGTGGATTTGTTTACTACAAGGCTTAATTTAAGAGCTTTTATTTCAGCAGCTTACCTTTGACATGGTTTAAATCTACTCTGCTATCTCAACTTTCTTCTTTTTTAATACTGGGTATTTGGTCTGCAGATACTAAGGGTTTGATGTCATGGGCTAAATCTTAAACTCTCCTTGACCAATTGACTCTCATGCAAGTAAACAAAGAAAAGTACATTCCATTAGATGAAGAACTTTTCTGGAAAACCACCCTAATAATGTCTAAAGCAACTTTAGTCATTTAAACTTGTCTTTTAAGCCAATACCAATTATCCAGAGAGTTGGTGGGCTCCTGTTATTTAGAGATGCTCGAGGAGAGGCTATAGAGCCATCGGTCATGGATGCCTTAATTTGGATTTTTGCCCTGAGCAGGAGGTTCAGCTCTATGGCCTGAATAGCTCCTTCCAACTTTATGTTTCAGTATAACTTTTCTGTCCTAGCTGTATATCAGGATGGGGAACCTATGTCCCTCCAGTTGTTGTTGATTTCAACTCTCACCAGCTCTAGTTAGAATAACCAGTGGTAAGGAAAGTTGGGACTCAGACTTCTGTAGGTCTCCATATTTCCAGATGTAGAGATTCCTCAACATGTTTATAGTATAATTCAAACAGATTCCTACTGTTTTAATCCAAATTTCTTGGCCTGATACTACCAAGAATTAATGAAACTGCATCTTCTAGTATTTCAAGTTACCTTGAAAGTTGCCAGCTTAGTGTTTCTGGATGCACCAAACTGAGGATGGCTGATGAAGGAAGCGATCTATTCTTCTGCACACATACTGTAGAAGTGAATAAGCTTGTGTAGGATGATATTTTTTTTAAAAAAATGTTCCTTTTATTTAATAGATAGTTGAAAGCACTGCCCAGAGAAAAAGCAAAGAAGCAAGAAAAACAAAAAGAAGGGGGAAAAAGAGATTTACAAGCTATATAAAACTGAGTAAAAATGTTGAAGTAACATTACATTAGTGCTGTGTATAAAAGTGATCAAAACCATTATTAATGTCAAGTCAGTATTCAGTAATTAGCAAAGGTATAATAAGAATAATGTCAGAATTACAATTAGCCAGAATTTCTATCTAAACTAAAAAGTTCTGTCCTTGTTAACAAGTCAATTTTTCACAAATCGGTGCCAAAGAATTTTTTCTGGATTGCTTTTGCTCTTGGCAGAGATATGCATTGTATTCATTCTGCTATCCTATTTCTTATACAGTACTTTATTTTTGTTCCTCCTGCAGAGTTTTGGAAAGACATTTCCAGGATCAGAAAGAGAACTATGAAAGGGAGATAGAAGATCTGAATTCTAAAGTAAACCATTTTAGTCAAGAAATCACCCACTTACAGAAACTCTTCAGAGAAGAAAATGACACTAATGAAAGTATCCGTCTCCAAGTTGCCAGGCTAACCTCAGAAAATATGGTGAGGACTATTATAGAACTTAGAAATATCTTCTAGAACCAAATGGCTTCCAAATAGAAACAGGTAAGCAGTTAGCAAGCCCAGTTGTAGCTACTACAAATTGGCCTGCAGTTTTTGCATGCAAGCATGATGCCTGTTTTTAACTATCAGTTCCCAGACTGCTGGCTTGATTGTGTGAGATCTCGTTGAACGGTTCAAAAAAAAGTGAATAAAAATTACTGGGGAAAGAAATATTTTTATTATGATTATTATGATAATAAAAATACAGCTGTTGAATGACATAGTTATTGGACTCTTCCCCACCCCCATTCCTTTTTTGGTGAAGATGATGCCCAGTCTTAAGCTGCAAGTTTCTGAACTTCAGAAGCAGAAGTTGGATCTTGAGAATCGTCTTCAAGATGAACGTGCAAAGAATGACGGTAACTTGAACAATGGGGAGAACTTCTGCAAACACTCATTCTTTTGCCATGGATATTCTACTCTGGTGAGATAGGAATATGGTTGAGTGAGGTGCATAGGCTCAGTCACCGTTTTAGTTTTCGGCATGCTCATCTGATGGAGGCCAGAATGGTATCCTGTGTGTCATGATGTCATCACAGAGTTGACCTGGATTATGTAATGCATGTCATTTGTGCAATGATGTCATGGGACATTATTCCTGCCTCCCCCTTCCCTCTACTGCAGACACCCATGCTCCTGTTGGATGGAACTGGTCTGGAAAAAGCTTTTTCCAGGATAAATAGTACACCTGAACCAATAGCATAACTGTAGAACAAATTAAATATATTAATTAATTAGAATAAATTAATTAAATACATTAGAATTTTTTCTTAGAATGCCATCTTCCAGGAAGGCAAAGGTATTTCAAGAGAGAGACTCCAGGTTCCTTAAACGGACTGTCTTATTTTGCCTATCATTAAAAAAAGAGGGCTATTATTGGAAGATTTTTAGTTCTATATAATCTTCATGTTTTATTAGGCTTTAAAACTCTGCCATCCATAAACTGTTGCCTAGTAACAGCCAATGATGGATGATAGGCTGTATTTTATAAAGTCTTAATTATTCATGCTCTATGAAATTGTTTTCTCTTTTTAAATGTGAGGTCATATTATATATTGAAAATCTTGCTGTATCATTCATACTATGTATCTGGATGGCCTATTTGATGAACTTTGCAAATGCCTAGTTTTTTTCTCTTCTTTCACTCCTTTGTTTTCCTATATTGCTTCATATTCTTCCTATATCCCATCCAGCCTCTCTTTAAATATTCTAGCATGTAAAAATATGATTACTGTTATCACATTAAAGGTATTAAATTCTAATGTGAGTTCACTGATTAAAACTCTCATCTTTATTGTTGAAGAGAAATTGGAAGGCATGAAAGATTGGTCACATCAAAACCCAGATGAAGAGGGAATGCAAAAACAGTAAGCAGGTTTAAATCTGAAAAAATGATAAACTAGACTTATCTGGGCATTGAACTTTAGAAGCAGTAGTTTCATATCAGGCTTATCCATGATTAACTTAGCCACAGTTTACTCTATTAATTATATGTTCTAGGTTCACACAATATTCTGAACCTTAAACTAGCTTATATGGGGCTGAGTTTGTATAACTTGGTAGTCTAAAATATGGGTGGCTAGTTTGTGCTCACTTGTGTTGTGCAAACGCAATCAGATTGAAGGGAAAGGAAGATCTAAAATGAGTAGTTTTGTTGGCAGCTTGTAAGAAATTACCACTTATTTCAGAAAGGCTTTCTATGTTTTGCAACCGAAAGGTTTCATTTAATAGCTGCTTAGAAAGTGATCTTGTATAGCTTAGTATTGTGAAAAGCTTTCCTTGCTGATATCTGCAGAACAGCCCCCTCTTTAAATAAAGGAGGGCAGGAGGGTTTCCCCCCCCCCCAACCCTGGGATAAGACTTAGCAAGATTAGTTTTGTGCACAGGAAAAAAAAGTTAAAATGTATTTTATGCTTTTTAGAGCCCTGCCACTTCGGAAGGAAATGTATACTAAGGGAAAGATGATACCCACATTTCTAGAGTTCCAGGGGGACAATGATCATCTGGAGAAACAGCCTGAAAGAGCAAATGGGACTGGAAGCAAAATATGGCAGGATGTGATGTATCTTACCATGGAAAATACAGTAAGGAAGATCCAGATTCTTGGAAATAGTTTATTATAAACTGCTAAAAGACAAGCAAGTCTCGCTATTCTTCTCCTTTAACTGCAATTAGATAGGAGAGATGATTGCTCATACATTTGCTTACATTAACTACTTTCTTTGAAAAAAAGGATTTAATTGATGAAGTACCTATTGACCTGAGATGAAGGCTTGCAAATTCAGCCTCTACTCTGTTGGTACTCCATGTCAGAACGGTGGTGGCTTTCTAACATGCTTGCTATTGGTCAATAGTGAACCCAAATGTTGTCCGTTAGGTAAGGATGCAGTTGGGTGATTCCATTCCTGTAACTGAGAAGGAAGGAAGGAAGGAAGGAAGGAAGGAAGGAAGGAAGGAAGGAAGGACGGACGGACTTTTTAATGTGCATTTTTCTTCCTCAACTCCATTGATATCCTAGGATCTAGAAGAAGAGCTAGATAAGAAGGACAGATTAATAAAGAAGCTTCAGGATCAGATCAGGACCCTTAGAAAGTCAATTGAAACAGGTGAGAACATTTAATGTATATGTTTTAAAACTGTTGGAAAGCATGATACATTGGGAACTATGTGGAAAATAAGGCCAAAATTATGGTCCATCTGGGGACCTCCATTGCTTTTAGACTCCTTTTTCTGCATTGTCTTCTGCATGAGACCTTCCACCAGCAGTTATGAATAATGCATCTCTAATGTAATAAAAGGACTGCCAGGCTGTGGTTGACTTCTGTGCATTGTGGGCAACATACTCCATGTGTGCTCTGCATTAATCAATAGCATGAAACACAATCCCTAAATACTTAAAGATGTTGACTTGTTTGATTGGGTGCTTATTCAGTTCAAACAAATTCAACATGAATTTTAGGATGCTTAGCAAATACAAATGCCTTAGTTTTTTCCATAATTAATTTTGAGTGTTTCTGTACTGCAGTAGGCAGATAAAGGATGTAAAGCTTGCTTTAGACCAATTGGTGTCCAGGATAGCAGCACAGCATCATCCATATATAGGAGGACTGCAAAGTGTCTGTCATTCAGTTTGGGGGGATGATGAACTAGATTATTAATCTTGGCCACAAGAGGATTAATATACAGATTGAACAGTATGGCTCCAAGAGACATCCTTGCCTAATTCCTCTACTAACAAAAATATCCTTAGCGTAATAGCCCCACATGTTGCGCTTAACTTTTAAACTAGAGTTCCTACAGAGTTTATATATAAGCAGAAGTTCCAACCCTAGTTTTGGGCGCAGTGTTCTGTGTCTGCATCTTTGTGGTGACCACCAAACAGCATCTCTGTAGAATACTGCAGTATAATCTCCATTGTTTTTGCAGAAACTTGTGTTTCAAAATTTCAAACAGGGTGCGGCAAGTAAGATATCTCTTTTGAGGCCTCCAGAGCCACCTCTGACCACACTTGCTGAAAAATGGTAGCATAGCTTCTCTATTTTGATAATCGGAATAATTCTGATACTGTAGCATATGCCTAAAAGGCATAGGGTTAAGAATGAAGGGAACCCTCATTGTTTTGGAGCTTTGTGGCAAAGGAGTCGTGTGTGAATGAATTTTTCACACATAATGCTTTGTATCTTAAAATTCAATGTTGTGATACTAGTGGAGTTTTTTTCTGGAAGTAACTATATTTTGATACTGAACAGTCAATGAAGAATCCCTGTCTTCTGTGCTGAGAGAATACATGGGAATGTTGCAGTACAGAAAGGAGGATGAAGCAAAAATTGTTCAAAACCTGATCCTTGGTACGTCAGTAACATTTTGAATTTCAGTTAAAGTATTCATAGACAACACCAAACAAGTTAATGTTGCTAAAGACTTTGGGCTGTGATCAGTACTTAGAGTTTTCTCTTTCTTTCTTGTGGTCTGTCCTCCTAAAGGAGTCTTATATTTGTGTAGGGGGGTTGGTTCTCCTGTCTTTGTCTTTTCTGTAACTTCTCTAAACTGTTAATTTTTCAAGCTAAACCCTTGGAAGACTCCAGAATCCTGAATTTCCTTATCCTTCTCTGATCTACCATTACTGTAAGTCGCATCTGAGAAACACTCTTTGTAATCAAATTGTTACTGAGACCTTTTCCCTCCATTCATTCTTTCCTGAACAGTATTCAAAAAGGTTGGAGACCTTGTTGTGAACTTACAACTTTGAGCAGCCTTAATTGCTATGTCTAATGATGAAGATGCTGGTAGTTCAACAATATCTGGGTGGGTGACACAGCTTTTCCAAATTTATCTCAAAGACAACCATATTATGTACTATAGCCTTCTCTATCTTTCCAGTGTAGAATCTGTTAATTGAAACCACATCTTCCATTTATTGTTTCCCCAACACCAACGGCAGGGGTGATACCCTGCCATGTTTGCTCTACTTCTTTCTTCTCCTTTCTTTCTGTGCAGGTGTTATTCATCCACAGGCACCTCTGTTCCTCATATATTGTTTCCATCCTTTTCTAATAGTACAGATATTGTATTTACCTGTGCTTTTCCAAACGTATTTACTCTACTCATATCCTGAGTCTTCCTTTCTAGTATTAGTACTGCTTTGGTGGTACAATTCCAAAACACTTCAAGCAATGTTGTGCCTTCTGAAAAGTTTTTTTTTATAATATTTGGGGCTACCTATTTAGCTGTAGGCAGTTCTGTTTTATACAGTGTGATTGTCCAAAAACGGTTCTGCCTGATGGGAGTCGTCAATGAGCAGAAAGTACAAAGTGGCCCCTTTCAAAAAGTGAATACCTAGAACTATTCTCCTTCTTTCTGGTTGCTTTGTGCATCTTCTGAATTGCAGAATTCCAGACAATCTAATTGAAGATGGGCTTTTCCTTAAACGAATCTAAAAAACTACTTTAGTGTCCATTAAATAAAAAATTTAATTCTTGAATTCCTGCAGATCTGAAACCCCGTGGAGTAGTAGTTAATATGATTCCTGGCCTGCCAGCCCATATCCTCTTTATGTGTGTAAGATATGCAGATTATCTGAATGATGACAGCATGCTGAAATCCTTTATGAACATGGCAATCAATGGCATAAAACAAGTCATTAAGGTAAGGATTTTATTTATTTATTTATATGTCAAATTTATATCACCGCCCAACTCCCCCACAAGGAGGGACTCTGGGCGGTTCACAACAAAGCAATTTAAAATCAATAAAAACATAAATAATACAAATATAAAATACAATTATTAAATACAATAAAATCCAAGAGATGGTGATATTATTTCAGCCTGTGACCAGATATCGGTCAAAGGTAAGACTAGGGAACCAGCCAACCCCAAAACTGACTATTCCCATCCCCACCCCATGTGTAATGGCAGAACCGAGTCTTCAGTTGTTTTCTGAAGTCTGAAAGGGAGGATCCCTTGAGTACAGCTTTCTTTTCAAATGGATGGTATGACAAATCTATGGGGATGTTTTCAAAACACAAATCCTCCAGTGGTTGATCTAGTACAGGGTTTCTCAACCTTGGCGATTTGAAGATGTGTGGACTTTAACTCCCAGAATTCCCCAGCCAGCAAGATTCCTTGCCACCTGGGCTGAGTTGCCATTTATGACATAAGCTACCAATGGATTTGCCTTCTGTCTCTTGACTGATTGGGTCTTCTCTCCCTTCCATTCCTTCCCCAGCCTCCCTACCATCTCTCACATCACAATGGCTTGTATAACGTTGTGCTAAACCAAAACCTATCAAATCGCAATTAGATCTCCTTAATTGAATAAATCATGTAAGCTATTTATGTGTATAGATATATACATATAAAATACACCATTAAAGAAAAATATCTCATTATTTAGGAACACGCTGAAGACTTTGAGATGTTATCTTTCTGGCTTTCCAATACGTGCCATTTTCTTAACTGTCTGAAACAATACAGTGGGGAAGAGGTAAGATTAACTTCATCCTAGGGCCTGTCCTCACTAATGGTTTCATATACTTTACTGCCTTTGTTGGTTGGCTAAAAAGAACCGCCACCATAAGTTAGGTTGTCCACATTTGTGGTCACCATCCTGTGTCCATAGCACTTGGCTAGCCAAGTGCCTTGTCCCTATAAACTGGGTGCCAAGATTTTCAAGCTGGTACTTGATTACTGTCGGTCTCTGGCATGGTTGATATTTCCTGCCAGTTAATGAGCTGAGGGAAGGGGGCAGGGCCATACCTTCCTATAGGTTCAGGATACATCTCTGATCACACCATACAAGAGATCATCTGACCTTGCCCCTCCAAAGAGAGGATGAGTTCTGTGCTGTGATTTCTGTGCTTCTAATTGTGATAGGAAATTGTCAGTGTAAGCAGGACAAACCAGTTGTTTTCAGGGATGGGAATGATTTAAGACCATCTAAGTTGTGGATTGGAGATGAGACCGTCGTCATCAAATGCAAGGGAAGAATTTGGATTGCCAGGACCCAGTGACATCGATTTAAACTGCAAGGGAAGAAAAGGCCTTAAATGCATTGAATATTGTGTTATATTTCACAGTGATAAGTCTGAGAAGTATCATCTGTTTTAAACTTATCCTTTTCATCCATATCCTTCTGAATCCATCCCCTTTAAAGTCTGTAAAGGAAATAGTAACAAAACCAAGATAGTTAATGAGTAATTCACCTTGGTGGATGTTAGCTGATCACTAGTAGCACAACCAACAAGTTTTTAATTGCTGTTTGATTTGCTTCTTTGCTTTAATTTAACAAGGAAATATGGGAGCTACCTATTTGTATTAAAAATGACTTTACATTTCTTTTACTTAATTCTTACATCCTTGGTTGACATTAATTCTGTTTAATAATTCAATTAGTCTCTGCAGTCCCATATACAGAAATTCTGGCTTTGCTTTATTTCTCTGAAAAGTAAGGAGCTTAATTCTAACCTATAGTTGTATCCATCCTCTTCCCCCCCCCCCCTTTTAGCCATTGCTAGGTATTGGGAAATGTCTTAGAAATAACCTACTGTAATTCTTGAATTCATCAACCACTCATTGCACAGTTGGTGTTCAGCAGAATGCATTTAATTTAAGAATTCTACAGAAGAACAAAACAAAAATCAGTCCCTAATATTTTCCAATAAAATTAAATTGAATGGCTAGCTTTGTAGTTTGCTTATATTCGACTGTTCTAGAGGGAAAATATGCACATGGATATTTTTGGCTAAGCCGTATTAAAAGCTCTGTGCTCTTCTGAGGATATGCACATGTTAGTATAATTGTGTAAAACCTATAGTTTATTGTGATTTTAATTGCCATATGTTGATAACGATGCAATTGACTTTCAGGAATTCATGAAGCATAACACACCGCAACAAAATAAGAACAATCTGATACACTTTGATCTGTCTGAATACAGGCAGGTTCTTAGCGATCTGGCTATTCGTATATATCATCAGTTTATCATTGTAATGGAGAACAATATTCAGCCAATGATCGGTAAGGAGATAGATAAAGGTTAGAAATAATGTATTTCATAAAGCCTCTCCTTATTTGAAACTCTACTGGGACATTTGTCCAACATACCTGAAGACTGTCAGATTGGGGAAGGCCATTCTGAAACAATTCAAATGTATGTGTGACTACAAACTTCTTGAGTGAATTATAGTTCTTTCTTTGTTTCCTTGTGAGTGTTATGTATGCTGAGTCTCAAACTATGATCTTCTACTCATTGCCCTGGGATTAAAATCCCATGAGACTTTTTTCTAGGTTAACATGCACAAAATTGTGCTATTGTTCTGAAAAGCGGAAATGGTGGCTATCTGTGACCTTAACAATTTAAGCTATTGAATCATTGATGGAACTTGAGATCAATATGGAAGGTCCATGTACTGTCTAACTGAAGGGAAACGTGAACAATGAAATGAGACAGTTGGAATCATGGGTGTCTGCAAGTAAGGTTATACACATTATCAGGGTTTGTACCAGACACCGACAAGAGTGTATCCCCTGTTTTCAGATCTATGATAATAACGATAACCAGAATATTTTAGCAGTCACAGAAACGTTTTTCTGGGTGTCTGTGGCCCACTTCCTCCTGCTAAATGTGGTAGGCCTTTCTTCCCTTGCAAAGAATACTAAGAGAAATCCACTTGGAGCGAACGTAGATCCCAGCCAACAATAACTAACTGGAGCAATAACTAGCTATAAATCATAGTAGCTGAATGACAGGCTGTCTAGTGTTAGTAGGAATGAGGAAAAGTCTTTGCTTGATTTATCATTTTAACTATTCATTTAGATTTTGTTTGTTAGATTTAGATTCTACCTTCTGTTCAATTCGCCACCTTGTCAGATTGAGTGGGTTGAGAGTGCCTGGCGCAAAGTCACCCAGGGAACTTCCGTGGTTGAGGAAGGACTTGAGTTGGAATCTTGCCAGTCTGACACCTTAACCACTGCACCACACTGCCTGAAGAACAGACCACCATGGTTCATAGACAGTGCTCACTTATAGACCATGACAGTTGGGCACATAAATCATGCTGAGCCAAAGTCAACAGCAGCAGCTTTGGATAGGAACCTTGTTCTCAAGAACAAGTTTCTTATCCAATTACTAAGTCTAGAGTACTTAGAAAATGTATATGTTGGTCATTAACTGAAATTCGCATCCATGAATTTGAACCTAGTCCTCCCATTTTGAATAATTTATTTACTAGATTGCATATGTTAGGGTGAATGGAGACCCTATCAATTTCAAAAGCTGCCTGTATCTCCATTTTTAGCATCAAAAGCTACACTGATGACAGGATGCTAAAAACGCAGTTCCTGAGGAAGCATCCTCCTCTTTCGGTGTAATCAGAATAAGGAAACTGATATTTAAAGCATGTGTAGCAGATTTCAAATCACAACTGGTTTCCAGAGTCAAATGAAACCCTTATTTTTACATTTTTTGCTCGCTTCCTGTTATCTTCTGCAGTGCCAGGAATGCTGGAATATGAAAGTCTCCAGGGGATTTCTGGCTTAAAACCAACCGGATTTCGCAAGCGTTCTTCTAGCATAGATGACACAGATGCTTACACTATGACCTCCATCTTGCAACAGCTCAGCTATTTTTACACTACCATGTGTCAGAATGGCTTAGACCCAGAGCTTTTAAAGCAGACAGTGAGGCAGCTTTTCTTCCTGATTGGAGCAGTTACCCTTAATAGTCTCTTCCTCCGCAAGGACATGTGCTCTTGCAGAAAAGGAATGCAAATAAGGTAAACCTGTATTTTGGGGGAAAAAATCATTAGGAATCTAGGACTCTGCATTTCCATTTAAGGTGGGGGAAGAAATCTTCTGCATATGTTAATCTATAATATCCATAAGAACATGACTAGCAGGGCCATTGGCTACGCTAACCAGGGTTTGTTGGATATGACATGAAAGTCAACACAAAAAAACAAAACGATTCTTAAGATAACCTAGACCCAGATGATGCAGGTCTTTAGAGGTTAAACCCAGTGATTGTGTTCATACAACATACTCAACTGCAAATTATTGAAAAAGTACACACAACAAGTTTAGAAGCCATACTAAGCCTCATGCTAGGATTTGTAAGCAGTGTTGGCTGCATTCATGTAACGTGCAGATACACAAATGAAGGGTATTGTATGAACCCAGTCATTCTATACACAAATGAATGACATGAACAGCAGTTTTCCTGTTTAATGTTTTCCCCTTGAAGCCCATTCTGAGTCTGTGGTTGATAGTGTGTTGCTTTGCGGCCACTTCATTTAGGAGGTATACATTTGAAGCAGCTCCTGTGTTCATGGCTTTTAAACAAGAGGATTGCCCTACCCTATCTGGGCTGAGAAATCTGCACAAACACTAGGGGGCAGCAACATGTCGGCGGTTTTGGATCCCTTTGCCGCCATCCGGTGGTAGTCCAAAGCATTGCAGCTTAGATACCGCAGGCCTCCAAAAGGATGTTTTAAATAAAATGGCAATTTTCTCATTCCTCTCAGGTGCAACATCAGCTACCTAGAAGAATGGCTGAAGGAGAAGAACCTGCAAAGCAGTTCTGCAAAGGAGAGTTTAGAGCCTCTTTCACAAGCCGCTTGGCTCCTTCAGGTCAAAAAGATCACAGAGGAAGACGCCAAAGAGATCTCGGAACGCTGCACAACCCTCTCAGCTGTGCAGGTATCGAATTCCTTTCAGGATCTGAAGGGTTAAAGCAACTTTCTTGGTTGCGTACAGAGTCATTTGTTACCTTGTGCTAAGCTAGGTTTGTTGCATGAGGCACAACTAGGCTAGTCCGTATAGCGTGCTGAACCATAAACTGGTTTACAAACCATGGTGGGGGAGTTTAAACCATACGCTAAGCCAAAACCCCAAAAAACATACAGTGGTACCTCAGTTCACGAATGCTTCTGTTCACGAACAATTCGGTTCACGAACAGCTCCGGTTGCAAAATTTTGCCTCCGTTCACGAATGCCGGTCAGGTTACGAACAGGATCCGTGGCCATTTTCCCTGCCGTGACACGTGGTCGCGGCTTCCTGTAGGGAGGGGGACTCTCCCTCCAAGCAGTAACCGCCTCCCCACCCGCCTTCCTGTCCTCCACGCCAGAAGTCGCGTCGAGCAAGGTTAGCTTTCTCTCTCTTCGTACTGTACTTTGTGTCATATTTTTGCGGTTTTAAAAAAAAAACACATATGGTTCAGAACGGATTAGCCGTAATTACATTGAACCTTATAGGGAAATTTGATTCGGGACGCGATCAAAAATTGGTTGGCGACCAAATTCGTAGGGGTCAGAACAGATTAACCGTATTTACATTGAACCTTATGGGAAAATTTGATTCGGTTCATGACCAATTCAGTTCGCGACCAGAGTCGCGGAACGAATTAAGTTTGTGAACCGAGGTACCACTGTACTTTGTCTGATTGTAGTGTGCGGATCAGATTGCTGAGTTCATTTGGAATCTGATATACATTGAGAATGCAGCTCTTCCTTCAGTTGATGTACATCACTATGTTTTCCTTATTTATTTATATAATTTAGAGGTTGCCCAACTCCATAGGCATTCAACTCTCTATACGAAAGGAAACATCCTACAAGCCCCCTCCCCCCCAGGAGAACAGTCAAGTTTTCAGTGATGGGAGCCATATGGATCTTGGGGGAGGGGGTGCTGTTTCAGAGGCAGGGGCCGCAGCCAAGAAGGCACACTTCCTAGGTCCCAATAAATGACACTGTTTAATCAAAGGGATCCAAAGCACACCCACTCTTCCCTATCTCAATAACTTAGTCACTGAACGAGTGGACATTAAACAAGGACTACCTGTATTCTGTATTCTTCCCACCATCAGCCTCTCCCGCCGGCTCTCTTCTCCTTGGCCTCAAGTGCAGTTTTACTTCCCTTTCAGACTGCAGATTGCAAGTCATAATTTGTTTTAATCCTCTCTACAGATAGTAAAAATCCTCAATTCCTACACTCCCATTGATGATTTTGAGAAAAGAATAGCTCCATCCTTTGTTCGTAAAGTCCAGGTATGGTTCTTAATTGTATTACTTGTAATACCCTATTTTTCCCCTCATATTTTTTGAATTTTGAATTTATTTTTAAAGGCCAAACTTCTTGAGACCTCTTCTGTTGGAAAAGTAGCATATAAATCAAGGGAATAGATAAATTAAAACGTGCTGTAATGTAATAGATGGCTTTCTGTAGGAGAATATACCCCCTGATAACTGCTTATACACATATATGCACCCAGGCAATTGTTAACCTTCTCTTTATTCTAATTTCAGGTGATGCTGAACAATAGACAGAATTCCGCACAATTGATGCTTGATACAAAACACCTCTTTCAAGTAACATTTCCTTTTACACCTTCACCACATCCGCTGGAAATGATAGAAATCCCCAGCAGTTTCAAACTTGGCTTTCTCACTAGAATATAGCTACAATAACTAACGGATTATAAATCCACTCTTTCCCAAAGAGCAGATGCGTACTGTTCAGTTATGGCTTCCACACTAACTCTAAAGCTTCATAAAGTGGGCATTACTTCTGGGGGAGAAATATGGACTTCAGAATGTGAGAAATGGAATACTGCATATTTTGTTTTCCTCCCTGTAGATCAGTGTTTCTCAAACTTGGCAAATTCTGGCTGGCTGGTGAATTCTGGGAGTTGACGTCCACACATCTTAAAGTTGCCAAGTTTGAGAAGCACTGATCTAGATTCCTCCATATTGTATCATGGACCTGATTTTAATCAATAGATGCTCAGGTTTAAATCTAGATGTACTTCAAACCACAGCCCTGGTTGGTGATCCCTTCAGATGCTAAACCTTTTCTGTAATGAAGGACTAATGAAGAGCTTCTTTTAACCCTATGGTATTTGAAATTCTGTTTGTAGAATGGCATCATTGTAAATATATGGTCTAAGAAAGTAGTTGTGTTGGATCTTTTGTGTGTGTGTGGTGTGTGTATAATGATAGATGATGCAACAGATGAAATGACAGTGTTCCACTAGATAACATGTCAAATCATTGCCACGCAGATAGGCTAATACCTCACAAGTTTGCAAAGAATCTATCATATATAAAAAAGGGCCATGTTGTAAAATAGGGGGTTCCATGTGACCCACACAGGATGCTTCCATTACAGCTTTTTTCTCTTTACATCATTTTTCCACTCGTTTATTCTGTATTACATTATGCTCACACATATACAGGATGAGTTAGGGTTAGGGTTAGAAACCACAAAAGAAGGGTTACTCTATAGAAGGTTTGGCAAAGACACACCTTTTTTCTAGGGGATGGGAAAAAACTTTCAGGAAGTTCTTTTAGAAAGAAATAAGTTACTTTGAGAAACTATGGCTCAACTTTGATTTTTATGTTTTCCAGAATTGGCCTAAGAATTTTATGATTCCTTGCTTTTGATTAGATGTTGTAAATTTAAAGGCAACTAGATATCAATTTAGCAAGTGTTGATCTACAAATTCAGCTGGAAAGTAGGTTTTGTTTGTTTTAGCAGAATCTCTTTGTAAGCAAAGGACGAACAAACTGTGTGACAGTTAATAAAATCTTGGCATTTGTTTTTTAAATGTTATTTTTAATGAAAATGATAAGACAATTCTTATTTGGCCAGAAAGGAAATCTGATTTTCCGAAGGAGCATTATGTAGACATCAACCATAAAAATAATATTTTGTCATTATTATGTAATCAAATGACAGCAGTGTAATGCTGCAGTGAGGTATATATGTGTAGGGAAGAAGTATACATAAAAAAAAGGGGCGTTCACTTCTGTCTGCAAGAATTTAACGTCACACACAAGCACATGTTTACTAGGACTTGCAACAAACGGTCTTATTTTGAGTATGCTTGGTTCTTTCATCCTTTAAGTAAGATCTAGGTAAGTTGACTCTTGGTGACTCTCAAGTTAACCTTTGGTGGCTTCATAGAGATATCTCTGTTGTTATGGCAACAATATGGACCTGATTGCTACCTTCAGCTTCCCCGTCCATCATCCTGGTGGTCTCCTATCCAGATACTAAGCAAGCTGCCTCCTGCTTAACTTTTCTGGATCAACCAAAACTGGCTCAGTGGGCCATCTGTTGCAACTCTCATTCAAAAAACCCAATCCTTTGAAGGTGGAGCAACAGCAGAGAGGTTTCCACCCCTAGCCTCCTCTTCATGCCTAAGTTACAAACCTTCTCTCTACATGGACTAATGGCGTTATCACTCCTGAAATATGTACCTTAATGTGAGAGAGAAGAATTTGTTCTTCTCTCGTTTTCTCAGAAGTTTTCTTTAAACCTTGGAGGTTTATCTGGAGGAGGATTTCAGGGTAAAAGGTGCGTCCACCATATAGGTCATCAGATAACGGCATGGGAACAGCCTCTTTCTAAGTTAGGAATCGCACTCACCCATGTTGGCTAGAGGAGGAATGGAGAACCTCCCGCATGGCCAGTGATGAGGGACGTTGGGCATTGCACAGGTACAGAGTTTGAAACCTGAAGGCCAAAGAAAGGAGCATGTTCCAGCCACATTTAATCATTCATTTCCTAGAATTTTCTTTAACTGTTTCAAACAAGTCTCTGGAACTTAAACCAATCACGTGAGGTGCTTCTGTACAGTGCAGGGTTGTTGGTAATTCCCTCTAAGTAGATTAATTCACCTTAAGTTCTTCCTCCGGCATTTTAAATAGCTCACTGATTAGGCTGTTGCCTTCCTGACGCTTCAAGGGGTTTGCTCTGGTAAAAAAAGGTAAGAAATACCCTCACTGTGTTTCATTACAAACATAAATTAACTATAGAGTATAAAATCTGTTTTGTTTTCAGTTTGGTTGGTACACTGTTCAAGCAGGCCTTTCCAAGAATGTTACGTGCAATACACGAATTTTAAAATGGTTGCAATAAGACCAAGTGAACCAAGGTCTTGTATTGCCTACAGATCAAACCAATGTTTTCATAAATATCGTTTTGCTCACAGGCAAATGTCTTTGTACTTAGTAAATGGTTTTAGTTATATTTATGTTTTAATTGTTTAATGGGTTTTTTAAAGTTTTATTTTTAATTGTTCTGTTTATTGTACACAGCCCAGAGTCACATTTGTGCGATGGACGGTGCTATAAATTTGATCAATAAAATAGTCGGCCTGCTATTAGTTCCCCTGCTATTAGTCTGTTGTGTTCTTCAGCCCTTTTTGGGCATCGGCAGATGGCTAGGGTCCAAGTTTTGTGTGTGAACAGAACAGTTTGGCCTGCTTCCCGTCGCTTTGAATATTTACTTATTTATTTATTTTATTTATTTATCAAATGTATATGCCGCCCCTCTCCCCCAGAGGGTGACTCTGGGCAGCTCACAATTAAAATAAAACCTCAAAAACAGTTAAAAATATAAATAACACATTCATTCAGTTAAAAAGTCGAATATTCTATATTCAAAGAAATTTTGAAAAGAATAAAACCGATACAAAGTTTGGAAGAAAAAAGTAAGGAAAGTAAAGAAAAGAAATAAGTGAAAAAAAGTGCAAAGAAAGAAAGAGAGAAAAAAAGGAAAAGTTATAAAGAAGTGGCTTTCCATCTCCTTAACAGCAGTTACACATACATTTATATTTTACCCTCTCCTCCTAAGGTTACAACATCATTTCCTTCTTTCCATAGTCTACCCTTTCTAATCATCAAACCCGTAAATCACAAGTTCGTTTTTTTCTTTTTTTCGGAAAAACTCCATAAGGGGTTTCCAGTCACTAATAAATGTAGTTATTGTCTTTTCTCTAATCAAACAACTTCCTGTTGCGTATCTATTATTTAAATTTTTTTTAAGTCATGAAGAAAACCGTTCCTCTCGCTTCCACCCGTTTTGCGTTCTTCTCTCTCTCAGCTCCCTGCAAAGATGTGTGACCAGACCTTCACGCCCAATATTTTTGGCCCGTGTGACAATTGCTCCAAAGACAAAGTTCTCCAGCAAGTATACTGCAAATTGGAGAAACGCAGCTGCTGCTCGCTGTGCGTGAAACTGGTATGGCCTGCAACTGTTTGAAGGCTTTTTCTGGGGAATAAGCTGGATCTGATGTGGGGCCCTTCTGTTTTGGATGTCTCAGGAGTCAAAAATGGAGCGAAATCAATCCAAGAGGGAACTACTATAAATTCTGAGGTAGTTGGGTGAGCTTCCATAATTGTTATGGAATCAGTGACCAGAATGTGCTTCTCTAGTGCAAGATACATAATCCTGAATTGATAGGCATGGATACAAGGGTGGTCAGGTTGTAAAATAGCTCCATAAATTCCACAATATGATTCAAAGGCCGTAATACAGCAGAGCTGAAAATCTCTGAACCCAGTCACAGATTCCTATGGGTCTTTGTAGATACCAACTTGGATTTCATCCCATGCTATTTGTTTCTCCTGATGCATTTTAAAAATCCTCATTTCAAAAATAAAATCCTCCCAACCCTTGGGTGAGGCATGTTACATGAGAATTCCTCGGTCACCGGGTCTGTTAAGATCCAAAGGCTGTATTCTCACAATGTGCTACATTTGGGTAGCCTTAACCTCAGTTAATTTTTTGTTTTGTGGCTTCACACATGGTGTGAACCCAGTCCGAATAGCTAGTTTGAGATTCAGCGCATTGGGGTAACCCAGAACGTGTCAGATATATTTTGACAACCCAACCAAGGAAGCTCATCACTGAGAGGACCTGAATCTGACTCCCCCCAATCTGGACCACGCTTCCCTGACCCTTCCCATTCAGTTGTACTGGATTAAATTCCCATCACTGCTCACTCAGCATGATCGTGGGGACCAAGCTCCAGATGCATTGGTTCTTATCCCCTCCAATAATTAGGCTACAATTCTCATCACCCCAGCTAACCAGCGAGGCATGATGTCATCTTGTCCTCCACATCTGAAGAATTGCTTTAGAGCAGTGTTTCTCAACCTTGGCGACTTTAAGATGGGTGGACTTCAACTCCCAGAATTCCCCAGCCGGCAAGGCTGGCTGGGGAATTCTGGGAGTTGAAGTCTACCCATCTTAAAGTCACCAAGGTTGAGAAACACTGCTTTAGAGGGACCTTCTTTTCCTCTGCTATGAATCTTCTGAGAACTGAAAAGAGGTCATGTGGAAAGCAAGCTGGCTCCCAACCTTACAATCCCTCCCTTCCTTGGACTTCATATACGTTCCTTCCTTCCCCAAGACCCCCTCGCCTTCCAGACCTCTGGAACAGCTTGTCCTGCAATCCCCCCTGCGCAGCCAACAGTCCCATCGTCGCCCAGGGGCACCCAGTTGGGGAAGGCCGGGCCCAGCCGTTCCATCTCTCCTTCGACCTGGGGGAACTTCGTAGCGCAGCCTTCCCCAACCGGGTGCCCCCGCAGACACGGCGAGGCTCCGCTTCCCCGAATCAGCCTGGCAGGGGACGGGCTGGACAGGTGCGCCTTCCAGGTGGCGGGGCCGCACCTGCCCAGCCTCCCCTTGGCCCTGCCGGCGGGGCGGGGGAGGGAGCGGTGGTCCTCGGGCGCATCTGGAGGGGCGCCTCCTGCCCGCTCCCCACCGACAGCTGGGATGCCGCCGTGCCGCGCGCTCCCGAAAGGGCTGCCCCGCGTAGCGCGGCGGGGCGGAAGCTCCTCCCTCCCCTCCCTCCCCTCCCCTCCCCTCCCCATCGCCGGCTTGCAAGCAAGCAAGCAAGCAAGCAAGCAAGCTCGCTCGCGCGTCTCTCCCCTTCTCGCCAAGATGGCAACCGAGGGGCTGCAGGAGAAGGAGAGCCTGGCCGTGCTGAAGAACGAGGCGGAGAGTCTCAAGGGCAAGCTGGAGGAGGAGCGGGCCAAGCTGCACGACGTGGAGCGTGAGTCGGGCCGGGCCGGGCCGGGCCGGGCTGGGCTGCGCCCCGGGCACCGCCGAGGGAGGCGCTCGGGCACCGCTCCGGCCGGGCTCCCGCGGGCAGTGGGCAGCGGGCGGGGGACGGGCCCCTGCCCGGCGGCGGCGGGCGCTTTCGCGGAACGGGCGCGGGCTCTCCGGGGCTGGCGAGCGTAAACAACGGGGTGCGAGGGCGGAGGCGCCGGGGGGCCGAGCCGGCCGGCAGCAGCGCCCGGCCGAGGGGCATCGCGGGGGGGCCGCGGGACCCGCGCCCCTTGAGCGGCGGGGGGCAAGGCGGGGAGGGCCCCCGCGCCTGCCCTTCTCCTCCCAGCCAGCTCAGTGGGTTCCCGGTGCCCTAGAAAAAGCTCGGGCTGCCCCCGCTTGCAACCTGGCGCCCTCTAGATATGGTGGACCCCCACCCCCGGGACCCCAGCCAGCCTGGCGGCGGTAGCTCGGTATATTGGGCGGGGAGCGCTTGGGCAAGGCTGGGCTGCCAGGCAGATCCACTGCTCGGTCTTGGAGCGGGGGCGGGGGGGGCGTACAGTCCGGCATCCAGGCGCCCCCGGATCCGAGAGTTTGGAGCCTTGCTGGTTTTCTCTTCGGAAAAAGGGGGAGGGTCTGCTAGCCAGAAAGGAAGTAAAGAAGCTTTAAACTTGGCTGGATTTAGCAGTTGCCATCAAGACGCTTGCATAAGGGGGGGGAGGGAATCATAACCTATTTTAATAATAATAAATATTTCAGTTTATTAAAAACCCAGAGTCGCTGCCCAACTCCCAGCGACTCTGGGTGGTTAAAATACATTAAGTTTTGTCTCGCTGCTTCCTCTAAGGCAGTGTTCCTCAACCTTGGCAACTTTAAGATGGGTGGACTTCAACTCCCAGAATTCCCCAGCCAGCCATGCTGGCTGGGGAATCCTGAGAGTTGAAGTCCACCCATCTTAAAGTTGCTGAGGTTGAGAAACGCCACTCTAAGGACTACATGGACATCCTCTCATTTTATCACCACGACAATCCAGTTAGATGGGCTAGGTGAGCCGAGTAGACTTTCCTAGCCATCTTGACCCATCCCCTCCAACTCTCACAATCCCTAGCCAGTGCCAGTAGAGAGCTGGAGACCCACACATCTGGAGGGCATAGACTTGCCAAAGATTGATATATACCAGTTTTTTTTCAAACTTGGCAGCTTTAAGATGGGTGGACTTCAACTCCCAGAATTCCCCAGCCAGCATGTTGGCAACTTTAAGAGATGTGGGCTTCAACTCCCAGAATTCCCCAGCCAGCACATGGAATTCTGGGGGTTGAAGTCCACCCATCTTAAAGTTGCCAAGTTTGAAAAACACTGATGTATACCATTGCATTATTAGACACTGTATGGATTTTACAAGAAAACCCCTTGGCCTTTGGGGATCTTAGTCTAAAGCTGCATTACTTGTTTTTCTGAGCCAATGCATTTTATTTCTCTCTTTAAAAAGTTTGACTTCTTTGGGCTGTTAAACAATTCAGAGGCATGGAGCACTTTTGGGGCTCATGTCAATTTAAGGGTATTAAAGCCAAGTTTGTTCCTGTCCCCTTTCTCGTGCTCAAAATATCAGTGAAATCCACTTGTTATTTCACTGCAAAAGAGAAAAGTGGGTTTCACTGATATTTTTTTTCTTCCAAGGAACTCTTAGTTTGCTGAAAGTTTGAGAGGTCTTTGGTTGTGAACAACGGGGTGAAAACCCACCAGCCCCCCCAATGTCTGGTGGACCCGTTTCCCAGAGCTGAAAGTAAGATAGGAGTTGTGGAAACGGAGCAAATGCTTCAAAAATTCCGGACTTGTTCACCAATATTTGGCCCTCCAGCTGATGGGAATTAGCTTTTCCTGCCTGTGAGGAGACCCGCTCCTGTTATTCCAAAGAATAAAAAGAAGGCTGCTTTCTGCTGTGCGATGCGAGTGGCTGCCTTTTGAACGGCCAATCCATCAACATGAGGACTAAAGAGGCAGAAATGGGTTGTTTGAATGGTAGCCAAATAAGCCATAAGGCACTGCTCGTCAGTACCGGGTTCAGGAGTCCTGCCAAAAAGGATGACCCTGCCAGCGAAGACAGAGACCGGTCGTGGGAGTTCGTAGCCTTTTCGGCCTGCAAGTGCTCCATCTGTGCAAAGGAGAGGTCTGTCCTGAAACTTGTCAGGGACACGCTCTGAGCAAAACGCCCCTGATGGCAAAAACCAATCCTAATGCAGCTTTTTTACTGGCCCTCTCATTGGAAGCATTTTGGAAGGAAGAGTGAAGTTTTTCAGTTTGCTTTTCAAAGTGACTGTTAATGCTTGTTTGAATGGTCGTTGCTCCTCTAGCTGCAGTTTGAAGGAGACTGGACATGGTTTTAACTGGGCACCTTTTTTTAGGATGAGAGTTGATGCCTTTTAAGGAAGCTTATTCTCTTCCGAGAAGAGAGGATCACTCCTAAACGTTGGCATTTTACCGGTAATAAAATATTAATAAATATGGCTGTGTTGGCCTACGAGAATAAATGATCCAAAATACCCTTTTAAGGACCAGCCTTATCCAGAACTCCGAGAAGGTTGATCGCCCAGCCTGATGAAGAGATCTGTAGAATTTGAAAAACCTCAGCTGGGGTTTGTGGGATTTTGTTGGTCCTAATAAAAAATGTTGCCCAAATGTCTGTAATAAGTAAATATAAATCTTCTTTCTGAAATGCAATGGGCATAAAATAACCAGCACAGAAATCTCAAAACTCCTCCCTCCCCTCAAATTTGGAGTATTCTTCACCACAGCAGTACTAGTGGACTGTGGCTTCTGCTTTTACAAGCTAGCAGGTCCACATACTATGTGAGAAATACACTGGGGACCTCACAGATAATTTTCAGGCATGTCCCAAATGTTTAGTTTTAAATTAACACACACACACCCCCAAAAAAGGGAAAGAAGGGGGAAAAGTGTCCACATAATTATCAGCTCAGTGGGTGACCTTGGAGCTACCACTGTTCTTCCATCCACCCACTTCACAGGTTTGTTGAGGTTATAAAATGTAAAGGAGAGAGAAGAACCATGTGGGTCAACTAGAGCCTCTTTTAGATGAATATGTGAGTAAATAAAATGAATAGTCCTTCTGTTTCTAGAGGTTGGAGTTTGGGAGGAAACAATGCTTGCGGAATTCCACAACCACTTAGAAATAAGTTTGTTCCTGTTCTCAAGTGTAGTGGCCAATAGATTTGAGCTGATGATCAGTGCTAGGCTAGTTTCTCCATCCTAGTTGGATTTTCATAATTCACAGTCAAAGGCCATTCTGGCTAGAGATTAAGAACACTAAAGTCCAAACATATCTAGAGAGTACCAGCTGGGGGAAAGTGGTTTTTCACTTTACCAAATTGCCTTTCAACAGATGAGGTACAATTCTAGATGTTGAAATCAAAGACCAGGGCTTTGAATTGGTGAGGCTATCCATCTTTCTGATCCTTGCTCTGGGATGCAAACATGCCCACTTTGTTTCCCTGGGTTCGTGTTTCTCCTCCTGGTCTTCTGATAATCCTCTTCTTAGCTTGACAGCTTGCACGGGGTCCTGCCTGTGCCTACTAAAATGGTGGCTCTTGTGCCAATGCTGTGGTGAATTTCTCGTAGTGCATCAGGTGGCTGAGCGCGTGGAGGCTTTGGGACAGTTTGTGATGAAGACACGAAGGACATTGAAAGGCCATGGTAATAAAGTCCTCTGTATGGACTGGTGTAAAGACAAAAGAAGAGTTGTCAGCTCTTCCCAGGTAATAGGAGTTTTATTTATTTGTTTATGTTGTTTTTTCAGCACCTTTCTAGACCAATGCTTCTCAGCCTTTGTATGTTCTGCCCCACCCATCCCTCTGTCAAAGAACTGGGGTTCTACCACAATAGAAACCAAGTGCCCATTCCTTCTGAGAAGGACATTTGTATGTTTACAAACAGTTCATTATTACCTCTATTGTTCAGGGTAGATATAAGACCTGGGATAAGTTTTACCATGCTCTCCAAGGTTGGTACTACAGTAAGAGCCCTTGTCGTAAGTGCAAAGGCCAAAACAAAGGAGAACCTGGGGGTCTTGACCCATGCATTGCCTTGTCTAGGGCCAGCACCTCAACATCGAGTCAGCCTGCCTTCCTGGCAGCCATGATCATGAAGGAGGTGGAAGTGTCCTTGATGTTCTCCCTTTGGATGAAGAAATGCTTGGCCAGTTGGGAAGTACATCTAGATAAGCATTGATTGCTTTTGGTTGGACCACTAAAGGGCATGAACTGGATCCTGATGTTGGTCTCACAGCTGGGTAGGAACAAGAAGCCAGGGTTCATGGTGATTAAGAGCACCATGGGAAGCTGCAGGAAAAAACCACTGGTGGTTGCCCACCAAGGCCCATTTGATGTACACCAGGGGTCGCTCGTGAGCCATTGTGACAGCATGGGATAACAATGCCACCTTCCTCGACTGCCACTAAGATCAAATTTTCCTGGGGTCAGCTTTTCGAAGTAGGCAAGGTCAGGAAACAACCATGGCAGGGATTCCAAGAATGCTTTTTTTGTTTTAGGATAGAATAACAGAATCTTGAAAGCTTGTCAGAGTCTCTCTCTGCCCCATCTTATATCAAACAACCAAAGCTGGGTCATTTTGAATTTCTTTTCCATGCTTTCTTCTTTCTTAGAACTGAGTAATCTTTTCTGAAAGTCCCCCCATAACAGTTTGCTCATTTTTTCCCCATTCCCAAGTCAGATCTACATTCCTTCATACCTGGCTTCTTCTCCGTTGCAGAGCAACCATTCTCCATGCAGATTGCTTACATTCTAATTAATCTCTTTGTGTCCTTGGGCAGTTCACATGTTGCTACTTTTCTGCTCCTGTAAATGTCTATTTTTCTCCTTGCCAAGGGAAGGGATTTTAGGAACGGGTGGAGAGCTGTGTGGGAGATGTAGACCAGGTTTACCGACCAAGGCAGAATCTGTAGGCTGACTTCATGATGAAATCTCAGAAGGGTTTACTTTTGTCTAGACTTGCTGTGTCTTTTTAAAGTTTATGTACCACCAGTTTAATTAAGTTGTGTCTCCCCTGCCTCATAAGCCCTCATAATTATAGGCACAAGGCATAAGCAGAATTCAGTAGCATGACTCAATTGCAGTGTAGCTTCAAAATAAACTCACACATTTCAGAGTGTCTTATTCTTCCTTGTCTTCTGTAGGATGGGAAGGTGATAGTTTGGGACGCCTTCACCACCAATAAGGTGAGTTGCTTTAGAACCTCTTTTCCCACAAGATTGGATAAAGTCTGATGGCATTGGCTGTGCCTTGCCCTTGGGTATTTCTCTAACATCCTAATGAGCTTCCTGGATCAGAGTCCTAAGGGAGAGTCAGGAAGGGTTGCAAGAACGAGGTTGTGCTCTGCTTAAGAGGTTCTCCATTTATGATTCTGGGGCACTTCCTGAGCACTTCCTCAGCCCATATAAGTGCAAGGCGTCTCCTTTGATCTCTGTCCTGGATCTGAACTGGGCTAGCCTTGGAAAGGGCATCCTACGCAGATCAGTTTTATGTTTATTAAAATGAGAAACTAAGGTGGGGATTTTGTTGTCGTTCCTTGTTTTAGATTCCCACTTTAGTTTCAGATAGAAATATTGCACTGACTTGGATAGGATAGATCTATGGGGCCTCTGAGCCAAGCTCAAAGAGAAGAATTGAGAACAGAGCAATGCAGGGGGTAGAACAATGTCAGTTTTACAATGTGGAGTCTAGAAACATCAGCTCAATGGCTGCTAGAACTTTTCAATAATCTCATAGTATTTCAGACCACTCCCTTGCACATTTACCTCTCTATGGGTGTCCATGGAGGGAAAATCACCAAATATATGTTTGGCCTCTGTTGGGTAAGGGCAAGTGTGTCAGGGCAAAGATTGCTTTGGCATTGCAACACATGTTGTATCATTTTTGACAAACTTGTGGCTCTTCCCCTTTGTCCACCCCAATGGGTAGAGGAAAACTCTGTTTCTGGAGGAACTCTAATCTGAAGGTCCTTCTGTCTATTTCTACAGTGCTGCTGCTGTGGACCCCTGAGATAAGGAATCATGTCTGAGTCCTTTTACCTTTTCTGTATTTTGATTCCTTTTTTCTTTTGGGGTTAATTAAACTCACCAAAGGAAAAAGGTATTAGAATAATATTAATACAAACAATCAAGATGTCAAGGTTGATGCTATTCAGATATATCAAACTATATTAAAGAAAGAAGTGGTGGGGATAATAGCAGTAGTAGTAATAATAACAACAACCATTGTTATTTAGATGTGTATCCTACCTTTCCAGCAGGGAATCGATTTCTGTAATTTGCAACCTGTGTGGAAGATTAGGGTGAGAAGAGGCACTAGCCCAAAGTCTTAGAAGCTTTAATGGCTGAATTGGACTTAAACCTAGATCTTCCTAGTCCTAATCCAACACCTTAACCAGCCAGCCCCAGTGGTCTATGTCAGGGTTCCTCAACCTTGGCAACTTTAAGACGGGTGGACTTCAACTGACTGGGGAATTCTGGGAGTTGAAGTCCACCCGTCTTAAAGTTGCCAAGGTTGAGGAACCCTGGTCTGTGTCACAGGTAGACCAATACTAGGAAATTTGCCCCAATTATTCTCAACATCCTGTTAACCTCTGAGACAGATGGGATAAACCCGCCACCTTTGGTACCGAGATGGTGAACGGTCTTGGAGTTGGCTTGATCACAAGTAGGCTTTTTTTCCACTCTAGCACAAGAAAGTAGGAGGGGGAATTAGTTAGGCAGCCTCTAGCTGGCTGGTGACAAGGCAGGGTTGAATGTTGGCTCGGGAGATGCAAGAAATGTTTTGTATTTCAGGAGCATGCGGTGACAATGCCCTGCACATGGGTAATGGCGTGCGCCTATGCTCCTTCCGGATGCGCCATTGCATGTGGGTAAGCAGAAGCCTCTTTAACCAAAGGTATTTGGAAATCAGTGTTTTGATCATGAAAAATGATACTTCTTGTTCTGTTAAACCGCATGATTCCGAAATGGAAAATTGTAATATTGGCCAGGTTTTAATATTGGTTGAAAGAGAAATGGTTTGTGTGCATGTATGTATTAATGCATATTAACAATATGTTTATACTGCCCCTATCGCCAGACTCTGGGCACTATATATATAAAAAAAGGAACTTATATAATGAAATGCCGTAAAACAGTAATTCAGTAAAATAACTCAGCTCAAATAGAAAAAACACGTAGAAGAAGGAACAGTGGGAGACCAATCACCATTAAGCTTCAAAAAGCCTGACTGAATAAAATTATATTCACAATTTTATTCAGGCAGATTTTAAGGAAATGTTGGGAGTGAATGGGCCAGGCCCACCGCTGGAGATATGGTATACCAAGGCTATCACTGAGAAGACCTGTTGTCCTTTATATTTAGTTATTTATAGGCCACCTTTCCAGCAAATGGCCCTCAACGGAGCTTTCAGCAAAAGTAATGCAATGATTACCAGTTAATTAAACAAAATTTACAGAAAGAGCAGGAGGTCTCTAGAAGGACCTCCCGTGATGCATCTTCTGAAGACGTGCATCTCTAGTAGACTCCTGGGGGAAATGAGATAATTGAGGAGATGACTCTCCATATCTTATATCCCAGGTTGTTCAGGGATTCAAAGTTCCAATCCCAGACTTTCAATTTAGTCCAGAAGTAAATTGATTACCCAGGAGCTCTGAGGGATTCAAGATTGCATGGCCCATATAACTAGCATGGGTCAGATATACTAGCAGATTAAATGGGTCAGTTTTATTACCCGACCTGAAAAGGAGCGGTCCATCTGATTATTCCAAATACTGAACTGTATTTTGGAAAAGATCCCTTTGTGGGGTGGGGGGAAATAGGGCACTTGCTACCGTGGCCCACTTTCCCGAAGAGACCATGGGTAGAATGCTCCGGTGATGTTTTCAAAAAGGACTTTCCTTGTCTTTTTCTCATCCTGTTTTTAATCTAGCGGTCTGGATAACAAATGTTCTGTATACCCCCTGACCTTTGAAAAAAACGAGAATATGGCCGCTAAGAAGAAATCGGTCGCCATGCATACTAACTACTTGTCAGCTTGCAGCTTCACTAATTCTGATATGCAGGCAAGTACATCCAACCTGCATTTTGTTGCTGCTCTTTGTGTTGGAAAAGTTGTGTAGTTCAGAGTGAGCACGGTTTTCTCCACCCCCGTAAAGATGCTCATTTGTTTCTTTTGGGGTAGGGATGGATAAAATATTCTTTATGCTTCATAGGGGGAAACCACAGTCACCCCCTTCTTGTCTCACAGAACTGAGGTCCACCTAACAAGCTCCCACCCTCCGGAAAAGGAAAATATGGAAAAGCAAGCGGACACAAATTTTTATGACCTTTTAAGATCCTCCACTCAATTTGTGGGCAGAGAAATCGGGTGGAGGGTTTCTCCAAATTTCTGCAGGAGGAGAAATTCTTCAGCGATTTCTGAAGGGCAGAATTCTTCTTCTGGGATGAAGTCACTCTACTGCTGGAAAACCCCAGTGGGAAGATTCTCATATTTGTCTTCCTTGGGACTGAATGAAACCAGGGAGGCTGTGGACCAAGGAACAGTTGATTGCATGAGGATGTTCACACAAACTCCTCGGCCACCTTGTTGCTAAATTCAGTGACGCTCCACCCGTGAGAATGTTCACTTACATCCTCTTTTTCTCTGAAAGAAATGTCCAGAGTGCTATTTCGGCCCTTGGTTCAGAATTGAGCACAGCGTTAGATTTCTTTCAGTTATTTGTGCTAGTGAAATATCAGCTTGAGCGGAGTCTATTCTGGGATGCGAGAGGCTTCGGAGGAAATTGCTGTTTCCCATTCTGCAGTTTCCAGGAATAAGCCCAAGATGACGGTGCAAGTCTATTGTCATGGAAACCAAAGTCACCCATCTACCTGTGGTGCTTTTAGTATATGAAACTGTAGCCTTGAGAGATAGGAGGCTGGTGGAATAATTAAAGCAAACAGGATGCAGAATCAGGAGGCAGTGAATACTCTGAAGCCCAATCTTGTTTTGGGAGATGTTATATGAAGTGGCCTACAAGGAACGAGAAATCACTGAAAAGAGAGTTCTGGATGAAAAGGCCTCCATTTTTCTAGAAGTTTGCCTTCTTTTTAGCAAAAAAACTTTTTAATTAGTTAATATTTCAGGGAACAAGTCCTGTATAATGGATGACACTTGCTGTGGCCTGCTGCTCCCGTTTCGAAGAGGAGTCTATCCCGTTCTTTCTTAATCAATTGTCAGATGCATCCCCTTGCTCCATCATGGGATCTGAAGCCACGAAGATTAAGTTCTCGTTCTTACATGTTTGTGTTGGACTTAATCACAGCATTGACGGGACAGATGGGGGAACAAAAGAGCAAAACACAGTCCTGATACTTTAAGGTCTTCTGTTCACTTGACGCGGGCCTTTTCCTAGCAAAATGTTGAAAATCACTACCAGTAGAGGGCTATGAATGATTCAGACTAGAAGCTCAGTCTTTTGAGCTGCTGATGAAAACGGAAAACAAAGTAGGCGTTTAGCAAATCTGCAGTCCCAGCTGTTTTTCCCCCGTCCCTGGATGAAAAGGGGAGAATTCTCTGTTTAAAAATGATGACTAAATCATGGTTTTCTGTACTCAGGTGTATTACAGAGAGCAAAACACTAAAAGGGAAGAGAATGCCCCTCTTCAGCTTATAATCACAGAAATAATGTCCAGTCTTGCATATTTATTTAGTTATTAACAGAATTTTTATACCATCCCCATCTTGAAAGTTTGCTATTTCCCATGATATAATGCAAATGTTATTTTCATCAATGTGTATTTTTTTCCTGTCCATTTCTCTAATGCACATGCTGTGTCTGTTTTGGGATATCAGAATTGTGTTTTAACATTTTTAGAAAGGACAAATAGAGTATAACTTCTTTTTAGTTTAAGCAGAGATTTGAGAAGTGTGGATTAAGGAAGTTTAATTAATTAAAATGTGATGCTGCTGAATTCCCTGAGCCCCCCAAACTGAATTCTAGTGCCTTAGTTGAAGACCAAAGGTTTAGTAAATCAATTAATTTGGGGGGGAGAGATGGTCCTTTAATATGAATCAAAGGAATGGATGAATGTGGATTTGGTGAATCGATAGGGAAGAAGTCAAGTGAACCCATGATTTGATGCAAATTGTTTGAATGACCCTTGCCATTTCTAGAATGACCTCTTTGCTTTTTTGCTTCCCCCCAAAAGATCTTGACTGCAAGTGGTGATGGTACCTGTGCCCTCTGGGACGTGGAAAGCGGGCAGCTTCTGCAGAGTTTTCATGGCCATGGGGCAGATGTCTTGTGCCTGGATCTTGCTCCTTCAGAAACAGGAAACACGTTTGTGTCAGGGGTAAAGTGGGCTTATCTTTATGCAGGATGGGGATAAGGGGTCTGTGGCAGCAGAAGAAACAGAATGGGCACTGGCCAGCAGGACGTGTCTTAAATGAAGAAGGATCATGGAGTTCCAACAGACTACGTGGCCTTTTTGGACCAAAGGTGGCTTAGAGCAGGGTTCTTCAACCATGGCAGCTTGAAGATGTGTGGACTTCAAGCTGCCAATGTTGAGGAACACTGGCTTAGAGCATTTCAGGTGGGGCTGAAGCTTGTATAGTACTACACTCCACACATACCGCCAAGTTGGGGACATACGCCATCGAAATTTGCAGGAGTATTTTTTAGCATACTCCTCGGATAAGCTCCATGAGGACCGACCTTTGCATGAAATGCAGCTGACTCAGGGAGGAGATGGAGAATTTAGGAACAGGAAAAGGACAGAGTGACAGAGGCCCTGAACAGGAGTTTTCTGCGCTGCAACAATTTGCTGGCATCTCTCTTTGTCTTTGTGCTCCTCTTCCATGCTTGTTTGCTCGTAGACATATTGCCCCTTTGTGCAACTGTAATAACTTGGTTTGAATAAATAGCAGCGACGAATCGAGCTGATGAAATCACTATAGTTTATTGAACTCCCTCCATTCTAACGACCAATTTAAAAGCAAACCAACAAACATGCGGTAGAAAAACATACCCAGATATTTCTAACAAATAGCATCTTTTAGGATATTGCCAGTTTTGTGATCCCTTGTGCTTGTTCTTTCCTTCTTGAGGTAGAGTTTATTATTATATGTATTTTTTGTTGTTGTTTGTTTAGGGTTGTGATAAAAAAGCAATGATCTGGGACATGCGGACCGGTCAGTGCATTCAATCCTTTGAAACCCACGAATCGGATATTAACGGTGTCAGGTCAGACTCCTATTCTGAAATGGTGCCTCAGGGCCTATTGACAAAAAAGCCTTTGTGGGAGGAGGGCAGAAGAGGGAGAGGGCGACGGGGTGGGCTTCTCGTGCCATGCCTCAACCAGTCTGCCACCCTCTGGAGCCAACGCGAAACAGGATGTACCTGAAGGACTGATCCAAATTATCTTGGCTTGCCCAGTGTCAGGGAAAATCTGGGTGTGAGTCAATAGGAGAATCCCCCTTACATGAATCATATGGTCAGGCCATTGCTTGAGGAAGCCCAAGGACGTGGGTGCAGTTGTGTTTTGCAAGGATCCCCAAATATCGCTTCAGAATTGCACTGACGTCTTTTTCTTCCCCTTCGTGTAGGTACTATCCGAGCGGAGATGCCTTTGCCTCTGGCTCAGATGATGCCACAGTACGTAGCATTATTTAATTTTGAGAAACACATTCCTTTCCCATGAATGAAGACCAGACCTAAATATGACCCCACTGGCTTCTTGGATGCATCTTGAGTGACTGATTAAGTACCATGAGGTTGCGGTCAACTCTTAGCAACCACATGTACTGTTTGCTTGTATTTAATGTGTGAGGAGGAAAGATGGTTCAGTGGTGTGCAGAGAAATTACTGATTGTCTATCTGGGATGCGTGGTCATCTGGAATCCACAGTCAGCCTGATGAAATATCTCTACTTCTAAAAACTCAGGAGTTTGGAGGGCACAGGTGGGTTGCTGCCAAGCCACATGTGCTCATTAGCTGTGTATTGTCCACCATCACCATAAGAGAAGAACTAGTAGTCCTGTAACTGGTGTTGTACTCCGACTTCTGTCATCCTCAGCCAAGCTAGCCAGTAGTTGGGCGTGATGAGAGGGAGAATTCCAGCATCCTTTGCAGGAGTTGAGATCTCATGTCCCTGTCTTACACCAAGTTCCTAGGTCAATGAACATGTTTCCTATTACCACCTCATGGATCTACCAGACCCAAACATAGAGACGGACAGCCTTTGACCTTCCAGATGTTGCTCTTACACTTCCAGCATCCCCTACTTAGATTGGCTAAGACTTCTGGGAGTGTAGTTCAAGATACAGGACATGTGGTTATTTTCTTGGCCAGCTTACGTAGAGGGACGTTGAACTTCTCTAACTCTCTGTCCTTGCTGAATCTGAACCAGGAAGACCTGAGGTTAAGATTCCTGCTTAGCACTGAAATTTCTCCAGTGATTTTGGCTCAGATCTTTTCAGCCTAACTGCTCTTGCAGGGTTAAAATGGAATAATCCACACATATTTTGCCCTAAGCTCCTGGAGGAAGGGTGACAAATCAATATGCTAAAGAAGTATCCTAAACAAATGGGTTGAATGTAATCTGTACGAGCCAAACCACAGCTTTGGAATGTGTGTGGGAGGAAAAAGTTACAACGGCAAATGAGGTAGAAGAAGGATGGAATGTTATTGAAAGAGAATTTTAAATGTTATTTATTGGTTTATTTGTTTATTTTGGACATCCCGCCCCATCTTTCCATGCCAAAAGATTATTCCAAGGTGGTGTAAAAATGCTATCACAACAAAAATAAGCTAAAATAATAATCTCCAAAGGCAGCAAAGAAATCTATAGCACATGTGACTGAGGGATTTGGACAGGGAAAAAGTGCTATTGAAATAAATGCATCCTCGTGCTTTCTTAAAGAGGATGCGTTCTCTTGGGAAGCTGCTTCATAATTTAGCTGACCCACCAAAAAGGCCAAGGTGGGCTTCTTTGATAAGGCAATGAATTAGTTGAGGTATCAAATCAGAGATTTTCACTAGCCGAATGCTTCCAAACATCAGTTTCCTAGAGCAGCTTCCTTCAGCTTGAGCAACTTCCAGATGTGTGGCCTTCAGTTCCCAGAATTCCTCGGGCAGCGTGGCCACACATGAGAATTCTGGAGGTTGATATCCAAACAGCTGGAAGAGAGACAGGTTAGGGAAGGTGGCTCTAGAATGATCAAAGAAGGTCACACAATTCATGGAAGTTGAAATCCAACACATCTGGGGAACATTAAAGTGGCTTACTGGTGTGTAAGGTATAGTGTTCAGGTTTATGGGGGTTTACTAGCATAGCTGAAATCTTGTACATGATCATATTATTTAAAAAAATGCTCCAGATAAGAATTTTGCTTTTTTTCCTTCCCTTCCTTTTGAGTGCCGTTTATATGACCTCCGAGCAGACAGAGAGGTGGCCATCTATTCCAAAGAAAGCATCATCTTTGGGGCGTCCAGTGTGGATTTTTCTCTTAGCGGTGAGATATGAATCCTGATGTATTTTCTTTTCTCATGGGAACTAACAAGAAGAAGCGCAAGTGTGGTCTCTTTCCAGTTTAACTTGGCTGGCTGTGGCAGCAAACTGATTCCATCAGTGAAGTAAACCTTTCCCGATGTGGAGACTTAAAACAGTTGCTCCTGAGTTGGTCCTCCAAATCTAGGTTTGCTTCAGCTCTCTCATTTAGGAAAAAAACATGAAGTTGACTAACCAGAGGTGCAGCATTTACTTGATTTGAATTTAACTCTTAAGGAGGGGTGTGCAACTTTTCCTTTAGTCCAGTGAACTCACTCAGCTAGGTGAGCGGGGAAAGGTTTATTACGTTGTAGTAAAATCAGAGAGTCATAAGATGGAAACGTTGGGAGGTAACCTGGAGATCATATAATCCAAGAATCCACTGCTACAGCATCTTCTACAGAGATCTTTAGCCTCTTATTAAACACCTCCTGTGAAGACACCCTACCATGTCCCACAAAACAATTGTTCCATTACTGAACAACTCTTCCCATTGGGAAATTCTTCCTGATGTCCAACCAAAATTACCTTCCTTTTAATTTAAACCTTTTGTTTCTGGTCCTGTCTTCTACAGCCCTGAACAATTCTGCCTCATCTTCTCCATGACGGTTCAGTTACGTGATTGTCCTATTATCTAATTTGGTCCCATTAAAAATTAAAATAACATGGTAACTTTTGAAGGGGTTCTGGAGGCTTGTGAGATGTGCCACGGGATGAAGAACATTCTAAAACAGCACTAGAAAGGGTTCCCATTAACTAAAAGTGCCTCTGATCTCCTACCTTCTCATCAGCACACAAAACGGTGGATGGGTTCCTACCCATTCCTGAAGCTCCTTTGATATTTCCTCTCAAAAGGAAGTCAGATATACCTAAATCTATCTGCCACCACTAAATGAGAATTACATCTTTGTCTGCATTATGGTCACTGGCTGAAGAACTATTTTTCCTTTACAGTTTTCAGTTTTCCTTTGCAGTTGGTTTTCTCCTACTCGTGAATCTGTTTGGGAGCTTTGATTGCTAGATTGTGTCATCAGCATAATGTTGTGATTCCTGACAAGCAGCATTTTCTCCACAGGGCGTTTATTATTTGCGGGCTATAACGACTACACCATAAACGTTTGGGATGTTCTGAAAGGGTCTCGCGTCTCTATTTTGTTCGGTCACGAGAACCGTGTTAGCACTTTGAGGGTTTCGCCCGATGGGACGGCGTTTTGTTCTGGATCATGGGATCACACTTTGAGGGTAAGGACTATATCCTCTTCAGTTTTTTTAAAAATCTTCCTCTTCTTCTTGGTGTGCATTTGAGAGGATTTGTACAGAAATCAGTATGTTGACATCAGTGGATTCAAGCAATTAGTGACCTAGGATATATGTTTAGTTTCAGCCTGCCATGCGAGATCCAGAGCACCAAATCATCATTTTGAGTTAAACTCAGAATTATGGTTCGTGTTTGTTCTGACACCACTTGCTACTTGGTTGTATCCTGCCCATTTCAGTTTTTAGACTGTGGCCCCAGTGCACCACTCAGAGGGCACATGTAGGCTGAGAAATGTTGCATCTACCTGCATAAAAGGGATTAGATTAATCAGTTGAGGCCCAGGCACACTCTTCTGATTTCGGTCAAATAACTGTGCCGATGATCATCTGGGTCAGGTTTCTCACTGTGGTGCCCTCTGGTTGTGTGAAATCATAGTTCCCATCATCTCCAGCCATTGGAGGATGGAAACTGTATAGCCACCCTTTTAAAAGTGCTCCAGGTTAGAAAGTCTGGCTTAAATCATGCTTTAAGCCTCCAGATCTTGCTGAACTATGTTTCCCAGCTCCTTTCTGTTGGAAGTTTCAATACTGAAGGCTAAAGAAGTGGGAGGCTATGACTGGCTCCCCGTTTTAACTTTCCCACAATCCCCTAGCAGAGCATCATTTCCAGTCTTGTTCTGGGCCACAGGCTTGGGGAAAACAGGCAGGCCAGAAGCACCAATTCACAAGCAATGCCTGGGTAGATGCAAACTCATGTAAACTACATGAGGTTTTCTCCAGTGGAGGCCTCTGCAAGAGTGAATATGATAAACTGCATGTCACACCATTGCATAATGCATGCACATAAGGGGACAGAGCTTGTGTCATGATGCTTGTTGCATCATTTTGAACAAAATCACCAGGTCCTGTAGATATCTCACTGCCATCTTGGGAGTACAACATCTCTCGCCAATGGTTGTGTGCTGTGAAGCCAGTCAGATAAAGCCATCTCTGAGTGGATATAGGGATAAACCCAACATGAAGGTGAAGTGCCTGTTGTCATGTAACCAAGTTCTTGGCACCAAAGGGAAGTCTCTTTAAAGAAGCTAATCATTGTCTGATATTTTTCTCCACAGATTTGGGCTTAAACAGCAGGGCTGTTTCCAAACATGTATTCACATAGGCATCATAGGATCACGCACCCCACGGAACATCAGTTTATGGGGGGGAAATCTACCACAAAGACTCTGCAGACCTTAAAGGCATGGTGAAAAGATTGAACACGCCACCTTGTTAGTATTTATCACATAGCTGCCCCAATAAAAGCTACTCCTAGGTAGAAAAGAATACTTTTATCATGTGGGGGCGGGAGGGGGGAGTGTATGTGTGCTATAGTAAGATGTTTTTAATTCTGTTTTTGAAACTACCTTTTTTCCTTAAATAGAGATTAATCCTTCTAAAGCCAGACTTTGAGGAAAATCATAACCGGTTAAGAGGACTTTAGCATTTTAAATCACGCTGTACGTGTTGTGTTTGCATGAAATTACGTTCCTTCCTAAAGTCGACTTGGAATTAAAATAGACACCAGTGTAGGGGTGGTTCTTTTTTTTTTTAAATCTGGGTATCTGAGGGTTTGTTTGCACATTCCATAATAGAAGCAGGAAGAGGTGAAGTGATTCTTCTTCCTCTCCGTGTTCTTCTAGGTCTCAGGTGACAGAGAGAGACAGTGCTGTGCAGCGGGTAGGAGTCCCTTGCGCTGGGTTCAAACTCCCCGCTCAGCTGTGAAGCACACTGGGTGCCCATGGCCTCAGTCACTATCTCTCAGCCTAGCCTACCTCATAAGGTTGTTGTGTGAAAAAAACAGTGGTGCAGAGGACAAGTTACACTGCCTTGATTACCTTGGGGTAAATATGGGATAGAAATATAAGCTGTAAAATGAAAGTGTCGTAATAGGAGTGAGTGCAAAGCCCTTTGGGTGGGATCTGATTTGGTGACAGGATATCTCCTGATTACTTGAGACCCCAGCCAAAAGATTGGGGGGGGGGGATGGACAACCTGCTGTATTTACCCTCTTAACTTCCTGCTTTTGGCTTTTATGGAATGCACGCATTGACCCTGACTTGAAACCCTCTTTGCTCCAACCCTAACTGAATCATAACCTTAAAAAAAAAAGTAATTCAGATAAAATCAGTGGGTTTTATTTGCCATTTCTGTGAGCTGGATACAGGTGGTGCCAAATACCATTGGCTGTAGCTTAACTTCGGCATACTTCCAGCCACAGGATCCTTCCACTCTACTTCTGTTCCATCTTTCTTCTGTCCTTCCTGGCTTTTTTTCCCTGTGAAAAACATGAACGAGGCATAGTAAAGTTTTCACAGAGTTTAACAGAAGATCCAGATGTCTGTTTTCTCCATTGTAGACCTCTTCCAGTCTTGCAGCTGCTTTCCACTCTGCCCAGTAGAACCAGTCCTGGAGCAGAAGTGCTTTGAATGTGGAGCAGATGTCCAGAAAATAACAATCTGGAAAAAAAATATTTGGAGGCACTTAAGTCTCAGACAGATGTGAAGCTTGAGTGGTACACAATAGGTACAAGAGCTCCCCAACTGTGTTTGAAGCTCTTCTTTCAAGAGAGACTTCTTCTCCTGTTGGAAGCAGCTTCTATTGCTTAGATTTCTGTATTTCTCCTTGTGGGAAAAGCTCCTTCCACTCTCTTAGCAATGGGTGTAGAACCATGTTGGAGTCTGGGAAGACGGGATTGCTATCAGGGGTTGACTGTTGGCCTTATTTCAAGGACCATCTGCAAGTGTTGAGTTTGGTCAACAAAACTTATTTTTCCCATGTTGGATGGAGAGGAAGGGATGATATGTGTGTGGCAGGAAAAAAAAGTGAAAGAAAAAGAGGTCATCTGCTCTGTTCACAGGAACTGCAATTCTTCCCAGGAGAGTAGAGTTCCTCATAGCAGATGGGCAGTCCGCAAGCCAGTGTGCCCTGAATTGTGTTTTTCCCCTTAGATCAGTGTTGTCCAAACTTGGCCACTTTAAGATGAGTGGACTTCAACTCCCAGAATTCCCCAGCCAGCCATGGGTATTCTGGGAGTTGAAGTCCACTCATCTTAAAGTGGCCAAGTTTGGACAACACTACCTTAGATGGACCTTCTCAAATCACACCACTGATATATGGGAGCAAGGCAACCTCCGTCTGATGTTTGACCAAAAACAACCCAACATAAGTGACCAAGCCATGGGCAGCTTTTTCTGAGTTTAAACTTAACCGTAGTGCCAAGAGGCAGGATTCGTTTGTCTGCTCCTGGGCTTCCTCCAAACATACTCCTTCGCCAAGAAAAGAAAATTTGTACTGAATGCAATGGGCTGTTTTTCAAGTAGAGTTACTGCCCTTCAGCTGGTGACTTTAAATTGGAAAGTTTTGAAAGGCAGCGTATAGAATTAATTTTTTTTTAGAAAGAAGGATTAATTAAAGTGACTTCATAGGACTTCTTTGAATCCATACGCACAGGCCTAGATTTTAAAGGAAGAGATGTAAATATTTCTAGGGATTCCATAAGATGTTTCTAGGTATTGATGTTCTGCCATTCCTGGAAACAGCTTACCTGCACTTTCACCTTGGAAAATGGATCTGTGCCCTTTTATGATATGGGCGGCCAATTTTGCCCCTTGAATAATGGGGTGCCCTATAGAAATTGCCACTGTTAGCTTGTGATGCAATGACGAACTGACACACCAAACACTCTGATGCAGTATTTACTGGTGAGATATTTTGAGTTTTGAATGGAATATGTGGTGTTGATTAACTTACGAATGGCTTCACTATAATAAATTGTATTTTACCTACAGAGGATTGTTGGCTCTGGGTTGTCTCTCTGGATTTCAAACAAAACCATGCTGAGTTCATTATGGCACATGTTCTTAGCCTAAAGACTGCTTTGGATCTCATGCAGAACGATATGGTGCACGACTGTTTGGCAATATGGACAGGCTGGCTAGATATGCTCAGAATTGCTGCCTCCAGCAAATTGGAGCCTGACCCTTTTGCCAAAATACCATGCGGTGTTTCATCCCTTGATTGATTTGATTGACAGATCGGAAATACAGGTAGTCCCCAGTTTAAGCATGAGTTCCATTCCCAAGATCTGTCCTTAAGTCAAATTTGTATGTAAGCCAGAACAGTATAATACTGTATAAGTAGTACAGTATTGTGTAATGAACTCGAATCATTGTGTGTTTAACTCAAATTTTGCTATAGTAGGCTCTGTTCTTAACTATGGGTCATCCTTAAACTGGGTGTTCTTAACCTGGGGACTACCTGTACTTTTTTTTAATAGATGCCTCTGATACCATGTCCATGTCAGGCTAGTCTTGAACCCTTCTGGGAGAGGTTAGCCAATGTATGCATGTATTTATTTTTGAAAGCATGGCTGCCAAGGGAGAATCATCAAAGGCCTTGTGTGCTAATTTTACTCAATGTTCTCAAGAAAACTGACACAGAATTGCAATACTGTTGTTTGGGGGCTGGTCTTAGAAGTTGTGGGCTGTACCAAGGAGTCTTGGCTGGACCAATATCCTTTTCTGTATGGAAGAGGATGGAGAATTTCTCTTCCAAAGAACCCCTCGATGCAACCTGAGCAGAAGAAATGGTCAGGCTGGGATTTTCTGCTCCCGAGTTCATCAGAAATATATGTAGCAGCTCTCAAGGAAGCTGTTTTGGCACAGTTAAAATCATAGACTGTTTAAATAATATTTGCAATATGTTTTATTTACAATTGATACTGCTTGCCAACCAGTTTGGGAGGATGGTCGCCCTGAAAAATGGGCTGTCTGTCATTTTGATACAGGGTAGCAAAGCATCTCGCTGCTTTCCGCAGTCGAACAAAACTACCGCTCCTTTTGTACATGCGTATGACACCACGGTGCATGAACAAAACGGGTGGGATTGGTGTCGTGAAGCTGCTTCCATCTGCCTGACCCACCCGGGCTCTCTGTAGACACCGCCGTGTGAGTCCCTTGGAGAAGCCAAGGATCTGTTCAATGGAGTGGAGAAGTACGCTGCACGGTGGATCTCGACTTTGTCTGTGAAATCTCCATGTTGAGATGGTTTTGAAGGAAAGTGAGATGTCGAGGAGATAGAGGATCCTTTTTGTAAAAAAGTATTAGGTCATTCCCCTGTAGGTGACTTACAACATATTTTAGATTCACCCAACTATCGCTATTCCAGTGTAACTGTAACAAGGAGAGGTTTTATCACTCCTGCGATGGCTGGGTGACACTAGGAAGACGCTATAAATCACCAGTAGGGAACTGGCCTTCTTTAGACCAAGAAGTACGGAAGAATCAATATAGGAGCAGATGGTCTCTCAGCAGAGAATTTTCTCTAGGCTAAGGAGGAAATACACTTTGCCCAGTGGGGTATCTTCCTAGGGCACAGAAGCTTCACAAAGGCTGTTTGGAATAAACACTAGACGGTGAACGTAGAAAATGTCAGGGTGTTCTTTTACTTGGTTCGGAAGTCAGGTGGGGGGCTTAACAGACCAATTTTGCACCTTTTACTACAACCCTCTCCCTTGTGCAGCTGAAATGTGAATTTAGGGGAGGGGGGCTCACAGCCAGGACACAGACCGTCTAGCCCTGATTTCATCGCTCGCGCCGCAAATCACAGGACAGAAGATGGGATGCGAAAAGAACCAGAGTGTGAATAACTGAAAAACAAAGGGGGAAACAGCCATTTTTCACAATATCTTTGCATCTGTCCACCTTCAACAGAGATGAACGTTAAGCAATTTTATTATAAATCATTTATTATAAATGAGGTGTTCGAAACCAGCTTTCCCAATTCTCCCCCACCCCCCTTCCTCAAACCTAGCAATTCATTTCAATACTGAAGTGCAGGGAACAGCTTCAGCTTTCATTAAACATGTTGACATTGCTGGTGAAAGCTTAGGAGGGGGAAGAAGCCATCTTCCAAGCTACAGTCAAAAGAAGCAGTAGTCCTGAAAACGCTGACTTTGGAGAAAGATGCCGGAAGGGGGGGAAAAATCGGTTAGCTTTCCAAATCTTTTCATTTCTTTCAAAGGCTTCCAGGCCATCCCTTGAAATCTAAAACCTTCCAAAACATTGTACAAATATGGTAATACTTTTTTAAAGCAGACGAAATTGTTGCATGAAAGAAGAAAGCCGTTCAAATATCGTAAACCACAAGGTTGTCAAAAGGTATCAAACTTCTAGTTCCCCATTTCTTCCCAAATAGGTGGCATGATATACAATGAAATTGGGATTTCTAAAAAAAAAAAAGTTGGAAATATGCACGTCGTTTCAGAGTCAATTCAATTGTTTGGGTAATAACATGACCAGCACATTGAAACCATCCATAATTGAGAGATTACCATGTTTGCAAGTTTTACATCTCCATTTATCAATGTCCTGGATTTATTATGAACTTAATATTTCTGATATATCAGCAGGTGAGCCAGCCTTCCCAATGCCATATAGACTCAGAATTTGGGGAGCTGTAATCGCAAAACACCACACTGGGAAAGATGGAAGAAAATGTAAACATGTAAAAAAATTGGTTGCGTGGTGGTGGCTACCACCTTGACTTTGGGGGCACTTCTGACTACAGTAAACCCATACTTCCTTAGCCATACATTAAATCAATGTTTCTTAGCCTTAGCAACTTTAAGATGTGTGGACTTCAACTCCCAGAATTCCCCAGCCAGCATTGCTGGCTGGGGAATTCTGGGAGTTGAAGTCCACACATCTTAAAGTTGCTAAGGCTAAGAAACACTGCATTAAATCAGTCCAGTTCACTGGGTTTATGTCTGGGTAGCTGAACAGGGCTTCGATAAAACTCAACTGGATCTGAAATGAACATAAGCCATGTTTGCACAACATGCTGCGTCCACCGTGGTCTGTGCTTACCTAAAAGGTTATGCCGAAATAGTCACACGATGGCTTGACGTAATGGCAGAGTCTTCACAAGAGTTTATGGCCTAATGGTCATGTTGGCACAACCCATTTCATTTGGTTCCTGAATTAACCCATGTTCTGGTTTACGGAATGCATCGGGCCACCTTATCCGAAGCAGCAGGGCTTGTCAACTTGCTGAGCCGCTAAACGCACATGTGCAAATATGCTAAGCACAGGGATCTGCAAGGGAAGGAAGTGATGATGTGTGCCATGGTGTCAGCGTGCAAATGATGTTTGTACCATGTGTCGTAACAGGTCAGGAAGCACATGCCATTCTGGCATCATTGTGGCTTGCTACAAAGCCCTGTGCAACCAAGGTTAAAAGTAACCTAGTGTAGCATGTTCCATGGCTACAGCCACTAGGTTCTGTAGTAACCTGGTTCATTAAGCTGTGAAACCTAAGCTGTGGGTGACAGATGAAGGTTGTTGGTTTGGTGTGTAGAACAAACCAGCTATCTTTGGTTTACTTTGCTTCATTTCAGTCATAGGCCAGAACCCAGCTATCTTCAGGAAAGCAGAACACTTTGCAGTAACAAGCTGTGGAACAAAAATTATAAAGGTAAAAAAAATTTAGGGTTTTTCCAGATAGGTTTATTGTAATGGGATATTGAAGATGCTATTTAATTTCTTTTTCTGTCTCTTTGTGAGCCTTTGTAGCTGAGGAGGGCAATTGAACTGACCGCAGTGTGCTTTAGCACAGCCAACGAAGCGACTGAGTTTCCCCTTCCCTGAAAGTAAAAATATTTATTGGTTAGCTCTTCATAACCCTCTATCAGCAAAGAGATAATTTTTCTGTTTATTTAGGACCCCCCCCCCCATGGGTACAAATAGAGCAGAAAGCAAAATAAAAAGATAACACCCCCCCCAAAATAAAAACTAAATTGAATAAGGAAGACCTCAAGGGTGGAGTTTTGCACACGCAAGGCCTATTCCGTCCCAGCGCCTCCAAGATCAGAAAAACTCCAGCCTGAACTCCTGCAGAGAGACGGCTTGTTCGGTTGCAGCCGACTGTGTGTGTGAACTCAATCATTGTGGTTAATGTGACGTGTGAATGCTATCAACCGTGGCTTATCCAAAAATCACGGTTAAGCCACTTACACATTACTCTGATCTGTGAATGGTATTCCAGCAAGTTCAGAAGACCAAGGGGGTTGAGGGATCTAGAAACCAAGCTCTTAAGAGGAATGGAAACGAAAAGAGTTGAGGGGAGAGAAGATGGCAGCCTTCGGATATGCCAGGGTTGTCATGTAGGTATGGATGTTCTCAGTTGACCCAGAGGGAGGACCAGACCAGCGAGTTAGAAACAAAGAAATAGGCTTAGGGTGGAATTGGCAGGAAATGTTTCATTATCCCCGTTTAGGATGGAATCAGGAAGACATTCCTGACTATCCAGCGGTCAGCCCTGCAGCAGCCTGCACCTGAAGCGGGGCGGTCTCCTTCGCTGCGGATCTCGAGAGGTGGGCGAGCAGCTCGGGCGGGGGCCGCACTAGCTGACCCGCGAGCCCCTCCGCGGCTTCTGCGATCAACTCACCCCTTAGAGATCCCTGTTAGGCGACGCCCCAGGCCGTTCGGCTGATTTAGCGCGCGCTGCCCTCAGGCGGCTCGGGACCCAGGCCGGCCGCGCCAGGGCTGCCTGGTCAACCGACCGACCGACCGACCGGCCGGGTCCTCAGCGCGCGACGGCCCCGGCCGCGGACCCCAGCCCGGGACCCCAGCCCGCGCCTCGCTGCCCCCGCTCGGGGGCTCCCCGCGCGCGCCGCAATCGCCCCCTCCGACCCGGAGCGCGCGGAGAGCGCAGCCAAGCGCGCGGGTGCCTCCCCCCGGCTCCCCCCTTCCCCGGGGCGGCCCTTCCCACAGCCCCGTCCCCCCGCCCGTTGCAGTTCCCCCCTCCTCCGGACAGAGGCGGCGCAGCGGCGCAGCTCCCGGCCGCGCCGCGCCTGCGAAGGGAAGGGAAGGGAAGGGAAGGGAAGGGGAGGGAGGCGGAGCCGCCGAAGCCGGCCGACACGTGGGCAAACGGGGGCGGAGGCGGCTTCTTAGGCAGCGGCGGGCGCCGGTATTGGGCCTTGTTGGTCGCCGCCGCCGCTTCCCCGCCCGCCGCCGCCCCGAAGCGCTCGCCAGGCAGGCAGGCAGGCAGGGAGAGGTCGCCATGCCGGGCGCGCTGCGAGACGAGACGGCGCAGCTGCTGGGCGACTACGTGCAGCACCGGCTGGGGGGCGCGGCGCTGCCGCCCAGCCGCACGGCCGAGACGCTGCGGCGGGTGGCCGACGAGCTGGAGAGCCGCGAGCGCCTCTTCTTCCGCAACGCCTGCGGCGCGGCGGCGCTGCCGGAGCCGGGCGAGGCGGCCGCCCTGCTGGGCCGGGTGGCGGCGCAGATGGAAGCCGAGGGCGGCCTCAACTGGGGCCGGGTGGTGGCGCTGGTCGTGTTCGCGGGCAACCTGGCGGCGGCGCTGGCCGAGCGGGGGGCTCGCGAGGAGCCCGGCGCCCTGGTCGAGGCGCTGGCCGCCTACCTGGCCGAGGAGCAGCGGGACTGGCTGGAGGCGCATGGCGGCTGGGTAAGCGGGGCGCGCGGGCGGGCGGGCGGGCGCGCGCGCGGCGGACCCCGGCCCCTCGCCCTGCGCGGGCGCCCGCGGGACGGACCGACCCAGCAACCGGGGCGGCCGCCGCCGCCGCTGCCGCTGCCGCTGCCGCTCCTCCCGCGCCTCTCCCCGCTCCGCTCCGGCGGAGACGCCTGGCTGGCCGCTGCGGAGCAGCCGGGCTCTCCCGCCCCGCGGCAGCTGCCGCGGCCGGACCCTGCCCGGCGCCGGGTGCCCTCTTCCCCGCGTGGGAGCCGCCGCAGAGGCAGGCCCGGCAGCCGCCGACCCTCCTCCCCCCCGCCCGATCCCCCGGTCTGGGCCGCAGCGCCGTGGCGGCGTGCATGACCTTGGCGCAAACGCTCCGCGGGCTGCTTGAGATGCGCGCTCGGTCGCCGGCGCGGTGCTGAGCTGGCGAGCCCCCCCCCGCCGTAGCCCCGATGCAGACCACGAGGGGAGCCGAATTACAGGGGAAGGAGGCGAGGAAGGGGAGGGTTGACTGACGGCTGGTTGCATCAGGGAGGCCCGGATAATTTTTTCCCATATAAGGGAAGCAAACGCGGACAACCGTGAGAAGTTGCCTGAGAAAGCGCTTTCCTTGGAATCTGCCTCGCTTCTCTCTCTCTCTCCCCCCCCCCCATAGCTCCCTTCCTCCCTCTTACGGGGCTTGTTTCTTTTTAAATTGTGCTCCGGGCGGCAGCTTGAGCGCAGAGCAGCCGCATTATTCATGCCGCGCACACGCTGGAGAAGAGCTGCCCGAGGTCGGAGGCCGGGCAGAGCGGCCTGGCTTCTGGGCCCAGCTGTGCCCGGCGGGCTGGCAGCTGAGGGAGGTTGGGGGCCCTGGCGCCTGCCCTTGAAGCAGAGGGCGCCAACAGAGCCTGCCAGGGTGAACGGCTTCAAAGGAAGGTGCCCTGAAAAAACACCCACTGGGTTGCTTGGCCTGCAGAGTTGATGCCCTTTGCCCAGGCGAACCAACTTCTCCTCTTCAGAAGGCCACCTGAATCTGCCTGGATGGGCAGAATTGGGGCAAGAGTTCTTTGTCTTTAGTCTTGTGGGTTCTCCAGCTTAAGGTAGCCTTCTGTCCCCCGACACATCCCAGGGAGCTTCTCTGCATAGTTTCGTGCTACTCTGGTGTGGCTTTTCCCATGTTCTGCTGAGCCACGTGATTCGTCTGCTTATGGCTTTAGTGCATTCCAGCCACTGTGGTCTAACTGTAGCTTAGGGCTTAATGTGCTGTTTGAAACCAGCCTGCTAGGACCTGTTCAGATCATAGTTAAGCAAACCCTGGCTTTTAATGGGATGAGTGAACCTCCCCCCAGTTGGGCCCTGGTTCTTCTGGATTGACAGGGTCTTGTCTTCCGAACGGCCTCCTCTGAAATTGGGACTGGCACAAAGCAGGACAGTTCTGGTCTTCGGGGCTGACCAGGTAAAGGGCCGCCCCTGGATATCTTCTTCCAAATGTAGATTGCTTGCCAACAGACCCGTACACTGTCCAGTATTTAAAAATATTTACTTTACAGAGGAATAGGTAGGTTTCCTGTGAATTTTAGTTCACAGGCAGGTAGTAAAGCAGCTGTCTTGCTTTATGCTAGTCCAGCCTGCCAGGAAAACAGATGGTACTCTTCAGATCAAGAACCTTGAGATTAGAGTCATGCATCTCATGAAACCATGATAACCATGGTTTGCAAAAAATAAACCACAGCTCACTGGGCTTGTGTAACATGTTGAACTGAAACAGTGGTTTACAAGCCACTGGCTGGATTTGCATATATACTAAGGCAAAACTGGAGAGGTCAATTTATGGCTTAGCATGGTGTGTGAATTGAGCCTGTGTGTAGTTAAATAGAAGGAGGGTGGTATAATCCCAGGAGTTTGGAAGCGTGCACCATGGCAACTGTGGGTGTGCATGCATTTCTGCATCAGATGATTGTAACTGTGGTGTCCTAGACCTGACCATTGAACCAGTGCTTTTTTTTTTTTTTTGCTCAAGATGTGCTCGTATTTAATTGACGTAGTAGGAAAGAAGCCTGTCCCTTGAAACTGGAGATGGAAAATGCAGCTGATACTTTATGTAGAATTTGTAGGTCTCCATTCGATTTGCTTTTTTACAAAACTGGACAGCATCTGGAACTCTTGAGTTCTAGCAAATGGATTCTTCCTCTGGCAGTATTGATAGGAAGATAGCTTTTTGCCCTAAACCTTGATGAATGAAAGAAACCCAGCTGAACTTTGTTTATGGTAGAAGAAAGTGGTGTCCAAAGGCTTGCACAGATTTCCCAGCCAAAATCTTTGGAACAGGGAAACATAAGGAGGACCTACAATGTTTGTTACAAGTTTTGCTCTCCACCCTCCATTACATACCACATTCTGGACCAGCTCAAGCTGCACAGATGCTGTCAAGGGCAGATCCTTACCAAAAGGCAGTAAAGATGGAGAGCCAGAAAGGAATAGCAGAAATTATGCTTGTGTCTGCTGATTGAGAAAAATGTGGCTGAGTCAAAAAGATGTATCTCCTTTATCTGTAGTAAAGAAGGGTATCTCCAAAGCCTTAAGATGGCAGTTGTGTTTCCAATATAGTCTACTTTTCCTCCAAGAGGTGTACATATAGAAGTGCCCCCATGAAACGGTTTTGTGGAATAGATTAGGCTGATAGAGACTGACCCGAACTTACCAAGTTAACCACATGCATGCCTTGGAGATGAGAAGGAGAAGTGGGGAACTTCCCACTGTCATTGAGCTCCACCTCCCATTAGCTAATGTCTGCTTGGTTGCTGCATTCAGGTGGTGGAAATCAGAGTCCATTAACCTCTGGAGAGCCAATGGCTTTCCCCTTCAGCTTTAGCACTCTGGTGTAATGGCAAACTTAGATGGCTTGGAATGGGGTTGGGCAAATGCATGCAGAAGACTGTCCGTGGCTACTAGTTGCAACTATACATTATGTCCAGGCTCAGAGGAGAAAATATGTTGAGTACCAGCTAACGAGGAACAGGAGGCTGCAGTTTCATATCAGCTCTGCTTCTGAGCTCTCTGAAGGCTGCAATGGCTACCATGGAAGGGTAGTTCCTGGACCTTTAGTCTAATCCAGGAGAAATTGACGAGTTCTTACATTCTATCCTGTTGATTGTCCTTCTCATGAACCCTGCAGAGCTTGTCATGTTAAGTTCAACCAGGGAAGTGTCTTTCATGTCATCTTCTGTAAGGTTAAAATACATTATTTAAAGTAAACTGAGGCAAACAGGAATGTCAGGCAGTTCTGGTAGGTTTTCATGGCTTCTCCAGTAAAATCTTTGCTTTTTTTCTTATGGGTGGTGAAGATTGGGTAGTTGTGATGGTATCTCTGATCAAAACTGGGCCAAGAACTACAGTGTGGAAATTCTTCTGCACTTGACCTTCTCCAGCCTAATACTGTCTTTCCATTGGCTGGCTTCACATGCCAATCCATGGTTTATTGACTAAGCCACATCTCATCCTGGGCAAAGCCACAAAATGGCTATCAAATAGAGTGGCTCAGTTCACATGGTCCACAAAGCCTAGATCCAACCAACCCCAAGGTACTTGTGACTTTGGGGGGGATTTCTTTTTATTATTATTTATTAAAAAGGTACTTGTGGCTTAATGCAGAGTTGGAACCGAGGCCCTGATACTCTGGCACAGCTGATTCTACAAAGCCCCATGGGAAATCAAATGCACTCCAGCAACCTGGTCTGTTCTTGCAAGTTTTTATTGGACTTTCCCATCCACCTACTTGAGTTAGACTACCGCCAACAAAAGCTGTTGTTTTGTCTTGGATATAATCAGAACAAGAGAGAATTTTTTGCATTCTTAAGTGCTTGGCATCTTTCTAGCCCTTGCTGATAGCTCAAGTCTAGCCCGTTTTTTATCTTTCTTGATAAGAAGGTTTGTTGCAATGTAGCTAGGAACCCCGTGAGTTACAGTAACTCTGTTACTGGATGGCTGCCAGCAACTCCCCCCTTTTTTTTTTATGTGAGGATCAACCTATCCCAACCTGTTGGCTGTACTGGCTAGGGAAGTTGGGAGTTGTAGTCTCACACACCTGGAGGTCACTAAGATGAGAAAGTTATTGCTAATAGCAGAAGAAATGTCCTTGGCTAATCTTTTAGGTCAGCAACAACAAAGGGATAACTTTTTTTTTTTTTCATCTGGCCCGGCTGAAGGTTATAGAAACTTCCCTCTGTGTATATTACAAGCTTGTTCTCTCGCCAACACTCCCCAGTGTAGGATTTCTTGCTGCTCTGCAAAATCCAACCCTAGCTATTGTTGAGTGGGTGCGGGTGTAAACCTTGGCCAGGAATGTGAATAATCAACTTCAAAGCAACTATTTCTCACAGTACTACGGGTAAAGAATACATAGAAACCTTCATTCAGTTCTCGGTTTTCAAACAGGCCAGGGGAGAGAAAGTAAGTCTATTCAAAGCCACCTCTTCACTTGTGGGCAGTTGTCTCCACCTTCCGCCCCCACCCCCGGATCTTTGCGATCGTATTCTGCGTTTGACTGGTGCCCACAGGCTGCATCAAAGGTTTAAATTGGACAAAAGTGCATTTTCTAACCCATGAAAGGTGAAATAAGATGCGGCTTCCCAGGTAGGGAAAAGGATCTTCTTGGAAGCTGGCAATAAGGTTTTTCTGAAGTCTGCTGGCAATAAGACTTTTTTCCCACCTATGCGATTTGAGGATGAGAACATGTGTGAGTCACATGTCTGGCTACAGAGGTCTGGAAGCCCAACACTTTTCAAGGCTGGGACATTCGCCTTGTGTGACTTTTGCATGTGGTGGGTATGTGGTATAGTTATGGGCTTTACTGCGAAAAAAAAGTTATTTCCAGGAACTTAACTTCTCCAGTGTATTTGAATTTTGCCAGACACACTTAAGTGGCTGCTTTTCCCAGGAGCTGGTAATTGGGATCCTATTGTAGAAGACTGGCATCTTCATTCCAAAAACAGAAAACTCTTTTTTGGGTGGGGGAGAATGACAATTTGTGATACTGGCTTCTCTGACAGATTGTGGGTCTCCAGTTTTATCCCTTACATCAAGGTGGACACCTTTATCCAGGTTGAGAGAGGGGAGTAACTCAGATGATCAGGAGCTTGGAACGAAACAGCTGGTGAGGAATGGTTGGAGGTTCTGGAGAAGAATTGCTTAGCTTGGAAAAGAAAAGATTGCAGGGAGACACGAGCTGTTTTCAAGGAAGGGAAGGGCTACCATGTAAAAGATGAGGCAGACATCCCAGAAGACAAGTGGGAAACAAGGAGTTTAAATTACAAGGAAGTAAGTTCTGGCTGGACATAGGAGAACGTCCTAATAGGAAAAATGGTTCGTGAATGAATCAGACTGCCTTGGAGATTTGCTGGAGGTGTTTGAAGAGAGGCTGGCTGACTCATCTGCTGAGGTTGCTATGATAGTGGACTTCTGCACTGGATGGAAAGTAGGGTTAGATGATATCCAAGATCTTTCCAACCTTTGCCTTTTATGTTCAAGGGTGGGTGGGCTATGGATTAAAAAAAAGTAAACCCTGATTACTTTAACTACATTTTATTGAATATGAATACCAATCATGTAACTTCATTTCCTGGAACATGAAGAGTAACCATTTGGTGATAACCTTGGGAGGGTTTCTGGCGGCCACAGGCAGCTTTGTCTTAGATCCACCTTCCCCCTCTTAGGACCTGCCAGAAGGGTAGAGACTGAAACTGGGAATTCTGGGAATTGTAGTCCTTTGCAGCTTTGAGCAGTGCTGGGTTGGAGAATGCTGCCTTGGTGGCTGGAAGGAGAAAATGGAAGTCCAGATGCACACACAGGGTGTATCTACTTGCTCTTCTTCTGCCTGGTGGGATATAGTCCTACACGTTCTTGCTGTATTATACGACCAGAACTCGAATCCCAAATCCTGGGGAAGGCTCTGCAAGCATTTTGGCCTTGCTGAATCACTGCAATTGATGGATATGGACTTTCTGTCTCCCTTAATTTCTTTTAGAGCCTCTATTTCTCCTCTTGGTTACAACCCTCTTTACTGTTTTAACTGCTCCTCCTCTAACACTGCCATCTTAGAAGAAATCTGAGTGATGCTCAGTAATATAACGGCAGGGTTTTGTTTTGTTAAAGGGAAGAGGGAAAGAAGACATATTTCTTTCTCGACCTCCTTATTTTGGGGTGTTGCATATTCTCTGCTGTTGGAATCACTCCGGCACCTTTGCCCCAGTAGCTCTGAATGGTGACTCGTGCCATTTGGTTCTGCTCAAGGGGCAGCCCACCTGAATGTTAATGATCTGAGTGGCCGCTGCTGGCAAACGCGTCAGCTGACATCCACCCTCCCGTCTCCTCAATGTTTGCCCAAATTAAAGTGGTAAAGAACAAAGTTCCGAAAGAAATTAAGGGCAGGGCCAATTTGCATAGACATCTGCCAGATAGGAGTTCAAACATGGCCATCTGGAGTCATATTCTTGTCATTCTTGATTATTCTGAATAAAGAGGCAGCAACACAGCTGCTGGTTCATTTCTGGCAGGAGCTCACATGCACGTAACAATGATGTTTGGTTTTGTGCGAATGGGATATCGGCTTCCCAAGTGGAGTTTGGGCAGCCGCATTCTTACTGCAAGCACAATAGCGCAACCCTTGTTTTTTCTGTCGCTGATGGTACATCCATCCGTCCCTATTGGCAAAAGGCTGTGCCTGTTTCCTTGGTCAAAAGAAGATCAAAGATGCATATTCAGCTAATGGGTGTTCAGGATCTCTCCTCCTTCCACTTGATTTGGAAATATATTGAAGTAGCAAAGTCTTGATGCTTGAAGCATCTCTAATGCCATCCACAGTGTTGCTTCCAGATTTGCAGCTCTTTGTCAGCTCACTTTGTGGAGGAACATCACACGCTTGGCACCTCTTCATTTCTCTCCTAACTTAAGACTGCTTGTATCCCCTTATCTTTTGACATCACGTCCCACCAATGCCATTAAATGTCTCCTTTGCGCCAATATGAGACTAACCCACTTTTTCCAACCTGGTGTGTTCCATGTCAGCTGGACCAACTCTCACCATACTTAGCTATCATGGTGACTTGGAATTCTGGGCATTGAAGTCCAGCACATTTGATAGGTAACAAATTGTGGGAGTCTGCAAATTATCTGGCTTACAGAGAAGCTCTTGAAGCTGCCAGTGGTCGAGTCTCAGATGAATGTGACTCCTAATGTTGCTCGCTCTCTCTTTTCTTCTAGGACGGCTTCTACCACTTCTTCAATAAGCACGATTCGGATGCAGCTGACCAGAACAGCACCATAAGCAATGCTATTATGGCGGCGGCAGGATTTGGCTTAGCGGGCTTGGCTTTCCTCTTGGTGGTGCGATAAGAACACATCGTTGGACTTAGACTGCAGGGAGATGGGATGGGTGGGCACGCTCCTTTCTAAAACTGCTAACGTCCCAGCGAAACGTCCATTCTATATTTCTACAACGGTCGAAGATAGAAACCTATATATAAATATATATTTTTAACTAGAGTTGGGGCAAAACTTAGTTGAGCACATCACCTTCTGGCACTACCAGTGGTCGGTGAATGCCTCTTTGCGCTCATCCTGAGACTGGGCACCTTCTGGATCTTGGCGTGAGGGCTGTACCTGGTCACCATTTGTCCTGGGAACTGTGGAGTGCTGGGTGTTATGCTACGTGTTCATGGTGGGCTTGTGATGGAACCAAGTGGAAGACGTGTTTGCCTTTCTTCTTTGTGTGCGTGTGGGGGGGGGAGGATGGGGGGGATCATTGCCTTGTGAAATGTGAGCCAGTATTAATAAGAATGAAGAGCTTACTCCTCTTGTGGTGCAATGGAAATCATACCGAGGCCACTCAGTCACATAAAGTTGCAAGTTCCATGTTGCACAGAGCATTATAGCTTACATGTTTTTGTTATAATGACATAACTCTTAACTTACACTACAACTAGATGTCAAGAATGTTGATACCAAAACAGTCAAGGCTGCAGAACCAGTTCTGAACTGAAGTTGTTTAACTATTAAAAGAACCTTTTTAAAATTGGTATATTTGGGAGTCCATTGAAGGCTGGGCTTTCTGTGGATTTCCTGTCAAATCCAGAAACTCCATATAACTTAATATATTTTTGAAGTATTTATCATTGTATAATACTGGTAGCTGGTTAACATCTATTTTTGTTAAATTCCATTTTTTTTAAAAAAAGAAAAGCTCTCCAGTTGCTTTCTTGGCTGCATCTGTCTTATAACTTGTTTAACAGTTCTAGTTTTGGTAATTGATATACTGTGTAATGTACAAAATAGTCCTGAGAAGTGTTTTGTGTCCTTTCTTTTAGCTTGTACAGTTTTAATATGTGAATAAACAACTGAATATTTTTATTTTAAACAAGTCTACGAGTGGACTTAACGTGGATTTCTTTCTTTCTTTCTTTCTTTCTTTCTTTCTTTCTTTTTTAAAGGCCCAACATGCAGGTAGAGTGGAAATGCCTTCAGGAAAAAGCTGTTCTTGGTTTTTAATCCTTTCCGGTTGCTATTGGGGGAGATAAATGTTATCGCTTCCATGTTCCAGTAAGCAGGAGGCTTGACACCATGTTTATGAATGCAAGGCAAATTTCTTGCAAATGTTTCAGATGCTTATGTTACCATGTACTTTCTGTCTCACAATGTAGCTTGGGAATCTTTCTTTCCGGGCCATTGTGAGGCTGTGTGCCTGTGGTATGTGTGATGAACACCACATTCAAAGCATTTGCAGGGGTGGAGAAACAAACACAGCCAGCCTTGGTAGATCAGGTGCAGATCCCGCAAAGGACATATGTATCCTGAGAGGCCGTATAAATGGCTGTAGTTGAGTGACAGTGAACTGAAGATCAAGACATTCAGATGTTAGTCTTTTGCTGTATATGTTATCTTGGGGGGCCTGCATGATTGGGAGAACATGTGAAAATGTGCAGACAGTGCCTCTTTAAAGCTGCTACATCTTTTCCTGGGCTTTTGCATCAACGGGGAGATGCAGCTGCTTTAAAGAGTCAGCTCATTAAAACAGATGTATCTTCTGGCCTGCACAGAAGCTCCAACAAAAATCGTGCTGTGCAATCATTTTCAAAGCATGCCCAATGCAATTTGTGTTTAGATCCATGTTTTAACTTCTTTGCTTTTACTTTTTAATTTGAGCAATCCCACCTGGGTTAGACTTGCAGTCATGGTACATGTCCTCATGAAAGCACACTAGAGGGCACCGTGGTTGGGGATGACAAACTTAGTGTACCCAGGGAAACAAAACTGGAGCCAAGTTCTTTCTGCTTCTTTACTTCACCTCCCCAAGAATCTTCAGAGAAATTCTGCTGCTTTGCCTAGAAAGTCTTCTCTGAAAGAAGCTGAACTTAATTTAGGACACTGATTACTGACCCCAGAGAAATCTGCTTTTAAAGAGACCTAGATCTTTAAATATGTTCCTTAAGCCCTTCAGAAATCTTTTCTGCGTTAAAAAAAAGTTAATGAAGTTGGGGTGGGGAAAATGGCAGCTTTAATATTTTTCCTCCTTTCCTAAAACAACTTTGTGCACCTGTTTTGTAACTACTGATGGGATGGGGGTTGATAATAGCCATTTACTTTGCCACCTGTCTTTTTAAAGTTTAATGCAAAAAGTCGTTGAGGCTTGAAATCCAAGATTAACCTTTTCCACAGGAGGGAATCTCACCAAGTGCTGCTTTTCTCATTTAGGCATGTACCAAAAATCCATAGAATTTTGCTAACCCAGGTTGGGTGCTGAAGGCATGGTGTTTCAGCCCATTGTTCAGAAGCAGCGTCTGAAAAAGGGCAGGTTGGATTCAGCTCCTTTGATGCCAAGGGACCAAATATAATTTGCAAGCTCAGTGAGCACAGGTTTTACTGGTTGCATTTATTCAAAGTTGTCTTCCTGCCCTCTGAATGGACATACATTTACGATGCTTTATGGTTTAAAATCCTCCAAAATAGGACACAAAGGCAAAACCAATAGAAGAACCCTACAGCACCGTTACCCTCTCTTTAAGACCATCTTAGTGCTAAGAAAATTGGGACCTCCTTATCCGATAGACTAGGGGCCACTTCTCCCCCCCCCAACTTAGTGTTCTGCTGCTAGAGCTTCAATGGGCTGATAACCCTGAGAGTTGTGGTTCCATCTTATCTGTAGAGTGCCAGGATGGGAAAAACTGTTCTAGACTGTTTGCCAATGTGTTAGTCATTTCTAGTCTGCTTCCTTGTTTGTTTGATTAATGCCCCATCTTTCTGGATGATCGATCAATGCCGTTCACAGCTAGAACAATACGTAAAGACCTCAATATGAACTAAAAAACCAATATAGTATATTGAGGAATGAGAACTGTTTTCAATTCTAGAAAGAATAAGATCTAAGCAGCAGGCCTGGTGTGCACGAGTGTGTTTGCATTGGCTATACATGTTATACACACAACAGTTAAAGTCAAGGTGTACCTAATATTTTATTTACTTTCGCTGTCCACAGAGAGTACAATCAAAAGTGAATAAGGAAGTAATTAAAGGAGATGAGAACATTTCAGTCACTTTTGCTTTCTATTTTTATCCCTCAGTAAAGTCCCAGTTTTTTTCACTGTTTATAGTGAAAGAAATGCAAGCTGAAAGTTATCTGGCAACCTGAAGCTGTGGATTGGTGGGGCCCGTCAACTTCAGATAGCAATCCCTGAATTTTTTTTTTTTTTTTTTTAACATTTGCTAATAGCTACACGCTTTTGAAAAGCAAGTCCTCTTAGGATGAATGGAGTTTGCACGGCTGCTCTGATGGGGTAGACCTAGAATCAGCTCTGTGTCGATGTGATAGGAATGGTCCTCTCTTAAAGGTGGAAGCCATCCCGTGTTCTGAAAAAGCCGCCTGCTTTGGGCCCTGTCTTCACAATTGTGACCTGTATCAACGCCCACTTTAGGGAGTTCCTGTGTTTAATTTAGCATGACCTTGTGCTTATTGCTGAACAGAAAAGCCAACTCCCATTGTAAACCTAGATATAACAGGAATAAGGAAAGGAACTCCACACCCTTCCCTTCCCCAAATAATTTCTATTGTGTTACAGTGATAGTACTATGTTGGGGGTGGGTGGATTCATGGGTAGTACAGACGGGGCTGGTTTATGGTAGGGGTCTCCAATGAGAGGGGGGAATTTTGAGAGCAAGTTGTAAGCACACTCACAATATGGCTGCCATGGTGGGCCTGGCCAGTCAAGATTCGTGTATCAGAATGCGAAGTAGGAAGTCAGTTCTCCCCTAACCCCATAAGTCTCCCAAGATAATGTCAAATTATTATTTTGTTTTCCTGACAGATGGGGCCCCTTTCAAATAGAGCCCTGGATTGCAGCTATTTATCTTTTTATTTCCTAAGAAGGCCTGCAGGGTATAAGAGGGGAGCCTAAGACCATTCTTGGAAATAAAGATCATGCTGGAGGTTAGCACACTGTTTGGCAGTAATCCAGTTTCTCATTGGATTTATTTTTAGTTAGAAGCATCCTTAAAAAGAAATCTGGAAATGAAATTTGGGGGACGTCAAGGGTCAATTATTTGGAGGCCATCTTGGGAATCTAGGGTTCAAGAAATGGAGCCATTTCTCATCACCATGGCCTTTATCCAGGAGGGCTATCAGGGAAGAGGCCCAAGCTAAGAGGCCCTCTGCAGCTCCCTGTGCAGGGAGTTAGTCAGCCAGATAACGGAAGAGATGTGGTGGGGAAGGCAAGGCCTTTTTTCAAAAATAAAAGGTATGTATGGTGCTGAATTTGGGGTCATTCAGGGTGTGAATGGCCAATGGTCCAGTCTTTGTGGGACTGTTCTTGGCTTGTAAAGTTAGGCAGGGCTTTGTTTTGGCTCCTAAGCTGTTGAATATTTTTATGAAACAACCAAGAAAGACTTGATTCGAAGCCTAATGACAGAACTAGAGGCCTCTAGGTGTGCTGGGCTTCGATTTTTGTAATACCACAGTTGGAGCATTATGGGAGTTGAAGTTCCACACATCTGGAGGACACATTAGAGAAGGCTGGAAAACAATGATCCCTGGAGGTTGGGCTAGAGGTAGGCTTGCCTCTTTAAACTCAAAAACAAGTTCACAGCTATTAATTGAAGAGAGTCCGCCCCACAATTCTGCTTCAGATCAGGAAGTGCCCATTGCCTTGAAGACTTCCAGTCGAAAAGTGAATAGCAATTGCAAGTTACAAGCGAAAACTATGGTTCAAGTTGGAAGCACATCTTCACAATTGATCTGGAACAGTTGGCTTTGTGAGTAACCCTAGTTAATTCACTTTGTATGGAATACCCATGATTTCCCTCTGTTGCCATTCCAGGGAAACATGGATAAGTCCCAGCATATCTCAACCATCATTAGTCACTTAATTCAGTAAACTGTACCAGTCCTTGAAATGGTCCTTTGATTAGTAATATCAGCCCCTGGATTTCAACTGGAACATGAGTTCCATCTATATGTCAGGGGTAGGGAAACTGTGGACCCTACTGAACCAGTATGGTCAATAGGAAAGCATGGTGGGAGCCATAGTTCAACAGGTAATTTCTTTCCCTTTCTTTTTAATCCTGAGACCATTGTTGGCCTTGTCAAACTTCCACCACGAGCTTTAGGCAAATTTGTATCTTCCCAAGCCCGCTTAGGCAGCAAGAATTGTCTCCATATATCATGCTAAACCATAATATAGGCTGCTTGCTCTGGGCTTAGCTTGTCATTTGAACTCAGCCCATAATGAGTTGCAATATAAATCATGGTTTATGGCTTAGCATGTTCTATGAATCTGGTTTATTCTGGTTTATTCAATAAATTATGCCTTAGCAAGTGATGCAGAAGGATGCTGTGTAAATATAATTGATTAATTCCCCTAGTTCCAACTATTTGGGGGCTAAGAAATAATGGCAGTTCCCTGGGAATTCCTTGCTTTCATGCACTGTTTGTAAACAGTTACTATTTAATGTGTTCCTCTTTTCCCATTAGTTAAAAGTGCAAAACTTTTCAGGTTGTAAAACCTGCTGCTCCTCATTTTCATCAATGGCTTCAGAAATCTAAGTGCTTCCCAACATCTGAGTTCAGGCACATCCCTCAAACGCATAGGTAGCTTGAGTTGTGCACCACGCTGAGCCCTAAACCATGGTTTACAACCACAAAGCTTGCGTTCACATAAGCTTCTTAGCTAAAATTAGGCCAACACACAGGGTGAGGGCTCCAGATGATGTGAGAAGACTGATACTTTGCAGGGCTGGCTTCTCCAGGACCCATCCACCAGCAGCTGCATTTTCAACAATCCACTTTCTGAAGCATCTGGATGAGGGTTGCTTGCTGATGCATTTTTGTGGAAGGAATTGGTTAACGGTGTGGTTTGGGCAGGTCAAAAGACAACGTGAAACAAGAAACTCAGCATGAGCACTCGACCATCTGCTGGGCATTTGATCTCATGTCCTGTGCGGCATCCCATAATCACCAGTGCCCCATTGTTGCTCTGTGCATTGAGACCCTTTGAACTCATACAGCCACCATATTGCTGGGCCAGATTTGCATTCGCTTTTGGAAACAGAAACAGGCTTCCCAAAGCTCTTAACATACCCCAAAGCTAGCAGCTGAGAGGGTGTCTCTCTCTCTCTCCTTCCGTTTCTCAGCTGTCAGTTAGTGAAATGTAATCATGGCTGAAAAGCCATCTGAGCTTCAGAAAAAGGTAGAGACCTGATCATTCTTTCAGTTTTCTAATGAATACAACAGCTGCCAAGGGCTGTTCTGAAGGATTCCAGCTGGCGTCTAGAACAAGGCTGCATTCTGCTGACCCTGGTCTGCTGGAGGACTGTGGCATCTCAGCTCTGATCTGACTTAGGGAACCTACGTCTGTAGGAGTTCTCCCTGAACCTTCTTAATGGAAGGAGGATCCATGCTCTCCTCTCTTAAACACAGCAACTGGACATATATAGAAGCAGAACATAGGAGTCCAGTTGCTGTGTTTAAGAGAGGAGAGCATGGATCCTTCTGTGTGTGTGTGTGTGTATTTAACACCCCGAATTTATGTGACTGCTAAGTCATGAACCTTGGCTTGCAAAACCATGGTGGTGGGGTTCATGCAACATATGAAGCCAAAGCCAACATTAAGGCTTAGTGTGATGTGGGTATCCAAACAGAGGAAGAGGGGAGGGTGAGCAGCCTTGGGGAAAAATGCAAGGCTAGAAGGAATTTTTTTAAAAAAATTGAAGGGGAAACATCCTCCCTCTAGATGGCATTCCAGAAGAAACCTTTGAAGATGGAACCTGCTCTGTGGAGGTGGAAAGCTGGTTTTCAAGAGGAGAACATTTGCAGGAGGAGGAACCCCATGGCATCATGGCCACTGGTGTTGCTGGGCAGGGCACAGCCACCACTTCAGACCATCGATGCTGGGGAGGCGGCAGCAGGCGTAGCTCCCCAGTCACTTGGTATGAATCTGCCCCTCCCCGCCTAGCCATTCTCCTAAGTTGGAAGGTAGCTCTGTGTGAAACGTAGCCTCTAAATTAGCCTGCTACGCTCACAGGTGTGGGGGACATGGCTCTCTTGACAATGTTAAAGTCAGAAACTGGTGGCTGGTCCAGAGTGTTTGTGGAAGGGGCATCATATTGGGGCCTGCTTCAGGCAAAAGTTGTATAAAGTCTAAAAAAAAACCAGGCAAGAAAATGTCTCAGGCGGGTCTGGAATGGCTTCATGGTTGAACGCCTACTTGTGGAAGAAGAAAAATCCATGTAGTGACTGAAGAGAGATGGGTTTATCTACCTTTCCATCTCTCAGTCTTTTATTTCAGGAATATTTTCTTTTATCAGGGAGCATTTATGAGTGGGGAATGGTCTAGTCTGAGAAATGGTTTATGGCTTGGTTCTGCAAGCAACAGAGGGTTATACAAGCACCCAAGGTTGCAATTCCAAACCAATTCACATCAAAAACAAACCCACTGGATTCAGGGGGGTTTACTTCAGAGCAGACTGTCATAGGATTGCATCGCTAGGGAACTTTAATCCAACACACAAGCTACTTTCTGACAGCCGGGTTTAGTCCAACTAGTAAGCATGCTTTGAACCATCTGGCGTGTTGCATATGGAAAGTTCCCAGTTGCTTAATGCTCATTTGGAGGTCAAGCCATATTTACTCAGGAGGGTTCCTAATTATATTTTGGGCATTTGGGGGCTGGGGGCTGGGTCTGCCTGCAGCGGTACCTCTCACCGTCTGTTCCTTCTACAGCATTCATACAACAGACACAGTTTCTTTATTGTTCAGGCAAGGAAAGTGTTTCAAACTCCTAGAGTTGAGCTGAATTTATTCATTTGTGGTCAATGGCCAAAAAGGTTGCACGCTACAGTTAAGCATACATAAAATACATGTTAAATAAGAAAATCAATCAGTCGATGCCATATCTAACAATACTCATGAGCTGCAATAAATTCGAGATGACAATACCAGCTTTGGACCCAAGTCTGTCCGAGAGCTTTTGCTTCTCAGCAGTGTGGTGGGCTGCTCTCCTGGAGTAGCTGAGGAGGTTGCCAACAGAAAACAGACCTTTTCCTTATCTGGATGGTCCAGTTGAGCTGCTAATGGAAGTTACGTAGGCCACCAAGATTGCCATTTGGAGCAATGTAACAAAACATGTGGTACTCTCTCACTTGAACCTCCCAAGTAGGGGCCGAGGCAATCTGTGTGAATGCTGTTCTATGTGGGACAGAGGGTAGCACCATGGATTCAGCAGTGGGGAGGGGAATACCCACAAGAGACACAGAGAGACCCTGCATTCACAGATTCTGCTAAAGCCTGGGTTACATAACCATGATTAAATCAGAATTGGTAGCTTCACGCAGCTTTGCTCCCAAACCAAAATGGCTTCATTCGCACTATAAGCCAAACCAATTAATTAAGGCATGGGAATTCACTATCAGCCAAGAGGGCATAGATATCTGGTAGAAGGCACAATACATGTCATGATGTAATTTGTGGCAGTTACAATGAGCTTGATACCAAGTACATAATTGACATCTAACACACTGGGACACTTGATGACATCCATGATGTCACTTCCCCCTCCTCCCTGGCAATTGAGAATAATTTCTAGCAATTCGAGTAGTCTTTGTCAGCTCTTAATGTATCCTGTATATAGTGACACATATTGTTCATATAACAATGATATGCTCTATGGGTAGAAATAAAGCAGTGTATAGACTGAAATAGCATCTAAATAAATGAATTAAAAGGATTGCATAGATTTAAGGGTAGACCTCGCAGTACCTATCAGACATCATCAGAATAATTAAATTCAATGTTTAGAGTTGACCTCAAGGCTGTTGGCCACTATTTCTCCTTCCTAATGGGAAGAGCCATGGGGTGGGCAGTAGTTCCTGCTACGGTCTCCAGCTTGAGAGCTTCCTAAAGGCATCCGTTGGGTCATGATGGGGAACAAGATGAACGCTGGGATGAATCACCCATGCTTTCTATTTATATTCCTATATTCATTTATTTTAGTTGGGGCAGGTGTCAAAGCACCAGAGACTTTTCTAGTTTGCTTTAAGATCTATGGTTGCTTTTGGGTATATGCATGTGTTGCCTTATCATTGAAGCTTTCTGGGCCACGGACATAGTTAATAATATCCACTTATCATTTATCTAATATGAACTCTAAAAGCTTTCAGTTTGGTATGGGATCTTTGCTTGAGCCAATTCACCCAGCTCCTAGTATCAGTAATCATTACTTGCTCCGTTGCTGGTCATGATGGAAGTAAATCAAAAACCGCTACATACTGTACATTCCAGTGGTGAATTCCTTGCCTGTGCACCAATAATGCTCCTCTCTCTCCTTGTCCCCACCCCACCCCATAACCCACGACGTTTACCCACATTTGCTTTCTGTCTTCAGTTATATTCTCCACATTGGCTCTCCCTCCACCACCACCACAGAGTCTCATTTTGCTCTGGAATGTGCCCTCCCTTTGGAGAATTTGTGCAGACAAAACATTGCTTGCTACCAGCCTGGGGGTTTAGACGAGGTAGATGGCCACAGGATCTGCATTTCTTTTCATGAACTTTGAGGTCTATAGGAAGAACTATATGGTCCCCAAGAGAATAAGTCCAATCACTCATCTTAAACAAGTAAAAAAGCAGGAGAGAGGCTTGAAGCTAACTTAGACATTGCTCCATATTTCTCTCTACCTCCAACCACAATTGCCAAAATTGGTAGTGATTTCCTCCCATTTTGAGACAAGAAACCATCCCAGAATGATGGCATAATCCCTTAAGGAGACATAATATAACCCACCCACCCCCCCCCGCAATAAACTAGGATAATGCAGAAAACCCTTGCCTTATCCATACCTGTACATATTCTGTGACATCTTTATGCTGCTGCTGGTGCTGGTAGTGGTTGACCAGAAAAGTGTAAGGCATTAATTCAATCTCCTTCCAGGGACATTGAAATCCTTTGAAAATTATAACAGTGGGGAAAATAGAGAGTCAACATTTCATCTTTTGCAACTAAACTTTTAACAGAAGAGATATTGTTTTTTAATTCTTTCTTCTCACCTCTAGATGAATATAGCAGTCTTGACTCCTACTGTCTTTTCCATACTGTTGTTGTCATGGTTCTTGTTGTTCCTTTTGTTCTCGTTGTGTTCTCCTCCTCCTCCTCTTTCAGTCTACTGAGTTGTCATTTTTAACATGATGCAGGGAATGACCATGCCATGAGGGGTATGAAGAATATGACATCTGCAAAGGTTTCTCCATGGAAAGGGAAGCAGCCTACAGCCCTCCAGGTCAGTCTTTCTAACCTAAGCATCCTCCAGACCAGTGTTTCTCAGCCTCGGCAACTTGAAGATGTGTGGACTTCAACTTGAAGTCCACACATCTTCAAGCTGCCAAGGTTGAGAAACACTGCTCCAGACAGATGGCCTTCAAATCTCCAGAATCCTCAGCAATGGCCATGTTGGCTGGAGAATTCCAGGACTTGAAGCTCATTAATTTGGAGGGGCTAGGTTGGGGAATGCTGCTCCAGCTTTGCTAAATTACAACCCACAGCAGCCCCAGGCTAGTTTGGTTGATGGGAGGGATTTTGAAAGCTGTAATTCAATAACGGGTAGAGGACAAAAAGCTTCTTGTGTCCTTGAACCAGACACCCATGCATTCACTACTGGTTCTTTTTGGAAGTTGAAGGAACTGTCATATCACAGCAGAACTAAAACAGGGCCAAGCCACCATTATAGAACCACATATATGACATGGTACCCCTCCCCAGGTTCTTGCATATATATGCTTAAAGTTCAATATGGTCATGGTACAGAGGTGGACTAGACTTGAGGAAACCCAGGTTCAACTATGAAGGTCAAGGGGCCAGCCCCTGTCTCTCAACCTAGTCTACAGGGCACAATTGTTTGTGAGGATCAGACGGGTAGTTGAAAGAAAGGAAAATCAAGGATGCTTCCATGGAAGAAAGACTAGGTTCAAATGTTAGAAATGTAATAAATCCATGCCAATTTTGCATGTCTGTTTCTCTTTACTGAGGCTGGAATCAGTTTGGCAGTGGAATGCATTTTCTAAAAGCCACGGGATTTCCTTACACACAACAGAAAAGAATTCTACATTCTTCTATATCTCCATCTATCCCATTAACCTTATTTACATTTCAGGAAAACCGGCACCATACTAACAGAATAAAACACTATGTTGCAAAGTACGCTAAGGAAATTCTGGGTCTTTCATTAGTTTTCTTTAGATTTGCATAGTGTGCCCTTAACAAAATAAGTAGGAAGCGACTGATGGAGTAATTACATGTTATGAATGAAGAGGACTCCAAGAAATCTCAGAACACAATGCTGGGAAGGATGAAAATGGCTATGAACAAAATACCAACCCCATCAAGACCCTTGAAAGGATGAAGCTTTCAACTTCACTGTGTGAACCCTGCTATGGATCTAGATTGCATTAATTATTTTCATTTTTCCACCCCTTTAGAAAAGGTTTATTCTGATCCTTCACTTTTAATGAGGAGGCCTCTCACTCTCAGAAGTGCTACTGAGAGGAGGCTGCCATTCATAGAACATTTCAGTTTTCATCAGCCTTTTGCCCTGGAAGTCAAGCTGGTCCAACCTTGGGATTATTTCAGAATCACTACCACCCTTGTCTATTTAGGTTAAACTTGTACAGTAGGTAAGAATGGTGTGGAGCACTTTATATTCAATAACATAGAGAACACCTGAATGTCTGCATTAAGGAAATGAATGAATAGAACGTTGGTTCATTGAATGACGTCCACCGGAGATGAGAAAACTACCATCCCTACACCTTTTTTGTCCTACAGGCCCTTTAGCTTTCTCTAACTGCTGCAAATCTTTCCATTGCTGAGGCAGAAAACACATAGAGTCTATAGTATAAGCCCTAAAAAATTGGCTTAACTCAGTTCACCTCTCCTCAACCCAATAAAAATGGAAATTCCAACCCTTCCAAATGTAAGACACATCTTACATCATGTGCTCCTCCACTGAGATCTTTACTTCTGCCAGAATTAAGTACCTAAAATATTGTCCATTCCTGTTACATAAGATAAAAGATATCTTCCTCTAATTTTGCCCCTTTGACTTGAGCCTTCCCAAGTGGATGGTGTGGGGTTTTTCCCCCCTTTGGAATTTTAAATATTCCCCTCAGGGAACAATCTTATATGTTCAGTAAGGTTGGTTGGGACAGCACTAGGTTATCTGGATCTACATTTTTGCAGACATTTCTGTAGCTAGAGAAGGAAGTTTGCAAAGGGAAGTCTTCTAGATACAGTAATGAAATGCTTTGTCATTGTCATGTACCATCTGTGGTGCTCTACACATTGTCAACATGTTCCATTGCTAAACTTTTCTTCCAGCCTAAACATAGTCAATATATTTATAGACTGATTACTTGTAGATCCTACAAAAGACTCTGTTAGGAACAGATTGTGATTGAATGTTAGGAAGTCTTTTCAGATGGTAAGACAGTTTGATTCAGGAACCAATTAGCCAGAGAGGTAGAGGACTCCCTGTCACTAGATGTATTCAAATGGCAGCTAGATAGCCATTGGTTAAAAATGCTTTAACTTAGGTACCAGATTTGGACTGCAACAATTTGAATGACCACTAGGGAGCAACAAATAGTCAGCCTTTTTTGTATGCTGCCACCTAGTGGTCATCTGAGTTTGTACAGTCCAGATTTGATAGATCTAATTTGGATTCCTGCCCTAAGCAGGGGGTCAGATTCAGCCGCTTAAGCAGCTCCATTAATTTCTTGGATCCTGTGATGCAGCCAAAGCTTAGCATAAATGTACATATTAGTGAACCCCAAAGTTTTATTTAGTTACAATTTGTATGCTGCTTCTAAACGTTTTTCCCTCCAGATAATGCATCTATGTGCTATCAGAGGCATCATATTAGAAGAGCCATCTTCTTCTCAATAAGTGTGAGATGAGTGGAATGCTTCTTCTTGGGCATATTTGGCAATAACACTAATATAATCAAACACATCATAAGATGGGAACCCAAGTTACAATTTTGTAAGTGAAAGAGGAAACCTGTAGTAGTTTGGGGTAGATTAAGCTGCTGAAGCAAAGAGTGAAAAATGATGGTCAAGCTTGGGACTTAGAAAATCTAAGGTTTAATTGCTAACATTTGCACAAGGACTAGGAAGGATCCCAGACTGGAATATGGAGAGTTTTGACAGTCATATGGACAATATTAAAGTGGATGGAGGAAGTAATTTCCCATGTTTCAAAGCAAGAGGGATAAAGTTGAGTTGCAGAGCAGAAACTGAAGATAGAAAGTGAAATGAAAAATGGGCAACTTTAGGAAAGGTCCTAAGTCATAACTGAGAAAAGAAAATGAGAGAAGAACCTCCATGAATCTGTGATACAAGAGGCCTTTAAATTTTTTTTCTTTTAACTGAAATAGGAGGTTAGGCTACAATCTTGACATTCCACAGCTGCTTGGAAATGCACCAGGTGACCCAGGCCAAAATCCAAAGTGGCTGTTAATAACAACAGGTGTCTATAAAAGAGGCAGCTAGCTAGCAGGTAAAGGAAAGAATGCATGAAAACATGTCCTTACCTGTTGTGCTTGATCAACAAACAGCTTCTCTCCACCCCATTTCTCTAAATAACAAAACTAACTTTTTAATCTTACACTTGCTTTCTCTTTACAAAGTGCACAATGGTAAAAGCCAAACAAAAGATGACAAACTGTTCAAAAATCATTTTTATTTATCTTCAGAGAGATTTGTCTTTCAAGGAGGTATTAGGAAGTATCTTGGATCAATTCAAGACCATCTGCAGTGGAGATCAAAATCTGCAAGATGGTGGGTGTGGCATCATGATTGAAGCCCCACCATTTTTTGTACAACCCTCTAAAAGTAATTCATGTGATATTTTCAGTTGGGTCTCCATGCAAGCAAGATGTGTGGAAATCTGGAAAAATGCTAAGCCTAATGCTATCTCCATATGCTTTTGAGGGCAATTTATGTGTTTGAGAGAGTCTAGAGTTTAGAATGGACCCTCCAGATGTTGATGGACTCCAACTGTTATCCTTGTTTGCTGCTAATTCTTCTGGGAATTAACAGTATCTGGAGGACTTGACTTTATCCATCCTTGCTCCACACCAGTGGTTTCCCAGCATGGTGCATGGACCACTGGTGATCCGAACAAAAGTCTGGTGGGGGTGGAATGAAGGGTGGAGACAATGTAGTAATAGTAAAATCAGTCCTCTCAGTAGACCCTTTGCACACTGGTGGGGCTACTGCAGGTTATTGTTCTGTGACAAGCTGTGAGGGCCATCTTGTCTGCACATCTCCTTATCTATTATTTGTACCAGCTTATACCCATCTTATTTATTATTCTTCCAAACAGTTACCTTATTTTCTGCTTGAAAGAAAGATTGGGGGCGGGGGGAGTCCATTGTCCTCTTGGAACAGCCTCCAGACAGGGCTGGCCTTGAAACGGGGCATTTGCTTATTGCACAAGGAGCCGTGAGAATGCAGAATGATTTTCCACTAAAGGCAACCCAATTCGCTGTTGACACATAAACAATCTCTGTGACTCTCCCACTGAGCAGGGAATGATTAAGCTTGCATTCCTCAGGGCTGCAAAGTGAAATCTGTGTCTGTGTGGCTTTTTCAGCCACGGTAATGCCATTCATGAGTTGGCCTTACATTGTGTCCTTTTTCTGAATCAGACAACCCCCCTCCCCAACGTTGTTAGATCTGAACCAGAGTTCCTCAAAGTCATCTAGGAAAGAAGTCGATTTCAAAGAGTTAATTTCCCTCTCCAACTTTCCCTGAATAGAGTGATTGTGAATGGGAATTCAGAGTGTAAACTGCTGGGTCTGGCTCAACCCCAATCTCCATTGCATTTTATCAGTTAAAAATATGAAATGTTTCCAAATGTTTGGGATTTTTGAGGGGGAGCTACTGCCCCCACCCCCACAATTTCTGGAAATTGAGATACTCTCTTGCAGATTCACGGTCGGCACTCCTGAACGATGCATGGATCTTTTGCCTAGCTGAAACAGTTATGTGCATTAGTCCCTCTGCGATGACATTTCAGACACAGGAGAGAATTGTGGGTGTTGTAAAAACAATGTGAAAAACACTCTTTAACCTTCAGAGCAGAACAACTGTTTTCTATCTTCTTCAGGGTAGACTCCCATCTACGAGTAGGCTCTTAAAATCCTCCCAGCCACTGAACTTTTCCTCTAGGTCATATACAATGGAATATTGTTAGACATATGTAGGCATATCACAAGTTGTGAGGAAAGTGTTTGAAGCTTCAGAGGTTCTAGGTTTTCCCAAGGCAAGTTATTGCTGATGTTCCCTTTAGCAAGAAGAGTTTATTTGTGAAGAAATGCAATGAATGTAGATTCCAGAAGTATGCAATGAATGTAGATTGCTCATTTATGGTAGAAAGACATTACAGCGGCTATGAATCTTACCATTTATCTTTCAAAGCTCTATTTCTACTCAGAAACAGAAGCACGGGCTACTGTTTTCCAGATGTGATGGACTTCAACACCCAGGATTCCCAGTATCATCATTAACATGCTACTCGTATGGTTGATGAATGACTAATATGCCATGTCTATAGTTGATTAATGACTAGGGGTAAGATAGCTGGTATTGGACGTCCCAAACGAAGCAAATAGGATTGGCTTTGGGACTGAATTTTGTTTTCTTTGAAAGCTCTAAGAACCTCTCACAAAACGGTTGCAGGCTTGCACTTCCATTTGGTTAGGGCTACAGTTCTGGGCTGTGAAAATATAGCTGACCATTAGATGGCAGTAAAGAGAGCCCGGGGGGAATCTGATGTCTGCTGCCATCTAGTGGTTGTCTGAAGCTTTGCAACCATATCCGCTAGCCCTAACCTTGATAACATGATTCCCTCTGAAGGATTCCTCATCGAAGGGCACATTGTAGACCCCTGCTTGTTTTAGAAATGGAATACAATGACTGGGGTTGACACATGACCCCAAGCTGCAGTTACCTTAACTATGGTTTACCAAATGAACCCCAGGTGGCTATATTGATGTTATGGCATTAACCATCGTTTTCATACCAAAATAGCAGGTTCCGATAGCTAGAAAGAAGCCAGTCATATTCTAGCTTTACATGCTGTTTTACAATTTTGCAACCATTATCTTTATTTAAACTGACTTTTGGTCAAAAGAAAGCTCTCAGGATTAAAAAGCATGTTTTCTCAGGGTAATGCCACCCAACTTGACAAAACCAGGAAATTCAGGAGAGGTTCCCATCCCTGTGAGATCCTTTTGAGGGGCGGGGGAAGCATTTAACCCAGGACAGAGTGACAGCTTTTAAATTTCCTGGCTTGGTTGCTTGACATTATCTACCGGCCTCCCCCCAGCAGCTTAAATCAGGCCTCCCTCCCCATGAAAAAGCTTGTGGATGTAATTAAAGGAAGACTTCACAGCTGTTTGCAGCTGGAGACATTTGTTCAGTGAGGTCATGAATGAAATCTAAACGCTGAAGGGGCAGAAGGTTTCTTGAGTGGCAAGCTGGGGTAGAGCTCTCTGCTTGTTTTAAAAAGGCCTTTGGTGGCTGCGGTAGGTAACTCATTCCATGGGGATTTTCCAGGATATTTTTTCCCACTTTGGCAACTTCAGATCTGGGCTTGTTTTCCCAGACAAAGGATGGGTGGCATTAAACGACCGAGGTCACCAGCCTCTTAATATCCCTAGGGAGAGTGGTAGAGTTTGGGTAGGAGATGAAAGTTGGCACTTGGTATGCACTAGTGAATAGGTCAGAACTTGCTGACCTCTGAATTTAACCTCTTTGAATGAGATCTTGCTGCTGCTCTAGCAATACTGGATAAACCTTAACCGGTCCTGTAGTAAACTGCCAGGACAGTAATATTTGCTTGCCTTATTACCAAAGCTGAGCAGACATCAGCTACCCAGATAGGAGCAAGTTATGCCAACATACTGAGGACTGAGACTGAGGACAATGCATTAAACCAGCTGAACGGATGTGCTGTGAAATTTCAGGATCCTGTAAACTTGACATGTGTAGTTCCAGAGAATTCACTGAGTCTTAGTCATAGCTCAGTGGGATTTACCTGGTCATTGTCCAAGGGTCTTCTTTTTAGGTGGTCAGAAATGTGACTTTAGAAGGTAGGGTGAGTAAAGCTGTTCTTTGTCCTGCCAAATGGGGCTCTAGATGACTGACTTCAAGTCCCACCTTGATGACCACTTTGAGAATAGGATAGGTTTGATTTGTTGCTAAGGTTGCCCAGAGTGCTCGGCCACAGCTGGCCTCAGCACTGAGTGTGTATGCTGATTTAAAAACTCCAAGGCGTTGAGATGGTATTTCGCAACATGGACTCCCATTGCGTTCCTTGGCAGCATGCCATGTGCCCATCTGCCTTTCCTGAGTGCTATGAAATATCTGCTGGCTGTTGCCAATGAAATGCAAGGACAATAGACTTTTGCAACCAGACTTGGCTGCTGTCAGCAGAGAGATCTTGCCGTTTCTTTACGAGTTCCAAACTAGCGTGAGAGGAGCTGGCAGCTGATGTGCCTCCTACCTAGTTTTTCCTGTAGCTGTTTGTATTGCGTTCCTGTAGCATGTTCCGAAGAAGCATGAGAACTCCAGCTTTGCCCCACAACAGTGGAATCAACAGCAAGATCGATTGCCAGTTTGCTTCTGGGCCCAATTCAAGGTGTTGGTTTTGACCTTTAAAGCCCTTCATGGCTTGTGGCCAGGTTATTTGAAGGATCACCTCTCCCCGATCACATCTGCCTGTCCCATCAGATCGGACAAAAGAGGTATGTTGTAGGTCCCGTCTGCTAAAGAGTTACATCTGGCGGGACCCCAGAGACAGGCCTTTTCTGCTGTGGCAGAACATCATCACACCTTGCCTTTTTAATTGTAATATTATTTTTTTTAATTGTTGATTCTTTTTTTATATTATTCTTTTTTAATTTTTTGATGGGGCGCCGCCCAGAGTCACATTTTGTGAGATGGGTGGCTATATTAATATGAAGAAAGAAAGAAAAAATAAGATACAGCAATAATATGGAAGTGGAACAGCTGCGTCCCCACTTTTGAGGAGTAGCATGGCTGTGCAACAGGTCACCCTGCAAACATGGCAGAACTACCTGACCTTTCTCACCAGTGACCATCCTACCTGGGGAATTCTAGTTTAACCAAAGCAGGAGAGCCAGTTCTTCTGTGGTGTAGTGATTAAAGCACTAGGCTAGAAACTGGGAGAACATGAGTTCTAGTCCTGCCTTAGGCATGAAGGCAGCTGGGTGACTTTGGGCCAGTCCCTCTCTCTCAGCCCTAGGAAGAAAAAGGCAAGGGGAAACCACTTCTGAAAAACATTGCCAAGAAAACTGCAGGGACTTGTCCAGCCGGTTATCAGGAGTCAATGCTGACTAGAAGGCCACAAAAATAAATAAATAAACAAACAAACAAACAAACTGAAGAGCTTCATGTTGTATCCCATAGTTGTTCATTGGCCACCTTCTTAAAGAGCCAAAGCAGCACTAGAACATAGTAAGACTGTGCAGTGCTTTGATTCGAACACCAGAGGAGGCTTTGGAGCACAGGGGCCACGCAAGTTATACCTGTCTGCATGTCCTCAACCAAACTCCTCTTTTCCTGGAATTCTATTGCAGCTGTGGAGGGCAGTCAGGTGTTCCTAAAAAAGTCTCAGCTGCTTTCAGGGGTGGTTAGTATCCCCCTGACCTCTGAAGCACCTTTTGCCATCAAATCCCAACTCTTGCACAGCCCTAGTGCAGAGTAGCTAGCTTCATACCAACCCGATGTGATTTAGCCTGTGGTATGAACCCTACCCATGGGGCTTGTAAACTTAACCAGTGGTGGGTCATTCAACAGAGTGAATGTTGTCCACAAAATAGCAGGTTGTGTGAACCCAGGCAGTATCTTCTTACCCTGATTCAGATTGCAGGTTCTCCTTGTCATAGAGGCAATGAAGTGTTGTAGCTCTGTCCTGCTTCCACAATGAGGGAAGGTCTCCAATTGTCTTCATCAAATGGGTTTCCAAGTGATGCCATTAGGCAGGACCTGAGAGCAACGTGAGTCAAGGGCTCACGTAGCAAATTAGGGCCCACCCCAATAGAAATAATACACATTCTCATCTCAGTAGCTTCCCTGTGAGACCATGAAGTCCAAAGTGGGGCTCTCTTAAGACTATTAAGTCCAGAAATTAAAGTGATCTAATAGAAGTCCTGTTTTGAAGGGTATTTTCGGCACAATCGCTATATTGCTATGTAGCGTTACCTGATGTGTGGTGTGATCTAAGTGTAGTTCAACACCAATCTTTTCCTCTCCTGCTAATCTAGATCAGTGGAAGAGAATAGCCTGGAAAAACAGTTCAGCAAGTCTAAGGTCTCCAGACCTGACCATCTGATATCTTTGGCATGCTATGGGATGGGTGATTCGGGGCATCCTTCCTGGCATAGAATTTGCTAGCTGGGCAGTCAATTTTCCTATTGCATTGTGTAGCCATAGTATTTTCCATTCCATTATTGTGGACTTGGCAGCCCTCACGATGATGATTATGGTTCAGATTATTTTTAAAATCATGGTTTCCTGTCTGTCTTGCCCAGAAGGATCTTTTATAAAAGCCTGCTCTCTTGAAAAGAAGAAAACGATACAGAATGAATTATATCTCAAATTGCCAGTCACAAAAAATGAGGCATCCTCTTGAGGATTGATCCGTCCACTCTTTTTGCCAAGTGCAGATGTTCCTTGGAATGTGAGTGAAGGAGATGGTTGGACGAGATCATCTTGTTCCACTCCACGTGTCGTATTGTCTGAATGCCTATAGATGCTACTCAGAAGTAACACCTGCAAATGATAGAACCTACGCATGCTTATAAATAAGTCTTATTACATTTGATGATGTTTCCAGGTTGGTACACATAAGATAGCTATTTTGCTCAGCAGAAATTCCCACAAATAAAAACTTATATAGTCACATATCTTTGGCTGGGCTGAATGTTTCCATTAGTTTATGTAAAATTCTGGAACTTCAAAACAAAACCTATTATATCAAGTTTTTCCACCTCTAAATATAACAACATAAGCTGGTTAGGGTTGTTTTTTTTCTCTTTCTCTGCCAAGTTGAAATGTCATTAAACTTGTTCAGTAGCCACTAATCCATTGTGGAACGATTGAGATTTCCTGTCCAGCTTCCGATTAGCATCAGCATTGCAAAAAACGTATACTATTTTAATCTCAGGAATTTGTTTAGGATTTCACTTTTATTTTTGAACGCGCTAACCTTTTCCAACACAATGAGTGTTGTGGACAAAGTGTTGAGGCTCAGTGTTCTTTCTGGAACTCTATTCAACCTGGAGCCTGCATGGAAAAAGTGAAAAGAACTTTAAAAATATCAGATGCAATTGTTAAAAGGACTTGGTTGCTGGGACAATTAAAATCTCACTCTTGCACGCAGGACTTCATACAAATGAACACAATAGGGAACGCATTCTTTCACCAAGGAAATTTTTCTCTGGGTAAACAAAGGTTGTACAGAAACGAATTTTCTGTTTGCGGTTATCTTTTCACTTGTAGAAACCTGCACCTTAGTTTTAACTTAGCTGATATGTGGGTTGGTAATCCTCATTGAGAATCCAATGGTGATTTGACGTGGTAAAAGATGATGACATCGAATCCAAGTGTGCAGATGAGGTCACAGTTGTGATGTCGGCACCTTCAAAAAGATACCACAAACGGACAGAAATGCAGATGCTGGCTGGCGGTATCTTAGCAGCAGTAATAGTTCGTGATTTCATTCATCGATATGAGTCTAAATTGTTTTCCTGCCTGTACCAATAGAAGCGAATATGTGTAGCTCAGGGTTGAACTGTGGAGTCCTCGGGGTTCTCTGAGCCTGGTTGTTTTCTTGCAGACGTTTCGTTACCCGGCTAGGTCACATCTTCAGTGCTAGAAGGGAGTGGGGTTTGCTCCCTTCTAGCACTGAAGGTGTTACCTAGCCAGGTAACGAAACGTCTGCAAGAAAACAACCAGGCTCAGAGAACCCCAAGGACTCCACATTTCCTGCCTGGGCTAAAAAGGTACATTTTGACTGGGTTTCTTTGCATGAACTTTTAAAAAATCTGTCCCCCCATATCTGCTTGTTGTTTGCAACTTTCCCTAACATGCAGTTTTTGCCTTAACATATGTTTTTCCACATAAGTATCCCTGACGTAAGCTTTTTTTTTTTAAAATAACCCTAATATAAGCATTTCAAAGCATAAATAATATCCTTATTATATTTTTCATGAATTTTTTCCTAGCTTTCTGTCTGTCAAAGAAACTTGGGCTAGCTCTTTTTTCTATTTTTCTGCCAGCAGCCAAAAAAATTGAGGCAGGGTTTTAACATGTATGCAAAGTGTGTGTGTGTGTGTGTGTGTGAAGGTTAGTGAAGGATATCATATAAGCTGAGATCTTATGAGATGATAAGCATGCTGGCTGGGGAATTCTGGGAGTTGAAATTGCCAAGGTTGAGAAACACTGCATTAGAGGCAGACCGAGTCACACCCAAGACCTAGTGAAACCAGTGGAATTTAACAAATACGTAAATCCTATTGATTTTGTGTGGGTTCACTGTTAAACCGGCTTACATCTGGGTCCAATAGAATGGAATTTCTTAAAAGGAGACCTTTATCTACGTTGCACCGAATTGTCTTGTGGCAATTACTGGTGATGCTAAAGAAACTAAAGTTCTTCTCTGTTTTAGACCTCGTTCATATTCTTGGCTGATTTGGGCAGACAGTGGCTAAGGTGCAGAATGCAGGAAACGGAATAATGTTGTGGTTCACCTTGTGCAAAGAAGTGGCTTTATAAAATAGGGAGCAGCTAAAAATACCTCTCTTACATTCATCTGGAAAAATACAGCTTTTACCAGCATTGTAAACAACAGTGGCTTTATGCTTGGCCAACGAGACAGTTATAGAACAGAGTTCAGAGTCTTCTGGACTGACAGATATCTTTTTCCTTCTTTTTTTTAAACAACCAATGGGCAACTGTCAGAAAGATTCATCGAGTATATCAGCCCATTGAATTGTGGTGATGTCTAACACCTCATTTCTCTGTCTTGATTATGCACAATTTTCTATTATGAGCAGGAAGGCTTACTTTTACAAAAGCCTGCATAAGATTGTGGTCTTCAAGTACTAATTCTATGTATTTAAGTAACCTGATTTTGGTTCCTTTTCATCAGACCACAAAAATGCCTTCTTGGGTTCTATCAAGATGGTTTAGATGAATCAAGAGTGTCTGGTGAGAGATTGGCCCCCACACTCCTGGCCTTCCATAAGGCTTTGAAGACCTGGTTCTGCCACCTGGCCTGGGGTGGGGTGAGAATTCCTCAAGCATGGGGATGGCTAGCCCCATAGAGGCCTCGTCCTTCAGCCTCAGGTTTTCATCCCCTTGGTCTCTCCTTCTTTTTAGTTATGTTAATTTAATTTAAGGTTTTATGTGTTTATATATTTTATGTTCTAATGTTTATTGTGAATTGCCAAGAGTTCCCCCATTGGGGGGAGATGGGCGGTTGAAAAATTTAATAAACAAACAAATAAATAAATAAATAAGGACCTGCTCATTCTTCTCCTGCTGCTGTCTCCTCTTCTTCTATCTTCTCTGCTTTCCTACCTCTCTTCCTGCTACTGTTTCACCTGTGCTGATGTCACAGCAGGCCTGCATTTGTAGACTCTACTGCGCTTGACAACTTGGTCCTTCAGGCTCCTGTAGGACTTGCTTCTGTCATGACCCAACTGTCTGTACTGGTCTAGGTTTCAGGATACTTTGATTTCTTTTCTCCATAAACTCCAGGGTGGAAGTAAGTCCTATCCAATTTGTTGAACTACTTGCTAAAGGTAATTGAACAGTACCAATCTCTTCCATAATGCATGCATCAAACAAGACTTTAGGGAGATCTCCTATGCTGTCCCAACATCTGATCTTTGCTTGTAACTTACATGATTGCCATTCATGTACTGTATGCACAGAATTGCTACAGCATAAGGGAGCCTGCTGTTTGCAAAACCTGTCTGTGTGTAGCCTGTGACTCAGAGTTTTGGCTGCTGCATTTCTGGACTTTTCTGAAGCTTTCAGATGATCATTTCTAGAATAAATAAGCACTTTGCAAATCTAGCTCTGGAAACATCCAATGGACCTCTGGTTCATTAATCTGGAGAAAAGCACTCAATGTAGTATGACAAAATTGGGTGGGTGGGGGAACCCTGCATCCCTGCTTCATCTGTTGTATTTCTCCACTGATGGGGCCCTCTTTGTTGTTGCAGAATAACTCCTTAACCCTTGTAACTTTCTCCTCCTTATTTTTCAGCTGTTTGGCAGTTCCACTCTCCAGACTTCAAATGCCAGAACTCTAAGCCTTCATGACATGATAGGAAATCTCAGTTCACACATCACTTTCCCTAACCACAGGGACCCTCCAGATGTATTGGGACTACAGCTCCCAGGCTTCCTATGACATCCTTGGGCCAAGCTGGCTATGGATCCTGAGAGCTATGGTCCAAATACCTCTGGGAAGGCTGATCTAAGCTGTACTTTGGATTGCTTGAGCTTGGCTTAGAATGTGATATGGAAACCCACTTCTTATAGATTATAAACCATGTTCTATATATTGTGTGATGCCAGCCACTGCAGCTTATTCCCTAAGGTACAATTAAACCATGGCCTTGGAACCATCTCCTAGTAGAATCTGCCTGTCCTCCATGGTCTAGTAGGGAGGGAGTACTTTGGGTGCCTGCCCCAAAAGAAATTAAGAGAGGTGGGATTCAGAGAACCATATTCTCAAGAGCAACCACCACCCTCTGGAACACCATACCCCAGAGGTCCTTATCGTTATGATCCTTAAAAAAGTGATTAGAGTAGTCCTCTTTCAGATGACATTTGGGTAAGAAGATTAAATACCTAAGGAGGGTATTTAATAATTTTATTTATTTTTAATGGCGTTTTTATACAGGTTGTAGCCCACCTAGAATTGCAAGGAGTCAGTGGCATACAAAGTTGAGCCAACAAACAAGCAACATTTGGGTAGGGGAGCCCCCCCATCATTTTACATGAACTGAACAATCTCTTCAGTTTCCCCATAAAGATCCCTTCTCCACCTCTTCGTATCCTTTTACCGGATTTCCCATAGCAGGACCCCTGCAGCCCTAAAATAACTCAACCTCTCAGCAATGTGCCTGCAGGATTGAGAAGGAATATTGGGGGATGGTTTCATCCCATACTGAAATCTATCTCTCTCCTGCTTAGAGGTGCCAACAGCTGCGGAGCAGAATCACTATCCCACAGTGGGAAGGGGAGATGGGAAGAAGAGAATGTAATGAAGATTGGCTTCTTAACACCGAGTTAAGCTTCCTTTTTCTGAAACAACTGGTCTATGATCTTAGATGGCTTGGTGACAAATGGTGACAGGAAGGTGACACCCTTTAGAAGTGCCACATCTTGCAAGGTGACATCACTAGTGTTATTTCATGCGTCTCACACCAGTGTTTCTAAAAATAATCTGTCCCAGCTTCTTCCCACTGGGAGAACTATGGGCAACTCACCTGTGCATTGCCTCAGTGGGCAAACCAAGTTAGGGCCTTAAGGTGCTTACGCAACTGTGGTTAGTGGTTAAACCCTAACTCTTCCATCATCTTCAATGCATGAATGCAATGGTTACAAATCACACTGAAAAACAGGTTCCCTGCATGCAGTTCTTTTTACTACAACTTACTATCCAGGACAGCAATTCCATCTTTGCAGTGGGCAGGGCAAGCAAAGGAACAACGCTCTGTATTATATTTCTGTGAAACCAACATGAGCCATGAGCTCCCTTTCTGTTTCAATGGCCTACTTGTTAGCATCAAGGCTGCCTTCACAAGCTCTGGGGTCTTTTTAAGCCAATGCTAACTTTGTGGTTTTAGGAGGGCCTCTGGACAAGAAAAGTTCTAGACATCTCCTGCCTGGAGTGGGCTGAGTCCTTCCTTGCTATCGCTGTATTTTGCTTGCATTTTGTTTCGGTCCTAATTTGTACACAAAAAAAATTTCTGCTTGTGTTCACCTCTTGGTGCTCTCCACGAGGGAGCTGCAAGGCCAGGATGTTGCACAGATTAGTATCAGTATTAACGATTTTCTTGGTCTTTGTAGCTCTCTTAGAAACATGTTTATTGGAGGAACAAATCCTACTGAGCATCTGTACTTTTTCCCAAGGGTATCAATATTATCGGAAGAAATGGGCCGAAGTTTAGCTTTCTAAGATCAGAGGAAAACCACAGGAGATCCCAAGGCCAAATCCAGCCCCCCTAAACCTCAGTGCAGCCCCAAGAGACCTCCAAAAGTTAATTGCAAGTGGTAATATTTAATGTGGTATGGGAGAATTGTACCTAAACTGTTTAATAATAATGGAAAATTACATTTTGTTTTTCTCCTGGCCCCATTCAGTTACTGCCTTGCTATTCTGGCCAAGGGCAGCCTTCAGCTTGGAAAAAGTTGTACATCCTTGTTGTACAGCACAGGATTGGACTAAAAACCTTTGGAGTTGGATGTAAAAATGGTCAGTTTTACCTGTCCTTGATTCTATGCACCACGGATATACTCAGTCACAGCTGACAATGTTGGCAACAGGACGGGATCCTGAGTTGCAAGTGACATAAAGTGGGCCAAGTGCTACAAACAGTTGCAATCTACTTTGCCAATTTCCTTACAAACGTCCCTTAAAAAACAACATTGCATGAGAATTCACAGGGGTGGTATTTTCCCCCACCCAATTATAGGCATTTCTGGCAGTTTTCCAAGCTTATGGGTCTTTGCATGGATCATTCCCCAATGTGCACTTTTTCTGTGCAGGTTTTGGCCAAGAACTGCATTGCAAAATTTGGAGATGTGTGAAATCCAAAAGACCAGATAATAAAAATCTCTTCAGATTCTGAACTCAACCTTTTGGACACCACTTGCATAAACCCTGCAGCTTTAGCATCATCGTCATATTAAAAGAAAAAGAAAAAAGTGTGACACTGCCTGCAGGAAATTTGTTACTCTTGACTTAAGATGACCCTTCTAATGCATATGTTCCTAGCAATGACCCTACACTGAGCAAAAGAGCAACATACTTAGAAGCTGGAGCTGCAAAGCATGCTTAAGGTTTTTTTGTGATTCCGTGTATAGTTCAGTGTCTTGTGCAAATGTGGAAAATGAGCTCCAGTACTCTGGTTAAATGTGTTGTACGAACCCAAGGCGGGGAGCCACACTTCTGGCTAAAGGTGTGTGGCTTTCTGTTATAAATCAGCTGAGACGGGACAAACGCAGTGGCCTTGGCTAAGGAGAACGAGATTGAGGAGATGTGGCCTTGGATCAGTTTGGTATGCAGCCACACAAATGCAATGTCCACTTTCCAGTCTAAGTGGGTGTGTGTTAAATGCGCACATTATCACATGTGAAACAGGAAAGCCATCGGCGCTGTCGTCACCATGACTGGCCACAGAGCATCCATTGATCCTCAACTGAGTCTCCAGCAGGTGCTATAAAAGCTGTGCAATTAAGAAATAAAAATAAATTTGAGCACAGCACCACCCCTCCAGGTTGCAGACTGAATTAAACACCAAGTGCTGGGTTAAAATAAGTGTGTTTTTTTTTCCTTAGTAAGGCGAAGGATATGAGTAAGAAAATGCCACACAGCACACCCTATAATTATCAGTCTTTGCAAACATCCTCCAGGTTTTGACGCAGGACCGTTCTGGGCACTGGGGATCGTGACGGTGTCACAAGATCAATAAAGCGAGAATTGTTGTTTAATCGGATATCAGAAAAATATTTATTTTTCCACACAGGCAGAGGGAGCAGAGAATCACCGTCAACGAAGAGACGCCTGCAGTGTCGGTTTCTCGCGTTTGCTTAATATCGTGTGTTTTAGGGAAAATAATGGGTATCTTGAACTGCGATCCTAGACAACATGGTTAGTAAGCATGAATATTAGGATCTGTAGTTAAGCAGCACCTGCAACGTTATGTGTTTCCAGTGGAATCCATGTAGGTGTCAAAGGAGGCAAGTGGTGGGGTGAAGCTCTGTCCCTTTTGTACATGTGTTGACATCACAGGCATGTACAAAGAAATGGGGTTTCAATTGAGATGTCACAACTGCCATTTTGCCTCTTTTGACCCCCCCCCCCCCACAGATGCTGCTGATGTTCCCCATTTCTTTTTGGTTTCCTGAAAGCCACCAGAGATGGCTTCTCTGAAAGTTGATAGCAGGCTGTAGAGCTGAGTTACCCACCACTTTTCAAAAGAAAGGAGAAGGAAAACAATATAACTGAACCTTATTCTTTTTCCTTAAAAAAAAGCGGACCTCATTTTGTTTTAATATAAAACGCCTGCCCCCCGTGCGATGTAATTATAGATAGATGGATAAGCAGACACACATAGATATATAATCAGAGTGATCAACTGCTGCTCTCCCATAATAGTCTTCCAATTCTTGAGGCAGATTTGGAGAACTCTGGGGAAGCTCCTCTGAGTGTTGTGCTGTGCTGGATAAAACAATAACCAAAATGTGCAAGGGTAAATTAAAGTTATTCATCTCTGACAGGTCACAGATCTGTCTTCCGCAGGGCTGGGAGGCAGGGTGGTTCACGGCCTTTCATTCCTTAAAATAATAGAAAGTATACTACCGAGTCAGAAAGAAATAGGAATGAGGTTGATGACTTAGTATAAAGACATATAATTGGTGGCGTGAACATCGCAGCGCAAACCAACACACCTATCTTGCAAAACTCCTCTGTATTGAAGCATTTAAAACATTTCCCCCAAAACCTGTTTCTCTGTTTTTTTTTTTCCTCAAAGGATTGATTTAGTTTTGAATTATGAAGTTTTGGCATTTGACAGGCTTGTTTTCCTGAGGGTGGGGGGAAGCCTTACCCAAGAGATGTTTAGCACAAAAAGAAAAGAGAGAACACAGCAGAAACAAGGGGGAACCCCCCCCCCCCGCCCCAGAAGCTGTTAGAAAGAACATGAAGGTAAATACGGGCGTTTGTAAACGTGACTTATTTGCATTTTAAGGCTTGTTCAGACAGGGATGGAGTAACAACTAATGGAAATTCTGGTTAAAAGAGGTTTTATTGGATTGTTGTTGAAGTCCAGGTTTGGGGGAAGGGGTTAGTCACTAGGAGAAAAGCATTGATTTGCAGAATGGGATGACCGAATTGGCTTGATCTTTCAACACTCCAAAATCAATATCAGTCTGGGTAATTTTATCTCAAGGACAAATCTGCAATGAGATTGGTATCACTTGCAGGCTGGTTCCATGCTTTTATTGTTGTCATTTCAGTACAAATAAGTCAGCCATGCATACTGGCGAGGCAGATTAATTATATGATGATGAAATTACTCATCTATCCTATCTCAATCTGCACGTTGTCCTGTCTCCTCTTTTTATCTCTGCTATGAGCCCGTAATATAGGCTAGGCGAAATGAGAAAATATGTATGGAATATATAGTCAATGTAGAAGCAGAAGATGCTGGAGCAACAGTGATGGAGGACTTATATTGGGTTTCCTAAGCTAATCGTTTGCTGTCTGATATGGTGGGAAGTATGCTGAAGTATCTCATGTTGAAGTTTCAGCCATCATGTGAGATGGTTTCTGCACATAGAATGGAAGAGGGACACCGTATTGGCTAGTGTCCATGAGTCCCTCCTGCCACCGAGCCTTACTGTGAGAGGCTGAGAAAGAAGCAGAAGGACCTTTAGATATGAACAATCAACTGATAGGAGAGGAGTTTATTTAATAAACAGCAGCTCAGTCCAGGTTGTAGAAATCCTGGGCATAAGAAATTTACAACTTTGAAGGAGACTGCACCTTGATGAGCTTCACTTAATGAACTGACTAATAAAGAAGGGTTGGTGGTTCCTATCACAGTTTCCAAGATTTTGTACCTAACCTCTAATCCTTACATTCAAATTGATCATTGAAGCACCTTTGATTCTTGTTTCCTTGGCTGTGCCATGCTCTAAGGGGTTTGACAGTTGCCCTTGAGTGGGACCCAAATGTCCTTGGTCATCGATCATTCCTGCTTGTTAGGAGAATAGGAATGTGCTGCAATAGTGTTTGGTGCAGAAGGTCGAGCTTCTGTTCTCTAGGCTGTGAGCTATGAGGAGATCCTTCACTTCGACCAAGCCTTGAGCTAAGTGCTGCTACAAATCTGTAGCCTCCTTCTCTCTATCCCAAACCTGCCACTTGTAAGAGTGCCAGCTATGTTTGTTTATTTATTTAGTAGATTTATATGGCCCCCCATCTCAAGTACATAACTCTGGGCAGCTAACAATATTATGTTGCCCCACTTCGGCTGTGTAGCAAGGAGACTGTGAAAAACCCAGTAGAGCTTCTGAACATCCAGCAAAGGATTTTTGGCCCCTCTTAATAGAAATGGGCTTGGTTTAAATGGAGGAGACGTTTCAATTTCCCAGCTTTTTTTGTCCGCTGTAATGCAAAGTTTGATTCATGTACAAAACAGGCAGGTTTCACATCCAAGCTAGCTGTGTGATTTATAGCAAATATTGATGATTTATGGAGGAACAGTGCCAGTTGAGGGCATCTTACCCTGAAATACAGGTGAATTTACATCATAAATGTAAATTGTTTGAACAGTCCTTCCTCTGGAAGGTCCATGAGTTCATGATAAAGCAAGAAGTATCTTGAAGCCCAAAAAATTTCAGCACCCTAGTTAGGATCTTTTCTCATGTATGCTTAGGCAAGTGCCCTTTCTCTCAATTACATCTAGATTTTTTAAAAAGAAAACATCCGCCCCCAATACACTCCCATTTTTAATGTTGTGCAAGCAGTGTTTTCTTTGTATATGCCTCTTAAAATGCACTAAGCCAACTTTATGGCTTACTCTGCTGTTTTCATGTTTCCTGTCTCAAAACTGTGTTACTGATTTTTTTTTTCCAGCAACGCTTGCCACTTGAATATGTTGATGTAATCAGGGATAGGAGACTTAGTCTGTCTCAGTCTGGAGATGTTTATGGTGAGCAAGATCACCACAGTGACAGGCCACATTCTTGGAGGAAAGCTGGGTTAGTTTATGGCTGCAAGAAACTGGAAAGTGTTAGGTAGCACCTTTTCTGACTAACACGTTTTTATTTAAAGCCTTCTAATAATATTTGTTAGTCAGAAAAGGTGCTATCAAATTCTTCCCTGGACCACAGTGGCTTCTGATGACTTCATCCTTCCCCCCACCACCCCAAAGTTACACTGAAAAACCAGATGAGCTGAACATGGGTAGAAAACTGACAATCAATCAGTGCCCAGCCAATAACTGAGTGCCTTACCTCACTTCCTTAAGAGTGTACCTAAACAGATATCCCTTCCCCACATTTTGCAAAAATGAAATAGAATATATTGCTTGCATTTCCTCCTGTTTTTGTGTTCTCCATGGTGGCAAATCTCCCTGGACTTCAAAACACCTAAGGATAGCAAGTAGGCAGTTCTGCTAAGGCACCCTTTTGGTGGAATCCCAGGAATGTAAGGTAGAATCTGTCAAGAATTTCCTCCAGTGAGAACATAGACCATACCAAGCTGAAGGCAGTGAGATGTTGTCATTTCCTAAGCATTTGCTGCCTTGACACAACAGTTCCCCATCCACAGACCCCATATCACTGGCGCTAGGATACATCAAAATCATTATTCATTTCAAGTCACTAGTTACAACATCCTTTGTTCAAAAGGAAGCTCATTTCATCGGAATATCAGGGCTGTACCAATTACTTAGTAATGAACACCAAGTTGACTCCCTCATCCCTGACAACGTCACAGATGAGTGAGGCTTTGTGAAAGGATATATTTAGCACCAACAATGCCAATGGATATGTAATGGATGGATCAGAAGGTGATGGCACACTCATCTATGTCTTATGGCCTTCAACTATCTTCTCTTCTTATCTACCAATGTTCTCCTGAAGTGATCATCTGAATAGTTTCATGGCTGATGTACTTTTAGATTCATCCCAGAAGAGCACAGGATTCCAAGTCTGTCTCCAATCCTGTCCCACCCAGCACTCTAATCCTTCCTGCTTGATACCTGCACGTTGTTTTTAGCTTGCATTCAAAAACACTCTTCACAACAACTAAAATTCATAGGCTTGTCATTTATTTATTTTTTCAGCTGGCCAAGCTTTCTTTAACTAGGTGACAATCTTATTCCTCACAAAGAAATGTCCTTTTTGAATTGGCTTGCTCAAGACCCTCATATATAAAAGCAAGGGCCATGGCTGATTCTTAAGAAGAAAACAACATTCTGAACAATCATTGTAGATTGGGTTAGGAGTAAGTTCTGCCAAATTTCCTCCTCTTCAAGGAATTTCTGGCTACTTCTCACTGTATTTTTTTTGGGTCTTGTGACTCTGACTAAATATATGACGTGCCTTTGCTAGCATTGATATTTTTTGCTGCATGCACTTCAAGTTTTTTTTTAATTCCTTTCTTAAATGCTACTCTTGCTGAAACAGATTCCCCCCCCCCCAACCCCCAAGATGTAGCAATGTATGTTCTCATAGTCAAATGTGCTCCAGAGTTCTGGCAGAGACAAAACATCATAAGATTCTTCTTAGCTGTTTTTCTCAAATAGAGAATAACTGAAGTAAGGTTATTTTAAAAGCAGCTGCTCCTATTTCAAAGTTAATCTATGTTTCTCTCTAGGCTGCCATGTAATGTTAAGTAGAGGTTATGGTACATGTGGGGGTGGTTTCATTTGTTGCAAATAACTCAAGTGAAGATACAGACACCCTAGAGATCTTCTTATACCAATGACTGTTGGGAATCAAGGCAGGCTCAGTTATGGATGAAGGCCATGGGTGTTTGGAATAACCAAGTTGTGAAGGGTTCAACTTTTACCATTCACAGTCAACACGGTTGAGGGATGAAGTGAGTTGAAGCCCAAAAGATCTGTGGGGCCTCAAATTAGGGAAGGTTTAATTTGGATACCTGAGCAGGTAGTTGGGCTTCATAGCCTAAATAACCTTTTCCAATTCAGCAATTCTCTGATTTTCTCAAGTTGCAAAATTTGTAGGAGGAATGGCTTGCAGAAGGGGTCAGGAACACTGATTATGTTGGCTAAGGCTGCTGGAAGTTGTAGTTCAGCAACATCAGAGAGGTTATAGCTTCCCTGCATCTAGTTAATAGGAATATTGCCTTGAATTGATGTGTTAAATCAAGAAGCAGCGTTTGGCAAAACCAAGATAGATCCAATCATTGTGTTTGCATTATGCCATGATTGTGGTAGGAGAGCCTCTGGTCTGAATTGTATGCAGATGTAAATCACCAGCCTTCCAGTTACGATGCACGCCTCATAGAGGAATGCACACATGCCAATTTTATTGAGGAAAAGGGAAGTCATCAGAAAGACTAAGGGGAGGCAACAGAGAGAGAGAGATATGTTGGAATAGCAGCTATGGGCTGAGTAACAATAACTTAAAGAACGAATAAATGGAATGGTGTAATTATGAAAATGAGGCATTTTTTGTGAAACACTGCCATGCCAAGAAAATGCAATGAATACTGAGCAGGAAATTTCACACTGTGATCTAAATTGCCAGTCAATTGTTGGTCTATAAAGTTCTTCTTTTCGGTATTCCTCATCTCATCTTTCTTCTGCTTTCCATTTCCACTTTTTCTCTAATGTAAGCAACATTTAATTCCTCTAAATTTCTTGGGATATTTTCAGTCTGACCAATTGTGTACTCTGCTTCCTCCATGGTTGTTCACAGAGGAAAAGCATAGCTTTCAGCAAGCTTGCTCTGTGTCTGGTACCCCAGAGAGACTGCAGGAACCCAGGAGGGATGGAGGATGCTTTGGCCCCCATGATCCAGGAGCTTCCATTTTCATCTCTCCATTGGTCTCGAAGACGTTTCATGGCTGAATTAGAGAGCTAGCAGAAAATGTTGCTAGCATAAAACCTACCCTCCCCCTGCCCACCACAAGCAGTGATCACTACCCGATGATTCCTGAAGACAGTGCTGTCCTTATTTACAGGAATAGGCACCTTTAAGCCATGGATTGGGTGATTCCCCTGCCTTGTTTCCTTTCCATTACAACAGACTTCACCAGCCAGCAAGCCAGCCTCCACTAATCACTGTCCTAATCACCCCACTGGAATAGGGGTGGGGAGGGGAAGAGACAGGTTTTGACAAATGGGTAGGCCAACAGGTCTAACCAATTCTCAAAGCATGTCCTGGTTTCGTGCAGATATTTTGCAAAGGTGTGTTTGAAGGAAGCCTGACTCTCAGCTGATGATCAGGATCCTTTGTGACATTGCGATAGAGAGAAGAGAGCTAAACCCACCTTCAAAAACAGCCCAAACAATTACTGACAGGTGCAGGGAATATTGTGCTATGGAGCAGCAGAAAGAGAAAGACCAAATTCAGGTGCTGCCCAAAGCAGAATAGATCTGGAGGGCAGTGCTCAGGGGCCAAACGGTTGCTGTCTGTCCCAGTGTGAAGTGGCCAATAGTTGCTAGCTGTTCCCGCCTCTTAGGGGTAGCCTCCACCAATGGAATGAATGAAATACACCAGATGATATCACAGCAAAACCTGTGTTGAGAAAAAAGGAAACGATTGTTTTGAAACCAATAGCTAAGGCTGATGAAAGGCTGCCCTTCAGGAAGGGTTAGGGATCTGATGAAGACTATGTCAGGAGGTCCCTAGAGAAATTGCTGGATATTATTATTATTATTATTATTATTATTATTATTATTATTATTTATGGCATGATTAGATGCAAGGGAGGGAAGGCTCCATTTCAGATACTCTGAGGCATTTGGGGAAATGGCAGCTTTTAGTACTGTTGAGATAGCCAGGTAATCTGAGATGGACCTCTTGATGTTGGGAATCCCAGCAAAAAAACTGCTACCAAAACTTCATTGTCAAGCTGTCCAGTAGAATTAACATTTCAGTGGAAAATGGCAGTCTCCATCTGCCTCCTATTAAGGCAGTGTTTCCTATCTTGTGTGCCCTCCAAATGGATAAACCCAACTCCAACTCAATTGGACTTCCAGTTCCTTAGCCACTAGGGCCGTTGCTGAGAATTCTGGGAATCGGAAGTCCGCATCTGTGGAAAGTACACAGGAAGGCACGTTATGTGGTATTGGCTTGCAGTGCCGGCTTCCTCTCTGCAAGACGCTCTTCCTTGAAGAGTGGCAAGGTACGAGGAAAGCCAGCAGGTCAGAAGAGCCCAAACAAATTGCACTGGAGATGTCTCATGTATGATCCCAGCTAATGGAAAGCCGGTTGTGTTTTAAGGCCTGCTTGCTTTGGTATGAATTTGATTGTTGACAGCCTTTTTCCAGGGTCCTCTGGCTGTTCGTGTTAGGCAGATGGAAAATTAGGCTTTCGGGGATGTCACCTTGTCACCGGCTCCTGCAGTGGCATGGCTCACACCTCCCGCAGCATGTTTTAATCCCAACATTCTTGGCATGAATCAGTCCTGATTTTGCAATGAGAAATCTGATGAATGAACAGTGAATGAAGGGAATGGATGAACGATGGGCATGGCATGAAAATGGAAAGTGAAAATGCACCCAGCCTTGTAGTTCTGGAGCATGCAACAAGGAATTATGAGTCATCGTGCCAAGACAGGGGTTTTATTTTCTAGAGGGACGCCGGCCTTGCCCACTTGTCTTGCAATAAAGTATGTGATGTCATCGGGCTGGTGAACTTGCACTTCAGCTCAGAAGGGTCTGTCAATATTTGAAAGGCATCCTACCAAGACATTGCTTTAACCAGATTATTTGGACACAGGGAGCGGAAGAAATATTAGGACACAATACAGACATATTTTAGATATCATGTTTTGTATTTGAAGGAGGAAAGCTGGATATTTGAGGGAACCACCTCTCACCAGTTACATCTACCTGTCCCTTCAGGTCCGGCAGGAGAGGCATGTTGGGGGTCCCATCAACTAGGGAATGTCATCGGGCGGGACCTAGGAAGAAAGTCTTTCCTGCCGTAGCCCCCGCCCTGCAGAACATCACTCCCCCTGAGGTGAGGTTGGCCCCAACCCTGTTGGCCTTCAGGAAGCCCTTAAAACATGGCTTTGTGGACTAGATTGGGGATCCCGTGGTAGGGTGGACCCTGTTAGATGGTTATATGACAATTAATGGAATGCACCTTCTGTATGTTTCCCTACCATATGTTTTGTTTTTTATTGTTTTTAATCTTGTTTTTATTTTAATTTAAATTGGTTGTTTTAACAGTATTATATGGTTGGGTTGTTACAATGTACGCTGCCCAGAGTCACTTAAAGGAGATGAGTGGCTATACAAATGTGATTACATACATACATACATACATAAACTATAAATAAAACACTGATTGTAGAGAAAGCTACAATGGCTGAAATAGGCAGAGGTGTCTGCAGGGTGTGGTCAAAACAGTCAAGATGGTGGCTACAAGAGTGCAATTGAACCTCTGCCTGTATTTATGTCTGGGCGATGTACATAAAAGTGGGTGGAGATTTGATCACATTTTCACAGCTACCATCTTGACCTTTTTGACCACACTTTAGGGACACCCCTGGAAATAGGGGAGAATGGTGCTTTTCCTCATTGTATTTTATTTATTTAATGCAGTGTTTCTCAACCTTGGTGACTTGAAGATATGTGGACTTCAACTCCATCCTAGCTGGGGAATTCTGGGAGTTGAAGCCCACACATCTTCAAGTTGCCAAGGTTGAGAAACACTGATTTAATGTATTGATTCCCCCGGGGTCTAAAGGTAGCATACATAGTCCTCTCTTCTGCTTTTATCCGCACAACAATCCTGTGAGCGAGAGCAATTGACTTGTCACCTAATGAACTTCCACAGTAGAGTGTGAACTTCAGCTTTCTGGTCCCCTAGGCTCAACATGAACTGCCTGCACCATCCAGGTTTAATGAATAGCATAGATCTTCACCCTTGAATGCGTCTGAGACTTTTTCCCCTTGGATTTTTAATTAAAAACCCAGAGAAGAAACCCTCTGGATAGGACATTTGCTCCTGCAAACCAGACAGGAAAGCAAAGCTGAGGGATATGCGTCCGTGCATCCATAGTTAACAAAGAGGATTTCACATAGTTGCGGAAAAGGAGGTAGGACAATTGCTATTTACCCCCTTGTTTTCTCTGCAATATTTTTGAGAGGGCTCAAAATGGTCAGGTTCCTTAGCTATGAGGAATTTCTGTATTTCTCACTAATCTACTCCGGTATGTCAACAAGAACCCGTATAGGAAGGTCTGCGCTCAGAAGGTGAAACGCATGAAGACAAAGCAGCAAAGCTGCCTTTCTGCATTTTTCAGGCAATGGCTTCAACGCTGCCTTAGAAGAAGTTGGCCAACCCAGAACTAATAGTGACAGTCAGACTGTGGTGCCTGCAAAGCATTCAGGATCTAAAGCACATGTATGTCTTCACCTGGCCTGATGCAAGGGAAGTGGGACCCAAGTCCCATGTGTTTTCTCATGTGTTTCCTTGGGAAAGATGGCAGAGTTGAAGTTGTTTATTGCCTGCTTCTAATGTTGTTTGAAACAGGTGACCAGGAAAGGTCAACCTCCATTCAGATGCATGGCACCAAGATAAAGTAGCTTAGCATCTGGCTGTATCTCCTGGCCTTTAAATGTGATATTTAATCCCTAAGTGCTGGTGATGATAGAAATGGCTTGGATGTACTTGTTGACTTGTTCCTCCCTGTGCCTTTTTTTAGCATCTAAACCCTCAGGACAACAGCTTTCTCCAACCGGAGGCCCTCCAGATAGAGTGGACTTCAACCTCCTGCAGTTTCAGCCAAGTTGCAGAGCAACAGGTTGGAGAAGGCAGTTTTTGACTTACAGTTTATGGAGGCTCTTATTTATTACATTAGTATCCAATTGTCCCTCCCAAATTTAAGATGATATACCTGATTCTCTTTCCCCTTTATTTCATTCTCACAACAACCTTGTCAGATAGATGGGGCTGGGAAATGGGAATGGTCAAAATTACTTGGTGGGCTTCATTGTCGAATAACCCTTTGAACTCAAATCTCCCCTACTCTAGTCAATGTTCTAAACATGTTCCTATCATAGGGACATTGTCAAGAACCTGTGTAAGCTACTGGGAGGAAAGATGTATTCTTATTAAAATAGTCTAATAGATAGGAAGATTTGTGGAACTGTGTTCAGAAGAAGCCCACATTAGAATCTGAAGTTCTGTTTAGTTATTGTGAATATTCTCTTTGGAGTTTGGAAGTATAGCCTTTTAAGCATTTTTCCAGCCAGAGATCCTAATTGTTTTTGCAAAACAGCCTTTTGGAATTGCACTAATGAAAACCAGTTTATTTTATTTATGTACTTCACAGTTTGACAGGTAATACTGACATACTTTTGAAATCTTGGAGCTGCAGACACAGAATAGAAATAGAGGAACAAAGGTCTGGCCAGTGCATGAAATGAAAGAGAAAAATCAAATAGGTGACTGAAATGAAGAGTAAATGTAGGTAGGCCTTTAAAAAAAGCAATCCAGCTTTTAACTTCATTCCACTGTCTGCTGGGTTTGGCTTGATACAAGATGGTTTCTTAGGTTCTTATTTGAAATTATGATACTGAAACCCAGATTAATATTTCATTATGGAAAATATAGGTCAACATTTTTTAAAAGAGAAGGGTAAATAATTTCTCCATAATTCCAAGGTAAAATATAAACTGCAGAAAGTATTGTCAGCAGGACCGTCTCGCGTGGGAGACAAGATATTTCCATTCCAGGAGGACAGAGGACTTCAGTCAGGCAGTACAGAGAAGCTGTTAATTTCTGTTTGCTTTAGGCTGCTTACCAGAATGTCACCCATTGAGCACTTTTTGTCCTTGTCATGTGCAGCTACTAATGCCATTGCTTCATCATTAACGTGATTCAGCAGCGGTGGATTTTCTATTCCCATAGAGTCTTCTAAGGCTGCCATTAAATTGTGACTTTTAAAGTGACTGAAGGGGGAAAAGTTCATATAATCAAATAACAGATGAATAAAAAAATCAAATCAAACTTCCTGGCTCCATCAACTTCCTTCATCTTGGCCTTGACTATTTCGGATCTGTGATCCCTGGAAGGTCAAGTGACCTGTTGAACTGATAGAAGCCATGCACATTCCATTCCCAACCAGTTCAATCCAGAACCCACTTAGAAACCCAACCTGCAATTTAAAGCTGTTAGAAGGATTGTACTGAAACCTTCCGTGGAGGCTGATACGTTCATATCCCTGGAATGCATGATGACAAGACAATGACATTTGTCTTTAGAAGCTGTTTGGACTCCAGTGACAAAATGGAGAGGGCTAGAGAGGCAGCCTGGAAGCAAATCTTCAAAAACTATTCCGTAAGCAAAAAAGGCAGAAGCATTTCTTAAATTCTGTGAATGGAGATAGTATTAAGAAGAGACTCAACTTGGCCCATACCTAACACTGGGGTAGAAGAGGGAGGGGAGGAAAAGCACAATTAAACTAGCAAGGTTCTGTTATAGTCTATTTCCTTCAAGTGGAGTTCTAGTCTTCCTTTGAGCTGATTTTCGGATTTGGTCTACCTCTGGGGCTGACACAAAAGAAGTGAATTCTCTGGAGCTTTCACCCAAAGAGTGAAAGTTGTACATCTATCCAAAAGGCAGCACAGGGCTCCATCCATCCATCCATCCATCCACCCACCCTCCCACCCATCCATCCATCCATCCATCCATCCATCCATCCATCCATCCAGTTTATATGGTTGTCCAACTCACAAATGTGACTCTGGGTGGCTAACGTCAGGATTAAAAGCAAAAGACAAAAAGATCAAAACGCCTTGCCTTGGAGGCCTCTCGCAAATTTATCACTCAAACAAACCCTTTAAAGACAGGCTCACCCCAGATAATCTGGCCCTGTGCCATGAAAGACTTTGGGATAACCAGCACCTTGAATTGCCTCTGGAAGCCAGCAAGAGGAGGTTCCTGTCCAAATATCACCTTGTGCACATCCCACCCTGCCCTTCTGAAGCTACGTTTGCTTGTCAAAGCAACGTGATTATTTTGGGAAGGGCTGGGCAACATCGTTGGTTGCAAAAGCACATAGTGCTGACAGATTCTCCCCCTCCCTCCCCCCGAAAGGAGCATGAATGATGCTTGGGGAGTTACCCTTCGCTCTGTGCAAGAATTCAGCGGCTCTTCGGCGTTGCCCATTTTGAAGCCAGAGTTCAAGTGGAAGGTTATTATAGGCCAAATGATGACAAGAGAGATTTGTGGAAGGAAGGAAGCAAGGAAGGAAGCAAGCAAGCACATTGGCTTCCCTGCTGGCCTTTGAATGAGATAATGGAAGCCTGCATTTCTCTAGCAGCAGCTGAGCAAGTTGCTCGCGCTGCAGCTTTACCATTTGTTCTGATCTCATCCCGGCCTCATCAAAGAGCAGGCACTTAAAAGGATAAGCGGGACAAAAAAAAAAAAAAGTCTGGGCAGCAATCTCCGGGTAGCCGAGACAGAACATGCACGTCTTGGCTCTGGAGAGCAACTCTCCGTTCGCTCCTGAAGCCTTGAGCTTCATGGGAACTGGAGAGTTGCTTTCACCTGAAAAAACAGAACGGCGTCCTAGGAGCCCCAGAAACGTCCTTCTGCTGAATTGTTAGCTCAGCTTGGAGTAAAGTCACTTATGGGGGCTCTCCAGATTACAAGCCAGACAGAGTGGATAAAACTAGGTGGGAACTTGGAAAGTAGCCTGCAGAGCAGGTGCTTGGTGGGACCCCTCCCACCCCAAGTGCATGGGCTGGAGAGCCTGCAGACAGCTTTCCCCGAATTGGTCCCCTCTAATGGTCCTTGAGTTCAGTGCCAGAACTTGTGGCCCCCGTTGCCCACCCTGGCTTGGAATTTTGGCAAGTTGTGGTTTCAACCCATTTGGAAGGTGCTCGACGGAGGAAGACAGAAGCATTGGAAACCAACCCTACAGATCTTTTTGAACCCAACCATACCTTATTATAGTTAACAGAAATATAAAAGATGATGGCGGTAGTGGTGCTACTATTAGTAGTAATGGTAATCCAAGTTAGTAATGTGCTTCTCCGCCTTTCAAATATATGAGCACTGTTAAACGCTCACCTTTATAGTTACAACTCTGAAAGAATCTGGACCAGGCTGTTGAATTTACCTTAATTTTACCTTAATTTTATGACCAGTGACGATTTACATCATTTAGGTCAATTTATGTCATTTGCATATTGACATGCTAATGACACACACATTTCACAAATGACATAGTTTACACCATTTGTGTAATGTATAAATCTAATTTGTGTCATGACATCAACACACCTATGACATAAATCTCTGTGCCTACATACTGTTGCATTTAATGGACAGTTGGGAGTAACAAACACTCCAAATGATCCATTATTTTATTTTATTTTATTTTATTTTACTTTACATCATCATCATCATCAAGATTTGTATAACCACACATCTTGGAACACAACTGTGGTGGCTCACAAAAATAATGCTGTTATGTCATGTTAGAACAGTGTTTTGCTTTTCATTCACTTTGTTTCCTTTCTCCTTTTTTAGTGTTTTCTTCTTTCTCTTTTTTGTTTCTCTTCTTGTTATATTAAAGGAATAAAAATGGTCAGTGATGATTGTAACCTAAGTAAATAGCATTAAAAATAGCGAATCAATACAGAGTTCATGCTTTCAATTTTTGTGGGAGGGATATAGTTGCGGAAAAAAGTGATTTTCAGTCAAACTGAATTCCGATTGACCTTGTCTCTCTTTCTCCCTTACTTCCTGGACAAGGGGAAGACTGTTTTGGAAAAATGCAGGAGTCAACTCTGACCTGGAGGGCAGTTATGGTGTTGGGCAAACAGGTCAACAGTCCAGTGCCAGCTGATCTGCTTTTCGCAAGACATTAAGCAATACGTGTCTCAACTTGTCCACAAGTCAGCCCAGCATGTCTTCAGAAATGACCCCGAACTTTGGCACAAAGAGATTTCAATGCTGATATACAGTATTTTGGTTATGAGATGAAACAGGGGCAGGGAACAAAGAGAGCGCTTACCATGTTCAGCCATGTGGGTGGCTGGCTCACGCCATATGATTCAGCAAATGGAAGCTAGTCCTTACTTACGGTTAATAGCCACTTTGGCCAATACCACAGTCAACTTTGCAATGGCTGGCTGGTTGTCCAGCCAACTTTTCCCTTATTTACTTTTTTAGTAGTATTTTTTTAAAAAACAGTGCTCCAATTAGTGTTCCAAACCACTATGGAGAAGATGAAGAAGGTTGAACTTCCCTGTTGCTTATGCCCTCATTGCCTTCTCCAATATAACTGCAAAAAGTGAAAATAAGGGGACAGAAGAGACTCTGCACTTAGAAATGCCCCGTTTTGCAGCCACTCTAGCATCCCATCTTCCAAGCTGGAGGTCAGACACAGGTAGATAATTTCAGAATAAGCAGCCTATCTGGGTCCAAAACTAACTTCAGACTTAAATTCTCAACTTGGACCCTCTGGATGACTTGTTAGGTCAAACCATAGATTGCGTTTTCATGTTGTATGAAGCAGGCCAGTGGAGAAATAGCATTGTTCTGTTTCCAGTAATCTCTGCGCCTGGTTCATTGTTCAATTATTCTGTAGGTGCTTGGTCATTCCTAGAACTTTGGCATCTCTTGGTTTGGACCTGTGAATGATTAATATCAAACTGTGTGTGAACTCGTGAGGCCTTCTTAAGCAGCCATGGGATGGTAAATAGCCTGGAGGTTTGACTTAGCTTTGTGTTGGCATTTAGCCCCCACCCCAGAAAAATGAACAAATCATTTTGTCCATGTCCAACTATCATGGCTGAACAAGGGAGTTGACTTTAATAGCACCAAATGTTTAACCAACACACCTGACCTGGAACTTTTCTTATAGAGCAAAATAGCTTTGTTTACCTTGAGCAGAAGACAATATGAAGCTTTATGCTACAAGCTGAAATCAACCTTCCTTGCACTGCACAATGCTTGTTTCATTACAAGGAATGTTACTGCTTGCTAAACATGTTGGTTTGCACGTTTGTTACAATAGGAATTTTGTATGGTGGCAGGGTTGGGTACCATCCTATTATAGCCATGGCAAGGTGAATGTCTCTGAAGTGTTTGTTAATACAGTACCTTGTGGGTTGGATTAGAACCAGAATTCAGAGGTGGGGGGCATTGCAACTGGGCCCAGCTAGAGTCAGCCCACTGGGGGAAGCTGATGTAGCTTGTCATCCCATTTCAAAGGCATCTGGTCCAAGCCACAATAGAATTACACATCTGATAATGTCCTCATGAAAATGATACACATTTGTGTGATGGTGTCCTAATGTGTGTGTGGCCACCTGCCCCCCAGCAGGTGACCCCCTGCAGACTCCCAGCCTCTGCCAATACAGGTCACTTCTGAATGTGGAGATACATCCATTCTGGACCGCTTCATGTGGTATCTATCACTTGGTCTTTAAGATGCCCAAGACCCTTCCTGTCTATGTTCCCCAAACACAAACATCTAAATGAAGAGTGATCACAACTGCCACTTTTGCAAACAAATTCCATCAGTTGATTGCACACAGCGGGAAGAAAGAGCTTCTTTCGTCTTTCTTAAACTGACTGCCAGTCATTCTTATGGGACAGATGATGCCTTCCAATGTTTTGACAAAGGGAGTGATTTCCCACTGTTCCTGCTCTCTGCTGAGCTAAGTGTTTACATGCAGATGTGTGCAATTAAACCCTTTCTGTTGAAAAGGAAAGCACTGATTTGGGGGGGGGGGTGCAGTTTAGATGGGCAGTACAAGGATGGGGATTTCTCCTCTCTCCAGATTTCTTTTCCACTCTGCAGAACCAGTAAGCATTCATGGCAGCTCGCTTCTGGAATTCCAATGTGTCCTTATTCTTGCAAGCTGGAGTAGTTGTTACTCCACAGCTTTAAGTTGCCTTCCTATGGAGTTACTCTTTCATTACTTGGGCTGTCACTGTAGACACTTACACATTACATGCATTTAAAATATAAATCCAAGAAACCTAACAATGTAGGTCCTACCACATCATTTAATTAGCATAGGGTGGACTGAAGTTCCTCCATCTACTGTGAAACTCACTTTGGGCAGTCACTGACCTGGTTCCCACAGTGCATTAACATGGTTTATGGAATAAACCACAATGGTCAGGTTCACACATAAGCCAGAGATCCCAGTTGACTAATCACAAGGGGAGCATTCACCCAATACACCTTGTGGAAGCCAAGCAAACCACATGATGGTACATTGCATGGTCTGATCCTGGCCACTAACCCTCACTCACTGGGATGTTGTGAACAGGGGTAGCATTCATGTCATCCTGAAGTCCTGGAAGAAAGACACTCACCTACACCCAATACTGTTTAAACAATTTTTGAACACTATGTGATGTCTCCTTGTCATGTCAACATGACATTGCTAGCTGTAGACCTCAATGGTGACAAGCCATCTATTCTGACCAAAGGCCCTCAGAAGCCCCTTTGCTAGTCACCAAACCTAGATTTCATAGAATCCTTGATTCAGGAGGGCCCATTGAGGACCCCAGGCCCAAGCCTTTATTCAGGAATCTAAACCAAAGCATCTTTGCCCCATCTGCTTAAACTGAGGTTTAATGAAAGAGACTTCCGCCTCTCTTGTAATAGTTCCACTGCCAAACTGACCTTGGGCCAGTCACTCTCTCTCAGCCCCGGGAAGGAGACAATGGCAAGCCACTTCTGAAATCTTGCCAAGAAAACTGCAGGGACTAGTCCAGGCAGTCACCAGGAGTCAAAACTGCCTCAAAGGCTTATTCCCCACTCCCCCGCAAAAAACCCTTTCCTTGAGCTTCTCTTCCCAAACTTCCCCAGTTCCCTCAATCTCTCTTCCTATGTTTCCAGTCCTCAATCATCCTTCGTGACTTTCTAGTTCTGCTCTGATCTGCATAGAACAGGGTGTGTTTTACCTTTAGTTTGCAAAGCAGGGCTGAGTGACTGGCATTTTCAGCGGGGGGCGGGGGGGGGAAGCAGGGACTCCAATCTGCCTTTGGTGCTAAGCTCTGCTCCCCCCCCCAACATTGCTGCCCCAAAGTTTGTTTTCAATAGCACAAGTGTTTGAACTGTGAGGCCAGGCGTGTGGCTACATACATTATCCGCAATGTAAACATTCCCCCCATCCCATGCTCCAGAATCGGCCATAATTATGGCACTCAAACAAGTCTTGCTGTGTTCCCATCATTAGGGTGTTTCATAGTACTTATCTGTTTAAGTTGGAGTCCCATGAAAAGATCGCTCTGTTTCGCTTCAAAGACAAGCTGACATGACTTTCTCAAGATCAGGCTTTGCACAGATTAGAATAAGACCTGCTGTAGCCATGCATCAAGATGTAGGGCTTGCATTCACAGCTGATGCTGGTGGGGATCGAAAGGGGGTGAAGAGATTTCTAAACCCCTCTGGCTTCCATGGAGCTGACAGGGCTAGAAATGTAAGGTTATTGCAAGAACTTGGCTGTTTGCATGAACCCGGCCATTGTGGTTTATCCAATAAACCATGGCTAATCAATGTAGCAGAAATCTAATGCTATTGCATGCATTTGGCTGATCATTGGTCTGAACCCAACCCAAGCACTGTGGCTGATTCAATAAATCATGGTTATACTAAAGGGGGCTTATCACAGGTCACAAACCTAGTCCTTCTACCTGTCATCCTTGAATAATCAGCTTTAAAAGCACATTAATATAGATTTCCCACACTTTCTCCTGCCTTTTGGATATGCTTTCTTTTCCTTCTCAAATATTTTCGTTCCTTCCACTGCAGAGATGTTCCTCCAACATATTTAGAGACCTGCGTCTTTTGGTGTCCATGTTTGCCCTCTTGTGGCAAGACACAGAAATAAAAAACTCCACAACGACTTCACAGCATCCCACCTGGAAAAGGCCACAGTGGGGTGGCCTGCTGTCCCCAACCTGGTGTCTTCCAAATGGTTTGACTTTCCCTTCCCATTGCTAGGGGTTAAAATAAGCAAGCTCCTCTGTTTGCAGTGGGCAGGGATTACAAATTGTCCTGGACTGTGCACATTAAATTTCAGTCTTGGAATTTTGTATTTTTTCTATTTCTTTCTGTAAAACTTAGATAATTAAAAAAAAAAAAAAACACCTTGGAACTGATGGGTCAGACCAATCTGGTCACTCAGGCTAATAAATAAATCGATGCAAATCCCAAAAGTATTTTCAGGATTCTGGATTTTTTTCATGCCTCCTCATTTACTAAGCTACCAAGTTAGTTGAAAGAAATCAAGGGAGCAGGAGTGTCTGCAGGGGGAGGGTCAAAAAAGTCAAGATGGCAAGCACTGCACACAGAAAAAAGGGCAGGCCTTTTGTCTGTTGTGGACCCCCCTGCAACAGACAAAAATGGCATTAAGATAGTTTGCAGTGTGTAGAAAGCGATAAACTCAGACAAATATTTTGCTCCTTCTGGCAAAGGATGGTTTGATTAAAAACGCATCCACTATGTCTGGAGAGCGCCTTGTTGGGGCAAGCTCTGTTTAAACAACTAGCATTATCTGTTGCTGCTGTAAGGTGCAAGATTTAATACATGAAATTATGTCACATTGTCCGAAAATCAGCAGCTTCTAATTTCAGTCAGCTTTCACTGCATCTGCTTCGGTCTTGATGGCTAGCTCCATGTGACTTTTTAAACTTGGATAAAATGGATTGAGTAGTCCGGGGTTCAGGGTTATGGGGAATCCAGCCATGATGGGACTCAGATAATCCCATTCTTAAGACATAAAGTGGTTTATTTCTTTGGGTTCTGCTTATTATGGGAGCCCAGGAATTCAGCTTTGCTGTCCTGAGTTTAGACAGTTGCATGATTCCAGCTGACCTGCTGCTGTCTATATTTGAAGAGCAACTTACATGCAAAGTTCAGATTCACCCCAGGGGGCAGGTCTCCTTGAATGCCATGGCCTTACTTCTGAATTGGTACAGATGGGTGCTTTTCAACCATTTCACAGCAAGGGTCGCCCTTGCCTGGTCTTTTAAAGCAGAGCCCACCCCCCCTTCCCTCCAAGAGAACAGAGGAACAGATTTATGTTAAGGGCAAAATGAATACTCACAAGAGGCTTCTATCTAAACGTGGGCTCTGCAGGGCTTTTCCTCTCTGTAGAGTTGTCAAGAGGCTGAATCCCACACGAAGCTGGAGGTTTCACATACCTGTCTGCTTCGTATGGGCAAAAAAGACATAAATAGGGCATCACTGCTGGGCTGAAAACTCTAGCCATCCACCAGAGGGCGCCTAAGGATTAGCTTTCCACATCTGTTTGTCGCCACCTAATGGTCATTCAGATGTTTGCAGCCCAACCTTAAAAATTGCTTTTGGCTAAGATCGAGTGTGTGTGTGTTTGTGTAGCCTTAAATAAAACCAAGTGGAGGTGATGTGTAGAGGATTTCCACTTAAAGTCTGGTTTGGGCTGACCTTATGCTCTGCTGCTTGGATAAATCTGGTCTTGAACATGGACAGAGATCGATAAGATTTGTAAACATTGCTAGAGCTTTCGCTCTGCAAACTTGAGTGAGTCTTCCTCTTGAGTCTGCAGCTCCTTGAAAAATCAGAGATTGTGTGTGTGTGTGGGGGGGGAGATTGTTTATGCCTTCTAAAAATGTCTGATCTGTGCATGTGTGTATATACGTGTGTGGCCTCCAACCTACTTATCAGATGGGACACACTGGGTAGCTTCATACCACACACACACAACTCAGTTGTCAAATTAATCCTTTTCCCACATTTGTCAACACATTGAGGAAATGGAAGCTTACACAACACAACAGTCACAACCCCCCCCCCCCAAACCCAGGTTAACAGGAACCAAGCTCAACATGTTGTCTGAATGCAGCCATTAAATCTTTAACTGATCCAATTAAGAGGATTGTGACCATAGGTCTGTTAAATAAATGCACACTCCTTGTCTTGTTAGTCAAAACTGGGTTAACTCCTAAACTTGTACCGAGACTGGCTAATCAGAAATTACTCCCCTGTCGTTTCTTGGGGTGTGGCTCAGGCTGTTTTCATTCAAAAGTTAAAGGCTGTATGAAGATGACCTCAGTCAACCTGTGACATCAGGATTTGGCACTTTCCAGAGTTTACCGAGGGCAGTGATGTGTCCAAGAGAATCAGCTGGTAACACTGAAATAGCTATACAAACCCTTCTCCCGCTTGGTTGCTTCTCCTGCTAATATTTTCTCATTTGCTTTGGGGAAGATTGAGGATGTTCTTTCTTTGAGGACTCACATAACCATTTTTATGTCTTCCCTGCCTCAGAAGAGCAAAAAACTGCACATTTGAATGCCAGCAATAGCTTCAGAAAGAATTCCAGGAGTGTCAAAAAAAAAACAAACCAAAAAGTTTTGGGACTCAACACAGCTCTCGGGTGACAGTTTTCCAGGGCATTTAAATCTTGTCAGTGGACATGTCTTAAAATTGCCTGAAGCCTTTTCCCATGCTATGGTAAATGAATCATCTTCCCTTCACATGCATTTCTTTAAGATAACCTATTAACCAAATGGAGTTCAGCTTGGCTACGTGTATGGAAAACTAGTAGCGAGGTTAAGCTGTGTAAGAATATCTATCGTGGTGACTTCGCACTCAGTCGAAACAATGTTAAGCGTTTTAAGTCCTGTGGACTCAAACGGGACGCAGCTTCTCCCTGAAGCCACCACCAACCTCTGCTGCTTCTTTGGAAAATATAATTATTTATTTTATTTGTTATTTCCATTTATGTTGAATTGCCATCACCTTTCTTCCCAAGAGTTCATGACAAAGTAAATTAGGCTGAGAGAGAGAGACACTGATCCAAGGTCATTCCATAAGCATCTTTGCGTGCAGGACGGCTCTGGACTTAATTCAGTAGGCAGCCTAACATCCTTCAGCTATGTTGGGCTCTGCCAAAATGCTCTTTTTAGGGGCAGCAAAAATAAACAAACAAAGAAATAAACTTTAAAAAATCCACTGCTGTTTAGATGGTTGTAAAACTATACTGAACCAGTGCAAAAGAGTCATTAAAATGGACTAGAATCGGGGAGACTCAAAATCCAGTCCCCGCTCAGGGAGTTCACCAGGTGAGTTTGCCACATCACACTGTCTCAGTCCAATCCATGTCACAGGGTTATTGTGTGCATAACATTAGGTAAGGTCCTCACCTAAATAATTCCTGTCTTCTGAACACAACTGTCTAAGCATGCACAGCCCATTGAAAAGTGTTGTCTTCAGTGCTCTGGAAAGATGGGGTGGTGAAGTCTTAGATTCCTCCAAGCTCCATGATTTATGACTTTGGCCTTTCTATCAATACAGATTGCTTGAGATATTGCTCCAAGCTTGGTCAGAGTCTTTAATATGTAAAGCCACTGGAACAAATGGTTGACTTCTTTGTTTGAAGGTTTAGTTGATTGTTCTCAGATTGGGATTATGACTGGACTGGCAAGATGTTTGCTTCCTAGCTATTCCTTGGCTGGGGATTATGGCATAAGATATATATGCGTGTGTGTGTGAGAGAGAAAGAAGGAATACTAATAGAGTAAAGGTAGACCAACCACTGAGTTCATTCTGGTTGAAACTCACAAATCTGCTGTAGAAGAACTGAACATCAGACTCCTTCTCAAACTGTTTCATGATCTACCTCCACCTATCCTTAATTTTTGTATTTGTAAGTAAATTCTCTGGCTGGGTTCTGTTGGCATCATAAACCACAAACTAGCCAAGCACATTTTAACTTATCTGGTTGTATAAATCAAGCCCATATTGTTAATCTATGGCTCAGTGTTGTATGAGCCCAGAAAACAGAGCTACTTGAGTAAAATGTGATTAAATTAACCATGGGTAAGCACATTATGGGAGACAGCTATATTGCGCAAAATAAAGTTACTAGTTCTGGATTGCCAACCTGAGACCGCCACGGGGTGGCAGCAAAGGGTTTGTTTTTGATAACAATAGATAACCATCTGGAGGTCACCTGGATCTGGTAATCCTAAATTAACCACTGATTATCTTGTTTCAAAGGAAACTAAGGCCAGAGAAATTCCTCGCTGGTTAAAGGAGTGCACTGCATCTATCAATACCATGGTTTATAGTTCTGAAAGTTCTTGATTGGACTTTTTTCGGGGGAAGGGGTGCCACTGAGTCAGTCTCGACTCCTGGTGACTGCCTGGACAAGTCCCTGAAGTTTTCTTGGCAAAATTTTGGAAGTGGTTTGCCCTTGCCTCCTTCTTCCTAGGGCTGAGGGAAGGGACCGGCCCAAAGTCACGCAGCTGGCTTTGGGCCTAAGGCATGACTAGAACTCAGGGTCTCCCAGTTTCCACCCTGGTGTCTTAACCACTACACCAAACTGGCTTTCATGATTAGCCTGGGTCACATTTCACTTTTCACTCCCAGCAAAGACCACCCCAATGGTGGGGCATGAGACTGGTGAGAAACTAACCCCTCGCATTGTTGTGCAATGATTCAATTACCATTTAGATTTCCTTTGCTCATAAAAATTCCCGAAGCATGGAGTAGGTCCCCACCCCAGTGATACAATAAATTAACTGGAACTGCAAACCTAGACTGCAACTATATATTGCCAAAATACATAAATGGGAGTTTGTCACAGCAGTAAATTATGCTTGCATTCAATCCGTAACAATGCTGTTACCTTCAGGCGGAGAAAATAAACAAAATGTAGGCACCCAGTTACCATTTGTGTATTCAAAAATGGGAATTAAAAAAAACAACCCTAAAGTAAACGACAGAGGAAGGCCTTTTTCAGATGCGATTCTGTCACTCTCGTGTTTTCAAAACAGACATCCGGATGTGCTTTTCCTCTTGGTGCCAGAAAGTAGCCCCTGTCCCCCCCCTCCATCCCCCCATCAAAGATTTCTGGGTGTTCTCCCAGGAAGCGACAAGATCTAGCCAAACATCTTATCTGTTAATTCTCATGTTGCAGATCTCTTCCTTTCTTTTTCTTTTAAAATGAAGAGCCCCTGAAAAGTTGGCTAAGGCAAGCTGAAAATGCAGCAAAGAACTGGATCCAAATAGCAAGCATGCCAAGCAGGGAAGAAAATGGAGGGGGGGGGGGGGGAAATGACCCAGAGGCAGAACATTTGGGCAGAACAGAATAAGGCCTGCCTGCTGCTTCATCACACCAGCATCTGGGAGAAAGCAAAGAGCGACTCTGAATTTAGAAAGCCCACGGTGGCCTTATAGGGGCGATATTTCACCGCACTAGCGGTTCCCCAGCTGAGCATTGTCACTCACACCTCCACTGTGCCCAGATTAGCCTCCTGCCAGGAGCGTTACACGCAACCGCCACAGCAACATATTTAGAAATGGCACCTGATTCAGATGGCAGCTTGCAGGGTTTGGTGAGAAAAGCTATTCCCGTGCACATCCCCTCAAGGTTTGGCCCAACTCCACCGATCCCCATTCGGGCTCTCACTTGGTTGCCCATCAGAAGCCTAAATATGTAGGATTGTCCATTACGTTTTAGCAGAAGATGGTGAACGCCGACTTAGCAGGCTGCCTTATTCCAACGGCATTACCTGTGCGGTGAGCCAAATAATATTGGGGTTGTCTGATAGTGGCTCATATTCCAGCAGGAATCTTTCACATCAGTTAGGGAGGTAGAACAACAAGGTTCAAAAGCCAGGGAGGGTGTTCCTTTGATACTCTACTCTCATATTCTGCTGCCTGCGAAAATGTATTGTACGGGGACAATACATTTTCAATATATCAAAATGTATTGAAACTGTACAGGGAGTGTAATGTCAGCTGCATGGGTCTGTACTAATAAGAATTTGACTTGTTTCGCAGATCGTTCTTTCGTTTCTTTCAGGCCAAGCTGGTGCAGCTGCTTCACGTGCAAAAAAGGCCTAGTCACTCCCTAGCTGAGACACAGATGGATGGAATGCCTGTCCTTAGACACCAAAAGTGTCCCAGTGAATACTATTAATCCTCCTTTCTGCAAATCTTCCCTTCTTTTGTGGGAATATCGGCTCCCCTTTACAATTCCAGCAAATGCTGAATCATCCCTCGAGTTTGCCGAAGTTCATCGCGCAGCTGTTAATGTTTAACGCCGGACCGTTAGGCCTTGGGAAATCTAAGTGCTCGAAAAGGCAGTGCTTTATGCGCCTTGCACTTTGGAAAACAGCATTCATCTAGGACAACGTCTATCAAAGAGAATTAGTACAAATGCTATCGATCCTGTTATTGGGTGGGATCCAATGAACTGGGAGATCCAATGAAGCTGGGAGCCAGACCTGGAGCAACACCTACATTTCCCATCGCAATGATGCAGGGCACCGCAGAATGTTGCCCTAGTCTTTGAAGAGCTAGATTGCAGGGATTCTTCTGAACTCATGCTGCATCCTGTAGAAACTGGTATCCCATAATTAATCGCCATAGCCAGCAGCCCTGGTAGAAAAGGAGTCTGATTGTGGTGCAATTTTGTCCAAACGTATTGTGAGAGAGAAGCCCGACCCAGGCAGTCTCAGGACAGAGATGTCAGTTATATCAACAACCAACAGCGGCTGAGCTATTTCAAGGTCATAAAGCACAAGGCAAAGAACCGTTCAAAATGTGGGAGAAATAACAACAGGTTCAAAATGCTATGGTTAAAGAAGCAGCCGTGGTATCTTCATGCCGACAGAGAGCAACCAACTTTTTATGCGGATTCAGTCTAGTTTGCGATAAAGATTTTTATATAGCCACACCATGTCAAGGGTCTGCTGCAAAGTTCAGGCCTAGGAGCCTAGTTAAGCTGGGTGAAATCAGGGCTGGAGATTTACAGCTGAATCCTAGTCCACAAGACTGGTACAAAAGACAGGCAATTTGCAAGACCTAGGCCTCTTTAAGAAAATAATGAGTGCCTCTTTCTTGTCTCTCTTCCTTGTCAGTTCAGCCAAACTAGGCCTTGAGACATCATGGAATGAAACCCCTCAGTGTGAGGGATTTGGGGTTGGTTCCTTAATGTACACACCTTCCTCCTTTCAGGTCTTGTCTCTGCTACTTCTGCCCCCAATTATTAAAACCCCGCTGCCATCAAGCAACCTAAAGACCCATGAAAGCTGAAAACAAAGCTCAACAAACATGGCCTGGCTAACCCAAATTATGATAAATCTAGGGCCTCACTTGACTAAGGATACAATCTTGTCCCTGAGCAAATATTACGGTTGTGAAATGTAACTCAAGCAAGGCTGGTGGAAAAATCCCTTGCTCCTTTTCCAGTTTTAAATCTGCAAGCAAGGAGAAAACTAACCACTCCTCAACAATTCAGAATTGGCATGAGATGGAATTTTATTCTTCATATCAAAGATGACCCTATTCACCCTTGAGATGAAGATGGAAGACACAAATTAGTTGTGTTTCTTCTAGTAAAGGGCCAAAACAACACCCTCCTCCCTTTGTCACACGCACTGGAATTCCAATGGAAGAGGAGATCTGTAGCTCAGGGCTGAACTGTGAATTCCTTGGGGCTCCCTGCGCTTGGTTGTTTGCTTGCAGACATTTCATTACCAGAACTAGGTATAACATCATCAGTGTGAATGGGTGTGGGGTTTGCTCCCTGTTTGTATATAGTAGCTTGCCCTGCCAGTGTTGGTGGGTGTGTGGTTTTCTCCTTGGTAGTTCCTTGATTAGGGTATTGTTTCCTGCTTGTTTGTCTGGTGTTAATCCCTGCTTCTCTGGGTGTAGGCTGCTGGAGAGGATGTGTTCTGGTCTTTTTGTTTCCTTCTTAGCTTTTTTATTTGAATGGTGTGTAAATGTGGTTTATCTCTATGTGTCTGTTGATGGCTGAATGGAATTCCAACTGTGGAACTGAGAAGTGAGCTTCTCAGCTTCTGAGAAGTGAATCTGAAGCAAACTCCAAGTCTGGTGAAGTCTCAGGCTCACCCAAGCCTAGTTCTTTCCATAATGATAGCAAGCAAAATTATTGCTGTTCTACCAATGACTTTTTCTGTAGGAACAGTTGCCATGTACAAAGTTCTCCTTGACTTTGAAATGAGGATGGGATCAAAAGCAACCCTGCTGTATTAGTGTCCTCTTTAAAAGTCCCCTCTGTTTAATCATCAGGCAGCAGCTTCAGTCTTTGGCCAACAAGCTAGTTAAGGAGTTGTGCTTAATTTAGCAAGTAAACTAGCTGACCTTAGCAAGAGGCTCCAGAGGCTGATAGGACTTTAACACCTTATCTCAGGCTATCTAGTGGCAGAAAAAGCTGAGATTGTTTGGCACACTGGCTGGTTTGCTGGTAGACAATCCTCGATACCTCTTTCATTAGATTGCTCACTGGGTCTCCTTTTGAAACCGAGGTCTGGTTATGCACGATGCCAAGCTGCATTGTGGCTTGTTTTGTTTGGGCTTGCCTGTTGTGTGAACTCACCCATTTTGGTTAATTCAAATCAGGGATACACAAGGCGCAGCTTCTTTCCCATTCCCCGCTTTTTAAGCCATCTCACTTGATGAAAATTCAGGAGAATCTAAATGTTCTTTTGGGCCTCTTTGATCAGATAGAATATTGTTCAACAGTGTGTTTGAACTTCTCTTCTAGTGGATTATTTTTAGGTTTTATTTTGTAAAGGTCGATCTGTACACAACAGATACTGCATCTATTTTTAATAATAGATACACTCTTGTTGCAAAGACCTGTAGTTCTCACCATTAAAAGAACCATGATTAAAGATGGATTGTGTTGGTCAAGTAATAGAATTGGCCTGATTTGTATGGCTATCTCAAGATAAATTATCATTGGTTGGTTGGTTGGTTTTAAAATTACCTAGCTGAGCTGCCTTACAAATCTTTGGAAAACTGCTGTCATTAAAATGAATTTTGGTAAGAAATGTTGGTAATTTCACTGTTTTTGGCTAATGATGTTGCCTACAATACATCTTGATATAATTTTCTCAACTGTCTAGGTACTCTTTTAGTAGGTTGCCACTACTGGGAAGATCGCAAAAATGTCTGCTAAAATTGTCCCCAACTGTCTATTGTCAGCATCTGACTCCCAGAGGAGATTAATGGGTCCCCAGTCCTTTATGTCAGGGTTATAAGGCCTGCACATTAATTTTTTAAATTGAAGAGTTAACATGTTTTGTCTTACCTCCAATATTGAGTTCTTATGTATAATTATGGAAAGTTGTTTCTAGAATTATTGCCTGGATTATAAAAAGAAGCAAATCTGTGTTGTCTGCCAGAGACATTTAAATTACAAAGATGATCAATGTAATATTGATTAGCCTGTTATTATTAAGATTCAGTGTCCCTATTGCTACGGTATAATTTGTCAATGAATATAGTTCTGGATAAATTGTTAGAAGACCTTGCTTTATAATCTAAGGTTTCAATCTACATTTTGGCTTTCCATATCATGCTCAAAATTGTTCAAGGAGAATCAGCTGCTTTGAAGCCCAGTCATTCCACCAACACTATTTTCAACTGTTCAAGAATGAGCACACAACTTCCTCTTAAAGTATCTGAAACAAAGTCAGTTCAGCCAATAGGCTTACAAATGCTGGAAAACTCATTGTGATTAAGAACATATTTTTAGTAGCTGCTCAAGATGAGTCAACATGGGGCTGTTACACTTGCAAGGACCTCCAGGGAATTCTGACAAGGTCAGTTTCTAGAAGAAGGCACTGACACATCTTAGTTGCCACAGCATGGAAGAAGAAAGCAGCAGGGAATGAAGCAAATAAGAAAACATCAATCACTGGTATTGTAGAGGCCTGTGTTGGGGAACCAGCAATATAGCTGCTTCATGTGAGCCATGGAGACCTGATACATTTTCATTTCATGAAGGCTGGAAATTTAACTTCACAAGGCTTCCAGGCCATGACCATTTGCAAAGAAAAAAGATTTTGTAGGTAGCTGCTCTAAAGCTCAAAAGTGCTTCTGACTTGTAATGCAGACATGAAGATATCTATGTTGAAGTAAGTCATTGAGTCTTCCACCCAGGTACGCTTTTTAAATTTCTAACTGCACTAATATTAATGTTGTATATACAACTTTAGCATACCTGAGAGGAAGCCCCCATCCTCCTACATTATTATGGGTACTTCTATGCCACTGTGGTATATAATGTATGTAATCTCTGTTGATTTATGTTGGATCACTTTAAGTAATAAAAATATAAGTAGGCATATTTCGTAAGTGGCCTTAAGGTATCTTTAACATCTTCTGAAGGAACTTGTGATTGTGCTTCTAGCTGGGCCTGCCTAACTAGTGTAGAAAATAAGAAGTGTATGTTTAACATAAAACTTTAGGTTGAACTTCTGCAAAGCTTTAATGTAGTTTGGTTACTTAGCCTATAATTCCAGGCAACCAAGGTTTATGACTTAACACATGAGAACCTTGCCATAGTCACTTAAACCATCCTCAAGTTTGTCTAGGTTTAAGCTCTTATTCCATCACAGAGCAAAATAGGAGATTGCTCTGCTTCCATGTGATTCAACCGATGAGGAACATTCAGCTGCTCCTTGAAAGAAAAATGGAAATTCAGTCAAAGCAACAATTTTTTCCTAAACGAGAGCAACAGACTGGCCACCCAACTTAAGCAAACAAATCCATCTGTGTCCAAATCATTTCTGAGAAATGCTCTTGTGCCAGTTTGCAAAAGCACACCCTGTAGAAATCTTTGCCCACATCAACACGTGAGTCATAATAAATCTGTTAGTCTGTTCATATGATTTTTGGTCGCACCAAAACTATAATTAGTGAAGTGCAAAGGAAAACACAATTGAAATACTTTCTTTAGTACTTCATGTAGCACATTATTTCCTACAGTATTTTATGTAAGAGGTGAAAAAAAATGTTGCTATTTTTAGACTGCTTGGAGAAATACTTTTTTTAAATAATAGTTACATAATCATAATGGATTTTATTTAATGCTTTTTTTTTTAAACCGGAAAGAGTGACAAGATACACTTGAATGTAATGGCTTTTAGGAACATCTCCAGTAGCTAACCTGATCTTTTGATACAAAACAACTGCATTGCATCAAATTACACAACTTGTACGATTTGCTAACACACTCTGTGATCAGATTATCATTGCAAATGCAAGCTGAGTATTTGCCTATTGCACGCATGGCATGAAACTTAGTTGACGAGAGTGCTCTTTGAAAACCTTGCCCGAATCTAAGTCCTTGGATTAAGGCAACACACCCTCAGTATCTACAAAACTGCACTACTTGGTTTTCTGGGGCCAAAATAGATGGAGGCACAGCAAACCAGTGATGAGAGAAAAGACTTTTAGAAGTAATCTGTAATATGATTGGAAGCATCTTGCAATATGAAAATAAAATTGGAAATTTTGTCCTGAACTTGTTCCTTGTCTGACACACTTTACACATCCAGTACCAACTGGTACAAGTTTATTATTAACGGAAGATGTACACCAAAGGATGGAAACTTAGTAAGAAAAAAAAGGGGGGGGGGAGAGAGCGAGGATAAGAAAATTAGAGTTGGAGAATCCTGGTTTGGAGATAATGTAAAACAAGTACTTTTTGGGTTGAATACCCCTGCCTTACCAGGGCAATAATGAAGACTAATATATCTGCTTTGTAGAACACACCTTTCCCGTTATGAAACAGTGCAGAATTCCCTCTGTGAATTCCTGTGAATCTGCCATCTATTCAAAGCAAAGTGATTTTACTTATATAGCATACATTCTCCACTGTGGCTGATGCTATGAAATCAGAACAGCAGAAACTTAGCCAGCCACTAGATGGCAGCCAGAGTTTTCTTTGCACTTTGCCACCATCTAGTGGTCATATACAGTTCTCCCTTGACTAAAAATCTCAACTGTAATTGTAGTATATCCCACAAAATTCAAAAATGGGTTACAAATTTTTAGTAATGCCCTCCCTGGAGGCTCCCTTTGCACTCAGCTTAATCTCTAGGTGTTACTACCTCCATAGGTTAAAAACTCAGCTGTTAGTACAGAAATACTTGAGCTTAACTAAGGGTCATGTAAGTTAAATGGGATCAAAAGGCTCATTTTCTGCCCAGCCTTTTGAATCTCAATGTAGCCCAGCTATGTTTCCAGGTTGGCTAATAAGTATGGAAGCAACAGCTTCACTCATTCTTGTCACAAAAATGCATTTTATTGAGATCTCACTTTGCTGCTAACAGGGAATGTATGCATTTTTTCATGAAGCTATGCGCAGGAACCATCATGAGCCATGGGTCAGCCCAACCCATTCCCTGTTGGGAGGGGGGAACAATGGATTGAACCAGGTAGTGATGATCACAAAGGACCTGCTAGACTGGAAGAGATTTTTGGCCAGTATTGCCTGGTGTGCATCTAGCTCACTTTCCAAGTGCTCAGAAAAGGAAGCAGTGACGTGAACAACTCTCTCTTGCCATAGAGATCCCACTAAGCACTGGAGGACCTGCCCTAGATCCTCCCAGGTCAAGAGCAAAAGAGGACAAGGACTTTATTTTGTAGCACCGCCGCAAACTGAAATGTCTTCAAATGAGGTCTGTCTGGCTTTCCTGCCCACCTAAAGAACAATAAAAAAGGATTTTGTTTTAATGGGGATTTTAAAAAAACCCTGAATTTAATTACTGCTGGTCTGTTTCTGGTCCATTTTAGATTTTTTTTTATACCACTGATTATCAAGGCCTCTTTGCAGTTTACAGTTAAAAGTAATAATGCAATATAGGTATGGTGACTTCTGCAGCAATCTAGTACTGCTTGAGAACCATCAGGAGCGGAGGACCCAGCAACACGCAGAATGTGCACATTTCCATAAAAGCTATAACACTCAGTTCAGAGGAGAAGGCAACAGCCAGAGAAGAGGATTTCTACTTCCACCATACAAAAAGCTGAAATGGGAGCTGGGGTAGAAAAAATATTGCAGGGAAATGGAGTATTTACTTTTTCACTCTTCCTATTCTGAGCTTTTCCTGTGTATTTATACATACTAGTTACTGTCTTTTAAAGTTAGTTGTCTCAACAGCTCCAAGAGATTGAAGACTATTATTTGCTTCTTTTGAATTAGATATATTACATTATTAGATAAGCCCCATTAATGGTCCTGTCCCCTTCTCAGAGGATTCTCAAGCTGGCATCTCTTTGGGGGGGAAAATGCATTGATACAAGGACTTGCTAGTCCTAGGTTTCCACTCACCCACACACATACTACCTCCAATTGTTCTGGGTTACATGGTAGAATACCCTGAGGTTGCAAAGGAGGAAGATTTTCAGTTGTTGCAGGGAGAGACTCTTGCAAGGTACGAGAGATGCAACAGGTATCTTGCTAGATGATGGTGAACATGCTATGCAAAAAACTTGAAACCAGACAGTGGCACCTGCTCCCCGCAGATGGACATCTGCGGGGAGGGAGAACATGACACACACACCATGACATCATTGTGCAAATGTTATGACTGATCTACTTGCATCAGACGTAATGATGGGATTGATACAAGTGAGGTAATTGTGCCACAAACACAACGCTGTGCTGACACACTTATCATTCGGACATCTTTGTGGCCAGGAATAAATACCTATGGATAAAGCTATTCAGCCATCAGGACCAACAGTGCAAATAGCTCAAAATCTTTTTTCCCCCAAAAAAAGAGTTCCTCCACACTCAAAAAATTCAAATTAAGCTTTTGGGTAGGCACAAAGGAGAACCAGGAAACAGCTCCAGTGCTTGTCCACAAGCTACGCTCTCAGATACCGAAGCCAGTGTGAATCTCTCCAGCGTGAGCCAAACATGTTCAGGGTAAGACAAATCTAGTAAGATGCGGTATCTGCTGTTACGATATTCTTGGTCAGATACGGACTAGGAAGGAAATTCATGACATAAACATTCTGGGTATCTTGAGTTTCTGGAACTTTGAGTTTTTTTAATTATACCAGCAAAAAGAGGCCCAGTCACTTCTCCTTACAACCTGCATTTATTCTTTTGGACAAAACTATACAACTTAAGGGGCATTTTGAATTTAAATTTGGGGGGCCATATAAAATAAACCACTTCATAAAAATGCCTCAATCTCCACAGCATTGCAGTGCAGGTTGCAACATAGTCACCTTAATCAGAAGCATATTATCCAGATGTTCACAACAGTTTTAAGCACAAAGAACATTGGTATTTAAGGTTAGGGTACAAGATTCACCAACTGCGAGGACAGATCTACCTCCTCCGCACAGCACTGAAATTGTTGCCACATATTCTCAAGTGCAAGGAAAACATTTCCACTTTCATTGCTTATTAAGGGCAGGTGTCCAGTTTCACGACATCCAAACAGGCTTCAGACTTGGCTGCCCAGCCCTTGAGGGTCGCAAGTCTGAGGCATTCACCTGGGGAGACCACAACTTATTTTTGCTGGCCATGTTTATTTGTTCCTTTCTTTAAAACAGGGGAGCCAATGATACATAGTTTCCCAAATATGAAAACAAAAAACCCCAAATCCAGAAGGCAAAACGAACTGCCAGAAGACTGAGATGCTACATGCTACATTTAACCTAATTAATACTCATGCTTGCTTTGGGGATGAGACAAAGGCATCATTCAGTAAAAACATACAATAAAAACAAAATGCCTGGCCATATAGAACTTTAACCTACAGTAATGTTGTACCTTAATTGTTTCCATGCACACAACTAACATTACAAAAATTGTCTTTTTAAAAAAAATAACACAATTAAGACTTCTAGGAGCATTTTATGATAAAACAATTCCTAGTTCCTTTGCAGAGAGACCAAGCACCTCCGAATTGCAAATTCCTATACACATTTTACTTGAAGTGAAATCTCTTTTAAAAAACTCACACGGATCACCTCAAAATAAGGGGATGTTATTTCATCTCTATTTCAGCTATGTAGGCAACAAACCACAGTGCGAATAAGAACTTCATCTGTAAAGCAAGTCCAAAAGAATTTGACTTTCTACCATTACAGAAAATATAATTTGCTAAAATAAATAAAAACGCTGCATATTAACATTTCCACTATAAAGTATGCATACCAGAATATTTATAAATATTGAATGTTTTTTTCTTCTTCTCCATAATACCACCTACTACAATAATGCTGGCTAAATAGAAGTGCATTATGATAAGCACTATGGGTGGCTGACGCTCGCCACAAACTGCGGTTACCTTGAGGTAGAGAACACATGCGTACCAAATTCTGCGTTCATTTACAGTTGCTGCTGGTATCATGTGTTGAAGAAATGTGTACAGTATGAAAAATTCTAAAATGCCTATGAATGAAAAAATGTTTCAGGGAAAAAATAGATATTTTCATGCAAATACGAATAGTCTCACTGTGTAATTTTCAAGGCAAGGTTCTTATTTTTCCTCTGCAAAGCATGAGCTGTTTAAAAGGAGAGTGTTTCTACTGGTTTAGTGCATTTTTCTTCTTGTTTCCTCCTCCAATTTGCATCGTCATGCTCTTTCTTTACCTTTGTGTGCAAACGACATGCCAGTTTTAACAAAAAATTGTCATGTTATAAGAAAGGAATTTTGGATCGTAAAAACAATGGTAAACAGAAAACTAAGGAAATCCATACCAAAGTTACATCATCTGATTTCAAGTAAAAAAAGACTACTTATAATAAAAAAGAACACATTTCATGAATACAAAAAGAAATGTCTGCTGTTTAGTTTAGGTGTTTCAGAATGCTGCTGTACGTCTTATGGGGAATCTGAGGAGATGATTTCATAGCAGAAGGCGTTAGCGTGGCCTGCAAGGATTTAAGTGGTGAGCCAACTGGGCAGGGAAACTGAGGAATAGCTATAGCTTCAAGGTGCTTGTTAAAGAGAAATTCTCCGCTATTACTCAGAAAGCTCCCCTCTCTTTCTTTCTCCCCAAGCTTTCCATCTTCAGCTGGCTCAGTTTCTAGCATTTCAGTGTCTTCTTTCTTGCTAAAAAACCTGTCTAGATAACTGGGGTATGGATTCTCTTTCTCCATCTGCTCATCCTTCCTTACTTCACAACAAAACTGATCTATGAGAAAGCACTCCTCCCCACCACTGACAAGTTGACTATCCCATGAGTTTTGGTAGAGAGCTTCCAACTGGGCCAAGTTAGCCATTCCTTTCTCCTGTTTCTCTCTGCTTACTGATTTAGATATGCCTTTGGATTCTAGCTGGGACACGGAGCTATTCAGGTCATTCAACTTATCAACAGCAGTTGACTCATGCTGCAAACTAAGCTGAATTGTTCCTGCTATGAACGAATCAAAGTCAAACCCTTGATTTTTCTCCTTTTCTGCAAGTTGCTGTGAAGCTTCCTCAAGAGCTATCTGAGCTTTCACCAATCCATTCTTTTCACATTTTGACTTGCCTTTTTTATCTGACTTCTCTTTACTCTGCTCCTTCCAGTTAGAAAGATCTATGATAAGCTTGGGCTCATAGTAATGGTTCACTTCGCTTTCTCGCCAGACTAAATTATCTAGATATGAAGAGGACCTCATTTTGTAATTACAAGTATGGTTACATTCCAGATCACAATACTTGTTTTCATGGTGATCTGGGTACTGCCAACAAGGCTCAGTGGAGAAGTGGGTATCAAAAGCTGGATCCTCTAGATACTTTTCACGATCGCCATCCAAATATTTTCGAGGGTCTACTTGTACTTCCTCCTCATCAGTCCCATCTGAAAGAGCCCTTGGATCTCGCTGAACTTCATCAGCTTCAAAGTTGTTATGAACAGGCCACTCATGGTCTGAAAACTGACTGTCATGATATCTGTAATAATTAACACCTTATATTAGTAAATGATAAGCACCCATTTACTTTTACAGTAGCTTGATAAGAATTACATGTACTACCACACGTTTAGGCTTAATAGCTTTATAGTTAATTGCTGGGTATGTATATTTCTCAGAGAGTTTTAATTTGGAGAACTTCTCAGTGATAGCATATCACTGAATTCCTTTGCATGCAACTTGAGAAAATACTTGATCTTTAAGATGCCCTGAAATGTTAGTGCCAGATGCATATTCTAGCAGCATCTAACACCCTGTGGCATTCTACTACTTTATTATCAGCTGGTATTTCAAATACAGCTGCTACAAGTATCCAGAATAATTTCCCAAAAGGTTACCTTTCCCAATTGTAGACATGGCTGTGACTTTCATCCATCAGCAGAATATCATCCACTTCATCCTCAATGTGAAAAGGATGACTTGAAATGGGCTCATCAGTTGGGAAGGAATAAATACTCATGTAAGGGTGGGACAAAGCTTCTTCTGCTGTCAATCGGTCCATGGGACTAAAGGTCAGTATTTGTTCCAAGAAGTCCAAAGCTGTGGAGGATAAATCCAATTTAAAAATAATAATAAATCCTTTCTTATGAACACAATGTGAAAACTACATCTTATATTATCTAGAGTCACGCTGTTAAGTGTTTCATATTTCTGAAACCAGAAGAAATATTTAATGATTAAAGTGTAAGGCAAAAATGTGATTTTTTTTTTTGCTTTTTCCTTCTGATATAGGATACCTTCTCTGCTTGCGGCATTGTATGGAATCTGTTTGGCTACACCTCTCACTGCTATAACCAGTAATGAAGATGATGGAATGACAGAAAATAAGATGTACAGACTGGCAATGAACCAGGTGAACAGTTGTAGATTTAAAATATCAGACATGGTGAGTTCCTTAAAATTTTAAAAATACTAGGTTTATGAAATACCTATTCACCTGGTAGCCTTCGCCATAAAAAAATATCACCTCCAGTAGCTAGGCAGAAACACTTACAAAAGCTGGGGGGGTTTTTAGGCCACAAATGAGTAATATAGGATGTGTTGAAAGGCAGGCATATATTTGGAGACTTGTTTGTTCATCACTGAAAGCTTGCTACCCATTATGATGCAAATGTTTCGGCTCTTTTTAGAGAACAAGTCAGTTCCTTACTGTGCAGCTCAGCTCCCTGTAGAATACTGAATTTCTGTTATATCTCTGAACTAATAGCGCAAGGAGAATAATAGATGTACACATACACTTGGCTCCACAATGTTCCAGAACTGGAAAAGACCAATACATGGTATGTCCAAAGTTTTGTCCCTTGTTTTAGAGGGCCTTGTGCACTGTGTGCCACAACAATTTAGAAGGACAAGTCATCCTGACCACAGGCTCAAATTCTAACTTAAACAATAAGAAGCGAGGAAGAAAAAGGAAGGAGCCAAATTACCTTCAGGGCTAATGCCTGGGAGTAACTGAGTTAAAGGTTTGTGTGGCTCAGTCATGTCATTTTTAATGTAAACTGGGATTACATTAAGAAGTTCCTGACGGTCTTCTTCATGCACAACAGGAATTGATTCTAAAATTAGCTGCATCTGTTCAAGTTCATGGGCACCTAGACATGCAGAGAAGAGCAAAAGTCAGCTGTATTCTAGAACATTCTAATTCATCAATGCTACTCTACTGGAGTTGGATGGCCAATACATTTAAGTAAATAAACAGTACAGTACAGTACAGTACAGTACAGTACAATACTCAGGGATTTCTTATCATGCCACCCTCAGCATACACACTAAGAATGATTTCAATTTCCCCATAGAACCTTCATGTAGTCAGAACATCCCCATCCACACCCATTTCCTTGGAAAAATTAACTCTGGGCTTTTCTGGCACCCTTTGCATATGACACAACATTTTTAAGTGACAGGGTTGTACCTGTTTGTCTTTACCAACCTGCGAAGAGGGTTTTCCCTGTCAGCATTTCAGCGAAGATGCAACCTGCAGCCCACATATCAATGGCTTTAGTATAGTTGTTGGGTGACAGTAAGAGGCGAGGTGATCTGTACCATTTAGTCACTAGTCCTTCAGAAAGATGGCCCTAGGAAAAGAGACATTGTTTGCATTTGATTTATGACACGTGCATTAGGCCTTCCTTCAAGATCCTCAGTGCAATTTATTCTGGTGTATTGCCACAACCATTGAGAGCTATCTGGCAATGACTCTTTCAAGTCTCCATGAGTTCCAGGGGCTTTGGGGAGTGGGTCTGAGCCTAAATTCACCCCAGTTCCAAGACTCTACTCTGACTCAGTTTGGCCTGGGCTCATAGGGTTATTGTGGCTGCCATTCAGTGGTTTTCATGCTGTCTGTTGAAGCATCTTCCTATGTCATGAAATATTCACACAATCAACCAAACTTTTTAAATTTTTGTAAACTAATTTTGCACTATCTTATGCTTATGTAAACATGGGAGCCAGTTTGATGTAGTGGTTAAGATGCTGGTGTAGAAACTAGGAGACTGAGTTTTAGGCCTCCCTTAGGCATGAAAGCTGGGGTGACTGGGCCAGTCCTCCTCTCTCAGCCCAACCCACCTTGCAAGGTTGTTGTTGTGGGGAAAATAGGATGAAGGAGGAGTATTAGGCACACTTGCCACCTTGAGTTATATATATAAAAAAGGCAGGATAAAAATCTAATAATGATGATGATGATGTATAAGAGCAAGATAATAAAATCTGCTTTTCACTAAAGCCTTTCAAAATGATATTTCATTTATGTACAAGAATCTGCATGGGATCCATTAGAGACCTTTTAACACTTTACTGTTGTATACACTGAATCAAGATAGCTAAAACTGTATCCCTATACACCTCAAATGCTTTCGTCTGCATTAGGCATGACAGAGATATAACTGAGAACCAGTTACTTAATTGTATCCTTGGAAGGAGAGGAGTGACACCCCCTGACCTTAAAGACTGAGCCTAGAAGGCAACTTTGCACTGTTTTAATAAAACAGCAAAACTCCAAAATGCCACTGTATTTCCTGCTGAGGGGATCATTTCAGTGCTCTGCTCTGAAATGTCACAGTTCCATCTGAGCTTTTAAAGCTAGGCAGGAACACTGTTCGTTCTATAAGGGAAGGGAGACTATTAGGTGGTCCTTGCGGAGCAAGATTCATAAATCAAACAACATCAGAACTGAAGCTGCCTTTTCCAAGACTATCAAGGGTGGCCGTCCTCAAGCTAATGGCCTCCCCAAGAAAGAGATGGTACTTATTGAACCACGCTAACATAAAACATGTTGACTGACTGAAGAACAAGATTTTACACATCACTTTTATTAAAGGATAAAGAATCTTGCTTAGCCATGCATGGGGCAAGAGGTAAGCATAACCCAAAGCATAAATGTGACAAACTTGTATTATGGCAAACTTGACTGGCTATTAAGCATACCCTGTGATAAACTGGTCTCCAAGTATGATTGCCGCCATTCTAAAGGAAAACCATCTGCTTATTTTTATTTACCTTATGGGAATAATGAGGGTCCATGATCCGTGCAAGGCCAAAGTCACCAATTTTCAGCACCAAGTCTTCAGTATTAATGAACAGGTTCGCTGGTTTGAGATCTCTATGCAGAACGTTTGCAGAGTGGATGTATTTGAGCCCACGTAGCAGCTGGTACATGAAGAGCCTAGCATGTTCTTCCAGTAAGGGCCCCTGCTCCACCAGGTTAGCCAGATCTGTCTCCATGTACTCTTGAACAATGTAAACACAGTTCAGTTCTGTCAGAGAGCCAACATCATCTGTCAACTGACTCCCATTGGGGCCAAGGATTTCAAAAACTTTGACAATGTTATCATGGTCAAGTCTTCTGATAATTTTGATCTCACGCAGAGCATGCTTGACACTCTGAGGATCTGAAAGGACAATCTTCTTGACAGCCACTCTTTTGTCACAATCATTATCGACAGCAGAAAAAACTAAGCCGTTACCACCACAGCCCAGAGGTTTTAAGTCCATATACCGAGAACCTACATCAAAGCCATGAATGTTCATGAGACTTTCAAACTTCTCAGCCATTTTGAAATTCTGTATACTGTTTCTCCCTCTTAAAACTATTACACTTCTACAAATATAGAGAGATGCTTCCACTGGTAGATGAAGGATCTTGTAGAAAAGGAGAAGAAAAATGCCAGGTTGACTGCAGGGTAGATTCCTGATACTCTCATTGCATTGTCAGCCAGTCAGGCCTGATGTTTCCCCTTTAGGATAAGCACTTACACTCTTTACAGATCAAGCTGAGCAGAGAGAAAGAGGTTGCAGCATTCATAGTTCAAGAAAGGTGCAGCATATCCGCAGACATGAAAAGGAAACACCGAGTAAATCAAATGGAATGAAGTGACATCTTATGCACTCCACTCTACTGTGCCAAACTGGTCAACATTTAACAAAAATGTGAATAAATATGCATGTAGTAGGCTTCTATTGACATCCTCCTCACAGTGCAGATACATTCAGTGTTGGACTGGTCCTGAGCAGCTTCATTCTAGGGTGGCTTGTCTTCCTCTTCCTCTTCTCCGTCTACAGTCTAGTTCGTGAAGGAAGAGGCGGCTCTTGGCTTAGCAAAGAGGCTCTTAGTTAATGATCAGGTGGCTCCAGCTCACCACAATCACAATCAAAGCTACCATCCATCTTATTCTGTGAAAAACTGAAGAAAAACAAAGAAGTCACATGTAAGCACACCAAATTATTATAAAGGCTTAGAACCTAATTGCATAATTGTTTACTGCAAACTGAAAGTTTAAAAAAATCACACACAGAACTAGGCATTATGAATCCTTTGATCTGCTGGATAGACCAGATACATCACTGATCTCATTCCAACCAAGTAGAATCTATCTAATTATATACTTTTCATAAGTAGGAGCTTTATAAAAAAAAGGCACAAATGCAAAACAAATTATCTTCTGTATAAATAAATATAATGTCCAGCAATTTGGGAAGTACTTTGTAGTTCTCTGTACTTTTTCAAAAAGTGAAACTTTAAAGAAATTGTTTCGCTACTTGAGATGAGTACCTATGTTAAGTACTTCCATATTTTTTTAAATAAAACATATTCCCACTGGGGGATATTTCCTGAAAAATGTGAAGAAACCAATTGTAAACATAAAAGCAGATGATTAAGCACATTTTGCAAGAAGAAAGAAACTGAAATAATTCAATTTGCCAATCAGTCATGAGATTATATATTGAAACCTTTTGCATCCATAATGTTCAACAACATGCATTATGTTGCACCGAGGATTGAAAAAGAGCTATAAATCAAAATAGTGTTTATTCCGAGCTCATTCTGGGAAATACACACTCCTCAATAACAATGCTATTTTAGATAAAGTGGAATATAATATGGAGAGTGTAACTGGGCAGAGAGGTAAACACAATACAGTATGTTTTTGTGAAGAGAGAATCTAGAAATGTTGTAATGGACAGCAAGAACACTGATTCATTATTTCTTTGTACATTTTAGTTAAAGGGTTCAATAGTGGATTATACTCAACTGAATGGAATGTTAAAAACCCACAAACTATTTGCTAGTACAATTAAATTAACCCTTTCATGGATCTCCATATACCAGCTCAACGCTCTAGCTTTCAGATGCTCCCCTCCAATAGTCCAGTTTCATAGATTATGACTTCACTTGATGATGAAGTCACTTTCTATGGAGATGTCATTATTTTGGAAAGTTCTCTGTTACATTACAATGCTATCTTGTCAGCGGCTATTCCTTTTCACTTCAAGAACTTCCTGTTTCCATATTTGGCTATAGGCATCAACTGCATTTTCTGAAATAGTATCACTAAAATGTTCCGAGGCTTTTACAGGATGAAGAAGCTTATTGCAAGATAGCAGATGAAAAGAAACAAGAAAAATGGTGTGTGTGTAAAGGGGGGGGGGGAGGTTGTTACTGGACTACTAGTTCTGAACCATCCCTTCAAAACTAATATATTGATGACAGAAAGACAACTGTGCCTAAAGCAGTCCATACTTTACAGTATGAAAACAGAGTCAACAAAGAGTCAAACTAGTCACTGACTGTTAGAAGTAAAGGAAAACTGTTAACTCTCTTTGATAGTCAAATGAAACATATGCCGTTTAATTTAACACACAAGTTAACACTGCCTTTTATTTCTAACTATGTAGATTACCCACCCAAGGAAAAAAACAGCCTAGCTCACATTTTCATCATCTCATACAACTTGAACTTAACCTTTTGCTTAATTTATTCTCAAGGTGGCCTGGCAAAAAGTTGATGCTCTTAATTCTGAAGGTAGTTATACTTCAAATCATGGTTTAAAAGTATTTTTTGACTGAAGACCCCGGGGCCTGGAGTTAAAACTTTCCCTCTGAGTTCTTGTTCTGCATATTTCAGAACAAGAAAGTACACTATTAAATATGGCTCATTAACACTTTTCTTCGAAGTCGTGCTATGACCACAAGATCTTCAAGCAAGCAAACAAAAAAAGCTCTTAGCATAGCTTTCTGGTTCTTCCACCTGGAAGCACCTACTCAAACTTGCCAAGAGCTTATGACATCATGAGTCACTTTTGTGTCACTGGGCTTCAAATGTAAGTCCCAAATTCTAAAAACAGCCCTACCCAACTTTTAAAATGACTAAGAAAAATCTCCTGAAAGTAAAGCATGAGTAACATTTGCCCTTTACCTTTACACTTACAATAAACCTCCAAGGCCAGGGAGGTTGACAAATTGTTACCTGCCTGAAGCCAACAAGTAATGTTGATAACCACATAAGATTAGAAGCTGAAATTTTCATGCCCTACATTTATTTGCTCTCCCACACATGGCTGACCCTCAACAAAACTTCTGGAGTTATATATTATATAGCACAACAAGCATTCAAGAATAAACAATATAACAAAGATGTCATGACGTACAGCATAGGCCACAATGGATCTCTTCACACACATGCACACAGATCTTCATAGTACATTATTTGCAGCCCTTCATTTTCAGTTTAACTGCTTAACAGTGTAGTCAGTAAGTCAGGCTGAATTTTTTTATTAACAGCCCAACAATATATCCATTCTACTAGAGAACAACTAGCCACATAGATGGTGTTGTGCAGTTTTATTTATGCTCGGGATACAGATTTCCATGTCAGGGATAAGGCACAAAAAAGCTTTCCAGAGTTCAATATGTTTTACAACATGGTCCTTCCAAACTGACATGTAATCCTCCTGCCCACCTTTGCCAAGAAATATTACCTGCAGCTGACCATTTCCACACATTGCACTGGCAAATATTAGGATAAAAGTTCTAGTATGATTAGCTTTTTATAAAATTATTACATAATCAGGCAACAGCAATGTCTTTCTACAAGAAAAATTGGTAAGAGTCAAGAAAAAGCTGTTATACAACCTGATCAAGTCCCATCTGTGTAACACGGTGAGAGTGCTTATGTGGATTTTTTAAATATCAGCCACGTTGCAAGCAGTAGGCAGTGAGTCATTGTAAGAACTACCGAAACTGCAGCTTTTTCCCAAACCTCCCACTTAGTCCCCACACATTCTGAAGGCCAAGGTATTGTTAATTTACACATGCTCAATCTGATTAAAAGACATTAAATACTGAACTTTTTCCATTGTAAGCAAAAGATTATATATTCTGTCAGCACTCGGCTTTCAATTTCTTTAAGAAATGTATATTGTTTGATCTTTGCCTAGTTTACTTCCAAATAAACTTTTACTTTATTAACAAGAATGAATAGCTGGGAGAAGTTTCCCACTCACCATCAGAAAGCAAGACAGACCACAAAAAGTGGGTGGCAGCATATAATAGAAACCATAACGAAACTGAATTATCATTACTTTGCTGTTGGTAGGCTATTCTAGAAATTTATATTCATTTCAGTAAAAATTCCTTGGGCTGAAATAAACTTGAACTGAGAGCAACTGATTTTAGTCCGAACAAAGTAGTGTGTTCACACAGCATGCTAAACCATGGCTTACTAAATTAACAGGGCCTGCAGAAGATGCCAAGCCATAAAATAGATAATATACTAAGCCACCAATTAGTCAACCTAGCCTAAGGTGCTGTGTGATCCCAAACCATCTTTATTGTCGCAGTTCAGCTTTGCTATGCTTAACAGTAGCCAGTTTGGTGTAGTGGTTAAGGCACCAGGCTAGAAACTGGGAAGCCCGCTGGGTGACCTTGGGCCAGCCACTTTCTCTCAGCCCTAGGAAGCAGGCAATGGCAAACAACTTCTGAAAAACCTTGTCAAGAAAACTGCAGGGACTAGTCCAGGCAGTCACCAGGAGTCAAAAACTGACTTGAAGGTATGCACACTTAACTGTGCCCATCTTTCCAAACGGATGAATGACCATTTAGAATAACAAAGCTCATTTATTCAAATATCCCAGTCATGCTTAAATCCCACTGGTCTCTGGAGATAGTACTAAACAAGAATGATAGACTTACTCTGTAAAGATAGTTATAAATTTAAGAATACTGTTTCCTTCAAAAGGAGAATCTTTAGCTGCCTTTAGAGTTTAGAAGGACCTAACTCCTATCTTGGTCTGTACCCGTCAGGGGGAAAAAAAGGCTATATAAGACTAATACTGCCTGAGCTAAAGACACATCGAAGAGCACTTTCCTAAGAAGAGATAATGAATTTGAACACACACACACACCCATAAAAAAGACACTCTCAGAGTCATTCATCCACCCACAGTCAGGAGCACAACACTCACCCTGCCGTAACCTGTTTCTCCTTGCCTGGATGAAATTGTCTTCTGCAAGGGTTACACACAGCAAAGACATCCCCTCTATTAGCAGGATCTGATATGTGATGGGAGGATTGCAAGAGGGAACAAGTCCCTTTAAAAATCCCACCGCCCCTTTTAAACCAAGGAGGTTCCTAATCCCGTCAGTATTAAAATGCAGTGGGCTTTTTTTTTAAATCTGCAAAGAGCAGTCCAGCAGCATAAAGAAGGAAACAGAGATCTAATGAGCACCGACTTAAAGAGGACCGGAGCTCCTGCTCCAGCCGGAGTCTTCCCCCACTGCATCCACTGCATCCCTCTGTAACTCAACACAGATACCGCAGGCAGCTGCCGCTTCCAAGGAGAGAGCTTCCAAGGAGAGAGCGAGTATGGAGGCCCAGCAATGAATGAAGGGTGTCCTGAAGGCAAAGGGGAAGCCGCCAATGCCGCAGTGTTTGCTGGCCACTGAGGTGGGGGCGGGCAGGAACGGACTGAGGGCGCCAGTGACGGAGACGAGGAGGAGAACAGAGACTTTGGCAAGAGAAGTGTCGCATCTGCCACCCTGCTGCTGCTTCATTCCAGATGCAAACATCTGCCAAGACTCCAGTCTCGGGGAAAGAGGCAAGGCGAGCTGACTTGGAGGCCAGCGCGGGGGCGGGGGGGGGGCACCGTGGCTTTCTCCTAAAGTTCACCAGGCCTTTCTTTCACCACGTTACCCTCCTTCGGCTACAGCCACGGATCTGGGGGAGCCCTTCCAGGCTTACCAATGGTCGTGAGGTTTCATGGCCAGTTTATCCAAGAACCGAGAGTTACCCCAAGCGCGGGGAGGGCAGAAGTCTTTCCTGGGGGAGGGTCGCTGGGCACCAGAAGGCGCCAAGGGATCCCCAAACCCCATCTTCCCGGGGGTAACTCGGAAGTAAAACACGTGGCGTCGGATCGTGCTCTGGAGCAGAGGAGCCACCCTGGTTCGCACGAAGCGCCCAGCTTCGCGAACCAGCTTCCCGGAACCCCGGTTCTCCCCCAGAGCCCCGGCTGCATTCACACGACCGCGACCAGCCAGCCAGAGGGGGGTTTCCCGGGTCGTGGGAACGCGCCCGCGGGCCGCCCGGCCCGATCACGATGCGGAGGGCGCCCGGGGAGCCCGGAGCCCCTCGCGGGACACCCAGGGAGTCATCCCGGGGCGCGGGAGGCTCCCCCTCCACACGGCGGGGAAGACGGGCAGCGCCGGCGGACGGAGGGAGGCAGACCCGTCCCCGCCCGCCGCCGCCGCACTGCGGAAGGTCGGCCCGGCGTGGCTCGGCCGGTCTTCCCGGCGCCGCGGGCCCGGCGGGGCGCGCGAGAACAAAGCGCCTTTGTGCAGTGGCGGGAGGGAAGGCGCCCGCCGCGACGCCCACACGCCCGCCCGCCTCGTACTCACGGGGCTGCCCAGGCTCATGAGGAACGACGAGGAGGAGGCGGCGGCGGCGGCGCGGGAGAGGCCGCTCACGGCGCCGTCGACACCTCAGCAGCTGCCGGGCCCCGGCCGCAGGCTCTCGTCGGCGGAAGCGGCTCGGCTCCCACCGCGGCTCCGGCCATCTAATCCGGCGGAGAGGACGAGAGAAAGGGGAGGCGGGGCCGGGGGCGGGGCCGCGCGCGGGACCGCCACCCGGGCCAGGAGGCCCCGCCCTGCCCGCCTGCCCGCGCCTCCCCCTGGCCCGCGCGCGCAACGTGGCGGTTGGGCGCGAGGCGGGTCGACCCGGGGGCGGGGGAGGGGGGGGGAACCAAGCAGAGCGCGCGCGCACGCGCGGTCCCGCGCTCCTCGCTGGGCGCCGGGAGAGGAAGAGAGAGAAGCGCTCCGTAACGTGAAAGAGACACACACACAATGGATACACACACACACACACACACACAACACACACACACACACACACACACACACACTCTCTCTCTCTCTCTCTCTCTCTCTCTCTCTCTCTCTCTCTCCATAACATAAAATAGCCTGGAACACACATGCATACACACGTACATATATGTGTAGGGAAACAGAAAATATCCTGTAACAGACACTCACAGATAGAGATTTGTGTGTGTATATATGTATCTCTCTCCTTGGCATGCCTTTGAGTGCACAATGAACACAGTGTGTGTCTGTGCTCGCAATTCAAAAAGACAGTCTTCAAGAAAGTACATGAAATTATCTATTATATATCTTTTCCTCTCTCCACCTCTCTCTCTAGTACTGACACTCTTTGTAACCGTCAGTTGGCCAAAACTGTGTGTTACAGGGCAACAATTTTTGGAGCAAGGTACCTCAAATAGGCTAACTTAAAGTGTGTGTCCAACATCCAGGAACCTTGACTCCTGTGGAATTGGAATTTCAAGGATCTTCAGACCAGTTGCATTGGAAAGTTGTGGTTGCTGCAGCCGCGGTCACGTAATCGGGATTTCTGACACTCTTCCCGGCTTCCCACAAGTAGAGTCAATGGGGAAGCCGGCGGGAAGTCGGAAATGCCTCCCGCTCCCACTGCTTGTTTGCCCACCCGTGGCCATTCCGTTTATCTGTTTAGGTAAGTAAATATTGACAAAGGATGGCCCAACAGTTGTAGGCTGTCTAGTATGTGTGTGCGTGCGTGTATATATATATTTAATGTACATGGTTATGCATAATACTTCTAATACTTCCCTTGGTGTAGAACATATGCACAGATGATAGGGCTGTATACATATATATTTATATACGTCAGCAAAGAACGCCTAGCGATCCGCCGCTCTGCAGCCAACCCCAACTGAAGCCAAGGGAACCGGTCAGCTGGCTGGCCAGAAGCGGCTGCTTAGGATCTCCATTTCTCCCAATCCCCGCGTTGAAACTGTCCAGAGAAGAGCAGAAAAGCTGGGCTTGCCTTCGAGCGTAAGGCAAGAGAAGGCCCCTTGGAGCGCCTAGGAAACACAGCTCACTGAAATGAAGGGAAAGTCACCAAGAGACAGATCGATGAGGAGAGAGTCCGTGGCTGGGGAAATGAAGGGACGTTCCAGCCCAACATGGCCGCGGGGCAGCAACTTGGAGAAAGCTGGACCCATAGGTGGAAAACCTCTTTCCTGAAGGTGGCCCTTGGGTTGGGTTTCCTTATTTGTTAGACTTCTTGACTGCTTGATAACAACAGTTCCTTGGGTGGTGCACCTAGCTGGGAATGCAATGCATCAGGCAGGGTGGCATTTACTTCTATGTAAACAAGTTTAGGATTGCGGGTGCAGCTCTCATCATCACCGCACCTTTGCCTTTCTTAGACGGCCGTTCGTGATCCTACCTGCTGTTGCCCAGTGACTCAAAAACCAGCTGCGTTCAGTCAGGCTTATTGGGGTTAGTGCAAATAGGAGTGTAATCTAAACAAAACTTTTAAGTAAACCCTTACATCTGAAATAACTGCTTATTTCCTCCTCTGCTTATTCCTGCCTTTATTCTCCTTTTTCCTTCTCTCCCTGATACATCGGTTGTCCAAACGACACCTCTGGACAGCTGTCGTTTGAAACTCCAGGCATAAAACGGGGGCAATGTAATGTTTTACACCATTGAATTCTCTACCCCAGTTTTTTGCACAATTTTACGGTATTGCTGTGTCACTAATGGAGGAGAAAAACAGTAACTTGGAGGGACAGGACATGCTTTGCATGCAAGTCCAAGGTTTAATCCATGAACTATTTTGACCGAGCTGGAAAGACTCCAGGTTGAAACAGAACAGTTGCCAGACAAGGTATAAAATAACTCCCTATTTCCCTGGGGTGATGATCTTGCTGGTACCAGGTGCCAAAACAAGGCATTCATGAGTTTTTAGATCTTCTAACTATCCCCTACCCCCAAACAAGGAGTAAATTTCACAACAGAAAGATGTGGGATCATATTATGCAACCAACAACCTTGTGTAACCTTTTAAGCCAAGCCTAAACATAACCACAACATTAAATAGAAAGAAAACTAAACTAATGACAAGTCAGAACAATCTTCCTTAAAATTGACAATGAAGATAGCGAAGTGGTGGGTAGCTTCTGCCTTTTAGCATCAACTATCAACAGTAAAGGAACAAGCAGTCAAATACACCATAGACTGGCATTTGGTAAAGCAGCCATGAAGGCCTTGGAAGGGTTATTCAAATGCTGTGATGAGTCTATACCTACAAAGATCAGAATCGGGCAAGCCATGGTATTCCCGGTGATACTGTATGGAAGGGAAAGTTGAACTTCAAAGACGCAAGATATGAAGAGTATTGACACTTTTGAACTTTGGTGTTGGAGAAGGCACCTGAGAATAGCATGGACACCAAGAAAACAAACCAATTAATCATCAAACAAATCAACCCAGAGTTCTTACTTGAAACACAAATGATCAGGCTCAAATGCTAGGAAAAGTGGAAGGAAAGAGAAGAAGAGGACGACCAGCAGCAAGATGAATGGACTCATTTACAGTAGCAATGAGTACACCAATGGAAGAATTGAAGAACCAGGTTAGGGACAGATCATCATGGAGAAAATCTATCTCTGTGGTTGCTAAGAGTGGACAACGACTTGATGGCACGTGATCAATCAATCATCAAACAGAACCACATTATGGCTAAGTGCAAGTAGTGAACAGAGCATTGTGCTAAGCCATGGGTGATTTAAATGATGGCTTATGAAATAAATCACAGTATCCCTAAAGGATGGTTTACAGTTCAAAACAAAATATATATAGTAACTATGAAGCCCAAACCTAACAAATTATATTACCATTTACAGCATGTATAAGCCTATCAGATGCATTCCTTTTGGGAAATTCTAGATGTGTTTTTAGAGCCTAATTTGGAGCCTGGAAAATTAACATGGATGGGTTTGGATGACCTTAAGATTGTACACCTGACTTTTGGCAAAGTAACTGGATGGAAGTAACATCTAATCATCTGGAATTCTTTCTGTCATCAGATTTTTTTATGGTGAGTTGGTAGGAAGACAGTATGCAAAGCCAGTCATATGGGCTGAATCTAATCCTACAAATAAAAAACATTATTGTTATTACTGTGCTAAAACATTTGTTATCTAATCAAGGATGGTCATAACACTTTTAGGAAACATAATATCAAGAACGGGGAAGGCAGACTCTACGACAAATGGCAGATACAATCCAGTAAAATCAAAGCCATGGGTCATGGAACAGAAATGAAACAATCCAATATCTGGTAAGACAAATTAAACTGGCATAAAAAGATCTCTTAGTATTTTTAGAATCACATCAGGGAAGGGACCAGACTACTGTTTCTCAACCTTGGCAACTTTAAGACATGTGGACTTCAACTCCCAGAATTCCCCAGCCAGCCATGCTAAACCATGCTAAACCACAGTTGGCTGAGTCCACAAATTGCATTAAGTCATAAACTATGGTTTATCAATTACAAACGTAGGCTTCATACAACACACTAAGCTCACACCAAATAAACCACAATATAGTTTAGAGCAGTGTTTCTCAACCTTGGCAACTTTGAGATGCGTGGACCTCAACTCCCAGAACTGGCTGGGGAATTCTTGGAGTTGAAGTCCACACATCTTAAAGTTGCCAAGGTTGAAAAACACTGCAGTAGGTCATCATGGTTGCTCAGAACGGCTGTAGTCACCCCACCAGGGCTAATCTGAACGAAAGCATATTGCCAGCCAACCAAGAAAGACATGAACAACTTTATCATCAAAGGACTTAGGGCTTGTGGGTCCTTCCCCATGCCACCAATCTGATTGAAAAAGAAAAAACTACTGCATAGAATGGTGTGGCCATAATGGACCTCAGATGGTTCTGCTTTTGCTTTCATGGCTTTGTGTGTGTGTGTGTATCAGCTGGCTCAACATTTTTGGACCAGGTTGAGTCTAAGCCCTTGGGTCTGAACTGATTTTTCAACTGTTCAGTAGCTCCCAGCTTCTTAGCAAATTGAAGCACTGAATCAGTTCTCCTGAAAAAAATGCTTCTTAACCTCGTCCCCCTACAACTCCCAGCTGGGTTGAAGATCACAGTTCAAAGTTATTGCAGAAAGTTAACAGAGAAAGAACATGATAGGGGCCAAGGATGTTCAGGCTATCAGAGATGCATACATGTTTTCCACAGAACTCATGTTGAAACTCAGGAAAATTTCAAAATTTCTAGCAACACACAATAGAAACCTATAGGCTATTTTTAATTTAAGGAGGGATGGGCAGAAGGCAGGGACAACTGGTAGAGGCCTGATGTCAAGGCTTTAGTAGTATTTAATGGTTACAGCTACTTGGAAATGCAACATGTGGAGTCCAAAATTCTGTTGGTCCCAAAGCAGATTTTGTGATCTTTGGTGGTTATTTCATTGATTTAAGGGATACTTAGAATGGAAGCTAATAGGTTCAGTGACTGGCTTTTCCTGTACAACCTGTTACTTTCTTCAGTTTTTTTCCAGGTGACTCATATTTTCCATCTCTCCTATGGTACATGCTGCTGTTGATCCCAATGCTTCATTTACCCTGTTCACCTCCTGGGTCTCCTAGCCTGTCAGCACTTCCTCTACAGGGCACCTTCTACAGAACAACCTGAGGTTTACCTTTTGCACAGCTCCTAAAGTAGAATCAAGCATAGTTTAAGAAGAAAACAGCTTCTCCCCAAATCCTAAGAAATACCATTTGCTGTACCCATTTGTACAAGCCCCACCCATTTTGCCTCATTGCTCCATTCACTGTGGCCCTCACACAGTAAAACATTGCCAGTTTTTCTGCAAGGATTTGCCTCATTGCTTTATCTAATGTGAACTGCTTCTTTCCTTGAAAATCAATCAGGGATTCACAATCCTAAGTATAGGATAGATCTGTAGAATCCTAGAATTGTAGACTTGGGAGGGACCCCAAGGATCAGCTGGTTTAATCCTCTGTGCAGGAAAATTAATTAAACCATCCTCCAGAAGTTGCTGTCCAGCCTCTTCTTAAAAACCTCTAGAGATGGTAACTTTACAATCTCCATAGATACACCATTCCAGTGTTGTACAAATCTCACCACCATTACATTTTTTGATATAACTTTAGCCCTAATGTGTTCAATGGGGTTTACTCTCAAGTCAGAGTACGTAGGATCTCACCCTCAGGCATAGAAGATCTGTGATGTGTTACAACTGGGATGCATTTGATCCAACCTTTATTAAGTTTACCCAGCAGACAAAGAAATCATGTGGCTGGTTGACTTGCAGATTTGTGTGATGGACAAACTAAGTCACTGCAACTTAGTCAACCAAACATGGGTACTCAGCCTGCTGTGTCTTCCCAGAAGAACAAAACAACCATGCAGAGGGAATGCAATAAGTCAGACGAGAGCACAATAGGTTTCATGTAGGAACCAGCAACTAGTATTCAGAGACTGACTTGCTAAAATTGAGATAATACATAGGTGGAATCACTAAGACTGGATTCATACCACAGGCTTTATTTAAACCACAATACAGTGAACCTATGCATTCCTTTTGGCCAGTTGGTCACTAAGGAAGTACAAGAATAACACATTCCCCACCCATAAGAATTTTCCCCCCATGGCCTTCTCCTTGGGAGACATTTCTAAAGCTGATTTCCTTTCATCAGATTGAATGAGAATTGGTAGGAAAAGAAATGCAGGAAAATGTCTTGATCCAGCACTATATTACTCTTCCTATGTTTGCCCATAATCATGGCCTCTCAAATTTCCACTGAAGTTGAGAAAACTGCTTGCTTGGAGATTTTCAGCTACATGCAGTATAGATAATTTTGGGTGTTCAACCACTGACTGAGAAACCCCTTTTGCAAGAATCCAAGGTCATTCAGATTAAAAAACTACTTGGGGTGCCTTGCTTTAGGAGTTCCCTGCAGTCTAAGGTGGAAACATTTTTGGCAGGAATCCGCAATCATGTTCCAGAACTCCCACATTGTTGGACATTCCCACCAGTAAAGAAAACATGATCCAATCTTTCCACGCCCTTCGAACAACAGGGGCTATAGCCAGGTTGTCTTGTACGTTTTTCTGAATGGAGAGGGACATTTATTTTGATAAGTTGCCAAGGACAATTAGAGATCTGTGGTTGTTTAAATGTATGTTTCTGTCCAGGATGAAAGATTAATGATATAGGAAACAGCATCCATTGAGTTTAAGGGGACACACTTCTTTACATGCATTTTGCATATAATGTGAAAGAACACCTACTGGGTAATTATTTAATACTCTTTTCAAGATGCAGTCCAAACATATGGTTCTTATGGAGCATGTTTCATTCAACTCAGTGGCAATTACTTCAGAGTAAACATATTCAGGATGATCTTATTAGTCTTCTGCAATTTTTCCCTTTCCTGATGTAACCGTGTCAGCGAACTGACAAAACAGGTTGCATGGGAATTTGTAGTAGATTCAGTAATGTGAGCTGTAGTTTAATTTTTTTTTTTTAATGCAGAAATTGATTGAAACCAAAGGTCACATAAGAGAAAATCCAGACCTGGCCAGAGAGTTATGACATATTGCTGGTAACAACATATAAACACTTTCCAGAGGAGGAAACATCTTACATTTCTTCTCCTGTGAACATCTGCAATGAGGATGAGAAGTTTTGGCAACAGCAAATTACCTCCCAAATGCTACTTGATTTCCTGCCATCCATCCATCTTTCTGTTCTGTTCTGTTCATGACAGGGATGCATAAATTGGCCTATAAGAGCATTTGCTATAGAAGAGTCCTACTGACTGCAATGGGATCAACTTTTAGGTGAGAATCCACCAGGTTGTATGGGTCATGTTGGCATGGTCCACAGCATCCATACAAAATGCATGTTTGGCTTTTGGTGTGGTGTGAGTGGTGTGTAAACTAGGTTCTCAAGACAGAAATGGCAGTCTGGTGAGCTGAGCATGTGTCTCTGTGACAGTAGGGACAATGAACCAAGCCATTCCATGCACATTCAACTGCATAGAGATTTACAGGGCCTTGTACCATAAGATGATATATCTCTATGTTTTCCATCCAAGTTGGGATGAATATACTATGTCCTATCCTCAGATATGAGCCTTAGTTTTGTTTTAAGCCAAGTGAGATCACTGCCACAGCTCCACCCATTGAAACAAACATTTCCTCATTCAGGAACAGCAGGTGAAGGACAATATTTCAGCTACAAGGTTTCCTGGGAAGGGCAGCCTACAGCCCATGGGGAGAATTTTACAGGATCATTTGATCTAAATATGTTTACTTTGGGGTAGAATTAAAGTTAGCCCCAGTTTCCCTAGGCCTGTCTCAAGCCATTGGGCTCCCTGAGTCTTACTTCAGCATTAGTAGGTAGAAAGCATCCTGCAGTCATTCTGGAATAGCAGGTTAGCTAGAAGGTGGAGTGAGACTGTACAAGATTCACATACAGAAACAGAGTTATGGTTTCTATCAACAGTGTTGACTACCTGGGACACTGCTTCACTCTAACTTACAGTATGGCTCCTATCTTATTTGAGGCCCCAGACAACCTATGAAGATAGACTAGGCCAGCGTTTCTCAACCTTGGCAACTTGAAGATGTGTGGACTTCAACTCCCAGAATTCCCCAGCCAGCAAGGCTGGCTGGGGAATTCTGGGAGTTGAAGTCCACACATCTTCAAGTTGCTAAGGTTGAGAAATGCTGGGCTAGGCTGAGTCACACTTACCCACAGTATGATTCAGCCTAGCCTACCTTATCAGGTCCAAGAAAGTTCAGAGCTGTGAAAAGAATCTCTTTGCTCTGCCTCTCACCACTGCATCACCCTTTCTCTAAGATGGATTCAACATTCACAGGAAAGCAGCCATCTTGCTGGCCTTCTTCTTTGTTATCCCAAAGTGTTCAGTTCTGAGGATTCCTGCTGTTAGCAACGGTGCTTACGAGAAATTTATGCTGGCCCACCTGAGTTTCATATTAAAACACAGGGAGGGAGGGAGCTGTGATGTCTCATAATAAAGACATTTAATTGTAGCAAAATTGAGCCCCTTATCTGGATTTTTATGGAAGCAATATCTGTCTCACATTATTGAGAAAGAAACATGCTTCCTTCTAGGTAAAAGATGTAACATTAACTGCAATTTAATTACCACTGGATTGAACTACACAGATAAAATACTTTGGCAGGAAGTAATTGCTTGAAAACTGAATTGCTGTAGTTTTCAGGCCAAAGGCCCATTTCGAAATCCTCTGGAAACTGGATTTCAGTGCCTCAAGAAAAGTTCCATATAAAATGCCCACGCTATCTGCAATGCAAGCACTCCATTGATGGAGACAGATGTTGCTGCTTTACTGTGTAAGCACCTTTGCTTCTTCCCCCGTTTGCTGTTTGAAAACTTACACTCTCTTTAAAACAGAATGAAAAGACACCAATAGATTTAGTCGCTGGGGCATCAATTACACATCTAAGCATTTCTCACAGAAGTTAAGGACACCAATAAACCAGCCTACAGTAAGCCCTGAAGGAAATTCCCGCTTTGCACCTGTGATAGACATGATATGCTCTCTCTATTAGCTTTAAGTGAAACCAGGGAGCTCAGCTCAAATCATAATGATTGTGCAAAGCAGAAACTGCATCTCCGATACTGGAGATGGGTTGTCCAAGGTGGTCTGTCTTTGAGCTAAAGTTGCAGTAAGCTTTAAGGTCGAGATGATTCAGCTTGTGTTGTGGCCCTTGAAGCAGATCGGGCCCTCTGGAAGAGAGGAAGACAATCAGTTTTGTTGTGTTTTGCCATTAAAGAAAAGGAAAGCAGGGTGGAGGAGGAAAAACGCATATTTTCACTAGCACGTGATTACAGATTCATAATTCTTTGGTGAAGAACAAGAAACTCCCTTTGATGAGATCCTTTTTCATATCTAGAAAAATCAAATGAACTGATTTATGAATCAAATGCTGCAGTTGTTGCTGGGAGCAAGCATTCCAAGATGCAATGCTGGCCTTGTAGCTTAAGAAATTTCAGTCTCCGAAACCTGATATTGTATTATGTGGCACTGGATCAGCTAGAGAAATAGGCATATATATTTCTCCTCAATATGCAGATGTTCTAAGGGTGCATATGCATGCATTTCTAAAACATGAGAACCCCAGTTCCTACAGTCCAAAATAGTCCAGTTAAGTCCAATCTTTTTGTTTGTGTTCTGAATTTGAAGATGCTTTCAGGTCTTCACATTCACTAAATTACCTCACAGAAATGGAAGCATTTCAGGGTGCAAATGCAGTAAAGTTGCATTTTGAACACTTGACATATTAATAAGGAAAATTTCCTTGCATGCAGAAGGTTAATATGTGAGGTGATGCAGACGGACCCAGGGGAGCAATGTTAATGAACAAAGGTAGCCAGAAGATCATCAAGATTATCTTGATAAAATCATAAAAATAATAAATATGTAAACATAGGCATTTAAGGGAAAAATCCTTGGCTTCATTATGCACTATTGTCACCACACAGATAAAACTTCTGTTTCCACTTTTGGAAATAATGTATTTATGATAAGCCGTAGTTAGGACTTTGCTCGGTGTAAAATGATTCCAGTATCAAGCATATAAGGGATTCAGGTCAACATTCAAATTGCTTTTTAAGAGGACTACCCCCACCCCTAACCTGCCTTTTGAGTCAATTGGAACATAAACTGAAGCTGGGTTGTAAAGCAGCAATCGGAGTTGAGAGATCCCATTCCATGCAAGGTCATGTAAATTAAGAAGCTGTCATAAAGGTTGACATGTGATATGGTGGCACACTAGGAATGGAGATCGTTGTTTCTTTGAAGGCCTATGGGAGAAGCAAGAGAGTCTACTTCAGTGGCAATGCCTTGCACCCAGAAAGTAGGCAGCAAAGTCCAGGAAGACATGAGACAAGGCACTGGCTGCTTTCCAGAGAAGAAGGGTCTGAAGGGCCCAAGGGGAGGAGAAACCTGTGGGACAGTGGAGAAATGACATTCTACATCAGGGGTCCCCAAACTCTTGAGCTCATCAACCCCTTCATGAAGTTTCAGATTATTCATCGACCCCCAAACATTTATTATATTAAAATAATTTGATAGTACTACTTTAACTATTAGTACTATGAATAATAGCAATAACACTGATCCCTTGCATAGTCCCATTGACCCTTAGGGTCAACGTTGATGACTTTGGAGAACCCTGTTCTAGATTCTGGACTTATTGCACCTTCTCCACTTAGCATCATTTCTAAAAAAGAGAAGATATATCTCAAAAGGGAAAGGGGTTACCAGTTCTCATGACATAATATGCTACTGTATAAATTTAACTAAATTCTCCTTCAAGAAGTTCAATTACAGGGGGTTTCATGGACAAGTTCATATGGTTTTCTTGGCACCCATACAGAAGTGATTTTCTTACGCCTTCATCCAGGATGACTTTTTGAATTTCTCAATCTCAGCTACACACCTGAGGGTTCCTGGTTATTTCCTATGCAAGTACTAACTAGTTCTTATCCTGCTTAGATTTTCAAAATCAGCCAACTTTGGCAAGGTGCTTCAGATTGATGAGTAAAGCAGGGCAATTCTTAATGTAACTGCATGGTTACAACTGTTGCTTTTAAAATAAAATTGCAATAGATCTCAACATGAGGAAGATGATTGTAAACAGGGGGGCTCAGCGTCTGTCTACAACAGTGGTTCTTAAACTGGAGGTGATTACACCCAAGGGGGTAATTTGGGCACATCCTGGGGGTTTATGGAGCATTTTGTAATTGCTTGTTTGTGAGTCAAGGATCCAGTTTGGAACTGCCTAGAAACCAGGAGAAAAACTTAATTCAGTTTCATTGCATTCACATTTAAATGTAATTAAATTAAATATGGTTAGTGTAATGACTTTTCAATCAGGAATTTAATTATTTTCCACTTAGATCATCTTAAAAATTTCAATGGTAACAGCTTTTGGAGGTCTTGGGGGTCACCCCTGACGTCCATATTCTTGTCATCTTCAGTTGCACAGTCCAGTCTTCCTTGAGATTTGAAAAAGGAAGTTTCCATAGTTCCTTGTGAAGTGGCCTAACCTATTCTACCTTGAGATCTGTACTGTCCATCTTATCACCTCACAATCCAAAATGGTACAGACTGTTCTGCCATTTCTGCACTCCTCATTCTGATGTAAGGCTAACTTGATTTGAGCTTCAGATATGAGCTATGCAAATCAGACATGGACAATTCCTGTACACATTTCCCTGCAAATTTTCTGGAAATGCAGGGGGGACAGAGAGAGATAAAATAATTCAGGACTTGATGTTCTCTCTCTCAAGCGGATGAGGAAAGTTCATGAGATTCCAGAAGATCCATTCAGCACATCATCCTGTTATTTGTACTAGCTTATGATGCATATCAGTCTGAAAAATTGTTACCCAATATAGGCTTTCAAGTGATGGTCATTGCTTGGGGTATTTTTAAAGGTGCAGTAAACAAATTTGAGGTGGTAACATTTATCAGTGGCTATTGTTTAATATAATTAAATAGAATCTCTTGGGGCTAGGAGAATATACAGCCAAACCTTGTTGGAGGGTGGCAACAGCGAGAGAGGTCAGGATGATTGCTTTAATGTTTTCTAAAGCACCAAAATGGTTATGATTGAAGAGAAGAAGCCATTGGACCTTATGCTCATAAAAGTTTTAGGAAAATTTCAGGGTGCACTTCCATGCCAGGAAGAGTTTCTCCCTGTTGAAGAAGTATACCTGCAAAGAGCCATCAGTGGGAGACAAACAGGAGGGGCATAATTGCCAGACATGGTCTTGAAGTTGAATCCACTGGCGCATTGTAGCATGAGGGCATCATAATGTTCTTAGGAAGTGCTTCTTGAGGTCTTATCTGTTCACCTGAGTGGAGAATGTCGCCTACTAGAGAAGTTTCAGCTGCCCAGCTTTTCATTTTCTTTCTTTTTCTTTCTTGGGCTGAGGACACATAGCCTTTGTAGGAATAAAGTGTGGCTTATGTAAGCTTGTGAGCAATGCCAAGTTGAAAAAAGGCACTGAACCACCCCCCACCCCCAAAAAATCAAGGGAAAAAAAAGGATTTATCTCCCCTGCTCCCAGTATCTAAGAGTGCCCTTCAAACTGAGTTGGGGGAGTCCTTTCTTGAAATCTATGTGACCTACTGGAGTAATTTTTTCATTTGTCACATCATGTAGAACAATTCTCTTAGCACTGGAACATGTTATGGTAATTTTAAAGTAGATTACTTAAAATGCATATTTGTAAGCAACCTTTTTCTTTCTCAGCTCACAAGGATGACATGGAGAGATACTGTTACAAGACTGAGCTGCAATTTCAGCAGATCATCACTTGACCTAATTTGGGAGTGCAACCTCAAGGAACTTTGTGCTAGAACTTCAAAACCCTTCATTAAAAAGGGCCTCGGTGTTCTGATGTTGCAGGGCTGAGGCTCAGCCTGATCTTTTCTTTGAGGAGAAAGAACAACCAAGATCAAAAGATGCTTTCCAAAGTCCTTTCTCACCCACCTGCCTGCTTCTCTTGGTCCACGGTTAACCCTTGGTGCTCTACTCCTGTTGCTTGCAGTATAAAGGTAATTTGGACATTTCATAAGTAGCAAAAAACACAAAAACGGGTGCAAAGAACCGCTTGTAATTGCATGATCACTCCTTTTAAGAAAGGTGCTCTGCTGAATGCCAGAAGAAATGGAACCAAAGCAGGGCAACTGAAAGGAAGATATCAGCACACGTGGAGAGACTCTACATTTAGCGAAGAACAAACATAAACCTGCTTTTAAAATGTGCAGGGGAAACCTCCCTTTTTCAAACATACAAGTAAAGTGGAAACTTCTCCCCCCCAGAAATGAGATTGGCCTCATCACTCCTGAGTTTTTGAAGGTCGCTCAAGACCTGGTTATGTCAGCAGGCCTGGGGACCCCAGGGACAGGTGAACTAGTAAGGCGGCTCTATTATTAACATCCCTTCACCTATTATTTTCCTTTCTGTTTTAGTTCTGTTTTTTATAGTTTTTAACGTTTTTAGTAATTACTATATTACGGTTTTATGTAATGATTGTTTAATTGGACGGTTGTACGCTGCCAGAGTAACTTTTTGTGAGATGGGCAGCCATGCAAATTTGATAGATAAATAAATAAATAATTGAAGACTGAGCATGCTCGAGAGTGATGGAATGTAGGGTACTGCAGTCAGTATCAGAGGAGCCGAGTCAATAGCACGCCTTGGAGGACCTGGCCAGCCAGAAGCCAAAAGAGCTCTGTTAAAAGGCGTGGACCTACTGAACATTTTGTTGCAAGTCCCACCTGACACCGCAGAACTGAAAAAAAGGTCCCTGAAGGAAAGAAACTCTCAAAAGCAAGGCAAGGTATTAGTGTCATGGGAGATAGAGGTGACAAGCGAGTGGAATAGGAGGAAGGGGGAAACATCCAGCGTCTCTCGAAATTGCCTTTCCACATTAGTTGAGAGGTTTCTGTTCCTTCAGCCAACCTTAAATAAACTGCAGGCCATGGAAAAAAAGATACCCAAGAGCTATAATCAAATCTTCCTTTGCATAAACAAACAAACAAACAAGGCCACAATCCTGGCTTGGCACTTTCCCTGGAGTAAACTCCACCAAATTCAGCGGAATTTATCCTGAGTAGACATGTTCAGGATTGCACCTGAAAACAGCTGGCAGCCTCATTCGTTCATTGAGTTAAGGCATGTTTTTCTGCATGAGCCGTACTTGGCTGGTTCCTCAAACTGCACTGTCATGAACCATCATGCCTTATGGTGTCATCATTATAAGTGTCATTATTATAAGCCATACATAACCAAACCGAATTATGGCTGTGTGTTGGACAACATGCTTACCCATAGTTATTTGAGCTATGGATAATTCAGTTTTCTAAGTTCAGTTTTCTAGGTTTGTTACAGAAACTGGAATCATAGCACATATGATGCTAAGTATGATTGGACTGAGAGCCAGTTTGGTGCAGTGGTTCATGTACCAGGCTAGAAACTGGGAGACTGGGAGTTCCAGTCCCACCCGAGGCACGAAGCCAGCTGGGTGACCTTCAGCCAGTCACTCTCTCTCAGCCCTAGGAAGCAGGCAATGGCAAACCACTTCTGAAAAACCTTGCCAAGAAAACTGCAGGGACTAGCCCAGGCAGTTGCCAGGAGTCAAAAAGTGACAAAGTCACACACACACACACACACTTGGATTATCTGTAATATAATGCATTGTGTGAACCCAGCCAGTTGATGACCACTTGAGTAAATACAGGCAATGTGGACTTGGATTTTTATGAATATTTTTAGAATACAGTAATGGCAATCAAGAGAGTCAATGTTTTTACTCCTTTGGCCATCAAAATTAGCTGCTTCATTAGCATGCTACTGGAAGTTAAGACAATTCGCAAAGGAGGAGGAGAAGGAAAAGAAGGCTTCCAGCAAATGATCAATCAATTTCTTACATCACTCATCTCTATACTTAAGACCTGCTCTGGAAATTTTGCCTAGGATTTCGCACATTGTGCTAAACCATAATGTGATTTCAGCTTAGCAAGGGACATAACCCCAGGCATTGTGGCTTATAAACCATGCTTTATGGTTGAGAATGTGCTAACCAAGCCAGCTGTGGTCGAACCAGTAAACCATAGTTAACCAAACCTCTATTTAACACACAGGGGAAGCTATCTATCCAGAGGATATTACACCCCTATAAAGTCCATTTTCAGGGAAAGGCCATTCTCTGCTTTCACAGAAGGGGAGACAATACCCCTTAAAATAAAAACCTTGCAAATAAAAATAACAGCCATTTTGCTCAGCAACTTTGTTTCTGGAAGCTTTTCAATGCACCCATGGTGATAATTCTATCATCTGTAACATTACCTTCAAAGTTATCTATCATCACATGGCATTTGTGTGACATTTGAACATACAGTGTTCTGGCTGTAACCAGAATCCTTTTTCTCATTGTATCTCACAGACAAAAGCCTTCAACATCATGTCTGAAGGCAAACCAGCTTCCTGTTGCCTTCCCCATTAATAATGGTGGGGAGTCTACTGTCGTTTCATCGGCAAAAGGGTTGCTATAGCCTAAGACCGTTTTTCTCTCAATTTTTGAATTGTGGCTTTGAAAGTCAATGGGTGCCTGGATGCTCAGCTGTGAAGATTTGCTATGTCCAAGTCCATTTTAAGGATAAAGAACCACAAGAAACTGGAAGAATCAGCCCTTGGAGTGATCCATCAAGGATTAGCTCCTGGACAGAAATATTTCCTGGTCATAAGTCTCACTCCTCCCTTCTGTTCTTTTCAAATAGCGTTCATTGTGATACCTGGAGATCAGCATCTGCTACGATGACGCAAGTGTGTTTTTCTTCTCTGGCAATGCCTAACTATAATTCCAGCACACTTTCTTTTCTTGAGCCCAGTTGGTATTTGAGCAGGACAGAAAGCCAAGCAGATTTACTTACCCCTCTTGTAAGTGACTTGTAGTTGCTTGGATTCCATGTTGGCTTCTTAGAGTTTGAAAACAAACCATTCAAAGGAGTCCTTGATTGAAACTTTTAAAACCAATCTCCCCACAGAGCATAGGAAAAGGTCAGCCAGAAGATGGCTGATCAAAAATGACTGTGATCTAGAGAGAGAGGCAAGTGCAGGGGGTGGAAGAGATGCCTGCCTCTACTGCTGCTATATGAGCAACACTTCATTGTAATATTTAAATTAGAAGAGGTGGGCACTCAGTCTGTGCCTATGTCTTCTTCTCCTAGAAACCACCCACCTCTTAGCCTGAGCCTACCCAATCCTGCAAGGCAGGAGAAATGGAGGTGGAGACATCACAGCTTTTAAAAGAGTTAGAGCTGGCTGGGGAATCCTGGGAGTTGAAGTCCACGCATCTTAAAGTTGCTAAGGATGAGAAACTCTGATTTAGAGTGTCTGAATATATTTTTTTCCTCAAGGGAAGCCAAAGGTGGTCTTCCTCAATAGTGTGGTCTACATGGGTTCCTGAGACCCTTAGTAGCTGCCCTGGCACCACAAGATCTGACCCAGGGCCCGTACTGACTAAATATCAGAGCTCTGTTTGGAAAAACCTCTGTGAGTTTGAGACACAGACCTTGGTTCTCATCCATCCCAAGGAATGGAAAAATCTGTCTTGAGCCAGGGAAATAAACGAAGGTGAAAAAAAGCAGAGAAAGATGGGTGCCATGTCCAGTGAGAAAGTAAACCTGCCCATGTTGGGTGCTTTTTAAGATAGCCTGATTTTATCCAGCTGGGCTTCATAAATACTACAGCCTGTCTTTTGTTCCACACTGATTCAGCTTCTTCATATTTTGCTAGGGAAAACAGTGTTACCTAGGCATCTCTGGCTGAGATATAATTGGAGGCTTCCCATTCCCTTCTTTTTCTTGCGGGGGGCGGGGGGGGGGGTTAAAAAAGACCAAAGATCTGAGAAACACTCACCATTGCAAAAGGACACACTGTGCTGAAACAATTCAAAAAAATTGTACAGGCCAACTGCTACGGTCAGATTTTAGGTAGCTTAAATATAAGTTACAAAAAGAACATTTCCTTCCATACAGGTTGAGAAGGGAAGATTCTGTCCTCTGTAAACCCTCAAAGGCAGGAAAGACTCATTTGCAAAGGTTTGCAGAGTATTGAACAGCTGGCATTTGTTGGATGACAATCTTGATAGCAATATTGGTAGGTGCCCTGTGCGAAATGGCCTCCAATCTCCCCTACACATTTTCCTAATTTTTCCACCTGCTCCTTTCTCTGGAAAGGGAAGGGAAATGAACACGGGACAAGTGTGATGGAGGCCCTCCAAGTTGCAATGCTCTGTATCTCAGCGCAGCAGACCAGCACTAACAGAACCAATAACTTCTCCGTGCCATTTTCCACAGCTTAAGAAAGTATTGCCTGAAGCTGTCGTTTGTCCCACTGAGCAGAGGAAAAGAAATGCTTCAAGCCAGTATGAGGAACATCATTTTGGATCTGGATAATGCTTTATCGAATGTTTCATTACCCAACTAGGTAACATCATCAGTGCTAGTGAGTGTGGGGTTGCTCTCTGTTTATATACAATAACTTGCCACTATGTAGGACATTATTTAGGACAGACACTACGTAGATCCAGACACTCTGTAGGACAGATAGGCAGAAGACTAGCAGAGGGCGTCCATGAACACCAACTAGCAGTCAGAAGACATGATGAAAACTCCTTAGTCTCACAACACATGGACAGACTCAACCACAGTTTCAGCTGGGAAGCCGTGAGCTTCCTAGATTAAACTAAATCCAAAAACGCCAGGGAATTCCTGGAAGCTTGGCATTCAGACAAATCAACCATCAATAGACACATAGTGATAAACCACATTTACACACCATTCAAAAAAGACAGTTAAAAAGCTAAGAAGGAATCAAAAAGACCAGAACACATCCTCTCCAGCAGTCAACACCCAGATAAGCAGGGATTAACACCAGGCAAACAATAAAGCAGAAGACAATACCCTAATCAAGGAACTACCAAGGAGAAAACCACACCCCCACCAACACTGGCAGGGCAAGCTACTGCAGTTAAACAGGGAGCAAACTCCACACCCACTAGCACTGACGATATTACCTAGTTGGGTAATGAAACGTCTACAAGCCAACAACCAGGCTCAGAGAGCACCAAGGACTCCACAGTTCAACCCTGAGCTACAGAGATTCTCTTCCATTGGAATGCTTTATCGATGCAACTCCAAGCTTAAGTTGCAGCTGTTAAGCAGGTGAACTAGGGAGATTAAGTAACCAAGGCAGTTTGATCAACTTATTACACTTGGCAGAACTGAGCTGCGGCGTGGACCAGTCAGCTGCCTGAAGTTTTTTTGCTTCCATCTCATTAGTGCAACACACCACTAGGTTGGATTGATCTTCAATGTCACCTTGACATCTTACAAAAAAAGAAATGAGCTGCATCCAGGCTTTACCTCACAGGCAAATTATCCTATCAGAGCCACCCTCTCCTCTCTTAGTGATGATGAATCAGATCAAAAGAGCCTCTGTTTGGAACATCTTGTTGTCCCAAATAAGTACTGATCCTTTTCCATCTGGCCTCCACAATTCATCAGTAAAATCATTAAAATGCCAAACCACTCCAATAACAATAAAGCGGCAGAGAAAGAAAAGCTGACAAAGAGCAGCTATCTCCAAAACAAGCTTTGTGGAAATGCTGGGAGCCCTCCTGTCTCCTTTTATTTCACAAAATAGCTTATTAGCAAGTCAAAGCCAAGGGATAGCCCTCAAAATGCTGTGGAGCTCCAATTCCAAGCAGCTTTAGACACCCTACAGAGTGATACTGTGAGTGGCAAATGAAGATGCTACCTGGCAGATGAAGGTGCCATCCATGCAACTTCAGGGCCATACAATCAATGCAATATCATCACTTTTTTCCTTACTACAAAAGTGGTCAACCTGTAGACCCTCCGATGTTGCGGAGCTACAACTCTTCACAGCTCCTACTCATGGGATAAGGGATGCTGGGAATTGTAGTTCAGAAAACCTGGAAAGGGATGAGTAATTATTACCATGGTTTATTCTACTTGTATACCACTTCCCATTATTCCAAATCTTGAAGCAGTTTGCAGTCCACAATTAAAATGCAAAATTTAAACAGTAGATTAAAACGGTTAAAAATGCATCCCATTTAAAAAATAAGGGAAAGACCTTGGGAGGGAGCAGGTAAGTAGGTTTTCCACACTTGATATAGTCCAGATCCTGAACCTGGAGCCATGGTATCTATACCTAACCACAATGATGCCAAAATAATGATGTGCATTGTGATGTCATGAGAGTCTTCTGTATTTGTGTCACAATGTTGCATGCAAGTACATAAGAACAAGATCATGATCGTGATGTCACGATACAGATTTTGTCCCTTGGTGCAGACACCTGTCCCCTTAGCATAGCTGAGTTTCCTCACTGCATCCTTTTTCCTGAGTGATCTTTCAGAATAAAATTCTGTAGCATCTCACTTAAAATTTGTACTCTCACCAAATTTATTTCTACCCCTAGTGCTCTGGGAAGCTGCAGGTTGAATATGAAGAACCAGAGGCAGTAGGAATGTTCTTCCAGGAACAGTAAACTTTTGGGCAACGATTAAAGTTGTTCAGGAGATTCCTGGGAATGCATGGTTCTGTAAAGTCCCCTTTTCCTCCTTGGGAGTCTCCAAGAAGCTTAGGGCAGGCTGGATCTTGTCAGCAGTTCCACATGTATATTTTCAAATCAGCAAAACAGTTTGTTAGCACAGGATGGCATCTCCATAGGGTTCCTTTCTTTGTGTTGTATTAGCCAACTTGAACATTAAATGGGATAATAACGTTAAAGAAAGATACACTCATTTCAGGATGCAAGAATAGATTTGTTCTGCTCATCGGGAGGCACCTGAATAACCTATAGCACCAGATGGGACACCCCGGGCTGTTGTCCCTTCTAAAAGGTGCCATTGAACTATATTCTTAAATGTGAATTGAAGGAGAAAGTTGGGTGTGCATTAATTGAATTGAATCAAATTAAATGAATGTACAGTAAATTTAAATTGAATTGTACTTGGTTTTTCTCCTAACCTCACCAACGTCTTTCTCCTGGGATCATCCCCTTTGTGGAATGCCAACTGTGGCCTTTAGTTTAACAAAGGATGCACAACTCCCTCCCTCCCTCCCAACATACACACTACTGTAAAACGAAGTATACACTTTTGAAGTCCTTGCTCAAAATACAGATGGTCTTGGGAAGCAAATCTTTCTGTGCTTGGTCCCAAATGCCTGCATGTTAAAATGGATCATATGATTTGCTGGATGTCTGCTTGGACATCCAAGTTTTAAAAATAGAGGCCAAGTTTTCATTGCAGCAACTAAAGACTCGTGATTAGGTTACACACCACTTACATAGGAGGGACAGTCAAAAGCAGGGGTGGGTTTCTGGGGCAACCGGCCTAAAGATATGGTATTTCATAGGGTCCTTTTCAGGGAAGGAAAACAAGCAAAGGAGTAGTGAGAAAACATGGGGAGTTATGACTGGAAGGGACCACCATCTATTTTTTTTAAATATAATTTTTATTGAAGAAATTGTTGACAAGATAAAAACAATACAAATATTAGAAAAGAAACAAAGAAAATAAGTAAGAATAGTGAATCAGTTAGATAGAAAATAGAAAAAGAAAAAGAAAAAGAAAAGAAAAGAAAAGAAAAGAAAAGAAAAGAAAAGAAAAGAAAAGAAAAGATTATAAAGCAGCAGCTTCCAATCTTTTTGACAGCGGTTATAAATGCATTTATATTTTACCCTCTCTCCCTAAGGTTATATCATAACTGGAAGGGATCACCATCTAGATGAGCAGGGCATTCGCACAAAATGGCGGCCATAGTAAGGTTGGCCAGTCACCACGGTGACCATATTTTCTTGGAAAAAATAAAGGAATCTGAAAAAGGGACAAATCTGAAAGAGGTTGAGTAGTTAAGAGAGGAAATATAGGAAGAAGAGAGCATTTGTTGTATTTTAAGAGATGGTGATAAGTTACTAAAATTGTTTATACTTGTGATAAAGGGGGAAGTTACTTTTTTATATGTTTTTTCTTTTCTTTTCTATACTTTTTTTTATTCTTATATTTTTTGTAATTTGTATTTGTCTTTATTTTTACTCATTGTAATCTACAATAAGAAGTATTATTAAAAAAAAAGAAACTAGGTGTCTGAGAGCCCCTTTTCTGACTCCCAAATTTTATTCAAAGGCAGAAGCTTTTGTGAGCTGTGGCTCCCTTCACAGGATGATGAAGTGAGCTGAAGTTCACAAAGGCTTCTGCCTTTGAATAAAATTTGGGAGTCAGAAAAGGGGCTACTAGCCCCACCCCCCTCCGATCTTCTGCTGCTATAGACTAACACAACTCTCTTCCTGCAATGTCTTCAGTCCCTGGAAGTATTTTTCCCCCCGTCCATTAGAGCTGAAGAAACCAAAATGTTTAAAAACGGCCTTGTGACATTCAGATGCACTCATCTGATCTATTTACTCGGCTAACCCTTCTCCTCTGAAATCCCGTCCTCTCATCAAGTGGGAGAGGCAATTAACGTCAAGACAGAGCCCTGGCAAAACGGCTGCATCGTTATTTATTTATTTTTTGAAAAAGATAAAGGAAATGAAAGAAGAAAGAAAAAAAGCAAGGGAGGTTCTCCAAAGAAATTCGATCTGTGGTTTCACTCTGCCAAAAAATAAAAAATAAAAATCCCATAGCGGAGAGCAATGGGGAAAGCATACAGGATCAGCTTTGCATGCCTTCCTCATTCCTCAGCCTCTTGCATGCGTGGTCTGCATGACTGGATCGCGCCGCAGACCACCTTAAAACTGAAGCTGACGCAACTGCAGAGGGTTCTCTTGTATCACATGTAAAGGCAGCCGGAGGAAACTGCCTTGGCAAAGTTGAGACTTGGAATGGATTGCACAACGCTCTAATGCGGAGGTCCGGCATTAGAGCAAGTCCTTGAGAGTCTTGGATCCATCCCTCAGAGACCTCAGAAGACTTTGCAAACTGGTCGCAATGTTTAAAACTGCCGAAGCAGAAAAGGATTAAATGCATCACTACAGAGTAATCTTATTAACTATATGAAATGCTGGCTTGAATAGGAAGGTAGGGACAGACTCCCTTGAGATAAGCTGAACTCCTGGTGACATCATGGACATGTAGGTCCCATGAGTTCTCTTGGCAGACGAATGGAAGGAGCTTGACATTGTCTTCTTCCAAGGAAGGGAAGGGACGGGAAGGGAAGGAAGGGAAGGAAGGGAAGGAAAGGGAACTGTGGAATGCTATACTTCCTTTTGATCCAAGGGAAGAAATCACAGAGGAAGTCTTTCCATGGGTCTTTTTCAGATTGGGAAGTGTGGGTCACCATGGAAGCTTCAGAACATGGCCAGATACATCACACAACAAACCTTTCCTCTGCCCCGCCCGACCTTGTCAGCTGAAAACACACAGTCAAGAGGAACGTGGAAGACATTCTCAAGCACTGTGAAATAGGCAGAAAAGTAAAGCAGCTCAAGTAACCCATGCCTTTTTCACAAGGGAAGCAAACTTCTGAGAAACAACAAAAGCATATTTCAGCACCACCATGTCAGTACTTAGCACGTAATTACAGAAATCACCTTTGCTTGGTGATGTGTCCTTGGTGGGATGTGGGCAGCAAAAATAGGAAAGAGTGATGTTGCCTCCGAAGCAAGAATCAAAAAATGTTGTCCACCCATCCCTCTCCCAAAGACTTTCAGATGTGTTTAGGCCATGAAGACATCAACCCTCTTTTCCCATGAAAGCTGAGAGAAATGCAATTTCCTTTTCCGTGTGGGATCAGATGCAGGAAATTGTTCTTCCTGCACTCAATAGAAGGGCCTCATTTCCTATTTATTTGCCAGCTCTGGGTCAATTCACATGGCCATGGAGTTGGCTGGTTCTTTTTTTCGGCTGGACAGGCAACAAACTGGCCATCCAATGCAGATGGGAAGTCCCTGCAACTCAGAGTGCTGGAAGACATGTGAGAAGTAAGCATAGCTGAATTAGCTCTAAGAGTAAAATCCACAATGCTTTTGTTAGGTCAAGTGCAATTGTACAAAACTACTGCTAGCTTCTGACTTACAAGAACCCTGTCCCAGACCAACTTGCCTGATGGTCAAAAAAAGGAGAGGAGAAGAACTAAACATAGCGCAGATCCTTCAGTCATGTTTGAACCAGTTTACCTTCTTAGATGGAAGGATGGAGAACCTTCCGATATGCAAGTCTGTCTTATCAAACACAGAATGTTACTTTGTGAGAAGGGCTCATTCAAAGCTTGTTGGAAGCAAGGCTGAAGGTGGCAAGTGGTAGACAAGTCCCACCAAGCTGATGACAAGAAGTACCATGCAGCTTGGATTACTCACAGAAACCATTTGGCTCTCTTGATCTGTACTTATGGATCAGGGTGATTTAGATTAGGGTGCCTTGTTGTGGTACTTGGGTCATACATCACTCAGCAATCCGAGACAGTGTGGCCAAGGTTAATGGGAGTTGCACTAGAAAATACCTGGAGGTGGCCAAATTGGGATTAATCAGAAAATAGACTCTGGATGATAATAATAATATGTAATTGGTTGGTAAGGGGTTCTTCTGATTCCTTTAATGCTCAAAAGTGAAATTGCACATTTTCAAAAACAAGTACCGATCACATCTCTTTCAACCAGTGTTCCTGGTCTGCAAAATATGAATGTTAATCTGTTGCCCTTGAATGTGGTTGCCTGTGCAGCATGAAAGGGGACTGTTGACTCTGTAATTGGATTATCCCTATATTGTATATTACTTGAACCATCTGGGACCACCTTTAAACCACTAATTTGCACTTGACTTCAGTCTTATGCAACCATGTTAACTTGATTCCATCCTGAGCAGTAATGTTGTATTTGGCCCCACTCCATGGCCACCACCATTTGGTGGCTGATGGACTTTAGGGCATTCTAGTAAGACAATATAAGAAATGAGATCTGCTAGTTCAAAATCTGTACAATCCTTCTGTGGATATATTTTGGACAGGAAAGGCTGAGATATGGGTAGAATTGTTCTACTTTTGGCAGGGAATCAATGACCTTTGCTCTCTGCCACATAAATTCCCTTTCCTTATAGTCAGGAAATCTGAAAAGATGCCAGCCATGCTGGCAAAGTTGCTGAGAAAAAGTTCTAGATATTGCTGGCATGGGTGTGCAGGGAAGTCTAATGATATTGTTTAGATTAAGAGCAGACAAAATCATCTAATAAAGGAAGACTCCATTATTCATTTTTGGTTGCAATGAGTCAACATCATATTTTCAGATGACATGGGGTATTTTTTTCCCTAAATAACATTTTAATAAAAATCCATTGAACATAACAATCTGCTGTTGATATTCACACATGGATTAATTGCTGGCAGAATGGAAACATTTAGTTTTCACATGATGGGAAGCAACAGCCTTGAATCACAGCAAGAATGAACACATTCCAAAATATCTCTCCAGTGATCCACAGCCAACCATACTTTCCATCTGTTGAAAGTCACACGACAATCTCACATATCTTCCCTAATGCAGTGGCCTTCAGATATCTTGGACTCAGAACATTTCCTCACTAGTGACTTACAGCATTTTGATAGCATCACCTAGCCATCATCAAAGGGATACAAAGTCTGTCCACATTACCATAGTGGTAATTTTGGTACCATGAGGGTTAGATGAAGATGCTATACATCGCTAGTGAAAAAATGGCCCTCCCATAATTTCTGACCAGAGCCACCAAAGAAATGCTGAGAGTAGAAGTCCATTATATCTAGAAGGCATCATGTTGGGAGGGCTGAAGGCTGATCTAACACATGGGAAGGCAAGAAAGGACAGGTTCTACCTGTGAGTCCTTGTCCATGGGATCAGCCTTGCAGCCAGAAAAGAGCAATCAACTTCACACACTCACATACTTTAAAACAAGAACCTCCATTCATGTATAGGAAAAACCACAGACTGCAATCATCATCCCTCAAGAATCAGTCTGGCTGGGTTAAAACTTTGAACGATGCCATCACGTTATATGACCATTCTTGGCTTAGTGGGTCACATGAACCCAGCCATTGTGACTTGTAAACCAAAGTTGATGGCTTAGCCTGTTAGGCGATCCCTCTAATTGTGTTTTAATCCCCAAACTGTGGGTAAGCAAGCCATATTTAATGAGTTGTCTGAACCCAGTACTTTATCTTTCACACACAACCCAGGAGCACATACTCCTCTAGATGGACAGATGGTGCCAAACAAACTTATCTTCAGTGGTGATGTTTTTTTCTTTTAGACGTAGGAGGTTCAAACTCCTAGGGGCCATTTCATTCCATGGCCTTGAGTAGAGTGATCCTGAATTGCAGTGACCATCCTTTAAGAGAAGCAAGAGAAGCAAGATTTCTGAAGCTTTCCTGTCTAATCAAGAGGATTGAACTGAACTAATCACCTTGATCATTAGACTCTTCTGTTTAATGATCAAGGTGATTGAACTGTCAGCCAAGCTTAAGTCACCAGGTGGAATATCCAGGTATGGGGCCCAGCCAATCACAGACAACTAGCAATATTCCATGGACAACAGGCGTGGCCATGCAAATATCTTGGCAAGGAATCCACTGCCCTTAGGAGAGATTGCCTGGAGGCATTTAAATAATGATATTTGCTTTCCAGGAAATGCAAGTTAGTTCACACATCCCCAAAGCCATTATTCATTTGGCATGATTTCAGCTTAGCGTGATGTTTGACGCCAGACATTGTGGTTGTAAATCAAAATGTGTGGCTTAGCATTACTTATGAATCTAGCCACGGTGGCTTAGACCACAAACATGGTTTAGCACAAACTCACTAATGTCGTGTCACTGCTCTCTTCCATCTCTGCTGCTCAAAGTTTAGATGTGGCTATTATGGAAAGGAAGGAACAAATTAACTGATGTTAACCAAATAAATTAAAAATGAGGGGGGGAAAGCTGAATAGTTTAATGGCTAGTCCTTCAGGAAACTGCTTAGCCTGACTAATTTTTAATGTTGGTCACCAGAATTATGGGCACCCCCAAGTTCATTGTCGGCCTTGCAAGTAAACCACATAGGAACCACAATCAGATGAGCTATTTCTACCTTATTGTAAAGCTACATTGACAAATCTTGCAAGTCTGAAAGTGCAATTCTTTCCCTGTCTCCTTTACAGCCCAAGAAACTAAGGAGGGTCTCTTCTGAGGCTCTTGCCCCACCCACTATCCAGCTGTGGGCTATGCTCCCTCTTATCTGACCGTTCCCTAGGCAGCGTCTCTGGGCCCAGTCTCCCAGGGTGATTCCCACATACCATTACATTCATTTATTGAAACACTGTTCCCTGCCCTAGTAATAATATTGCTACTATTACCACTAATACAACAAGTATTCCTTACAGTTGTAATAATAGTAGCAGGGTAATGCATTTTCTTTGCACAATGAAAACACTTTAGTATCTCAGCAACTCCATGGGATGTAGAAGACGACAAATTCAACCCCTTGCACAATCAATGTGTCCATAGGCACAAAAAGGATAGAATTATTTCTGCCCAGCTCCAAAATACCCTCATCAAAATAATTCACCAGCTCAAGCATTCTTGGGAACCAATCTGAGAACAAAAGGAGGAAGGAGGACACGTGGTGTAGATTGCTCCTTCAGGAAACTGCAGGAAATATTTCTGGTGTTTTTTTTCCCCTCCAACATGGCACGTATGTTCTCACACCTACATGCTTCCTCCAGCTCTTCCGGTAGGTGTGGTTGTTGCAGCTGTAACTGTGGACTGAAAGAAATACTAATGAACAATTCATCTGCTTGTATGCGTTATTGGCCACCTTCCTAGTTCCTGCAGAACAGGACGATGGAGAACTTCTCAGGGTCATTTTGTAGGATTGACATGAGCTAGTTTTTATTCCTTCCAACCCAATGGAATGTTGGAAAGAAATTATCTACACAGTCTGGGGACTCCATCCATCCATCCATCCATCTGCTTGTCAGCTGGATACCTCTCTGAAATCAGAATGGAATGGGTCCAAATTTGGTCTGAGGGTGGAAACCACCAAAAGAAAGCTTAAGTTGAAAAATGGGCAAATGTAGGCTGCCAAGAAACAAAATCCAGAAAAAATGTTCCCAGTGTATTCCTTTGGGAGAGGCAGTTCAACAGCAGCTTGGAAAGATTTTGACTTTTATCTTCTAAGCTCACCTCCTTCCTGGTCACACGGTCCAGAGGAGCTGCTATGAGTTTGCAAAGAATTCCAGAAATCCTGCTTTCCCTACCTTGTATCACAATAGACTGTCCTCCAGTCTACGTTTTTCCTGCAGGAAGATCATATTTTTAAAGCTGGCCTTTTAAAATTAATTTTCAATTGTAGAATCCATCTACGTTCACCATGTAAACAGGGATGGCCAGGTTGAGCTTGCCAGAAACGCTCCAAGAGTGTTTCCAAGAGCAATGAAACAAGAAATCTATGGAATTTCATCGAGTCAATCAGCTGTATTGGTCTTAATTTGGTGTAACTTTTATTAAATCAGATTTAGTTTATATTCTGGGTAAGCTTCTGGACTCCAAGGGCTACATCTGATATTACATCATGCCTGTTGGGGCCATGCTTGTCTGTATGCACACCGATACACACATACAGACTCCCTCCCTCCAAGTTCTGCACAGTATCTATGTGGACAGAGTCTGTTTCTGAACTAGCATTGCTGGGAGAAAAGTAGAAGGTCCTTCATTTCCTCCTAGTGAGGTTGATTTCCTTCAATCTCCTGATCATCTGATTCCCCCTTCCCCACACAACACACTGAAAAGCACGCAGAATTCTTCAGGAACTCTGCAATGAAGTGAGGGAAGGCAAGTTGTTCCCCAACCTCTGAGACAGCCTGCTTCTGGAGCTGCTGGTTTGCTGAGAGGAACACAGGAAGCCTCATAATGCCAAGATGGAGCTCCTTCACTTTCCTCCTAGAGAAATTTAGCAATTTGCCAGTTAGATGACCAGCTGCCAGCTTGGGACTGTCTAGGCTGGGGCTTCAGATCCAGAGCCGGCTGCTCTTTCAGATGCCTTTCATGGGCTGCCCGTAGCTACAGGCCACAACCAGCTCACCATTGCACTACACCGTAACTTCACAGTAAATTTGATTGAACTTAAATCATGCACAGTGCTGTCGACTGATAACCAACTCCTTTGAACTATGTAGAAATGATTTTTCAGCAACTATATGTTTAAGCTGCTATGGGCTAGCCCAGAATCAAGAAGCTTGGGAAAACTGATCCAGAGATTATAGTCTTTGGCTGCTGTATTTCTGGTAATGTATTGGGTGCGGGAGCCACTGAATCACAGAAAACGTTGCCCTGTTTCCCTGGAAGCCCAACACAAAAGAAAATGTCCTTTCTGGCTACATCAATCAGCCAGAGCTTGAAGAGCTGACAGATGTTAACTGAGGTTTAAGAGATGTCTGGTGCAAACCTGAAGCTCTGTTTTACATTAGGACACCCTGTATAAGGCACCCATAAAGATATGAATGACCCAGCCATCAGTAGACTTCAAATCTCCTTCTGTAGCAGGAAGGAGTATGTGGCAGCATCAGGCTAAGACAGAGAGGAATTGTCTTGGAGCCACCAGCATCTATTACTCTTCTTTAGAGGCTTTCATAGGAGATGTAACCAAGAGGGACACCAGCAAAATTGTGTTAAGAAAAAGGATCTCTGGACATGTATATTTTTCTCTCTCTTGAATCTTTCACCAGAGAAAGACCGATGCTAATGGATTCTTTGAGAACTGCTTTCAGGGCTGGGGGCAGAATCTGTTCTAGCAGATTGTTCAGAAGTCCATAGCAGATTTTTTTTAAACAACTCTATGGAACTTTAACAGAAATATAACTCCCTGCTAGCAAAGGAAAATGTGGCTTGCATAATGAAGCGTTCTAAGCCTCAGTAGAGGTGAATATGTGTAGCTCAGGGTTGAACTGTGGAGTCCTCGGGGTTCTCTGAGCTTGGTTCTTTTCTTGCAATGATGATCACCAGCAATCACCACCCAGATAAGCAAAGGTTACCATCAGGCACACAATCAAGCAGTCAACATACGCTAATCAATGAACTACCAGAAGAGCAAAACAGAACCCCCACCCCCACCAGCACTGGCAAGGCAGGCCACAGCAGATAAATAGAGAGCAAATTCTCATCCCATTTTAGCACTGAAGATGTTACCTAGCCAGGTAATGAAACGTTTGTAAGAAAAGAACCAAGCTCAGAGAACCCCAAGGACTCCACATTCTAAGTCTGAAATTTCAGTTTAACCTTACAGACATGTCTACCTTACGCAGGGCTCTAAGGATGTGCTAAAATGCAGGAGGAATAGTCTATCTGCCTTGTGCAATTCAGTTCCTCCTTGAAACGCACCTAGCCAGGTTGCAACTATTTAAACTGTTGCCTGAAATGACAGGAACATCTTTCCCTGGAATGAATGAGGCAACTGCAAGCATTTCATCCGTTCAGTTTTTCCCTGGCATTTGTTCATGTATGAGATGGTTGGTCCTCAAGGGAGCTAACAATAACTTTCAAAAGCCTACTAGTGAATGAATATTGTTGTTTTCCTTAAAGCAACAGGATGCATATTTGCACATGGAAAACAGTGTTTCCCCTTCCCCTTATGGACCATTCAGCAGCCAAGCACTCCTGACGTCTTCAAGCAGTGCCTAAATATAACTTGTTTGGTCTGGTGGTGGAAGAAGAAACATTTTTTTGCAATTGAGTTCCACTCACTGTAAGCCTTCATTCCTGCACGTTCCTTGGCAGGATTTGAAAGTGGTTTGCCACGGCTTTCTCTTGGGCTAGAAGCCATCCAGCAAAAGTGGCCAATCTTTTCAAAGCTGGAGGATGCTTTCAACATCTTTTGGAATCCTGGTGGGATAAGGCTGCAAAGAGGGTGGGGCTGCATCACGGGGATGAGGGCGTAGCTAGGTTGTTTTCATTAGCTGGTTTTCTTTGAAAGTGGTGCAGGCTGGCACGTCGGTTGTTTTCCTTAGTATTTAAAAACTGCGTAAGCCTAAGCTTGTGTGACAACTTTGATGCACTCTCCTCCTGAAAATGTCAAGAAGCCACGCGGCCAATGTGGCTTGGAATCTGCAAAAAGAGCTTTCTGGGATTTACACAGGCAGGAGTTCAGCCAGAGAAAAGTGGCAACCTTAAGGGTTAGGGTTCGACTTACAGAGTCTCAGAGTAACAGATGCCCTAGTCCAGTGTTTTTCAAACTTGGCAACTTTAAGAGGTGTGGACTTCAACTCCCAGAATACCCCAGCCAGCATGATTTTATAATTCTGGGAGTCAAAGTCCACACCTCTTAAAGTTGCCAAGTTTGAAAAACACTGCCCTAAACCCTTCAAATATTTCCAAGTATGATTTTCATTTATTCCCTACAAAGGCTTCCTCTGAATTCACATTTTTCATTTCAAACCCTTTTGTGAGGGGGTTTGCTACATCCATTTGAATCTGTGATGACAAGAAGGAGATCAGGGGCTATATATTAGCTATGATTGCTGTGCTATTAAATAATAAAACACCTAATGCACAGGACTCAGAAGCATGCTATGATTACACCATGCACATCGTGCCGTCTTCATGTAAATGGCATGAATTAATGCCATTTGCATCCATCAAACATAAATGACATCATTTGCATGGTGTCATAATGCATGGAATATCATGTCCCCTCCCTTCCCTTCCCATGAACATCCCTGCCTGAGTGATGCTGCTTCAAGCTGAGCCATTTCAGATGAATGTTTGTATTCTCCAATGCTTTAGATAGCATGCAAACAGGCAAGACTTAAAAAGACTTGGTCACTCAAGATCAGTGTTTCTCAACCTCAGCAGCTTAAAGATGTGTGGACTTCAACTCCCAAAATTCCCCAATCCCCAAGGCATCCTCCCTACTCTGAGCAAAACCCTTTGCTTCCAAAGCAAAGCATTTCCTTCTTTGCCTAATGGAATCCACAGCTGTCCCAAAAAAGAACAGCCGAGATTTTGTTCCCCAAATGCAAATAAAAGGCAGAATGCCTTAGAACAAATATTTCTCTTCTAGTCTCAGGACAAACCAGGTTGCAAAGGTTAATCAAACAAGGAAGGACCATCCAAAGCTTGCAGGTCACTTTTCATTACAGGTCAAACCTTTGAGAAGGGCAGGCAAATAAGATGATGATGTCTAAGGGAGCATTGCTTATCTCAAGTAGAACACCTCTGGAGGTGCAAGAGAGACATCTGCCTCAGTAAGACTATTCATGCAAAATGCAGATGACCTTAAACAGTCCAATACTAAATCATCTAGAAGAAGGTTCTTACAGTGTACAACAAAGTGGAGCAACAAAATGGTTTCTAGCCTTCAGAACTGGAACTGCAATCTTAAGAATGGCTACCAACAGCCAGTGGTGCTATCACAGTAAGACTTTAGATGTACTCTATAGGACCCCAGTCAACAAAATAAGCAAACAAGCCCCCTGCATCTTGAACTTATTCAACCCATGTGGCCTTCTAAAGAAGAATCATCTACTGGACCAATGCATCCAGACTCTAAAATTACACAACAGCAGCACCATCATCCAAGCTTGTTTTAGCCCACCCTCAAGGGCAACAAAAGAAAGTTGAAGGGTTGTACCAGGGGTATCTGTAGAGGAGAGTCCAAATCCGCAAGGTCATGACTGAAGTCCTACCCCTATTGTATATGTTTCAACAATGCACATACAAAAGGAATGGGCCTTCAAATGAGATGTCATGCCCACCATTGTGCAAATTTGGACACCCCTGAGTCGTACAAAGTACAACCAGATAGACTGTACAGGAAGAAATGTTTTACCAATTTATTCTTACTTTTGAAGCCACGGCAGGACCGGCTGTTACTCTCACTGCAAATTCAGTCACTCAGAGTCAAAGGAGAAAGACCTCCACATTTTGTAAAGGGGGACTGGGAAAACTAGCAACAGTCCTTGGTATTTGGTGTGGGGTATTTCCCAGTTGCTATTTTAATCAGCAGTATGCTGGAGATTATGTTACATATGTAGAGGACTGAATGTTTCAGGACCTATTTAGAAGCACAAACTGTTCACAACTAAGACTTTGGTTACCGAAGCACTATTTTTTGGCATTCTTTCTTTGTAAGAAAGGAAGGAAGCGTGAAGTCCAAAAACGTCTGTTGCTCCCTTGGTCCTTTGGCCAGTCCTACCATTAGGCAGAGCAAAACAACCTCCTCTGACAGCAGATATTTGTCTTAAGGAAGCATCACAAATTCACGAAGACTCTTTTGTCTCAGATGTAAAGTAATTTGATGGACCAGCAGCAAGATCGACTGACTTGATTAGAGCAGTGACGGTTACACCACTGAAAGGCATGGAGGGCCAGGTTGAAGACAGATAATCCTGGACAAGGTCTATCTATGCGGTCCCTTAGAGTTGACATAATAAATCAAGATATTATGCATCTTAGTTTGGGGAGCAAGCTTAACCCCGAGTAGCATGTGTTTTAGGGCAGCCCTGTGGGATTTAAACTTTGAAAATGCACAAGGCTTATGGTATTGATTGGGTTCACACACACATACTTTAGTCATTATGTGGCTTGGTTTGCTTTGATTTAGCATATTGTGTAACAGACAACAGACTGCAGTTTGTAATTTCAGCTTATAGTCTGTGGTATGCACCCATTCAGTACTGCTTGCAATTCACGACTGATGGCTTAAGATATTCTGTGAGTGAATCTAATGACTGTGGTTTGCAGACAATGTGGACAACTTACCTGTGTTTTGTGAACCCAGCCAACTGCACTTAATTCAACCAAACACACTTAAGCAAAGCATAGCATAGTAAAACATAGGAATCAGGTCCTAGTCTTTTCAGGAGATCTTCTCAGCAACGGGCAAGTTCTAATCAATGATCCTTGGGGAGATAGCATGGAAAAGTCCCTTCTACAATGGTGACTTCCCCTCCATCAGGATGGGGGCAACTGCAGGCAGAAGCTGGGATGGGAGCAACAAGCCACTGTTATGGTTTGCTTGGAAGTATGGTGAGAAAATGTAAACAATGGTTACAGGCATTGGGTGAGATGCTAACACAGGATGCTGCTCTGGCATTCACCAAGACAGCCAACATACTCTTGCCTGCCTTGAACAACCACACAAGCCAGTTGCAGGATTAGAGTGACAGGAGCCATTCCCACCACCACCACACCAAGGGCGCTGCAGGAGAGAAGCTTTAGCAGACTTCAAGTGAACTCTGTTGGGCACTTTGGACATATCAATGTGCCAGCTTTTCCTTTGAGAAGATGCTGGCAAGTGTTTGTTGCCTTCTCTGCCTCTCTTTCCTTCAATATTCTTCTTTGGGACACAAATCGTGTGGCACTTCCCCAAATGTGCACCAAACAAATATTGGCCATATGCGAACCATTATAAACAATTGTCTGTTCTGCTACATTCTTGGTCCATGATGACACAATCTAGCCAACTAGCCATGCAAAACAGAAGAACATTGTTCTCTCCATCTTATACAAAGCTTAAACTGGTGAACTTGACATTTCCTGATGCTCTTGTGCATTTTTCTTTTCTGCTTGTGTCTTTTGAATTTTGGGTTGTTGTTTTTTTTAGGTGCACCATTACTGGACATCCGGTTGGCATGATAAATCATATCCACATTTTATTCCTCTTTGGTTCCTGCAAAAGAGCTCATTTCCCCTGTGGCTTGTCCTTCTGTTTCCCACTCTGGACTTCCTTTTGTACTGAAGCTTTTCCCTTTGGGAAGCTGGCTTTGCTTACAAATGTGTGACATCAGTGAGTGAGTCTGAAAGCTAATGATGAGTCAGTGGAGTCTGAAATTTCAACCAGCCAGCTCCAGCATCAGCTGCCTTGTGCCACAGTTACACTTGTCTGGGGAAGGGCTAGCCCAAAGACAGTGGCAGCAGACATTAGCAAGAGAGATGCAAACATCTGTTTTGACATCCAGGATTTCCTGCTGCCCTGCAGATGTTCTTCAGTTACAACTCTCATTGTGACCACATAGCATGTTTGAGGATGAGGATACTGCAATTCTTCCCAGCACATCTGGAGTTGCCAAGTTGAGAAAAACTGAGTTGAAGCTTTGTTTGATTCTTTGTTGACAGACACCAAAACAAATAATTGTTTTTCTTTGAAAGCTGGGAATTCCATTCCATAGAGCTCAATCTGTGGAACCATTCCCAGTACTCCAAAACTTCATAGCCAAAGGGCACTTGGGGGCTACTTGAGGAGAGAAAATGATGGAAGAAGCATCCGTCTGTCTGACTGCTCTTTTAGGGAATCGCTCTCTATTGACAGGCGGACAGACGGAAGGAGAGATAGATGGAGGGATGGATGGACACATGGACAGATGGAGGGACAAATGGACAGGCAGACGAACAGATGGACAGATGGACGGGCAGACAGGCAGATGGACGGACAAATGGACAGACAGACGGATGGGCAAACAGACAGACGGGCGGCTGGACAGACGGATGAACAGAAACTGCCCCCAAATCCATTATGAACAGACAACAAGAAGCATAACTCAGTTGAAGCCACAATAGTAATTTACAAAGAAATTATCCCACTGTCTCTTTTGTTAAAAAGTCCTGTCTTGGCCATGGTGACTCAGCCTGAAGCTGCACAAAAGGTGACAATTATGACTAAATTTATTTTATTTATGAGTGTGTCACTGTTTCTCTCTCAATAAGGATGTGTGTGTATGTGTGTGCATTTTCTAAGGATTCACAAGGCAACCAACCTGGGCATTCAAAAGATGGTACAATCACATGCTGATCATATGCACATGCACACAGTTACCTTGTAACTGACAGCTTATGGTTACCACAGATAGCCTCTCCCACATTTCCCCACATCTATAAGGCTCACAACAAGAAAGGATATTTGACAGAAAAGGCATGTAGAACAAGGTATATAGAATATCTGTGCTCAGCAGCATTAAGTACTTCTACCTTTCAATGGGGGAGCAAATAATTAATAGAAGAAAGGTCCAGCCTTCCTGTCCTATGGATGGTTCCCTCTAGGAGAAAGCTAGTGGACCTCTGTAGGAAGGAGAATCTGGGACGGGGGAGGTCCTTTATTCCAAACTATATGGAATCCCATTGCAATGAGTGCTTGTTCACAAAAGTAGAAGTGGAGTGCCAAAAGAGTTATGGAGAAGCCGATTTGCATATGGTGATGCAGAGGGAAGATATCTGGTGTCCACTGGACATTTAGAATTTCAACTGCTAAGAAGAATCAGACCAAAAATCTGTGGGTCCTTGGTTCACAAGTGGACTAGCTCCTTAAGTTTGTGTTCCCTAGCAAGTATTATTAGAGCAAACTGCCTTGAATTTGGGAGGAGAAATAGCATACATCTATCCTCCATGAATTCATCCAATTCTTTTTTGGAGCTGCTAAATTGGTGGCCAATGCCACATCTGATGGCAGTGAATTTCAGTTTAATTCTGCGCTATATCAAGAAGCCCTTCTTCCACCATCCTGCATTTAGCTTCCTATGTTAAGCATGTTTTTATAGACCCCATCCTGTCCCTCCATCACATCTCACTATTGTCCATGAGTTGTGGACCACCAAAATCTGAAGAGCACTGAGGCTTGACTTGTGTGCCTATTCCTAGGCAGAGGTGAGAATTTGGAAATTGCTGTAACATAGTACAAATAGCATGGGAACCACTCAATTAGTTTTTGAGTGGCAACAGGCTGTGGAATGAATCCCAGAGGAAAAGAAAAAGATCACAGAGATTGGATGGGTGGGGTGGAATGAAAGTCCATTAGTATCCCAGCCAGATGAAGTCTACAGAGATAAGGCATCCTGTCTGGGCTCTTTTTAAAATACTGAGAATCAAAGCAAGTATTCATGGAATGGGTGCTTGGAGGAAAGCTATTCTTTTCTGATAAGTCAGGAAAGGTCATCTTGACTTTACAGCAGAAAATGGGCTGGTGGGTTATTGAAAAGAAGCACCCCAGAGTGTGTCAGGTTGAGCTGATGAGTAAATAAGGGATGAAAGAAGAACAAAAAGGGTAGAGATCAGGAGGATCAGCTGCCTCCCAGCAAAGTTTGTTAAGATCTGGTTGTGTGTGCGTGTACATTTCCAAGCCAGAAATGTCAGTGTAGTGCCAATTCATTTTCACTGTGTCTTTTGTAAAATTCAACTACTTAAAGGAAGCCATCTAAGCAAAACAATACAGGCCCCTGAAAGACTCTGGGATCAGGGGCATCCACAGGAAGGGGTCAACATCTGCAAGATGACAGCCATGGCTTCACAAAAGAAGCCCTGCCCTTTTGGTATGCACCCCAGCTGGAGGTCTTAACAAGAAAGACGGCCTTTCCAATCTTCGGCATTTGGATTTGGCAAAACGTGGATTGCTACACAGAGCGCACGGCAGGCATGTATATCAGAGTTTGCTCCTGCTGTAGCAAAAATTGGTCAAAATTCCCCAACCGAGAAATTGTTATTCCACACACGTTGGGAGATAGAGGGGAGAGGGAACCCCAGAATTCCACAGGAATCCCAGAGGGAATCTTGTGCCAATACAGCATCCTAAAGCTTCCTATCATGCCGTTGGTGTCTTCTGAAGGCTTCTTACCCCAGATGCTTTGGATTACACTTTCCATCATCCCCAGGCTGCCACAATAGACCTAATGAGAATTGCAGTCCCACACACCTCACAAGTGGCCATGTGGGGGTGTCAGAACTTTTGAAAGTAACTTTAAGGTCTAGATTCTTTCTCCTCCCCTTCATGCTTCTCCCTTCCAAAATGAGCAAACCACAGTGATGCAAGAGGCCATCATGATAACAATAATAAAATATATACATGTTTCCTCTTGTTCCCTTTTATAGTTCTAATTGTCAGGGTGGGGCTTATTTTCCAATTGGCTCTTGGGTAAACAGTTTGATGTGTCGGGTTTGTTTTTGTTTTTAAAGTGGGGGGAGAAGAGCAGGGGGAAAAAAAAAGAATCCAACGCGGTAGGCTTTTTCACATGGCTGTTGACCTTAATGCCATTAAACACCCTCAATGTTATTTTACATTATCAGTAAAAGGACCCTCTCCCTACCAAACACGCCCTGGAATTTTATCTGTGTTTGGAAATCACCAGACCTTGATTGCTTGCAAAGTGTAGCCCCAGGAGAAGCAACCCTGTGAAAGATCCCATTGATGGAGGGGGGAGTTAATTGACCAAAGATGAACGTTTGCAACCAGCTGTCTGTGGCTGGTTTTCCTGGCTTTCGCGGGCAACGCGGCAAGAGAACAAGGCAGCTTGGAATCATCTGCTTGGGTGGCTTTAGTAAAACGTGTGTGTTTGGCCGGGCCCCGCTTTTGCCAAGTTGGTAGGTTTTCTGTTTACTCATACTCTTATCCTGCCCAGCCACCTCCTCTAATCTTGCCCAGCTGAGCTGGGGTTGAATCATCTGACGCTAAGTCTGTGCAAATAGTGTGCATTGCACCATTTGGCTGGGGCAGGGTGAACCCACTTTATTTCTGCACGAGGTCAGTCCTCTGAAAGGGCACCATACTACCAGAAGTGCTTTGGAGGGTGAACAACCTTATTAATTTATTTGCCCCAAGCATTTGTAAGAACTAAATTCCAGGCCCAAAGGGGTTGTTGCGTTAACAATTGACTAACTAAACGTCGGATTTCAAGGGGGGTTGTTGTGTTAAATTGTTTTTCCAGCCATAAACCTTCTCGGCAGGTGCTTGTCATTTAAGCCATTAAAAAAAAGCCACCTTGGGCTGAAACTTGGCAAACTCTGCCCGCTTTTTTTTTTTTTTAAAAGCTACCTTGGGATGAAACTTGGCAAACTCTGCCTGCTTTTTTAAAAACTTAAAGACAAATGAAAAGTTAATTATTTTCAAACATGAAAAAGCAGGCTTGACCCCGTTTTGACCACAAGAAAGGACCTTGCTAGGCACAACAGATTGCTCTGAGTAATGTACAGTGCTTTATAAAATTACCAAATCCTCTGAGATTTTGTTCCTTTTTTTTTGGCAAGAGATGAGTACAATGAAGGCCCTAAACTGAGATTACGAATAACTGAGCTGAAGCCTCTGTTTCAACATGGAGCTCAAACTATCGTCCAGGGATATTGTGAGATAAAGCAGAGGGAGAAACTCCTATGCACCATCTGGACTTCCTACAGAAAAAGCAAGTTCTGAATGAAATACCTAAACCTGTGTTTCTCAACCTTGGGAAGTTTAAGATGTGTGGACTTCAACTCCCAGAATTCTCCAGCCAGCCATACTGGCTGGGGAATTCTGGGAGTTGAAGTCCACACATCTTAAACTTCCCAAGGTTGAGAAACACTGACCTAAATAAATAATTATTCAGAGGGATACAGTACACCACCATACATCAGTGAGGTATACATAATGGCAAAATATATACATATCCTAAAAAAAGATTCAGGTTAATTAAAAAAAAAAAGCGATGTATCCAATTTCCTGCAGTGATTTCTGTTATGCTATTGCAAAAAAAATGAAAAAGGAAAGTACATCTGAACACAAATCAGAGCACAGAGACAGAAAAAGGGATAAAAATCCATCAGGAAATTGGTTGTTTCCATTCTGGGACCAACTCGCCATTTCTTCTGGGGAAGGCTCAGCATTTGGGGAGAATCTAGGGAACGTTGTCATCTTTCTCATTAGTCTTCCCCAGTCTAGAGTTCTCCAAGTGTTACTACACAAACAGAACACTTATAGTCCTACATTTAGGGAGCATACTGGTGGGGGATAGCTGCTTCAGTTGGTGGCTGGTGAGGGATGGCTACTCCCTGAACATTGGTCATCCTGGCTGGGAATGCTGGACAATGCAGGTGTGATACATCTGGATGGCATCTGACTGGGCAAGGTTGGAGTCTCCAAGAATATGGACACGGCTGGCAAGCTGCATGCACAGAAGGCGCCCTCCGCACACAGCAACTTTATTTGGAGTAATCTTTAACTCAGCTGACGGCAGAGAGAAAGTACACATTGACTTTGGATGTTTGGCTAACAGCTGCTTAGCAACGAGTGCCTGGTGCAGAATCTAACCGGGGCTGGGAAGCGTTCTGTGATCTGGTGATTGGTCCTTCAGCAGAACGTGGATGCTTCCTTCATGCTTAGGGACAGAAGCAAACAAGCAGGAGACACTGGCTTCTCTGCCAGAGACGCTTGGCGCACATCCAAGGGCAGACACTTTTTAAACACAGTGCCAAACCCGCCAGAAAACAAGAAAACTGGAAAACTGTGGGCATAATACCATTTTTGTGTTTAGCCTAAGATGCCAGAAACAGAGGGCTTCTGCTTTTTGGTACCCTCCCAACATGGTGGATGTCGGATGATGCAGATTGAAGCCCAACCTGGAGGATGCTAGATTAGAAAAGACTGAACCTTAATTCATCCCCACAATTCTCAGACAACTCACTTAGCTTTGGTTTGCTTAACTGTGGTTTGTGCACTGAGCCCAGCTGAGCTGGGTTCACATAACACAAAGCTATAAACCATGGTTGACATTCCACAAGGGCTGGATTGACAGAACCTGCTAAGACAAACTAAAATACAACATATTAGTTGCCTTCACGCATCACGTTTGATGACACTGGTTTTGTCTAGAACTGCTTTATGAGCCCAGCCACTGTGGCTGGTCAACCATGGTTTAGCACATTCTCTGAACCTTGTCAGTTGTGGTTCAGTAAGCCATATTTGCACAAATCATGGCTTGCTTCTTGGCAAATACTGTCTGTATGGCAACTGGCTCTGAGAACTTTAATCCCTTTTTGGCATCAGAGAACTTGCACAGGTGATGAATTTTGAGTGAAACTGGATCAGAGCTTAACCTATGCTTCCCTTTGCTTCATTCCCCACGTGGTTTGGTGCCAACAATTCCTGGCTGAACATCGCAAGTGATTCTAAAGCAATTATAATTCCCACTAAAGTTGCAAAGGAAAGCAGGGTTTACCTTACTTGACCTGCCAACACCTTTAACGTTCCTTCACACTTTCAGGGCAGAGCCAGGACTGCAGATGAGCTGTCACCCTTTGGGTTTTTGGCACCTTCCACCAGAAGGCCCTGGCTTTTGCAGCTGTGAAGCAGGCAGAGGCCCAAGAGATGTAGTGTCCCCAGCATCCTATACCAGGACAAAGTGACAGTGTTTGCCTTCCAGTTGGGTTGGGAGCTGGCTCCATGTCCAAGGCAGGAATCTGAATCCTAAAGACGATCATCCAGTCCAGGACCCTCCATGGGATGGGGTGGTGGTGAAACAAAGTCAAGAAGAAAGCCACAGCTGAAACCTTGTCCCCCCTTTTTCATGTTCTGCATGAACAGTGCTGCCATCTGGATTGTTTCAAACCCCCTCCTCCCCCACAGTCCCCCCTGCAGACAAGCCATGTAAGGTTTTAGAGGATGACACCTGCATTTTGAATTTGCCCAGAATCTTATTGGAAGTAAATGCAATGTCCACCATGCAGGTGGTATGTGGCTGTGGGAGCTTTCACCTGTCAGCATGGAGGCTGTTGTGTTTCCTCCTGCGGGCAATTTCTGAGTGGTTCTCAAAGGCAACTCCAAGCAAAGTACACTGCAGTAGTCTAGCAGTGGTGATGAGGACTTCCTGTTAGCACTAGCCAGATTTCTGCTCAATGCAGTTTTTTTCAAACTTGGCAACTTGAAGATGGGTGGACGTCAACTCCCAGAATTCCCCAACCAGCCATGCTGGCTGGGGAATTCTGGGAGTTGACGTCCACCCATCTTCAAGTTGCCAAGTTTGAAAAACATTGGTTTAGAGCAACAACAGAAGTTGGTTGCATCCAGCCACCCTCTAACACATTTATCCTTTCACCCTTTATCATCTCTTCTCCAGGCCAAGCTTAACTAACAGCTGTTCCACTGGAATTTGGCCTCCAAACCTCTTGCTCATTTGGCCACCTTCCTTTATGCCAGGACAGGCAACTCTAAATGTTGCTGAACTTCAAATCCCAAAGCCCTTATGCCCCTGACCAGACTGATTGGGACTGCTGGAGTCAGAAACATCTGGAAGGCCACTGGTAGTTTCACTTGATCTATACTCATCTGTTATACTAGCTTCCCCTTGGTTGAGCAAACTGGGAGGCGTGACTGGATTTTAAAGAAAACCCCCATAAATCTATATAGGGGGTCTATGTACAGTTTGGTAGGAGGCAAATTTTATGGGCTATTCAACCAGCTGTTGGAAAGTCACTTAAGTGGGTTGCTCATAAGGGCAAGGCTATTAATTCAGGCCTGCAGTCTAAGCAAGACAAGGAGGTTCAGAAGGATAGGTTGTCCTTAATGAGTACAATATGAATATTGAGTTTACACCTGGCATGAAACCATGGTTTCATCTTGATGGGTTGAATAAATGATATTTAGTTGGGTTCATGTGAGGTGTTGAGCCCTAAATCACAGCTTTCAAGCCATAGCAGCAACATGCTATCCCAAAGCCAAATACGATGGAATGGTCAAGGCATGACTTCAGTTATGGATTGTCTTCAAGACAGAAAGTCCTTTCTTCATTGCTGCCTTTTAATATGCTCTGAATCCTCCAGCCCTGCAGAAGAGTTGGCTGAGTGACAGCCTTGGAGAGGCAGCTCACTTTCCAGCCTGCTCCAGCCAGCCCTGCTTTCCTTGGGTAGCAACTTGCAAACTCAGCTTAACTGGCAAGTGTCGGTAGGTGATGCTTGCCAGGGAGCTGAGCAGAATACAGAATTAGGGCATTGCAGTTCCTGATTCTCTGCATGGTAAAATGATCTACTGAAAGGCCTTAGTCAAGAAACAAACATGAAAGGATTCCTCCCCCCACTCTAAGAAACACACTGATGATCTTTCTGATGTCAGACATTTGAACCAAGCAGTCTCTTGTTCTTCTTTTAAGTTTGCCAACCTTGATCCTTTCAAATGGGTGCTTGTAAGAAGGAAGCAGAGAAAACCTACCCTGAATGTTGTTCAAATGCCAGAATGCTGTGGCCTTTCTGGAAAAATACTGCATTTGACCTTGGAATGGTGGGTTAGGAGTTGCATTCCAAAAGTAGGGATGGAGTTGGGGCAAAAATAAATTTTTAATATGCATAATTTAATATGCAGCCAAGGTTAATTTCAGTTGAATATTGTTAATGTAAGTACCACCCAACAAGTATGTAATTATTCTCACCTTCCAGATTTAAAAGTATGATTGTGGATGCTCTAAAATGATTTGGAAAAATGCCAGACAACATCTAAAGGGGGCACATCCTTCTTCATGTTTCTGTGCAAGCCTGAAAAAGATGCAGCTACTTTAATGAGCTGACTCATGAAAGTAGCTGTATCTTTTCTTAGGCTTACATGGCTGTTTTAATTAGTAGCAGAGAGTTGTTGCAACAGTGCAAGGCCCAAAGCAATTTTTAACAATCATTTTCAAAAGTGTGCACAACCTATTGAAAAAAAAATTGGTAACAACTCCTGGAGGTCTCTGGGGGCTGCTGTCAAGGTTGTTGGGGATGATATGCAGCAGTCTTGGGCTTCAAGGTTGCACACTCTTGATATAGGGCTAGATACATCTTAGCTTTTGGAATGTTCCAGCAAGTTTATGAGCACCAGAATTGGGTGGAAAGTTTCATTGAATTTTTCCAGGGGAAAGAGAATTTACCAACAACTCCTCTAAGGCAGGATTTCCTTTTAGTGGAGATCCCCATAGCAGGAGTTCCTTCTTGATGCCTTGCCTTGAGACTGAATGGAAGGATGAGAAACGTGTATTGACCCATGCACAATTAAAGGGCAAGAACACCCCCACTTTTCCCTAGCAGCATCTGGGGAAAATGCAGTGGTTCCAAACTGTGATTACACAATCACACAGTGTCATCATCTGCCCCCCTTCCAGATCCCCATGCTCCACCCAGAAGGATTTCACCAAAATTCTTCTTTCAAAGCCATTTCCCAAACAGATTCTCTTTCATCAAAGGGAATGAGAACAGGCAGAAAAGGGTGTGGAAAATGTTTCTGTCTCTCACTAGCTTGAAAAGCATGAATGTGATGGAGAAAAGCAGGGCCTTCTGGATGCTTAAAGAGGAAAAAAAGGGCAAAGAAGATCAGAGCAATGAAATACCCCCAATGGGTTCAAACATCTCCAAAAGCTGGAAGGGCTGAACAGGACAAGTTGTGGTTTCACAGTCTTTAGGCAAACAACAGTGACTTGTTCTTCCACATGATGTATAAAAATAATATCACCATTACTGGGGGAAGGGCCATAATTCATTGATAAGAAATTGCAAGCAAGTCTTGCAATAAATATTTACGATGTCTTTTCCTGCTTCAAAGGTGCTAATCGTGTTCAGGATTCCAAACGTCTCCACCAAGGACTGTATTTTGGTCTGCCTTTCACCTAGATTTCTATTTCCCCTTTCAAGCTCCTTTTTCTGTATCTACTGGGAGTGGGGAAATGAAGGGCTTGTTCCTTGCCTGTTTGCAAAGCTTCTTGTCCTGCTGCAGATCCCGCTGTTTCTGGACCTTTTTCTCTTTTCGGCCCCAATTCTGTGGCCAGTGACCACTTGAATTCCCAGGCAGAGAGACACTGATCTTCTGCCTGTAGCTGATTTGAACCAGCTTCACGGGACAGAAACCCTGGCATCTCCAGGTTGCAAAAAACAGTTGATCACATCCTAAAAGGGGCTTGGCCAGTCAACATGGACCAGATTTCCCAAACTCAGTGGTGTCTTGCTTTATTGGACTCCAACTCCTACCGTTTCTAGCTAATGTTTTGATAGGAATGCTACAAATATTTCTCTACTTGAAATGTTGGAGGCTAAGCCTTTGATGGGCACAACTCCACAGTACAATAATGTTTGCTGGATACAGGTGGAGGTTCTTGCCATTCCTCTCCTCCCCTTGCAGAATTTCAGCGTGTTATTTTTTTTACCATATTTTCATTCAAACTTGGCTAGGTCTGCAGGGGATCTGAAGAATCAGTGTGGGGCAGAGATGGGCAGACTCAGCCCACAGCTTGTTTGTTGCTCACCTCTTTCATAACCCAGAAGAGCAGAGTCATCCCTCTATGCTAGACCCCATTGTTAAATATTATCCTCAGCTTGGAGAGACAATCATTAGTGAACTGCCACCCACAACTGAGAGTTGAATGTCCCCTTTGGCAGAAGTAAACAAGGAGTTACATAACCTTCATTAATGAGCATTACGTGGCAGGGATTCAATGCAGAACCCTTCTGTTGGGCCTAGCAGCTCAGGAGACTGGCAAACGACCTATTCATTAGCAACATCGGAAGCTAGGGATGCGCCGAGGGTGCCAGCTTCATGCTGAGGGACATTGTAATGGTTGCTAAGCATATGGGGATGTGGAATGATTTTTTAAATATATCAGTGCAAGATTATTCCAGAGTCCCAACTTAATCAAGCTATTTACTTACCTTCTTGTCCCAAAGGACCTATGTTCTTGGTGATGGCCCCCTCTTTGGAGCAGCAGATTAGGCCTAGATATCCAGAGTACCCCCTTCTTATCATGTTTTCAGAGAGCCATAAAACAGGACTTTTCAGAAAAGCATTTAGGGATGAATATTATATATTATTATATATTATTATATATGCTATTCCTCTTTCCCCTAAGGGGTGGTGGGCTGGATTCATTGATAGTCGCATTCATTGCATTTTTGTTTTTAATCTTGCATTCATAGCTGCTCAGAGTCTCTGGAAATGGAGTGGCATATCAGGGTAGTAATGAATCAATACACGCATGTATACACATATGTTGCTTGATCAGGCTACTTCAGGCTGAGGATGGGTAGCTCACAAGGTCTCCCTCCAGCTGCCTGCAATTTTATATGTAATTGTATATATAAAATTGTATATCTAACATATAAATTAGACCAATCCAGTTTGGAAAAAACCCAACTAATTCAGGATGCTAACTAGCAGTGACTAGAATATGAGATGGGGGGTTCTGTCAAGAAATGGCGGCTGCCTATATTACAGGTGGGTAACTGTGGTCCTTTTGGATATAGCTGAACTACAACTCCCAGCAGCTCCAGGAGACAAGAGTGGTGAAGGATGCTGGGAACTGTATTTCAGCGACATCCAGAGGCCACAAGTTCTGCATCCCTATTCCTTGGCAAAATTTGTGCATAAGCAGTAATCAAGAAAACCTTCCTTTTCTTTTTTTTTATCCTTTTGGAACAAAATTTTCCCACTGGATGTGTCTCTTGAAATTAGTTCTTGTGTGCTAAACTTTTAAAAAAACCCTAATTAAACTGACTGGTTAAAAGTATGCTTAATTCTTGGCTGCTAGTTAAACCACTGGGTTTAACAAGCAGCCAACAATTAAGAATACTTTCTGATGGGATCTCACCAAAGGTGAACAGAACCTAAACATGATGTATGTGAAAGAGAGAAAAGGGGAGGGAAAAATATCCCAGAAAGAAAATATTTAGTTCCTGCTTAACTTGCTACTACGTTTTGCCCTTTCACAGCAAGTTGATTAAAAGTAAGCAGGGCAAAGTTTATCTACCTTCGTATTATATCAGTAAATGTTTTGTCTCTACATTTCTAAAGATTAGGTTGTTGCAACAGCCACAGCAATAGAGCTAGTAAAAAAAAATGGCAGCCATAAATAATAAGTATCTAGGAAAAAATACATAATAATGCCAGTTTGTTGTGCCTCAAGAAATGCCTGCTTCTTTTAAATGAATGAAATGTGATTTCTACGAAGAATAAAATAGAATCCGATAAATGTTGCAGGTAGAAGTTCTATTTCTGAATGCTCTTGTGTGTTAGAAGGAAAAATCTGCAGATTCAAAATGGAACTATCTGGGAAAAGCTTTCTCTCTAACAATGTCAGGTTTTTAAAAAAAGTTCAGTGATCTGAATCTTAAAGGGTTTAACCACTGACCTGTAATCTGTAGCCTGAAAGAGAAGCAAGCTCTACTGGTCAGATCCAGATAAAGGTAATCAGTCAACTCAAATAGACCAGGTTAAGCCAGGCAAGATTTTGTAGGTCAGGGCCAGCTCAGTCTGCCTAGTTCTGGTATGTCATGTGATTTAGACAGATCAAGGTTAGTTGCTTGGCACCTGGCTTAACCCTTAACATGTTCAGGCATGCAAAGATCAGGACCTTGGAGAGGGCTAACAAAGCTGGACATCAAGGATTACACCTAAGTGAGGCCTTAAAAATGGGCAGATGTTTTAAGTATCCAATTATTAGGATTGGTAGATCTGGAATATGAGGAATAAATAATCCATGGTCACATCTGGAAATTAGGCTGGGGAGTGACAGCAATGGTAGTGAGAAGTCCCTCCAGAAAGTGAGGCCTCCTTTAGCTTGCGTGGTTGGCAAGATACAGGCAAGGGCAGCGAAGTTCTAGATGGTGTTTACTGACCATAATGATGATGATGATGATGATGATGATGATAATGCCTTAAGGTCACAAGATTACCAAACAGTACCAGATATCTCTACTCTGGCCTGATATCTCTCAAGGTTACAGGCAAGAGAGCCCAAAATCTACTTTATGTAATTTTTAGTTGGGGGCACCAGCTAAATTGTATGTGGTGTTTACCACCTAAGACCCAAGTTGAAGGGCTTAGATCCGTCTGCAACTCTGCTCCTAAAAAACTTGCCTTTTTCGTTGCAGATCTCCATCATTTTTTAAGCTGGGAATGTCATATAACACCCCCACCATCCCCACGGAGGTACCTCTCAGGGATACCATATCATTTATCACAGCAAGATCAGAAGCAAAAGTAAGAACCTCCCCATCCGTTCATTCAGACTGGGCTCACCCTGCATGCAAAGCCATGATGGATTTGCTTGTTTGAGACATGCTTTGGAAACCAAGCCATTGTGGTTGGTAATCCATCTGTAAGCATGTTACATGAACCCAGCCAAATGGGGTTTAGTCAATAAGCCATAGTGAAACAAATAATAGCTTAATGCAGTGTTTCTCAACCTCCACAACTTTAAGATGTGTGGGCTTCAACTCCCAGAACTCCCCCAGCCAGCATGCTGGCTGGGGGAGTTCTGAGAGTTGAAGTCCACACATCTTAAAGTTGTGGAGGTTGAGAAACACTGGCTTAATGTTAACGTAGCCACCGGAAGCTATCTTAACTAAGCTCAGGATATTTGTTCATATCACATAATACTTCATATTGTGAGTGCTGGCCAGTCGCCAGAACCTTTCTCATCCCCTGCTTCCTGATCCTTTTGTTGGAAACAGGAAATCGGCCTGCAAAACACTGGCTCCATCACAGAGTTGTGATGACTTCTCCTAAACGTGCCCAAGTGGCATTTTCTTTCCTTTTGCTCATCCTGTAGGGCTGTAAACTTAGATTTAAATGGTCATTTATTCATATTATATTTTGTTATTGAAAATAAATATCCCACCCAAAATCAAGCATTTCTACATCAACTTGTTAAGAAGTTCTACTGAATGTTGCAAGCCATGTCAGAACATCAGGTCTTTTGCCTGCTGTCAAATTCAAAGTTTGCTTTAAGCAGAAGACACAGATTTCTAGGTGAGATGGCTACCAGAAACACTACTCAGAAGGAGTCTGGTAGCACTAACGAATTTTATTGAAAGATATAAGCTCATTTCATCAGCTGTACCTTCTGGATTTTTTTGCTATCATAGACTAACATGGCTCTCCTCCTACAACAGAAATCTTACTGTGTTTGCCATAGGTAGGAAATTGCCTTAGGGGAGAAAGAAAGCAGGATATTTGCTGGGAAGTTACTGAACATGATGTTGCTATTGGGTGATTAACCAGAGCTGTCTGAAAAACCTTTCTGAACTTTGGAACTATATTTTTAAATTTAAGACTGCTCAGTCTTGTTCAAACACCCATTATACAGCTAATGTACCTTTGCTATTTATTGTTGCCATGCAATTTTAATAAGTTATACTAAGCAACCTGCCTGTTCCATGGGGCTACCATGCTAGCTGTCTTTATTCTCACAAAGAGGCCCATTGATTAAGTTGGGGTGGATTACATGCCCCTCCACCCTTCTGAACTGCAGCCCACCACTGACACATAAACCCTGGTGCTGGAGGGGCCCTTTGCCAAGTGCTCCCCCGCCCCCATCAAACATACAGCCTGGGCTAACTGAAGTTTTCAAACTTCATGAGAAGTTTGGAAAGACATAGCTTGAAAAGAAGTCTGCTATGATTGTCAAAAGGCACTTACCCAGTGCCACTTCCTGCAACAGGGTCTTTTTAGTAGGAGCTCCAGCAGCTCTGGAATTCCCACCCAACAAGTGTACACCTGACCAGCCAAACTGGTCCTTCAACAGTGATCTCAAGACTTGGTTTAGGAGAGATATGGAGTGAAGCTTTCCTTACAGATAGCCCTGTGTGCTATAGTTACTATAGTTCTTTTATGATACTTTGATGGGTCCCAACAATGGTAGGCCCATCACTGCAGAGGTGAAGATTGATCTTCTGGAAAGATGCCCTAGAGAACAGGGGAAGGATTCCTAGATAAACAGCACATCTCTTTATCTGTTCATTAGTCCTTCAGCAACTGAATTTGGCCACAAAGGAGAAGTTTCAAATACTGGTCTTTGTCATACATGAAGACTTTTCTATCCTGTGGCTCCAATTAATAGTAATTATGGATTGAAAGCACCCAGTTTCAGGGGGAGCTGCCTTTTGCTAGCTATAGGTTGCTTTGCATTGCAAATTCTCCTGCCTCTTAAAGTTTCTCTTTGTTTAATTAAAGAGATTCATAAAGTCACAAAGGGGAAAGGTGGGGAGAGTTCATTCTTGCATTGAAGCTCCTCTCCTCATCTCCCATTCCTACACACCAGCTCTGGCATAGAGGTAATGCTATAAGCCCTTTGCATCTTTCCCTGTAATTTTAGATGAGAACAGAAGATCCATTTGAAGTGTATCTGTAAAAAGTTTCATTTGCAACCTTTATAGTCCATTACTTCTCTTTCCAATACCCCTTTATTTTTGCGGAGGCTGGGAAAGGCTGCCAATTCCGGCTGTCAGGTCTAAATTGAATTTAAAGATAAGATCTGTAAAAAGGGAGAGTTGGGGCTTTGAAACTGCCTGTTACAAGGACAATAGACACAGAAGTCATCCAATTACATGGATCTCCAAATAGCATAACTTGAAACAAAGGAACTTACCCAGTTCAAGTCCATCCTCAACCACAGGAATTCATGAGTGAATTTAGGCCTGTCCTTTCCTCCCAATCCCAGATCCATGTAAGCTTGCAGTTGGGAAAAATTGGAGAAAGGTATGTACCCAGCCTTGAGCTCCTAGAGAAAAGATGGGATCTCAAGATAACAAGCATATAAGGCCTGGTTGCACAAAAGCAAGATTTTCTTGCTGTGGCCTCCTCCTTGATTTCCATTCAATGATCTATTGCCCTGAACCCAGCCATGCAAAGGACTACTGATGACCACCTGTCTTTTATGAGTTTCTCGATGCCACCTTAGTCAGCAGCCTCCTCCTGGGATTTGGTAACAGGTAGTTCATATCTTACTAACTCATCCCACGAAGAAGTGCTCTCTTGCTCTTTCTTGAATCCATTTTATTGGGTAGCTGAGTTCTTGTATTATGAGAGAAGGGTGACCACCCCCAAAGTCTCTCCTCTCTTGCTTTTTTCTCCTCCAGTACTGTTGTAGCTGACTTGCTCTATTACAACATGCCAAGGGAAACCAAGGTTGGTTCTCAGCCCAGAGAAGCAACAGCTGAATGAGAGCAAGATCTATTTCCTCGCTTTCTGGAAACAGAGCAAAACAGGGAAAGAAAGAGTTAACCACCAGGCCCTTGACTCTTGACTTGGAGTGGACAAACCAGCCCAGGTGAGGCATTTGTTTAAACATGCTCACATGTCCTTCCCAAACCAGATTATCAGAGCACATCTAGAGTTTTTGTTCTTTTTCCTTTTTACTCCTCTTCCTGCACACAGCAAAGAACTTTGTAAACAGAAGGAATAAAGATCTGATCCTGGAACTGTTTGCCCACATCCTGAGACATAGATTATTAAAAGTGTGATGATCTAAATGAATGAGTTCCATCAATCTTTGCATTAAGGGAAACCAAGGTCAATATTTAGCTGTATGTCTATCTTAAACACCTCTCCACCCCGACTCCAGCCTGTTGGGCTGAAAAGATTATTTGTATAGTAAGAAACAAGCAGGAAATTATTAATACCAGTCTAATTGATACTTGGTGTCAAATATAGTTGAACATCAATTTTGTATGCAACATCTCTTGTGGGAGCAAAAATGGCTCTTTCCCCAAATGCTACTCAAGAGAAGGGATTGTATTTCAGCCCACTGTTTTCAGACATTAACTGCTGGGGTGGAGAGAGATGTCATAGGTCAAGGTTGTCTGGAAACAGCAGCTTTTAACTGGAAAGCCTATTAAGATTTCCATTGGGCCACGGAGCTTGGACGTAATCTGTACCAGCCATCCCCAACAGGATGCCCCCCAGATGTGTTGGGACATCAACCTGCACAATCTTCAGCTGGCAGTCTACTTTCCAAATCAAGGGAAGTAATAAAAATGGTGACTAGGCTGTTATGTGTTGGTTATAGTATTATACGACCAACACATAGAGTACTGTACCTATTGTAAAGGAATTTAGAGAGGATCTCAGGGAAGGCATGAAAGAGCCATTAAGGAGGGACTTGCAGAAAAGATTACACAGTCCAGAGATTGAAGCAAGGGTGAGAAAGAAACTCAAAATAACCCCACCTTGATTTTGTTCAGTATAGGATGGGACAGAGCAGCTTTCAAGATTCTGTTACTATAACAATAATCCCTGTAGTCTATTTCTTGATCTGGCTTACTTCAAAGATCTTACCTCTCCAAGTTTCTCTCTATTCCATATTATACTAAACAAATCAAAGTGAGATTAATTTCATTTCTTCTCCCTCACTCTTGCTTCAATCTCTGGGCCATATAATCTTTTCTGCATGTCCTTCTTCAGTGGTTCTTTCATTTTTCCTACAAGTCATCTCTAAATTCCCTTGCACATGTAGAATATTGAGTATTGTGTCTGGTTCTGGGCACCACACTTTAAGACGGGTATAGAGAACCTGGATCAGATGCAGACAAAGGCAAGGAAGAAGATCAGAAGATTAGAAGTGAAGTCTTATCAAGAGAAGCCAAGGGCACTGGCTAAGTTTAGCTTGGTGAACAGCTGACTGAGAGGGTGATAGCATTTATCAAATACTTAAAGAGCGTCACACGGAAGCCAGTCAAGACCTGCTGCTGATTATCCTAGTACGCAGGACCCAGAATAATGGTCTTAAGTTACAGGAAGGCAGACTCCAGTGGAATGTTAAGAAAAACATCTTAATGGCAACAGCCATACAACAGTGGAGCTCATTTCAGAGGGAAGTAATAGGTTGACTCCCTTTTGCTGGGTGCATTCAGTGAAAGACTGGATAGCCATCTGTTGGGGATACTTTATTTGAATTCCAACACTGAGCAGGGATTGAACTAAATGACTTTTGAGACTCTGTCCAAGTCTATGATTCTATGAACATAACCTGGCCATCTGGAGGACACCAGGTGGAAGGAAGCTGGGCTATACAGTCTGGCAGCTACCGTGAAAGGGTGGAACCATCTTTTTTCAACAAAGGGAGAACACACTTGTTTAAAAAAGGTTTTCTTGTACCTACGAGGACCTCTGGGAATGTAGTAGTGATGCGGTGTTCTCATTGGCAGGGATGGGATTATTTGCCTTTTTTAATGGACTTTTGTTTGTTTGAGTAACGTAGATGTGTTAATCCTATTGGAATTTCATGTATTATTTGTGTTAATCCTCTTGAGCATAAAATCATGCTACTGAAAATCAGCATTTTCCACCAAATTGCTGACCTTTGGTGTATTTAGAGAAAAGACAGACTAGACTCATAAATCTGAAAAGACGGAAAGATCCTTATATCTGGAAGTCCCCAGTTCAAACTGTACCACTGCTGTGAACTTACTAAAAGGTTTTGAGGACAGCTACTCTTCTTCTTGGCTTCAGCCTCTGCCCCACACCCCATCCCCACAAACACTCACCTACAAATCAATACACAGAGGAAATGCTATATATTGGGCTGGCTAGGCATGGCAGGAATTGTAGTCCAACACATCTGGATGGCACTGTCTAGCAGACGACTAGCCTAGATGTCCAAAGAACAGTGCAGACTTCCTGAAGTGTTAAGGGCAAACATGTCATGATATCTCCAGAACGTTTGATAGGAGGACCAGGCTTCCTATTGTGAGATATTTCCCTCTGTATTCATCCATAGAAGGTGAAGCAAATACATGTTCCCTTATGAGATGGGGGGCAGGCAAAGAAGACAGAGTTCCCAATGGCTAGACAGATGGGAAGAAATCAAAAGAGATTCAGCTTGGATAAGTGCCAGCTGATGGAATACTACTTGGGGAAAAATAATCCCCAAGCAGAAAGATGAAATAGAAGTGTGTGGATATACGTCCTAATCTACAGAGGATAGGCCTCAGTTTCAAGTCCTCATACCAAGTGTGGAGTCTGTGAATGGCAACACGTCCATGGGAACTTCTTCTAGCTACCCTATTTTATAAAATGATGACTGACTGATTGCTCATGAAACAAAATATTTTGTGTTATCCACAGCTGGACCTTCAAGCTCCCTGGATCTCTCCTATTAAAATTTCCATTCAACTCTCCTCTATTAGTGGGTTTAACCAAAACCTGGACACTCATCTTCTTAGATGCTACGCAGTGGACTTCTGTAGTGAGCAGGGAGGTTTGAAGTCCCTTCCAGCTCTGCTTTCTCACTCAGCCTCCATCCAAATGGCTCGTTGATCTGCTTCAGCAGCTCCACTTTTGAATGCTGAAAGGACCAACCTCAGAGCAATTGGCCTGTTGTGGGGTTGTTAACCCACAGGGTTTCCTTAATTTAGGAGTCCATCAGGTACTATGCAAACAAACCTTTCAACTGTAGTGATCCTTAAAGGGAACACACCCTATAAGTAAGTTTATGGGAACATAAACTTGGGAGCAGCAGGCCTTGACTGGAAAGGCTAGGTTTGGAGGGGAAGGAGAAAGACAGCTTAACCCCCAGCTAAGACTACATGTATTATTTTTTAACCACAGCATCCATACTTGTGTAACTGGAGGCCTTGCTGGCAAGGTGGCAGCAGGCAACATGACTATTTTGCATTGCACTGAAAGCATTTCCGAGTTTCCGCCTGAAAGTTAATTTTATTCTGCTGTTTGCCTCAAGGTATTCATGGGTTTGGTGACTTCATCCTTCTCTAGATATTCCTAGTAGCTAGGTGTGGCAATCAGTCTTAATAAAAATTTCATAATTATACCCTTCATGCTATTTATTCCCTTCAGTCTTTTGCAATAATAAAAACATGGAATTCAGTCCTTCCCGCTCCTGTCCCTTGAAGGTGTCCTTTGAGTCTCAGGTTAGTATCCCAAAGGTTTGGGGTGCAATCCCTGAGAGGTGCAGTTTTCTGTTGCCAAAGGAAAAGCAGCTGATAGCTTTCTCTCCTTGACATCTACAAGAGGGCAAATCCTGGCTCCTGAAATCAACTGATTTAAGAACCCAAAATTAGATATAACGCAGATTCAGAGTCAGTTCATAAAGATTTGATAGTCATCTGGAGATGTTAAGAACACAGGAGAAAATGTCAGCCTTACCAGAGCCTTACCAGAGAGAGAATACAACCAGATGAGCTAATTCTACTTTGTTGTAAGGCTACATTAACAGAATCCTGCACGTCTGAAAGTACAGTTCTCTCCCTGTCTCTTTCATAGCCCAAGAAACTAGGGAGGGTCTCTTCTGAGCCTCTTGCCCCACCCACTATCAAGCTGTGGGCTATGCTGTCTCTTATCTGACCATTCCCTAGGCAGCATCTCTGGGCCTGGTCTTGCAAGGTCATTCCCACATACCATTTCAGAAAAAGGGAATTTTGGGAGCTACAATCCTGACACCAATGGTAGGGGACACCTAAACAAGATGCTATCATGGAGAAGGGCCACTTTTCATGTTATCAGTGGGCCTCTGATAATTATGGAATGGAAAGTGGGGTTTCTCCTAATCATCACCTACCCCCAATCTAAAAATTCCATAAACAGGATGTGAAGGGAAGTTTCCTGTTGTTCAGACAGGGTTTCAGCTGGAATGTTGGTATTTGGGAGAGTGTATTTCCTTTAAGAGTGTTCTGGATTTAATATTGATTTTATTCATGTTTTAATCTGATAATACAATCTCTGTGGGAGGGTTTTGCCTTAAAGGTTGCATAAAAATATTTTAAACTGGAACCATTATCAGTAAACAGTAAACATCTGCAATAAATATCATTATCCATGCATATAAGTATAGTAAAAAAATGAATATGCCTAAACCAATAGAAGGTAACTTGTAAAGAATAAAGAAACCGATCAGAAGACAGTGCAGTCAGAATAATAATGCAACATATGCATTAGAAACTGGCCAGTGAGAATGCTCAATGCAGCATTTTTCATTCATATATGAAGCAATTCCCATATGGTTGGCACATCTCCAGGTTACAAAAAGAGAAATTGGAGCTTATCTGAAGACAGGGAGAGAGATGATCAAATGCTGAGCAATCACATTGCAATGGGGAAGGGAATATGAGCTGGTTTTGCCTAGAGGAGAAAGAAGATTAAGAAACAGGATAACCATCTTAAATAGTTGGTACTGGCAGATCTTCCCACAAAGGTGGAAAACAAATTTGCTATAAGGATGGAGCCCATGCATTCAATTCTAGCACTGCACCCCTGGAATAAGGAGGACTTGCAGAATTGGACTGTCAGAAGAGGCTTGGAAAAAAGTTTGAAAGACCAACGTCTTGAATACATCAATGCATTTTTGCAGCTAAGTTATTATTTTAGTTTGTTGCATTATTGCACTTGAGTTCCAAGGGGAATCAACCAGGGATAGAAACAAAGAAGGGGAAATCAATAGATTCAGGTGAAGCATAACTGTTATTTAAGTAGGCTTTGAAACATACATTATCCAGGTCTCTAGCATCAGATTCAAAGAGTGAAAAGCAAAAGGAAGGGATGTCATAAAAGGAAGCCTTTATGATTTTACACACAAGGGCCGGGCAATGAAACAGGGTTGCCAATCCTCAAAAGAGAATGACCTCCAAGATAGCACTTTCCCCCCCAACCTATAGATCTCCAATCATGCTGTAATGTCAGTACTGGTATTCTTATATTCAGAGTTTTGAATGGTTGTAAAAAGTTAGTAAGTCTGGCATGGTGAGGACAAGATGGTATTGACCCGTACGTAAGAGATACTTTGGATACCAATACTCCAACTCAGAGAAGTATTGTCTTACGACTCTTGTAAAACATGTTCTGACACTACGCTATTGTTCTTGTGATTCTATGAAGAGTCTTCAGTTATGCCCTTAATTCTAGAAAGGCAAGAGCTGGCTAGATTGAGAACAACATGATGGATGTGTCCTTGGCTCAAGCCCACCAGCCAGCCATACCCTCATCTAGCGCACTCCATCCACACTGTTCCCTTCTACCAGGATATTTTTTCCTGTCCTCACCAACATTCAGCTAGCATTCTTAACATAGTGAGCATGCTTTCTAAATGGTCACTGATAAATAATAACATTGATACAGTATGGGATTAGTAAAGCTGGGTTTGAAAATCAGCTGTTTCTCAAGTAAGGAGAACCTACTCTATAATATGGTCTATGGAATCATGAGACCGGATTGAAATGCATGATCAGATGAACTAACAGCAATATTATTTCTCTCTCACTCTAAATAAAACTGAAGAGGAATTAAGAGAAAAGGTCAGAAGATAAATCTCAACCGATTCATTCACAAGGAAAGTACTATCTTTTTAAACCAAAAGGCTAGTTTTTTTAAAATAACAAGTAAAGCTTTTTCTTCATTTAGCCAATTCCCCACTTTCAGTAAAATATCCCTTATTTTCATTCAGTGCTTTCTGCTGTTATCTAAATGTCACCCAAAAAATCGGACATGAAAGAAGCCGAGCATACTTATTAGCAAATGGATTAACATCCTGCTCAACTAAAGCTGTCTTAAGGCCCAAGTAGCCTGTTACATAAAGCATTTTTCTCCCCTGCAACTGGGAGAGAGAGAGAGAATTGAAGGCAGTTGACCAAACAGACAAGAAAAACAAGCACCTCCGATATTTATTTGGGTCAAGCTTGAAGTCTTTTTCACCATTCAAAGGTCAAAAGCAGGATATAACTGATTGAAACCCAAAGATCCCATCGCTTCTGGCATTTGAAATGGTTTTGCTCTCAATGCGACCAGAGCTTAGATTGGTGTGACATAGCCATACCTGAATGTAGACTTGGTGGAAGCCTTCTCTAGTCTTGAGCTCTCATTACAAAAGCTGTAATGAAGACAAAGAGCCAAGTTAAGAGATCATCAGGCACGTCTAACTCCCTCCCGTTTCAAGTTCACAAATATTATTGTGTCTGTGTTTCAGGTTCCACAAGTAGGAACTGATGATGACTACGTCTGGTCCTCAGTTTGCTTTTCAAACTGGTGACCTGAGGAAGGGAGGGAGAATTAAGAATATCTGCACGTGGATACTGCAACATTTCCTTGCTCATGTCCTTGAGTTTTTATTTCATTTTGTTCATTTTCTCCCTTTGATGTTCCCTCAAAGGGCATCTCCACAGAAAATATTTTGCAGGAATGGAGCCCTCCCATGGCCTTGTCAATTAGCGACTAAATGAGCTGCAGCATCATTGTGATGGCCGTGTCAACCAATCTTATGTGCAAGTAGATTAAGAAACTGCTCATTTTCTTTGGGCAAGAAAAAAACATGCTTTATCTGAACTTCAGTTTAGGCGTAGAATTCAGTTCAGGAAATCCGTAATACCACAGTTTCTTGGTGGTGAAGGTAAGGTGGAGAAATTAGTTACTTCAATATTTCCATAATCAAACAGACTTGAGGATGTGAAGTTTAGCCCAGCCATGAATAGGCTGAACCTGGTCATCTCCTAGATGGAGATGGGAACTGTTTAAGATCAAGGTACAACCTAGCAATAGCTACGCAACAACTGGATTTACACATTTTAGTTCCCATCAGAAGTTGGCAGCGTTTCTGAGATGTGACTGCAATGAGATTCCATCAAACACTGAGTTTCTAGATGAAGTCCCCTCCAGGATACCTTGCCACTGTGACAATTTAAACAGTCCTCACAGAACAACTGCTCAAATTTAAGCACTATCAGAGCTATTCTTTTGCAGAAAGAAGCTCAAATGATTTCTCCTTTGCTTCTGCCAGTTTAATAGATCTTTCAAAGCTACCATGTATTTATTAAATTGCAGTAAGTGTTCATCCTCCATAGCTACTTATTATGGGGAATGTTCTGTATTTCTCTCTCTTTGCCTTGCTCCATCTTGCACAGAATGTTCCGTCAGATCAGTCAGGAACATCAAAAGCAACAGCCCCTAATTGGGACATTTCGAACAACCTTGCTTCTCCTGTTATCCAGAACAAAGAGTTCTTCTCACTTTGGACCATGTCAAGTTAGTGGCTTGTAATAGTTTGAGATAGGATAAAGTTTCAGCCCTCCCAGTATTTTCATGGAATGTGATTTGCTGCCATGAGGTCACAGTCATTTGCTTCAATGGCTTAAAAAGTCCAAGCAATATCCTTGGGAGGTCAGGATTCATTAGCAATCACTAGATTGGACCTCTGTTTTTAGCAGCAATGTAACTCTGAATAGCAGACCAGATTATGAGGGTAAACAAGGGAAAGCACAGGGACGAATTGAAGGGACAAGAAGATGCTTCTGCCCTCTTCTTGCAAATCCCTTTTTCTTCTTCATTGCCTAATATCCCCACCTTATTAAAAGCCATCCCCTAGTTAGCCAATCAAGTCTAGAACACCAGAGAGAAAATTTATAATTAATCACATTAAAGGGCAACCAAACTGACAAAGTGGCTAGGATAGTCCACTCATCCACCCACTTGAAGAGGAAAGATTGCAACATTTGGGACTTTCTAGCTCAAGGAAAAGGTGGATAAGTGGAGACATCAAACCAGGTGTGTATAATAAAGAAGATATTTTTCTCCCTCTCTTGCAATATTTGAACTCAGTCACCCATAGAAGCTAAGCGTAGGGAGATTCAAGACTGATAGAAGGTAAGTACTTCCTTGCGTGATGCATGCTTAAGCAATGAGTACTTCAGCTATATTCACATAATTTGAACAATTAAAGTACGGAACTTCTTACAAACAGTTCTGGTGTCGGCCATCATTTTAAACAGACAACAGAGCCATCAATGGCAACTCATCTCAATGGCAGCATCCTATTCTCAGAATTCTATACTAGACAAGTGTTTTTCAAACTTGGCAACTTTAAGATGTATGGACTTCAACTCCCAGAATTCCCCAGCCAGTAAAACTGCCAAGATTGGAAAAGACTGTACTAGATTTTCCCGGATACTTGAAGCACCGAAGGAGGTTGTCAGAAGCACACAAGACAAAGCAAAGGAGCCCTTTGTTTATTCTTTAGATGCGAGCCCCAAAGTTGTTTTCCATGGCAGTTTTGAAGCAAAACACCTCTTTGAAGCTTTGCGTGGACATCATACATGCTAACATGTATGCTAGGAGCTATTGTCCTTCTCCCTGCTGCGAGCTTCCATCTGGTTGGTGATTGAAGCATGATGAGGGAGTAATAGTCCTTGCCTGAATCCATAAGTCTCATGTGTTCTCCCCCCAGCGACTCTCTCCCCCTTAATATACTATTTGAGCTTACATTTAAAGCTGCTGGACCCTTGCAGCTAAGTTAGGAACTTCTGTGAACTTATCTGCAAAGCTGCAGTATCGATTTTGCCAGCCAAAATCCTTAATGCTAAATGATTCCAGCCTCTCCCAAATCTAAATGATCGATGCATCTTGTGTAACATTTCCATGCAGGCTTTATACAGTCTAGACTGACTGCCCCCCCCCACCCACTCGTCCCTAATGCTATTTCCATACAGGCATAATCTCAAACCTGAAATTGCCTGATGCCTCATGTGGCTTCAAAGTATAGTTTTGCAACAATTAAATTAAGCCCCTGGAAAGTATGCATAACCCGAAATTGCTATGCAATTAACATTCTCCATTTTCAGAGAACTGCTTAGTTATCTGTGGCCTAGTTACAGCACAAAGGAAGGAGCAAAGGGTTCAGGGCATTGCTTGTTCTGAAAACAGCCTCAGCTGTTTTCCAACAAAGGGCACCTTCTGAAAGACTGGGGGGGAAACAAGGCAGATTCTTACATAATCTCATGAGATCACGCTGAATTAAGACGGTGCCCAAAGTTCAACTGCTTGTTTCTTTTCAAGGAAACTTTCGGTTCAATCTCGAAGGAAAAGTAAAAAAATAAAATAAAATAAAATAAACAGAGGCATTTAACATGGATAGCTTGCCAGACAGATAATTCATAACAGCTCCAGACTGGGAAAGAGCATTCTTGTGTGCCATGTTAGTTAAGGACAATACAAGGGTGCTGTGTCCCCAAGGCAGATCTGGGATCCATCTGGATTAGCAGGGCTACGCTGGCCAATAGTGACGCTTTGTGACGGAGAGCAGAGTTGTTCCCAGACTCATCTGCCAACGTCCAAGAGCTTTAATTGAGGTTTGTTCCATCACTGAGCTAGAGAACATTGAGTGTGAACATTAAAACCATGTTTTGAAGTGAGCTGACATCCCCAAGATCTTAGTTTGGAACCATCTTGCTTTCTGGTGCTGTTCCTTGATCAAAACTTGCACGCAAAAATGCTCCTCAGGCAGGCTTCTCCAACTTGGCACCCTCCAGATATGTGAGGACTTCAATCTTAGAGTTCCCTGCCAAATGTGGCAAGGACAGTGCTGGATGAGGACTGGGGAGACCGAGACCCAGATTCAAGTCCATCCTCAGTCACAGAAGCTGACAGGGTGTTTTGGGGCCAAGCATGCAGACTCAGCCCAACCCACCTCACAAGGTTGCTGTTTGGAAGGAGTGCCGTGTGCATGGAGCTTCTGAAGGAAAGGTGAAATATAAGTGTAACAAACAAATAAATCTGGAGGGAGGTTCAGTTAGGGGCAAGCTTTGTTAGGGAGAAATAGCAGACAAAATGTGTGCATTAATACATGCAAGTTTGTGTGTATTTTTTAATAAAAAATAAAATTTGCAAATGTATGCAGAAACTGAACAGAATAGGCTTTTGATTCAATGTGAACCAAACAACTAAGTTCCATAAATAGACTGATTTGCCCATTCGTACCCAGAGTCAAGTGTTCTCCACCTGGTTTCAATTGCTGGACCCTGGTTAAAAAAAATAAAAATAAACCTGAGGAACAAAACATCTGCCCAGGCCTGCTATCCAGACCACCCACCATTCCCACAAAGCTGTAGTTCATGGGAAAAATCACCAGCAAAAGTCAGCAGACTCTTTTTCAAAAAACACAGCTGAACCTGGCACTCTCCCTGAAAAATGCCCAACGAGTTTTTGAACAGCAGCACCATATCCAAAGACACAACACCATGAGAAAGCCAGATGTTTAAAAGAGGGCTTCAATTTAGGCCTTGACAAAGGCTACCCCTTCCTGACCAACTGGCGCCCTTCACCTCTGGTGGGAATGCATCTCACCATCCAGAGTTTATGATGGACTTCAGAGATGCAGAGTCTCAGCACGGCTGGAGAAGATCAGTCAGGAAAGGCTGGCTGAGTTTTCACCATGGAGAAGTCCCTTCTCCTGGGTTCTAGCCTGGTCTGATAAGGGTGCGACAGGACCCAGAAGCTCTCTGAGTTCATGTCAGAGAAAAGAGTTAAAAAGCTGCAAGATGACAACCAGCTGGGTAAGACCAACATTAAAATAGTTCACATTCCAAGTTAAAATAGTGTCAAAGCCTTCCTCAATCCTCTTAAAGGTTCACTTGTTTGTCAGAAACTTGGAAATGACTGCTATCAGGCATCAAATCTAGAATGCACAAGGCTGACCTGCCCAGGATAAGTTTTGTTTTGGATCTTTTTTCCCCCTTCCAAGCCATCATGTGAAAGGAAATCGGGTGGCGGGGTGGGGCAGGGAAGAAAGAGCTGGCATGCTGAAATTATGCTTGCTGTTTCATTCCTTGCTCCAAGACACACAATTCTCCTTTTAATATGCAATATGAGCTGCTGGAATCTGAAAAATACAGGCAGAAAATGAGTTTTGTATTCTTCCAAATGGTGCACGTTTGACTGGGGGGAGCTGCGGGGAGCACTAAACTTGGATTGGTGCTCCGATTCAGTCCAATCCAGTGATGCTTAGAGATTACAGTAATTCCCAAACAACTCTAACCAATAAAATGCTTCCCTCCCATTTTTTATCTTATCACTTTTCAAGGCATCATAGATGGGGTGATCTTATACCTCCATTCAGACAGGATGTACTGCCATCTTAATGTCTGGAACATTACAGTACAGATTTCAGAATCTTAAGGAAATGACCTTGAATTTTATCTAAATGTTGTACTCCAGAACCTGATAGCAACACATCTTTGATAATCTGCCACACTCCCATCCTGCTATATCACCTTTGCCCTGTTTTAATGGAGAAGTTTGGAAAAAAACCAAAACAAGCTACAACACATCAGCAACTCAGGAGTGCCTTGCGGAAAGACAGCAGAGAACAGTGGTTGCAGTGTCAAGTGAAGACACGGGAGAGACTAACTGATGTCGAAACTCAGCTCCTTGCAGGAAGGGTGGGATTAATAGAATTGGAATAAGAATAAACCCTGGATATCCTCCTGAACAAGCCCTATGAAGGACAGGTTGTCTACTCCCTCCAGTTCTTCCTCTATTACAGGAAGACCAGCCCCATCAGCTTCTTGCTTCAACTGTACCCCAAAGAGCAGCAAAGGGAGGGGACACAGGACCAGGGTCAATCCATCAGCCTTTCTGAAGGATCAGCCTTTTTTTACTTCCAGTATAGTTTTCAGCTGGTCGCGGTTCATCATTGTTAACTCTAAGAACTAGTTTGTAAGCCTGATTTCCCTCGATTTTGCAAAGTTCAAACCCAGAGCAAAGAATTGTGGTGAAGAAACTTGGAATACATGAAAGGCAACCATACCACCCCACAAATAGGAGCTTTCATGCCCACCCTCAACAGAGAATCCTGTACAGAAAGATCTGAGATCTGATTTACATGATACAATGGCTCTCTGGAGCCATTTCTGATCCCACAAAAAGACTCCAAACCTGTAAGAATTGATGAATCTGGAGAGGAGGAGGAGAATTCAGATCCCTTCTGAGGTCACTCCATTCATCACATTACCAGGTCAAAATTCTAGCAAGTTACTGAGCACTTTTTTTGTTTTTTGAGAAAGGGAGGGTAAAAAATCCCTAAGGGAACACATGACCTTTCCAATGGTTGTGCAATGACACAGAGAAAAGTCACAAGGAGTTTCTCATGTCTTAACCGCTCACAAGTTTAGAGTAAATTAGAATGGTGAATGTGTCCATCTCACTTTGACCTCTAATTAAAAAAAAGAAAGAGAGAGAGAGAGAGAGAGAGAGGGTGGAGAAAAAGCAAAGTTTTGGATAGGCTACAGTGGAACTGAGAAAACCCCATCTGAGGAGTCCAGGAAAATTACTGTGGTTTGGCCTAGCAACGAAGGAGCTGGGAATAATTGTTTAATATGGAGGAAGGGTGAGGAAAAGGCTTTGCATTACATATGATTCTTTGTGGTCAGACATTTGACGATGCTCTTTTCACAAAAAGCCAAGGGGAGCTGTCATCCCTCCCTGCTACAGTGTTAGGATGGATGCTCTTCCTTTCTCCCATCCTTCCAATGACCCTCACAACTCCTATCAGGTATTCTAAGTTCCACCATCCCTGATCAACAGATATCTTGCATGGGGCTGACAGAAGCTGGAGAACCACAGGAACCCCAACCTTACCCAAGGTGAACAGAATACCAAAAACATCCCAGGAAATTTTTCTGGGTATTTCCATGCCACCCATTTGGGTTGTGTGAGATGGCCTTGTTTGCTAGTTACAGCTTGGGATAAGACTACTGAATAGCATAACTGGAAGACCTCCTTGGCTTTCAGACAGTTTTTCTTCCTGACACTCAGAAAAAGGGGAGTTAGAAGTGCCAAGGGCGGGATATGAATGCCTGCTGTTGCTGTTTCATTTTTCTCCAGGGTGTACTTTTCCTAGAAATTCACCCCAAATATGTTCCCCCCCCCTTCTGTTCTTTTACCCAGATATTGCTGCTAGCTGGAAAGGCGAGAAATCAATAGAGTTTGAAAGATATACAAGAGCTGATCTGGATGTGTTATTACACTGCATTCTGCTAAGGATCTCAGGATGTCTCTCTTCAACTTCTATTTTAACCTCAGAACAAGCCTGTAAGGTAAGGTAGTCTGGACGCAGAGTAAATTCAGGGTCATCCCATGAAGTTTAAGCCTGAGTGAGGAGGAGTTGGACCCAGCTCTCCCCAGTCCTGGTCTCATGCTAACTGCTGCTCTGCATTTCCTTCAAAGAGGAAATGGCCAACATGAAGATGTTTACCATTTGGCTTACAAGCACATTATCTTAGTTCTGAATTTGGGAGCTAAGTTATCAAAGCTGAATACATCCAAGGAGCCATTCTATGATCACTGACATCACAAATGTCATAAAATAAAGGGATGCTGACATTAACCCCCCACGGTCCTTTTGCCAAGGCAGCAAACTGGAAATCACTTGCTCACCAAGGACCGCAGCTCTGCGTAAACAAGCTGAAGATTTACAGTAGACAGGTTAGCTTTTGATGAATGGCATTCTAATGCAGCATTGAGTTGATAGGATTCATTCATCTTACCTGCAATACAGCAAGAGGAAAGGCAGAGGTACGGCAGGGCTTCCTCCTCCTGCTTCTTTCCCTCCCCCAGGATGTACTGTGGGTGCCCCTTAAGTGGCAAAGCAAGGGAGAATCAGGAAGCCAAAAGCACGAGGTCAAAGGTGGTATCACTGCAAGAGGCAGTTATCGGATGTGGTATGGCACATCAGAAACTGAAGTGCACCCACTATGTCCAGCAGCCCAGCAGAAGAGTAAGGAAGAGCGAATACCGGCCTGCTGTTCTGGGTAGAACATGCTAGCCACAATATGCTGGGCTGGCCATCATTCGGCTTAACCACAGTTTACTAAATAAGCCACCTCTGCCTGGCTTGTGCAACAACATGAGTCATCCTCCAAGGTTTGTGAAGTTTGTGAACCACAATTGCTGGGGTCCCCCGTTGTGATAAATCCAAACCAAGCCAGTCATGTTTTAGTTTAATGTAACGAGCGAACACTGCCACGCAAAGTCTCAGCACAAATTCACATGGGATCTGTGCAATGTGCTAGATCAGTGCTTCTCAACCTCAGCAACTTTAAGATGTGTGGAGGCCACACATCTTAAAGTTGCTGAGGCTAAGAAACACTGTGCTGGGCGATGAAAGATGCACAGACCTAAAGAACTGTCACTAGACACGTGTGAGTCCCACATTAAAAAGTCCCACAAAAATTTTTATTCACGTTAATATTATTAATGCAAGTGTCTCCCCCCACCCCAGTCCTCATGGAGTCTACTTACATCATGGTTGGAAAAGAACAATATAGTCTCTATTTTTTAAAAAAAAAAAACTATCACCAAAGTTCAGAGTTCATGTCCATTACGCATCCTCATCCTCATCTTCCTCATCACTGATCACATACTTCTTCTGTTTCTTGCTGGCCTTATCATCGTCTTCGGCTTTCCTTTTACCTGAAGGCTCACCCTCCTGCAATTAAGAGAGAAGTACAGATATACATGCTTGTATTTTTCCTCCCGAAAGGACTTGGGGGTTTGCTTCCTTCCAAACCTACTTACTCAAGTATCCAGAAACAAAGAGCACAAGCATTTCTTACTCAGAGGCGGAGGAGAGTGACCAGCTGTGTGTGGACATCAGAATCATTCAATCCACACACATGGAAGATACAGAATGGGCTACAATAAGGTATTAAAACATGAGGGGGGGGGAAGGAAGGTATTCTTCAGCGGGGGCGAGCACTATTTCTAATTCAATATAGCACCCTCAGGGTAAAATAACTTGGTAATTAGTTTTACTAATAGCTTATGTCCCTAAGTAGGTATAAATTCCTGAATAACCAAATGATTTCTCAAACTGAGCTGAGCCTCAGTTTCTCCCCTGCTTCTCCAATACGTGTGAATTGATCTTAATACAGAGGGTTGGCTTCCAGCCAAATTCATTTCTTCTATGTTCTTAGGAGAATCTTGAAAACTTCAAATGTCAACCAGCCCCCCCGCCCCCCAATCCTTCTAAATAATTTTTAGGCAACCAACCATGATTTATGAGTAAAAGGAGGCCCTTATAAAAGCACCAATGTCTAGGCACGCCACAACATTTGTGACACATGTGCAGTGTTTTTTTTTCCTTTTTGATGCTGAAATGCCACCCTGTGGCAAAGCTGAATAATGGTCAAACTGAATAGGCTGTAAAGAGAGAAAAAGTGCCTTTCCATGGTCTTTTACTAGGAGTTCAGTCCAGGACAGAATCAATAAACCCTAGAGAACTGCTGATAATTTTTCTCTTGATCAGCAGCCCCTTCCCCTGCCATAACCCCACCACTGGAGGTTTTTAAAACAGAGGCTGGATGGGGCCATCAGTCAAGAAAGTTGTGGTGGTGGATTTCTGCAACAGCAGGGGAATAGACTAGATGGCCTTTGAAGTGACTTTCAGCTCTGGAATTATATTGCTTTGCTGAAATTGGTTTTGTTATTCTTGGGCAGGTTTTCTATACTTTGCACGCCCCTCTCAACATTTCTGTAAGCCATAACCATCTTCTGTAAGCTGTAATCATCTTCTGTAAACTGTAATCACCTTCAGCTGGCAGAAGAGGAAAAGCCTGTGAACGTTCCACAAAGATTCCCAAGTGCTTGCTTGCTCTTTAGCGTACCAAGATTGCACAGCCACAGCATTATGCAGGAAAACTTTGATTGAATGGGCCAACTGGGGGGAAAAGGGTGTGCTTTTGGACTGAGTGTCCGTTAAATCTAAAACAATGCAGTTCAGGGTTCCTGAACTGGGGGATTCTGGGAGTTGAAGTCCACCCGTCTTAAAGTTGCCAAGGTTGAGGAACCCTGATGTAGCTGATGGTTTTACCCCATTTACATCAACGTACAGCATTTGCATAATCACGTACAGATGCAAATGATATAAACTGACGTAAAAGGTCAGTGAGATTGTTACACAAATGATGTAGGCTGACTCAAATGATGTAAATTAGGTTGACTGTCCAGACAGATTTTGAAAACAACAGACTGGCTTATTATTTCAGGGATGACTGAATTCAAATTTGGTCAGATGCATCAGAGGTCTTTTAGATGGAAGTCCTTTCAATGGAAGTTTCACAGTATGTCAGCCCAGAATGATGATAGTCATGAATGAACTATCAATCAATGTCCACCGCCTTCCGGATTTTCTCACCTCATCACTGTTGAGTTTCTTTGCCTTGAGTAACCTCTGTGCTTTCTCCTCATCAGATCCGTCGTCACTGTCTGAAGAATAAATCCGAGCCCGCTCCTCTGAAACAGAAAACGTGCATTGTACTGCAAAGGCCAGGCTGGAAAGCAAATTTTAGAACTCCGGGTGCAGCTAGCCATTGGACATTAAGGACCAGGTTTGAATAAGCCACAATGGGCCCCTCACGATGCAACATGTACTCCAGCACGGAAAATGTGCACAAAAAGAGAAAGAAGAAGGGAAAGCAAGCACACAGTATGAAAAGAACATGCGCTGTACAAATTAAAGCATACAATCCAGTGACATGTTTACAAACACTGGGAGGGAAACTGACCAACTGATCTATATGCCATTAGACAAGCTCATGGCTTCTCCAGCTTGGTGCCTCCTGGAGGTACTGGACTAGCCATACTGGCTTAGGTACTGGGAGTGGTGGAGTGGAACCACTCAGAGGAACTCAGGATGAGAGCAAGAGACGGGTACCTCGTATCCCGCCTTTGTATCTGTTCTTGATGGCTGCCAGGCTGATGGCCTCTTCTCCTTCCTCTTCTTCATCATAGCGGTCCGGCTCTAAGTAACTGGCGCTCAGTCCCCGCTGGTGTTGCTTCTCACGCATCCTCCTCTGCTGGGATTCCCTACGAATAGAAGCTCGCAGCCTTTCCTCCTCTTTCTGCAGGAGAGAAGAACACAAGGCAGTGTGACATCTTGGTTTCTGCGTTGGGAACTGAATCCAGAAAAGCCCAGATTCAAATCACTCTCAACCATGGTGCTCCCTGAATTGAAGCCAGCTGCTCAGCCCAACTTAGCTCACTGGGGGCGGGGGGGGGGGGGGACGCGTACCATTGTGCAAATAAAATAAAAGGAGAATCCTATCTGTGCTGTATTTCAGAACAGAAAAACCACAGGCAAATAAACTGTGCACATGTGTACATCAATGGAGGCATTTGGCAGGGCTTGGAGCTTGTGAATCTGCACCAGCTAAATCTCCATCCTGTGGTCCCTCCTACACCTCTCATGTTGCCAGAACCTTCTGCTAGAACCATGGCAGAGCGAAGCAAAATATCCTCAAAGAACCCCTGAGTTCACACATCATGTTAAGCCACGATTTGTTTAACCAGGGGTCCCTAAATCAACAATACTACAAGATCAAAGATCAGCAGATTTTGAGTAGCAAGGCCAAGAGAGGATAACAAGCCAACAAAAATTGACAGGAGAGGAGAGGAAAGGAAAGGGAAAGGACAGTTTAAAAGGCAGGTTTTGATTAACGTGTACCTTAATCATTTCTGTGCGTTGGGACTCTGGATCACGACCAGCCATTGGCAGAATACGAATTTTCTGTGTCTTTGAACATCTGTCTGCCAACGAAAGAGTCATCTTTCTGTGTGTGGCGCTGTCTGTTGAGTGTGGCCTGTGACAAATTTACCAAGTTAAAATATTTCACTTAGGGAATGTGCATTTTAAAAGAAAAAATAACAACATGCCATCAAATATTTGGGTTAATCAGCTTACTAATGCAAGACTATCTGCTGCTTTGTGAATGGCCACTGTGAATAAGGTTCTTATCAAATACATCCATTCTGCATTTCATTTCCTTTTAATCTCACTTTTTACAGCTATTTGCCCCTCTACTCCATTGTCTTGATTTTAATTTGGATTTTAATTGTATGTTGGAAAGCCTTTGCCAAACTTCTGCAAATCACCCAGCAGCATGCTGGGAGACTCCAACCCATTGTCTATAAAACTATGCTAGGCCACATGGAACTGATACCCTGTTGTACAAATCCCACTCATTTCAATCAGACGTGCGGGAGAAATTTCCAGCAGACTGGGCTCAAAGTGGGAAAGACTGCAGTTCGGGGGTAAAGCATATGCTCTGCTGGAAACTCTCAATTCATCCCTTGTCATCTGGGATAACACAGAAAGGTCGCAAGAGTCGGATGCATAAGCAATCTGAAACTGCAGAGTTTAAGCCTCAGACATTCGATTCCAAGGCTACGGTTCAGTAGTTTAGCATATGTTTTTGATGCAACAAAGCCCATGTTTAATTCCAAGCAATCAAGTTGGAACAGCCTTGTCCTGAGATTCAGAGGGTCCCGAATTTCTCAGCCTTCTGCAAGGCTATTAAGACATGGCTTCTTCCCCAAACACTGGGAATGGGATGTTAGAAGTGCCCAACATACACGTGTCTATATTGTGTGATTTTGTTTTATGGTGCCTTGGTTTTCTTTTGTATTGGATTATTTTTAACTGTGTTGGGTTATGGGGGTTCCTTTTATATTGTTTTTCTTGTAAATGGGTTGCTAGCCGCCCAGAATTATGTATTTAAAACAAATGGCCATATACACTTGCTAAAGAAATACATACATTAAACCATTTTTCTGAGGCAGCAGTCATTCTCTCATCTTCTTCCTAAGGCAGTGTTTCTCAGCCTTGGCAACTTGATGAAATGTGGACTTCAACTCCCAGAATTCCCCAGCCAGAATGCAGGCTGCGGAGTTCTGGGAGTTGAAGTCCACCCATCTTCAAGTTGCCAGGTTGAGGAACACTGTCCCAAGGTGGTGGTGGGCTTTTGCCTGTTGGAGAAACTCAACCAGCAGATGGTTGAAAGCAAAGCTGCACAAACGGCTACCCTAACAGCACCTGCGAGCACAATCCAAAAGTCACCTTGGGTCGGACTGCACGTCAGGCACGACTCCACGCTTCCTAACCTCCTCAACTCAATACAATTCAGGTGCTTACCGGAAGGTCAATTTTGTCTTGAAGACGGCCTGTCCCTGAAGTCCTGTTCCTTGTCTGATGAAGAGATGGTTGTGGTCTCCCTGCAGGGGTGCTTTATACACATCAAAAACTTCATTCCCCAAATGTAGGCTCATGCTTCAAACAGAGGGGAGAATTAATTGGTGCGATTCAAGACAATCCCGTTTTCCCAGACTACAATTAATGGGGCCAAAGAACTGAAACCAAGGGAAAAACACAAGGAAATCACAGCTAAGCTCCGCCTCTTGTACCCTCCACCTCCCAAACACGTTCTAAGCCCAGCAGTTTTCTAGTGTCATCTCACCTCCCATCAGACCACTTGACTATCCTTGCATTACTTTCTCGAATCTCGTTACCTTCATCATCTCGGCGAGTTCGCCAACGTATAGTGTTCTCTACCTTTCAAGACACAAAATTATACAAGAGTCAAGGAACAAGGCCTATGTCCACAAGTCAGGCAAGGAGGTTTGGGGAGAGGAAGACCCAGAATTTAAAGCCACACCTTCAGTTTTAACCTCGTTCTACCTTCTTCATCAAGCATCTCCTCATCTTCAAATTCATCCTCATAATACTGAGGATCAAAAGGCCTGTGAGACAATAAGAAGATCAGGACCCCAAGTCTGTCTGTCCCCAGCATCCTGTTTCTCATAGAGACCAATGAGCAAGACACACAGTTGCCTTTCACAATTGTGTGGGTTCACACAAATATAATTTGCCTGTGCAGAATAAATAGGTTTGCACGTGCCTAGCTGTTAAAAGTAAGCTCTGCAGTAGATACAGAACAGCCAGTCTTTAATCTACATTGGAAGAGATATTAATTATATTTACAAATATTTTCCAACAGATCCTTGGGGCAGGGGGTTGGTAAGGAGAAAGAATGATTATTTCTTTTTTATATTTGCCATCATCTATGGATGGATGCTACTGATAAGATTTCCCCAGTCTAGATGCCACCAAATATTTTGGATTACAGCTCCTATCTGCCATAATCAATACATCCAACAGTTGAGGCTAGTAAGAAAGTGAAATCCAGCTCATATGGAGAGACCCAAGTTAAAGAAGACAGAGATTAATTGATTTAGTTTTCCTAATAAACTGGGCTTTAACCTAGCCACTGAAGCCTTGGAAAAGATATTCAGATGCTGTGATGTGTCTTTACCTACAAAGATCAGAATAGGGCAAGTGATGGTATTCCCAGTGACACTCTAGGGAAGTGAAAGTTGGACTTTGAAGAAGTAGGATAGGAAGGATATTGACACTTTTGAAATTTGGTGCTGGAGAAAACTCCTGAGAATACAATGGACAGCGAAGAAATCAAATGGATCATTGCATAAAGCAACCCAGCGTCTCACTCAAGGCACAAATGATCCTACTTTGGACACATTATGTCATGCATATGTGACATATTACACATTATGTAAAAACCCAGCTCTCTTGAGAAGGCTCTAATGCTGGGAAAGGTGGAAAGAAAGAGAAGAGGATGACCGCAGCAAGGTGGGTTGACTCAGTTACAGTGGTGATGGGGGCACTGTTGGAAGACCTGAAGGACTAGGTTAGGGACAGATCACCAGGGAGAAAATCTATCAGTGTGGTCACTAAGAGTTGACATCAACTTGATAGCACATAATCAACCCATCAATCAATAAACCAGGAAGCTGTATTTCCAAGATCCAGGCTATGATTTTTCTTTCCTTTACCTGGGTTCCACACTGAGGAAGTTGGGGAGCTTTACAAAATACAAGTCATTTCCTAAGTCCGTGTTGACTTTTGGAATTTCTACTTCTATTCGTGTTTCTGGAATAGGCTCTTCTTCTTGCTGATCTTCATTCAAACCATTCTCATCCTAATCAAAGGAAGGAGGGGAAAACAAAAGCCCAAATCAGTTATGGAATGAAGTCACTCCATATATTTGTGCTTAAGGTCCTTTCTTATTCATTATCTTACTGAGAGAATACTGACACAGATACTCAATATGAGACCTGCTTAAAATATTACAGGTAGCCTCAACTTATGAACATTTGTTTAGCGACTGTTCGAAGTTACAACGGTGCTGAAAAAGTGACTTACAACCAGTCCTCGCACTTATGACTGTTGCAGCATCTCCATGGTCACATGGTCAAAATTTGGGTGCTTGGCAACTGACATGTAGCCACCCCTGAAATACCAGGGCTGAGAAGAAACTTGAATGAGAGATTCTCTGGTCTTAGTCTGATACCTTAAGCACCACACTACACTACACTACACTATACTACACTGTGTTTTTCTCTGTAGTGTTCCTTCCAGATGAAACTTGTCTGATACCTTCCAAGTGCACAGCCTTTTTATATGAGCAATAAGGAAGTATAACAGGTCTGGCAAAGGCCTGATGTCAACTAAGAGTGTGTTCTAGAGCTGGGATCTCCAATGTGGTGTAGCTAAGGCAAGAGTGTAAGAAAAACAGGCTAGCTGGGCTAAAGACACTTCTCAGTGATGCCTTCAGAAAGCAGTTGTGAATTATCATTATCCTTTTGCTAACAGAATTTTATACAACATCTAATCTTTAAAACTACAGGCTCCAATTCTCATCTCAAAGTTTCAGGTCAAGGCTTTTATTGAGTTGACTGTGTTAAAAGGATAGGGGAGGTATACTCTTCTTTGCCCCCAACATTGAGACATCTACTTACAATAGGCTGCCCTGGGGTTGGTGGCTTGTCCTCTCCATCGCTCCCTGAAGATATATCATCTGCTCCTCCAAAGAGATCCATTGCATCTCTGTTATCTTAAGCAGAAAGTTAAAGAATTATTATATAGAAAAATATGGGCAAATCTGGCATAAAGAAAGAAAAATGAGAGACATACAAAATCAGATTCATGAAGTGGTCAGAAGAGGCTTTTAGAGGAAGGTTCAGATGTCAATGTAACTACAAAGTTAAGTAAATGGGTGAAACACAGACACACACATAACCTCCCTCACAAGGTTACTTGAAAGAAAGGACATCCTTCCTTTCTTTCAAGGAGCTCAGTATGATATATATGGTCTTGTGAGACAATCTCCTTGGAGGAAAGCTGAGATGAAAATAATTCACTGTTTTTATAACATCATTTCTCTCTTTCTTTCAACAAAGTAGTATTTTTCAATGTAGGCACAACTTGTATATTGTTTGCTAGCACCTCCAGGTTCAGAGAAGTTGGATCAAGGTGAATGATCCAGTCCACAGTACAAATTGTGGCCAGTCCTGGTTTAAAGGAAGCCTTCAATGCTTGAGCATTAGACCTCCTTTCAGCCCCACCCACCCATAGAGCCCTGTGAAAGTTTCCAGCCAGAACTATGACACTTTTGGGAGCTAAAAGAATGCAGCTGCGCCTGGAGCTTTTTGCTCTAGACCACTGGAGAAGAAGAGATGCTTGCCACTGAAAATCAAAATGCACTCCGAACAGAAGACGGGGAAGCAATGCTGCTTACTTTTTTGCCCTTCCGTATCGCTTTCCATTTCGGAATCAGATGCAATTTGCTTCTTGCCCTTTGCTTGGGGAATGTCATCATCACTGTCGCTGCCTCTTGCTGATTCTGTGAAAGTAGAGTTTTTTTAACTCCTCCAGGGGCACCCCTGCACCAGCCTTTCCAGCTGGAGCCCTCAGATACTTGAGGTTACAACAATCATCATCATCATCATCATCATCATCATCACCACCACCACCACCACACTAAAGCCTAATTCAGGGCAACATAAATAAAGCAGACCAAGAAGCAGGTCTGAAGGTTACAAATCTTTTTGCCACTCTCATCTCTGAGAAAAGTAGCTGGCCAAAGTCTCTCATGCCATCTACAGCAGCAAACTGTGACAGTGATTTAACAAGGACTAATATGCCTGTATGGTCAACAGACAGTTTATTTTATTTATCTATGCAATTTAGAGGCTACCCAACTCCACAAGACTCTGGGTGGCTTACAACATTACAAAGCAGAAAATAAAAAAATAAAAGCAGAGATCCTTCATGCCCAGAAGAGAACTTAAATAGATACAATTCTGCTGGGTCTCAGCTCCCACCCTAATCCAAGGCCGGGGGAACAGCCACATTTTCAGCAATTTTTTGAGCATCATCAGGATCAGCAGAACAACCTGTGCACCCTTTAGATTTGTTTAGCTAAAACTCCCATCATACCAAGAGCAGCATGGTTAGAGATCATGGGAGATGAAGGAAACCATGCTTAACAAGGTCAGCCAAGAAAATAAATAAGAAAACTAAACAATACGTATAGCGTGCACTAATCCGTAAATCCCCTTTTCTTTTACCTGATTTGTGCTCGCGTTCCTCCTCATCCTCTGACAAATGACGCTCTTCATCCTCTGAATGCTGGGGCCTCTCATCGTCTGAATTCTGCAACTTCTCCTCTTCTGAACGCGGGAGCCTTTCATCCTCATCCTCCGAGTTCTGCATGTTTTCTTCATCTGAATTTCGTGGCCTTTCATCCTCATCTGAATTCTGAAGCTTTTCTTCATCAGAAACTGCGGGCCTCTCATCTTCATCATCAGACTGGTGCAGCCTCTCTTTGTTGTCAGAGATCTGAGGCCTCTCTTCATCATCTGAGTTCTTCTCTTCGTCATCTGAATGCTGAGTCTGCTCTTCATCGTCAGAATTCTGGAGCTTCTCATCATCATCTGACTGATCACTCTTGTCCTCTCTATCCCATTTTTCATCCTCAGAGTGTGCTTTCTCAGATCCTTCGGCCTCGGAGTGATGGCTACCTTCATCTGACCTATGGTCCTCATCATCTTCCTCATCGTGCGCAGCTTCTGAACCACTGTGCTGTTCGATATCTGACTGGTCATTGTCCTCATGTTCAGAGTGTCCTGAGCCTTCAGAATGATTGTAGGATCGTTCAGACTGGTTGTCACTGCCGCTGTGGTGAGAAGCACCATCATCCTCACTGTCTTCCCCAAACAACTCTTTATTACTGGGTTTTAAAGCATCTCGATCATCCTCTCTGCCGCTCTCACTACCAGAAATGTTACTAACAGAGCCAGTGTTCTCCCGGTCAGAATCTGAATCAGATCCAGAATCAGAATCTAACAAAAACACACAGAAAACCACAGTATTAATCAGAGAACAAGAATCAGATCTCTTACAAAGGAAACACAACAATACCACTTTGCAGCTACTGTATTCCTTCTGCCTGAAAGAAGGCAAACCCTAGAGAAGTGGGAAAAGATTAATACATAGAGAGAAAAGTAAACATTAAATGATGTGATGATAGGTTTCAATGCAGTATAAAGAAACAGAGCCAACATCAAGCAGGAGTGGCGTTACCAGATATCTGAACAGGCAAAGGAGGACACAAACAATTGGAAAGGAGGACAAATGTGGGCGAAAGGAGGACACACTAATTGTTGAACTTTCTTGGCATCTGTGACAGAAATTACACAAAAAACTGCAAAAAATGTACTTAGGCCTACATATATATGAAATTACTTCTTCTAGCATCAGAAAGACAGATCTTCCAATTACAATATTTTTCCAACAAATCTTTATTTTCAATAACATATGTGAGTGATAATATAAGAATCGACAACGATGTGCTTTTCAAATTTCACCCTAGAAACATGATAAGTCGTGTGATCTGCAGACCAGAGTGATCATAGATTTGAAGGGGCTGGACTGAAGCCGATTGCTGGAATCAGGAAATACATTAAATAACAATCTAGGCTGTTGATGGATGAGGGAAAGAAAGCAGACAATTTACAAGGTCACAATTCATGACAGTTTGAATGACAAGCAACTTCTCTTTCTCTCCATCCCCCCCAGTTTCAAGATGCAGAAATTAGCTTGCAATAATAATAATAATAATAATAATAATAATAATAATAATGAGGTATGTCCGCTGCCTTGAATTATATATAAAAAAAGCAGGATAAATTTTTTTAATAATGATATTATTATATATTACTAAATAGTTGTTAAATAATAAGATATAACAATTAAATTATTAAATAATACATAATTATAATATATTGCCTAATAATCTAGCCTAATCTATTATTATTATTATATTTTTATTCCGCTTTCTTTATATATAACTCAAGGCGGCGGACATACCTAATACTCCCGCCGCCTAACAGGAACCCCGTGAGGTGGGTTAGTAAGGCCCTCTGCACGTGCTCAGAAGGCTTCTTTCTCTCTTGAAGGACCCCCGCCTGAGCCGAAGCCCCGCCCGCGTCAAGAGAGCCCCGAAAAAGCCTCGGGCGGGGTTTCCAAAATGGGGCGGGAGGGGTCCCGCGCATGCGCGACCTGATCCCTCGCCCCACTTCCCCCCACGGTACCTTTTTGCTCCGGTTCCGTGTCCGCGTCGCTCCCGAACAGCTCCTCCATGTCCGCCATGGTAAGGGAAGCCCAATGGCGGACCCGGCGCTGGGCGACGCCGGAAGCGGCGCTGCATCGTGACGTCACCGGGTCGCGACCAGGCTCGTGAGCGGAAGAGGCGGGCTTACCCGCAGCGTCTTCCGCAGCGATTTATTTTCGCCGGTGCAATGAGCTTATCTAACTCGCGCAATGCATCTTACCGTTATTTAGTGTCGCTTTTAGAGATAAAATGGAAGAGTTCGTGTTTCCGTACGAGGAAAAAAAGGCGCCCTATGGTTTACCGAGCTTGCCACGGTTTCAGGGATGCGGCTCTTGACTGTAATATATCTATGGCAAAGCTTTCCCCATAGGAAAAAGCGGCACACGGGAAGTCGTTTTATATAGAGATACGTGTCTGGAATCATACGAGCAACGTCGGAATAGAAGGACTTGAGGATCCTTAACACCCTTTTTTTCTCCCCGCCAGGTTGAACGTGACTGGGGCTCATTGAAAGGAGTTTTAGCACAGCTGTAACTGGGCAGCAGACAAAAATTCAATACACTAAATTTCATGAGATCTCTTTGTACGTTGTCCAGCGCATATCTGCATGGGAAGTTCAATCCCTCCCATTTCCCCAGTCCTTTTAACTGTCTTTTAATGAAATCCTCTGCCTGTGCCAGAAGCAAATTGCTTTGATTTCAATGGAACCAAGTCCCTGCTGTGCATAACAGCCGCCTCCTCCTCTTCCTCCACCACTATCCCCAGTGCATTACAGCTCCCGTCACTCCCAGAGAACATAACTTAGGGCTATCCTGATTGAAGACAGTTTTACCAGGTGAAACTTATTTGCAATTCATCACCATGGTTTTTTCTAAAAGTCAGACACACCTGTGCCATGATAAATGCATTCGTTGTAAGAGCACAGGACTTGCTTTTGAGCAAAATGAGGCAATTTATCGAAGGCAAAAGTATTGTGAGACTGGCTAATAAACGATATATGAGAATGAATATCACATATTAGTTAATACCAGAATGAGTTTTAGTAGTAATTTGGCCTTCCCAGAGGCTACTGAATATTCTAATTGGGCTGGCCAAAGAGCGAAATAGGCATCTTCACAAAACCCAAATGATCAATTCAGCCTAGTCTCACAAGACTGACCACAGCGAATTATTTCCTTTGAGATTTATGTGCTTAGTCTCTTCCTAGAAAAAAGTATTAAACAGCAAACACTTGCCTTAAATCAGTGTTTTTCAGACTTGGCAACTTTAAGATGTGTGCATGATTCTGGGAGTTGAAGTCCACACATCTTAAAAGTTGCCCAGTTTGAAAAACTGGTGTGCTGGACAAACCAAGAGCAGTCTTAATTTTGGCTTTTGGTGCTGTTCATTTGGTGCACAGGCTAAGAATCTTAGAAATGGTCCTCTTTCAAATTATGGACACATTTACACCCCAAATCCATCTCTCTGTGAAGAGAGCTGTCCCCCTCCCCCCAACATAATTTGGTAGATTGTCAGAATTTTTTTTTATTATCCCTTTCCTTGACCTAGTGCCTGAATTTGGGAAACCTGGAACACGTGGGTGTCAATAGGGCCTGCCAAATTACAAAGCCAAAGTAGCTGTCCAAGGGTACTGAGAATGGAGGCCAGGCCTATACAGAATATAAGGCATTTCCAGAAATTTGTTAAGCCTCAAGCATGTACAGTTGATCACATCCAAGTCAGATGGTTACCAAGTTCCCACGTTTTTTAGGGGGGGGGGTGTAGTTTTGCTATAGTTTAAGAACTAGCAGTCCTCTAGTCTTCCCTGTAACTTTCAAGGGAATTTTATCTCCTTTGTCAGGGGGCAGCCCTTTGAAGTAGGCCAAGTTAGGAAACAGACTCCACAAAGACTATTGGAACTCTATTGTTGCAGGATATAACAACAGATATCTTGAAAGCCTGACAGTTTCTCTCTGCCCCATCTTATACCCAAGAGAATCAAGGTGGGGCAAACTTGAGTTTCTTTCTTGCCGTCTTGTCCATTTTGGGGTTCAGATGATATTTACATAACCACTCTTGCATTCCTTCTTCATGGCTATCTCAGTACTCTGCTACATTAGATCCCCATGTCAGGTAATATGAGGAACATGCTAAGGAATTCCAGATAATTAGTACTCCTTTGAAAATATTCACATGGCTCGTTTTGCAGGATGTAGCCCTTTGACTGTTATTTGGATTTGGGAGGTAGCCCACAGTCAATCGCACAAAATGATAAACCTAACTTATGGGAGGAAAAGAAAACTCTACTGTGATAATAACCATTTCCAAAAAAAAGCATTTTAATACTTTTATTATAATAATGACAGCATACAGTCTGGCTTTGTAATGCAAGTCCGTTCATGGGTTTTTTTTAAACAGAAATTTCAACCAGAATAGATGTTACAGTTCGTAGCATACAAATGGTATTATTTGTATCAAAAATATTAAAAAGTTAACATTTGTAAACAGTGTTCAGCATAACCACATTCTTTGTAGCATGATATGGAAATATTCAATTCAAGGTTTCAAAAATGAGTCCTAAAGACAATCAACAAAATATGAGGTTAATGATGAGGGTAAGTGCATACTTAAAATCGAAAGCAATTCCTATCACTGCCAAAGAAGCTTTAGACTGAAAAAATGCAGAACAGTTTCATCTCTTGGGAAACCAGCTCAGTTTTATATTAAACCCTGAGCCACTATAAAATGTACTATTGAACATATGCATCCTTAAATGTAAGCTGAGTGAATGTAAGTTGCTCAGAGTCAGAAAAATCATACTGCATTATACTTCCTGCCTTCCAAAAAAAAAGGATGCAGACACCCCCATACCCAAATTGTTAAAAGCATCATCATGTTACCTTTCCATCAGATTGTTTTATTTCCTTCCTCACTTTCTCCTAAAATGGAGTGGATTACATAAAGCTAAGGATGTCTAATTCACCCTCCTTCACCTTTTCCCCAATATGGCACCCTCTGGGTTGGTTGAACTACAGTTCCTATCGCCCTCTGCCAACACAACCTTTGAGCATGATGTGAGTCGTAGCTGTGGACATCCAGAGAGCATCTGGTCGCAGAGGCTGGTACACTAGCCAACGGTTGATCCCTCTTGCAAGTTAACAATCCCCACCAACCACCATCCCAATAAGCCTAGATGACAGGAGAACAACTCAAATCATATTAGGCACGAGGAAGTTAAGAACAAGTCCGTCTCCAGGGAGAATGTTCCTTGGATCCAGCTGTGACACGCTAACTCCAGTTTGAACTACAGAGCAAGCAACAGAATATATACAACAGCAAGGCAAAGTAAAGGCTCTCTTCTCTGATTTCAGAAATTGCACACTAATACCAAGAGCATATACTAGTGTACAGTACAAGCATCTCTCATGTTTGGCTATGTTAGTGTAGCACCACCAGTCGTAGTGACACTCAGAAAGTAAATCTGCCCAAGTACATATAATGCCATTAAGGAGACTTGCACACACGTACAAGACTGCAACTGTTTCTCTAAAAAAAACAGAAAGTTGCATCCAGTGATGGACACACCCAATATATATATATATATAAAAAGCAAAATATATTTCATCAAAATGATTTTGGAAACAGAGCTCTGAGATTAAATAAAGATGGTGTTTCCTCTGCAAACTCTATTCTATGTACAATTGCCCCTATTTTATGTTACTGCTAATATTTCCTTGCCTTCCTCCTAACTTGCCCAAGGCCAGCCTGATGGGCTATATAGCTGCCACACAGTGTGAAATTGTCAAGCTGTAAATCAGTGGCAGGATTTATAGTGGTAGTGCTAACATAAGACAACATTTCACAGTGACAGCTAAGCTCAGTTCAAAACATTTGAAGGCATCCCATTAGTTCCAGCTGCTGTAAGGACTAAAAAAAAAAAACATTTTTATCATTTTAAGTGAATCAAGTGGCCCCAAAAGAACAAGTTGGAATTGTGGACCTTCCCAGTTTATCAAGCCCAAGAAATGTACAGGCCTCCAGGGTCTTTCTTCTTGACAAGTGGGAACAGCAGCAGGAACCAGAAACACAATAAGGGGAAAAAGCATCACGCCGTATCCAAACTGGGAATTCTAATTTATAGCTTCCCTATCAAACCAGAAACTTGGTTTGGACATAATGGTAAGCATTTGCTGGCTAGCAAGCAAGAATAACTGGGCAGCATTTCCTATTACACTTGCTCTTGAGTAAACCTTAAATCTTCAATATTCTGGATTCATTTTTGTGCAATGAGCCCAGTGTGTGCCACGTAATTATTTGAAAATGAAGGATTCCCCTTACAAATTAGGAGGTGCATCACAATTGCTTAAGACAGTGTTTCTTAACCTTGGTGACTTTAAGACCTGTGGACTTCAACTCCCAGAATTCCACAGCCAACAAGTTGGGAGCTGGGAGTTGAAGTCCACAGGTCTTAAAGTCGCCAAGGTTGAGAAACACTGGTCTAAGACAATGTATATTATGGGTCATACAAAATCTGGGTTGGCTCCAAGAGGGCTTTGCCAGTGTGGTACATGGTAGGTCCCCTCCCAACAGCCATCAATGTGCTTCATCTCAGGCCTACCTTGAAGCAGGAATAGCTGGCTGAGGAATTACCACTGAGAACGTCCTAGGATGCCACCTCATGACCAATGCAATGCACTTGGGTATTCTGGGAGATTAAAATCTGAATTCTCAACAAAGCCTTGGACTAATGCTCAGCTAGGTGTGCCAGGACATTCTAGGAAATTCAGAAATGATAAATTTCTCTGACCCAGCAGCCTAGCAGGGGACAGGCATCAAGGTGAGCTGCGACAGCATCTCAGATTGTGGCTGGACAGAATGTGTGAAATTTCTAGGAAATTTAACCGTAAGTCACAGGGTATTTTCAACCCACGTAAACAGGGCTTATTAAGCACTGGTGGACCAGTACGCTGTGTTACAGCTCAGCAGCCATGGTTTGATATGCTGCAACTTATATATACATATATATTCTCTCTCTCTCTCACACACACACACGCATTTAAATACCAAGTAGCAGAACCCAACACAATGCTGATGAAATAAGAAAACGTCTCTATAAATACACCCAGTCTGGACATAACAAAGCAAAGTGCGGACATATCATGGATCTGCAAATTAACAGAAAAATAAGCCAGCCAGCTGCCAAGGCATTAGGGTTTAAGGCACCCAGCACCATTTTTGCCAGCTTAGCTCACCACGAAGAAGGAAAACGAGAAGCAGCAGCAGCCCTTAAAATGGAATAATTTTCTCAGAGCAAAAATTGCTGTCTTCAGGAAAGCATTTTGAATGGTCAAGAATGGGGGAACAAAAGAAGCATTAGCCGAAGCAACGATGTACTGTTGCTGCAACATACGTGGTGGATGAAGTAATAATTTCCCTTTGTTTTTTGAAGAATTCCCCCCACCCAACACACACACATTTAAAACATTGTTTTGATGCCTCAGTGCTTATATTAGAATTTCCTATTTCCTACTGGATAATTTACTCCCTGGCAGCTGAAACAGTTTGCCCCCTTAACAGCAGCTGTTTACTCTGCAGCTACTATGCCACCAAGGTTAGAATTGGCATTAATCCATCCAGAAGCCATTGCTCCCAACTCCTGAAGCAAAAAGGAATTAAGGGAATCAATCTCAGGAGAGATGGGGCTAGCAAGTTTTCAAATCATGTACTGAATACCAGGACTAGTAATATAACTTTATCAAATATATATATAGAGGAAGATATATATATATATATACACACACACTCATCCGTATGAACAAAAAAGAGGAATGCCAATTCCAGTCTTTTCCCTTCTATGCAAGTAAGAAGAAATCTTGGGGTTGCTGAAGCCCAGGTGAAGTGGATGTCCTTCAAGGGGCTCCAGAATCTCTGCTCTTTTGCACTTCAGACGACCAGAGGGTTTATTGGTGGTCTCCTTCCACTCTTCGCTTGCGAACTGTCCAAACAGAAGGGATGGAGCAGCAGGACAAAGAGAGAAGACAGAGAGGTAACCTGGGTGTGAATTCATCATGTTCCATTCAGTAGAAGGGAGGGTATTAATCAAAACTAATGGGGCATGCGGGGCTACACCCCAAAAGGACAAAGAAATGGATGGAGCTGGGACAAAAAACCCAAGTTAGATTTGATTCAGCTTTAAACAAATTTACAATTAATATTTAAAATCAAAGAAAGGCACTGAAAAGTCCAACATGAGTGATTAATTCTCTTCGCTATCATTAAATATTCCAATTCAGCGGTAACCTTTGCAGGGATTTGGGAGAGCTGCACCGTAGCTCTAGCCCAAGGAAACATCTTGCATCTGCACATTCTGCCCACCCATACTCCACAGCCCTGACATGCCAAACCATGACACAAGTTAGCAGCTGAAACCTCGGCTGAACAGGATAGACTGCAGCAGCAGAAAAAAACAGAAGGAAAATGCATGCAGGTCTATGTGGGAAAAGCATGCAGAGACACAATTAGGAGACCTTTTAAAAAGACCTTTCTCTCACAGCACTTAATACCAAGGGAGCACTGGCCATAACCTCTTCAGAAGCTTCAGGGCTGAAGAGATGCAAAGATATTTGCAGAGATTTTTACTCCCAGACACCAGGCTAAGAAAGGAAGAAGAAAGGAAAAAGAGCAAGGTAACAGATTTCACAGTACTGAAATACTACAGCTGGGATTTGGAGATGCAGAGGGGAGAGAAGGAGAGCAGAATGGCTCTCAGACGCTGAAAACTAAACAAAAACCAAAAAATTCCAGTTTCTGTTATATGGTGGAATACTTTCGGTCTCTTCACTCAGATGACCATCTTGCAGCTCATTAAGACGAGACGTGCATGAACAGTTTGGCATTCCTCACAGCACCACTGCTCTTCCCATAGCTGTGAGTTGCAATTCAACCTGGAATACTCTACCTAAGCATGATTTCTTATACGTCACCTGAACTGAGAAATTAAAGGGGTTACTTTCAGAATCAACCTATATGCCCATATGAGTTTTCCAGAACACATTAAAATGGATACCATTCTTGGCTGAATTACTGCTTGGAAGAGTGAACTACTAATTCAGATTGGGATTATTAATGACTAAACCAAGCCCACTCATTCTTGGTGGGATACTTTAATCACAATTGTGTCCTGCTTACTTCCAGAATTATAGGATGAGGTTTCCCTTTCAAGGGTTTTGCTGTATCTCATCCAACCACATGAAGAAAATGGAAGGTGCAACCAAGGATCACGTGGCCAGGGATGTGCTCCTCTCTGCTCCTCCGTTGCTCTTCCCATTTTCTTTATACAATAGGATTAGTAAGCCCCTTGCCTGTATTTATATAGATTTTAGATGTATGTGTTTCTCTCTATAGCCCATATACATATTTGATGTACTGTAGATTATGTTTTATGGCTCTAAGGCCGTAATGAAGATTAAAACACTGCCAGAAAATGGGAGAAAATATACTTTTCTCCTTCTCTGATAAGACTGGGCCCTGCGCTGAGGCTGAACAGGGACAGGACCCAACCATTTCAAAATGCAGAGTTAGGACAATGGCATTTGCTGCCACCAGGTGGGGCGATGGGCACCTGCTCGGAGGACCATAAATGGGGACTCGACCAATGGAGGAAGCTATCAACAGTTGCATATTACAGTACATGGAGCTCAAAAAGTAGCTGGCTCAAAATACAAATTGCTGAGAGGATCTGAGAACAGGGATAGAATTGTTTTTGCTTCCTTGAATCCTTGAAAAGCTGGTGCTCTTTCCAAGTGCCAAACGACCTGAGAAACAGAATGCTGGACTAAACCAGGATTCTCTCTGACCTTGACAGTAAAATGACAATATTTAAACAAAATCAATGAAGAAGGAAGCAAACCTTCAGGAAACTGATTTTTTAAAAAAAGTGTTTGGCCCAATTGTACTAGAATGTTGAATCACAAGAGGTTCAGTATCACCCTTCTTCCTTCTACAGCAAGGCTAGTCTTACCTAAATCGTTGTTCTTTGTGATCGCGGCTGCTGCCCTGGTGCGGGGTCCCTGCTGCATGAAGTGATACCCAAACTTAAGGATCTTGGTGTTTTCCTCAAGCACCTTGGCAATCTCCATTTCTACGGGTGTCCCCAGCTGCTGCCTCTGTCAGAAATCATCCAAGGTGGAAGTCAACCAATACTGGTCTGTTACAAGAGAGTTGCTTGAAGCTGATGAGGTACATCAGCAACAGCAATGTCGGGATTGGGAGATCTGCTCCTACTTGGCTTAAGGCAAACTGTACAGCTTACGCAGCAAGGAATTCTCATCTCCAAGGGCGCAATGCGCGTCTTTTGAGATTGAAACCAAGAAATAGTCTATTAAACTCAAAAGCTTCGCACCTCATACTGAGCCATAATATGGCTTTTTGATTTGGACTCGGAGGGTTATGTGAACCCAACCAGTGTGATTCATATTAGGCTGAAAAACACTCAGAACAGCGCTTGGGAACATTCGGAACTACAAGCGCAAAGAGCACTTCATTAAAGCAGCCGTATCTTTTTAAATGTAAGTGGGGGGACCACAGTTGATTCCTTAAAGCAGCCTTGTCCTTAATATATTTCTGAAAAGGTTGGAAAAGGGAGGCGCTAGTGCCTTGGATGGCCGCTGTGACATCAGGGAAACACCATGTGCCCTCTGCGCACACCAAAGAGGGCCACACAGACATCAACAGCAGGAAGGCAAACAGGCTGGCTGACCAGTGGGATCGCCCGTGCTGGAAGGCATTATGTCTACTGCAGTAAGGGAGGGACACAGAGGCCATACAGAGAGAAGGAGAGAGGGGGCAACAGGCATCCGCCTTGCCTTCCTCATTCCATAAAATCACTCCTTTGGGCTTTGCTTTGTTTAAAATTTGGCACAATTTCTGTTTTTGCCAAACCACAGCCAACTCAAAATACTCTGCCCAAACTTCCAGAACATTTTGGATTTGAAATAAAGTCCACTTTCTATCTCGTCCCCGACCCAACAACAGCAAAGCCTTGAAGGAAAGAGACTTCCACTTTCTTAATAGGATAGTGAACAACAACCTCCTTGTGTTTCAAAAGCAATTCACCTACAACAGGGCAGGAAAACAGCTCTCAGAAATATCCTTGAGGAAGATCCCGTCTTACAACTTCAGTTTTAAACAAGGCTCGGTTGGCCCACCTTTCAGACCCTCAACTATGTAAGAAGGAAGTGTTAATGTTACCTGGTTATCAATTTTGATCTCTGTCAGGGTTTCATTCTCTTTCAATGCATCGATTAAGGCCAAGATGCCTGTCCCAGTAATGAAGTTGGATTCAACATTGAGACAATTCAGTGTTTGGTTCACTCGCAGCATGTCCGCAAAAGCCTCGAGACACAAAAGAGTGGCAATGAAGTTCAGACTGTACAGGATTCACAACAGAAGGCAACCATGCTTCCATACATATAGCAAATGAGAGAAAGGAGCAGCCCATAAGTGGCATCTCTCAAAGCTAAAACTGAGATGCCTCGGAGCTAGCAGGGTTTGGGATTTCTCTCTCCCTGGTGCCTTCAACAGCTTCAAACATTACCTTGTTTTCCTGTGGGCCTACTCTGCAAAGTTGGCTTGGTGATACATGCTAAGCTGCCTCCTCGGCTTAAGTATGAGCCTAAGTTTCATCAGCTGACTTTGTTCAAGCCAATTAAAATTCACCAGATGCTATGAAACTTTCACATTCATAACAACTCAACCTGAGTGATCTGACTAGTGGGAGAAACCCTTGGGGAGATTTGGCTGGCCTCTTCTTCTTAAGGGCCAGTCACAGAAGTGGCTCACTACAGTACCTTGGACCACATTCTGGGGTCTCCTCGTATATCATATCTGGTCCATCAGTTACAGTTGATCCCCAAGCCTGGAAGAGGCCAGACAGATGTTGAAAACATCTTTAAAACACCTATATCAATGTTAAGATTAAATAGATCTAAAACAGTGTTTCTCAACCTTTGCAGCTTTCAGATGGGTAGACTCCAACTCCCAGAATTCCTCAGCTAGCATGGTTGACTCAGGAATTCTGGGAGTTGCAGTCCACCCGTCTGAAAGCTGCCAAGGTTGAGAAACACTGATCTAAACAGTGGTCTGTTGGATGGGCTGGGCCTCCCTCTCCCATCTCCAATGATCTCACGTTCAGACATAGGTTGTGACTGCCAAATCTGGCTCGTGGCTTACAACAGCAATGGGGTCATTGCTCCGAGTGGCTGCAAGGCTGAAGCTCTTCACGTAGGTGTTCATTTCCAGGGCTTTGGCAAATTCTTTTAGAGTTGGAATGGGGATGTTCTGGAAGTCAAGTAAAAAGGCAACCTTGTAAATATTGACTGAAAATCTTATTATAGTCAAATGTCCTGCTTTCCTTTCTAAGTGGTGTGAAGAATCTGTATGTTTAGTTTCTGATATTCTCTTCCAACACATGATGGCAGAGGACCAGGCCAGTGAATATGGCCTCATTCTCACCCTCACATAATTGCAATTCTATGAATTCTAGACTTGCAACTCTTTACCCTAAAAGGATTCTTTTACTCATTCTACTCAGTTCTTACCTTTATATTGTTCAGGTTGACTTCAGTAAGGTGAGGATCATTATCTTTAACCCTCTGCAAACTCTCTTCCACATTGGTGGGGTTTGGTGGCTCATCAAAGACCGGGATTATCTTTTCACCTTTAACTATGTCTGAATTAAGAGGTAAGAAACACATATCATAGGTGCTCGTTATATTTCTGTTACAAGTAATGGCCCTGCTAAACCAAATCTTATGATGGGACTCTATAACTAATATACGATCCAGGTTTTTCATGCTCACTCAGCATCGCATTACTACCAACTCCAAAAAGAAAGCTTTGGCTCAACAGAAAGTGAATAGCAACTTAAGAACCATTTGTAAAAGGTATCTATTTCTTTAAAAATAACCAATTTCTAAATCACACCCTGGGATAGATTGCCATTAGTTACGTCAAGAGGTATTTGACTGCATTAGAAAGTCACTCTTTGCTGGAGTAGCTGACCTGAAGCATCTTCATTCCTATCACAAATTGAAACTACATGTTAATCACAGCTTAATAAGCATGGCTATCATAATTAAACTTCTGTGCTAGGCTTCTGCTTCAAAGGCAGAGAGAGACTTTGGAGCACGTGAGGGTGTTTACATAACCCCCTTCTGCAACTCCTTAAAGCACCAATGACTTTTCCTGGGTTGTGGGGCATGATCCTAGGAAAGGGGGCTTGGTGTTCTCCCTCTGTGCTCCAGAGCTCTTTCTTGCCTTCAAACCCAAAGTGCTGCACAGCCCTGAACATTATATCCATGTTACTCAAAGCCAAGGAAAGACTCCAAAATCCCTCCAGTCCAATTCTCAGTATTTTCTTTTCTTTTACATTTCAAAAGTGGTCACCGCCCATCTCACTAGGAAGCGACTCTGGGCGGTTTACAGTAAAAACAAGAATAAATATTAATTAAAACACAATAAAAATACAATAAAAACCATATGCATACATAAATAATTTGAGATCATGATTCCAGGCCTACATGCTGCAAACTCCCAGGGGTTTTCCAAAAGTTGTCATCAAGCTACTTTTTAAATAGGTAGAACAGGGAAATTACTAAGTTCATGGAGGTAGCCCTATGAAGGGTATTTAATTAACTGATTTTTCATTCAACTTCAATTCAATTTAATCAAATGTTGGTTCTGGGTCATCTCGGTGCATCTCTTTAGGGTGGCTCCACCGATGTTTTGGAACTCAGCCCCCACTCTACCAAAAGCTGTATGTTTCATCTGAAGACTTCCAGTGTGGACACTCACTTGTGAAACCTTCACTGCCGACGCCATTGCTGCTTCCCACGATATCATGAGAGCTGCTTATCAAGTTGTGCATTCCTAGGATAGCTGCCAGGAGAGAAAAGGGTGGAGGAGAGGTACAGGTCATTATTGCACTCTGTCTCTTCACTTCAAACAAGGCACAAAGTAGCAACCAAATGTCCCATGATTATTTTTGCTATCCTCAACATGCTGGGAAAGGTGGAAGGAAAGAGAAGAAGAGGACAACCAGCAGCAAGGGGGATGGACTCGGTTACAGTAGTGACGAGTACACTGATGGAAGAGCTGAAGAACCAGGTTAGGGACAGATCGTCATGGAGAAAATCTATCTATGTGGTTGCTAGGAGAAGTACACGACTTGATGGCACGTAATCAATCAACATGCGTATTAATTTACTGGGAAATAAGGGGATAAGGCTCTGCCCCAAGCAGCTGTCAACTGAAAATTTAATGTGGGGGGAAAATGAGAGGAAGGGGTAGAAGGTAAGAGCAGTGGAATATGATGTGCCTATTCCTGTTATATGTATTTTGGGCATCGCTTTGGTAGACAAGGAAGATTCCATGTTTGTGTTTGCATAGAAAACTGGGATTGGAAGCCTGTTCATTCCGAATAAGGCAGGCTCTCATAGACTTTAGGATTCTTCTGGATAGCAGAGGGGAATGAAAAGGAAACTATCTTCATGCAGATTCATTAGCTGCACTTGCATACATTTGAGGAAGAATCTGCCAATGGATGAGCAAACGTAGATGTGGCGCTAATTTCATTCCCCACTTCCTTTTGTTCTTATTTTCCAAAAGCCTACTAGTCAAGCAACATTCCATTCAGAAAAGCCTTTCATGAATATTTATACGCATGCATTTCATCTTCAATAAGCAAGACAATCAAGCAACTCCCCCACTCCAAACAAAAAACCCACCACCTTAGCAAATCCTACCGACCTGCAAGGTCACACAGTTCCGTGTCTGTAGCGCTTGTCAATGCCTCCTCCAGTTCTGGATCAAGCATCACTTTTTCTTCTATGTAAGATTGTACTGGTTTCTGTTTGGGGATAAAAACTTTTCCTGTTCAAGGGAAGATAAAGATGTGCAGTTTAGGACAGCCTCAGTGCTTAGCTCTGAACAGTTGACTCTAAAACAGAAGTAACCTGGTACTGGAGCCTCTGTTTGGGACTGCAGTTCCCATCAGCACCAGGCAATGTTTCTAGCAGCCAAGAACTTTGAGACCTGATTTTGGATGGAAATCCTGGGGCTTGCAGTTCCCATACAATGGAGGGTGCCAGGTTGGATAAAGTCAACCTACAAGATGACCTTGCATGAAGTAAATGATACTTCAACCTCTACCAGAATGTCAAGTTAGGAGACAGTAACCATCTGCCCTTGGCTGATCCCCAAAACTAAGCCAGGTTGGACCTAGTGAGAGACCAGCAGCAAATCTCAGGGCTGTATTGAAGAAATAAAAAAATATCCTGAAAGAAAGCAATACAAAACCGCTTCTCCATTGTTGTGAAGAAAACAACATGGACATGGACATCAAGTGACCAGGAGTGGAGCTCAACTTGAAGGAAACCTTTATTATCAGAAAAATCTCTCCATGGTTTTGCATTTACACTCCTCTTTTAAACGCGTCTTTCCTCTCCTGTGAACATGTCTGTATTTTACAGAGCTCTTCAGGAGCCTTTCTCTGTGTTTCCATAATGTCTGAGACACAGAGGATGGGACTTTCTCTGTGGTGGCCCCAAGGTTATGGAAATTTACTGAGCACTATCCTTTGATGGCTCTACAATCCTCCTTCCCCCTCCACACACACACTTTTCTTTCTTTTGGCAAGGAGATGTGGTTTTCCATCACAGGCAGGCAGGAAACCAATGAAAAATGTAGCCTAACCCATAAATAGACTTAACATTGTTTTACAAAACCAAGTAATATCTCTCTTCTAAAAAAAGTCCTGGGAGCAAGAAAAAACAACAACAATTTGCTCCACTGATGTGCTTGCTTTTTTCGCCAGTCACTTTACTTCATTACCTCATTTGTCCAAGAGCAGCTTCAAGGGAAACTGGAAGAGGTTCAGAGGCTGGCCAAGAGGCCAAAGAAGAGAGGCTGAAGGAACTAGCTTTGAGAAGATGCAGAGGAAGGAATGTAAGAGCCCTCTTCAAATACAGTACTAAGCACAGAGAGGAGGAGGCTATCCTCTTAGAGGGCATGACACAGAAGAAGGGGCTTAAGTTATAGGAACGCAGAATTGGATATTCCTGACAGTAAGAACAGATCAACAGTGGAAGCAATTACACAGAAAAGTGGTGGGCTCCAGTTGTTTGGTCAGATGGCCACTTTATTTTGAATTTCTGTCCTAAGCAAGGGGTTGGTCTCCGACAGACTCTTCCAACTCTATAATTATACCACACATACACACACTTCCCAGAATAAAGTATATCTATATGTGTTTAACTCTAACCTTACTTAGATCTATATGTGTTTAGAGGCTGCCTCTTACAGGCTGCCTCTAAAAAGGGATTTTTTTTGTATATACAGGTATGTGTATGCTCATGCATACATATGTCTAGGCACATACATCATTTTATAGGAAGACAGAATGTAGATATTTTAATTAATCACAAACTAAGCCTGGCTTAATATGGGAAGTACAACTGCACAAACAGTTGTGGATCTCCTTTCCTAACTCCCTTCACCATCTGGTTTCTGTTTCTCTTACATTTATTTGCAATCATCACAAGCCTTGGCAAGCTCTAACCTGGATTTTTCAAGATAAAATGGTCAGAAAGAAAATTTTGCAGCATCTGGAATCCATCTCAGCAACATTGCAATCAATGGAAGCCAGCAGAAGACTCCAAGGTTGGCATTTTCTTGGGGAAAAATGAGTCATTGGGAGTTGGGCGGCATACAAGTTTAATAAATTAATAATTTATTAAATTATTTAAAAATGCAACTTGGATTTGACAGAATACATTCAAGATTCATCTTCACTCCACCCTTATTTTTATAACCTTATGAGGGCCGAGTGATTGCAATCAGCCAGTACTAGGCTCAATCCATATGATTTACTATTATTCTAAGCCACAATTTGTTTTAACAATGGCTGATTGAACAAACCATGACCTCCTCAAATCATGAGGCTTGTATAATGTCAAGCCATCAATCACCATTCATAAATTATCATGGCAGGCTTTTTTCAGCACTTCAACCAAGTGCAAAGTGAACAAAATTATTGCAAACCTACATCACATCTGAACTTGGCTGCTGTATTTCATGGTGCTCAATCTTTGATTGGTATACTTAGGATGGGAGCCAAGTAGAGTTTACACAAGAACGTTGCAACTGTCTGTGTTGTTTTGTTTATTTAAATAAATGAAGCCATTAAGGCTGAAACCTCCAGGCTGTTTATTTCATTCACCTCCCACTTTTTGTCTACTCCAAATGACCTGTTATCCACCTGTCAACTCACTAGGAATATAGGGGAGTTGGCCATGGCACAACTGAAGAAATTGAATTTTGAACAAAAAAACCCTCTAGAGCAGTGTTTCTCAATCTCAGCAAGTTTAAGATGCGTGGACTTCAACTCTCAGAATTCATGCTGGCTGGGGAATTCTGGGAGTTGAAGTCCACGCATCTTAAACTTGCTGAGATTGAGAAACACTGCTCTAGAGCAAAGCAAGCTTTCCCTGTTATTGCTCCACTAATCATCTATACTCAAAATAACTATTCTATTGACCCCAAATACTATTAGCAATAATAAACTTTTATTATTTTTTAAATCTAGAATAGTAAAATATTTTGTCAGCTCTACTTGGGAGCAACTTCAGAGATTGGAGGACTTGTTTCCAACTGAACCAGACACCACAGGGCTACCCTCATTTGAACCATATTTAAACCCAAGCTGAGCTATTTTTCTCTTCCAGATGCTGTGATCAAACTCCTAAGGATGGGATTTAGCTGCTCCCTCTGTAGAATGGGTTGTACCTGAAACAGAAGTTTGTTTTACCAAAGCTAACAAGATTCCTCTTGTCTGGACCTCACCTCTGCTTGTCTTCAGAGAAAAGTTAAAATTTCTTTCCAGGTAATGAGCAAATACTTTAAAGAAAAATCTTAAGCTCATTGTTTGCTCATTCCAGGGGTAAAAAAAACCTCTCTAAGGCCTTTGGAAATAATGACTTAACAGCTGGCAGAAGACCAAAGAGCTCTTGCAGATTCTTCCTTCTTGACGCATAACCAACACAAATATTGCCCAGAGAACACATCTGCACATGCGTTCATAAAAGCCATGGAAGTTCTGATGATGATTTGGGAACCCTACATTTATTTACTGAGGAAGCTGCTCAGAGAAGCAAGAATCGGTTTTGAAAACCAGGAAAATGCATTAAGACTGCCCCAATGCTTGTGCACTGATGATCACCTGAATGCAATGAATGGCATCAAGACAACGGAGAGAGAGTGATATTCAAAGTATTAAGCACCAGGGCTCCCCCCTGCACTAATTAGGGTTTGCTAAACAAGCTGTTCTAGCTTGTTCCATATGTTAAGTCAGAAACCATGTCTTACAAACCTCGGTTAGCTGGTTTCATGCAACATGCTAAGCATAAATGAAATCATATTATTCACCGAAACAGAAATAAGGAGGAAATGAAATAAAATTCAACAACCCAATTCATGGTTTAGCTAGACTGAATAGTTGAGATAATGAACCAGTAATTCTCTATTTATTATTGGGCCCACCAGTTCCAGCCAATATGTCTAGTGATTAAGGATGCGAACTGTAGTTTAAATCTTCTGCAAGCTTATAGGTCCTCCATCCCATCTTATAAGCATGAACATACAGATAGTCCTTGGGTCGGGAATGCCCAGTTTAAGAATGACCCATAGTTAAGAATGGAGCCTATTGTAGCAAGGTTTGAGTTAAATACACAATAATTTGAGTTAATTACACAGTTCTACTTATATAGTATAATACTGTTCTGGCTTACATACAAATTCAACTTAAGGACAGACCTTGGGAACAGAATTCATTCTTAAACTAGGCACTACCTGTATAAACTTTGCAACATTCCTAAAACATTTTCTTCTTTACTCTTAAGAAAGATCACAAGCCTTGAGCTAGAGATACTAAAGGAGCTTCACTAAACAGAGATGAACCCTTCCCCTCTCCCCAAATGGATGTTGGGGCCTGAAGATCATGGACCAACATGGTGGCATCCAACAGTGCCTTTCTGATGTGTGGATTGGCCATGGAATTATGAGAGTTGAACTCAACACCTCTGGAGCACACCAGGGTGGAGAAAGGTGATCTCAAGGTTAGTTCACAAGGGATTGGCTGGAGCTATGGAACAAAGCAATTACTACTTTTGGACCCAGGGTACTACTAAACTGATGTCAACAGCAGCCACTTATCCACTTACATTCTAGGTGAGTCTGGGCACACCCTTAATGACAAACAATTAAGCAAGGCAGTTCCATCCATATCCATCCATCATCACAGGCCACGTCAAATCTCCTGTATTGCTTTGGGAGCAATTAAGCTGCTTCAGACCAGTTGCATCATAGGACTACCTTACCTATCTAAAAGCTGCAGTATCAGAGGAACACAGGAAGCTGCTTTCTGTTGAATCTAAGCTAGTATTGGTCCATCTAAGCTAGTATTACCCAGAGCAGCAGAATCTGACTGGGGTGTCAGGCCAGTTTTTCACACACCCTTTGAGAATTCACAGACCCCTAGCCACAAAGCTGCCCTTGTCACTTCAATGAAATTTACATCATAAATGTCATCTTGTGAAAGGAAACTCTGTTACATCATCTCCTTTTGCAGACTACAGTAGCTCATTGTTCCTTTCACCCAAACTGGATCAGGAGGAGAAAACTATCAAGCTACTGTATAGCAATGATGGATTTAAAAAAAAGGGTTTGATCTTTTGGAAAGATGGTGTTTTTTGCCTGCCCCCTTTTTAAACTCCAAGGAAGCCTGTTGTACACACTTTACACACCTTTCTATTACCACAACCCAATGCATGCCTGTTCAGAACCCATGGGGCTTACTCCCTAGTACAGCTTTTCCCAACTACAGGAGTTAAGGGATTGGACTGGATGGGGAGTTCACTCATCTGTGGAGGGATTTTCTCTCATGGATTCTCTCAGCCTAACCTACTTCACAGGGCTGTTGTTGTGGGAGTAAACTGGAGGTGGATGTATCCTGCCTGGTACTCACAGAGGAAAGGCAACATATACATGAAATAAACGTTCACACTTTGTACTAAGCTATAATGGTATGTTAAGTGTGATTGTGAGGGACCTCAGCCACTGTGGCTTGTTAATTATGGTTGATGGCTCACTATGGGGTGCACATCCAGCTGATGGTGGCTTAATAAACACAAAATAGTTCAACATGATATAGGAATCCAGTCTGTGAGTGGGGGTAGAGAGAAAGAAAGCGGAGTGTGGACAAGCCAAGTTGCTCAGTGGAAGCAATTACCTTTCTTTTCTCCTGTGTAAGGCACAACGTCCTCAACATCTTTATGATCCAGTGCTTGTTTCTCCAAAAATGCAAGAAGCTTCTCTCGGTCAAAAGGCCCACAGGGTTTTTTCAAAGTTTGGTCCTTTTGCCGGAAACCTGCTGGCAACAGTGCGTTCTGCAAAATGAAAGGAGCAGGTGAATCCTCTTGCATTCACACAGACAGCAAACCAAATGACAACATTAACACTGAGGGGTTCAATATAAAGCCCCAAACATGTCCTGAGAATGGATCAAAATAAGAGGCTTTTGTACATAGGAAACATGTTCAACCCGTTTTCACTGACAGGTCAACAGAGATGTAATGCCATTCCTGGAAGATGAAAAATATTCTCTATCATCAAATGAGTCCTTAGCCTTCTTTCTTATCCCCCTGCCCCCAGCCGCTTTCAAGTAAATCCTTTCAATCTGGGGCCTTATTGCTCAGTGGTCTCCTAAAAAGAGAAAGAGGGAGAGAGAAAAAAATGAAAAAGAAAAAAAAAAGAGTGGAAGAAAGAGAGAGAAGGGATCAAAGAGCAAGAGGACAAGTAGGGAGATCCACCACATCGGCTCTGACCCTGCAAATCCCCTCTAGAGTTTTTTTTTTTATGCATGCGCAATTAACAATCTCTAATCTTAAAAAAGAAATAGAAAAGAGACAATTCCAAACAAACTAAAAAGACAAACTAAGAAAGAAAAGATCTACCTTATATTTTATATTTATCAATGGTCACTGGTTTACTGATGAATTCACTACCATAATATTAACCGTACAAAACATTATTGTAAAATATCACAAAATCACTGTGATAATAATACATATGGCTGCATTCTTTGATTAGTTGAAAAGACTGCATGTTCCAAAAGGGATAGATCACAGATTTTCAACAACCATTCCTTGACATCTGGAATAATATCACATTCCTAATTTCCTGATAAACAGTCAAATTCCAAAGCTTTGGTATACTGTTCAACATTACATTAACATCTTTAATGTTTAAATATTTTCCCATTAATCTGCTTACATACATTAATACACTACCCTCAAAAGATACCATCCCCTATGCTATCAGACAGGAAAAAAAGTTCCTCATCCTGGGACAGGAAGCAAAACAAACACAGATTGTAGAACATGAAAACAGCCTTGCTCAAAGAGAACAACAGTCTGTCACTTCCAGTGTACAGTTTCCCAGAGTGGCAAGAAAGATGCCTTTGGAAAGCCCACAAGCAGATTTAGACAAATTAAATGGACACACACATGTACCCCCCCCATGCTAAAACAAACAAACAAACCACATTTCATCAAACAGAATAAGCTGCCTTCTCTGAAGGATGACAAGAAGCTAAATTAAATTTAACTGAGTTTTCAGATGGACCTCCAGATGCTGCTGAACCATAGCTCCCAACAGATAACATGGGCAACAGTGAGAAATGCTGAGAGTTGTAGTTCAACCATAGCTGAGACACCACAAGTTTCCCTGCCTTGCAGAACAACCTTGTTATAGCAGCATCAGCAAGCTATGGAAAAGCTAACAAAATATTAGGGCCATATGTATGCACCTCTGGATCAAGGTCATCCAGGACAGTTTCCAGTTGCTTCAGTTCTTCTTCAGTCAACTTGCCCAAGATTTCATCTTCATCAAGTTCCTTGTATTTGTCCAAGTCTTTCCGGAAAGGGAGTGCCATAACTCTGGTAGATGAATGTTGAGTAGCTTGTCAAACTGATAGCAAGACCAAGGCCTTAGCTTGTGTTTTTACCTTGAATGATAGAAAGGAAAAAAAATGTACTCAAAGTCTTGAACATTTTGCAAATTTGCAATGAGCTCTCTAGTGGGACCCATGAGCCAAACATAATTCCCTTGAGCGACTCATCTGAGGATGCAAGGAAAAATATCTACAATTGTTTTACCGCTATACTGATGGCCAAGTGTTCCTCCAAAAACATAAGATGACGCACTCTTCATAACTAAAACAGGAAAAGTGCTCCAGATCGAGCATGGAAATGTTCATTGTACCTATCAGCAACTGCCCCTTTTCCTGGGCTTACTACCTCCCTTAATACCGCCTTAATCTGAACACAATTTTTCCTGGGACTGTGCACCAGGTGTCTTGAAGAAACCACCGACAGGTAAATGAAGTGCACTGACGCCAAATTCCACAGCACCTTTCCAGCTCTGGATCCAAATGCTGCACAACATACTTTTCCCCAACCTGGTACCTTCTAGATCAGTGTTTCTCAACCTTGACAACTTTAAGATCTGTGGACTTCAACTCCCAGAATTCCCCAGCCAGCATGCTGACTGGGGAATTCTGGGAGCTGAAGTGTACAGATCTTAAAAGTTGCTAAGGTTGAAAAACACTATTCTAGATGTATGTTAATAATGATGCTGGCTACAAGTTATGTGAATTATACCAGAGAGGAAAAGAAAACGAAGAGCAGGAGAAAAGGAAAAAATGATGTTTGGAATAAAGGTAAACTCTATATCTGAAAAGATGACTGTTTTTAAATAATTTTTAGAGCTGGTTGGAAGGATAGGTCTCCAATCCTTTCCAAAGTACAGCTTCCAAAAACAGGTTAGATGGATTAGCTTATTTCTAGTTTGTGTCAGTTTCACCTACATTCATAATACCTCTATTCTTTTTTCTGTATCACCCTGCAAAGTGTTTGGGGGGAAAAAAACCACAACTAGCTCCATTATTTTAACACACATTTTACCCAAGTTACTCATTTTTGGCATGCCCTGTTACATTATTTTAGAACTGTATCACACAACGTTCAGAGAAGTGAAAAGAAGCAGAAAACAGACCGCTTCTTGAGTTTGGGAAGTACTCACAAATCCCCATTTCTGAGCTTAGAGGGAGAAAATGCACAAGGCCATCTCTTTATTCCCTACAGTCTTATTATCCCAATTAGTAAAGGACCAACATTAGTTCAGATCAGTAATGGAAAATATAAACTTCAGTGTTGAAACACCAAGAGGGTAGAGGGAAAACAGAGGCAAAATATTTACTAGTCTTAAGAACTACACTGAAACTGAACTCCTAGACTTATCTGGGTATATAAAGACCATTTCTTTCATCTGTTGAGGTCACCTTCACAGCTTTAACACAGAGTTTGCACACAGGCAACTTCAGCTACAAACAAGGCACAAATCACGAGTAGCAACGGCAACACTATTTTTGGCCAAGTTGCTGGAGTTCCAAGCTTCGCTACGTGCATTTACTACTAAGAGATCATCTTAACAAGCATCTATTTGCTAGGTGCTGCTAGAAACTCTTGGAGCAAGATGAGCTAACTGCTTGTGAGGGGCAGATGTGGTCCCCAAAACACAGGAGCAGCACAAGAACAATGCTCCCTTTGGCGTGCCTAACTTTCCAAGTTTAATCCTTGATCTATCCAGCTGAAAAAGAATTGGGTGAGAAATGGCAGGAATGACACTGAGAACCAGGAGAATCGCTGCCAGTCAGCAGGGACTATGTCAAGCAGACAATGAGTTCACATATTGCACCAAGACGTGGTTTGCCGAACATCCCATTTGCTAGGGCAACCTTTTCCTGCTCTGGTTCCAGATGTTGGGGATTGTAGGGTGTCACGTTGGGGAAGACAGTGTTATTTGTGTGCCTTTTGCTGTTGCTGTTTTTCTTTCACCACAGCCCCGCACAAGCATTAAAAAGGATTTCAACCACTGCTCACATGTGTTCTATCACATTCCTGTTGATTATAGAAATCTGCCAGCTGCTTCTGTGTTTGTCACTGCCAAGTCCAAAACTTCCTCCTGTTCAACTTCACTTACAGACCGGACCCTATTGACTTCCAATGTTCACTTTCAAGGCACAGTCTAACTCAGTGTTTCTCAACCTTGGCAATGTTAAGATGTGTGGACTTCAACTCCCAGCATTCCTCAGCCAGCCATGAAGAAGTCCACACATCTTAAAGTTGCCAAGGTTGAGAAACACTGCTCTAACTGCTCGATTTCACTCTGCAGCCCATTAGATCAGTGTTTCTCAACCCTGGCAACATTAAGATGTGTGGACTTCATCTCCCAGAATTCCCCAGCCAGCATAGCTGGCTGGGGAATTCTGGGAGATGAAGTCCACACATCTTAACGTTGCCAAGGTTGAGAAACACTGCATTAGACAACATGCTGTTCAAGTTCAAGGTGCCCAGAGCAGGGTGTTCAGGGATGGGGAATTGAGAGATTACCGAACCCTAATTCCCAGCAGCTCCAGGCAACATTGCCAATGGAGGGGAACATTGTTCCTCTAGTTCAGCCACCCCAGAATGTCTGCTTGCTGCAAAGCACATGCTTCCTATCAACCTTCTCCAACCTGGCTCTCTCCCAACGTTCAATTGTGCTTCCTGTTATCCTAGCCAGCGATTATGCAGATTGTAGTCCAATACCTCTGGAGAGCGTCAGGCAGGAAAAGGATGTTGTATAGGCTAGCCAGGCAAATTCTAGTCGACACCATAACCAACTCTGTACGTTCCAGAGTAACACTCTGAGTTGTGCCTGGCACTCTTCAGAGCAACCACAAAACGCTTCAGGTTCTGCAGTTCACCCGCCCCTGGCACGTTCTGGTGACGGTTTGAAAAGCAGGGAAGCATCCTGATCTCACACAGCAAGCTGGCCAGACTTCCCAGCCCTTGCGCACATGTTTTCCCCCTCTTCCTGATGCTGCTTGTCTGTTCAAGCCAGTATCTCAAACGAAAACGGCCTCCTGCAGTTCATAACCATGGCACCACCCTGACCTGTCAAGCTCTCCATGTCTGTGCCAAGTCCCCATCGTGTGGATGGTCCCCTCCCCTCAAGCACTAGTGGATCTGTTTATAAGCACAGAAGATCACAGTATTGGTGGGCGGGTGTGCACCATAGGAAAGATCTTTTGACGATGGGGTTGGACACACACAGAGAACTGTTCTCTTCAGTGACCAAGGCTTGTCAGCGGGCTGTTTACTTAAGCCAGATGAAAGAAAACTCTCAGTTATATACCGAGCTGGCTCAGTATGCAAAGTTGTTACCTGTGGGCAAATTTAGCACCTCTGATTGGTTCCACAGAATGGGGCTCCAGAAATTCTCCGGGAGAAGAAGAGATAGCAGCATCTGCCCTACAACAAAGCCTGGCCACGTAGTCCCTCTGCTTCCTTTCTTCCCTTGCATTAAGTCCTCTTTGGTGCTGGGATATTACTGGCCAAACAGAGGGGAAAATGGTTGGCTGACTGGATTTGTGGAAATGCATGCCATGCTGAGATGCAACCACCTACAAACTAGTCAGGGCATGCTCTGCTTTGCAAATTCCCATGTATAAAATTATTTGGAGATAATTAAGTTCCTAAGCCAGACTCTGTACGCCTTACTTCTAGATAAATATGCATCGATCCAGCTTGGCTACAACTTCAGACTCTCCTCTTTCCCCACATTTGGTTGGTAATACTCACCAGATGGCTGTGCGTTCTGAGTATTGCAGCCTGACTCTAGGCCAAATTAGCCTGTCCTAATTATAAAGAGAACAGACAGCACATCTGGCTGATCACACAAAAAGATAAGCAGGGCAGACCTGATTAGTACTTGGATGGAAGGCCACTAGGAAATGTCAGGACTGAGAAATTAAAAACAAAGAACAAAAACACCCTCCAAGGTGGCAGTGGCAAACCATTTCCATATTTTGCCAAGAAAACAAGGAAGTCTCATTTTTAGAAGCAGAAATACATGAAGGAGGCACTTTTGCTAATAGAAAAAAATAGGAAGATACTTTTGGAGATATGTGGCTCACTTTTCTGACTATTAAGCTTTGCCTGCTTTTGAAAGCACTGTTTTATGATCTCAGTATCACCTATCTGTAAAATGGGTACAAAGTTTTCCAAAACTCTGCCCTGATTGACAAAGATTCTTCAAGCCCTCAGGCAAATTCCTGGCATAAAACCAACGTTTAAAATCTAAAGAAATACATTAGCAAAGGGATGCAAAATGCACGTACCAAGAACCCTTTGACCTGAAGCACTCTCAAGGCCTCAAGGAGGTTATCAAGAAAGGCAAGTTGCAATGTTTGATTTTTGTTTTTTTTCCATTCCAAATACCTTTAAAGAGGAGGGTTGGACTGTAAGTTGACTAAAGGTCCCATTACTCAACTTTTGAAATAGAAAATGACCTCAGAGGAAAATAAATGGGGGCTAATTTGGGCCAGCATGCTTCAAAATGTACACTTCATCATTATTTCTAGTGCACGTGTTCTGCTGATCAGACTCCGGATGAACTTCACTAAAGAAGGGAGGGTCTGACAGGCAGAGTTTATCAGTTTTCCACCATCAATCAGAAACTTGAAACTGGGCCAGTAGTTCAGGAAGATTAATCTTAGGGGGTTTTTTTCCTCCCTAGAATCTTACAGCAGTAGAAAAGTTAACTCTTCTCTTCACTCCTGCACGGTGAATGGTCCAATAAAGTTCTCTGCATCACTATTACCATTAATGTACATGCGACTGCTGCAAAGCATTCTAGCGTGAAGGGTCATGGTCCAGAGCGACCCTTTTTAACGTACTCCATTGCTTGCTTCCCCAGCCAGCCAGAAATCTGTGGGCAGTTGTGCAAACCTGTTCCACAGGTGTCTGCACTGTCACTTCAGGTTTGATTTTCTACCCTGTGCCTAAGGCAGCCCTGTTTGGATGAACAATGGGTTCGTTATATTGTCTGTCTGCATATTTTAAATGTTTTAAACAGGTTTTATGAGTTATCCTGCTATATTTCTTTGTGGAAAGGTGGGATAGAAAATTATTTGTTGTTCAGGTAGGCATTTATTCTCTTGCAGGCCAAACCACTAGACACATTGATAAGACTGCAAAAAAACCCAATGTGACAACAATGTTGCAACAGCAAAACCCAGGGGGTTTCTGCTGCCTGTTCTATAGAACTGGAGTCCCTGGGAGTTGGAATCTGAGATTCCCACTCGTGGACTTGGGATCAGCTACTAAGCTACAGCCCTGGCCTTTAAAACTACATGCGGTACCATCCATTTGGGTCTTCCTTAGGTACAGTGACCATACGTCCTTTATTTCAGAAAGCTGTCCTTTAGATTTATTCATTTTTCAAAAACTCACTTTTGTCCTTTATTTGGGTCATTTAATTTTTACTGTACAAGCAGTACCACTTAATGCCCAGCCTTTCACATTCATGTGAAAAGGATGGAAATTGAATGGTCTTTTTAAAATAAATTTAGATCTACTGTTTGATTTTAGATATTTTTATTACAACATGCGTTTTTGTAAAGTTCTTCTTGGCTTTGCTCTTCAATTTTCCTTTGTAAAGTAAACTTATAAACAGTTAAAAAGTTTTATCCTTATGAATCTCTTTCAGATTTGTCTTTTATCTTTTCCAAGAAAATACGGTCATTGTATCCTTAGGACACTTTGCTGGGCTTAACCTGATTCTTCTATAATTGAGCCTTATCGTTTTTTCTCTGTATACAGTTAGATCAAGCATTAGCATTGTGCATATGGTGATTTATATAGCATGGTTCGACAGCCAGAGAAAACTTCCAAAGTGGGGAGAAGAGAGAAGAAGAGTCATTCTTGGCCTTCTAGCTGAAGTCAGCTAGCAAGCCTGAATGCTGGATGACCTGAGTAACGTATTTTGGAGGAAAAGCATTTTGAATACACCATGTATCCTGCCACCTTGCAGAATTCTGCTACTTGGGACTATTTATCATCATTTTATATGGCTCTCCTCAGGTTAAGTGATTTGAGACCATTCCAGGTCTCAGTCGATGATCACCCCCTTATCTGAATTCAGAAGAGGCCAACATTACTGAGCCAAGAACCTCCCAAACAGTTCCTCCCTACTACCTTGCCAGTTTGGCTCAGTTGCTGTCTCCACTGCTTGACAGGGGTCCTGCCTCATATCCAGATTTCTGTTACTGTACAGTATAATTGTTCTTTGCAGGACATGGATTGGAAAGCATGAACAAAGGTGAGAAATGGCTGTCTGTTCCAAAGGACAGGTGCTCTCATCTCAATCATTCTAACCATTAAACCAGATTTTTTTTTGAAAGACAATCCCATTTATATTTCAGCCCGAAATATTCTCCCCCTTTTCCTTTCCAAACATAATGACACCTTGCTCACAGGGAAATAGTTCACGACAGACAGCAACTCCTACAACTGATAGCTTGCTGTAAGACATGCCAGGCACATCTTATTCATAATATCCCTCTGCAACCCACTGAAGAATGTGCTTATAATGAGGTATAGTAATGATGAAGATTACAAAGATAACCATTATATTCTCCCAAACCATCCTTAGGAACTCTACATCGGGGAGATCCATACCAGAAAGCTAGCTGAGCAGGATGTCCCAGATAATTATGAACATGTTTCAAATATGTCCAGACTTCCCAAGAAAACAGAGCCCGGTGCACTGAGGCCTGCGGTTTAAGTGTCATTTCTGGATGCAAACAGACCTTTCAAATGCTCTTATTTCCGGTTCCACTCAGCTGTGCTCTCAGCACCGGAAACGCCTTTCTATTAAAGTAACAGAACCTAATTTACCTTTATTGGCAACGTAGATTCTTTAATCACAGAGCTTCTGAGAAAGCCGCCCCCTCTGTGTGTGTTTTTTTTTTACATCTAAAGGGATGTTAACAGTGTCTGAAATTGAGGTAGGATTGCACAAATTAAAGAAGGTGGATGTCTGGATTCTACCTGTTATACTTCCTTTCCTCTTGGTTGCAATTTTAAGAATAACGTTTGACATTCTTTCCTTCATCTAGAAGCTTGCTGGGCAATCAAAGGGATGCCAATGACCTGCCTCCAGAGCCTTCGTAAGATTAGTTTGAAGTCCACACGTCTTCAAGCCGCCAAGGTTGAGAAACACTGAGATAGACAGTTCCAAACGCTTCTAGAAGGCATTACCTAGGAAAAGGCTGCAGGACTTTTGCACAGTACTGAATGATCTGTCCTGGCTTGTAGGGGTACTCTTTCCCAGTTTGAGGTGGGATTGAAGCTGAAGCTTTTGGGGAGGCAAAATAAGGGTTATATCACTGAGCTACCTTAGCCACAAGTTTTCCTTTTTTTCATGCCCCCCCCCCCCCCCCCCGTTTTACAGAAAGGTAAAAAGATGTGCTTTCGTTCAGCCCAACACGGTCGGGAAGAAAAAACAGCCATCCCAAACGGTAGGCAACCACGCAGAGGAAAGGGGTGCTTAGGGGGTAAGGAACATCAACACGGGCGCGACAGAATCATTCAACTCCAGAGCATTTTCAAGCGACTGCAGAGTGAAACAGGCGCGCACACTTCGCTGGAAACGACTGCGATCGGGGCTAAAGGTCAGGCTGCCAACTTCATCAGGAAGAGTCAGAAAAACAGCCAAGCCGCAGCTCCTTCGCCAGAGGTTTTCAGGCACGGCTTGCCTGGGGAGCGCCGAGCTTGAATGGGAGGTCGCAGAAAAGGGAAACTCCAGAACTTTTTTTCAATTGGGGGGGGTGGAGAGGAGAGGGAGAGAGGTTTGCTCCCAACGACAAAGGCGGAGCAGTGAGGTCCCTGGGTGGGGAGGATTATCACGTTTTCAGAGGAAGAGGACGCCAAGAGAGGACAACTGGAAGGAAGGGGGCTCCTGCCGCGCCCCAACCTTCCTCCCCTTTCGCGCCCCCCCCCCGCTTTACGCCCAGCCCCGCAGGAGCCGCAGAGCCCCCACGCAGCCTCCCCCACGCAGCTCCCGCGGGGAGGCAGAGAGGCGCCCGCTCTGAGCCACCACCCGCTGGACTCCACAGCCCATCCTCCCGGGCTGCACTACCTGACGGCGCGCGATTGGAGCTGCAGTCCAACCGACCTGGAGGGCGCCAGCTTAGGGGAGGAAGCCCGACCGTCTCCCTGCCTTCCCATGGCAAAAGTCTGCCCTCACCGCCTCGCCCTCCCTCTTCCATTTCCTCGCTCTACTTTGAAACTTTCCTGAACGGCAACCGACGAGAAAAGCAGGCAGACCAAACTTGCCCCCCATTTCTGGCTCACTCGAAGTCCCCCAAAGGCCTGCCCGAGGCCCCGGTGCCCCCTCCAGACTCACCAGCCCGGAGAAGTCCCAGCCTCGAAGAGTTGTAAAAACTACCGTAGCTGTTTCCGCCCGGCCACTACGCCTGCGCGTCCTCCCTTGAGTACACGATAGCTCGGAGGTGCCGATTGGCTTCATGGGAGCTGTAGTCCACCATTGATTTTCGGGTGTAGTCCGTTCAACCCACGCAGCTGTAGTAGCGCCAGTTGGAAAGAGACGGGATCCTCCCATCGCAGCTTTTTCTTCTTTTAGTTAGTCTGTTGGGTGCGGGGAGGCGCTCTGCTTCCCATTACCCTTAGCCGGACTGACCGGGGATGATGGGAGCTGTAGTCCCAGTCTACATGGGGCCTCCCGGTTGGGAAAGGCAGTTGCACAACATTGAATCCGGTATATTCCTGGGGCAGCCTTCTGCTGCAATCGTAAACCAGATTCACACCATGGAAATGTCGGTTGCATTTTCCCCTCAAGCAATGAATTGTAACTACTAATGACAAGCTGACTTCACACACCCCTTCATGCCACAGGCAGGCTTCATCAGCTCAAAGACTGTGTTGCATTTACCCAACGGATAAGCTTGGTTACTTTTAATCATCTTTATCATTCCTTGTTGTGTGCAGTTTAGCATGTTGTGCAAACTTAGCTCGTAGCTTTATGGTCCCGTGTATTGTGCAAACTCCAGAAATGGGTTCAGGAACAGAGCAACCTTTGTGGACCGTAGGGGTGATGGGCCTTGCACATCCCAACGATGCTATGAGCAATTCTGTTCAGAATGCCCACTCCCAGAATGATCACTGATGAGGAATTAGACTAAATACAGTCCATTGGAGAAGAAAAATGGCAACCCATGCTATCTTCTGCCCAGAAAAGCAAATGGACACTCACAACCAGGATGTCAACCTGTTCACTGGATACCTTCCAACGTGGGGACACACCGTCCAGGAAGTAACATACCGAGAAAGAGCAGAGGGCAAGTACAAATAGTTCTGGTGTTTATGATGTGGCTGGACTGTAGCCTAAAGAACATCCAGCCGCTGATGTGCTCAGCAGCAAAAGGTAAGTCTGATGCTGCAAAGATATGTATATAGTTGCTACATGGAATGTTGGAGCACAACACAACAACTAGCTGCTCATGAGTATGCAAATTACAACACTATTTCCACACAAGGTTATTTGGATGTTGGTCCTATTTTGTGCCACAGAAGTGATTTCTAGTATAGGTGATGGATTGCAATTTAAGCTTACTATTCTACATGTATTTAACTGTAAATAAATCTCATGGCTTGGTCCATCCATTGCAGTATGCCATGGACCATTGTTTACAATCCACAGTGGCTCAATTTACACAGCACATTAAGCCAAAGCCAAATAAACCAGATTTTGACATAACATAATGGATAAATGAACCAACAACTGACTTTATCCATTATACTAAACCATACCTTGATTTAATCATAGTTTATTATAGCTGATAAACCCCAGTGGATGGGTTCATGTACTGCTAGTCTACTCCAAAGAAATGATGGCAGAGCATGGTGCGTGAATCAAATAATTGAATTACATGGCACTCTTTCTGAATAGATATGGGTAGGTTGGCTATTGCCAGATTGTGGCCAAAACATGCTTACTTGGAAGAAAACTTCACTGAGTTCAATTAGGTTTCTTCCTACGTAAGTTGAAAAAAAGCTATAGCACAATTTTGAAGCCAAGTGAGTTCAGTGAGATGTATCCTCCAGCAAGCACGTCAGACTCATTTTCTGCACAACAGCTTACCTTTCTAGGTTCCTCTGACTTTATTTTATGCTTTCTACTTTTGTGCCAAACATGGTGGATTAAAAAAAAAAAAAGCCACACTAATTGGACATTCTGAGCAACAATTCTGTCTCGGCTGAAAGCTGGGCAAATGCAATTAACGTCCATCTTCTTCTGAGCTCTGGGGAGCTCCTGTGGCTCTGAATAAGAGGCAGCCCTCAAGAAAATGGACCCATGGCTGGAGTCAAGGTTAAGGTCCTGTTCCTTTTGGTCTGAAGATAGGAAAGTCCAGTGTGGGCTCTGTGTTCTGTCACGCATAAAGCATATCTGTGATCTTTCTGCGACCGAGCAGCCTGGACTGTATAATGGTTGTGTGAGTTTCACTTGGGATTGAGCAGGGTGAGAACTTCTGGCACCCTGCCTCTGGCTTGAGTGAAGGGGGTCTTTCGTGTGGTCAGAGGATGGCTGCCATTGTGTAGAAGCCCATTAGAATCAGTAGGGCTTTTTAACGGGCCAGCCTTTCCCCAGTATTTTCAGCCAAGGCTCCAACACAGCTGAAAATAAACAGGTCCTCCCCCCAAACCCCCAAGAGGAAAGCTCAGCTTCTGGAAGAACGGAAGGCACCGATTTAAAAGATTCAGCAAGCCTTGGAAAAATGCAGACTTGATGCAGACTTTTTAAAGCACACGTGAGCTCATCTCTGTTCTAATGAGAAATGTGATCTGTTTGGGATACTCAAAAAGGCCAAATTAAATGTTTTCATGAGAAATCTGATGTGTGCATGCTATGTACCTGAGCACATGGGATCTGTAACAAAATGGTGCAGGTTGTGAAATGCTTCTGCTCAGGATTCTAGATATGAGTGGGGTAAAGAAGAATTTGTTCCATAAGACAGAATGGTGGCTCCACGCATTAGACCAGTGTTTCTCAACCTCGGGACTTGAAGATGTGTGGACTTCAACTCCCAGAATTCCCTAGCCAGCATGGCTAGCTGGGGAATTCTGGGAGTTGAAGTCCACACATCTTCAAGTCCCGAGGTTGAGAAACACTGCATTAGACCAATGCATGGAGCATATCCTAACTGGAGTTGTATAGTAGACAGTAAATATTACTTGGTTATTGATCACAAGTCAGGGCTCAGTCCTGGAAAGCACATCTCCCACAACAGAGAATAAAGACGTGTCTTCTTCCTGCTTGATTTATACAACTATCTGCAGCTAAAATTGATTTTAGAAAGGAGATTCTTTTATGGTTACCTATAAAATTCCATCTTAAAATGATTTTTGTTCAGGAAGGAGACAGAAATAAATCAATTGTTCCAACAGGCACAAGCTCATTTATCATGTATAATTTGTGAGAAATGAGCCTCTTGTCTTTTGACATGCAATCGCAGAAACAGTGTGGGAACTGAACCTTTGCACTAAGGCATGAATTCTTTAATCCATGAAAGTAGCTTCTTTATTTACATAGGCAGAGAAACACTGTGAGCTGTGCATGGGTGCTGTTTAGTCAGCGGAAACCAGGAGCACTGATTGAGTGTATTTCAAGGTTCGAGAAGGGCCAGTGCAGTCTAATTAAACCCAGTCTTTGATGACTGTGTAGTTTCACAGAGGGGGACAAAAATAAGATGAGCATCTTACCATTTATCTTAGACGACATGTTGCAATATGCATCTTATAATTAGGTTATTTATAATGTCTTGTTCTAAAAAGGCACCCTGTTTAATTAAATATATGCATGGCTCATTATACATCAATGATAGTGGAAGATCTTGTTTGATGTCTACCAGACTGGTTTTATGTATGGTTATGGTTCCGGAAACAGAAAACTGCTAAGAGCTGGGCTTATCTTTGATCTGGTAAATTCAAATGACTCTGAATGTTGCTGTCCTACTAGACTGAGAAACATTGTCATATGCATTTAAGAGATTGCTTCAAGGAATAGACAGGGAGATATGCCATTCAGGGAGGAAGAGGTGACAGTTGGCTTCCTTCTGTGATTTAAATTGGTAGTAATAGAGTTAGTTAATGAGAGAGTCTAACAATCTGGTATAGTACCCTCCCTATAAATCGAAGTATCCCATGCTAACTGGGGCTGGTGGGAACTGGAATTCATCAACATCTGGAAGGCCACATGTTGCCCTCTCCTGTTTTAGATGAGAATGTATTAGTAAAAAAAAAGTATAAAATCTGAGTTGAGCTTAACTCCTGGTGACTGGGGTTACATTCTTGTTTTGTAGAAGTAGTCTGCCATTGCCTTTGTGTGTGTGTGGGTGTTTTCAACTGTTTAGGCTGCAAGTTCTGGCATTTCCCAAGCACTAACCAGTTCCAACTCAAATCAGCTTTTAGAGAACTGTCAAGGTCAGCTAAACATTGCTTCTTCAGTTCACATGTTGGGAAGCCAACTCCGCTGTGTTTACAAACTCTCTTGTTTGTTCTGCTCAGTGGCTACATCTGCCTGACAGCCCTGTCCTGAATGTATTTCTGCCATGCTTACTTGCATGATTGATGAGTCTTCCACAACCTTTAGAATTCTGTTGGTTATGAGATGTATAAAAGCTTTGGGGGAAAGAACTGTTTTTGAGCCCCAGTTAATCTTTAATACAACAGAGACTAATTCTCTACTCATGTTATTGTCATCTTCTTTCTCCTGGAGACATCTTTCTCCTGGAGGTATGAAAGACTCAGCCCACCTACAAGATCTGAATCCCTAGCCCAATGAAACATCTGGTGAGCATTTTATTTTATGCACTAGCCCTGGGGAAATCTAGGGGCTAATAACAAAATGTGTTTATTGTAATATAACTGCAGTTTTGCAATGCAATCTTCAGCCTACATTACTGTTGTAATGGATTTAATTTTAATCATGTTTCTCCATCTCCCTTTAGGTTCAGATCCAGAATCTATTTTCTGTGCCAGGTGAGGATTGGGATAGGCATCTGAAGATGTGTGAAATGCCTATTTACTCTTTTAGTGCTTTTAAGGCTTATATTACAATAAAAGCTTTTACTGACAAGTATTTCGTTTCATCAGATTCATACATTGCTATTCAGTGCAGAGCTTTATATTGTATCGTGAGTTCAGAAAGAAAGAAAATAAGAAAGCAATGAGGTCAGATCCAATAAAAGACCAGGTCCATGTAAAGGATTAAATCATGGTTTCTTTAACTACAATGTGTAAACAAATTACTGGCAGATGAATTCACATAACACACAAAACCAAAACCGTACAAGTCACATTATGGTAGAAGTGTGAATTCATAGATTCTGATTGTTGCATTAAAGGTTAAATGTATATCAGAAAATGACTGGGCATCAATAACAAGGAAGACTTTTAAACATTTTCAGTTTAGCTACTTAAAAGCAACAGGATCTTAACTTTGCAGAATCTAGTTTCTTGACACAGATGAGCCTGTGCAAAATATTACTTGAGTGTTCCTTCTAATTAAGAAAACCTAACAGATTGGGGCGGGGAGGGAGGATACCAGAAATGGGGTTGGCTGGCCCCTTAGCGGCCTGGTGTGGCCCTATTGGCCTCTTGGAGTTTTTAGCTTTTTATCTCTATCTTATTTTTGTAAATTTTTAGTTTTTATAACTATTATAACTTTTAAACCTTTTATAATTTAATTATGTATTTTGATTTTAGTGGTTGTAAGCCGCCCAGAGTCCCCCGTTGTAGGGGAGATGGGCGGGGACAAATCAAATCAATAAATAAAAAAACAAACATGCTTTTCATTCTAATTGATAAGGAATGATTGAGAAGGGGAGGGTGATATTTTTCCTGAGTGGCCCCATCTGTCTCCCTTTACCTGTTTTCTGCAATCTGTCTATAAATCACTGCTTCTAAGTTTGCCCTGGGGATGCCCTCTTGGTACAAACTCAGCTGTTGCCATTACTTCAGGATTTAGCTGCCTCCCGGGGCTCTCTAAATTAAATCTCAGCCTGAGGAATGGGGATGATGGATCTCATTTGCATATGATCATAACCACCACATAATTCTTGCATCTCAAATACCCTAGCCCCTGCATTATCAGTAACACGGGCATCAATGTTCACCCTCCACTCCAGATCAAGGCCTAACATGTTTATTGTTGTGACTCTGCCTGCTTGTAATGTTTATTATAAGTAAATAAAAAAAATCAGTGGGAACCCTGAAGGGTCAAACGAGCGCTGCCTATTTCCCCACTCAGTCATAAAGTTCACCAGATTAGTGTTTCTCAAGCTTTGTATCTAAGTTCCGCTAATCAGTCGAAGAACTTGTATTCCATCACAACAGAAACAAAAGGGCCACTTTTTCTGAAGACATGTATATGTTTGCAAGCATTCTGTTGATCATTTATAGTAAATTTTAGGGACTTAAAAGTTTAATGACTCACCGCCTAACTGCTGCAGAATCTTATCTGTGACAGGGATATCGCCAACTGAGAAACACCGGTGAACTTCAGCTAGATGCTCTTGTTTAACTTTCAGAGCTGTAGTAAAGACAAAACAGGATAGGAAACTGTGTGTGCTGGAATGAGACACTTGGATGAAAGACGTTTTAACTGTTGAACTTAAGATGGGGTGGGGGAATAGGACTACTCTTTGGAAGACAAGGATTTCTTTTAGTGCACTTCCATATACAGTAAGGTGACTGTGATTTCTCCCTTCCAACTTTGAGGTGCAAAGCCAAAGCAATCAGTCCTGACGCAGAAGAAACGCTGGAAGCTTCTCCCTATTTTTCGCCTGCGATGCGTTGGAGAGGAGGAGGAGGAGGAGGAGGAGGGGATGCTGCAGGCAGAAACCCGGCAGGTGCCGTCGCCCTGCTCCAGCAAGAGCAGAACCCCAGCCTCCCAGGAGCTCCCCAGGGCCGTCCTCCGGCGCAGAACACACGAGAGCTCGAACACCTCCCCCGCACCCCCGGCGGACAACACTCGAGAAGCGTCTCCATGGCAGCAGCCTGGAACTACGCGTCCCATAGTGCTCAGCAGCGCGACTGAGGCTGCGCGGCGGCTGTCTGGTTTGGGCAGCGCGCCCTGCCTCTTGACAGCCCTCTGCGTTTGTTCGGCTGGAGCGCGGAGAAAGGACCGGGCGGAGTGCGGGCTTACGTTCGGGCAAGAGAGCCCCGGCCAGGGAGAGGCGGCGCTGCTGCTGCTGCTGCTGCTGCTGCTGGGTAAGCCCCGCGATCGCCCCTTCCCCCGGGTTGCTCGGCTCCTTGTCGCCCGCCGCGCTGGAGGAAGGATGCTGCTGGGCAGGCGGCGAGGGCATCCCGCGCAGGCTGCCTCCTGCAAGGAGCGCGCGCGCGGCGGTGAGCACGGCTCCGGCGCCTGCCGAGCCGCCTTGCCCTCGCCTGGTGGCGGGGCTGCGAGGGCTGGCCTGGATGCCCCGCTCCCCGGGCGTTTGCTGTTGCCCGGAGATGGGCGGACGAGCGGGGATGGGGTGGGGGAACCTATCGGAGGACCGCCCCGTTTTTTGCAAGAATCACCAAATGTGAAAATGAGCGTCTTTATCGATATGCTACAGCTGTCTCCTAGTTACAAAATACTGAAAGCTATAGTAAGGGGGGGGGGGGGCAGATGGGAAGGGACCTACTCTGTCCCACTGCAGGCCTCTTTATAGCTGCCCCCTCATATGCTGCTTCCTCAGTGGCTATTTGGGGGCGCCTTTAGTTTCAGTTGCAGGGCCCTGGATTTGGGCGATTTCCCAGATCCTTGCCACTGCGATTCTCCGGGGAAATGCCCAAGCACCGAATGCAGAAGAGAAATTCCCCCCCCCCCCGCACCTTCCACATCAAAAATGATGGCTGCAGTTTTGATTTGGGGGGGCAAAGTCGATTTTTCTTAGCTCAGTTGATCATTTGGGGATGGATCTTTCCTGCAGCAGATGCTCACACTGCAGGAAACACGTTCCTTTGTGCAATGTGTTGACTTTTCTTCCCTGTGAAAATGAGCCCTATGGTTTTCAAAGGTTCTTCTTGCTCTCTAGAAAGCAGGTCTAAGATGGCAGCCAAGATTCTTCTTGTAGGTTGGGGTTCAAGAGATGGACAGAGCACAAGCTTGTCTGTCTCTACTCAGATTTCTGAACCATAAGACTCAACCCTTAGAATCAGGTAGTAAGTGAAGTGTCATCATGTCCCAATCTGTAGAATCTGGTTACTAGATGAGACCATGGAGCTAAGTCAGAGTGACCTTAATATTCCATACTCCCATTCAGACTTTGAGAATGCTTTTTTCCCCAGGATCAATCCCAAGGAGTTGCATCTAGGGTTGTGGTCTAACACAGCTGCCTCCTTTGGAATCACCTCTCAATGTTCAGGATTCACACCACCTGCTAAGCCCAACATGGCTTGTTTGCTTTTGGCTTAGCAGGTAATATGACTCTATTGCGGTTTATTCAGTAAATCATGTCAAAACAACCTGTGGCTGACTACAGAGTATGACACCAGTCTGTGTACAGAGGATTAAGGGGAAAAGGGCTAGTTGGTATATATATTTCTCTACGAATTGGGTGTCCTTTGTAAAAAAAATGAATTCATTTTTCTTAGTACTTTTTTTAATACAGAGAATTCAATTAAAATGCTTGATTTAAAAAAAAGGTTCAAAGAGACTCACTTGTTGGATAAATTGGTTGCCCTCCTGGTATTGTTTCCTCTCTAAATACACAGATGACACCGCCTGCCCCTCCCCACGATCCAGCTGCAGTTGTGTAATCAATGCATTTTAAGAGCAAGGCAAGCAACCATGCCAGATGCGTCTGCCAAAATATGCATGCTCAAAGAAACTTTAAAAGCTTAAATTAACAGAGATTAGAAAGAAAAACCAAATCCTGGGAATCTGGACAGGGAAACATGCACTGCCTGCAAGGCTGGTTATAACCCTCATTTGTTGACTAAGGCCCAACACAAGCTTGTATTGATTAATCAATCATACCTCAGAGTTTCATGGAAGTGCCTGGAAGATGGATTGATATGGCCATTTCTGAGCAGTGGGTATGCCTCCAAACACATCCTCCATCTTTATCTATTACTTCGTTTGCTGTCCTTATTTCCTAACAGTGTACTCTTTTAAAGGGAGAGCCAGCCTTTTCACAGTGGTTGCAAATCAACATGGAAACTCACAGCAACACAAATAATCATGGGTATCTGCAGGGTATGGTAAAAAAATAGCTAAAATGGCAGCCGTGAGGGTTCAAATAAAAGTTCTGCCTATTTTTTTTATGTGCATCAAGCACAAAAAACAGGCAGAGCTTCAACTGCATCATTGCAACCATCATGTTGACTTTTCTGACCACACCCTGCAGATGCCCTGCAAATAATCATAGATGTCCATCAGTTGTGACTGAAGAATGAATGTTGGGCATTTTATGAGCACACCCATGGTTGAATTTTTCTGAATGTTCATGGGATAAAAGCTGTATTTAGATATTACCCTAAGCTTGCACTTTCTTTGCTCATCTAGGCTATAGATAATTTCTGGCATGCTGCTCTCTTCTCTTCTTAGTGGATGGGTAATTAACTGTATGTTTGTGAAAAAATTTAAATGTTGCTTCAGGGGAAAGGACTAGAGACAATGGCTTGGAATTGCAAAAATAGTTTAGCTAAATAGAAAATATGGCCAAAGAATAGAAGTTGTTCAGTGCAGAAGCTAACTGCTATGGGAAATAGTGGGTTCCCTTGGGAGGGGTTGAAGCAGAGTTTGTCTGTCTATAGGGAAGCCATTATAGCAAGATTTCTGCATATCAGTGAGTTAGAGTAGATAGCCTCTAAAATCTTTTTTCATTCTAAAATCAAATGATTGCAAAATGGTAGAATTAGGGGGAGAATCACAGCTATTAGTGTCATATATTCTTCAAGATGTGTCTTCATTTTTGTAGAGCCAGTCTTGGTTCCCATGGAATGTTATCGCTGAAAGAAAAACATGTATCCAAAACAGCATTATGGAAAGTTTCTCCTGGAAGAATTCAAAGAAGTGATTGTAAGTGTATGACCTTGTGGACTTCACCGCTTTCTGAAGCAGGAATTCTTTCTGAAGAGAAACATTTTATGGAAGGAGCATCTAGGAGAGAGTGTAGGATTGCCTGAAAAAGACCAAGTTACTTGTGCAGAATAGTTTCCTTGCATGAACCCAGGCACTGAAATATTAAGTATTCCTGCCCTTTGCTGCCTGAATGGTTTCTCTTGGACTTTCTTTTTTTCTTCCCAACAACCCTGCAAGGCAGGTGACCAAGAATAAGTGATTGGTTCAAAGTTATCCCGTGAGTGAGGATTTGAATCTATGCATGCAGCCCAATTCTGACCCTTTAACCCAGCTTCCCTACTCTGGTTTGAGAGAGAGAGTGCAGAACTCCCAGCCTTCTGAACTAGCATGCAGACATATGTGGAAAGCACAAGGATAGAGAAGGCTAGTTTGACTATCACTATACTCTGATTTTCTTCGTATTCTTGGCTACAAATTAGGAGTTGAGGACCTCTGGATTTCCAGAAGATGCTAAATAGTAACTCCCAGCTGTTCTCATCACAGCCCATGCTGGCAGGTCACCTGGGAGTTACAGTTGGGGATCATCTGAAAGCGTTGTGCTCCTCAAACATCCACTTGTGATTTCGTTGGGTGGCTTTTGATGTTGGGATGCCACTTCTGGGAGGTTCATAGAGAAAATCTTGTTTTCTGTAGGTATTTTCCATGTTTCCACAAAGAGGATGGCCAAACAGGAGCCTTCATTGCAGTTGGGCTAAAGCAACAATTAAGTAACCCAAAGGTTGTTTCTATCAACAGACCAAATCCATTAAAAGATATTCTTGTATAGTTCTGTTGTCACTTTTTTGCACAGCAAAGTGGGAGTTTTTCCCTCTTTCCTTTAATGTTAAACTCTTTAATCTTCTCTTGATCAAAGCAAGTGTGAGCTTGATGTACATAAATAGCTGCACAATTAAAATTACATCTTTGGCAGATGAATAGAAAAACAGCAAGGATTAAGGCCCAGTTTGACTGATTTCTTTTAACAGGACAGAACCTTCATGGTTAAACAATTTTCAGTGAAAAAAAATTGGGTCCAATAAAATTGTTTTTCAAGACTGTTTTCTAAAACAGAATTTATGTATCCCAGTCAGGAACTTTTCAAAGTGAGCAGTGAGAATAGTTCTTTGAGCCAATTTTTAACTCCCTCCAAGGAAGGTTGATATATTAATTATATAATTAATTATTAATTACATTGATTATTGTCAGGATGACTCTGTGCCTGAAGTATTGTGGGAATTTTAAAGTATGTCTTTGAGTTATCTGTTTCATTGGAGTATTGGGGTGAAAATGCTGAAAACCAAATATTGATAAGTAGGAGTCATATGGGTGAGCTCTGACATGATGCTGAGATTCTAGAAGTAGTCCAAGAGTAACATATAGTGCTCTGGGATCCACACATGGTTTAAGAATCATGTGAAGTAACATCATGCCCCAACCAGTACAACCACGTTACTAGTTGAGCTCATGAAGCTAATTCAGAGTGAAGGTAATATTTCATACTCTCATTCAGAATATATTTTTTCCTAGGAGGAAATCATGTTTGAGAAGCAAGGTCAAGTAAGCAACCAAAAATTTTGAGACATAACTCATCCCAATTACAAATCAGGAATCTCTTTCTCACATAAATTTATAATACTTTTTGTCTCATTGTTGTAAACCTGAATACACAAACTCAAAATAGTTTTCAGGTCAGCAAATATTTTCTATCTTTTGCTGGAATGGAGAAATTAACTTTGAAAAAAGTGTGGAAAGAAATTCTGTGTAAATCCCATTCATTCCAGTTCTACACATGCAGAACTTTGTACTGCATCATCATCATCATCTTGTTAAATTAACTTTTACAGTAGTGCTCATGCACTGATCCCATTCATTCTATGGATAGTGCGCATGAGAAGTTTGAATTGCAGTGTGCTCTCTTCCATGTTATTAAATCAGCGGCTTGTTTCTGTGGGCATTGCACAGGAGACAAATATCCTAATAAACTATGTATGTTCTTTGTATTTCATGGAGTCAGCTTGGACAATAATGTTCAAGCATAGCCTCTGTTTGTTCTTATAGGCTGCCTTGCCCTATCTGGTGCCTTTGGTATATGTTTGCCTTCGACTCCCAGAATTACTCAACATGAATAAAATATTCAGAGGCACTTGATTGGAGTGGGGGTGGGAGGCTGAAATAGGTCCTCACATGCAAATTTCACAACAGACTCTGTTCCTTGTGTATTATTGTCATCATTGTCAACAGAATTCAATCCTTCCAAAGGTTTTGCACTGCAAAGTGCCTTGCTTATGCCTACAGTGCCTGTATTGTGTATTGTAGGACCTCTGTTGGGGGGAGGGAGTGAACTAGATGACCTCCAAGATCATTCTAAGTTTGTAATTCTGTAAACTTGAAGTGCTGCCTCTCTTGTCCTCTGATATAGTTAAGTACATGCCATCAATAGAAGATGTTTGGGTTAGGGAAGATTCAGCTGGTGTGACTTTTAGCTGAGGTCATCTGCTGGTAGCAGATGAAATTATAAGGTAATATACAAGAAATATTTTGATGACTTAAGGAAAGGGCTGTCTAAATAGCCCTTATGCCTGTAGATTACAGACAAAGGGGTCATGTCTCATATTCTGTCCATCTCATTATAAAGCAGCAATGATTTGTTTGTGTGTGATAATTCAATCTTTTAAAGAACACTTGCAAGCCTTTCTCTAATCACACAGGTTTATTAGAACCCTTTTTGTTGAGTGCCTTGTGATCCTAGTTCCCTCTGCTTTCTTCCAATGAGCCCATTATCTAAGTGAGCAATTGGGTGGCAAGGGGGGGAGAAACAGAGAATAAGAATGAGAATGAACTCTTTCAGAGCATCACGTTACAGACAAGATCTTTCAGACAAGACAGGACAATGTTTATTTCCATAAGGCTGTTGGTGGAGAATCCAATTAGCCAAGAAAGATGGTAATCATATTATTAAATGGCAATTTCCTAACTGAAGTAAACAATTACTGGCTAAGCAGTGCGGAAATGGTCAACGGATTCTTTCCAGTTGTGTTTAGAATGGCAGGTTGGTGAGGTTTGTGGTTTAATGCTCTGGTCTCCTATATATCTCTGTGCCTAGCTTGCTTTGATTTATCTAAAGATGTCATTAATGTATCCTAACAAAACTTACAGCTTGTACCCTGGAAAATCAGTTCTAAAAAGTTGATCTCAAAGATTTTTCCGCTCTGTGAACGGCTGTCATTCTGGGTCAGGTTGGACCATAGGACAACCCAGCACTCAGAACAAGAGCCAAGCAAAGTCAAAGGACAAGCAAAGAGGCAAGGCCAGAAAAAAATCCAAAGATAAAAGAATATATCAGAATACAGACCATATTACTAAAATAAAATGCACCTTTTCTTTTCCAATGGTCCCCTCAGGTGGGTAGAGTTAGCTTAGGACTTGTGGGAACTTCACTGAGAGGCTACTAACTAGAGTTTAGTGGTCTCACAAAAGAGCAGCTGCCTACAAAGCCCAGTACCTCCTGATATACAGTAACTGCCTCCCCCCAATAGCAGCTATTTCCCTTTTTCTGCTCCCCCCCCCAACAATGGTACATTTTTACGTATTTGTTGTTATGATTAGTTTGGGCATTCTCAATGTCCTATGAATTGTTCTACCAACTTCCCAAATTATTTCCTGGAATAGAAAACCATCTAATATTGGACTATAGCTTTCTTCAGGCCCCAGATAAATTCCTTTTCAAGATCTAAAAGAGAGAAAAGCTACTATAGTTAGTGTAATATTGTGGGTAGGTGCTGAGAGATGAACTGGGGAGTCCCCAGCTCAGATCTTATTTTGTTGTGAATTCATTTGGTTGTCTTAAGCAATATATTCACTCCTTACCTCAGTTCTTGTCACCTACAGTATAAAGGATAATAATTCTTACAGGGTTGTTATAAGGATTACAATGAACTAATATATGAGAAGTGCTTTTAATTGTTGAAAGCATCATGCAGATGTTAAGATTATGTATTATATTATTGTATCATATCATGGAAATAGCAACCAATAAGCCATTTCTGCAATGAATGTAAATTATCAGAGAGAACTGACCATCTCTCTTTCTTCCCAGGGATCTGGAAGACTACCTTGTGAATGATTGACAGGTAAACGTCAACGGACGTTATTGAGAGAGAGAGAGACATGTCAGTGCCATTCCGGAAAGAGTTGGAGAAATACAAAAATATCAATGAAGATGAAATTCTCAACAAACTCTCTGAGGATGAACTAAAACAGCTAGAGAATGTTCTTGATGACCTAGACCCAGAGGTATATTCTAAACAATGAAACTAAATTTCTGATTTTCAAGATTAGCTCCCAAAGGCATAAAGATAAAAGCTAGATTCATGTATTAAACTAAGATATGGTTAGTTTTAACTATAGCCACAATGCCTATTGCAGTAAACCATAATCCATTGCACATAATGCCTAAGTTCATAGTTTTAAAATAAAAACAAAGAAGCACTATGGCTTAATGAGGTGTACGAACCCAGTTATAACATAAGGCAAGGATAGACAATCTAAATGGGATGAACTCCATCAATGTGGCCTGCGACAAGAGATTGTGGGATTTGCAGTCTAAAACATTCAGGAGGCACAAGATGGTCTATTGCTAATATCTGAAGTGACTCATGAAGCAGCAGAAAGTGATAGTCAGGGGATATATGCTGCGATTGTGGGTGGTGGAATGGGGCTGCAGTCTAGTATCTACTAGACCTGTGTGTGCTTTGAAAATGATTCAGAAGTGCTTTAGATAGTATGGAGAGAAGCATCTTTTTGCTATTCATTCAAGAAACCTAGCTTTTTTCAGACTTCCACTCAAGTCTGAAAAAAAATGGTACGCCTTTAATGAATAGCTCTCTTGAGCTCTGAAGCTCTTTTTCCAAATCAGCTTTGAAGCATGCGTAGCAGTAGTATCTACCACTTTTCCTCAAAAGTGCCCCAAATGCAAAGCCATTTCTGAGGAAAAATATAGATTCCTCTGGCAGCTGCCATTTTTGTGCATACCTGTTGAGTTAGATAACATAAAACATGTTCAATATACTTTTTCAGTTCTGTTTGCTCTGAAGCAAACATGCACACAAGCTAGATATCAAATTAAAGAAACTGTGGAAATGTTCATCTGACTGAATAATTCCTTCTGTTCCTTGCACTTATTGTGGCAGAATGCACTTCTGCCAGCAGGCTTTCGACAGAAAGATCAGACCAGTAAACCTGCTACGGGACCTTTTGACAGAGAGCGGCTATTGTCATATTTGGAGAAACAAGCATTGGAGCACAAAGACAGAGAAGATATTGTACCCTTTACTGGAGAAAAGAAAGGTAGGTCCATGGCTGCGATGGCAGCAATAAAGAAATACAGACTCTGTGGCCACCTTGCTGTATCCAACCTGGTGGACAGAGATCTATGTAAATTACAAGGCTTTAATATGCAATTTGTGTAAACACCCCCACTTACCCTAAATTAATAATAAGAATAGAACATAGAAATGTTCCATTCACAAAAATAGAAATAGAACAACTGTGGCAAAAGAAAGCAAAGATAGTACCAATAGTAATAAGCACTTTGGGTGCAATCCCCAAACAACTGGAGTACCACCTGAAGACCATCAGCATTGACAAAATCACCATTAGTCAATTGCAAAAGGCAGCTTTATTTGGAACAGCTGACATCCTGCGACAATATCTTTAACACCATCAAACAACAACATCTGCCTACCACAGGTCCTTGGGAAGGACTTGATAGGTGGATAAAAATGCCAAATCCACTCTAAACATCTGGCTGACTGTGCGACCAACAATAAAAATTTATTAAATTTATATGCTGCCTGACTCCCAATGACTCTGGGCAATTTACTTAAAAACATTTAAGAACAAAAATCAATACAAAAAACACATTAAAAAGCACAAGACAGAACTTGCTGGTTTTACAAGCTGCTGGTTTTGTCTGTACCTCATCAAAACCCTTTTTGTCCTTGTTTTCTTTCCTGGATTCTGCTCTAACATTCAGTAATATCAGGCTTGGACACCCTTTGGCTCAGAGGGCATACATGGCCTCTGAGTAATCCATACTGCCTCACTAGGATTTAATAAATTTCCCAGTTGGCTTCTCAAGGTATTTCTATAACTTTTAATCTTAGGAGCCATGTTGTTTGATCCATTTTTTCCAACTATAAGTTCCATGGTTCTCATTCAGGAAAATGTTATTTATAGCCAGTGGCTAGGAATTATGGGACTTGTAGTATCAACCCATTTGCAGAGCATCAGGTTGAAGATGGCTGATCTACAGGATTCTCTCACTCATGGGAACTTTCTTTGTCTCTTTCCACTGAAAAGAGAACAGCAACAGGAAACTCCACCCAGAATTAACTCATCCCAACAGCATGTAGTAATTGGTTTCTAAATGATTTAATGGCACTGATCAGACAGTGGTAGGCACGGACTTGAGAATATCACTTATACAAAAGGAAGTGGTGTGGGTGTTTTAAAATTCCAAATTTGTTTTGATATGGTTTTAGTATGTATTTTACACAGACCCTAATGAATATAAGTTTTTAATTAAACATAGACATTTATTCATATTTCAGCTGAAGAGGGTAGAAAGTTTTGACTATGTAGGGAAACAAGATATACTCCCTTCCCTGTAGTTTACTTCCAAAGCATTTATTTTAGTTGCAGGTGCATAGTTTGCACTTTATAACAGTAATGTATTATCAGCAGCATAACCAAGTTGAGAAACACTAAAGGCCAGATACTATTTAGCTTAAATATTCTGGCTCCTACCTGCCTAGGAAATTGTTTCCACCAGCTTTTTCCCCCAGGGTTATTCATTTCATTAGCATGGAGGGTCTCTAGCAAAGAGGAGCAGCATCAACCACAGTTCCACTGGGCGTGCTGCACTGCTGAAGCTTGGCAACTTTGAAAGGGTTAAAGAAATAAAAGGGAGAAAATGCAATGCTTTTCTCCTGCTTTGTGGTTCACTCTACAGCCCCCACCTCATTACGGACACTCCAAACTAGAAGAAAAGATCAGCAGCACAAGCTTGTTAGAAACAGAAATGTTTCTGGATTCACCTGAAGCGTCCTTCAAATCACTTGGATCCCAGATGAAACAAGGGTGTTTCCACACAATATACTATTTTACTTCCTCAACTCCCTGAAGAAGTTTAAAAGCAATCTGTGATTGTCTTCATTTCTGCTAACTTGAAATGCTGAGGGCATTGGCATGCAAGGATTCTGCATCTCCAGATCTTTGTATTCTCATAATGTCAGCAGTGTTGGAGAGTTGATCTGATTTATTTTCAGTTCAGCAGAGGTGTATTTGCAACAGCTAGGTTATTGTTTAGATGCTGGGGTTTTATTTCCACATTAAAGTGAACTCTGACCCTTCTACCACCATTAACAGCTTCTAAGCTCCATGTCTTGTAAAGGGAAATGTTGGCTTGATGACTTTGCAGCCCCTCAGACAACAAGTGAAGTAACTGAAGGTCAAATTGATGAATTTTGTCAATATTGATTTTGGTGTCTTCAACCCCTTAAAAGTGTCCTGCAAGTTTCTTGTTCTGGGGTTTTCCTTCCCTTTTCATTTCTCCCTTTTGTGTAGTGTAGGTTTGAAAGGATTTTTGCTGCTGCAGGACTTGTAGCTGTGCAGGATAGGGCAGTTATGTCCTCTGGGTCCTCAGCATTTCAAGTTGACAAAACTTTGGGGAGTGAAGACAATAGCAGTGAGAACAAGAAGCAAAGTATGTTTGCCTGACTTGTAGTAGGTCCTGCAGCAATAAATCTTACTCCCTTTCTATTTCACAAGAAAAGAAAGAAAATAAAAACAAGAACTCCACAATAGCTTGGCACACTGCCATGGACTTGTCCCTGTTGAAGAAAGTACTGTACAGTAGAGGGAAACTGACAAGATGCTAGTCAATTTCACCCCCTCTCTTTTTGCCTGGGCTACAGAGGGGATGCTGTCAGTTATCCAGCCAATAGGGTACATACAGAACCTGAAGCCAGAGGGGTGAGGCAAGAATTCCTACTAATGGGAAAAGTAAACCATGGTATCTGAAACAAACCACCCCTAGCTTTGCAATGATTTCAACAACCCAGTAGCTGAGCTAGGGATAAATCAGCTGAGTTCTCCAACCCTGCTGATCTCATGGAATCAGAGAAAACCAGACCTGCTTACAAACTAGCACAGAATCCTCTTGTGGAAGTATCCCGAAGGAAATAATATTTAACCTATTTATCTCTGGTGATCAGAGTCTCTCCCTCCAATATTTGTCTTCCTAATTCAATATGCCAGTGTTACCTGTTGACCTAGAGAAGCCTGTTTTCAAGTTTCCAAGTTCCACATCTCATCTCACTTGTTCTCTTTTTTCTTTTGTGAGCACAAGGACAGGCACTCTGAAACTGGGATCTTGCAAAACTCTGCCTTGCTGGGATAACCCTTTGCAGCCCCAGTGAGCCTGGTGGGAAAACTTCCAGGCTGTTATGCAAGATGAGCCTCCTGATTTAAAGCTGGCAAAATCATTGGGATACTTGCATAAGGATAAGTCATGATCCTTATTGGCAGGACATCCAAGACATGTGGTGTTTCTGACCACAGCCTTTATTTATTTATTTCTTTTGGCAGGCCTTGCAGTGAAAATTGCTGGGGAATGATTATTTGTAAAGCTTAACAGCCTGATTCTCCTTGGAACTGAGCTACTTGGGAATATCTTGTACTCGCTGAAATAAAGCAGAAATAGGCTTTCTAAGGAAAGAGATACCAAAACTGATAATGCCCATCCCAGTGGAAAGATCAGATGATAAGCAGTAATTGGGAACAGCCAATCTAGGTGTAAACTAAGCATCTAATAAAAGGGATGCTGCCCAGGAAAAGGTATGCCATCATAAATCTATGAGCCATAATCCAAGACTATCCTTTTTTGCTGAAATTCATGGCTGAGCTTACAGACTGAGTTAAACCATGGTCTGAATAAACCACAGTTGGCTGAAGTTTCCCATCAACCTAAGCTGTAAATACAAGGGCTGGGTTTATATGTCATGCCCAGCCACAAATAAGCAAATGACATTATGCCTTAATGTGATGTGTAAAACCAATAGGTAGCATTGCTAATTTTATGAAAAAGGAATAATTACATATTTGCAACCAATATTTCCACATCAAGAATCTCTGATTATTTTAGTTTTGCTCTGGGTTTTCTGTTTCTTAATATGGTGAGTTTAAATGACTCCTTGACACACATGCATCCCCCAGCACTGATGGATGGTGGAATATTTTTTTTTCCTCTTTCAACCATCAAAATATTTTTACTTTTCACTATTGCAAACAGTAACTGGCAACTCTGATACCCCTCTTGGGCTGTAGGTGTGGGGATAGGTAGGTGAGAAGGTGGCATGAGCATTCCTCTGGTTTATGTGTAACACAAAGGTGCGATAATGTACATCTGCTGTCCTTTAAAAAAATGCCATCTTGTATATATATGAAATGTTGCAGGTTGGAACCCAGCCATTGTTGTTAAGTCATAATGGGCAGAAGGCAGTAGGAACATGGTATTAAAAGCCAATCCTCCTAATGCATCTGTTTTTTCCCCTTCTTTCTAGCCCACCTCCTTTGTTTTTTGTTTGAAATAGACTGGTTCATTAGGAAAGTCTTGGACAAAATGATTTCTCCCACATTCTGTTGCTTGTGGAGTTCTTGTAGATATATTAAAGCCTACCATATGGTTTCAGTTACACTGTGGAGGGACAGTGAGGCGGGGGAAGTGGTGGGAGGTGGAAGAGGAGACTGCAAAAGCAATTTGATCACTTTTCTAGCAAATATTCACATCTGCTTAGGGAAATCCATTTCACACATCTGGAGCACCGTGACTTTACAGCTCAAAAGTATATTTTACAGGCTGAGTTTGCATACTGTTCTAAGGTTTGGTTTCTTTAACTATAGCTTGAATAATTGTTGTGGCCTACTTCTCATATAACATTAAACAGCAGAAATGGGTTGAATCCATGTAATGCATTAAGTCAAAATCAAACACATTATGGGTTTGCATGAAGTATGAATGTGATCTGGTGTATCCCTTCACATATGGCATTGATCCTGCATCACAGAGGTCACATATATTATCCTCCTTGGGCCACTGAGCCAGTTTTCTTCCAGCTGCAGTGCAGCTCAAATTACAAAACTTTGTTTTGAAGTTCTGACACTGGAGCTCAAGAGGAACTTGTAGGCAGGCTGAACTTGGAACTCTCTAATAGATTTCACAGGCAGTCCTATCAGCAAACCCAATATAATTCTTCTAGTCAGTTTTACAGCTGCTTTAAAAAATTGCTAGCTTGATTTTCCTGCTTATATAAACAGTGTGCACTGAACTTCTGCTTCACCTTGACTCACCTCCCAGTCTTTGGCCTCAAGTGTGTCATTTTTCTCTTCCCCTCACACATGTGAATATTCTATACTGCAGCTATGATTGTAGCTCTTGGGAAAGGTGTCTAGCTACAAAAAACAGTATCATGCCATCATTAAAAATTTATATTCAGGAGGAATGACATCTTGTCAGCAATGAGCTTTCCTCATATTGTAACAGCTCAGATGTTTTGCAAAGTGGCTAGGCATATGCACCCAGTGTGTGTTGACAAACGGGGATGGGAGTTAGCTGTTCAATTTCCCCCCCTTTTTATTATTCTAGGAGCTGTTGTAGCTCAGACGGAGGGCAATATCTGGATGGTGATTTTTGCATTCACCTATCGTTGGTGGAGGGTGCTTGTTCTCAGTGATCCAAGCTGAGCCGGAATGAAGATCGTTACATATCTGGCTTTGGAGGACTGGGGAAATAGAAATAGTGTTATGTGGAAATGCCCTAAATCTGAATCTATTAAACTACAGTTGAGAAAAAGACTTCCTACTGCAGATATTCTAGCAGGGCAGGGCAGGCTACAGGATTGGAGACAGGGGCATAGAGGAAGAACATGGGCTGCCCTTTATGTAAGGTTAAGCACATGCATGAAAGAGAAGAGTAAGGAGAGCTGAGTGCTGGAATGGAGTGTTGGGAAACAAGGGCTTTGGACAGCAGTTATGGTGTGGCTTGGATGTCCTATGTTCAAACCTCACCTCTGCCATGAATTCATGCAGTGGGTGTCAGCCAGTCACAACCTTATTCTTCTGCTCTCACTCCATGATCAACAGAGAGATTCCACTGCTGGTTTTTCTTACAAAGCTATTGCAAAGATAATGTAAGTAGGTGAAGTACTTTTGGCTCTCAAAATGCAACACATGATTATTAGATTTCTTTTTTCTTTGTGAATCACCCCACTTTGTAAGTGGAAGACCAACATGGTGTATAGAATGTAGGATCAGCACTATGGCCTGATATCCATTCTGCCATAAAGCTTACTGGATTGTCTTGGGGTAGTCAGGCTCTTAACCTAGTCTATCTCACATGCACTTGACTCAAGTTCTTCAGAAGAATGTTAGGATAAAAACATTGTGTATAAAATAATTAAAACAGGACAACCCTGTTGCTGAGTAATGAAGATGTAAGTCATTTAATCCATCAGTATGCATTATGGGATTGAGTCAGGAAAGAAGGTTAAACTTATGAGATGTTCAAGAGCTGATGCATTCCTTCAAAAATTATTACCTTATTGCCAGCTTTTAAATTTGGAAATTATGAATCATTTTCCTAAAAATAATACCAGCAGCTAAATGTTTGCTTTTGTTGGCTTTTACTTTGTGAACAGGCTGGATGGCCATCTATTAGAAGGCCTGTAGTTGCATCCTAAATTACAGATGCTTTGCTGAACAGGGGATGACCTCCAATAACCCCTTCAGGACTAAATCCTAGGGTAGTGAGTATTCATTCACCTCTAAATGTGAGCACATGCTGAATTTTGGGGATTTGCCCTAGTTTGCCTATAATACATAAATGCTCTTCTTCTTCTTCTGCTCTCATTCTGAATACAGAATATGCTAAAATGGATGAATTCTCCTAAGCTCACTGCCATCACGTTCTTTAATTGATTCCGTTTGTTTTTGTCTTAAAGGAAAGGCATTTGTGCCTAAAGAGAGACCAATAGAAACCGAGACAGAAAAGAAGGTGACTCTGGATCCAGAATTAGAAGAAGCCCTGGCCAGTGCCTCCGATACTGAGCTGTATGATCTAGCAGGTGTGTGGCTAGATTTTTTGCTTGTTTCATAGCAGGGTCAGTCTCAGTCACTCCAGATTTGTTACCATGGATATAAGCCATGGATCCTATTGTCCGTGTGCCCTTCTTGTCACCTGCACACAGATATGTGGTGAAATGGATGTGTGTGTAAGCACTCCCCCACTGCGATTGGATGCCTTCTCTAAGTGCATTCCTCTGAACTCACTAACAGCACTCCTACAACTGAGAAACCCAACAGTGGGAACTCTGGAACTGGGTTTAATGGTAATTTTGAATATGTGGATATTCAAAGATTTCAACATTCAAATATGTTGAATATTCAAAGATCTAACAGCCAGTCAGGAATATAGAGAGGTTTGAACAGAGTTCAAACTGTATGCATAACTATATTCTCCAACATGGTGAACTGTAACTACATGCAAATACTTGCATAGGGCTATTATATAAGTGTACACGCATGCTGCCGGCCAGTACAGATTTCTGACATCCACACTCATTGAAATATATGGACATGATTGCCAAGGTCTTCACATCTTTTCCAAAATGGAAGGGCTATTCCATGTAAGAAATGCATCACGGATGAAATAGCCTTAGAATACTGATAGTATATCATGTGGATCCATTGCACTGGTACTGAACTCAAAAACTTTCTCTGCTCATGCTTCTTATCTCAATACTGTTTTTAAACTCAGCATTACAGTTTGTTTTCATATAAATGATAATCCCATTTTCATTTTTTAAACTGGATTTTTAACTTTTGCAATTATATTGAGGGCTTCTATTGGATTACATTTTGTATTTTAATTATGTAAAATGTTACTTTGTAAGCTTCCTAGAAGAGGCTTTTTCATAAACAGCAGTATAAAATAATTTAAATAAATAAACCTAAATGAAAAATAATTTACCTGATTATCTTCCTCCTGATATATTAGCTGCTGATTAGAAACATGGCAGAAGTCTAGGAGAAAAGCAAGAGATTCTAGATGAAGGCCACTTTTTTTCAAGCACTGTTGTGTTCAATCCTATTGCTGGTATTTCTGGTATTTCTAGCTGTCCTTGGAGTACATAACTTGGTCAACAACCCTAAGTTTGATGAAGGAACCACCAGCCAAGATGGCAAAGAAATTGTGAAAAGTAAGTAAAGACATTCCCCTGCACGCATCATACCAAGAGCAAATGGGACAATTGACCCATGTGCTGAGAGACATAAACATCTGCTTTGTAAGTGCAAATCAATATCTATATTATCCTCATTCTGTAGGGATTTCAACTGGAATTTCAGTTGGAATTGCCAAGGATGTAACGTGCAATTTTCTGCATGCAAGATATGTGCCTATCAGCTCTGAGCTATAATCTGAAAAAAAAAATACTGAAAATGATTTTTCTGTTGATCTTATTTTAGTCTGGTCTACTCAGGTATTGGAATATGGTGATAGAATACACCTGTTTTGTCTAATCTGATATCCTCTAGTTATGTCTGGGAACCAAGTCCCAGAATTTTCAAACAGGATGACATGGCTAACAATATCTGGAGAGCCTTAGGTCAGCAATAATGGAATAGAATAAACATTTCAGGTAATTCAGAGGGTGGGGATAGTGGATCATATCTGTCGATGAAACAGACATTGCTGGCAGAGGGGATCTCTCCTCCCCCTGCATTCTTCAGCACTGCCTAAATCTGCTCCAAGGGATTAAGGGGAATCTGTTGAAACAGATATAGAAGAGGGTGGGAAGGAAAATTAACATTTCCTGCAAGTAAAAACAAACTGGAACCAAATATTGGGGAGAAGGACCCTACCCCAACCTCTTCTGGGCTGTGCTAGCTTTTTTTTAATTGACTTTTTCTTTAATGTAGCATAGCATTCAGGAAAAAAATGTATCTCCCACTTACAGTTTAGTATTCTGTTAGTTTATTCTGCAGCATGTACAGTACTGGAACTGGAATTATTTTTGAACAAACTTGCTTTGGAATGGATTGAACATCTCATTCATATCAATGGAACATTGAACATCTCATTCATATCAATGGAACATAAGCTCAGCGTCACTTTAGTTCTGGCCTGTGTACCAGAACTAGATCTAGTACTGACTTTCACATATGTTATCAGCACTCCCAGTTATCTTTCCACAGTTATAATGCAAATGACCATGTGTGTGAGAGAGAAACAGAAAAACAAGTTGACAGGAGAAACAAATCTGCATTTTTTCCTTTCATCTGACCATTTGTTTTAGCCCTCCAAGCAAGAGGCTAATATTCTGCAACCATCAAACTACTTATGCTGCTCATCTTTTTCCCACTGTGATGATTGTTGCAAAAATCCAATTAGCCATTGGTCAATGGGCAGGTCTCCTAAACTGCACTCCCATCGTGAATGTAGGAACTAGAAATTTGCTCAGTCAGGCATTTTTGTTCCAAAAACAATACTTTCCCCCTTAGACAATAGTATTTCATTTTTAATTAGAACAGCTAGTGAAGAATCTATTTTAGAAGTTTCTGTAAACTGAGTTATATAACTGAAAACATAGCATGCTATGAGAGGCTAAACATGAGCTTAACCTGTGCTCTGGTTTAATCATGGTTTATTGAATAAATCAAAATAGTTATTGATGTTAGAGGATAATTTTGCTTTGTTTTATAGAATGTACTTTATTGGTCAATGACCGAAATAAATTCTCTGTCTGTGTGTCTGAATAAATTAAAATTGGCTACATTTACATAAGCAGCTGAGCCAAAACCATATTTCTAATTACTATGATGCATGAAAATTTATGCCTAGTCGTCTGCAAGAAAAGGAAAAAAGGACTTGACAGCCTGGTCTGAAAGCCTTCTGTTGAGTAAGAAAAGTCCTGAATAAGGGATAAAGGGTCTGCAGAACCAAAATGTATAGCCATGCTTGCTGTGAAGCCTGACAGAGCTGACAATTGCTAGAGGTGGAGAAGGGTGTGTAAAACAAGGAGAGAAGGGACAAAGATGACTTTGTAGAAATGAGAAAGCCAAAGCTGTTATAGAATAATCCATCAGATAATAATTGGTGGCCTGGAGTGCATATATCATTTCACTAAAAATATTACTATTTTTTCAGGAAAATTCCATATTAATGGTATACGGATGGAAGGGATCTCATGACATTACTGGCTTTTTTTCCAGATGTGGTTAAAGGTGAAAAGGTCAAGCCTGTTTTTGAAGAACCACCTAATCCAACAAATGTTGAAGCTTGTTTGCAAAGAATTAAAGCAAATGATCCCACTCTCCAGGAAGTCAATCTGAACAACATAAAGGTACTTCTATCAATGTCAAATTCAATTGTTTTGTTGCCCCAGTGTTGTAAAATATTTTGAGATGGCCTTTATTTTTTCTTGTCTAGACTATGGCTTCATCCATGATAGATGTTATGAAGCAGATATTAAATTCATGTCAGTGTTCAAGCTGAAGTTTAAAAAGAGACTATATATCTGCATGCTCTACTCACATGAAAATCACCAGGGTGAAATTCATGTGCAAACAGTAAGGATACTTTTGGAGGATGATGAATTGCAATTTCATTCACTTCAAAAAGATGGGTTGAAACATTTAAAAGGCCAATTGTCAGCCTTATAAAAACAACTTTTTTGAGTCTGAGATCAAAACAATCATGTATTCTCTGTTGTAGAATTGTTAGTTGTGCCTTCTCCCTTTTTAAAGTTTCTTTAGTTCTATTTAGATAAAACTTGTTTGTCTTTTATTAGCTTTAGACTGATCCTAATTTATTTGCCTTACCAACATTTCCTAATGATTATCTTGTTTTATTTTAAATATGTTGTTAGTTGCCTTAATACTATGTTATGAAAGGTGGGATACAAGTTATATTAATAAATGTGTAAAGTCAAAATTAAAAGTATGGAGTTGCTCAAAAAGTTGATTCATTTATAGTTTGGGATACTGGGCTGTCCAACAGAGTTTTGGCTTAGTACCACTCTGGCAGAACCAGGCCACCATATGGCTACAACTGAACCCATCCCAGAATCTATTAAACTTGAGCAATTAGTGGTATTTTTTATCTTATACAGAATATCCCAATTCCAACCCTGAAAGAGTTTGCAAAGGCTTTGGAAAGCAATAACCATGTGAAGAAATTCAGCCTGGCAGCTACTCGGAGCAATGACCCTGTTGCGATGGTGAGGTTTTCCTGGGGAAAATTGCATTATTCTATTTTAATATTGGGTTGATAACATGTAAACTATCAGAAAATATTGCAGAATAAATAAATATGCTAAAAAATATAAACAAAATAAGTTGCATGTTTGAAATGCTGCAGGCTTGCACTGTTTTGAGTTTTCCGTGAATGTCTTTACTATAATTTATTTAACTGATTCATTATTTATCCAACAATATCACACTGTTTTGAGGGGACAGTGGTAGAAAGGTGAATTCTGAAATGTAATATTTCTTAAGGCAAACAGAAATAAAACCAGTATAGCTTTTTTCATTCCAATATGTCTTTTCAGGCTTTTGCAGATATGTTAAAAGTAAACAAGACACTGAAGAGTCTAAATATAGAATCCAATTTTATTACTGGAACAGGCATCCTTGCTTTGATTGATGCTCTGAAAGGAAATGAAATACTGACAGAAATCAAAATTGACAATCAGGTAAGGAAAGGACAGCAGAGTAGAACTTAGAATTGGCTGGAATCTAAAAATTGCTGTCTGGCGATGAGCACTGTTTGGAATCTTGTAATGAGGCAGAGGTCAGAGTGGCAGGATAAGGCTGATTTAATATATATTTGATTTTTCTTAGTATGTTAAAATTCAATAATGCAGGAGCCCTCACTGTGAATATATTGTTTCTTTCACACTCAGAAATATGTTGCTGTAACAGACCAGAATTCCCCCAGTCCAGTATTTTCCTTCTCACAGTGGCCAACAAGATTAAAAATACTAGGAAATTATTTCAAGGGGGAGGGGTTGTTTTCTGATTTGTTCGAAATGCAAACCATTGCTTGATTGTGTAGATACTGTGTGCTGAATATGTTAAGTGTCAAGCACAATTTCCACTGCAGTGCAGCTAGCCAACTTTTTAGCAAGCCACTATATGGTGTTTGGAACTACAGTTTGATTATCCATTTTTTTGTAATTCCTGTCTAAAAACCTAAGTATGTTCAAATGTTTCATGTATGCATCTCTTTTTACATTGACTGCCTAGAACCAAGGTAAATCCTACACTGCAAGGCTAAGCTAAATAACTGGTGCAGAAATGGGTGAGCTGAACTAATATATGGCAAGGGGAATGGAGACTTGTTTCGCTCTTTACTGTCCATTGCAGTTCCCTACCCCCAGATGAGACGTGCTTCAGTTGGCATCATTGATAAGAAAATTTCCATTCCATCCAGCAATTCCAGGAAGTACAACTTCAAGAAGGACTACAGTGGGAGCAAATGATCATACCAGTATAATGCTCTGTCTCCTGCTTTCATAACAATTCTTTGACAATGATAAGCTCCACAACACCATACCAAATATTAAATCTAGTTTAGCCCTTATAGACTTTAGTTCTGTACATGAAGTGCCATGAATAATGATGGTATTATAAATTTAGGTTGAAAGTTGTATATAGAGGGATGCTGCCATGAACCAACATAAATATTTTCCATTTGATTTGATTTTGGTTGCTTTCCCAGAGACAACAGCTTGGCACAGCAGTGGAGATGGAGATTGCTCAGATGCTGGAGGAGAACTCACAGATTCTCAAATTTGGGTACCAATTTACAAAGCAAGGCCCAAGAACCAGAGTAGCAGCAGCCATCACTAAAAATAATGATCTAGGTAAGACACCAGCCTCTCAAATTAGTAAAAGCTCAGGAGCATCCTTACCAGTAGAAAATACTGGATCCAATTCAGACTAGGAAAATTAGAAAATGTCCTATCTTCTTTGGGCCATTACAAAATGACACACCTGATATATAATGATCACAAAGATTTCTTAACAGAAAAGGAAATGGATGAAGCAAGAGTGGACTAGAAGGGGTGGCCATCATTGTAAAAATGCACATCTTCTTTCCTTGATGGTCAGAGAGGTTTGTCTCATGAGAAATGAAGCTAACTGGGATTTTGCCTACTGATGAAGAGAAAATGTTTTTCTTTACATTTTGAGGGTATGGTGCAAGGGTTACAAACATAACATTTGAACCAGAAGCCTTCTTATCAAGTTAGTCAGTCACTTGGGAACTAAATTCTGTTTTAACCTTATACTGAAATAATATGATAAAACAACGATGTCTGAATTTCATATGCAAAAGAAAAACAAATGCTGACAAAAAGATCCTGCCAAAGGAATGATGGCCACCTTGTGGTATTTCAGTAATGCTTTATTCTTTTTTGTTGGATTTCCTAACAATATATGCTGCACTGTGTAAAAAGAGGTTTGTAGACAAACAACTAACATAGCAACCCTAAATATACATCTTTGTTTAGGTTAAATAATAAGAGGTAGGAAAGGGAGAAGTATATGTGACATCTATAGAAATGCCATTTTTTCTCCTTACGTTATTTCATTTTTTTCTTTAATATCTGAAAACCTTAAGAACGGGTTGCCAATGCATTGCTTCCCAATGTTTTTGACCAGGCAGAATAGTTTTTAAATGGTTTTAGCCATTGTTTCTTTCCTCTTCTATTTGTCTACCAGTTAAGATTTTGTTGGAATTTTAGTGTCCACTTGTATTGCAAAAGATCTTGAACACTGTTTAATGTAAATGCATGGTTGAAGACCATTTCTTTAAAAAAATTACACAAAGTGATGTAGTTTGTTCTATCATTTCAAGAGTTCAACACCTCATTCTGGTGCATGTCTTTAAGAAGATGCCACAGAAAGAGACAAATATTTTTACATAATAAATAGTATTCGATTTGGACTGGAAACATTTGGATTTGAATCTCAGTTCTACCATGTTTTTAAGTTACTCCTATCCGCCATCCAAATTTATCTTGAAGATTTACTACAAAGGATAACAAGTTGTACTGGCTCCACAGTGGTAGGAATGAATACAAGTGTAGATATAAATAAAATTGTTTATTAACCACCTTTACTAAAAAGAAAAGTTACAAAATTAGAAAAGTATTCTGTGAGACTTACTTGCTTGTTCTTCTTCCTTTCTCTCTCTCTAGTTCGCAAGAAACGTGTGGAAGAACGCCATTAGCCTTGTCTCTGAGGATGTGAACAAAGAGAGTTGTTTCATCACCATCTCAGAAAATTCACTGGTCTGAAGGGAAGATACTGGAAAGGCTTTAGAATGAGACTGCTCATGTTCCATTACCTCAATTCATCCCTCCCTGCTTTTTGAACACTGTAATTCAGCCTAGTTTTCTCTTTCCCAGCAATCTACAATCATGCTCTGAATTCAAGGTGCTCTGAGTGGAGGACCAACTAAAACCTGGTATCAAAGAGGGGAGAGCTGCAAGTTAGTCTTCCCCCCCACAGTTAGTACTAATCCATGAGTGATTAGAAAATTTTCCTGCACAAGCCCCACTGAAACAAATGGAAACTGTTTAGTGGATTGTACCTTCTGTGTCATACAAACCACCACCTCCTCTTGACTCAGAGTAAGCCTAGATCTACTCTTTGTTTCCTATTACCTTTCTAGGGCTTTGTGCAAATAATAATGAAAGGGACCAAGAAGTTATTTTAAAACATGCCAACTCATACCAGCACACTCTGCCAAACAAATCAGTCTTCAAATTCCAGACTACAATGTGCCATAAGCTAGACAGTAGATATACTGCAAAGTATTGCTTCCTGAGCAGATAACTGGAGACAAATCTCACAATAGGCTTTCTTCATACCAAATTATGATTTTCATTAATCTTATCTTAGAACACCCTGTAGGATCACACTAACATTCAGGACTGATTCACATAAAATTTAACACCATAATATAATTTCCTTAGTGCTTATTTAGTGTATGTGTAAATATGCCCACTGCAGCATTGTGTTATTTGTGAACTAGGCCACTAAGGCTCATTCAACAAACCATGATTTAAAAATTCTGGATTTAACACTATGCATGAATGCAATTACAGACAAGCCAAAATTGGAACTATGATACTTGTTAGCATTCCTTTTCTTTATATTCATCAAATCATGCTTTAGCTATGCTTATCTTTCACATTGACTAGACCCTTCTGTTTTTCTGTGAGTAGAGCAAATCTTCTAAGGAAAATATGCTAATTTATCCATTGCACAGTATCATAATTAGCACAATCCATGGTTTGAAAACCTTTCTCAATCATGGTTTCTGATTCTAGATTTTTGGCTGACTGAAAATCATTAGGTAAATCAGTCCTAGCCATGGTTTGTCTTGATATGAACTGAGACAATAAGCTACATATTGTATGGTGGAACACAACTATCCTCCAAAACAGGGGATCATCTAGGAAATAATGTTTCCTAAACATAAACATTAGAGCCATTCAGACACTGGCTACAAGTAAAATCACTTCTACAAGTCACGCTGGAGGGATATTGAACTGGAGAAATTCTGTGCCACTATTCAGTTCCTAATAAAGCATGTGCTCCATGGCCCCATCTCTGCATGGTTGCAAGGACTGTCAAAGACTCTGTGTTCACATGTGTCACAATTAGGCAAACCAGATTCCTATTCTAATTTGCCAACCTAAAACAGCTTCAAGTGACCTTTTATTTTTAAATTATTTGTTGGTGTGTGCATATGTATGTCTTTTAATAGGAGGCCAGAATAATTACTAACAGCCTATTCGATGTATATTAGTGTTCTAATAATAATGTTGTGTTTGTCAAATTGCTTTTAAGCTTGTTTTAATTCCTGATATTGGACATTTATTATTACTGTTGGCCACTGGATTCAGTTATTCCTAGATAGTGAGCGTAAACTGATCAGTCACTATAGGAGATAAGTGAGAGACATTTCATATCCATGACTCCTAGGAAACAAACTCTTTCAAATGGATTTATTCTCAGGTCAGAAAACCCTACATTCCAACTCAAGTTATCAGGTTATAAAAGAAAACCATTAGTGAACAACAGATAGCACAAAAGGCAAAGAGGGAATTCCTCACTGGGGTTTCCTGAATGAAGACATAGTGCCATTAATGGGACCTCCTTCTATGAATTTTGAGAACTGTTGCTTCAGTTAAGAATTGTTAAAAGTATTTAATGCTGCAAACGTCATGTTATATGGGGGGAAAATAGGAAAAACGACTCTTTCTCGTTGTACAGAAATTAAGCTGAAAAGGTAATTATTGATGTGAAGTCAGCAGGTAAACTTGCACCACAGTATGTGAAAAAGCCCTTAGGACCTCGTTGTCCTATTTACACTTTTATCTCAGAAATCAGCACACATTCTAGGTGACAGAACCACAATAGTGAAAGCAACTCAATATTGTTATTGCTTGCAGATTATGAAAAAGCATTTAAGTTTCATAATATAATTTAGCTCTTTAAGGAGTAAAGCCATTACTTTGTAATACACCTTGTTATTGCTTGCAATTACGTTTACATCTAAAATAGGTAATTATGAATTATAGGTAATTATTAATATTAAAATCCTTAATCTGAAAAATATGCTACTTATTCCTGACTCCCTTCCCCAATTTCAAAAATTATCTCTTAAGTTAGTGCTGTTGCCTCTTGTGAGACGTTATGAAGAGGAAACCTATTGTCCACCCACAGGTATAAATTCAGTTTAATATCAACAAATAGAAATCCAAAGCTAACAGAGGCTGAAATGTAAAAATGTCTCAAAAGTAAACCATGCTTGACAAGGCTAATTTTAAGCTAAATAACAAATTACTGTACTCCAAATTACATGAGCAAGAATAGATCCATGAATTTCAACTGAACTTTAAATTTCAGTTTACAATAAATTCCCTAATTCCTTAGTAAATTTAGCAGGAGAGAGTATTTTGAAATATGAAAAGGTAGGTGGCTGAATCTTTTCCAATCAACTTCCTTCCCTCCGCCACAATACTACCTTTCCTCCAGCCACTTTTCTATGGAAGCTGCACAAATGTGCAATACATGTGCAATGTTAGCATTTAGTTCCACAAGATCTCTGCTTGGACATCTCCTTTGTGCTTATAAAATGCACTGCAACTGAAATGCATCACAGTATTGAATAGCAAGTAATTGACACTGGAAAATAACTAATAACTGACTCACTATTGTGTCTGTAGTCTTTGGAAAGAAGTGCTTAACTAAGATCGATACTATTTTTAGTATTATTTACCCCAATACAGTGCCCATTTGGACGCCTTTTCAAAAAGCCCAGTAATTGCTTACATATCTCTACAGCTGTGCACAAAAATAAATTTAAAAATAAAATGTGTTGTTATTTATAGCTAGGCATATACACAGAGGAAAAATAGCCTTTAAAAAAAGGAATTGAGATTTTCTGCCTGCAAATTTCCACCCACTGTACAGTATGGCAAAAAATGTTGGAAAATAGGTTCTGCTGTTTACATAAGCTGTATCACTAGTAAAAGGATATGTATACTATTAGATTAGAAACATACATAACCAGAGAACATAAAGAACATTTCTACACAGCCCAGCCCAAAGATTTCCAAGAACGCCATCTGAAATAATTTTTAGAATCATTTTTAAAATATTGCAGAGAGAATTAGGTCTCAAATCATTTGGTAGTGACATACGTAGAGATGGATGTCCCCATTGCCACAACACACTGTTTTCTTTCCCAGCTTTGACGGATTTTTCCACACTATAATTTATTTAGCTGACTGTTCATTAATATTTCTTCATCTTTGGAAAAAAAAAAACAGCAGAAAGTAAATATAGTCAGCTACAACTGACTATAGTATTACACAACTGCACCTTGTCCCAACATGGCAGAGATAGCCCAGAGTTAGGCAGTCCAAATTTATAAGTCTGACTTGGTATGAGACAATTTCTTATGTTCTTTGAACAGGGCCTCCTGAAGACCAGGCACTTGTATAGATGTTCTGACCCATATATTCATGCCCTCATTAGCTGTAGTAACCTGCTGAATCTTTAAACATATAAAACAGGATATTGTGATCTTTTTTAAATCAGGGTCTTTTGAACTGTAAGCTTTGTATATATGATGCTGTATTTGCATGTGGTAATTCTATTGTGGGGATCCTGGCTGCTTTTTCTTTCACATTCCTTGAACATGTTCTTTATCCAAGTAATGGACAAGATAATGTGTATATTATGAATATTTTTTTATTGCCTAATTCAGTTTGCAGCCTTATTAATCCTTCTACCCAATTCATAAAAAAGTCAGTTTGAGATGAGTTAGTCCAATAGCAGCATTCAATTATATTTATCAGCTAATTCTTGATCCCCTTATTAGCTGTCTTTTTTAATGTCTAAATATAGATGTGACTGCCATCAACAAAGAGGCATTCACTGGGGTGCATGAGAAGATATGAATATCCTTGTCTTGAATAATACCTGCTTCAACATACATGCGCATCCTTTGAAAACAAGGTGCCTTTTTTCCTTGGGAAGTATTATTTTCATCATATTTAACTTCAATCACACAATCATCACCTCAAACTCATGCAAATGTTACTAATCAGTCACAGCTTTAGAACATATGACTATTAACAAATTAGAAAGTTATTATAATGTGTACATGCAGTTACTTGAAGAGTCAGATCTGATATTCAACATAGCACCTGCTAAGTGGGATAAATTTTACCAGTCTACTCATTCAACTAGTTAAGAAACAGAGACTTTATACATTTGCCCGAAAAAGTTACCTCGTGATAAGAAGCTGCTTGTCTCTATCCTACGTCATTTACTCAAGAGGACAGATTTCAGCTGCTACAAAAGGCTGGCATTTTTTAAAATGTTCCTTTTGTTTGATCACAGCTTATGTTTCAACAGCTGTATAATAGGTCAACATTCAAAAGTAAAACTGTGGTACTGCAATGATGGAATCTTTGTGTCTGAGCTGGGTTGGTATTAAAAGCATAGAAGTCTGCAGTAAGGAAAGGGATATACTGTACCCTGCAAGTTTAGATTTGGGCATTAGTTTCTGAACAAAAACATATCCTTAACATAGCATATGAAGCAATTCTATGAACCAGCCAAAATACACAGAAAATTTTAATGGACTAAATGCAGGAGAGGACTGAATAGCTAGCATATTATCCTTGTTAAATACCATATTAAGAATTTATTATATATAATGTACATTCAAACATGCATTCCCCTGCCTGCAGTCTGTAATGGGGCTGCCAACAACCAGCATAACAGACAATATTGCCTTGACCTTATAACTTGGCACTATACATTTATGTATCTTCTACTATATCCTTGCTCAGGTATCTTTGATACATGCTTTCCAAGGTGCTCAAGTCAGCCATTGAAGCTGCACTGAAGGTGCTAACACTAAGGAGATAATGAAACTGAATACAATAGTTTTACATCAATGATAATACTTCTCCAGGAAGAACAGGAACTACAGCTGTGTCCAAGGTCCTACAAAGGATTTTGAGGAGAGAGAAAGCTCTCTAAAGCGTTTCAATTTAGCCATTTAATAAGGACTGGCCTTAAGCCTTTTAAAAGGGACATACTGATGAACAACAAGGAGAGAAAGGCTTCCTAGAAATAAAACAATGCTACCCATATTTAGAGGTAAGGCGTACAGAGAATATATCCAGTACATAAGATGAATGCAAGCTAAATTTCCTATTTTTATATGGAAGACTTAGCATTTGATGTAGGATTGCTTCTAAGCTAAGATTACAAGCAGATGAGAATATTTGTAACATGACACTGGGGCATACATTCAATTATTAAAAGGAAGAACTTGACAAAGGATAGATGGATTTTTTTTTGGACAATGCTATTATTTCAGAATTCTTTAAAAAATAATTAAAAATTCTTAAACCCTGTCAGCCATTATGTGCAACACTGATGTACTTGTATAGTATGCCAAGTTTATGTACATGTTAAATGCTAGAAGATTATTGGACTGGAAAGAGAGTAATCTTGTGTGTTCAAAGCTTTGCTGCAAAAAAATAAAAACAACCCCCCCCCCCATATCCTTGGAAACACGTTAGCTTCACCTTTTGTAAACAAACATTCACAACAATTTCTGTGGTTGTTTGTGCTGTGGAACTTACAACACCCAACTTTAGTGAATTCACTTCCTATAAGATTTTTTTTCAAAGCATGACAAATGTTATGCATGGAAGACGCACCCATGAGAATCAACCATGGTATCTTACTGAAGCCTTCAAGAGCAGAGGCATGTATATTTGAAGACTTAAAAAAAATATCAAACATATCCTGTAAGTCACTTAATATTCAATTGACTGAAACAGTATAGAGGCGCTTGTAAACAGGCAAATCATTAGTGATTTCTTAAATGGTGGCATCCATTTTAATGGCTCTTTTTCTTGCTGCACAATTTGGAAAGTCCTTTGGGTAGAAAAATCAAGATATAGCAATATTTGAAATATATTCTACTCTTTTTGGGGGTGTGGGGAGCAAGTACCTTGTGTCATAGAATGATATTAATGATTAAATGATTATTTAAAACTTGGAGATGGAGAAGGGAAAGGAATTATAGCGGGTTTTTTTTTCCTGAAGAGAGAGATCCAATCTGGTGAGAAGCATACAGAAGTGAAGAAAGCATTGGATTGAGAAGAAATAGGCTACTACAACAATTAAAAAAGGTGGATGGGAACTGAGAGTGATACAGAATGTTCTTCCTGCACTGGGTGAAAAAACATAATAGGAATCAAATTAGGGGTTTTAAGATTCTTATTTTATGCTTCAATCACCTGCAATCTCTTATCTGTAAAATTTCAGTCAGTAGACTAATAGAAATGTTTTCGTTTTACATAAGCTAATATATCAGTGCAAAGTCTACTAACAGAACTTCATACAGTACTAAAGTTACATGTCTGCATGGATTATATCTAAATTTAACTACTAATTAGCCTATTGTGAGAAATCTCAGACAATTACATTGTAAGTAGACTGCAGCAGTCCAATGTAAGAGCAGGGTTGTGATGGTGACTTAGAATTAAAATTTTCTGACTTCAATTTTTTTAACACCACCAAATCTGGCATGCTTTGTTCAAAAGTAAAGGATAAAGAAAAAAAAAGTTAGGTTTCCCAACAGCCCTAAAAATTTTCAGGTGATATACACTACACCATGGCTCAGAAGAAATCTGGTAGCACCTTTTAAGACAAACACGTTTTATAAGAACAGTCTTTATTAAAAAGAAAAAAGGACAGGGTACTAACAACCATATCATAGTTGTCCACTAGGAGGAAGAACAGCACATCAAACACATTTAGTAAATGTTGCCAATTTGGAAATCTTTGACCTTCTAATAACTGCAGATGAAGTTTGTATACTGTATAACCAAAAATAAATATCTATTTCCCTACTTCTGCAACACACAGCTGTGTATATTAACAATGAAGCTAATTCCTTACAGTCACAGGAGCGTTTTGTTTTTCTCCACAAACATTCATAAGAACAGTTTTGCTGGATCAGATTAAAAGCCAATCTAAACCAGCATCTTGTTTGCTACAGTGACCACACACACACACACACACACACACACACACAGAGGGATATAAATAAAAACCTTTCCAGGTTTTCAGCTTCTGCCACAATTCTACTAGCCCTTTTACTGTAGATTTATTTCAAATGTCTAGGTCATCAAACTCGTTACCTATCATATAGTTTTATAATTCGTATTACATTAATTCCTATGAGCTTTTGAAGCAGATTGTTTTTATTCCCATTTTCAGGTGATAAAAACTAATTGTATTCATAATACAAATAAAATCATATTTTGGCTGATATATTGTGAGTTCACTCTATATGGTTAGTGTATGGTTCATGTGCTAATCAAGGGGAATTAATCATTGTGCAAACAGAGCCATCAAACATCAGTCCATTACCAAAAGTCACCTGGGAAGTTCTTGCCTAAATACAACAAGGGGCTGAATTGATGCTTGGAATAGTTTCATGTGCCTAACTACAGGTAGTCCCCAGGTTAAGAAGCCCAGTTTACAGATGAACCATAGTTAAGAACAGAGCCTACTGTAGCAAAATTTGAGTTAAATACACAATAATTCAAGTTAAATACACAATGGTTTGAGTTCATTACACAGTACTACTTACAGAGTATTGTAATAATAATAATACTGTTCCGGCTCACATACAAATTCAGCTTAAGGACAGACCTTGGGGACAGAACTCGTTCTTAAACTGCGGACTACCTGTACAGCATAATCATTTATGAAGAACAACTTTATTTAGTTATATCTATATCCACGATTTACATTACATTATAAACTGATCAATCTTTATGGAGCCAAAAAGCCTTTCGGCCAGATGCACATGTCATACTAAATCTTATGGGATACATTTATTTTTGGCTTAGGTCAGGACTTCTTAACCTTTTTGTGCATGGATCCCTTTGAGAATCGGGTGAAGCCTATGGACCCCTTCTCAGAAAACTGTGTTTAAATGCATAAAACAAAATACATAGATACAGGTTGCATTACAAAGGAAACCTATTATACGCAAATAGAACTCATAAATTTATAAAAAAGGGAAATTTGTAATATCACAATATATGTGCTTACGTATTTATTAATCTACCAAATCAGTAACAAGACAAGCTACATACGTTTCTGTTAGATGTTAATGAAAATAAAGTTGTAATTTCCCCCCCACCCCCATTCAAATCCACAGATCACTGGAAATCTAGCCATGGACCCCCAAGGGGTCTGTGGACCCCAGGTTAAGAACTCATGGTTTAGGAAACAAATCCACTCATTGTGGTTAGGCATTAGGTGTGAACAAAGTCACTATGGCTTATTCAACAAACCACAGTAAACATCACAGTTCATTGTGTTGTGTGAATCCAATCATTAACAGACATTTTTTTAAAAAAATCTACTTTATTATTTTCTGAAACCAACTTTATCCTCTTGATTCTTTACCACGCATTTATCACCGTTATCTTCTCCCAAAGTTTAATTAATATTCCATTCAAATTTAGGGGTAGGCAGTGTGCAAACGCTTTGAGGTATTCTTTTCCCCTAATTACTTCATAGAGTTCATAGCCAAGCCCTGTCACTGACAACAAAAAACTACCCTCCATGATTCCCTGAGAGAACTCGTGTAGCTCAATCTGCCCATGTTCGCACAACACGCTTAACCCATTTACGGAGAGTCCTTTTTTTTCTGGGTTTATAGAATTATGGAGTGATTTATATCAAAACATGCATAAACATTATAATTATTTTTCAAAAGTACAAATATATTTGTAAAAAATACAATTTTCCAGGTTCGCACACTACTTGAACCCTAAACGAAGCAGCTCGCTAAGCTACCCCCAAGCCCACACACCGCAGTTAACGGTAACCCAACTTGGCGAGTGGTACCCAGGCATTCCGATGCCCTTCACTGACTTGGACGGGCGCATCGTGTGAACGCAGACCCCAGCTCAGGGGCGGGGACGGAGGTCCTCAAAGGACGAGACCTTCCCCTCAGCGGGGCGCGCGCTCGGGGCATGCGCGGCCGTTGGCGCAGGCGCAGAGGGGTGGCCTGGCCGGAGGCGCGCCTCTACCCCTCCTCTCGCGTGGCGCCGGGCGCGCGCGCGACCACCGTTCGTTTCGCGCCTTTCCCGTTTCCCGCCTTGGGGCGCTGCTTCGGTGCCTGAGGGGACGGAAGGCGTCGCTGACGACGTCCCTACCGGACGCCCGCCCTCTCGCCCCCTATGGCCCCGACCTGCCGCTGAGCGCGACCTGCCATGGCGGAGTTCGTGCCCCTGCCCGGGCTGTCGCTGCGGGAGGAACCGCTGCCCGGGCCCGGCGCCGCCGAGGGGGAGGCCGAGCTCTCGCTCAGCTTGGCGCGCACCAAAACGCGCTCGTATGGCAGCACGGCCACGGTGGCTGCGCCTTTGGCGGAACGATACGTGGAGCATCGCCTCAGCCCCGGGGACACCCTGCCGGGCCTTGCGCTCAAGTACGGCGTGACGGTAAGCGGGGAGGGGGCTGGCGCGGGAGCCCCACGCGGCCACGGCCTCGATTCCGCTAACTTGGCCCGAGGGGAGTCGTGCTGTCTGCCGGGGGGCGCGTGCGCGTGTTAGAGGGTGCCCCCCCCGTTGCCCCAGGAACTTTGGGGGTTCTAGCCTGGCATGCAATTTTGCCCAAGAAGCGCCAGAGTGGAGATAAAAAAGTATTTATAATTTCCAGAGCAGGCACACATGTGTCAGTCGACACAACTTTTACACATTCTTGAAACAAAGAACTACATGATCATTGGCAGGCAGTAATTATTCACACCCTTGGGTGGGCAAAACACTCCCAAAAAGTGGACACTGCTGCCCAAAGGTGGGCGCTTGTTGTTGCTAAGGGAAATACAAGCTAGGCGGCGGCTTCTCTCTCTGCTTGTTAGCGCAGGTGAGCGCAGCGATCCCTGGGGGGGGGGGTCACGGTACTCGCACTTTTCAGCTCTAACTGATAAATGCTGTATTCAAAGAGAGGAATTTGGACGGGTTTGCAGCTCATCTACTCTGTTCCCAGCAGCTAGTGAAGGTTAGTTTTGGGCCATACATGATGTTTCTGCTGCCTTCTTCAAATTAACCCTAAAATCACCATTCCATCGCCTCCACGAGCATGGGCACCGTCCTTTGGGACTGGGGTTCTGCAGCTGAAACGAGGGAATGTGAACCTTTCTGGGATCTCCAGCCCCCATCCCAGTAATCTCTGCTGGATTCTTCGGCCTCAGACAGAAAAGTGTTTCTGGATGACAAGCCATATACTTTCTTTCCCCACCTCCTATTAACTGGAGGAATTTGCTGGAGGAGGAGAGAGGGTTTCTGTCCTTGTTCTGAGTGCTTTCCACTGGAATCATTGCAACCAACCTGGCATCTCTCTTTGAGCCAAGGCAGTTTCTATACTACTTTTTCTCTGAAGAGCTCAAGCCTTTATCCCATGTTTTATCCTCACAACAGCTCTCGCAATAGATTGTGTTGTGTGCCTTCTTTGTTTTCCTATCTATGTATTAAAGGCAGGTATTAAAGATCAGGACTCTTCCTTTTTTGCCCACCAGTGACTTTCTGCACTTATTTCATCCCCTTATTTGGCTGTCTTGTTGTTTTTTTCACTGCCAGATGGGCTGGGGTGAGGGTTATTGATCAATGGTTGACAGTTACCTCTGCAAATGTATATACCCACACCATAGTCCCAACAAAGATATTGTACCAATTTGATCACATTCACTGTGGGCAAAACTTTTAGGACATGAGATTTTAAGTAGTGGCAGGCAAAAAAGAACAAGAGCCTACACCAGTAACTGTAAAAAGGAGAATGCTTCTGTTTGAGTATTTGCAGAGAGCTTTCCCCCTCAGTGTAACCCACATCTCAGGCCAATATGGCTAATATTAAGAGGGCACATCTCAGCCTGTGTAGGAGAGGCTTTCAGACAAACTTAACCTTTTCCTAAGAAAGGAGATACGGAGGGCATCTGTTATCTAATGCAACTATAGAGTTACTGCAGTTACTGCATCACGTGTCCTGGATGTGATCGGGTGAAGAGACTTGAATCTGGAAGCTCTTCCTTTGAGAGCAAAGTGATCACTGGGCCCTCTGATATGAAAGTTTGAAAGGTTTGAGAAGGGTGAAGGAGAAAGTCAGTCTATGAAAAAAGAAGATGGTGTGCATTATAGAGTTGTTACTCTTTCCTGTCTTCTTTGAAATGTGGTGTCTTGAATATAAATCATTTAAAAGTTTGCCTAACTGAAGTGATTGCTAGGGATCTTGAATAGCAGCATTGTTAAGCATGTTTGAATACATCTCTGGAAAATGTGCAGATCCTGGTTGTGTTCTGTTTTGACATTCTCCACCCACCCCACGTTGTCAGTCTGTGAAATATTCTGTCTAACGAGAGTTTTGAAAGAGAACAGCTGGAACACCCAAACCAGAAGCATTCTGTTTTGGAAAGCACAGTATTAACTTCATTGGTATAATCAGAATTTGTAATAAATCACTATTAATAAGAAAAAGTTGAAGTGTGAATGTGTTTCTGGAACATATAGATTCAAACGTAACCTAGCTATACGTGCTCATTCTGAGGCATTAATTCTGAAGCTACATTGAACACACAATCCCTGAAAATTGAGACAGATTTCAGTAGAGATTGTAGACAGCATTTAAGACTGAAACAATTTTTTATCCTGGTGAGTGATGGCTTTTATTATCGTTGCTCTCAACCTTTGGCCCATGAGAGTACTGTATTGTATTGCAATAGGTCTGTGATGCCAAGCCTAAATTAAAATGTTTCTGGGGGAAAAGTGTGAGATCTTACAAGATTCTTCTAAACCTTATGTCGTTCAATCTTTAAACTGCTGGATGAACATTACTGTATGGTTCTTTATGTACATAGAACAGCGCACTTTAACTTGTGGTTATGGGGGGAAGGTGTAAAAGTTCTAGTTACCTATGCCTGAGGAAATGTTTGTTAATATATTTATAGTTAACATATGAAAATGGTGTGTACATCAATGGCAGAAAAATTCATCCTTTTGAAAACTGAGCTGCTATGGAAGTTCCAAAGAATAAATTGAGTTTTTATTTTTAGCTTGTTCAGTTAGAGATGTAAATTGGTCTCTAAATGTTTTTGCCCCCCAACTTGTGCTTAATATGCCTGTATGAGAAATCTGGTTTTGCAGCTGTAACAATGTCAGTCACCATTTTGAAAGGATGGCCATAAATTAATTGTATTAAATGTTGGAGATAAATTTTTAGAAATAAATTTATGTCATGAGGTAGCTGTTGGCTATTGTAATACAGGTAGTCCTCGACTTACAACCACAACTGGAACAGGAATTTCCATCACTAAGCAATGTGGTCGTAAAGCACAACATACATGACTTTAGTGACAGCAATCCCGGCAATTCCCCTTGCCATCGTTAAGCAAATTCCATCAGTTGTTAGCCAAAGCCCCACCCCAATCCAAGCCATTCTGGGCTCGGTTCTTTCCAGCCCCGAGCCTCAGTAAGGTAAGGAACTGTCTCCAACTTCCCCCACCATCTCTGCCCTTTTGGCCACCCTGCACCCTACCTTTCCCAGCACCCTGCACCTGAACCGCACGGCCCAGCAGCGCAAAGTCACAGCCATCCCAACCTCAGTCTCCCTCACCACTCTGCACTCCAAGGCCCCTGCCACCCTTTGCTCCACTGCCCCAGTTGACCTTCGCCATCTTTTTGCTCCTGCTGCTGGCGAGGGGTGCCTGCCCTGGCCCTTCACAAGGCAGCTGCTGGCCACGTGAGGCTATCTTCCCCAGGTCTTACGAGGAAACCCTCATGTGGCCAGAAGCTGTCTCATGAAGGGCCAGGCTGGGCTTGCTTGGTCAGCAGCAGGAGCAAGAAGATGGTGACAGTCAGCTGGGGCAGTGGAGTGCAGGGCGGCAGAGGTTCAAAAAGGCAGCAATGGAAGTGCCCCTGCAGTTGTAAATGCAGATGGGCTGTCAAGTGCCCAAATTTTGATCATGTGACCACAGGGGCACTGCAACGGCCATTACCTTGGGGACTGGTTGTAGGTCCATTTGTTCAGCACTGCTGTAACTTTGAACAGTCACTGAATGAATGGTTGTAAGCTGAGGACTACCTGTACTTGCTTCACTTGGATTGTAAACATAATTCTATTTCTATTTCAGATGGAACAAATAAAAAGAGCAAATAAACTATTCACAAATGACTGTATATTTCTGAGAAAAACATTGAATATCCCAGTTATATTTGAAAGGGCTTTGCTGTTTAATGGATGTAACTCACTGGAGTCTCCAGAGAATGATACTGACAATCCTGTTTCTTGTGAAGAAAGACCTGTGACAGTTCAGGAAGACAGGTCTTCCCCCAGTCCTCAAGAATCTGACAATCAACTTCCTCCACCTGAAGAACTCTCTGCCAAAGATTTTCTGCACAGAATGGATGTGCAGATTAAGTTGTCCAAACAAGCAGCTAAGAAATTAAAATCTGAAGATAACAGGTAAAATCTTATTCTCCTGTTTATCGAAACACAGATTTGGGATTGATAATAACATTTAGTATGTTTTTATTTTAAACTGCTGTAAGACTTTAATAAATGGTAATATAACTATTAATAACAATTGTAATAGACAACAGTATATAAGACCATTTATAAGAAAGCTACTAAATCTCAACCATCATAACTGAAACATTATCCTAAAGCAAACATTTGGAATGCTTTTGGAATATATCTAGAATTAACTCAAGTTTCCATGTTGAATTGATTAGGGAAATTTTAGGTGCTTGCATATGTATAAGACACACCCCAAACCGATCTGATGGGAATAGATGGGGATTTATTAGATACAGAGGAGACTGCAGTGACCTAGAGCTGAATTTTTTCTAAAAAGTAAATTTCTAGTTAAATTACTGAAGGCTTAATCCAGAAGAGATGAGGGAGGAGTGGACAGAAGGAAGATGGTGCGGCAGGATGTCAAGTGTGACCGTAGGGTGGTAATACAGATTGTTTTCTCACTTGCTGTAAAGTCCTTACATCATACATTTGTGCAAAATACAAGCCCTGTAAAAGCTAAACCCATTGGCCACTTCATATGTACATCTGTGCTATTAGAAACAGCCTCTAGAATGTTGCTCCTTCTAGAGCAAGAAAATGCATTTTCAGATGATTAGAGAGAAAATATAAATGTAATAGATTTTTTGCAGGATCTTCTGCATAGCTATATTACTCAAACATAATATTATCCATTGGTATGATAGCTGTATAAAGTTTAAATAATTTCTGCATGATAGGATTTTGCTTATGGCCCAGTGGTATGTTGCTGCTCAGAAGAATAACAGTTCTGCAGCAGTGTTCAAATGGCTTAATTTGAGATAATCCTATTAAAATTGGATGAACTTCTGAGGAGTAAATTTTAAGCAACTGCATATTTTCATAAGTTTCCTTTTTCTTCAGCAGGGAGTATGGTGAGGAAAATTCCTATGCAATTCCTTCCTATCAGCAGTAGAAGATGAATAAGGAGCTGGAATGAAAACAGTTCTTAAAGAACTAAATATTTGAAGATTCAAAAGATCTTTTGGATTGATTTATTATGTTGTACTTGTTACAAGTCACATATAGATAATTCCACTGACTCTGTTGCACTAAAATTATTTGAATGTCTGCCTTCTATAGGTTAATATCCTTTTATTACAATAAAAGAAATGAACCTCCAAAAAATATTGCCTTTATATTTCTGATATAAAATGGCACACTAGCAACAATATATCCCTGAGAGAACTTAGATGCAGATTTTTTGGGAAATAGTATACTTGTATAGAAGATAAAATTAGAGAAACAAACATTAAAAAAAAAACCCCATGAACTTTTGAGTCAGATAAGTTTGTCATGCAAATTTTGTGAACTTGATGCTGATGAATAAGATGTGTGTTTAATGCACACCTGTATATGACTCTCTGTGTTAATGTATTAAAAGATATGCTCTTAAAGTGAACCAGTTTTAGCCAACTGTTTTAGGGAAAAAAAAGTTGGGATTTTAAACTATGTACGGTAAAATACTTTGTTTGGAAACTTTAAAAATCAAGGGACCAAACAGAGTAAATTGTATTTTTTCTTTGTGAAAAGGTGTTTGGAATATAGTTTCTTGTCAGCACATATATGTAGTTTCATGTATTGAATATAAAATGCACTTTAAAAAGTTATTGCCTTTGTTGTTTAGCGTATCTGATGCTTTGCAGCTACATTTCAGACATGTTTTCTGTTTCATATGCTGTATTAAAATTTCTTAAATCATAGTGTCTTTGCTCCTTTTTCCAACTATTTTATCTTTAGTTGAAATCAGAATAGTTTGAATACAGTTTGTCCCTATTTATATGTCTTGAAGTTCTCAGAATGAGAATATTAATATTCTAGCTGAGGAAGACAAGACCACAGGATGCATAATTTCATCCTGTTTTGGTAATGAGAATGAAACATTGCATGGGTAAAGAGCAGAGCTGTTCAGTCTAAAACCAACAACTTGCATACCTTGTTTAAAGAAAAGTCTCTGCTGTGTGCAAATAAAATGGCTGGAACTTTTAGTTTAGAGTTGAAGAAATCCCCAAAGGAAATAAGTGCTAAAATTGATAACAGTGAAGAAAAAGTACCCAGAAAGAAAACTTTCTTCAGAAATACCGGTGTCCATTGTTAGGAAAATGGATGAACAGTAGATTGAAGATATATAAAAGGATGTAGTTTTATATATCTTAAAATTTGAATTTTAAATCTTGGCCCACAACATATTTCCTGTTTAATTATTTCTTCTTTTATTCAAGCACTATGAAGCGTGTTTCCACATGGATTGAAGCTTTCAAGTTCTTCCTGTAGATTTACTTTCCTTAGTTATTTTGAAAGAGGAGCCACTGGTACTCTTAAGATTTATCATGGGCTTACATCTCAGCATTGTGAAATTTGAAGGAGACTATCTTAGATCTCAATGTGAGAATGATAATAACTTGTTTGATCTCTGGTTTAAAAACATCATGTAGAATTATATCTTTATTGGGAATATAGTGAGTTTTTGTAATGACAAATCTCTCATTTTGAAAAAAAAATGTTATTTTCAATTATTATTTTAGAGAAATGGGCTCTTTTTAACATTTTTCAATTTCTAGGTATTGTATTTCTGTTCTTAGTACTTGACGATAATTTACTGGACTCACCTGGAAAGTGTTAAAAGTATATTTTGCATTACAACAAGATTTCTCTCTTCTTGGGATATGCATTTTTGTAAACTTCAGTAGTAAGATCCCCAATTTAGGATCTTACTTTTAAAGTAGTAATTTAAAGTGGTAGCACATGAAGACAAAACCAAGAATCTGCATTACTTTGTCTTGTAGCAAAGCATTTAATAAAGTACAGTATCAGAAACAGGATTCTATTAGAAAAAGTGTATTTTGAATGCAATATATGTGGTAATTTGTTACATTTTTCCCAACAATAGTTTTAAACAGTAAAGACACATCAGAGCATCTAAAAGATGTTAAGGTTATTAAAAAAGATTGGTGAGATTAGAACTAGAGAAGTGTAGGATACTTTTATTTCCCATTGCTAGAAAATATCAAATGTGTCTAGCAATTGCTTTTATATGCTAAAATGGCAAAAATATCAAGTCAACACTATGCCTTTAAATATTAAGCTGCATTACTTGCACTGCTTCTTTTAAAAACTGATCACTCCATTCTGCACAAGCCATTCATCCATGTGGGTGATGCACAAGGTTTTCTATTTTCTTTATTATTTCATGTTACCAAATGCTGTATTTGATGTCACCTACTATAACAGTCAGTCTTCAATTCACAGAACAAAGCAGAGGAGAATTAACCTAAGTAATTTGCTGATTATTAAAAACATGGCATACTGAATCTGAATTATACATAATTAAAAAAAACCCTACCCCTAAAGGTTCACTAGCATAAGGACTGAATCATTTGCCAATTGTCCACAGCTCTATTTAATTAGTCCTGTTATCCTTCAGATATTTGTACATATATTTTAATTCTCCCTCTGATACATAAGCATGGGATTCTCTCAAGAGCACCAACAATATAGCACCTGTTTCCCCTTCTAAATTAGGGTGCTGAAATGGAAGAAAGCTTCGGAAAATAACCAAGAGTGCAGGACAAGAATGTGCACTGATTCCCATAACTAAAAATAACTAAAACCTCAAGCATACACAGTGAACGCTTGCTAATTGTTTTCCTTCCACTGCTGGTGCTACAACGGTCTAGTTGGTGAACCTGGATTTCTTCTCTTGTTGAAGTTTTCTACTGTATGCTAAGGCAAAAGTTGACCATGTGATTCTATATTAAAATACTTCATCTTTGAGCAGGACTGAGGCTTTCCACTATGGATACAACTGACAAAAATATAAGTGTTAGGAATGCAAGTTTTCCAAATGAAATGGTATCTTTATATGAAAATAACCATAAATGGAAGTGGCTCATTATCAGAAATATTTTTCTATTAGTTTAGGAAATCTGGTGTCTTTGAGGCCTATGTCTATCTCCTAACTACAAACTTACTGGACTATCAATTTCTTGAAGCTGTATTTGTTTTCTCTGGCTAAAAACCATTGTCTGTGATACTCTCTTAGGAAGGAAAGTGTGTATGTTTATGCATCTAGTTTATATCCTGCCTTTTACTCAACTGAACATTTAAAGTGGCGATCAAAAATTAAAATTAAGAATATGGAATAATAAGTTTAAAAAAAAATTAAATTAACATTAAAATTAACTAACAATCTGGTGAAGAAATATGTTATGGCTGCTCTTTTATGGTACAGAGAAAGACCAGACCTGAGGAAGTGTAGTCTATAGCCTGGAAGTAATGCAAGAAAATTATTTTTCCTGTGTACTGAGATGTGTGCTGCTGAGAGTGAAGGCAGATCAGAGTCTCTCTTTCAGATCTTAATATCCACACAGGTTTGAAAGGAAAGAGTTGGCATGTTGATGGTGAGTCCCTAGCCAGTTAAAGTGGTAATGATTAACATTTAAATGTTAAATTGTGCTCAGAAAGCAATCTGTAAGTAGTGCAAATCTTTCAATACAGGCCTCATATGGTATCTGTACTTTGCACTGTTGAACATTAGCTGCCACATTTTGCACCAACTACAACTTCCAGGCACTTTTAAAGTGTAATCCCACATTAAGCATTTTGCTAATAGTTAAGGTGGAATATAACCAAGGTGCTGTGATTTTCCTAATGAGCCATTTCCCCATTCCTTTAGCTGTAAGATTCATACTCATGATTCTACATCAACTTTATTATTCCATGTTCCTATTTTTAAATCCTTGTATGTCTTACTTCTGTATGACCTTATATATCACTCTTGTTTTCTCCACTATATATAAACTTGGCTACCATCATTAATTGTCTTTTGCATCCATTTTCATATCTTCTGCTGTCTTGACCCCAGTGTTTGGGGCACATTATACTCTTCCTTGTCATGTTTACCTTACAATTTTTCTCACGACTTGCTCCTTCAACAAGACATTTTTGAGTCCACTGAACCCTTAGCTACAGCTATCAGCCATCGCCACAGAGCTATTTCTCATAATTTCCATTTACCAGATGAAAGTCCTTTTTGAACAAGTTGAACTTGTACAATTTGTACAATGCCTAGCACAGTGTAAACATGAACACATATGGGATTTCTTTTTTACTATAATTTCAGTGTCACTCCATCTCTGACTTTGGAAGGGGAAGTCTAAGAATTTGCCATATAGTTTTTTCTTTATTGATTAGTTTGGGAGCTAACTAGTTTTTATGCTGCTGACTTAAATTTATTTTATATTTGTATTGATTTATGATTTCACTTGTGAACCATCTTGAGAGATCTTTTATCTTAAACTGATATTTATGTAACATATAAATAAGGAAATTACATGTAACATAAAATGGTCTCGTGCAGTGGAAAAACCAGTGAAGGAAAAAATAATTGTTTGGTGCCCTGGAAAAATGACTTTTTGTGACAGAAACAGTGAGCAAAGTTAAGATCCTACAGAGCAAAATTGGATCAAATCCATTTATGCCTTCCTGGCAGATAGAATAAAATGTAAAAAAAAATACAGATGGCTCTCAGTTCTCAGAGAGCCAGTAATATCTGGCAGTGACATCTATTTGGATAATTGGGTCACATTTGCAAAAGGATGGCTCCCCTTGGCGTCAATTCACTGGTTTAATGCTCAGCTGAAACTAAGAACTAAAAAGCACTAGTCTATATTCCCAAAATGGCAAATTACGTACGTTGGCTGTCACTGAACAAGACTTATAAACCATTGACGTGCATGGTTTTATCCTGTTTCTCTCAACGTTCAAGCCCGTGCATGTCCACTAAGAAGTATTCCCTGCTGAGTAAGTATGCTTTGGAAAGTGTCCTTAATTTCTCTGCTGAACTCCTTCCCATCTCATATAAATGCAAATTCTTTTAATGATTCTTTAAAATGTAGCGAAGGATAAGAGACTAGGATGTTTACAGAGGGCATTAGGTTTCTCTGTTAGAGCTTTTACTCTCTGGATGGTGCTAAAACAATCATTTCTGAGTGAGCAGCAGCACAAGAAGTTAACCAAATCTTCTTCTGTATCTAAAACACCCATTTATGAAGGAGGCTGCCAACTGTAACTCTGTATGATTTGCAGTACTGGTCTTTCCTCATTCTTATCCAACTTTTCTGCCATGATCCTGCAGCAGAAAGATTGGGCCATTCAACCTGCCTCAGCCCTGCTCTTGATCTACCAGTGAAAGCCATGGTCTTTTCATGGATACTCTCATATTTTGGGGATTTCCTCCCAGTGATACATAGCCTCATCAGTGCCAGCCATGAAGACAGTGAAATTTTACTCTGCACTTGCTAGTTTTAGTTTGAATTGCTTCTAAAGCATTTTACTGCTGCTGCTTATCCAGTTTATGGGGAAAAACAAAAAACAAGCGAACATATAGGTGGTCCTTGTTTAACAACCAGTTGTTCAGTGACCATTCAAACCTGCAATGACACTGAACAAATGGTACTTACGATCGGTCCTTGAAGTTCTGGCTGTTGCAGTGCTCCCATGTCACATGATCATGATCCAGGCACTTGGCAACTGGCCCAGATTTCTGACCGTTGCAGCATCCCTCCGTCACATGATTGCAATTTGCAACCTTCCCTGTTGGCTTCTCACAAGTAAAGTCAATGGGAAAGCCAGCAGGAAGTCAGAAGTCGCAGTCATGTGAGGTCCTCACTTAACAACCTGCACAGTTCTCGCTTAACAATGGTAACTGGGGACTGCTGGAACTGCTGTCGCTAAGTGGCACAGTCACCTGACTTCATGCTTTACGACCACATTGCTTAGCAATGGAAATTACCATAATTAAGTGAGGGCTACTTGTACTGTTAATGCAGAGATTAAGCAGAATCAACTAATATTCTGATTGGAATGCTCACTGCATGTTAATGTCATGAATTTGGGATCTCAAAACAAAAATAAGTTGATTGTTATAAGGCAAACATAGGCTTCCTCATATAACATACAGAACAAGAACTTAAATGCAGGATGTGATCCTCTCAAGAGCTGTTCACTGTGCAAACATTTACTATGGGGGGTGCAATATTCTGTGAATGTAGTCATTCTAATTTTTGAACTATGATTTATGCCTTAGTGCATTGATGAGCTCATCCAATTATGGCTTAATCAACAAACCACAGTTGATCAGATTGAACCAGCATTGCGGATTATGATTTATGGCTTAGTGTGTTGTGTTAACCCAATCAATTGTGCCTTAGATTAAAAAAATAATAAAATGTGAACCCAGCCTCTGTAAAAGTATACAGGTAGTCCCCAGTTTAAGAATGAGTTATGTTCCCAAGGTCTGTCCTTAAGTCGAATTTGTATGTAAACCAGAACAGTATTATTGTATAATACTCTATTAAGTAGTATTGTGTAATTAACTGGAACCATTGTGTACATATCTTGAATTTTGCTACAGTAAGTTCTGTTTTTAATTATGGGTCGTCCTTAAACCAGGTGTTCTTAACCCAGGGACTACCGGTATAAAGTATATAAGGTAAACTTAAGCATTTATGTATATACTTAAGTTTAAGTTAAGTTTATACTTAAGTATAAAGGGAATTTGGATCTTCGCTGTTAATTCAGGCAAAATCAAAAGTTTACAGACCCAAGACATTTATGAAACCCTGCGCTGCCAAACGATACTGCATTCCCCGCAAGCCCCAGCACATCAATCATCTTCCATGTAAATGTCTGATCCTAAGCACACTTCTAAGCTCCTCAAGTGCTTTGCTTCACCTCCTTTTTACCCTTAGAAATGAAGTTATTCACATATCATTAAGCTACTCACATCAAGAACTGTTCTTTATACATGCAGAGAAATAACACTTATTCAAGAACAATGAAGTATGTGAATGACAACAGTTGCTACTGTACCTGACCATAGCAATATTGTGACAATACAGTTCTTTCTCCCTGTAAGATCTATTTTAAAGGCTGATGCAGTGTTAAACACACAGCCATGACTTAATGGCACATGGATGGGGAGACAATGTAGAATGCGCAAACAGCCAGAAAACTAATACATTACAGCATTCCAACAGTACCTTCTGGGACATGAAACAATAGTTACCACAAAGGAGAATGCGAATGTGAGATTTCTTTGCAAAAATTTAGTTGAGCTAAATTTAGTTAATTAAACTGAGTTGCCCCTAGTAATGCCCTTTACAGTTTTTTAGAACAGTATCTCTAAAAAGCCATGTCACAATGGAACAAGCTGGTAGATACCGGTGGGGTAGGGGAGAAGGCTGTTCTTCAAAACATATCATCTGAAAGAGCCACTTGATAAGCTAATGGGGACACGATGTAAGCAATTGTTATACCCTGTTATCTATAAAGTGGGCAGCAAGTTGGCTTTAAGTGGGCTGATCAAAGTTGAGAAAAAATGAATATGCAATTATTGGGTTTGTTTTTTTTAACCTGGATAAAATTCAGTACAATGGAGACAGAATACTTTCTAATCACCTTTTTTTCCTGGGGTGTGGTGGGGAGAAAGAAAGTTGTAGATCTTAGAACTAGATGTGGGTGAAGCTAGACTAGAATTCCATAGTTTCAAGAGATGCCAGATTTTCTTTCCTTTACAGGCTGCCGTAGATACGCTTGATCACATCTGCCTCTTCTTTATCCAGGATACCCTTGTCCACATAAGCATCAGCTTGTTGATCTATGAAATCCCGCAGTTTAGAAAGGTCATAATCTGGAACACAAAGAAGGTATTATACAGGCAGACTATATCAGATTCTCCTGGAAACATAATGTTTCTAGATGTATCTAGAGGAGCACCCAATTTTTGGGGGAGTCAAAGGGTACACTTATACTTTGAATGGTATATTGTAGTCTACTTTTCCAAAGGGTAAGCAGGGTCTGAACAAAAATATGTAATTTTACGTTTACACCAAATTAAAGTTGAATGAATTACAGCAATTATGGCTACTGTAATTATTAAACTACTCTGTGTAAGAATTTCCCGTTTGACCACATTAAGAATTAAAGTGTAATAACAATCCTGATATAGGTCTGGGAGCTGAACCCCAGATTGCAGGTTTGCACCCCTGCTTTAGAACCCCGCTTTGTATGGAGAGTTGTATTTGCATTCAAGGGATTTACAGGGAGCAGACCTCGTTCAATCCAGCAGGATCTGAAATAGGGAGATCAGGAATAATGCAGGCAGGGTGGCCCAGTCCCACACCTATTACTCAAGTTGGTCTACCTGAGCATCATGCCTGAATCTGGCTTTTCTATATTCTTATCACCCTGCTAGGAATGTACTGCTGCAAAGATAAGAGAATAACAGCAGTTGTTCCACAGCATTTATTTTCTGTAACTGAAAAATAATGGTGTTAGTGTTCAGTTTATCTATCTGTACTGAACTTTCAGGGCATTCTTAATGTCATTTACTTTATATTAATTTCAGGAGGATGAACTCTCAGATTAATGGAAGAAAGTATTTACAATACTGCATATTATGGATAATTGGGTCAATATATTTAAGGGTGCTGTGCTAATTAATAGGCAAAGCACATCATCAATTGCTGATAAATTCTGTAGAAAATGTAAGAGCTGGATTAGCAAAGAATCACTATATCTTCCCATCTATGTCTTAACATTTACACCTAAGATGCATGGATGGGTTGCTCAGCTTTATTGATTCATAAATCAAACCCCAGTATAAAGGAGGGTGGTATTTTTTTTTAATGCAACATCTCTTGTCCCACTTCTTCCCCTATATAGAACTGCATTGATTCATCTTATCTTTCCATCTATCCATCCATGTCTCCGTGTATTCCATTTTAAGATTATGTGATCAAGCTTTTTGTTTAACAGAATTCCAAAATGTGTGCCCAAGATTGGCCTTGTCCATACCACAGTCCTTTTCTCAGATCTTACCATCTTTCTTTCCCTGTGTATTATGTTTCTTCAGCCACTCTATATTCTTTCTGATGGCTTCCAAATATGCTTCTGCTTTCCCTTCAAAGGTAAAAAGAAAAAGAAATGGAGCTCCTTATTAACAAGTCTGGATAATCAATGGGATTAATCTCACCAAACTGACCCAGGCAGAGATTCGCCAGCTGAAAAAATTTATGTAGCTGGAAAGCCCTAAAAGCGGAAGGGCCTTTTTTCTGGCTCACTATAGCGCCCTTCCTTTGGCTGCGTTACAAAGAAGTTATGGGAAGATCCCGTCCCTGAAACGTCTATGTCCCTGTGATGATGGGCAAGTCAAAACTATTCAGCACATCCTCTGCTGTTCATTGATCAGAGACGTTTGCAGAACTCTTATTCTCCCATTGCTCATCAGGTTACCAGGCCATGAAGACCAATTTTACATCCCCAGCTCTGATGCAACACCCTCATAACATGTTGCCCAGTTCTGCACAGATGGCAGGACTGTACAAGATGCCAGTCACACGAAGTGGTGAGTTTTCTACTGGGGGTCTTCAAGTTGAGGGTGGATGGTCATTTGTCAAAGATTCTCTGGTGGATTGTGTACTGAGCAGGGGGTTGGACTTTGTTGTTGTTGTTCAGTCGTTAAGTCGTGTCCGACTCTTCGTGACCCCATGAACCATATTGTGCCAGGCCTTCCTGTCCTTCACTGCCTCCCTGAGTTGGGGGTTGGACTAGGTGATGTCTAAGGCCTCTTCCAACTCTTAAGAATTGCCCTTACGCTTTTTAGACACTCTGTTTTTATGTTAACAGCTGTCTCAGAGCCCCATAACAGCTGTTATGTTAACATAGTCTCAGAGCCTATGTTTTTACCTTACGCTGGTCTAAGACTAAAATAAAGATGTATTGAATATTTGGCCACAGTTTGGATTTAATCTGAACTACCATTGGCCTTAGTTTCATAAGACAGTTATCAATCTAACCTCACAGGGTGGTGAGATTAAATGAGAATTGGGAGGACCATGTATGGGGTCTTGAATAATTTGGAAAAATGGTGGAAATACACATTTTGGAGCAAGACTACATTTAATTATTTCCCTGGATTTGCTGCCTTTTCAGTTGCTTGACTGATTATTTATTGAGGATGGATGATTTCTTGTTTGTATTTATGTGGTATGTTTTAAATTCTAAGGAAAACTGAGTAATTTTCCTACTGGGTAGCCTGAACAAAATTAGTTCAATGCTAACCTAATATGGTGTCTGGAGGAATATGATCATTTAATTGATTCTGAATTCTTAACTTGGCTGAAGCATCACCAATTCAGCCTGCTCCTATTAGTTAAAAGGGACAAGAAATATTAGTTCCCTGGAAGATTCTTGCTGCCTGCTTTGCATACCTCATTCTAACAAGAATTAGTCATTTGAAAAACAGATGAATTAAGTACTAGCAGTTAAAGTATACTTTTCAGAGGAGTATAGAAAACTAGCCTATTGTACAGAGAATAAAACATCTAAAGGGTCTTATTTACTCATAAACTATTTGAAAATGGGCAACATGATTTGAGAACAGGAGGACATTCCTTAACCCAGGAATAGTTTCCCCAATCTTTTTCTCTACATATATCAGATTATGTCTCCTATAACCCTCCCAAAGTCCCTGCTGGCTAGGAATTCTGAGGATTGCAGTACCAAGACATTTAGAAACTGGCATGTTGCAAAGGGCTTCCCTAGAGCTAATAATTACAGATCAAACTCTACAGGCTTGTAGCAATTTATGGTGTGTAAGGCAGCAGAAGTGCTCCTGTTGGGAGGGGATCTTGAGAGCTCCCATGGCATACATCCTCTGTATTTCGTTCAGAGCCACTCAGGGGAAAATGTTCATCCTGGAAATGGCGCTCAGCATTTTGATTGCTCTTATTTATATTTTAAGCAACATCTAACATTACAGGCCAATCAATATGCTCGACGCAGACTACTGAATTTGGTAACGATTTTATGTTTTGAAAAAGGATATATACAATTAGGTGAAAATCTCAGCCAAAAGTGGTGTATTGATCTCATTGTGTTTGGATCGCAAAACTAGCATTCGGGCTCCAGAGAAAAGAGAAAGGCCTTGCTTCTTCTAAATGTGGTAGATGAACTCTCGAAAAGCCTGCTATGTGTACCAGAAGTTTGGCACTGTTTTCATTTCCTCTTATTAGGGCTAAAAGCACGAATCCATTGCTCAGTGTAACAAGCATACAACTGCTTTCTTTTTCCTGTTTCAGGGACATCCCTGTCACGTGGCTGTTTGCTCCTCACAAAAGCTTGGTGTCAGTTTGGTAGCTGCTAAGCAAGCAGGAAAGCAACAATGAAGCTCAGCAAATACTTCAGTTAGTTGATCATACCATCAGTTTGATCATACCATCAAGGCCAGAATTAAGACTGGGGGTGTCCAATCTGCCCCACAGCCTCTGCCACCCGCCGCAATATCGTCTGATTATCATGGGTTGACCTTATTTGGCAATCAACCATGCTAGTAACTAGGTTACTAGATAAAGGTTTGGAAGCAATACCATCGTCTGACGTACACGTTCACCTACTTACCTTTGGGCTGTTGGTTGCTTCCTGCACTGTCTTCCTCAGCTTTTGTGGAATCTTTCAGGGCTTCATATTCTTTTTCCATTTCAGCCGTGGCTGTTTTTGTGCTGTCGGCTTCCTCGGTGCTCTTGTCTAGAGGGGTCACAAGCAGAACATCTCCTGAATCATCGGAATTGTAGCACATTCTCACGTACACTTGGGAATATTAACATCTTTTGATGCTGTAATGGTTGTGGCAAAACTGGATTCATACGAACAGGGTTCTAAATGGATTAGTTTGCTGCTTTAATTGCTGTTTAAACTGATTCAAAGAACTGCCAAATTATAATTCAGTTAAGTTCCTGGAAGAGTAACTGGAAAAGTGATACAATAATGCATGTCACAAAATTACCTGAGAGCTTGTTCTGGGAATTGGATTTTTCAAGTTTCTTTCTTGTCTGCAGTGCTATCATGGCATCTAGATTTTCTGGAAAGCAGAACACACACAAAAACCCTCATTCTTGAGCTGCAGTGTAGAATCAAGCATGTTTCGATGAGTTTGTCTCTGTTCTGGAAGGGATAATTAACTCTCCAACAACTGGTTCCTGTAACATTGATGGGGGCAGACAGAGTTAAACCTTCTCCACTCTGGATTAGTTCTAGGAGTTTATTAACTGGCTCAGTAGCACATAACCCTGTTCTCCAACCTTGTTGGATATATTGTGCAAATGGGAACAAAAATCTATATATAGACTGCCCGATAGCTCTGCTGTAGCCATCAAAGATAATTATTTTAGGGAGCAATTCTGTATTCACTGTCACATGGGCGATGGGGCCATCTGAGGCAGGAGAAGCAGGACATTGCCAGCGCAGGAGGAGATCTGTTAGCAGATTGGGCTCCCGCAGTCCCAGGCATGCCAGTGCAGAACTCTTCATTTGATTTCTACCTTACTGCACTGCCAAGTTTTGCATCCACCAAGGGTAGGAGTTTTGTTTTTTTTTAAGTACAACCACCAACCAAGCAGAAACTGGAAACCCCAGTTTTGTTTTTGCTTGTTAACGTACACATACTTATTACAAGCCCATAACAATCTTTCCAGAGTCTTGACGCACATGCTTTGCAGTGTGCTCTCTAGCTTAAATCCCCTAGATTGCTTCTCAAATTGCCGAATAAATTCTCTTGGGCTAAATTTTGCCTAAGGAGTTTTTGCTGCTTTCCCGGATAGAAAAAACTGAAAAGAAAAAAAGGAGCCAAATAAAAAGGGGAATGCAAGTCACTGGCTGTTTTTAAATCAAAATGATATTAGTAGGTATCCCCTAGCTGCGGTTTGGATATGTGTATGCATAGTATTGGCTTTCAATTACTCTAATGGGGTAAGCCATTAAATGTCATTCACCAGGACAGTAGCTAAGCAACTAGTTGTCCTAATAGGGCTTTTATAAGATCAGATGTCACTGCTAGGCTGGTTGCCTTGGTAACTTTTTTTTTTTTAAACTGAGTAAGAAACTGAACTTGTGCGGGTGACAACCTTTCACCCATTCAGTCTATTTTTTTATTCTGCTAATTAAAACAAATGCCCCTAGAGCTAAACTTCTGGCAGTATCTTCCACAGTCCATCCCAGAGTTTATAGAGAAGCCAGTTTTCTCTTGTTCACTTGGAAGTAAATCCCACTGTCTGGAATATGTCTGATTTCAGGTTGAATGAGCCCATCCTTCTGGATGACAGCTTTAACCAAAACAATGACTACAAAATCTTTCCTTCACTGAGTGGCCATTATTGAAAGGGAATTATTGAAAGGGAAGGAATTTCCTTCCAAGTAAGTGGGTCCAAAGAATGCAGTTTTAATCTTCAAAGGGTTACTGGGACTAATTGGTAAGGATGACAGAATTGTGGCAATGCATAATTTTATAGAATGTGTTAAGCAAGGCCAATCTACGTTGCAGTATGGAAACACAAACATTTTTTAAAAAAAGATACATGTGCCTCTAAGCAATTTTGTAGGGACTCCCTGACAGTATAATAATAGAGGGGACGTTCACTCAAATGGCACCGCTAATCAGCAGAGTGCAGACAAAGTAGTAGATAAGCTATGATTTGCTATCTCATCTGCAACACTCAGTTCTTAAAATAAAAATCCATGGGATTCCTCAGGAAGAAAGAAAGAAAAAAGCTCCACACTGATGCGCAGTCCTAGGCCTCTATCCATTGTAGGAAAACAAGAAATTAGCCGAGAGCTACAGAGCACATTTTCAGCATACAGTTGTTCACTGGTCAATGTAACCTAGAAACAAATAAAACCAGAGTTTCTGTAGAAATCAGTCATCTGATAAGGGGAAAAAGACCTCCTATTCCCCCACCCCACCAGAAAGTGTTACATATCCAAGGATGAATTATTGTAATTATGATGAAGATAAGTCTATACCATCATATACCTAATTTGGCAACTCAAGAATATTTACAGAATGATTATTTATTACTAATGTTGCTATGCCATATTACTTCTTACAGCCCCCAGCAGCATACCCAACCCCCCAGAGGATTATAAACAACCCAACAATAAGCAATGAACATTATTATGGCATTTACCAAGCAGGATAGATATCAAAATCTAATATCCCCCCAAACCTCTTTCCCAGAGCAAAGTTTTTATTTCTTTACAGAAACTAATTAGAGAAGAGACAATTCTTATATATGAGAACAAGTTGTTCCTTAAGAGGGGAGAATTAAAATACGCCACCAACTAGATATCAAAGCATGCATAGATGAATTATTAAAATAATATAATAGATCATCATCTAAAACACTACTGGGAACAGCAACAACAAAACATACTTTCTTTGATTCAGTTGACTCAAACCAACAGCTGACCACAGAATGTTTTAGTACAACTATATTTATCCCTTATAAAAATAAAATAAAAATCCTGTCATCTATATCTCATCTCTTCTTGGTGAAGACTAAGTCACTGCCTGTTCCAACCACTACTGATTATGTGGTTAGAGTAGCAGACTAGAAATGATGAAGCTGGATCACTTTGAGCCAGGGCGATTCCTTAACTTGACAAATGGGGCAATTTTGTGTCTTAGCAAGTGACAGTAAATGGCTGCCCTTGACTGAGCTAAGAAGCAAAGATTGGGCCTGGTGCTATTTGGATATGAGACCACTATCAAATACTAGGACTCTACCAAGAAGTTAAAAAACATCTTTGAAGCTGGATGGTAAGGAACAGTAGTGCTTGGGAAGCCATAAAATGATACCCTCAGTAATTTCATGAAGATGTTGAAGAACATGAGGGACAAGGTGGAACTCTATGCAAACATAAGCCAACATTTAGGTATTGCACAGTAGTTCCCTTGGGCCTTGAGGATACAGGATACAGCCCCCAAGGCCCAATCTCACTAGGCAATGGAGAAGGATACCATGGTCAATGGTATCAAAAGCCAATAAGAAGTCCAGGAAAACTGGTAGGGCCACATTGCTCTCTACTCAGAATCAGCAAAGCAACTAAAGTAGTTTCAGTACTTCATCTCACCCGAAAACCCAATTCTAACAGAGCTTCTAATATCATTCAAAAGGCATCCTACACCTTCTCCATGGATGAGGCCTTGGCTGGAAACAATAAATTTGGTTTAGGGCCAGGAAAAAACTTCACAAAACTCTAGACTTCTTGCTTACATGAGTTTGCAATACATTGAAAGAAAGGTAATATGTTCATAAATTGACACCTCTCGCTAAGGCCATACTGTCAGGGCTGGGCAACCTGTGGACCAGATATGACCCTCAACCTAGTTTCAAAATCCCTTTGCAAGTGATTAATTCAGAACTCTGTAACCCTGGCAGCCAACTCCATGGAGAAAATGAGAAAGGATATCAGAAGGGAATGGAGAGAAAGGGGATCGCAAAAATAGAATGGGTGACTCTATTCCCTTTTGGCTTTGCCCCCTCCTCCCATTTATCTCAACCTCACCCACCAACTGGCATATGGCTCCCCACATTTTCCTCAAGGTAATGTAGGAGGCAAGATTTGCCTGCCTTGGTAAAGAAGAGCAAAACATGGGGGAAGATTAGATGCAGAGTAGCATCTGTTCATGTCCCTCCTCATCAAAACAAGTCCAAACTCACTTGCATGAAGGCTCAAGAATGTGATGGCTGAGTCATGTGTGACGGAGGAAGGTGTGAATTTGGGGACTGAGGCTGTCAGTGTGACAGCAAGTGGCTTTCCGCCCATGGACTGATAGTGGAAAATAGTTAACTGAAGCATTCTTATTGTTTTAATTGCTTACTATAACCAACAATTATTACAGCCAGTAATAATATAGTCCCTGTGCAAGGTTGGAAGATAGCAACTCTGCAAAATAGAAGTTGTTTTGGACTCAGATGAGGGAATTTCATACTTTCCAGTAACACTCTCCCTGCCCCATAATGCGAGGGCCTGAAAGAAGAACTGGGAACGTTCACGGAAAAATTATTCTTATTCTAGTTTTGTTCTCCCATCTCCATTTTTTACCAGGTCTTTCCACTTTTCTCTAGTATTTGCCCCACATTTCCCCCCCCCCCCACACACACACGCACTTCACAAATATGGCTGCGAAAATATTTGAGACAGTTCAGACAGTTATTTTTCCCTTTTGCAGCCAAAATAATTGAAGCATATGTTATGTGCTGAAATCTGAACAGAAGATTTATCCTCACAACATACTTTGTGAAGTAATACAAACAGAGAGTACATAATTTTTTTGTTTCTCCCCATCTTTCTTGCATTAGGATGCTGAGAAATTCAAAAATCGGTACAGTTGCAGGACAGTGGCGCCTTTGAGATAAATTTTCTTTATCTGCAGCAAAATCCATGGATGTCTTTATTTGGATTTGCCTCCAGTGAGCACTACAAAATCACAGCTGGATTTAGAACAGCTGCCTTAAAATATCCTTGCTTGCTTTGAGTGCTAGAGCTTCCAGCTTAAATTATAGATGAAAAAACAATAAATCTTTTACTAACCAGGTCATTTTTTTTTCCTTTCTGAGTTCCTTGTATGACAATCTGGTAGAACAATCTGGTAGATGGACCCTCCCTGCCCCCTGATGAAACAAGGGAGAGAGCTTTTCCCAAAGACAAAAGGAATGAGGAAGGATAAGCTGTTCCATTGCTCCAATGGCTCCCACCCTCATCAAACCACTATATGCACTTTTTTAACAAGCAGTGTATCTAGGACACACACAGCAAAAATACTGTCTTTGCATATGACTGCTTCCAGTTGACAAAGCACAGTATAGGAAATAAACTGGGATTCCAAATGGAAAGGCCAAAGTGGAATTCAGAGCCAGAAGAATGCGATTTTATCTACCACCTCCAGTGTTCTGGGCTTGAATGCAAAGTCCTGCACTGCTCATCGAAACCTAATAACATCAATTACCAAGTGACATGCCAGACCTCTCTCTCTCTCCCCCCTCCCCACCAAACTAGCACAAGATGTAAAAAGAGTGACATCATGCTTGGGGTCTTTCAAATCCCACACCAGCTGTTGCACAGATAATGCTTTTAAACTTCCTGCCTTCCCAAACTGTCATGCAAGAAACTCAGAAAGAAAAAAAATGACCTGGCTAGTAAAAGATTTATTGTTTTTCATCCATAATTTAAGCTCGAAGCTTTAACACTCAAAGCAAACATGGATATTTTAAAGCAGCCGCTCTAAATCCAGTTGTGATTCTGTAATGCTGACTGGATGCAGATCCAAATGAAGACATCCATGGATTGTGCTGCAGATGAAGTGGTTCGGGATGGTTGTTGTTGTTGTTGTTTTTAAAACTATGGAGTCCTGATTGGTAGCGCATGTGCTGATCGTTGGTTCATGTCTTGGCCATCAAAGCAGCGCACAATCCTCTCAATCAGGCTTCCCCAACTTGCTATCCTCCTGCTGTTCTAGAAGAACATAACTGGGAAGTCCCACCCAAATGGCAGAAAAGAGAGGCATCTGAAAGGGATATGTTCTGGGATTTAATATGAATTATTTTTCAGGCTTTTAAGCCTGTCTGAAATGGATTTTAGCAAAGAACCCACCTTTCTGGCTTTTCAAAAGGTGCTCTTTTTATTTGCTATATGTGGTGGGGAAAAGGTCATGGGCAGCAATTAGAGAATCTACTCCAGCAACCATTCAATGCTCCAGAAGTAACTGCACGTCTTAAATCTTTTCACAGATTATAGCAATAAAACACATCACTTTTTAGCCCACTGTGGCTATATTAAGCTAATAATTTCATCATTTCTTAAGGCTCCAGAAGAACAGTGTTCTGAAGGTCAAAAATACAGAGCCGCTTCTCAGCAGTGATGCTAAATATAGTGCACAGAGAAACCTTTGAGAAGAGTGCTTTCTGCTCCAGTTGGCTGCTTTTATGATAATGTTGCCAATGGAGCATCTCTAACTAGTAAAGTGGAACCGGCCCACAACTGTAGCTGCGTTTTCCTGGGGCTGGTTCACACTCTGGTTGCCCAGCATGGTGTTGAGTTCTCCTTCACTGGATGTGTTCAAGCAGAGGCTGAATAGACATTTCTTGGGGATGTGTTAGCAGACAGGAGCAACCAAATGTAGAAAACATGAGTCACCAGCAGTCTTTTTCATTTAAAGGAGAAACCCCAGTTATTGATAAGTCTCACTGATTTGAAGGAGATTATCTCCTGATAATTGAGAGCCAGTTTGGTGTAGTGGTGAAGGCATCAGGCTAGACACCAGGAGACCATGAATTCTAGTCCTGCCTAGGCACAAAGCCAGCTGGGTGACTTTGGGCCAATCACTTTCTCTCTGCCCTAGGAAGGAGGCAATGGCAAACCACTTCTGAAAAGCCTTGCCAAGAAAACTACAGGGACTTGTCCAGGCAGTCTCTGAGAATCAGACACAAATGAACAGATTAAAAAAAAAAGTCTCCTGTATAATTAGATTTTGACTTAATTTTTTAAATTCTTCACCACTTGGAAGAAAAATTCTGGCCACTTTTTTTTTTTTACTGTTCTTTCTTGTTATCTCAAATACTTATTTAGGATAGAGACTCAAATGTCCTTTGTAATGAAGTAGTTGCTAAGGATATTTCCACCCTCTCAAACATGTCAAGTTGCTGAAAGAGTTACAAGCCTACTGAGATATGAGGAAATGTGGCATTCCATCCCCTTCTACCTCCAAAGGAGCAGAGCTCTCAGCCAGGCTGCGTCACAAATGGAAACCTCCTAGTTTTGAAAAGCAGATTGTAATATGGGAGACAGAGAGAGAGAGAGAGAGAAAATGACTTGGAATAAAGAAAATGTAACATCTGCTCTACATCGTAGAATCACAGCCACTATACGTTCTCATGCAAGCACTGTGGCGTAGATAATGGAGACAGCTATAGAGGCTGGCCATTTTCCAACCGAGGGTTTTCAAGCCTTCAGGCAAGATGAAGAATCAAACTGTGTGACTCTTTCTAGGGGGAATCACCCCAAATTAGGATTTATATTTGAGTAGACGTGCACTATAAAGCAAGATCTAGATGGCTACTTTTCGTAGGAAAGAGTTAGGGAGCGGGAGCAGGAAGTAGATAAATTATGATCTGATTTCCCTTAATAGTTTGCAAGGAGAGGCATCACCCCCCCCATGTGATTTACAGCAAGGCTAAATTCTAGCCCTTCCTTTAAATTTGCATCCTTAAAAATAGCAACAATCAAGCCACATTTGCATAAAGCAGTGTCCCAAGTTTTCAGTTCCTAATTCTAATATCCAGTTCCTCATTTTGAAACAGCTCAATAAATAAACTAAAGATGGACCTAAAGTTTATGTAACACATCTTGTATAGCTAAGCCTAAAAATATTTCAGAACTTTGATTAGGGTACTCTGTAATCAAAAGTTAATATTTTTTGTGCAAAATACAATCATGGCATTAACAAATAAGGAAATTGGGTTTCTGCATTCCACAACTAATTTCAGGGCTACAACAAACTAGATATCCATCTGTCTGAAGGAATGCCCTCAGTGAAAGGTCATTAAATCATTTACAGTCCAACATTTATTGAGCATATATGGCACCATCAAGCATAATGTGCCAGTTAACTCCACCCCATGTTAGATCCTTAAAACCAGGGTTTGTCAACCTCAGCAGCTTTAAGATGGGTGGACTTCAACTCCCAGAATTCCCCAGCCAGCCATGCTGGCTGGGGAATTCTGGGAGTTGAAGTCCACCCATCTTAAAGTTGCTGAGGTTGACGAACCCTGCTTAAAACAGTTTTTCTTGCAATACTTAATAACTGGATAGCTTCATAATGAGACAGGCTTTTAGAGAGACCTTAAGTAGTCAGGGGGATCATAATTAAAAAAAAAAAAGCTTTATACCAATTTGTGGGGAAACCTGTTCTGGTTTCCCGATCCCAATTGATGTTCCTTCATATGAAGACCCCAGAGATCAACCCTTTGCATTCTGACACACCTTTAAGTAACAGTCAGTGCTCAGATATGAACAAGACCTGAGACTAAAAATATCACCTGATAGAATTCACGAGAGAAATAATATGGTTATTATTTATAAGCTCTTACCTAGGTATGAAACACCTTCCTCTGGTGTGATGGTTCCATATTTAACCATCATCTTGACAAAATCTATTAGAGTTTTCATGATTGTAATTAAGGTTTCCTTTTCCTTCACTTCTTTCTCTGCATGAATGAAGAGAACATCTGGGTAAACAGATATCCGCTCTCTTGGAAATAAGGGTATTATTATTATTCTTTAACTTAAAAATCACTTTTGTTATCTACCTATCGACACATTTTTCTCTCTGTCAGTTTGATTTCCAGGGGAGGAGGCTACTTGCATGGCAGACTTAATCTGACCTGCCGAAAAATACTAGATTACTTATTCTACATAACTTGATTTTGCACATTTGCTATTCTCGACCAATACAGATCATGGCAGCTGGGGGTTATGGCCACTGATATACAGAAATAAGAATGTGATGGCTCAGTATTTAATTTCTATTCATTTTGAGCCTGTCTTTCTTCTCCAACAAGCACTCCAAATGAATGGGTACTTATACAGTGGTACCTCGGTTCACGAACGCTTCTGTTCACGAACAATTCGGTTCATGAACAGCTCCGGTTGCAAAATTTTGCCTCCGTTCGCGAACTCTGCATCGGGTTACGAACAGGATCCGCGGCCATTTTCCCTCCCGTGACACGTGGTCGCGGCTTCCTGTAGGGAGGGGGACTCTCCCTCCAAGCAGTAACCGCCTCCCCACCCGCCTTCCTGTCCTCCACGCCAGAAGTCGCGTCGAGCAAGGTTAGCTTTCTCTCTCTTCGTACTGTACCTTGTGTCATATTTTTGCGGTTTTAAAAAAAAACAACATATGGTTCAGAACGGATTAACCGTAATTACATTGAACCTTATAAGGAAATTTGATTCGGGACGCGATCAAAAATCGGTTGGCGACCAAATTCATAGGGGTCAGAACGGATTAACCGTATTTACACTGAACCTTATGGGAAAATTTGATTCGGTTCACGACCAATTCGGTTCACGACCAGAGTCGCGGAACGAATTAAGTTCGTGAACCGAGGTACCACTGTAATGCCTTTATTTATTGCTTCTCTCCCAGAATGTTGTCATTTACTGATATAAGCAATAAGTGAAAGTCAGTCAATGGATTCATGTATCATGCTAAGCCATCATGTTGTTTGCTCAGGCTTGGTTTAAAGAGCTGTGTGAACTTAGCCACTGCATTTTGTAAATCCAGGTCTGTGCTTTTTGATCCCATCCAAATTATGGCAGCCAGCAAATCACAGTTAAGCAAATCTCAGCTATGTATGATGCATGAACCCAACTTAGCAAGTCATTTGTGTCAACATAAGAATTTGCACAACTGAACTCAAAATGGTCTAAAATGAGTTTTCCAGATGGCTCTTAAGATGTAGATGCATTCCCAGATATGGGAGTCAGAGTGTTGGTCAGAGCCCATGATGTGTCATTGTTTGTTTAGAGCAGTGTTTCTCAACCTTGGCAACTTGAAGATGTCTGGACTTCAATTCCCAGAATTCCCCAGCCAATTTTAGACTGATCTGACTCCACAATTGTTTCTGTTTTATATTATGCTATTGTATTGTTTTTAAATGGTATAAGCTGCCCAGAGTTGCTGTTGTGAGATGGGCAGCTTATAAATCCAAGAAATAAAATACATTAAATAAAACATGGGATAACTCTGCTTTTTGAAATGGTTGATCCATAGGAAACTCACCGGAGTTAAGGCTTTTTAAGAGTTCATAGAAATTAGGGAAATACTGGAGATCCTGAAAATTATCCTCTGGGGGCAGTTCATTTCTCCTTTCTAAGATGTTGGTGGAAACCCAAGTATTATCCAAAGTATCATCCCGATCAGTGTTTTTTAACACCTTCATAAAAAAAAAATTAAAAAAATAGAAGTACATATGTTTGGACATCAGAACCAAAATATTTGATACCAGCTAGATTCGCAGCAAGAATAATGCCTGACTGGAGAATTAGTCCATTTCTCTTCACCAAATAAGGGATTAGATAAATTAGTACAAAATAGGCCTAGCAACAGTTAATAGCTAGATGTATATGAACATTTTAAAAGTCTAATTTTTAAGTACCAAATGCTGGAAATGAACTATAGGGATTCCATTACCTTGACACGCTGCTAATGTGTACTTGAAAGCATCTTGCTGCCATCTGATGGAAGAGAATTGGCTGGGGTCACCCAATACATTAAACTATAATATGGCTGTTCGGTTTGGGCCGAGTATGTCGTATGAACTCAGCCAATATTGAATCCTACCGAAACAGCACTATTTTAGGATATATTGCGGTAGCTTTCTCAGTGATAGAAAAGTTCTTGAACCTAGATGCTCAAACAATGATTAGCAAGTGGACATATTCATTGAACTGTCCCATAAAAGTGAGTTATAATTAAGAAGTGTTACCATTTTTCCTTTCTGCTTCTCTTTAGTCTGACTGTTACTCCTGCTTGGAAGAGCCTCAAGATCCTCAGATACTTTTTCCCGGTCTTTGGCTTCATTAGCAATGAGCTGCTGCAATGCTTCAGCCACTTCATCCTCTAGTGTGTAGGCCTGGCTTTCAGTGATCTGGGGGAAAAAAAACTTTTGTTTTTTTGTTCTCTTGTTGAGCTCTGCGTACCATATACATGTGCTTTTGAGACAGGTAGGCAAAAAGAAACCACATTTTAATCCAGATGAATTCCATTGTAGTCTCTGAATCATTTTTATTCTGCTGTGCTGTGTTTGCAGAATCTAAAAGCTAGACTGGAAATTTGAAAAGAGGGAGAGAAGAAAGAAAAAGAAAGAAAGGAAGAGAGAGAGAGAGAGAGAAAGGCAAACCACTTGTAACTGCATGATTGTGTCCATATAAGTGACCAGGTGTTGAGCTCAGCTCAATGAAAACTTCGCTTCTTTTTTTCAAAACAATGTAGAACTAAACAGAAAGCAGGTTAAGATTCATTGTAATTGATTACAATGAATCAATTACACGTCCTTCCTATTTTTCCTCATCTTTTGAGCTTATCTGTCAATCATAAAGCTTTTCAAGAAATTGGCAACTTGCATATCATGACCAAGCATCATGTGATTGATGCAAACTGAAGTTACTGTTCAAAGTCTGAGTTCAAATGCAAAAGAATAACCCTTTATTTCAAGATAAATTCATTCATTCATTCATTCATTCGCTCAGAATTTTTCTTTAAAATAGTCTCAGAACCCCAAACAGGGGGGAGGAGAGAAAATGAAGCTGGTTGTGTAAGCAAACAGATGCCCAAAACACTCACCAGGCCCAGATTTAGAAGCTTGGAAACAATCTTGTCAAAGACTCCTCTATCATTTTCCTCATATATTCTCATGGCAATCTTCTGGACAATATCTTCAGCTGTTAATGGTGTCCCATCAAGCTGATGAAGTCCATCTGGGTCATCTAAAAGAATAATAGGATGATAAAATGGTGCTTTGGGGACAGCTGTAGGTCAGAGATAGAATACAAGGCCCCAAGTTCAATCCTTGGTATCTCCTGGGAGGCCTGGAAAAAATTCTACCTTAAGGACATTTCCTTGAGGCTGATTTCTCACTCTGCCTGATTTGGAGGGTATAATTTTCTCCAATGCTGTGGGCCACAGTTTGCCTCTGAGTGGCATCCCAGGGTCCCTCCAAATGATAATCAGTGATGCCATGATAAAAACTACCTCTTCTTTCTTTTTATGTTAAACTGAAATTAAATATGAAATTAAAATATGATTGCACTTAATAATACACTTAATGTGATTACATTTAATAATGTTTCCCTTCTATCCCATTAAACTTTATAATTTGGGAACCACCCCTGGAGGTCTCTGGGGCCATGCTCAAGACTTGAAGAGCTGCATTGTGCCTAATGGTAGAACTGGCCCTGTCTCTGGTCTCAATCATTATTAGGCCCGAATGTAAGGCCAGCTACACTATGTGGAGCTTCAGCATCAGATCAAATCAGATTTTTGTGATTTTCTGCTATTCTGCTCTCCTAGACCAGGAGATGGCAACTTTAGTGTGCTGTAAGGCTTTGCTGTCTGTAGACTGTCCCCCAGTGTGTGTGTGTGCAGCTACTCCCTTTATGTGTTTTGAGTGGGGCAGACTAAATAAGCAGAGCTCAATTAGCATTGTGCTTCATAGTTAAGTGATATAAGTATATTCAAAGGTATGTTTTGCACATATCAAGGGTCACTGCCTCTTCCTGCCCTTTTTTTAAATGTCAACAAAGACTAGTTCTAATTGTGAACATCATGGCAAATTCACATCATGCACGCAGACAGAAATGTTTTTACGTAATGCTGATGAATTAAAACACTTCTATTTCTGTCATCCACCGTTTTTCTAATAACATATGGGGATTACTTTGCATTTGGAAGCTATCCATGAGAACGGGCTGAGATTTGGCATTGACTGAAATGTTCTTCCTGTACCAAAGTGTGCTTTATAGTAGGATCAGATTTACTAGCAGCACCATAGAGCAGATTTTCCCAGCCTGATGCTCTCCAGAAGTCTTGTAACTAGAATTCAGGAAATTGACAACTTGGAGGAAGACATTCCAACCTCAGCTTACTTCAAGTGAACCTTCTCCAGTTAAGTAATACATCTTATTTTGCGTGCTCATCACCTCACTCTGGGATTCTAAAATTTTGTACTTTAGGTATTTCCGCAAAGTTAGGGTTCTGGAAGCCTACTCTTTTTCCCCCAAGTGTGCCAACATCTAGAGTTTCATTCACATATGGTGCCATTTTGGCTATCCAAAGACCAGCACTTGAAGAACTCAGTTATGAACCTATGACTTTGTCTGCATATCGCACTAAGCTTTGATGCTATTGGTTATGTTTGGGCTTGGACTGTTTATATGACTTAGCCACTGAAATATGAAATTATGGTTATGTGTGCGCTAAAGTATTATGGTTTGCTTAACAAGCCGTAATAAGTGCATTCTGTGCTGTTGCATAATGGTTTGAATTTCACTCTCTCCTTTTTTTCCTAAGTATCATTCATATGCCCACTTCAACAGTACTTGGCATATGGCCATCTTGGCATTCTTGGTGCTTTTCTGCTAAGGCTGATGAGTCTACTATGATGTCGTGCATTCAGAGAAGCCGTCCAACTCATCTGCATACGTAAGATGCATTCAAAGCATAATTGTGGCCAATGAAGGCTAATGCAGTACCTTGATATTTATAATCCACACCACTTTTAGTGGAGTCATACTCATCCACCAGCCTGCGTCTCTTGGTGGAATCTGCATCATCAAGAGCAAGCTGTTGATTATATAGAGAACTTCTGATCGATTCCATTTCCTTTTCCTTTCTGTCTTTTTCCACGGCAGATCTCAGCAGGTTCAAGTCATCCACAAATGAATAATTCCTGAGTTCTGGCTTATTTTCTGGAAAATCTGTAACACAGATGTGCAAGAAACCATCTCATGCCTCTGAGCAAGCAGCAATCTGAGCGAGTCAGGAATAAGAAAAGAAGACTTACCTGTTGAGGGTGATTTCTTCATTTTGTCTGCCTCTGCTTCAGCAATCTGGGGAGAAAAAACTAAGTGAGAACTTGAACTGGCTTCTTCTGGCCCATTTAGCCACCTGCCCAAGACAAGCCAACAGGAATAAACTGGGCTAGAAGGGAGTATCTACAACTCCTAGAATTCCTAGCCATCTTGCCAAACGTCCATTCCTAGCATCTGTAGGAATGGCTGGAAACAATTCTTTTGAGAAACTCAAATGAGTTGGTACTAATAAGTATTGATCACAAATATGCAATCTTTTGGACCTTGAGGAAAGCAGGGTTAGGGTTAGGGTTAACTCATTTGAGTTTCTCAAAAGAATTGTTTCCAGCCATTCCTACAGATGCTAGGAATGGACTTTTGGCAAGATGGCTAGGAATTCTAGGAGTTGTAGTCCCAACATATCTGGGTGTGAAAATAGCAGTCTAATCAATAGACTGCTGTATTTATCCAATATTGGACTTTCATGTAATGAGAGTATTTTCAAGGGAGATTGGATCAATGCTTATACAGTTCACTTAGATCAAAAGTGCACAACTACAGTCTGGAGCCACATGCAGTCTCCCAAAATGTTAAGGCCTTTCTAAGTTGTCATCAAGCTACAATTCATGTGATGGAAGAGAACAATATGAATCTTTTGGAGAGCAATGGAGCCTCCAGTCTGTTACTGAAACACCAAGTTCAGATTTCAGCCAGAAAGAAATAAGGTGGTCATGACTTAGATTATCACCAGCTGCTTAGCTCCAGTTAGCCCTGGTTTTGGAGGTTTTAAAGATGGCAGCTAAGGATGGAGAGTGTCCAGTGGTGGCTCCTAATTTTGGAGCATTCTTCATGGAATAACATTTAACACCTAAACTTTTCTCAAGAAGAGGTGGTAAGCCAAGGGCAGAGCGTATACTTTGCCTGTATGAGGTCCTCGTCTCACCCTTGCTATCTTTAATTAAAAGTAGCAGATGGCAGGTGGCTAAAAGATACCTGCCAACCTTTGCCAGCTAGCTTGCAATACTGGATTGCCTCTTTAGATTGTTGAATTATTAACTACTGCTGGATCCCAAAATGTATGAGCTCTTATTTATTATTTCCTTGTTTCAGTAAGGTATCTGGTAGCCAGTTTGTGGAAATGCAGTAAAATAAAGCAAAATAAATATCCCCCTCCCCCCAAAAAAAGACTGTCAATAGAGCCACTCCATCTGCCCTAGCAAGAGAAGAAATCAGGCATTTTGAACATGCCCATTGATGCTTTATTGATTTCATAAATGGAAGAGGATGGGCAGTAGCTCAGAGGGAGAGGAACTGCTTTTTGTGCAAGGGAGCTGAAGTTCAATGTTTGGTATCTCAGGCAGGTCTGGAAGAATGTCAGTTTAAAAGCTGAGGGAGCTGATGTTTGCCAGTGTTGACAGTAGGACCAGGTGGACTCAAGCTCTATTCGGTACCATGTTCTTCTTCAAAGAAAAAGGCAAGGCTAAAGTGGTCATTATGGAAAACTCTCCATGGTGGGGGGAATCCTCAAAACTTTGTATGACTATCACTCCAATGATTTTTTTCCTGAAGCTTTGGCTAATCACCAAAACATTTGAGAATACCAGAACATTTTGAAGACTGACAATTATTCTTTTGTGTGCTTTTGGTGTGTGAACATCTACGTCATCAGATGCATGAATCTGATTTTTTGCCAGTGATGTATTAGTCACTTGTCTGCTAAAAGCTCATGCCGTAGCAAGGTTGCAGTTGTACATAAGCTTCTGTACCAACAATTGTATACACTGATTTTTGCAGGGCTTATGTCCTGGTAAATATACTACATATAGTTGGAATGTTTATGCAGCAAAGAATTTTTGGTTTGTTTGGTTTTTGATTAGTACTACAAAATTAATTTCTTTAGATCACTGGGATTCTCCTGGCAATCAGAGGCTTAGGTTTCTGCTGATTTTTACATTACTGAAGTATATTTGTGCAGAAACTTGCTTTACCTACCTGTTCTTCCAATGGTCTCTCTACACTTAATTCTCTGTTGTATATTGCTTTATCTAGAATAGAGACATATATATTTAGACAGCTGTGGTACAATGACAGTCTCTCTTTCTCTCACCCACATACCTACATATATAATAATAAAGCATAATATTGAAGCTCATCCCCGCCTCCTTCCCTAATACTCCACTTGTTTAAAAATACTGAAACAAGACCCAGAGAAACCTTCTCGAGGAAAAATAAAACATTTGTTTTTGTTTTCATTAATGAAATTAGCACTGCATATATTTCTTCACATAAGAGCATCACTGTTATTTCTTATCATACATCTAATGCACACAATTTAAAAAGTACCTTATAAGAACTAGACCAAAATAGCAGTAACGTAATCAGCTTGGAATAATCAAGAGATTAAAAGATTGTATGACATTAAAAGGAACCTGTACAAAGAGAGACTGGGAGAATGTTTCCCTGCAAATCTAGCAGGCCCAGCATGAAGAAAATCTAGAACAAAAGGAATAAAAACTTTTTCCTCCAATGTTCGTGGAATTCACCCCCCCACACACTTTTTTTTCTTGTCTATTTAACTTGACACACACATCAGCTTTAATCTAGAGGCTGTGTTCCAAATCTGTATAAGTAGGTTTTGGAGCCAAATTGGACCAACAATGTATAATTTTTATTCTTTAAAAATTGTTCAATTTTTCACAACCTCTCTCAGTTACTTCTTTTGTGTTGCAAGGCACTGAGTGGTCAGAACACATTACAACTACCGAAAGATGAGGAAGTTTAAAATGGGACCAACCCTACATAAGGCTGGTCTACTTACCTTCTCCTGCACCTTCAGGCTTTGGGAAGCCAAACATCTGGCCCACAATCAAGGACAACACAGTTAACAGCTTGAGAAGCATCTTTCTGCCCATGGGTTAGGAGAAAACCTTGCTGTGGGGCTCAAGGGAAAAGGAAGGAGAAGGATCTTGCGCTTGAGCAAGATCAAAGAGGCACCCAGCAAGGATGCTTCGGCTTTTTTTCTTTGTGTGGTGACGTCTCTGGGCGGATTCAGCAGTAGCTCAAAGTACCAGCTCAATGAGTCTGGAGCTGTCCAGGGCTTCTGGTGCTGAAATACCCAGAGTCCCAGCTGCTCCTGGATAAAGCCAGCTACTTGGGGAAGATGATGGAGAGGTTCCCAGTGACAGATCAGCCTCCTCCCTTCTTCCTCCTTTCCCTATCAATAGATGAGCTAGTTCCTTTCCCTCTCGGCAGCTCCAAGCAGGGGTGGAGAAGGGAGGAGATCAGGAATGAGAAAGGAAAGGAGGGGGCTGCAGATGCTGGAGCATGCGTACACTGCACACACTCTCTTTCTAGCCCAGCCTCACTTGCTGGAAAGAGCTACGGGAAAGCATTAAAGCCCAATACAAAAACATTCCTTGTTTCCAAGTGTGTTCTGCCCACAAAAAGCAGGCTGCCCATGCCCACCTCATTCTGAAACAGAAAGGGGTACACACCATGACTGCACACATGACAGTGACCCTCCCTTGAAGTGATGCACAGGGTAAACTGACATTTATGATAAATGGTGGTTTGACTTCCCCGACTCATGGGGCAAGTAGAGGAGCCTTTTTTGCTGGATGCTTCCTAAAATAAAGACTCAGACTATTTCAAGGCTTCTTTCCCCCAAGATTTCAGGAAAAAGGATCAATCTGCAGCAGCAAAGGGAGGAAGGATGGTACAAGGATGGGTTTCTCTTCAATAAGGTGCAACTGTACAACAGTTTCTGCATGTGGCATTCTCACCTTTCTGGCCCATTTTCATCCCCCAGCCTGGTATTGGTCAAATGAGTAAGCATCAATTCTCAGCATCCCCAGCAAGCATGGCCTCTGAACGTTCCAAAAACTGTGGTTCCAATGCAGCTGAGGGAGAGCATGTAGGAGAACCTCAAAGATAGATTCATCTAGAGACAGTTGATTTGGGGGACTTTCAGGGAGAGACTCATAAGGTCAAAGGTACATAGGGCAGAGTTGCTGTAAAGGAATAAGTGGACCATATTATATGAGATATTCTCCTCTTTTGTTTGTTGTGATGATTACCGGTAAAAGACCATGGAGAGGACACCATAATAAGTTCTTAAAAGCAACAAATTAATTCCAACCATAAGGGTACTTAATACAGCTACCATGCTGAGGCAAAACAGATTTGGGTTGCCCAGAGCTCTGATGGGAAAAGATGAAAGCAAGGAACAGTGTGAATGAGTTAAAGTAACTCTTCCAACCACTGAAGATTATGATGATTTTCATTCACTTTAGAGGTCACGTGACTCCAGATGATTCTGGGTGGCTTTTATATTAAAAAATTAAGAACAATTAAAAGAAGAAACAGATAATAAGCATCCAGAAGATACTCAATTCAAACATCTACAGGGGTTCAACCACCATTTGCCTCAAGGCCTGGGAGAACAGCCAAGTTTTCAATGACCTTCTGAACATAATCAGGGTGGGAGACGTACTAATTTCTGAGTAATATGATTGTATCCTCTTATAGCTTAATTTTTTCAATAATCGTTGTTGAGGGAAAATGGTATGTCTGAGTATCAAGGATGAATTAAAATTATTTCTATCTCTGAAAGACATGTGATAGGAAACTGAACAGTAGATAAACAAGAGAACAGAAGTTACAGCAGAAATTCATTAGTATTTAGTATATTTCAATAAAAAATAGTTATGAGAGCAAAGCCAAGCTGTATTCATGATACAGCAAATGATTTATAAACTAATTATATTCTCTCTCTCCCTCCCTCCCTCCCTTTCTCTATGCATGCACACAGAAATGCCTCAATCCAAAATTGTATGTATGCTGTAATTATTTAATTACACAGAAAAGGCAATCTGCTCATACTCAGAATTTGTCTCATAGTATTTCACAGGTGCCTAGGGCTGGCTCAAAGACTCATCCTTTGCTCTCCAAAACACTATTATCACTTTCCATGCTCCTCTGACATATTTCTGAACTAGAACCATTAGCTTCCAGTGCTTATAGTTCTTGCCATTCCCAAACAGCATATCTAGTGGCCAATGGAACACATTTTACTTGAAAGCCACAGGAAGTAAGTGGAACCTTTCTGATGTATTTCTGTAACGTTGTCTTGAATTAGGTATCTAGAGAAACAGAAGCTTGGAACAAAAGACACAGTACCAAGACTGAACACTAGGCAAATCAATTTCTAGGTCTCATGTGGTTTGATTTTCTGTCCTACTAAGATGCTTATAGGCAAGTATAATGATCATGCACTGGACTCTAAAACAAGGTTCTCAGATTTACTAACACCAATTAAAAATAATTACACCTCTTGCACAGGAACCTTTTCTCCTCCTCTCACCATAATTACTTGGGCTCCTATTACAACTATCTCCATAGCCCGATGCTCGGTAATCATATTCCTAAATTTAAAGCCAATTATAACAGACCCAGGGCAAAGGAATGAACCACTGAGGATTGTTCTCTTGTGCTATATTAAAATAAATAAATTGTGCTATATTAAAATAAAGAGAATAATGATCTGGAGAAATAAGTGAAGAAGAATATTAGGTACCAGGAGACAGCATAATAGGTTTGTGCAGTTGCTTGGCACAACAGGCAGAAGACTGGGCCAGGAAACAGTCAAAAGTTTACAAGCTTTCCTGCATGCTTCTCTGCAAGTTGCCTCAGCCAATTTTCTTGTGGTTGTTGTGGGGATAAAATGAGAAGAACCCCCTGTGTTCTCCACTGTGAGCTCCAAGCAGAAAAATGTACTGTATATAAGTGAAAAAGCAGACAAGAAAGGATCTCAGTAGTAGATTTTTAAGCAGCAAAAATATGAGCTCTATGAAATCCTGGGTTTGAAAATCATTTTGGGGGCTCAATATTTAAATCTAAGAATTCTTAGTGTTAGATGAAAAAATGGCCTGCTGCAAAGCAAAGCATCCTAATCTTCACAGTCATGTTTATCTCCAAAAATTATCCATGTGCATTCCATCTGCATTCATAGGAAAAGAAAACAATGGCAGGCTGAATCCCACTCCTTTGTTTCCAAGTGTGCTCATCTGACAAAAAAAAAAAAGTCAGGATCTGAGTGTTGGTAGGGAGCACCTTGGGACGCTAGAGGCAGTGGTGGATAGTAGTTTGCCTTACAGTTGACCAATGTCTTATAGCTTGCTCAGCCTACAATGGAGCCATTTTGCCTCCAGGCAGCCATTTTGTTTGAGCATCCACAACATTCTCCCAACATTTCAAACATGCTGCCAGCTCCAAAAATTTAGGGATCCCCACTCTAGATGGTGGTGAACTTGCTCCATTATGCCAATTTCAAGAGAGGCACATAAAAACGTCTGTAGGCAGAAATCTATTGATTGGATAGCACAGTAGCTACATATGGGTAGAATATTGGTGTTCTTGTTGCTTTGTACCTGAAACACTTGATCTATTTTGCTCTTTTCGGACACTTATTGGCTTTAGTCATTTCCTGAAAAGCACTGATGTTTGCTGGGAAGCCCAGAATAATCACAGTGTTGGGAAATGATGTGGCAAATACACAAAACCATGATTCCATTTCATACTATTAAAAGGAGGAGGGAATGGAGGACCCAGAAGGAGGTTAGGAGAAAATAAATCACACACCTGCACATCTCCAAGGATATTCTGGAACACGCAGGCTAATGTTTATTTCAAGGCACTGGAAGGAAAGGATGGCCAGATGGTAGCTGAAATGCAGCAACGCACCGAGTGCTGAATCACAGTAATGGAAACTCCTGCACTGAAGTGTTTATTGCACTGTTGGGCAAACAGATTTCCCGGGTGAAGACAGGCATAATTTAAAGCCAAGAGCAATGTTGACATTACCCTAGAAGTACTCCTAGATACACACATGCTGCCAGCCTCACAAGGTAGACCAGACCAGGAAATCAACTCCATAGGAACCCAAAATTACTTTTGAGATTAACTATAGGAACAGGATCTAGCAAGTCTGATTGTGCTGTACCTCCTCCTCCTTCTTATAGTTCAGTGACTTAAGGTGGTGTCTGTCTGAGCTACTTCTGAATGCTATTTTGTTCTGGACTTAAAAATACTTCAGCCTCCTTTGCCTAGGCAACAGATTCTACATACCTCTTTCACAGTCATCTTCCTTACTCTCTACACATGCTTAGTTCTACTTTGGAATAGAATGAGCAGAATGAGAGAATACCTGTGTTCATATAGCATGCTATGCTTCTGAATGTGGTTAGCAAGGCTACGTATGCTGTTATTTTGGCCCCTGTCTTGTATAGCTCTGTAAACCAAGTCCAGAGAGGTATACATATCCTGTGAACCCAAATTATATGTCAATTTCTGTTTGCGGGAACCAGAATTTGAAGCCAACTTTGTTTCACATTCCAGTTCCTGCACTGTCCACTCTGAATCCTTTGGCACAGCCTTAGATAAACCTCTGAACTCAGTCAAAGAGTTGGGCAGGACAAGAGGTACAATGGCCTACCTTTGGCCCTACTTATTACAAAGGTAAGTATGTATTATTACATTCATGAAAACTCAGCCAACAGGTAAGTCAGTCATTTTTTTGCTGCATCCCAGATGTGCACAGTAGAGCCATTCACACAGCTGCTTACATAGGAGAAATAGCTGAATCTTGTCTCTTTAATTTTACTCTTTGGTTTTGGTTTAGCAAGATGTACAAATCCATCCATTGTAGTTTAGAAACTATGGTGGACAGCTTAATGCAATATGTGAAGGTAGAACATATTAAACAAACCGTTGTATTGTGTAAGGTCCAAACAATGGGTCATTCCCCCATCTATCTTTCCCTTGCTTTTCTTAAAAGCAAAATAACAATAAGTTATCCCTAACTACAGAACAACAAATCAAAGAAACAAAGAGGGAAAACAACAGCTCCCAAACATGAAGAAACTGGTGAAGTAACTACTGCTAGCTGAATGAATTTGACCTTCTAGCTGAAGATTAAAGTCCTAAACAAGTGATTTCTATAGAAACATGGAACTCTGCATTTAGACTGTAATACTATTCAGTGGAAGAAAAGAATTACCTTCCACTACTATTATATGGTTGCTTTTATGTGTTTGCAGTGTTAAGGATCTTCCAAAAGCTTTGAAAGTCCACCCTCTAAAGTTATTTTGGAAAGCTGTCTTTTGGTGCCATCTTCAGGCTAATCATAATCTCCTGACAAGAAGATCATATGAAGTGTTTCCATATATATTTCTTTTATTTCAAACTTCTGTATATTGCTTCCCATTAAAATTAAAAAAAAAACCTCATAGGAGTTTCCAATAAAATGCAAATCATTAAAAGAGTACATTAAAACTGGTAATAAAACATCCATTGTAACATGATATAAAATATACAAAATAAAATACACCATAACTTGGTAAAGGGAGTAAAAGCAGCAATAAAAAAATAGACAAAAAACACAGCAGCATATAATGCACTTTTAAAAGGTCTGGGAAAACAGAAATGCCTTCACCAGGTGCTGAAAAGACAAACAAGACAGAGCTTGGTGTATCTCACAAGGGAAGACAATTCAAGGTTGTGGGGAGAATTGTTTAAAAGGCCTTCTTCTGGATAGCCCAACATGGGAGGGCACTCAGAAGAGGCCCTCCCAAGATGATCCAGGGGGACAGGTAAGAACATACAGGAACATGCGGTTCCTTCAGATATTAGGGTCCCAGGCCATATATTCATAGGTTCAAACCAGGATCTTCCATTTAGACCAGAAACAAACTGGGAGCTAAAGACTGATAAAGAACTGGCAAGGTATATTCACATTACCAATTTTGTCAATTCTCCTGTTGCAGAATTTTGTACTCTAGAAGTTTCTTAAAGCAAACCAGGGCAAGTTATGGCAAGCCCTGCCCCACAATGACATCTCTTCACAAGCCCCGCCCCCCCCAGAACATGCCTGCATCATGGGCTGGATCTTGGTTAGTGACTTTACTGCACATGCTTAGGTGTCTGAAAAACACATCTTATTCCTTTCTTGCTGGCAAAAAACAAGCCAGCCAGCTTGTTTTAACTGCCATTTGTTGGCTGAGGACACACAGCAAGCTTGTTTTTTGCCAGCAAGGAATAATTAAAGTGCTTTTTTTTGCCACTGATTTAAAAAAAAAATTTTCAGGGAATCCAGCTGACTATAGTGAGGGTGCCCATGAGCCTCCCATAGATTGCAAAATGTCTAACATATATATATGCATATGTGTATGTTGGAAGTATAACTGCCTTTCTTCCCCCTACACTTATACTTACCCATAGTACTTATAAATCCCTAATACCTGAACACTACCTGGCAATGCTGGTTCAAACATGATCATAGCTATATATTTTGGAGTGGGCAGCTTCCCAATCAGTTCCTGGGGTGCAATAATTTCAGTGTTCCTCTCCTGAGTGTGGGTTCAATGTGTGCAACCATCCAGATACATATGGGTGAGCCCATTTTGTGGTTGGTTAGAGTGTTACCAGTAGCCTGGGCTGCTATTTTGTGCTAGTTCTGTTTTTAGTCAATAATTAATAATTTATTAAACTTGCACGCTGCCCAACTTTCACATTTATTCAACTTTATGCTGCCCGACTCTCAATGGGCGGCTCACACAATCCGCAGTCACTTGTATGCCACCTCACTCTCAAATTTATCCAACTTGTATGCCACCTGACTCTCAACACTTTGGCCAGCTCACAACAATCAAACAAAAACAATTACAATAAAACCTAAAAAAAAAATAAAATGACTATGATGATTTATTAAACTTGTCTGTCGCCCAACTCTCAACTACTCTGGGTGGTTCACAACAAAGAAGTTACAATGAAACGTTAAAAAAATAAAGAAAACCATCACCATCGCGTTTCAATCATTAGCTGCCCAGTCAGGTATACGAGATAGGCAACCATATGCATTTATTAAATAAATGAACAAGGATGGATGAACACAACCCTGTGGTTGTAGCTGGGGCCCCGGGCCCTTCTCCGGCTCTGTGGACGACTGGCTGGATAACGCCGCGTTGTATTTTTTATATGGTGTGTTTTATGTGCTTTTATTGTAAGCCGCCTAGAGTCACGTAAAAGTGAGATGGGCGCCTATGTATATCGAGTGGGCACCTAAATAAATAAACTCACTCCCCGCGGGGCCACGGGAGAAGGACGATGGGACTTGTAGTTCCCCAGACACCTGGCCATTTCCTACCTTCCCGCTTTAAGAGGGCCTCGGGGGCGGCGTGCTTTGGGGCGCTGCCGCCGGGCCCCGGGAAGCTCCTGCCCGTCCTCCCGCGTGAGAAGCCCGAACGCCTGCCTCCGCGGCGGGACTACACCGCCCATGCTGGCGGGAGGGCGATGGCAGGTGGAGTGCGCCGCGCCGGGCCGGGCCTTGCCCGCCCGGAAATGAGCGCTGAGGCGGCGGCCGGGGGCCGAGGCCGGCGTCGGGCCTGCTCTTCCGGGATGCGGCGGCTGCGGCGGTACTGGGCATGAGCGACGTGGTGGAGCGGACGCTGAGCGCCTTGCCCGGCTGGCTGGGGCAGCAGCACGAGCCGGCGGCGGCGGCGGGGCTGGGCGGCGGCGGCCCGGTGCGGCCCGGCAGGAGCGCGTCCACCTCGCGCCTGGGCGGGCTGATCCGCAGCATCACCGCGCTCGCCTCCAAGCATGTAAGGCCGCGCGCCGGAGGAAGCGGGAGGCCTCCGGGGCGCCCGGGAGCGCCGGGAAGGGGAAGGACGCGGGGGGCGGCACGCGCGCGCGGGTCCGTTCGGTGAGCCCGGGAGGGAGGGGGGCGGGAGAGCGACGCGTGCGCGCGCGCCCGGGTGCAGGTGTGTCCGCGCGCTCCGGCTGGGCTTGCTCTTTCTCTCTCCTTTGCAAAGCCGGAGCACAGCGCCCGGGCTCAGTGGCGCGGCCGAGAGTTCCCTGGGCGTGCGCAGAGTTCCCCTTCTGCTCCTCTCCCCCCATCGCCAGGGGAGCAGTACCTGCTCCCGTTGCTCCCGCCTCCTCCCCTCTTCCGGGTTTCCCTCCCCGCCCCCGTGCAGACATTGGAATGAGAAGCAAGGCTTTCGGGGGTAGTTGCGACAGGGGGGGGATGTCTGTATTGCGCCTCCTCCTTCGATGCAGCCTAAAAAGTTTCTGAAGGCCCCCGCATTAACACGGGGCAAACAGGACCTGCCACCAGATGCCATTCAAAAAAAAAAACAGTGGAAGAGCCAAATTGGGTTGGGGTGAAGGGGGTCTTCAACTGTCAAGTAAAATTGGCTGCCTGTAGGGAGTTATGCATTGCATCAGCCCCCCCCCCCCCCTTTTGCTTGAGAACCAGTTTTCTGGTCCCTATTGCCATTAAGCAAGGACTATCTGTATTGTTTTAATCGACTGATGTTGCTTGTTTTAACCTTCTGGAGCTGTTGTTGGCCTTCGGTATAGAAATCCTCTCTGCCTCTCTTTTTTTGCATAAATTTTATTAAAAGTTTTAAAAAGAAGATAAAAACTAACAGAAGCTAATATAAAGGAAGGAAGGAAGGAAGGAAGGAGGAGAAAAAGAAAGAAAATACAAAAGTGCAAAAAGAAAAAAGAAATAGAAAAAAGGTTCCCATTTTCTTTGCAGCAAAGTATGATTACAAAAAGAAAAGTGCTCTTTTTTCTGTTATCTAGATTTTTTTTTTCTAATCATCCAAACCACAAATCAGGAGTTCATTTTTTTCTGTTTCATGCAAAAAGCCTATAAGGGGTTTAGAAATTATCAAGAAATAATTTGTCAGCTTAAAATGTAATATGCTTCTCACAAGCCTCATTGGCAGGATTCACACTTACATTTGGGTTGGCAGGTTGTGACATTGTGATTTTAAGCCGTAGTTTATGGCTGGCTTGTGTGAACCTAGTCAGTTATGATTGATTCACTGTAAATGTGGTAGATGATGGTTTAATATGGTGCGTAATTCCAGCCAATGAGTTCCTTTACTCCTAAGTAAGCATTGATAACAGTTGTAGGGGTTTGAACACAGATTTAATTTCTTGTTGGAAGTGGTGGTAGTAAGATAACAAAGAATTTCTTGTTGATTGAACCATCCTATATTTGCATTAATAACATTTAGACTTTAAACTTGATTAGCTTGTGCTCATTTTGTTTGAAATACGAATCATCGGAATAACTCTTTAATGTAGTTGCCGTTTACAATGAAAGAGAGAGGTTATTGTCATTCAGTCTTATTTCCTAACTAACTGCTTTTTAAAACCGCAGAATCTGCAAAGTGAAAACAATATAAAAACAACGAAATGCTAAGCACTGTTATAGAAATCGTTTTAGCTCATCTTCACAGTTTTCTTAAGCAATATTTTCTATTTTATACACTGTTAGGAAGAAGAAAAACTTATCCACCAGGAATTAAATAATTTAAAAGCCACCGTTTCTGCACCCACTACAACTCTGGTAAGTTTTAAAAACAAAACAAAATGTAATTCTTCTTGTTCTCTCTACAGGCCAGTGTTGGTCGTTGTAAAGCTGCTATAAGCTTTACAACGACCAGATCTTACTCATTTTTTTTCCTGTCAAATCTATGTTTCAGACTAAATTTGCATGTAGGTAACTGGTAAAATGCCGCCCCCAAAGGAACAAGCAAATTGATTGCTCATGCTACTCGTCTGCTTCTGTATGACTGTTAGTGGTGAAGGGGTTGGGGTTAGGAGATCCAGGTTCTAGTTGACCTCAACCATGGAGACTCATGGGTGACTTTAGGCCCTTCTCTCTCAGCCCAGCCTACTGTACAGGGCTGATGTGGGGATAAAATGAAGGGTTACCCCCACCTTCTATGCAAGCCATCTTAGATTTGTGGAGGAAAGGTGAGATATAAATTAAATAATAAAGACAGCAATACCTGATTGTTTTTAAAATGTTTTTCCATACTCCAGAAACTGATGAAGGAATGTATGGTGAGGCTGATCTACTGTGAGATGCTGGGCTATGAGGCCTCTTTTGGATATATCCACGCTCTCAAGCTGGCACAGCAAGGCAATCTTTTTGAGAAAAGAGTTGGTAAGTATTTTCAGTCTGCCGCTGAATTACGCCCACGTCTGCAATCTTCTGAGGCGGTGGGTGCCCTAAAATGAAATAAAGGCAATAAAATTAAAAACATATTGGTTGGACTCCCCACAAGACTTGGGTGGGGGGGATCTCACCTCCAAGATTAACTACAAAGGCACTGAAATCTTGTAAGTCTGGAGACATTTTTAATTCATTGATTTAATGTTATGGATTGATGGGCATTACTGATCCCTAATTACATAATTCTGACTATTTGTATTCTGTGGTGGTATCTTGGGAGAAAAAAGCATTATGGCATTCCAGTTCAGTGCTTCTGGAAAGCTGGTAAACAGCCAGGAATGCCACCATCTTTCTCTGCTTTTGCTCCCCAAAAACTGGGAGCAAAAACTCGTGATTCTATATATCAATATCTTTGTATTCTTTTTATATATCTATATATCTGTATCTAAAGAGGTTTTTCCCATAAGATAAAAGACAAATTAAAAGAAAAGAAAAGAAAACAGAAGAGTACAAGAAATAAAAAAGAAAGAAAATAAAGTTAAGGAATATATAAGTGACTTCCAACCTTCTTTACAACAGAGAATTACAATCTTATTGTCCTTGCTCCCTCTTAGATAATATATAAGTCCCTTCAGCCCCTCATTAATCCACATATTTCTTAATCTTCAAATCCAAAGATCATAGTATCTTTGTATTCTTTCTGTTGATAAAATATGCTTTGGGCCTGCTATCTCCCAAACCTTTACAGTATTCAGCTAGTAAGCTTCTTGGAGGGAGAGACATACGTTGTTCTTGCTATAAGCTGATCTGAACTTATAGAATAGAGGGAGGTGGAAACTATTTGGCGTGCCTAATACAGAATGTTTTTCCCCCTTTCTCTTAGGTTATTTGGCGATTTCTTTATTTCTGCATGAAAATCATGAGTTGCTGGTTCTGCTTGTGAACACAGTGGTGAAGGTACGGTTTTGTAGGAGGTTTGGTGGGAAGCATTGCACTGACCCAAAGCTTGAGCTGTTTGTTTGTTTGTTTTTTTGCAAAAGTGGGCTTCTAAATGGTAAAAGTGCCTTTATGAATACCATTTTATTGATCAGTTAGAGCTGTAAGAAAAACATTACAAGATAGATCCAGGAAAGTGCAAAGCTGCTTCTGTTCATTAATAGGCCTTTTCAGCTTCTCTGAGTCATTGTTTATAATGGCTACATTTCATGGTTTAGCAAGACCTCCTCCGGTCTGAGTTTCTCCAATGGATTTGCCCTGTATCTTCCACTGCTATGGCCAATGTGTAGGAGTGATGGATATGGTCACTAGGAGTTGAAAGCAACTTGATGGCACATAATTTCATAAGAGGCACTGATTAAGAAAGGCTGATGCTAGATGTTGTGATCATGTGGGAAGAATAGTTTAAATAAATCTTTGAATTTACATGCTTTCTTCTTCCCAGCTCCTCTTTCTGGAGGAGTTTGCTATGATTTTGTCTTACTTTCCATTAATCCTGAGTTGATCGTATCATGAGAGAGGTTCCAAACTTTAAAATTCCAGATATTTCAATGAGCTGGCTTCATAAGCCATGATTTGAAGTTGATCTATCTTGAAAAATGACTAGTGTGCTTTGAACCATAATCTCTTGAGCTGACATGGTCAGCTAGTATAAAGGCAAATCAAAGCTGAATGCTTGTTAAATACTTGCCTATAGAGGAAGAAGAAGGAACCAGCACATATTTTAAGATTTGCTGGGGCTCCTTTCTGCTGAATCATGAGTTAATGTTTCGTGTCAATCAGAGCAATGAGAGCTTGTGAACATACACATATGCACATAAAAATTGTTCTCAATGCCTTTGAAGTCTTCCCTTTCATTGACAGTGGGATCTATTGAAAGCCACTTTGCCACTTACAAGAAAGCAACAACAGTATGAATACATACAACCTTTATTTTATCACTGTACTGTTTTCTTTATAAACATTGCAGTTTATTTAGATTGTTCCTCAAGCATCACTCTTCCAAGTTAATAACCCATATAAACTGGCTGTACAGTTATCATAACAAGAGTTAAGCAGAATGATAACATTTACCCAGCCAGTGAAAGTGTAGAGAAGTTTAATGGATGACATAAGTGATGCATGGCGTTATTAATGTTGTGCACATGCTGGGGAAAAGAAAGTGCAGGAGAAATGGGGGGATACGTGTAAATGGGGAAGGAAGGGACGAGAGACCAGGGGTAGGTGGGTTGATCAGCACGTTGCCTAGAAGAGAGGGGTGAAAAGACCCCAAATGCTGGTGGTTCCCAAGTAGCACTTCTCCATTGCTTGAATGTGGCTCCCTGCTGTGTCTTCTGTAATATAGGAATGTATCAAAATTTGACCTTCCAGTTGCGTGAAACCTAGGAACAAACTCAGTCTCACAATGCATCTCTCGTTGTGAGAGTCAGGACCAGAGGGGTTAAGAATTTACTCTCATCACCAGAGCAACGAGGAACTGATAAGAGGATGAGACTGAACCCTCCCTAAAGAATGCAAGGGAGGTTGGGAGGGTGACCCTGGAATTTGCTCTCACTCTGAGAAGATTCCTGTAACGGGAGAAAGGCCATTAAACCTTGCTGGATTGAATCTGTACTGTCTCCTGGAGTTTCCTGGGCTAATCCTGACACTCGTGTCTCTTGTTCCTTCTGAGGCAACATCTAGCCAGCAGACGTCAAGCAAGATGGGGGCCATATCTCTCCTGGTGGCACTCAAGGAGCCACCTCTAGTTGCTTGACCCCATGCCCTACGTAGGACGGGGACTGCTGTCTTTTGGGTGTGGCACGTTTTTCTGGGGTGTAGGAAGAAACTTATTTATGGAAAACTATTTCTCACTGTAGAAGCTGGATGCCTTTGTAAGGTCCAGAACGAAAGTCGTGCACCTTGGAAAGCGTATCCGTGCTCTCCGTTAGGCATCGTTAACCCATTTCACAACTTTCTTCTACTCTTTGTGGCAGGACTTGCAAAGCACGAATCTCATGGAAGTGTGCATGGCTCTTACAGCAGCAAGCCAGCTTTTCCCCCAAGAGATGATTCCAGCTGTCCTCCCACTCATAGAAGAAAAACTCCAGCATTCAAAGTACGTGTGAAGCTTGTAAGATTCTAGAAAGCTGTGGTAAACGTGGAGCTCTGGATCCTCCTGGATGTAAGAGCTCAGATCAACTCAGCTTAATTTGATTCTTTTTAGGGAAATTATTCGAAGAAAAGCTGTCCAGGCACTGTACAAGTTCTACCTAATTGCGCCTAATCAAGTCCAGCACATTCATGACAAGTTCCGCAGGACGCTTTGTGACAGGGATGTGGGGGTTATGGCGGCGTCTTTGCACATCTATCTACAGATGGCGAAGGTGGGATTCTTAAAAATCTTAGACTGTTAATTTCGACAGCATGTAGTAATGACAGAAGTTTAACTGAATTTAAGCAAGAATGGCTTTCATACATACTATACATGACACAGCAAGGCAAATATAAATATTTAGAGTGATGTTTCTCAACCTTGGCAGCTTTAAGCGGTGCGGACTTCAACTCATGCTGGCCGGGGAATTCTGGGAGTTGATGTCCACACCTCTTAAAGTTGCCAAGGTTGAGAAACACTGATTTAGAGTGTTTTTTTTAAGGGAAAAAAGAACTGACTAAAGATTGAAATCAGAAACACGAACATTTTATGTGTCTATAAATATTGTACATTAGCCAGAGTACAACAAAGGGGAAGTTAGAAAATAATATTTATCTGTAACGTTTTTAGTAGCTTTTCTTTTTTCTTTCTGTATTCTTAAATAACAACAAGTGGAGATTTTGGCACTTAGCTCAGAGATTCCAGTCCTTTCTCACACTGTTAGTTTAATGTTTTTTAATGTTTTTTTTCTCATCAGTGATCTACTGAGCACTAGCCGTACAGTCTCAGTAATTGCTGTGTCCACTTACTGATATTATATTTCTGTATCAATTATTTTTTCTTTTTTTTCCTTTTTTTCCTTCTTCTTTTTAAATGAGTATAATTTTAAAAAAAAAGGATCTTAGACTTTTTAATGTGGCTTACACGATGTAACAATAAGAATGGAAGTCTGGACTGGCTATTTGCAATGCAGTATTACAAGGTTCATTATTCTCTTCAAGGAAAATGCAGCTTGCTGTAATGGAGCAGGTGCCCAAAAATGAAATTGGGGGATGAGGGAGCAAGAGAGATACAGTTGCAATCTTATAATATTTTGGCAATCTTATCCCTGAGGTCTGATTAAATCTCATGTAATAACACTGAATTCTTGCAAGGCTTAGCAATCTTGGGAGATTTCAACCCTTTTAAAGGGTTTTTAAAAGTGGTATTTACTTCTTTAAAAGAGCGTGGGTTTTAGAGATAGCCCTTAAGGGCAAGGCACTGCTGATTTAGACAATACTTCTAAAAAGCCCCCCCCCCCACCTCCAGAGATGCACATCATTTTAAGCAGGTTTTGTACTGGCTTATCACAGTGTGTTTACCTGCATGTTTTGTGTTTAATTGTCAGCTGCCTTCGGGCGTGAGAAATGGTTAAGATGTTAGCCTTCAAGAGCTGCAGGGCAAATGGAGGTGAAATTCCTGTAGTTCTTGGCTGTCAATTCAGTCTTAATTGTGTGCATTATCTTTTGTCTAGGAAGATTCCTGGGAATACAAAGATTTGACGGGCAGCTTTGTAACAATCCTGAAGCAGGTGGTTGGAGGAAAGCTCCCTGCGGATTATAACTATCACAACGTTCCCGCCCCTTGGTTACAAATCCAGCTTTTACGAATATTGAGGCTACTTGGAAAAGATGATCCCAGGTAAATTCTCTTGGAGGTGGTTTTCAGAAATTCTTGCGTGGCCGGCTAATTTAGAATTTGCAGCAGGGATATGGAAGCTGGAGGACGCTAAAGGAGGCGTCAGGATTTGAAACAAACAAGATCATGATTATTTAAAATCGTCCCGATTAATTACTTACACCACGAGGGGTCCTTCCCCAGTCTCTGCTGGTGAGCCCAAGCAGGGGGGTGGATGGTCACTGGAATTTGAATCACAAAGGGGTTGTTTTCGTTGGGCAAATGTATAGCCCTTCAACCTCTCTCTCTCCTTCCACCCCTGAAGTTGCTCAATTTAGGTATCAGCAAGGGAAGGTTACACATTAATGAGGATTAAGTGTTTAGCAAGAGAGCCAGTTTGGTGTCGTGCAGTGTTTCTCAACCTTGGCAACTTTAAGATATGTGGACTTCAACTCCCAGAATTCCCCAGCCAGCATGGGGAATTCTGGGCTGGCTGGCTGGCGAATTCTGGGAATTGAAGTCCACATACCTTAAACTTGCCAAGGTTGAGAAACACTGGTCTAGCGGTTAAGGCATCAGGCTAGAAACTGGGAGGTTGTGAATTCTAGTCTTGCTTTAGACACAAAGCCAGCTGGGTGACTCTGGACCAGCCCCTCTCTCTCAGCCCTGGGAAGCAGGCAAGGGCAAACCATTTCAAAAAATCTTGCCTGGAATCCTGCAGGGACTTGTCCAGGCAGTCACCAGGAGTCAAGACTGTCCTGAGGACACATGCCCACGCATCCCCCCCCAAAAAGTGCCTGCTATGACAAAAGAGGGAAATAAATATCTAACTGTGGTTAGAGCAGAAAGTTCGTTATCTCACAACTTGCAAGAGTAAATAGGAAGAGCTAGCTTGTCTAAGCAGCCTCTCTTCTAGGTATTAACTGAAAAATGAGGGTTAATGACACGACTGAGACCCAGACCAGAAATGGGGACGCTGCGGGCTGTGTTCAGCCTCCAGTCCCAGAGCGCCCTCAGATCATGCTTCCAAACCCTGGGGGCAAAATAGGGGCAATATACAGAGGCTTGCTTTTAAAGTGCCTCCCCCCACCCAAACAGATCATTTCTCCCTCTGCCCATTTGATTGGCATTATCCTATAGTTAGTTATGCCTCTTGTGTTTTGTGAAGATCAGACAAATTTAAGAGACACAGGAAGTTCAGTTCCCAGCTGTGAAAAAGTTGCCAACTCCTAATCTAAATTACTTGAATTAGCTTTTTTTTTTTAATCCCATGCTTTGTAATTGCGTTTGATAAGACAAAAATGGAAAGATTTGTATGGAAAAGCTTCCTTGACCTGGTCATTTCCCTTGCGGGTTTGTTCAGATTTTTTCACAAACTCTTAGCTGCCTGGACAGCCTCGACATGGGAAAATGGGAGGGAAGCTGTTGTTTGCAGTTCGTTTTGCAGATATGAATTTGCATGTTAAATAATTGTTCAGAGTTGCTGAATTATTTCAAAGTCTGATAAAGGGCTGTGGAACAACATAAACTCTCTCCTTTTCAAAAAAATAAAGAAGGGATCTTGAACATTTTCACCCTTTTGTGTCAGGACCAGTGAATTAATGTATGAAGTTTTGGATGAATCTTTAAGGAGAGCAGAGATCAATCACAACATTACCTATGGTAGGTGAAATATGATTTTCTAATGTAAGGGGAACAAAATGTGACTTTGTCAGTTGTAATACTAGGCATTCCTGTTGGTGGCAGTCATACTTATAAATTTCTAGGTTGGTGTTTCTTAAACTTGGCAGCTCCATGTATGGAGTTCAACTCCCAGAACTCCCTAGCCAGTGTCCTGGAATTCAGGTTGCCTTTCCCTTTTAAGGCAAAATTACATGGTGGTGATTAGGATGGTTTCAGAGCACCTGACTTGGCTGGTTTTAAATGCAAACTTGCTTGGCTCTTCCATTAAGTGGTTGACTCTGTCCTTTAGAGTCCTAAATCACACATGGTTTCACTCCCAGTATTTGGAACTGCAAGACATTATTCTGCACAATCAGTATATCAGATTTAAACACAATGCAGAATGGAAGAGATTTAAAAAAGCATAGATTTCTAGAAAGAGTATTGACATACGTGCTCTAATTAGAGCCAGTTTGGTCTAGTGGTGAAGGCCCCAGGCTAGAAAGCAGGAGACGGTGAGTTCTAGTCCCACCTAAGGCATGAGAGCCGGCTGAGTGACTTTGGGCCAGTCCCTCTCTCTCAGCCCAACTCACCTCACAGGGTTGTGGTTGTGGGGAAAATAGGAGGAGGAAGGAGTATTAGTGTCAGGTTCAGCCCAAAGAACTCCAAGAGACAATGCAAATACAGTTCTGTTGCGTTTATTAGCTGCAACCTCCAGACAGAATTCTCCCCAGACTGAACCCAAGTTCCCAAGCCAGCCAGCCACAACACCGTGAATTCCTTAGGGAGGTGCCAGCCTCATCTTCTTGAACTTCCCACGCTCCTGTTGGGGGCTAAGAACACGCTTATCTCCCTGAGCCTGGCCTTCATAAGTCCATTCCATCACAATTAGGTATGTTTGCCACCTTGAGTTACTTATAAAAATAATAAAGGCGGGATAAAAAAAAATCTAAAACAAATGCACTATTAATGCTTTCCTGTCTCTCTCATCTGGTTGGATTAGTTTGAATATTTGTGTGTCATTTTATTTTTTATGAGTCGGATCTCCCACGTTCTCTTTGCCTTTTCTGCAGCAATCTTGTTTGAATGTGTCCACACCATTTACACAATTCATCCCAAATCTGATTTGCTTGAGAAGGCCGCCAAATGTATTGGGAAATTTGTCTTGTCGCCTAAAATTAATTTGAAATATTTGGGTAAGTTGTCTAATTTTTACAACCCAACGGAATAAATTCTGAATGCCTACAGTTTCATTTTTCAAACTTTCCAGTTACTTTTTTCCCCTAGGATTAAAGGCCTTAACATATGTCGTCCAGCAGGACCCCAATCTTGCTCTGCAACACCAAATGACAATAATTGAGTGTCTGGAACATCCTGATCCCATTATTAAAAGAGAGGTAATAAAACTGAGTAATGTTTTTTGTAATGGAGTTAGGCACCCTTAGCAATTTAATAAATAAATAAATGTATTTTTTCAATTATTCCAGTAACTTGTCCTTAAACTGAATGCAACCTATTTCTTATCCCTTCCCTCTGTTTCACTTGAGTGAAATTAATTAAACCTTTATCCACCCTGCCTTTTCCTTCAGACCTTGGAACTTCTGTATCGAATAACCAATGAACAGAATGTTACTGTCATTGTGCAGAAGATGCTTGACTACATAAATCAAAGCAAAGAGGAATATACCATCATCAATATTGTTGGAAAAATAGCAGAGTTAGCTGAAAAATATCCTTTTACTTGCTGCGAATGCTTGCTCCTGTTAGGTGTACTTCTGTATCTGTCCACATGTTTGTTTGTATTGATGTATCATTTTGATGGTTGTTCCTTTTTATTGCATCTAAAACTCAATTAATGACCACAACTGGGACTGGCAACTCCATCGCTAAGCGAGACATCACATGATTGCAACGGACTTACGACCTCACTTCCGCCACAGTTGTTAAGTGAGATATCATGCGACTACGACTCGTGATTTTACTGCTGGCTTCTCCATTGATTCTACTTGTCAGAAGCCGGCTGTGAAACATACAAATGGCAATCATGTGACCACAGGATGCTGCAATGATTGTAAACGCCCGCTAGCTGTGAAGTGCCCAAATCTCAATCATGTGACCACAGGGACACTGTGACAGTGGTTAAGTATGAAGGCCAGTCATAAAGTTATTTTTTCAACACTGATGTAACTTTGAACGGTCGCTAAACAGGACAGTTGTTAAGCAAGGACAATCTGTAATACGTACAACTTGTGTAAATGCCTTGCTTTCATTTCTAGTCCCTGAAAACTTTAATAATTCTTTCCCTTTTTTGTGTGCAAGTAACTTTAATAAAGAAATGGATGATTTGAACCCTGTAATAGAACCGTTGGTGCTGTGTTGATGGTACTATTGTATCCTTTCCTTAATGTCCCTGGCACATATGCTCCAGACAATGAATGGTTCATCCGGACTATGAATGCAGTGTTTTCTGTAGGAGGAGATAAAATGCATCCTGACATTCTAAACAGTTTCTTGCGACTTCTTGCTGAAGGTGAGCAAACTATGCATGAAAATGATGCGATCCCATTATTAAAAAAATAATAATAAAGGAATAGCCATTTCCAACAATTAAAAAAAAAGCTGGGATGTTTTTCTTAGGCTTTGAAGATGAAAAGGAAGACCTTCAGCTGCGGTTTCACGCTGTCCAATCTTACCTGTCGTTATTAGAGGATGAAAATGCAGTTTATCCACAGAAATTTCTTCAAGTGATGAGTTGGGTAAGAAAAAACATTTAAACCAAGAAAGATGAGACTGTTTCAACATGGGTAAAATCTGAGTATAAATAGACAATTAAATCTTGGAGGATTGAATTTTAATTGTATTGTACACAAATCTAGATGGATTTAGAGTATTTGGAGAAATTATTATATATGGGTAGCAATGCAAGAATACATAAGAATGACTCTCTCCTTTGTGTGATTCAGATGGAACTTTAGTTATGACATCATTATCACTGCTTGATGTAACCACAGATAAAATTACTACCTAAAAGGATCCAATTTGGGTTCCAAATTGTATTACTTAATTTCATTTGTCTATATACTTAATTATAAAAAAAACCCAAACCAAGCACACCAGATTTAAAACATTATTTTTTTGCCTTTCAATTAAGATCATATCATTAAGAAACCAAATTTTGAGTAGATAAATAATGTTGAATTCTCTGACAGTAATAAATTAATATTTTTTATTGCAAACTTATTAAAAACTTATTAAAAACAGTTTTGGATTTTGCTCCTCTTCTTTCATTCTTTGATCATTCTATTTTTAAGTGTGAGGGTAAATACATTCAGTATAAGCAACAAGAAAACAGAGTATTAGAAACAATTGAAGATGAAAATCCTGTTATTATTGAACTTTTGGCTTTAAGTGACTGAAGTCCAGTCATTCCTTTTACCTATGTCTCATTGACCACAATCATTAACAACTTTTTAAGAAGTACGTCTATTTCAGGTAATAGAAAGTAAATCTTGTCAATGTTGCTCTTGCATTCCGTACGGTAGTTTCTTAAACTTGGGAAGATTCACAATTAGAATTTCCAATCGCATTGGAATATTGTGCTGTAAAATTATTTTCTACTATTGAGTAATCTTGATGTTTTAATTTGCTCCTGACAGGTATTAGGGGAGTACAGTTACCTCCTGCAAGATGTGGATCCTGAAGTTGTTTTAGCAAGTTTGTATCGGATCCTTAAAAACAATGCCACTTCTGAAACCAAAGCTTGGATTATGGCTGCATTTTCTAAAATAGCTTCTCATACCACTTGTTCAAAGACAGTTGAGACATTTCTCTTGGAATTCAGTACATCTCTGGATACCAGCATGAGACAGCATGCATTTGAATTAAAATATCTCTACGAAGATAAAGAATTGATGAAGAGGTTGTTTCCACTTGATGCGAGTTGTAAGAACATTGTGGTGAGTTTGTGATGATGATACCATATGTGTGATGGTATGTGGGAATGACCTTGGGAGACAGGAGGAAGAGCTGCAGACTAGGCAACAGTCAGATAAGAGGCAGCTGAGCCTGCAGAAGGAATGGGGGTGTGGTCTCAGAAGAGATCCTCCCTAGTTTCTTGGACTTAAATGCTAGGGGGGAGAGATGTACTTTCAGACTTGCAAGATTCTGTTAATGTAACCTTACAGTAAAGTTAGAGCTAATACTCCTGAGTGTGCTTCTTGTCTGAACTACCTTGGAGGGCTGACAACTGTTTGGGCATCACTGCCACTTATTTCTCAGGAATTAAGGACTTCTTCTGAAAACACTTGGAAGAGGAGGGTTGTGTTTTTAAAATTTGCACAGCTGTAAACAGAAGATCTAGGATAGACATTGTACTTGGAATGGTGCAGAGATTGTTTTCCATAGTAATAAAATCTAATTCCAGGCTTATGCATTTAACTTCTTGTTGAGGGCATCTGATTCCAATTAGCTTCTTGCAAGGACCTCAACTTACCTTTATACCATCAGAACAACATGTTGTGAATGAGTAATGTGATCTAGTATGTCTGCAAGTCTACTGAAAATAAAATCCAGAATTACTCATCTCTAGTTTATCAGTTAGTTATTATAAATTATTAAGTAGTGTGTATAGAATTATAAGGAACAAGCTGTTCTTAAAAAATACAGTATGATGTTTCCTTTCTGCAGTGAGCTTTTAAAGCCAAAGATCTTAAGCTTTCTGTTTGTGCTTTCTAATGTTGTTTACCATAGTATGCCCCACTGAGAAGTCCTTGTCTTATGCAAACTGCAAACTGGTTCCTTTAAAAATGTATAATAATCTTCAATCCATCTCTGATTCAATACAGGTTGATGCTTCCTTATCTTTCTTAGATGGGTTCGTTGCTGAAGGACTGGACCGGGGTGCATTACCATATAAACCTCATCACCAAAGACAGGAAGAGAAACTGTCCCAGGAAAAAGGTGATTCATTTATTACAGGGAAAAATCAATGTCCTGAATCACCTAACCAAATACTTTTTCCAAGCTTTTGCAGCAGACATCATGTTCTGGCTTGACATCCATGTCAGATTTAGAAATGGGTAAAAGTGTTAAATCTTTCATGTTTTGCCATTAAATTCTGTGCCGCCCCCTCTCTTTTTGCAGCCCTGCGACCATACTGCTGAATTTTGGCAATGTGGTTCCCTGTCCTTAGAGGTGGACAATCACACAAACCTGTAATGTAACCTGCAATATTCTCTGTAGATCAGTGTTTCTCAACCTTAGGAACTTTAAGGTATGTGGACTTCCACTCCCAGAATTCCCCAGCCAGCATGCTGGCGGGGGAATTCTGGGAGTAGAAGTCCACATAACTTAAAGTTGCCAAGGTTGAGAAACACTGCTGTAGAAGCTGGATCATTATCCTTCAGTGGAGTAGCAGTGGACATTACAAAATACAAAGGGCATTGAACTGTGTTTGAAACAATGTGGATGTAAAGTGCTCCGTGGTGAACTTGAATTGGAATTTCACACTGAGAGTTTATATCTTTTCCTTTAACAATGGGAAATTGTTTCCTTACATTATGTCATCTCTCGTATTTATGTGATAGATGGAACAAAGAATAACTGTATATCTTCTACTGTAGGCGTATGGCTAACATTCAAAGGTGAATCATGCCTTTGCTGAATTCTTTCAGTAGAGATGAGTTATATGACTTGAAAAGAATTTAAAAAGACAAACCCAAACGCCACCCCTTCCAGGAATGATTCGTAATATCTAGATGGGCTGCTGAATGTGGAATATTCTTGTCGGAAACTTCCTGTCATCCATGGAACTGCCTGTCATCCTTGTGATCCGTACTAACCTTGCCTTCAACCTGATAATTGTTTTTTTCTCTTTGCAGCTCTGAACTTTGAACCCTACGGAGAATCACTTTCTCAGAGTTTCCCTTTATCCAGAATTACTGGCAGACAGTCTCCAACGGGGCTTTCTTTGGGCTCAGATAATAGTGCTGAGAAAGGACAGAAAGAGTAAGTCTGCTTGTCTCTTCAGCAAAAACTTCTAAAATGCAGCCTGCCCTCGGTTCCTCTCTTGCTACACAATGGTTTGGCCAGCAAACTGTCAGAGCTCGGGAAAACAAAAATGCAATGTCACCGGTAATACTTGACTGCAAAGCTGACTTTTGTCATACTGGGTTAAGCAAATTGCACTAACTCCCCTCCTCTCTCTGCTTTATTTATTGTTATAATAAAATACAGTGATTGCCATTTTTGAGCAGCAACTTGTCTGTGACTCGGTCTCTAAATGTCATTTATGTGGATTAGCTCTCTCCCCCATCTGCAAACTGATATCAACCTGTTTGTTTATTTTATTGATAAAACTCCTGGTTCTGAGTGGTTTGCCTTACTGAGAAAAACAAAGGCACTTGATAGGTCCCACTCTTTGGCTGGCTCATCCTTGTTAAGAAGCCCCCCCAGATTATTTACTGGGTTCGCATATAACCCTATGCTGTGGTTTGTTGCAAAACCCACCACTGTTTGGATTCTGCCGTGGTCGCTAAACCATAAATGATGACTTAACAGACCGTAACAGTTGGGTTTACACAACACTCTAAGCCAAAACCAAGTGATATTATGGCTTAGCAAGGTAGGTGAACCCAACAGCTTGTGTGCAGTTTCTTCTGCTAACAGATGCCTGAGAGATTAGTATCTCGCACCTGCGTGTTGCTCTTTGAAAAGGGAATGCGTCCCTGGGCACAGTCAGCATGGAAGTGCAAGATTGTAATCTCTGTGGGTTAGTACAGAAAACTGACTTCAGGGTTTGGAGGGAAAAGACATAACTGAGGGCCTGGCTTTTCTTTTCATGGACAGCCCCATAACCACGTGGACAGATGCAAGAGGGATGGACGCATTGCTTACTCCCCACTGAGTGATTTATTAAATCCAGCGGTGAGGCATCTCATCCCACCTAGCAACTCCAGATGCTCTTCAGAAGTGCCTGCTGGGCCCCGCACTAACCTTTTTCCCACTGTCATGTCTTTAGGAACAGTCTGAAGCTTGAGGGTGTAAGGAAGTTGTGGGGCAAAGAAGGCTACCTCCCCCAAAAGAAAAACCAAGTAGAAGAAGAAGAAAGCATCCAGGCCGTTCTGCCGGGCAGCCCATTTGTAGAGCCTGTTGTTAATAGTTTTCCATTGCAACCTAAGCAAGAAATGACGGACCTGGCAGAAGGGATGAAGGAGAAGCAGCAGCTGGCTTCAGCACTCTTTGTCGGCCTAGGATCACAGAGCAACATCAGTCTGGTATGATGGCTAAATTGAAGCTTAATATGCATGGCACGTTTTTAGGATTCCCCCCCCCTTCCCAACCCCTACTACTTTGAATGAGATAGTGCATTCAAACTTAACCTTATACTGAAATCGTATTTTGATCCCACTTTTTTCTGTCTTTTTAAGTTGGGCAAAGGAGACCCCGCCGCTCAGAAGTTTACGAGGAAATTGAAAACAAACGAAGCCCCCGACAATGAGAGTTCACTTGGTTTGGAAAGCACAGCTAGCGCTTCCCTATTTCCGGAAGCGTTAACTGGGAACAAGGACCCTTTTGTAAACAATGGACATCTAAGGCTCAGGAAAGCTTCACTAAGTTCTGCTGAAACTTCTGAATCAAAAATGGTGCTCGATCGCTCCCATTCGTTGCCCGAAGGTGGGTTGAATGAGAAGCCTCTGGATCACCGACTTTCCCCGCCTTCTTCGCTTAGCCATGGCCATATGGACATCTTTCATCCTTCTCCAAACGCTCCCGCTGTCGTTCAAAAGCAAGTCTCCGTGACCCCTTCTTTACCAGAAGAAGCAGCCAAACATCCTCATTCAGAAATTTCAGAACTCTGTGGCAACGAATCCCTGCTTTTATATTTTTCTAAAGTCTGGAAAGAGGACAGTCTTCTGCTTTTTTTATTTCTTGCCAATAGAAGCCCTTCCATTCTTAAAGATGTCAGTCTGGAATTTCAACACGTGGAACATTTTAAGGTAACTGTTTTATCACCGGTTTTGCCTTTTCTGCTATAGTACTGGCTTGGTGGTGATCAAATAAAACATCTTTAACCCGTGTTTTTTTTTTCTTCTTTTTTTGTTGAAGATGGTAGAAAGTCTTGGCTGCCAACTTGCTGTAATAGAAAGTAAAAATATAGAAAGCTTCCAGATGTATGTAGAGATGGAGGAACCCTGCTCATCAGGAAAAATCTTTGGTTGCGTTAGTTATCTGCTAGAATTGGATGTACATCTCCAATTTTCTATATCTTTAGAGCTGTTGGATTTTATCAGGTAACTGTATAAAATAATTTTCTTAATAAATACTTATGAAGTGCAAACTAGAGCTAATTAGATTTATTTGCTTGGAAAGCCTCTCTCCCATAGCTGGTTTTTCTTCTTTTGTTTCTCCTCCTCCCCTTTTCCCCACCTTTTCCTAAGCTTTTTACTATTGGAAAACTTTGAATGCTTTCAAGGTTGTCAGTCCCCAAACAGGGACACATCAAGATTGAACAGGCAACTTGTAACCGGCATGTCTATACTTGTAATGTAATGGGGGATTTCAATCTGGGTGCATTATTCCCTTGTCTCCTTTTCATGAAATCTTTCTTAGCCTGACTGTCTTGGCTGCAGGTCCTTTGAAAATTTAGAACAATGCATGGACAGGTTGTCTTTCAATAGAAGTTTTAAAAGGGCATGGTAAATTAATTAGTTAAATCAATGGAAATTGTTATTGCCACCCACTCTATTAGACCAATATTTTTTCTTTCCTCATTTCTATCGGCAACCTGGGTTTCAGACCAATGAAGATGACCACGGATGAATATGGAAAACTGTGGCTCTCCATTTCAAATGAAGTCAAACAAAACCTAAAGGTGACACCTTTTCAAGGAGCTCTGCCAGTGATGCTAGACACCTTTCAGCAAAAACTGAAACTACATATTGTTGATATCATAGGTATGTAGCTTAAGATTGCTTCCAATTCATGACATGTATGATCCTGAAATTCTAGGTTAATACCAGTAGGTTAAAACATGTGGAATGATCTGGCTGTTGATGGAGCCAGGTGAAGCTACTTCTCTAAAGCAGCTGGAAACCATTTGGGTTTTTCTCAGAAATTTGGACCACCTCTAGGAGTTTCAAGAACATGGATATACAGACAAGATGTCTGTAGTTATTTTCTACTTCCCCCAAGTTCTCAATGTAGGGAAAATGTTCAATAATTGTGTGTCCCCCTCCCCTTCTTACATCCAGACTGAAACTTCAGGTGGTGCCAATTGAACAGGAATTAGAACCAGCTGTTTCCCCAGTCCTAGTTGTTGGAGAAAAAAAAAGAAGAGGATGTTTTGGGAAATGAAAGTCTTTTAATCCAGCTGCAGCTAGCAGTATTCATAAAGCATAATGGCTAGGATCCAAAAAACAAAAACAAAAATCCACCTATGAGACACACAGGTGTTGGAAATTCCCACAGGGAATCTGTGACATTTTCTCTTTGAATGACAAACCCACATGCATCACCAAATTTCTTTAGAAATAGCGCCCTTCAAGAGCTTTGCGGGGCAACACCTTTGTGAATTTTGTAGCTTTTCTCACTGTTCTTAAACATCTCCCTGATGTTGTATGAGAAAAACATCAGGACATAACATGCACCCATGGCTTTCCAAAGTTAGAATGTCAACTTGAGATTTAATACAATTATTTCATGAAAGAGGATTATTTGCAATGATTGTGCCATAAAAGGAGCAGAATATTAAGAACTTTCAAAATGCCTTCTTTAGGAAATGAGGGAATAGCAGCTTGTCAACTGCTTCCGTCAATCCCGTGTCTTCTCCACTGCCGCCTCCATGCTGGGATGTTGGTCTTGTGGTTCAGGTCGCCTTGCTCTGCGCTACCAGACTGTTTACTGTATCAGTGTCAGAAGGTGATGGAAGAATCCTGAAAACCACAATTTCTCCTTTTCTGACTGGTATGAAGGAAGGGTGTGGTTTTGCCTAGGGGTTTACCAAAGCCAACTCCTGTACTGCGTGGAGATGTGTTTTGGCATCAGTGTGCCTCTCCTTCCAGTGGGGGAAAAAAACCATGTCAGTCCAACATGGACAAGGCGGTAAGATATGGGTAGCTGAATAAGTAATGTTGTGCAAGCCACACATTTTCTATTATGTATTTGTATAACTCACAGCAGATTATTAGTAGGATCAGGTACTTGAATTACTCAATCATTACACTCCATAGTGCAGAGAACTGTCTTAAGCTCTGTCTACTTTGGTTAAGTTCTTGAAGTAGCATCTTAAGCACCAATGTTGTAAAAACAACCTGCGGATCATCAAAATGCAGGGATAATCTTCATAAGTTTATCCATGATTGCCTCATAATTACACGTCATGGCTGGGTCATGGCACTGCGCAAAAGTTCTTGACTTGGCACTGGTCACCGTTGATTGTACCTCAACAAAAGGTTTGGATATCAGAGCTGATGCCTAGTTTTGTTTTTGTGATCAAGGAACTGCTTCTTGCAAATGCAGCTTGAGATGGGCAATGTGACTCTAGCTTGCCAAATTGCTATACTTTCGCTGCACTTTGGGGTTGATATCTGAAGTGCAGTGTCTCTAGCAGAATTAAAAGAACTTCAGCGTTGGGGTTTAAAAATCCCGGGTATGCAATACAAAGAGTTTCTGTAGTTTTTGCATGAACTTCCAGATCTTCTGACTTGGTGAGCTGTCCCTCCTCATCTTCCTGCCACAGTCACCTTTGACCATGGTGAAAATGTAACATAAGTATATTTTCTTTTATAAGAAAAGATGACCTTGGAAGGACCCCGTGATTTGTTGCCCACACCCAAGTGTTGCTCAGATAGCATCTTCTTTTGATATCTGATCATCTGATAATATGCTTTTGCTTGTTTGTATCATTTTGGTTTCAGTTTGTGACTTCAACATAGTTGTTCCCACTGTATCTACTTTCTGGGGCAGGTCCATCATAGGTCTTTGGATTCTGGAGATAAAACTGGAGATCATTTAAAAAAAACCTGCACTCACTTCATCTACCTCTTATGTATCAGGAATAGTTTGTGTGAAGATGTTGATCCCCTTGGATAGGAGGGAGAGTGAAATCTTCACACTGTCAGAGCAATCAAGTGGGTTTATTTGCTGAAAGGGTAGAAAATGAGGCAGAATATCTCCCCGCTCCTCCCATTTCTTTTTTATCTACTCTAATACTCTTTGGTGTTGCAGCAGAAGGGAACTCTCAGCTTTTCCATACTGGTTGTGGTACCCCTCTGTGATTTTTGGTGAAAAGGTACAGTCTGTCCAGCAAAATTGGGTTTACAGCACATCACCAGATTGTCCTGTACACACAAGTAAGCAAAAATCCAAAGCCGCAGTGACTTTCTGAGCTGCAGCCAGAGTTCCCAACTCTCCTGGTCGACGGTAAGGATAAGTAGAAACACAGCCAGTGTTTCAATCTGTTTGCCAATGGATGATTTAGATCTTTTTGCCCATTGGAAAACTTCATCCCAAAGTGCAACCAGCATACCAGGAGACTCATAAGACTTGTTTAAGTTTTTAATCATGGCGCTGGATGATCGTGGTGTTAAGGCAGGGTTGGGGGTTGGTTATTTATTTATTAAATAAATCTCTGATTAGATACGAACAGGCATTGTAAAATGACTGTTTCGTGGGAGAACTATACGTAGGAAAACAGAATTTAAAACATTGATGTCTAATGACAAGTATGCACTGATCCATACCACACATAATCTTGCCTGCAGAGCAGGTGGCAGGAGGATTTTTGCGGTGAACTTTTAAGTTATAGCCATTTATTTATGGATATTTAACAGTCTTAGAATCAGGTTGACAATAGTGTTATATTAATAGATGTATTTAAATCTGTTAAATCATTCCAAAAATGATTCAGAGCAGCTCTCAACTAAAAAAAGGAGTAACAATATTTACTTTCATTTGCCTCTTTACTCCAGGACTGTGGGTCTAATGATCACACAGACCACCACAAAACCATCTTGGTTTCTCCAAGACACTGGTATGTAGGCTGGATTCACACATACTCAGCTATAGTGATTTGTTTAGTTTTGGTTTAGTGTTGAGTATGGGCACAGTAATTAATCTTGGTTAAAACAAATATGGCTTAGGCCAGTGATGGCAAACCTATGACATGAGTGTCAAAGGTGATATGGCACAACATTTTGGGTGACACGCCAGCATTCACCAACACCGGACAACTCTTCTCCCTGGTTGAGTTACCAAAGAAACTGAGTTTGTTTTACTCATATTTCATTTTTGTAATTATTTGACATTTCTTTATACATAGAGCATAGCACCACACAATTGAACTGTATTTTTTTTTAAATAAACGAATATGTAAATAATTGTTTCTCATTTGTTGGGGGGCGTGTTGTGACATGTCAGCAGGGTCAAGTTAGGCATTTTCTGAATTTTTGGCACGCCGAGCCCAAAAGGTTCGCCATCACTGGCTTAGGCCATGTTCAAACTTACTGACAGGAAATGGAGGCCTATGGAACTGTGATTCTGAGGCAATGATCAGTAATATAAAATTGGACTCTCCAATCTTTCTGCTGCCAGCTTTGTGTTCCCTGCCTAAGGAGACTTCAGTGGTTCCTGATTCTTGATAGAAAAGGTACCAGTGACGTTGAGGTTATATTCCGAAGTCTAGAAACCATCGCCTTTCTGGGCCAGAAGGATCTCTGTCCTGTAATCATCTTTTTTTAAGACACGGATGACCACTGGAGGTGAAAAGGTGTGCAATGTTGTTTGGTCAAATGCTGTTCAGTAATTTTGGGCAGCAGTCAAGGCAAGAAACGTGTCCTCCAACATTATTCTTGACTCTCCTTGCTTGTCTTCCTTGGACTGAAAGAGGCAGAGTTGCACTGAGCAACCATTGCACCAAGAGGCTTGAATGTTTGGCCAGCATAATCACACTTTCGATCCTTCCTTTCTCCCAACCCCCTTTTTTCAAAATAAAGCAATTGCTTCATTGGCGGTATGACTTTTTCCCCAGCTCTGCAGTTTTGAGCTGAACAATTAGGGTTGCTTGTGTGTTGCTGGCTTCGGCAGCAGCTGTTGGACTGTGTAGCTCCTGATGGTTTATGGTTGGCCAACACTCTTGGAATCATGAAAGGATTCAAACTGGCTCTTCTCCTGCTTGTTGAATGGTAAAGCTTTCTGTTTTATAAAATTTTAATTGCTTTTTAATTAATAACAAAAAAGGAAAACAACACACAAAAATAATAACACACGATCAAGGAGGAGGAGAAAAATAATTAAAAAGCGCTATTACCAAAAAACCCTGACAAAAATGCAACAGAAGAAATAAAAACTTCTCATAATATACCATAATAGTAAATAGTTACAAATGGATGTGAAGGCTTTCTTTTTGGCCCTTTGTCTGACGAGAACTTCGTTTAATGACTCTCCAAATTTCCTAGCGTTTACAAAGCAAACCCCCCAGCTAGCTATAATTTTGAATCCCAGTCTACATCCCAGTAGAAGTGGGCGTTTCCACAGAAGCCACATTAACCATGTTCCTGGCTGCTTCTAACGGACATGGCAGAAAGCTGCTTGGGGGGGCTGTGAATGGATGGTGATGGGAGTCCTCTCTGCAAGGCCCTTGGGGTTTTTTACTTGCAGCAGGCACATCTAGAGGCGGGACATGTTCATATCTGGACTAGGGAAAGGAAGATAAACCGCTTCCATATAGGAAAACCCTGGTGCCACTAGTAGCTTCCGAAAATCTCTGCGCAGACCCTACTGCGGTTGTACTTTGCTGGCTGAAGGGAAATCCCTCTCCTTTGTGTTACTTCCTGTTGTTCTAATTGACAAAGAGGAAGCCCCTTCAGGTTTGAAGATAGCTGGAATCCCCAAAGAGGTCTAGTTCTGCAGAATGGGGCAGGGGTTTGGCTCAGGACAGCCTGCCGACTGACTCCATTTGGAAGCCAGAAATGTCAAGGTTAAGTCACGTTTACAGAATTTTGTATCAATTCACTATGATGTAAAATGTTAATGGGTGTGAATTGTGGCCTGAACTTGATGGAAGGAAGGATGGCTTGCAAGGATAGAAGGGTGGAGAGGTGTAGCTATCGTTTTTTTCTTAACTTATGCCTTTAATTTCTTGTGCTTACCATGTCTTAGTCCCAATAACATTGCTTGTTCTGGAAGGCATACAATTATGGATATATATGTATGTGTACTTAATGGAAGAAGATTGTGTTGCTAAGTAGATTGCCAAGGTCCATGTAAAGCGCCCGAGAGAAAATAGTACATCTTCTGTGAACTGCACACAATTCTAACTGTAGCATATTCACCCTTTCCAAGTTCATAAATCTTCTCCCCTAAGAAAGTATCATGCAATTAACTAACAAAAGGATTGAATTTTCGTAGTTTTTTTTCTTCCTGGTTTTCAGTGTTGTACAAAGGAATGTTTTTAAAATGCACTAAAGAAGCGTGGTATTAAAATCATCTACAGAGACTATTGTATGTTCATGTTTACTATATGCCTTATGAATTAAAAAACAGGAGCTTAGAGGTTGAAAGAATTAATACACTGGAAATATTGTTTCCTTATGACTGTTAATGGTGTATCATCAGATTTAAAGGCTGTGACTATCTGTGAATCCAATATATTGTAAGAGTTTAGGAAAGCTATGATTTTTGGTCTATGCAGTATTTTTTTAACCACTTCTATCAAATGAGGCTTAACACCTTATAATAGGTAGGGGGCTTCTGGTCCTCCAGATCTTGCTCAACTACAACTCCCAGCATCCTTCACTGTTGTTTGCAGTTGTTGAGCATCTTTGGAAGCTGAGAAGTTTCCTACCCACCTTCTGACACTAAAGAGCTATTCCGTCTGCACACTGCAGATTCTGTTGTCCATTTTTGTTCCAAATGCTTAATTTTACTACTTCTGTCAAGTATGTAGAATTTAACTGAACAAAGCTTGGAGGGGCTTAATGGGTATTCCTTATTTGTACCCCTGGTACTTCCTTTTTATTTTCAAACCGTCTGCAGAAGTGGTTTCTTACCGTTCTTATTACCATGTAACTTTAATTAACTGCAGCGTAATAAATTATCCTGCTGCACTAAACAACTGTTGTGTATCTGTCACTGGGCCGTTTATAATATCAGAATGCCATGGTGTAATGTAAAATCTAGTCATGCTTAAATGATCATTTTAACTCCAGGTATTCAAATGTGGGCACACTACCCAACTGGCTTAAACTTGCAGTACCTGTATCTGCTGGGAGCGGCATAAGGAATAATCAAAATAGCGCAGGTTGGAAAAGAAAGAGTCATCATCTTATTAGTTATATTGTTCACACTAACTAGGTGTGACAGAGTGATCATCCAGTCCTTGGATAGCTAGTTTGTCATCCCACCCTGTCCTGAATCATTCTAATCATGAACCAAATATGACCTCCAGATGCCCGGAGACCACATAGCCAGGAGTTCTTGGAGTTGCAATCCCAATGCATCTGGAGGGCACCAAGCAGCAGAAGACCGATGTGAGCAGTGCTGTGCTAGAGGGATAAAAGTTACAATAGCAATGAATAGAATCCCAAAGGACAAAGACCATTTCGTCACAAATCATTTAATGTATAATTTATGATAAGGAAACACTACGTCTGACTCCAACACTATTGATATTTGGGAACTGATGGTTTTACATAGTAACCCCACCAATATAAAAGTAAACACATTGAACATACAGGGTAGAACCAGAGTGGGAAATACATAAATACTCCCTATGTTTAAGGCTACTCAAGTCTTTTATAAATATAAATGGCAAGACATTTGACTCCTTAAAAAAATAGTCCAAGTTTGAATACCAATGTATGCAAGAGGTAACACGCCTGGCTGGCTGAAAATAATTGGATGGGTCTGGCCACAGTGAGTAACTTAAGAGTTTTGCTCAACATTTAGTAGATACAGACAACTCTGGGCAATTTCCAGAGAAGGTGCTTGTACATTTGAAAGACTCGGGTGCTAATTTTCTGTTCCAACTGATAAGGACAAACTCTGACTAATTTGAAACAAGGCAGAATAGACCCAGTTTTTGATTCAGGCTTGTTAAATCATGTTTTAAGCCATCTTTTGTCCTATGTGGGTATAATGGCTACACTGGCACAGATGATTAAGCAAGCATTATGCAGAAACATGGCTGACCATGAACAGGTATGTAACCTGATTAACTTCTATTAAGTCACTTTCTGCAAGATGAAGCAGTTAAATAAATCTTCCCCTGCTTTCATGCAATTACAGTATTACCAGGTGAAATGGGAAAATGGGCAACCATCATTGCGGTCTGTATGGCATTGCCTCATAGGCTTGACTCACAACTGCTACTCTGCAAATACTCTGTTACATCCTGTAGTAACATTTCTAACGGGACCAATGTTTTTGATGTTTTTTTTTCAATAATACACCATCAACTCTTCACGTAAACGTTTTGCTGTACACATGTGTCAATTTCTTAAAAGGAAATTGTGAACCCATAAGCCACAGACCAGAATTATATACTTTTTTTGGGGGGGGGTCATAAAAGGTGGGAAAACTCAAGCAAATATATCTCCAAGGAGCTGGTAAAAAATTCCTTGTGTTGATTCCTTGTGATTACATGGGCACCACCAAGTACATTTCTGGCCCAGCATGGAAGTGGTCTGCTTTGCCCATTTATGTCAGCAGATCTCGCTCCTGGCGACCTGCTGCTCTTCTCTCTGCTGTCTTCCCCTGCATACCACTCAAGGTGTCTACCACTCATAGACTGTCCATTCTTCCCCTGCTGACTCTCCAAGCAAGCAAAGAACAGTTCTGATAGAACAACGATGGGATGATAGAAGGCTAGAAGGAGGTCTACCATACCTGGAGCCACTGTTGCATTTCAGAGCGTTCCTTGTTGCAACTGAGTATGAAAGGGCCTCCTTGGCCCAGTATCAGTTTCTACCTTCCTCTGCTCTAGAACCAAACCTTGTTCACTTTGGTACTAACTACAGCAGTGGGTAAGGACTTTACCAATATGGAATGAACCTTTTTTTAATAGCTCCTCTTTAAGAGTCTTTAGGTCATACTTCACTAAGAGAATCATGCCAATTTTCCCATTATTCTCAGTGGAATACTATACCCCTTAAAAGCAATCTTGGTTTGTGCTTTGAGTTTTGTCCTTGTTTCTAGCATCTAGAGCAGTGTTTCTCAACCTTGGCAACTTGAAGACGTGTGGACTTCAACGCCCAGAATTCCCCAGGGAATTCTGGGCATTGAAGTCCACACGTCTTCAAGTTGCCAAGGTAGAGAAACACTGCTCTAGAGTTTCTCATTTTTGTCTTCAGTTTGGATTATGTATAAAGCAGAAGATTTTTTGTTTAAAACAAAGTTGAGAGCTCACTCTTTCGCCTCATAGTTTTCTTCTACAATGAAAATGTAGGCAGTTTTATTTGCTCTTTGAAATGGATCTTCAGGTTTATTTTTGCACTGCTAAATTCCAACTACAATAATATGTGTAATTTCTTTAGCATTGTAAACTCTTCTCTGTACTAAAATGTTCAGTTTTATTTGCTGGCTGAAGTACATCTCACTTCTGATGGCTTTTCATTGCAAACTGATGGCAAATGTTCCAGAATAAAGGTATTTTGTTACCAAGATATTTTCTCGAGGGGTTATATAAAAGAAGCAGGCTCTTGTATTCCTTTCCCAACTCGGTTTGCATCTCTTGATCGATCTGTTTTTTAAAAATTTTCTAAAGTCAATTTTCAGAGGACTTTCTCATCAAGTAGTTTGTTGATTCCATCGCAGATCTTTTTGAGGTGTGGACGACATTCCCCATCAAGGCTATAGAGAGCAGTGAGGAAGTCAACAGCTGCAAAGTGATCAAAGACGTGATTGATCCGGGCATGAGACCTGGCTGTCAGGTGCCGCTCTACGAGTTCATGCACAAGGTCTTTGCACTCCTTCAAGAGTCCTGAAAGAACATTCTTATCAAACGTGTACTCCACCTCGTAAAAACTGACCACAGTCATGGCGGCTTGATTCAGCTTCTTGCGGAACTTCTCAACGATCTCCAGCTCGTCCGCATTGAACTGGTTGTTTCGGTAGAGAATCCCGATCTTGATGGCGACTTTGATCAAGTCTTTCATAATTTTGTGTGCTTCTTTCTTGTTTTTCATGTGCTCGATGGTCACTTTGTATAACTCATCAAAGATCTCACTACTGGTGTCGTCAATCAGCATGTTGGCCATTGTCTTGCTAGCCATCTTGCTCAAAATCTTTTTCTGGGCTTGTAAAGCAAGACTCTTGGAACTAAAATGATCAGGACCTAAAAGAAACAACAGGGGCAACAGGAAGATAAACAGGAAAGTAAACAAAGAAAAAGATATTAACTACAAATCATTTGTAATGAATCTCATAATTTAACATAAGTGCTGTTACCTTTGTTTCATTTTTTTGTTATTAAACTAGGAAAAGAAAGCTATTCATCTACCAAATATTATCAAATATTCATTTTAACATATTTTCACAATCAGATAAAAATTATAATCTCATAATGTGGATGGGCAGAAAGAAAGTGCTGAACTGGAAGAAAAAATTCTTATCAGGTACAAAACGACTTAGTCAAATTTGCCCTGCCGCTGATGGTTATCTACAAAATATGACATTTTATAGATGTTTGAGAGATTGGTTCCTTTGAACATGCTACTGGTAGAGACCTAAGAGTGTGACCTTTTGATATCAGTATCCAACTCATGGGATTATGTTTTATAAAAGGTTTAGCCTTTCAGTTTTGTTTGATCTTCTTCTGGACTTAACTCCTCCTTCTCCAGCTATCTCTGCTTCCTATGCTTTAATGCTATTATGCTCCTGGCAATCTGTGTTGTTGCTAGGAGTCGAAAATGACTTGGTGGCACATAATCAATCAATCAATCAATGCTCTTGGTAGTTTACTATATGAGTAATATCATTATATAATTTTGAATGGCTGCAGGGTTCCTTTATTAAGGCCTAAATCTGGAATTAAAACATTCTGTACATGTGTTAATGAATGTCAATACAACAAAATATACAGCAGGGCACCACCCCTTTCTGAAGCACCCTCCTTCTCTGAGACCTGGTTAAGTGAATAAAGGTGTATCAGAAGTCAGTATCATCTGGGGATTTCACAACAGCGGGCAAGCTTTTGAGTTCTTGAAAATATTTCAGTAGACAGAATGATAAAAAAGGCAAAGTGGGGAGGAAGAAGAGGAAAAAGGCCCGATGTTCAAGTTAGAAGTCTGCTTTTCATAACAGGCTTGCCATGAGAAATACTGGACATTTAAATTACACCAGATAGCTCTGTATTGCACCAAGGACCCTGCTGGAAGAAAAAGAAAACTAATTCTAGCCAACCCAATGTGTGAAAACAGAAAAATCAGCTGTTGACTTCAGCCAACCTCTCTTCTTAGGCAAAGCACACAGGTAATCTGGTAGGCAGAAAATGTAAGGAAACATCTGTGATCAGCGTCCCGAGACAATGACTAACTCATATCTCATATCTTGATTTTGATTCCTATCTCAGCTGATAGGCTTGATTTTGTGGGAGCCTAACTCCTCTGGTTTATAAACCATGGTTTATGGCTTAGCTTGTCTGAACCCAGCCAATTCAGCAAACCACGCTTTAGCCTAGTCTACACAGGGAGACTTTGGTTGAGGCAGCTCCTTATTTCTTAATATGAAATCCCAGGACTTTCATCAACCAGCACCCAAGCCAACCTAGTTACTTTTACTGTCACTGGTCAACTAGTGCCCTCTGACCATTTCTTAATCTGCACACTAGAAGACACGGCGTACCTTACCATTCCAGAATTTGGCATAGCCAGCGGACGCTTAAAAAACGATCGGCGAATGATTGCAGCTAGCAACAGAGCTATTTTGTAAAACATTCTCTGCTTATGTTCTCCCTCTTTTCCATGGCAATCAGAAGCCACCAATAGTCCATATATGGGCAGAAATGAAAATCAAACTGGTTGTACTTGGCTAACCTTGCGTAGGGTTGAGGGGGAAGCATACAGAGGCTTTTCAAGCCATATGGTATCCCCCCCTCCTTTTCAGAAAAGCAGGATAAATAGTAGGTGGTGAGAATTGGCTATGCAAAGCCAGTGAAAGCTGTCAGATTCTTTGCTATGTCCAAGTCTGCTTCAAAGAGATGCCCGTTTTGGTCACTGGGAGACACTGTTGCTTTGTGCTTCAGTGGCAGGGAGCCATGTTTCATCTGTGGGGAAAAATACCGACAGCCACAAAATAGGGAACTGCAGGGCCAAGCAAATGTCACAAAGCGGGAGTCACGCTCTTTGAGTTTCACATTGGAGAACTTGCAACCTGGCCGATGTTGCTAAAGTGGAACTTTCACTAACCGCAGAACACATGGCCCTTTTTTAAAAAACAGATATGAATGTCCCAAAGTAAAATCACTTCCTCGTGAGATGGGCTGTGTCCAAATCTGGATGGATGGATGGATGGATGGATGGATGGATGGATGGATGGATGGATGGATAAATAGGCATGGGAGTTTATTTAGACCAGGGTCCTTGAAGAGGATACCTGGTTTTTCTTAAATTTTTTTGCACCCTTGCTCTGGGTGCTAATCTGAATTTAGACCTCCTGGTACAGTATTTTGCATTAAAAAAATACTTCCCATTGTTTACTAATAATAATGATCATGCTTATCATCTGGATAGTTTCTTTGTAATTACTGAGTAGGGTTTGTAGAAGTCATTTTTCTAGCTCTACCTGGAAACCCCAGGGCTTGAACCCAGGTCCCCAGTGGAAACAAGCACAGAAAATCACTAAGCTGCATCCTGTTCTAAAACATTAAAGAGGACCCCCAAAGCAGGGATCTCAGACCAGGAGTCCATGGACCCCTTTATGTTCTGTGGCCCACAAAAGTACATGCTAAGTGCTGAGTAGGTTGCCAGCAAGGTCAGGGTGCCAAGCACCACGTAAAACACACAGGCTGGACTATGAAAAATGTTCCAGAAGAGGAGTCTCCTTCTGGTAGTGGCCGAACGAGTTATCTCACCCACCCTGGTGGATCTTCTACTCTACCCATTCTCACACTCTGGGATGGACACTGCTCAGAGGCAGCACCAGATTCTCGAGGCAGGAGCAGCGGGAGATGAGCCTTGGCCAAGGAAGATGGGCCAAGAGGCTGGGACTGACCAGGAGATGAAGGAGGAGGTGGTCAAGGAGGGGGCCAAGCCAGACCATCCTGTTGCAAGAGTCTTTTTGCCAGGGAAAGGATGGGAAAGTGAACAAACAAGAAAAAGCTTTGTCCCAGCCAAAGAAAGGCCTCTGGGGAAACGATTAAAGGAAAGAAAGATCTCTCTGCTCCGTGTGAAGAGAGAGGAAAAAAAGCAGGATTTGGGCAGCTCGTAGAGGGTTGGGTTTCCTCAATTCTATCATCCTAGATATGATCTTGAGCAAATACTGTAGTATGTAACAACCCAATAATAAAACCATACATTATTTCGGTTTGGGTTGATGAAAAACACTGCTAGCTCAGTGGCCAAAGGGAAAGGGGTGTTTTTTTTTTAAAAATGAATATATATTTAACGGCATCCTCTAACACTTCATTTGAGGCATCTTAGAGTCGTTCGCATCCATGCCTGAAAAGACTTCAGTGTTGTGGCCTTCATGCTGACGATCTGGTTCTCCAGCGGCACTTGTGACAATTTGCGTTCGCCACCCCAGCCTGAGATTTTATCCCCTAAATTGAAATCACTTAAAACATCTCTTTTTAATCTCCCTTTTATAAGTGGATTTACTCCGGCCATTTCTTGAAGCTTCTTAAAGGGGCAGGAAAAAAAACAAAAGAAAGTTGACAAGGTCTTTTGTTCCCTTGCCCAGCTGAGAAACACTGCTTAGGGAATTCAAATGGGCCAATTCTGAGTTTTCTGATTTACTGCCTAAGAGTTTTAAAATAGCCCAAATATCTATTTGAATAAAGAGGGGGGGTCGCAGGTCGGGGCCGGGGGAGACCAGCACAGCTGATCCACTTCCTCTTCAGCACATTTTTAATAATCTAAACAATTGGGGAAACTATTTAAGATATAACACTAAAAATAGAAACTATTAATAAATGGGCATTTCAACAGCAAATGGGCATCTCCATTCATTTTGACAAGGGTCAAGATTCTCTCCCCCCCGCCCCCCCCCCCCATGTCCTTGCCTTACCATTTTTCTCCATGTTCTGAGAACTAGCTTGTCAACAACAGTCACGTCTCAGTTGAGGCCAACAGCCGTTTTGTTAAAGAAAAATAGACTGGAAGGGTAACAATTCACTTGGTAACTACTCTATGGGACAACCAGTCTAGGTAGTGGGTCCCAGGGTATTTATCTTTGGATTCACATGCCGTACCATGCCAAAATGTAGTTTGCTTATTTATGGCTTGGGGCAATGTGCAAAACCAGTCTCATGTTTTATAACCTGGTTTTATAGTTTAGTGCAGTGTTTCTCAACCTTGGCAACTTTAAGCTACGTGGACTTCAACTCCCAGATTTCTGGGAGCTGAAGTCCACCCAGCTCAAAGTTGCCAAGGTTGAGAAACACTGGTTTAGCATCTGGGGTAAAGTCAAGCAAGAGTGGCTTTTTCAAATGATATGGATCCTTAGCCTCTGATGTGGTTTTTAAAAAACCCCGATCCCCAAAAGGTTCCGATCAGGTGAAAAATTCTCATGATTCACGGAGTACTTAACTTTGCTGGGTCTAGATTCAAAAAGCCGAATGAATAGCACACCTCAGCTGACCTCCAAGGTTATGTAGGACTGTCCTGGCTGCCAGAGGAGTTGGTGGAAAAGATGAGAAATTGTGTTTAACACACATTGCTTTGGCAATTCTTCAATTCACTCTTCTAGCCCTGATTACACGACTCCGATACTTGTCCATAGCAACTGGCCAGGTGGATGGGGTGGGATCACACACTGCATTCAGCGATGGTTTGCTGAGTAAGCCCTCGTGGCCTAAATTAAACCATAAACTGTGTTTGCAAACCACAGTGAATGGATTAACATATGCCACTAAAGCCAAACCAAGCAAACGGCTTAGCCATGCAGAGAGAGTTCTCAGATGCCCCAATCTCCCCAAAGCCAGACTGGCCTTGAGAAAAACAGTCTTCATCAACCAAGTGCTCTTCCAACGCTGGTATTGAATTCTACAAGTGGAAGCCTAACAAATTTGGAATGCAAGAGGTTGGGGAAGACTGAACTTAACCTGGGACTGGAACACAAGACATCTCCTTATTTGGTACCACCAAATAGGATTTGCCTTATAATTAAAGCGGTCCCAAGTACTTACAGATTGGATTTGCTCACCTATAGTCAGATCAGATGCCACCTACAGCCAAGCCCAGGACTTATACAACATACTAAGCTGGCTTAATTTTAACGTTCATTAGAGCTTTTGTTATGGTTGGCTTATCCTGAGGCATGCTCTTATTTGGTAAGTTCATATTTTAATGCATTGTGTGAACCCAGAAAATTGTTTAGCTGAGTAATCAAGTTAAAGTTTTTTTCTAGCATGACTACCTGGAGGGTCAACAGATTTCAACTCTGCCTGTGTTAAGACCTTCAGTTCAATGGATCAGAAACAGCACAGCATATTCAGGGCTATTATTGATACAGGCACTGAGACTATAATTATAGATGGGACAGAAATGCTACAAAAGGTTCTTTAAATGGAACCTTCTTAAAATATTTTCCTCTCCCTTCCCATATCATAAATTCAGACTATGTGAGCATCTGTGAGATTCCCAAAATATTTTATCTCCAGATGGCTGAATAAAATGTACAAATTGTTACCGATTTTTTTTTCAGACAGGGGTTGTTCAGCTATCTTATCTGCATGTAAATATGGTTCTTATTCAACACAGGCACTACATGCATGCAGATATATAATGCATAAAACAGATCTTTGGTATCTGTTCCAAGATCCAAGGAAAATAAAACTTGAACCTTAGCTACTAAATGCTGCAGCTGAATTAATAACTAGATTTGTGGACATCTTTGATTTTGGAAGACAAAGACTGCTGTTTGCTTGTAGGAGACAGTGGGACCCCAAATAAATTCTGGGATATCTCCTTTTTTTATATAATAATTTTTATTAAAATATAAAGATAAAAAAGTAACACAAAGAAAAATATAAAAAGGACAAAGAAAAAATTAAAAGTGCAGAGAAAAAGAAAAAGAAAAAAATATAAGATATATAAAGAAATTACTTCCCCGTTCATCAAGACAAGTACAATTTCAGTAGCTTATCACCTTCTTTAACATTTCAGCAAAAGATGTCTTCTTCCCATATCTCATCTCTTATCCAGATACAAATTATAAAGCCTTATTGTTCAGTCCTAATCAGCAAACATCCATTAAGAATTATCAGAAATAACATATATATTTTAACCTTAGTCAAATAAATCAGTTTCATATTCCTTTCCCTTACTTTTAACACAGTAACTTATCCTTTTCTCTAAAAAAAACTATGAAAGAAATCTCTTCTTGCCATATCTTATCTCCTATCTATAAACAAATTTTTAGAGCCTCATCATTCGGACCTAATCAAGAAAAATCCATTAAGAGCTATCAGAAACAACAACATATTAAGCATCTTGATCTTTAATCCCTTCAAATAGTGTCCCACAAGTTGATTTCTTGCCATTTTCTGTCTCCTCTCAGAAACTCCTTCACAAGTTTAATACTCACCCGAAATAACATCTATATTTTAACCTTAATCAAATAAGCCAACTTTGGTAATCTCTTCCTTTCCTTTTAACACCATAGCTTATCATATTTTCTCTGAAAATACAACAAAGAAAATCTCTTCTTCCTCTATATTATCTATAAACAAATCTTTAAAGCCTTGTCATTCAGTCCTGGTTGAGAAAAACTCATTACGATCTACTAGAAAGGACATAATATATTTTAACCTTGATCAAATAAGCCAACATTATATTCCTTCTTTTTGCTTTTAAAAATCTTGATGTTTACTCCCTTTAAATAGTGTCCCCAAAGCTGATTTCTTTTCATTTTCACTTTGTCTTTTCTCAGGAACTCCTTCATGAACGTAACCTGTCTCCTTTTGTGCATCCAAAATAAGAAAGAATTCTGGGATATCTCCTAGTTCATTCAAGAACTGATCAAAACTTGCAGTCTTTTATGGCACTGGTCAGATGTTGTATTTATAAATAGGATGATAAAGGGTTTAAGTGGAACTCTGTCTTATTCCACAAATCATCCAGCTTGTTTGCAACCAAAATGATGCAAAAGGCCACTAAAAACTTTCGCTTGCAGATCATCTGGAAGCTGCCTCTATAGCCAGAGTCTTCCATCACACACGTTTGTCCGGCTTTCTATGTTCTTTCCCATGCCCCCATTCCTGAAGGGACTGAAGACTAGCCTGCCTTAACAGAGTGCCTTCAAATATTTGGGACTACAATTCCATCATCCCTTATCCTTGCTCCTGCCAGCTAGGGCTGATGAATTATCCAAAGCAATTGGAAAGTACTGCAATGATGCACAGCCCTTCATAGATCTGTGAGCCTCTGGATGTTGTACATGTTGTACATTATATCAGATTGAATTGTACCTGTCATGTTTAATGGCAACGAACAACTATTTTCCTGAATTCCTGATGCTTGCTCTTTAAACCGAACTGTATTGTCCCTTTTAGGATGTTTGGAAGAAAAACAAGAGGAATAGTTATAGCGGCAAATGATACATGGAGATAATGCATGTAGTTAAAAATTTATAGAGAATACTTAAGATAAACTTGGACAGACTAAAGCTGAATTCCCCACTTTTTGCTGGAAATTATTGTCACAGTGACTTGGTTAACTACAAATGCTCTGTTCTTGGCTTAAAGTAATCTGTTTCAACAAGCTGAACCTTGTACTTTCCAAAAATATTTAAATAGTTTTAACACTGCAGTAACTCAATGTTGATTTGGGATGTAAACAAATGTCGGGAAGAAATATGTTCATAAAAAAATCAGCAAAGCATAACAACTCTAGTTAGAATAAATATGTTGTTAAATCCTCTTGGTGCAGCAAACGGGGAGGAGAAGCAATGCTCTGTCTTAGACTAAACACACCATTCTTGAGAGTGCGCATGAAGGGAAAGGTCTCATGGTGTAGCAAGTGTGAAATAAAGTTTGCAGATCTGGGTTCAAGGGTTTGCTCACTTAGAAAACTGAACCTGGGTTCAGAATCATGCTAAGACCGTTTTTTAAATCATGGTTTAACAAACCTAAATGCTTCCATTCGCTCGGAACACTTTAAGCCCAAATCAAACCACTGTGGCTTACTTAGCATGTTGTTGGAAACTCATCAGAGCGATAATTGTAATCACTAGTGCAACTCATGTTTAATTGGAACTAAAGCTGATTAATTTTGTTGGGACTAATTTTGAATAAGAAAGCAGTCATCAGCAATGCCCCTTAATTCTCCCATCAACATTCAAGGCATGATATGGATTGTTAGTCAGCCCGAGTTTAATGCTTTATATTTCTCTTTGACTATTGTTTAAAAATAGCCCTGTGTTTGTTACTTATGGATGGAAATAGATCTGAATAGAAATTGGGACCGGCCATTAGCATTGTTCACTCATAATGGAAAAACTCTAAAGTCTGATCTGTGTAATTCTTTCTCTCAGCAGTCCTAGCGTCAATCTAAAACTTGTCAAACATTTACCTAGCTAAGCCAATTAAAACTGGAAGCTGTGCATATTGACACACAAGAAAGCCCCTGTACCAAGGCTGTAGGCTAGGACATTTAGGAAGAAACCACTGGCAAACCACTTCCATATGGTTACCAAGAAAATTACGTGGATGTGTCCATGAAGTCATAGTGAAGTCACCATGAACTGAATACGTAGGACTGTAGCATCAGCCTGCAATCTCCTTCTTAAGACTGGGTCTACATGCAGACTGACTTGCGGGGTTCACCCACCACACAAAGCCAAAATACTTTAATATGGCTTGAACACACTGTATTGTCCTGGTTTACAGATATGAAGCCATAATGGATGGATTCACACATTTTGCTAAATCAAAGGCACAAAAGCTCCATGTACTAGCTGACTTTCTCGTGCTATCCCCACCCCATTGCTTTGATCAACATCCAAATGGGTGAAATGTTTTGAAGAACCCAAACATCTGCTCACTGGTCCTCATAAAAATATAGTCTGACTCCAAATGTTGTTTCTGTTCATTGCGGTATTATCTTCTACAAAGACCATTGCTCACAAGCTCAACGTCTGACACACCTGTTGCTCCATTTCTGTTGTTTCAGAATCTCAACCATCTCAAGTGGTATCAGTGAGAATTCATGGCACTTCCTGCCTTCAGATCCTTTGCCTTTTAAGGCATGGAAACTACTTTTGTGATCCTTTGCTTTTAAATGGGAACAACAAGGGGTCATTCATCACATCGAATCCAAACCCCAGGGTGAATCTTTGGGCACATCTAATATGTTGATGGATGAAATATTTCGAAAAATATTTTGAAAAATAATGTGGATCTCGAAAAATGCTTACATCCCCCCCTCCCTACTATATAAGGAATATACACCGCTTCAGAATCTTGTTTAGATCAAATTCAGCCAATTAATAAATCAGACTGCTGTATTTTCAAAGACTTCCAGATGGTAAAATTGCCACTTTTTATGGGGACAGACTAACTTTTAGCAGAGACCTAACAAGTAGAACTCCATAGCTCATGTTTCCATCACCCTTGTTGAGCTGTTCCTACACAGAACCCAAACTTAATAGGTACTCTGCTAATGTCCTAATTACAACATTAGATTAATGCCGGTGAGACCCAGCTTCAAGTCCACCTCAGTTGTGGAAGCTTACTCAGTAGTTTTGAGCCAATCCCTAATTCTGTCCAACCTACTTCATCAACTTTTGGGGAAACATGAGCGGAAGAAATAGCATACGCACCATTTTGAGTTCCTAGAGGAAAGGTGGAATCTGAACTGAATGAATGAATGAATGAATGAATAAGTGAAAACTAGCAATCTCCCAACATGCCCACACTAGAACTGGGAACGGAATTAATGCTTGAATAGCCTTAATGTCTGAACGATACTGAAAGTCCCTTCCATGAATTTGTCAACATTTTTGAAGACCACGAAGCATAAAGCTGCTGCTATAAGCCTTGCCCATTACCGAATGATGTGCATATTTTACTGTGTTATTGTTTAATATTTTTCCGTTGCTATCCAAACACACTGTTGATCTTGCTGTTCATCACCGAAGACAAATTCCTTGTCTATATTTTATACTTGCTCATTAAAACATTCTGTATTTGTACTGCATTTGTATTATTTTTCCGCCCTTGAATCTACCGCCTTTCAATTGTATGGTGTGAAATGCATGCTCTAAAGTACACAAATGAAGGAAAACAACTTTCTCTTAACGATGTATCATTTTATACATTTCTACCTTCTGTGATAACACCCACACCAAGCCACTTAGTCCAAACACACATTCAAGGTGAGATTGCACCAGCAGCTGTCTTCAATCAATACCTTTTCCATATGAAAAAGGTTCAGCAGTACATCTTGGCAGCCGGCAAATGTTCTTGCCATAACATGCTGCCGCATCCCTTCCATTTAACAAGTGGTTCAATGCCACTTAGAAGGTGGAAAGACTCCAGAAATGACCAAAAAAGTAATTTTGAGGACCAGAGCTTGAACTAAATGACAATGAGCAGCTAATAGGAAAGTAAAGGCTGTAGACTGCTTCCAAGACAAAATGATGATGATACGTTGGCATAACTGTCAGTTTTCCACCACATGACTAGAAGTACTCAACCTCTCTCCCTCTGCCTCTCCAAAAAAAGAGAGAGACAGACAGACAGACAGAGGCAGAGAGACAAAGAATGATCTTAGCCAAGGTCTACAGCAGGAGAATACTTTTATGAGGACCATCTGGGATTTTGGCTTTTGAGTTCTCCGTAATTCTTCCTCAGCTACCAAGTTAAAAAACCACAGAATGGGGTAAAAAAATAAAAGGTTAAAAAGAGAGACAGCTCTGCAGCCATGTGAATTTCAGTTCAAAGTCACATTAGTCTAAATCAACCAGAACTTTTACAGAAGGCATTCTGTGTTAAGACCTGCTGGAGAAGCTGCTGGAGAGAGTGGAAGATCATCAGCATGAAATCTACATCTGGAACAAGGTATAAATGTTCTCTTTTAAGGACGCAGCCATGGAGCCTCTGGAAGTGGGGAGCAAACCAGGATGATGTTTCACTTAATCCTCCCCAGATGAAACCCCACCCCAAGTTCTTCTTTATTCCAATGGTACACAGCATCTTAGAGAAAGAGGAGGGGGCCTGGACGCTTAATTGGGAGTGAGGTCAGCGTGGCTGGGCCTTGTAAAGATTCCCTTGTTTCTATCGGGCAGAATCCTTCCCCCACTGCTTTTCTTTTTCTCACTTAAAAAGCCTCAGGGCTATGTAAGGTCCATTCCCGTTTTTCTATCTGGCAGCATAATACTACAAGTTCTATTTTCTGTTGCTTTGCAACATTATTGGATTATAGAGACGATCTGCACAAATTCCTCCAGAGCATATCCTGGGGGTTCTAAGCATTACTGTTGTTGAAGCAACTTTTTGCTTTTAATTCTTACTCGCAAAGTTTTTTCTTCACACAGTTGCCTTGCCTGCACATCTGGCCTCTGCCCTGTTGCATATTTTTAAATCTTAAAAGAGGTGCCTGTTTAACTAAATAGCTAGGTTTTAGTATCCCCAAATTAATCCTTATTAAGAGATGTTTCTGCTTTAACCTCTCTGAAAAGATGCCCAATCGTTTACTTGCCTTCAGACTGTGATTTGGTCCCATCATTAAGAGGTGAAGGCAGCCTTCCCAGCCACAGACATTTCAACTCCCCAAACTCTCAGGCAGGAACTGGAAATTCTGGGATTCCTGTCCCAGGGCATCTGGAGGGTTTCCCCCCCCCTGAAATTGAACATCTTCTAAATTCAACCACAATAAGAAATCAAAAGCCTGGGTTTGTGCATGCTAGACTGTGATTTTGCTAACCATGGTTTGAGTGAGCCACTACTGGCTGGGTTCACACGTTCCACTAAGTTGCAAACTATGGTTTACAAATAAGAGTGGCTGGGTTTGTGGATAAGCCAACATCTAAGAAACTGCAGTAATGCTCAGTATCAGTCTGAAGCCTGCTCCATCTCTGGCTGCAGTCAGACAGAGCAAAATGCCGTAGCAAAATGCGGCTGTTCACTTTTGCTGCGGCCTGTGGCTTGAATCCAACTACTGTGGTTCATAAGCCACGATTTATGGCTTAGCAAAATGAGTGAGAACAGCTAACTGTGATTTGTCCATTCAACTGTAGCGTAACACAAGTTTAAGCAAGTGGTGGATTGCATGCTGTGCTTGGGTTCACACAGCATACTAGGCTAGGCTAAAATGGTACGTGTAGCTGGTGCGCCAATCAAAGCCAACTCTGAGTTCCTGGTTTAAAGTGCGGTGGGAACATCAACTATTTTACTAACAACTTGTGCAAACCAGTCCATTGCAGTTAATCACAATATTGTCTGTTTCTAAGGGCACAGCATGTGTGTGAACTCAGCAACTATGTTGTTATCTAGAGTTTCTTTGCTCATAGCATGGGAACGTAGTCCGACTTTTCGTCTCTCTGGAGTCAAGACACCTGTGCCAGATTTAAACTGGAGAGTTCTGGGCCAGTTCTGCTCTTGATCCCTTCTCTTTAACCTAACCTACTTCACAGGGATGATGTGAGGATAAAAGATCACCCTAGTTTCAATGGAGGAAAAGCTGATATACAGAGAGAGAAATTCAATGGATTCGCCAAGAACTCATTCGAACCAATGTGCCACTGACAGATATCCACACACGTACAAAATACGTAGCGCCGTGGCTGCAAAGAAAAGACAAAAAACTGAGCAAGCCAGTTTGGTGTAGGGGTTCAGGTGCTGGCCTAGAAACCAGGAGATGGTGAGTTCTAATCCTGCCTTAGTCATGAAAGCCGGCTGGGTCACTTTAGGCCAGCCCCTCTCTCTCAACTCAACCCACCTCACAAGGTTATTGTTGTGGGAACATTACACTGCCTGGAGTTGCACAAAATAAAGGTGGGATATTAATCTATTTATCGATGCCATTGATATCCTACCACAATCATATACAGACTCTCAGGATATAATGGATAGGGGACCCCCCCCAAAAAAGGAGGACCAGTTACACAAATCAACGTTGGTTCAATCCCAGGAGTTAATTCTCAAACTGCTGCTTTGGGGATTGAGTTTTACCCATTTTCCAGAGGAGACTAATTTGCCTTGATGAAAGCAAAGGTTTAGTTCTTTGCCTTTCTCCATCTGCCTGACGTTACACGCATGTATTTATTTGCCCGTGGGCCTTACTCCACAAAAGGGTTCTGATTCGGTTTTCCTCCACACAGAGGGAAGAAACAAATGCTGACGAAACCCTCCCAAGGCCTCCAGAGTGGCGGTTTGTAGGGGAGACCAAGAAGAGAAAGGGGAGAAGGGGGGGTTGCTGTGAAAGTGCTGCACAGAGAACTGGCAACCAAAGGCAGACGTGGCTATTCCAGGGTTCATTCATGCCTCTGTCCTTCCATTCATAAAATCTGGCAAGGAGACAACATCAGCTGCAATCCATGCCTACTCTAGGCTTGCAGTGTAACAATTGCTTTGACCCAGTATTTTTCTTGAATTAAACCCATCTACCCCTGGGTGTTTTTACCTGTCCTCAACCCTGCTCCCCAATAACATTAGAGGCCATCCAAGTTGGCATAAACACACACCCTTCACATCTGAAGATTATCCTGCAAAGAATGCAAACAAGTTCTAAACTCTTTCCTGGCCCACTAATAAGGACCATTTTTTTTTTTAGTGATTATTTCCTTGTTACAATAAGGCTCGGTTGTTCTTGGCAACAGCCTGCCAACTTGCCACAGAGCTACCTTCATAGCTGGCCCTGCCCGTAAGAGCTGCGCAACAGGCAGAAATCCAACAGGCCCAGGGACTGGGTGAATGAAGCCACAGGATGGATGCTCCAAGCAATGCTGGCAACCTGCTTTACAGAGCCAGATGGAGAACCCAAGCAGAGAAGGAGGTTAATCGGAGGCAAAGGAAGATTCAACTCTGCTTCTTTTATAAGAAATTTTCACAGATGCACATTTTTAGGCTATGGATCACTTCAGGATCCTTTTGCATCCGATTCTCTTATACTTGAACTCAGGCCTTCCATTCATTAGTGGAATTTGCCCAACATGGAAACTTGGTTAATTTTAACCTCTTTGCAGCTGCGGAGGGGGATTTTTAGCAAATTGTGCTGATTCATTTGGCAATCAAGTTCTATGGGTTGAGTGAATCCAGACACTGAAGGCTGCCAACCAGAAGTGACGTGAGTTGGGATGCTATTAAGAAACATTTTCAAGAATTGAAAAACTACAGTTCAAGGCATGGAAGGATAGCTTCTATAACACTGCAAGATACATGTCAGAAATGCTGTATTATTAGTCAGTGCTAATGGGTTATCCGTCGAATTCTATGCTAGTGAATGTCATACTTGGGTTGGATTCACCCAATGTGATAAGCCAAAGAACCATGATTCACGTGATGCATCAATATGGACGTCAACTAGCCAAGCTTGCTTATCCAATCACCTCATGGACATGATGGTCACGACTCCTGGGAATTACACCCAAGTATCACAACCCTGGGGAAGATTCTCTTGGCATTATGAAAATCCTAGGAAATCAACCTGATCCTGCAGAAGTATGACTCCCCTTTAATTTGATAGGATCATAAGCAGAGTTTGAGAAGAGAGAAGACATGGGCTTTATTGATAGGATAATAGTCATTTTCATATTATGATTCTGATTGCCTTTTGCTCAGTTTTCCTCCCTCCATTTAACAATGTACTGTAAAGGCTGACGAATCTGATCAAGGGAGGGTAAATCAATGCCTATCTCATTTTTACCTTCGACTGTAACGTCAGAGCTTTTAAACATTGTGTAACTGAATCTTGAGAGATCTTTCAAGTTAGAAAGTTAGGGTTTGCCCTGTGCCATAAAGCCATCACTTTTCCTGCACCTCTCTCATTAATATCAGTAGGGCTCAACTTCAAGAAGCAAATCAAATGTTAATATTTACTATAAAGGATGAATCATGAGTAAATTGTTTAAAATTCGCTTCTATGTTCTTTATGGAATTTACATTCACGTTACAACAAATAGTGGCTTCTCCTCACACTGCCTTCCAAAAACTTCAAGTTTTGAAAGATGGTTTCTCTTTTAATCCAAAGACACATCTACTGCCAAAAAGCTAAACAGTCTGAATCAGAGGCGAATGAAAAGATGGAAATCCATTACTCATTCCTCTTCAGCTGCATTGTTCAAAAGGAAAACAGGAATTCCTTATTGTTTGCATTCCCCTTGCAATGTGACAGTGTTGCAACTCATAAAAACAATGACTCTGTAATTGTCTTTGGGACAGTTGGCAGTAGACGCCAACTGAGATTAAAACAATTTAGTATTCTCTCTCTCTCAGCACTAATTTTTAATATATATAAAGAACTTATCCAAAATATGTACAGTCGATGATCAACTATTGGTTGTAATGGGCCAAATCTGGCCATTCTTTTCCCACCCCCAAGAACATTTGATTCAAATTTAATCAACTAAAATGTTCTTCAACTGTGAGACAGCCTATATCATAGGCAGCTTTCATAGGCTAGGCAAAACTGTCTATTTAGTTCTGAATTGGCCCAATTTCTTTCCAGGACGTGAAGTTGAGGAAGTCTGTTCCATCACCTGCTCCCTGAACCTTTTAACAGACCAAGCAGATGTTCTATCAGCAAACTCGGTGGAGTAGAAAGTTCATTTGGTTTGGAGGTGCAGTTTCATTCCCATGACAGCTTATTTCCATTACTGGAAGAGAAGTGACAGTAAAAACTTCTGTCCAATGGAATCATCTTTTCTTTTTCCCTCTGCGTTCTTTTTTCTTACGTATTATTTCTTTTAAGTGGCATTCGTGTAACACACTTAACTTGGCTCCTGAGCTAACTCATCTTCTGGATTTGCAGAATATAGTGAAATGCAAGTGAACTAAATGAGTTGGGCATGGACAACGAAACAATCTAGCCAAGGTTAACTCCAACTAAGCTTTGCAGGCTGGGTGAAAGCAGATGTAGAGGGAAGAGGGAATGGCCTTGAAGGGCAGGAGGAACAGCAGCTACCAAGGCAATGGTCAGATAAGCAGGACTTGAGCCCAAGCCAAGAAAGTAACTTGAGAAAACATCTCAGACAAGCCCCACCCTAGTTCACACAAAGTGAAGGAGGGAGAAACACATTTGGATTTGAAAGATTCACAATAAAAGTAACTCTGACCTACGTGGCATTGGCTTCTTAAGTCTGGTCTACCTTGTTTGGCTGACATCACACCTAAAACCTGAAATGGTTGAGCTATTAAGAACAGCTACCAGATGTCCTTTATTATAAAGGACAGCCCTTTATTTCAGAAAGCTGTCCTTTAGATGTATTTAATTATTTTCTTTTTCTTATTTTGCTCTTGCATTTTCCTTTGTACAGCAAAGTTACAAACATAAAACCATTTTTTTAAAAATCCGTATGAGTCTCTTTCAGATTTGCCCCTTTTTCAGGTCTGTCCTTTATTTTTGCCAAGAAAACATGGTCACTGTAGCTATAAGCTATTCAACAAACTTCTCTGAGGCTGTAGGGTGCAGGCTACATTCCTCGAAGAAATGAATACATGAACCCTCACCCTTTGTGATCCTAAAGTTTATGGCAAGTGTAAGTCGGGGGGAGAAGTTCAGAGAAGGGTAAAAGAGCTTTCACTACGCTTTTTCTGCTGGAACCGGCATCACCCATCCCACAATGTTTAGGAAGGATCTACAGGAAGATTCCACCAATTGGTTATATTCCATCATCTGGAGATGTGGACCTGGTGGTCCTCTCCATGTTGCTGAATGACAAGTCCCAGAAGCCCCCATCCCCCTGGCCAATAATGCAAGAAGTCTGAAAACTGTAGTTACCCAACAACTGGGGAGTTAAGGCTTCACGGCCAACATTCATTAAATGCACCATGATGCAGTTGGATCCTGTTTACAAATGTTTAATTTGATACTAACCTAGCCTGGAGAGCAGGCAACTCCTTCAGATGCTTTTGAGGCTTTCAAGTGGAACGCGGAGATGACAACCCTCTGTCAGCTCTAATCTCTTTGGCCTGCGAGTCTCTGCAGTGGGTTATACAGCTTCCCCCTCCATACGCTGCCCACATAGTTTACCAAATCTTTTGATCCACTGCAAAATGCAAAATCCCTTTTCCCATTCTCTCCTCTCTCCTCACCACTTGGCTGACTCATAGGTCCTCGGCACAAAAGCAGCAGAAGAAAAAGGGAAGGAAAAAAGAAAAAATTGCTTTCCACAGCAACAGCGCTTTCTTCTCATCTCTATTATGAAACATGGAGCAACCATCCAGAACTGCTCTAAATTACACCTTCTTCTGTAAGCTCTCTATCCACAAGAAAATGCCACCTCACCAGCCGCTACGACAGCAAGCTTGGTTGGTGGAAACAGACACCAGCATTAGAAGAAGGTCTTCAGAAATCTGGCAGCAGAGGAGGAAAAAATGCAGACATTCTGCCTGCCGTGCCGGAAGGACTTATTTATTACGATTAGCCACAAATAGAAAAAGGCCTGGAGAATGATGTTTTCCCTCTGCGCAAGCTGCAGCCGTTGCTTCGTCTTGTAGTCATGAGTTCCATAGCTAACTACTATTCCAATTATCATCCACTCTCTATGGGCAATTCTAGCTCCCTTTACACATCTTACACAAGAGTATGTGCGCGCACGCATCATGTAACCCGTGCCTCTGTTGAAGTGATCCACAAAAGTGTATGTTGTACTAATTTATTAGTATGTATGGTACCAGATGTTTCTTTATACTAGACAACAGATGTGGTATTCTCTGATTCAGTGTTTCTCCACCTTGGCCACTTGAAGATGTGTGGACTTCAGCTCCCAGAATTCCCCAGCCAGCATGGCCAAGGTGGAGAAACACCACTCTGATTGTTATCGCTCTTCCATAGTTTAACTACAGAACAGTCCATTTTAAATATGGAATACAGAGCAATTCATTTGACCACAGGGGAGTCATATCAATTATAATTCATTCCATTTCATTTTACTTGCGTTTAAATTAAAGAGAATAAAATGAAAATGTTTCTACCCTGCCTACGGTTGATGTCCTGCCTTGCTTTGGGTTGCAGCTCCCAGCAAAGACCAAATACAACTTTGGCTTGCGAACAAGTTTGCGCAGCATTTTCCCAACTCTGATTTGCAAGATGCAAACAGAATCACACAGTGGGGAGAGAGGCACTTTCAGGTCAAACCCATTAAAACATCTTCCAATTACTGGAGGGAAATGCCGTTTCGAGCATTCAAAGCCTTCATGGAAGGCAGATCATGAAGTATGACCAAGAGTTTACAGAAGAATGATTTGCTAGACGTTGCAAATTAGACAATAAAAGATACGAGCACAACACAAATAAATTACACCCCGACTTCCAAGCCATAGTTACTATAATAAATAACGTCAAAATGCGGTACTGCGCTTCCTGGCAATATTTATCTTTCCTCCACTAATCAGGAGAAGATGTCCATCGTATAATTTAATGATCATCAACTTTTTTCATGCCAGGAGTAAAGAAGGCCCAGAAATGGTTTTGGAGGCTCCAGCTGGCAGGGGAAGGAATTCCTGGACGAGACAGTGAACCAATTTAGACAACTCAACTGCTAGGTGCAGACTCCGTGTGGACGGCCAGCTGCCAGGTCATCACATGTTCAACCTCCACTGGCTGAAGTTGTACCCAAAAAGAGGGGGCTGGGGGAGCAGCGCTCCATCAAAGACAAAGCCGTTGCCAGCCCCTGGTTGCAATGGAACCGAGAGCTAATTAAATGCAATTTCTCTCTCTCACCCACTTGCCCAGTACTCTTATATTCAGAGCAACAGATTTCATGGAAACCCTGAAAAACATTGCATCTGGACCTTTCCCCATTTCTTCCTTGCAGACACTCATTTGAGATTTCAGTCCTGTATGGGGTAGGCTGCAGCCAATATACAGGTTTGCTCTCAGCCAGATTAGGAACGTGGGAGCTTCGGCCTTCTTAAGGAGACCTTTTGACTATCCTCAGACCACACACATACTGGTTATTGTATTGATCCTTTTTCTGGATTTGCACAGTACAATAACATAATGGGTCAGACTTCACTAGGCATGGCCAGAATCAATCTCTCTCTAGATTCTAGAGTCTAGAAACTCAACCCTGCACTCAGGAGCAACAAAAGCTCTATAGCAGTGTCTCTCAACCTTGGCAGCTTGAAGATGTGTGGACTTCAACTCCCAGAGGCTGGCTGGGGAATTCTGGGAATTGAAGTCCACACATCTTCAAGTTGCCAAGGTTGAGAGACACTGCTCTATAGACTTGATAGAGCTAGGGAAGTTGCTTTATTGCATCCATATTCAGAAGATCTGCCAACTGCAAAACACAATATGTACACACACCTGCCAGTGTCAGGAAGTCAATTCTGAGCCTTTTTCTCCCATCCGCTTGAGTCAACAAGGCAACTGGCCGGGTTTACACAATGGTTCAGCCTAGCCTGAGAATCACCGATTCCCACCTGTCCATCTTCAGCTCTTCCATAGAACAACTCAAGAAGCTCAAACCACACATTATGCCACAGGAAACAAACTCAGGTTAAAACTAACCGAGCTTAGCATGTTTTGAGAATGCAACCACTTGGTCTTTAACAGGTCTAGTTAAGTGTGTTGTGCAAACACACTCTGAGGGGTTTAACCACTTTTGGGTTCTCAGAATGGAGGGGTGTTCCCATTATTCTTTGCCTCTGAAGATTGACAGGTACAACTTGACACTGATAAGAACCCAATAGTCCTGACTAAAACCCCTGGTGTCATTTCTGGATTTCCTGCATCTACCCCATTCCTTGAATTTTGCAACACCCCGCTCAGGAAACGTTGCAGAGAACTTGAAAACCAGATAGCTTTTTCTGCCATTTTGTTTGGTCCTTATAATGACATTTTATGTATTTATTAATTAATTTGTGTGCCACCTCATTCCCTAGAGCACCCTCCTCTTTGGGAAGTTGGATTTTTTTTTTTCTCGTGGTGCCCACAATTGCATTATTTACTATGTCTTCACAGAAGGAATGAGAATAACAATTGTATTTCAATACCCCTGCATCCTCTCCGTCATCTGTGAACAGATGTGTTCTATCCAAAGTACACTGTAAGTCTTCCACACACTGTTCTTTCCCATCTTCAATTTTTTTTTCCATTCACATTTTAAACCTCTCCTCCTGAAAGGAAGTGTCTCTTTGGATACTAATTAACAGTCACAGAGCAATTTCATCCCCCAGTTCCTATGACTGAACAGCTGCTGCTTGACTATTTCCTTCAACTATTACCCCATTTTGACGATTTTGAACCTTGGTGTCGGAGAAGACTCCTGAGAATACCGTGGACAGCCAAGAAAACAAACCAATGGATCATTAAACAAATCAACCTAGAGTTCTCACTTGAGCATAAATAACCAGGCTCAAATTACTTTGGACATATTATGTGAAGACCTAGCTCTATGGGGAAGGCTCTACTGCTGGGAAAGGTGGAAGGAAAGAAGAGGACAACCAGAAGCGAGGTGGATGGACTCAGTTAGAGCAGCAATGGGGGCACCGTTGGAAGTCCTGAAGGTCAGGTTAGAGTCAGATCTTCAAGGAGAAAATTTATCTATGTGGTCACTAAGAGTCAACCACAACTTGATACCACAAAATCAATCAATCAATCAATCACTACTGTATTCCATTTTGGGGGAAACTGGCAAAATCAGGAAAGACCTCATTAGTTTCACCCACATGTCCTATAGGACTAGTATTTGTATTGGGGAGCAAGGAAAATGAGCAACTCCATGCTGGTTGAACCAGAGTTATTTCTTTTCCTTAATCTTATCAGCCTCAGCAAGATGGTCCTGATGAAACAGACCATGGTTTCCTTAACTGTTCCATCAGATTTATATAGTTGGAGGACAAATTCCACAAAATTGCCTATGAGGAAAGGCTTTGCCCTTGTAAATCATGGGATCATGTTCTGCTTTAACATGATTTTTACCAAGACATCTGTAATGAGCTACTAACACCTCGTTAGCCTGTTTCCAGACTGGACAAAATAATCATTCTTTAGGCGAATGAAGATCCCGAAATAACTCTTGCTCACTGTTTGCCAATTTTGACACCTTTCAAATGGATGGTGGTCAGCTCCCAGAATTCTCAGCAATGGCCATGTTGGCTGGGGAATTCTGGGTACTGAAAGCCACTCATCAGGAAATTGCCCGGTCTGTATTTGTAGCCTGTAAAACCCACGCACTCCTGACAGAAAAGCAGACTAAACATGCATCCTTATTGTATTTTGTATTATATACAGTATTTAATTTTATTCAGCCTGGATCTGCAACCCATAATAAAGTTAAGCATGCTCCACCAGCAATTGCGGACATGGCAGAGGGGCAGCGAATGCCAACTTCCGCAAAGAGATGGGGGAAACGGACTGTCAGGATTTCAAAAACCACTTTAATGCAGGATTTCTTCCAAGTCGAGCTGCTGAATAATCTGTCGAAAAGAACAGAAGCAGATGGAAGGCACCAGTGTAGGCGTCAGAGAGGGTCCCCAAATTGTGCAATATCACAACTTATCCTGGCTTTGCTCTGCAGCGGTACATATGGAATATAGATTTCCATAAAGCTGGTACCCTTCCAAGAGAATAGATGTCACTTTTCTTCAACACCAACCCGAACCTCAACCTTTCCAGAAGAATACGAATTTTAGCATAAATGTAAGCAGAAGGAAGATGATAACGCACCGTGCCCAGGGTCTTAACTCTGTTGAGAATTCCCTCCCGGAGAAACATTGAGCAAAACATTTAGATGAAAGCTAGACACAAATGGCTAGCTTTAATCTAAATATCTAGGCAGAGAAATAGGGTGGGCAATTTCTCTTCATGTCTCCAAGTGACGGAGAAATTCTCCAACAATTTTAGTCACGGGAGAACCACTGTTACTGGAAATGCCCCATAAGAACATGTGGAAGACGCTGGACTGACCTATTGGATTGTCTCATTTTCATATAAACTTACTCTTATTTTCATCCTGTCTGGCTGCAGCAGTCTAACACTACAGTAGATGTGGGGAAGAAGAGACCAGGGATTTTAATGTTCCTCAGGTCCTTGCTAATAAGTTTAAAAAATAACACCTTTCAGTCACACACTTTTGAAGGCCACATTTTATGGTCTGCTGCCATTTTTCATTATCACTTTTTGTAGACGTCTTTAAACAACTTTTTAAAAATAACTTGTCCTCATCCACAAGCCATCCAGAGAAGACTAGTGCAAGGATCACAGACATTACTTGTATCAAATCCTAGTGATTAAGCTGGTAAAAGTTGAGTAACGCAAGAGTAAAAGTGTGCTGCACTGAGGCCAGTCCCTTTACAACAGGGTTTCTCAAATTTGGCAACTTTCAGACTTCAACTCCCAGAGTCCACATGTAATGTGAATGTAAACTCCATAAGGAAAATTGAAGCAGATTTTAAACAATTTACTCATGATTCATCCTTTATAGTAAATATTAATACTTGATTTGCCTCCTTCAAGTTGAGCCCTACTGATATTAACAGGAGCGATGCAGGAAAAGTGAGGGCTTTATGGTACAGGGCAACCCCTACCTTTCTAACTTGAAAGATCTCTCAAGATTCAGTTGTTCAATTTTGGGAGTTGTCTTAAAGTTGCCATGTTTGAGAAACACTGCTCTACAATGTGAAATGACATTGGCAGGGAAAGAAGACAGCAAATGATCTATTTTATATTTATGTTCATCTCCCAGAGGAAAGCAAACAGTAGAAAACCCTTTAATACCATGATTTGATGAAAACTTGCAGGTTACAAGCAAGTCTCAATTTCCACTCCAATCGCGATCTGCTGAAAGCTAAGAGGCCTCCATGCAGAGATGCGGTTATAGCTCTACAAGGAGAAATTCTTGGAAATCCTAAACACTTGCCCGCACACACCCATCTTTTGTTGCTGGATGAGATAAGCGTGACTCATTTGATCCTTCTATGGCAATCACCTCTACCAAGAGCAGATTTCTCCATCCGGTGTCATTTGGAAACCATATCTGGTTTCCATCCAGAGAAAATAGTTGGTTTATGCAGCTTCGACCCAACGCCCAAGTGCCAGAAGCTGGGAATCCACACTTGCTTTTCAGATGCTTCAATAACCAGCCCCAAGCACAGTTCAACCCCAAATACCACCCACGCTGGGGGAATTTGCACCAAGGAAAGTTTTCTTCTACCAGAAGAATAAAAACAAGGGACCTGTAATTTTTCCTAATGCAGCATGGGGTTGGGGGTGGAGGGAGGAGCATGTAAATCTTGTGGACTAGGCACTTCACAAGGCAGATGAAAACATATTTACAAAGCAGAGAGACTGGGGCTAGTGGTATATCACTGGTGAGAAGCCACGTTAGGTTGCTGTGAAGCATCTCCCTTAAAAGGTGGGGTTCACACATTCCATAACAGCTTAATATGTGTTGACAAACTATGGCTAAAGCAAGCCACAGCTTAAAAGTTTGGTTCTAGGCTGGGACCAACTGAAGGTCTTCTTCAATCTCTAAGCTCCAGCCATCCTGGAGGCAAACATGGCTTAATGTAATGCAGGATCCTAGTTTCAGTTCTGGAAAAATAAGCATGGTGCTTCTCTTAGATGTTCAAGAAATAACATGATTTAGTTCAAAGTATGTTCAGAATCAATGTTGTAAAACACAGTAAGATTCACTGGTTTGGCGGGTTCTGAAAGGTTATATTCACCCAATACACTGGGTTAAAATGAAGTTGGCTAGTTTGTGACTTGGCATGTTTATGGTGGTATGTGTTATAAACCCAGGCAACTGAGTTTTTAGCAAACTGTAGCTTGATTAACAAAGGGTTAGTCTGTCATGGGAACAGAGTCAAAGGGGTTGAAATGCATCTGTGGAAAAGGACCAGCCTACTGAATGTTCTTCCCACCGAGGGCTGGTGGGACTGTCTTCCTGAAGATGCGGTTAAGGCTGGGCTTGTGAGCTTCCTGAAACCATCTCACTGTCAACCTTTGCAAGCAAAATGCTAGATTTTGATTGACCCTGTTCCTCAAGGCTGGCTTGAGAGTTGGCAGACCCTCATGGGCTACATTCATAAGACACTCCCAGTTACCGAATTACTCATACCTGGTTCACTAAACCAGGAAGAATGCCTAAGTTTCCCATGAGTCAAGCTTAGCTTCATATGGGAACGCATGGGGAGAAGTCTCTAACTGATCTGGCTAAGTATATGATGTGTACAGATCTTGCAATGAACACGCAAATATCCTTCAACCACCTTACCATACGATCATGAATTTCCTCTCACTGGGCCTTGGCCTCATCCATTTTCTCTCTGAAGTCAATTCTGATCAGAAGATGCCCAGGTAGAAGGAGTCAGTAAAAGTCACCTATGTTAGTAGGGTTCAACTGGAAAAAGCCACAAAGCGTGTTTTTTTTAAGCTACCAACCCTCTTCCAGAGAGTTCGTGGCAGAATATGAACTTTTTGCTTAGGATCGCAACAACTGTGAGTTGCAGAACTGCAGCATTCGCGCATCAGTTTCATAGCAGAGTGAAAATCTGAATTCAGATTCTTGGATTCCAACCATTACACATGACTGATGTTAGGCTCTGCAAAGCAGCCCATTTATCACTGCTGGAACACGACAGACAACAATCTAATTCATTTTAAAAGTTAGAGGTAGTTTTATGTGCAATGAACATCACGACAAACTCTTGTTAGAGGTCACTGCTCTGGAAACATCTTGATCACCAATTCCACCCGAGGCCCTCCATTCCAAGCCGCTTTTTAAAGCCGCTCAAATTGTGGTCCTCTGAGCATAGGTAGAGTGCACTTCCTCTCCCAGAGAGCAACTGGTTACAGTACTTCCAAATTACATTCTTCCACATGTAATATGTAGATTGAGGTCACACAACCTGCATACCCACAATGTAGTGTGCTTGGCGGAGTGGGGAACTCAGCCAACTGTGGTTGATTCAGTAAACTGTGGTTTAGTGAAGCGTGAGAACTCTGCAACCGGGTCACCCATCCAGCGACTTTTCTTCCGAGGAAGCAGCGCTGCTGGCGGCGGAGGAAGAAATCAGCTCTTACCCCGCCTGTATCTGCAGGATAAATCCCCCCAGGAGCCCTCAGGCCCGGCCACCCACGGGCCTCTGGGCATGTGCAAAGTATTTCCCGTCCGGACTACAGCCCGACCGCGGCGGTCTCCCGCACCGGGATCTGGGCCAAGGCGGAGCGAAGCGAGGGGGGAGGCTGTTCTCCCGGGGAAGCCGGCTTGGGCGAGAAAAGCCCACGTCCAGCCGCGTCTTTCTGCTCGGCGTCCGGCCGGCCGGCGCTCCTCGTGGCTGCCTCCCGGCCGGGCGAACACCCCCCTCCGCGGCCTCGCCTCGCCCCGCCCGCCCCAGCGGAGAGCCGCGGCTGCCTTACCTGCGGCGGAGACCAGTTCCCCGTCGCTCAGCTCCCCGGAATCCGAGTCCATGGCGCGGAGGGCAGCCGCCGCTGCCGCTCGCGGGGCACGAAGTGGGGCGGGCGGCGCAGCCTCTCGGCAGGAGCGCCAAGCCCTCCGCGCCGCCCCGCCGCTTGCCGGACCGCGGAGTCCCGAGAGGGCGACCCGCGCCGCGCCGCGCCGCGCCGCGCCGCCTTCCAGCCCCACACCGGGTCGCCTCCAGCACATGCAGCAGAGGCGGCGGCCGGTCCAGCCTTCTCCCCGCCAGCAAAAAAGCGCCGGTTGCCGGTTCGGGCGGAGCCAAGAAGCAGGTGGGCGGCGCTGGCTCCCGGGGGGGCGCACACTGGGAGGGGCGGCCGCGAAGGAACGGCGCGTTTCTGGTGCTGCCCTTCGTCTCTTGCAGCCGCCTCTCCTCCCTCCCCGGGGGGGCTCACGTTCGCCTGGATTTAGTTTCAGCGGCTGCCCCCCCCTTTTTAGGGGGTTCTGCTCCTCTGTCTTCGCAGCCGTCTCCCCTACTTTCCGGCTGTCCTCGTTGCCCCCCAATGCCGCGTCCCTGTCTGCAGATAGATCGATCATCCGCTGGTGGTTCTCGTAACGGTCAGCTGGCGCAAGGCTCTGCTTACAGAACAACTTGGTTTGCTTAATGACGGAGGGCAGAATAAACCGCCAGGGGTTATGTTCACCCAGTGTGCTAATCCATACATCCTGGCTTGCCGTCTGTAGTGGCTGGATTCCCACGCACGTGCCGAGCCACAAACAAGCAAACCACCTCTTGGTTTAGCGTGTCGTCTGAACTCAGCCAAGCCGTGCAAGGGTGATTGTGTCGACTTCCAGATAGACCCCAGGGGCTGCCTTTGCATCGAGTGCAGAGAGCTAGAGAGAGAATGGTTTTGGCCCCCACTTACAGAGAAATCAAAGGTTCTTCCAGAGGGGGCTGTAGAGGCATCAATGGGGCAAGATGACCCCCACCCATGCATCCCAAAGCTGGTGGTCAAGCGTGTGTCATATCAGGAATGTCAAAACGGTCAAGATGGTGTATCATGCACCCAAAGCCCCATTCCTTTTTTAGGTGGCGTTACTACTAGGCGTACAGCTGCACGGTCAGTGCAGGAAACCATGATGTTCAGGAAACAAGGAACAAAATATTCCACAGTTACAATGGGGAAAACCTAACTGCAGTAGGAAATTACAGAGCAGGTTCAGAAAACAATAGCAAGTATTCATGAAAGCTGCAACAAACAAACTTTTGCTAAGGCTTGGTTTGGAAGGTCCCAAGCAGGAATAACCAGCCTGTCCAAAAAAAAAAGGACAATGTCTTCCTTCTGGCTTCTTCCTTAGAGAGGCAGATCAAACAAATCTGAACAGCATTTCCCATCTTTAGGCGTTCCCATTTTGATGGACTACAACTTGCCTCATCTCTGACCAAGCTACATTTGGCCACGGAAAGCTGAGAAAGGCAGCAAAAATTGCTTTAAAATGCTGTATTGCTGGGTTCCTGCAGAAACCCAGACCTTTTTTCATTATTGTAACATGCAAATAGAAATAAAAAGATTTATTGAGAGAGTGACCGCACGACCCAAATAAGTCCATGGTCCAAGATCATTTTAGAATTATTAACTTAAAAAACAAATTCCTTTTGTATGCTTTCAGCTAAAGATTTGCAGATCAGATTTTCAAGGGAGGTTTTATATCAACATCAGGAAATAAAAGTAAGCGGAGACTTATTTACTTAGCAATGCTTAAACGAGTGGCTTCTATAGACAATTCACTGTCTGCAGAACAGGCGCAAGAACAAGGCTGTTTTTGACCAGCTGGCCTTCTGTTTACTGCCATCCCAGCTTTATTTTGTAGATCTTTGCCTTATTCCTGAAAATCAAGCTCTTAATCAAAGTCCAAAAATCTTCATTTTTCCGTTTTGGGTTTCCAATGCCAAGATTTATCCAGTATTCCAGAACACCATGAATTCTAGATTCAGTGTGAACCCAGATTTAGGGAAGCCCCTGTTTCTGCCCTCTCTGTTCCCATCTCCGGTGATGGGGTAGACGATACGGTAGTTGTGTGCGACTCCATTTTTTTCATCTTGCATGGACTGAACAAGTGGCAGGATTTTCTGAAAGGCACTTGAATAGATCTGCCTAAGGGTTGTGATTGATTCTGCTGGCCAAGAATTCTGTTGAGGACCTCTTCAAAAAGGAGAGGCCTGGGGCAAAATATTCATCCGTTTCTCCCTCTCCCATTTCTTCTCTTCGAATTAATCTTATCCTTTTTTCTTCATTGATTTCCTCCATTGAAGTTGCTGACTCTGAGAATAGGTGTGTGTGTGTGTGTGTGTGTGTGTGTGTGTGGAAAACCCTAACACTGAAATAAATGTTGGAATGATGTTTTAACTGCTCAGTTAAACGGCCTTGAACTGAATATAACAATCTATATATGGGGTCTGGGGGAGACCCAGCTTGGTGTGGTGGTGAAGGCATCAGGTTAGAAAGCAGGAGACTGAGTTCTAGTCCCACCTTAGGCACAAAGCCAACTAGATGATCTTTGGCCAGTTACTCTGTCTCAGCCCTAAGAAGCAGGCAATGGCAAACCACTTCCGAAAAATGTTTCCAAGAAAATTTCAGGGACTTCTCCAGGCAGTTGCCAGGTGTCAATGCTGACTTGGAGAAAAAAAGGGGGGGAGTCTGGGGCAGTGGTGACCTTCTAGAAAAGGGTCCTGGATTCACCATTGGAAGGGGAACCCACCAGAGACCACCTGATCAATGTTCGTGCTATTCAATATTCTATTCCCCAAAGAAAAGCGATAGCTTTTGGGGAAACCGTGGGTCCAAATTTCCCGCCCCCTTTCCACCCCTTGATTACAGTTTTTCTTTCTATAACCTGTCTGTGGATCTTCTTGCCAATTTGCATTTCCTTTCCATCTTTTTAAAGTTTTGTTTTCCCTGTGGGATACTCCTCGCAGGTTATTTTTACAGTTCCTTGTCTTCGTACACAAGCAACATTCTGCCCTCTCTTGTTTCACGCTGCAGTATATTAAAAAAAAAAAAAGATATATTTAGCTGCAGTGGATGGTGTCTGTATTTTAAAAGCTACTTATGTTTCCTAAACTGAAATTGCAGTCTAGTACACTACTTCTGCTGCCTTTTCCTCCTCCTCTTTGTCAAAAAGTTTGACGTTCTTAAAAATCCTGGGTGGGTGTCAGTGGGATGTGATTTGTGAGTGATAATGTCAGTCATTAAAACAGTCAGCTGGGTTGCAAGAGAAGTCATCCAAACTCTAGGACTTTTGCATTCCCTCTTAAAATATCTGAGACCAAAGACTGTGGTCGGAGGTGGAATTCGATCCCTGCGATTTACAGCTTCGATCGAGAACACACTGAACATCTGCTGCTAATACTGAAACTACAGGGAGCCGCAGAATTGTTCCAGGATTGACAGCTAAGCTGGTCAAAATACCATTTAGGCGATGAACAATTCCACGAGTGATTTTAGAGAAGCCACCCACAGTCCTTTTCAAGATGCCGGCATGGACACCATGAAGATTTCTCTTCTGCCCGCTGTGCTTCTGGTGGAAGATTTTTCCACTGGGGGAAGAAAGATCCCCATTTGCTTCAGTGAGAAATTCCCCCCAACTCATTGAAAAGGGGCATGCAAGCCATGATCTGGAACATGAATGCCAGGTAATGAAGGAGAGACGGAAAGAATTAAAGCTCTTCTCATCTTAGTTTTGTGCAATTGGGTTAGTTTCATCTCATCTGAACATTCGTTGTGCTAAACTGGGGGAGAGGGATAATTTCCATTACTGGAAATCGTTTCATCTCTTGACCACATGCATCAGCTTTGAAGATGGGTTGGTATTAACTCTCTATGCATAGCTACTCTGAAGTTGCTTTCATTCAGTTCCATGGGATTTATTCTCAGGCAACAGAGTATAAGATTGCAGATCAAGTCTGGACAGGTTTGGGCCTAACAAATCTAGCTCATATTCAGTAGGGTTTGCAATGTGTATACATGATTTCCACAACATCCTGAAAGAACAATGTAATTATGCCCTTTGTGAAATAGTGTTTTTTGGGGGGAGGGGCATGCCTAGAATAACTTTCTGTAACCTGGTGCTTTCCAAATGATTTAGGACTATAGTCCCAGACTTGCCAAGCAGGCTGGTTGGGAATGGTGATGAGACCCACATCCAGGTCCCCACTTGACCATACGGCATCTTGGCTGACTTTGGGCCACTCCTTCTCTCTCAGCCCCACCTGATTCATAAGGGATAAAGTGAGAGGACGTCCTTGAGGTCTCCAAGGAAATGCAGGCTATGATCAGTATGATGGATCTGGATATCAATGTTAGGACAGATCCTAGGAATGTAACCTTGTAACTGATTGTCCTGTTACTTTTCAGCTTGTAGATCTAGGAGTGATGAGGGTTACCTCCTACTTATTCAAATCTTACTTCTCTTGGCTGATTCAATTGACCAGGATGTTACCTATTCCATGATTATGGGAGGTGATCAATGTCTTCTTGTGGTTGGGCAACACAAAGGACGTATGATATCTATATTGAAAAAGCTGCACTGATTGCCCGTTGCTTGGGGACTCTGTTAAAATATAGCTACTTCGAAAGGCCCAAGTTGTCGAGATCTTAACAGACAAAGAGACTGCTTCTCCTACTGTGGATCTCTCCAGCTGTTAACACCTGCAGGAGTTCACCTTTTGAAGATGCCTCTCCTGACAAAGGTCTCTCTTCCTGGCCTCACCTGTTTAGTGTGTGGAAAGTCTGTAAAAATGTGTACCTTTCTCCAAGCTTTTAATGCTTTATTGTTGAATGGTTCTAGGATTAATGCTAGTAATAATTTTAACTGGTTTTAAACTTTATATATATATATATATATATATATATATATATATATATATACACATACACTGTATATATATATATAATTTATATATATTTTATTAGACTTTGTTGGCTGTCTTGAACACTTGCCAGTGTAGGAAAGCAGTGTATGAAATAAAGACATATGTACAGGCATACATAAAATACTGTTATTAAAAATATCTGGAAGACATCAAGTTGGGGAATGCTAGTCTGTAATGTATACAGAGGGAACCACTTATTTTAGCAGATGCATTTTGCCTTTTCAGTGAAAACAGAGTGAGTTATTTCCTACAACTTGTGACTCTCTTTAATTGATAAAGCTATATGTTCTCCTTTGTGTATGTTTCCTATAAAAGAAATAGCAGAGAGTTGCCCAACAGATGCTCTTTGAATTTGCCATGTGCTTTATGCTCCTAAAGCCATTTATCATGCGCAACCCAAGAATGGGTCAAGTCATCTTCATTCTGAACCTTCTGACTAGGATGCATATGGATGGGATAGACACCAAATTTCATGTGATCCTCAGAAAACTGAGCAATGTTAGTTGCTAAGTGTAACGAGCTGCCACCTGTTGATCCCAAATCCAGTAACTTTCCTTGCAACCAATATTGATTCAAAAGAAAGTTCATTTATTGAGAATAAGTGTACAGATCCAAAGCATTGCTAAGACTGAGCAAAAGCGCACCAAAAGCTGTTTTCTTACTCCCCCCCCCTCCCCCCCACATCGCCCTTAGTTCTTGGTCTTCTGATTCCCTTGCTGGTATGGCCTTGAGCATGCCAGAGCCTGTGATAAGGAGCCATCTGCTTTAAACGGTTTCTCATTCCTTCTCCCCACTCCCCCTTTACAATGGCAGAACCGCAGCATGTAAAAAGCCATTTTTTAAACTAGCCATATAATAATCTATTATAAAATCTTGTGAGGATTCTGACACTAAGAAACAGGGTATTCTACCATACTATCTTTTTAAAATTAAGGCAGCTTCTTGGATTCAATTTCATCCTTCATGACTTCTACCAGCTTTGGTTAATTAATAAAATAGCCCATATCTAGAGGTGATGTCAAGAACGAAGCACCTGTCTTTTAAGAAGAGTCTAAATGTTAGTATCCTGCAATACCTCCAAGATAGCATTGTTCCAAGGTTATGTGGCTGGGGCTACCCCTGTCATTAGCAGAATAAAGTTCTGTCCTCTGTTTAAAGTCATAATAATCATGTGGGGTAGAAAATCTTATAGCACTTAAATTGATTTCCACATTCTGGCTTTGCTTGTAAATGGTGCTTTTTAAGAATCTAAGAGGAACCCTATTGCATTAGTCAAAAACCTCCAGTACAAAATTCCATAATGGCATGGGGAAGGTGATACCCTTGCTCTAGCAATGAATGCTTAAGACATGGTGCCTTTAAGGTAAATATTGTGGTTGATAGCCATCAATAAAATTTTCTTCCATGAATTCAGCTGACCTTATAAAGCCACCTAAGGTGGTGGCCTTCACCATATCCTTTGGGGGATAATTATAGCCTGGGTTAACAGATGGGGAGAGAATTATGTATATAACCATGGATTTTTTAAGAGACTAAAAGAAAAAGAGAAACAACACCCTTGAGTCATGTTCAACTCCTATGACTTCATGGACCTCTCTGAGAGGTTTTCTTGGCAACCAAGTTGAAAAAGCTTGCCAATTCTTTCTTCTGGGTGGGGGGTGGTGGTGTTCAACTTCCCAGCCTAACTTGCATCCTTGAGATTCTGGTGCTCCATATGCAAGTCCCTGCTTATTGTATTGTGCGATTAGCCATGGCTGGCTGGGTGCTGTCATTTCAAGAGCCTAGGTGAGCTAAAAACCAGATAGGCAAGTTGGGGACATCTTGAAATGAATATAGCCTTGCTTTTAATCAGAACATTTCCTAGCCTCATTAAAAATATTATTTGCCAGAATGGCAGACATTTAGGATGATAATTCTCTAAAAAAGCAACCAGCCACTAACTTTCTCATAAATAAAGTGCCATCATCCTTGACTTGATGTGCAGTTTGAAAAATATGCAATATAAAGAAATCAAATTATGTGTACTTCTATAGTCTTCCAACTATAGAAAATAAAATTAAACTGAAATTTGCTGTCCAGGACGTTACTCAATGAATTCTGACTAGGACACATCCCCATTTCTAAAAGGATTTACTTCTACTATAGGAGAAGAGAGATATTTCTTAAAGGTACTAGCTAGATATTACACCCCCTGAATGTACACTTTTACCCATGGTCTTGGGTGGGGGCTCCCATTTCCTATCCTAAACGGGCAGGGATCAATTGATCTCAGCTCTATCATCTCATTAAAATTGCTGGTTCATTCCACTGACAAATGTCTTTGCTTACCATCATTTTGTGCCTCCAAGAGATTACCCTTCAGGAAATGCAGGGTTGACTCACGCTTTTACCCCTCTGAATTCTGGATCCAACCAAGAACTGGTCCAGTCCTGCCATCTAACAGAATGAAACCACTTCCTCAGGTGGTAGATTTCAGGAGGGATGGCTGTGTGGCAGGACAAAGCTGGAGGACAACAAGGTTGGTACTCCATAACCTGAGCTGCAATTTCTACTCTAGTCTCCTGCCATCAGATGTGAAAGCACTTGGTCTTTTGACTCAAGTGGTGAAAGGTCTTGGTTTGACCCCATGAAACTCATATTTTAGTGTTCACTTCCCTATAGAAAAGAGGAGTGGCAGATACGTGCCAATGGAGGTAGCTGTCCACTATGGCCACTGGTATTGTCACCAAATTGGCTAATGCTTTTTCCATGGACCAAGGCAATGTGATTTCCATTGTAGAGTAGATGGAGGACTTTGGGGGTTCTTTAAGGAATGAGGAGCCTTCTTACACAGCTATTCTCAAATGGTAACATGAGAACCTGCCTATGCCAAAGCATTGCTAGTACAAATGTAGAAAGCTTTGCTTGTTCTTTCCCTCTTGATATGCTGTAACTGTGGGGCAAACATACCTCTCTAGCAAATGTAAACGTCTTCCTCCTGGATGATATCGAAAGCTTAAGGTCAAGGTTTGGATTGTTCAGTTCATTCCAGAAAAAAAGAACCAACCCCAGGATACAAAAACAGCAATGCAGACTGTGCTGCAAATTTGTATCTGAACATCCAACTCTGGAGGATATCAGCTCCAATCTTACTTCTGTCTGTCTGTCTATCTATCTGTCTATCTATCTTGAGTTTTATGGCCTTACCTCTCTGAGAGCACACTGTTTAGATAATGTCTGGACATGTTTGTCTTTCTCCTGGGGTTAGTTTATGCTATTGAGCTGGAAGCATAGATGATGAGGATATCACAATGATGATGACGATAATTATATTAATAATATAACAGCAACTCCGATTCATTAGTACATGAACAGATGTCCAAAGGCAAAGTTCAAAATCAAATGAAGACATGCAGCAGAATGGGAACACTTGGCAGGAGCACATGCATACAAATGTACCAGTATTAATAAAGGGAGGAGAAGATAAGATGATAAAAACAGAAGCCAGTGTAACCCCATCCTCCCTCCATTTGTCAGATTTCAGGTCAACGAGAAGATTGATCGACAGCTGATGTTTACTTATTTATAAATGGAGCAGAGCTCCCACCTAGAAATACAACAATGAACTGTTTTGACAAAGCCCAGGCTGCAACATGGCTGTCAGGTTATAGGTAGTCATCCAGGTATGTGCCACCAGGCTAACTGATGTCACCTGGAGAAGATGGAGTGATTTTGAAGAATTTAAAGATTGTCGGCAGAAAGAAGAAAGAATACAAAATTGGTTTATCTGATCAAGGTTAAAATAACAGGTTGCTATTTCTGCTGATGTTTAACAGCTTTTTGGTTGGGACTAGATAATGATGGTTATTTCTGGTAATGTTTAATTGCTTTTTGACTGGGATTGGACTTTGATTGTTTGAAGAGAGGAAATGGGGGGCGGTCTGTTTAAATGGAAAGGAAGGATTCAAATTGGGTGTAACAGATATAATTTGTAATACTTATATTGTCATTTCTGGTATGGAGAGATTATGATTGATTGATTGATTGATTTCTATAGCCATTTTAGAGACAAGCTTATAAAGAATGGGATCAGGTATGGAAGCAAGAGGTGTTTGGTTCTATTTTAAGAGATAGTGATAAGTTGCTAATGTTGATTATACTTGCTGGGAATGAAGGGGGAGATTTCTTTTTCTATTTTTCTATTTTTCATTCTTTTTTTCTTTTTCTGCACTTTTTAATTTTTAAAATGTTTTTTTTTTAAACAGTTTCTGTATTACAGTATGTAGTTGTATTAGTTTTATTTGTATAATATAATCTTTAATACAATTATTGGGGAAAAAAAGAGAAGATGGAGTAAGGAACCCATGTCTGTGAGCTAGAAAGGGTGCATCAGACAATATGCCTCTATAATTGGTTTTGACTAGTCCATTGCTCAGTCCTTGGCCAGTTTTGATGGCCAAGAGTGCTCAACTTGCCATTGGCCTGATGTAGAGACGGAATGAGAAACCATTTTTCTGTTGAGGGGCACAACTTGGAAGTGGCTGGAAGTGAAGCCAAGGAAGTCCTCCCTCCCTCTCCCTCTCCCTCTCCCTCTCCCTCCATCTTCCTTCCTTGCTTCTTTGTTTCATCTCTCTCTCTTCCTCTCCCACCATCTTCCTCCCTCCCTCCTGATATTCTCTCACCCATCTCTGATTCTTTCCCTCTCTCTTTCTGCCACCCTCCTTCTCATAGCCTTCTCTCATTTCTCTCACATTCTGCCACCTCCCTTTCTTTCTTTTACTCTCTTCCTCCCTGCTTGGTAGGACAAGTGGCGACTGCCACCCTGGAATTTGCCTTCTCCCCCGTTGGCAGTCACGGTGCCCCTTGACTGCAATTGTCATTCCCTTCCCAATTTTTCTCAGCTATACTTCCATTTTCCTTTTCAATTACCTAAGCTCTGAATGTGTTTTTATGCTTTCACTTTACAATAGTGTCATTCCCAACAGCAGGGATGTCCACCAGGGATGGTTAAAAAAGTCAACATGGTGACTGCCACAGTGCAATCAAAGTTGCTCCTGTTTTTTATGGGCACTGCAGATAAAAACCAAGAGGGTAGTTGTTAACATGTATTGACATGTACAAAATCTCTGGGCCAGCAGCATCTCCAAGTTGCTTTCCAGGCCCGTGTTTCAAGCTCCACCTGATAAGAATGGAAATTGGCAGCCCCTCTCTTTGCAGCTACAAAACTCTGTAGATTGAAACCAGCTGACAGTGATTTAGTTTGCAAATGCCAAACATTCATGAGTGATGTTTAATTCTCTGCACAGAATATACAGAACGGAACAGCGCCTTCCATTAACACCCATGTATCATCCCCAACGTAGCTCATAAAATTACCTCAAGAGTACAAACTATTTTTATAACAATAGCATGCAGCATTCATTAGACTCCATACTCCTAGGTTTAATCATGTGGGAATTCAGCATTTAGGTGGGCCACTCAATATTTCATTTTTAAGCTGATTTTTTTTTAAGGTTTGTATGAACTGGAAAGTTAGGTACATTTTGCATGGATAAACAAAAAATGTCAGAATGGCTTCCATCAAGTTTTATTTGGGAAATGGATTGTTTTTTAGAAGTTGTTACCAAAGAACTATATATTATATAGAAATTTGGAGGGTTTTATTCTTCTTTGAGGAATATTTTTTGTTGAAAACTCAAACATTCATTATAAAGACTGTTTTTTTGGGGGTGGGGGTGGGCATAAGGCTAGATCTGATGTGGCACACCACATAGGATTATTCTTAAGCAAGAAGGTAAAAGATGGCATTTTTGATTGATCCTTAAATCAGCTACTTTGGCACAAATATTTTAAACAGAGCATTCTTCTTCCTAGTCCTTTGATGCAACGGTGTGCCTAATGAGGTAGCCAGTGTGATGACATCATGGTGTTATTTAGCCAATCAAATTGAGCTGCGTGACAGCATCACAAAGCCAAACTGGAGTGAAGGCAATTGTTCCTCCCTCCCTTCCGAATAGGTGAACATTTTCATTTGATTTCATTCTGTGAAATTGATATTGGGTGAACATTTAATTAAATGTTATTATTCTTTATTTAGTTAATATTTGTCTTCTCATGCATGTGTGTGCCTCTGAGTCAGTGTTGACTCCTGGACTAGTCCCTGCAGTTTTCTTGGCAAGGTTTTTTGGAAGTGGTTTGCCCTTGCCTTCTTCCTAGGGCTGAGAGAGAGTGACTGGCCTTAGGTCACCCAGCTGGCTTTGTGCCTAAGGTGGACTAGAACTCACAGTCTCCCAGTTTCTAGCTTGGTGCCTTAACCACTACACCAAACTGGTTCTTTGTCTTCTCATAGAAGAATAAAATGCAAGGCTTGGAAAGGATTTGGGAATCGTCTAGCTCAGTGTTTTTCAAACTTGGCCACTTTAAGATGTCTGGACTTCAACTCCCAGAATTCCCCAGCCAGCATGCTGGCTGGGGAATTCTGGGAGTTGAAGTCCACATATCTTAAAGTGGCCAAGTTTGAAAAACACTGAGCTAGCTCAACGCCCTGCCTAGGGCAGAAGTCTACTGCTACATCCCTGATAGATGGTCATCCAACTTCTCTTTATGCCTCTCCAGTGAAAGAGATTCTGCCTGCCTTCCAAAGCACATTTAAGGTTACATTTTGTAAGGATTTTCAGAAGAGTTCTGGAGGCCCATTAAAAAACCTGGGAGGCTAGATGGGGCCTTATCACCTCAGATTGTGTACCCTGACCTAAATCTCTTCTCTCGCTATTTTCATGTTCAGTTTTCCTTTTTAAAACTCTTCTCGGTCTTCTCTGATTTCCCTGTTGTTGAATTTCTGGTCTGGATGCTCATTGCAAGAGTGACACGTGCCTGGAGAATTGCCTTTGAAACAAATACCATGGAAAACTTTCTGTTGGAAAAGGTTTTATTATGCGTAGCATGTGTGTTCACAACAAGGATAGAGAAAACTTACTGACTCCATTGTACATCTGATGTGGTATTTCTGGGTGGGTGAGTGAGTGGGAAATCAGAATGAAATAATGTTTCAGGACCAGACATACAGTACTATATAGTTTTGGCAAGTGTCATAAAACAAAAACATACACATTATAGATCTTCCCTGTCTCTTGCTGGCTGGAAGTTTCACACCTGGGATTTGATTTTATGGGCACTAGAGCTACCGTATAAATGATGGATGTGACAGAATAATAACTAGTGATGGTGATGTTCCATTAACAGCAGGAGTGGGCAGCTTTTCGATAGACAATGCCTGCATCTAATATCCATCAACTGGCAATTCACACAATGGGTGTGACAAGTGCTTTTAGCTCCTACAACTAAAACCTTCGCTCACACATCAAGGTAAAAATAAAGTCTCCTTTGAGTTGAGCTAGCATCTCGGACGCATCCGGATAGTTTTCTTGGCAACAATATGAAAGGACTTTGATATTCTTTCAGAATATCTTTTCCATTTCTAAGCCTAACTTACAATCCTGAAGTTTCTGGGTGGTCCCCTTCTAAGTCCTCACCAGATCTCAGCCTACTTTGCTTTTTGAGATCAACACAGATCAGCTAAGAATTACCAGGCTGGGCTCCTGCATGAAAGCCTGCTTACATAAAGAAGATTCTTGCCTGCCAGCCAAGGAATGACAGAGAAGGACTCTTGTGGGATTAAATATCTTTGGGTGTTCGCATACTAAGCCGCTTCATATTGAAGAGGTGGGATGTACATTTTAAAGAAGCAAGTGAAATGTCCTTTGTAAGGACAGATCTTTGTAGCTTTGCAAGCCTTTACAGCAGCATTACTCTTGGCATTGGACATGACATCTCTACCTTTCTCTCTTGTTTCTATTAAGAGGTCAGAATAGCATACAGCCTGCTCTATTCTTGCTGGGGGGAAAATCAGGAAAGAGAGAGAAAGAAAGAGAGAGAAAGAGAGAGAGAGAAAGAGAGAGAGAGAAAAGGCAACTGACTTCATGTGAATGGGTCTAGACCAGTGTTTCTCAACCTTGGCAACTTTAAGATACGTAGACTTCAACTCACAGAATTCCCCAGCCAGCATGGCTGGCTGGGGAATTCTGGGAGTTGAAGTCCATGCATTTTAAAGTTGCCAAGGTTGAGAAACACTGGTCTAGACATAAACATGAATATTAGTACAGCATCCTTGGAATCCTCTTGAGAATCACATCTAGTTTGCTTGTTGAAGGCTGAGGAGCATTGAATGCAACTTGAGTTTGGGGGGGAAATGGGTGGAGGTAGGGAGGGGAAAGAGAATGGACGTGCCATAAATCATTTCAGGCCCTCCCAGAGATATATAGACCAATGCTTGGGAGACATTTCTAGGAAGAACATGGCTTAGCATAACAGCAAAAGAGAAAAAAGCAGAGCACTGAATTTCCAAAACATTGGAGCAGGCATTAATGACGGTTGCCAGCTGTCTGAGTTGGGAGTGAGCCAAGATGTTCCATTGTATCCCTGTTGTAGAAACCCACAGCTTTCCATGTGATGATAATTTGGGATAACAAGAGATATTGACTGGAATCCTGATTCCGCACTGTGTAAAAAGAGAGTGAGGGACAGCCAGAAGGGAGACCCTAAACTTGTCCTCCTCCTAAACTCTTAGATAAGGGTAAGGTTGGGCAGATCTTGCACTAGCTTGTGGCAACAGTGGGTGACTTCAAGGGCCACAAGAGGCCACTGATGATACTTGGGCACTGCCAGAAAGACCCTGAGAATCTAAATGTCCCATGATGCCTTGGAGATGCAATTTATTAGGTGATTCTGGAGAAATAAGGAATGGCAGCACCCAAACCTTCACATGGAAGCCTCCAATAGTGGTTAGAAAGCCTACAAAACAACAACTCCATCTTTTTTTTTTTTCAAGAAACATGACTCTCCATCTTCAATTTAAAGGTAGAATCCAGAATTCATTGCCATTCAAAGCTCTCCTGCCTTGGTCTGGCATCTAGATTGTGGCCAAGGTTTAATCTAAACACCTGATTGGCAATGAAGAGGAAATACTGTGCTTTTACCATATTGATAACCAGTCACAATAAGATTCTTAGGATGAACAAGAGTGATTGAATCAAGCAAAAAATAAGCATTGAGGAAAGGGAAGAAGAGACTTCAGGGAGCCTGTTGAGATCCTGATCATGAAACTTTATCTGAAAAATGAATTATTCCACTTCACAGTTGACTGCACCTAGACAGCTCATGGTGGCTCACTGAGGCATCCATGTAGAGATGTCTGGCAAACTAACCCTCTCATTGCACAAAGGCTAAAACAAGTAGCTTTTCCAATGGCTGAGTTGGATCAATGTCCAAGGAGAAACCCAACCAACCTCATAATACCTTAGCACAGGGGGAGAATTCAGCTACTGTGGTTTGCAAAACCATGGTTTGTGGCTCAACATTAGGTATAACCCAGACTGCTATGGCTTGTTCAGTAAACCATGGTTGGAACAAATCAGGGTCCAGTGCAACATGTGAATACACTTTGTTGAACCCTGTTGGTAGCCCCTGCTTATTTATGGCTGTTCCACTCAGTGTGATGGCAAATAACCCATGATTTACCTACCTAACAGTATATCCCATTTCATGCTATACATTGTTCGAGCTTAAGATTATACAGTATGACCGAGAAAGTTTAGGCTGACAAAAATGTTATTCTGTAATATAATTAACTCACCACAACAACACACTGTGATGCTTGGCATCAGCCACCTGGCGCACAATGCAAATTGCATTATTGTGTGTATGTGTAAAAATTAAATGAGGGTTGCTATTGGCAACTCCAAGTGCAGTGCCTAACCTTTCCAAGGGTTATGTTTTCTGTGTGTTCTTTGAAACTTCTGGTCCACTGAATTAGGTTGCAAAGCAGCTTCCATGTGCTAGTTATGTTATAATCTTCTTGCATTTTTGGTTGAAACAGGAAAAACAGAAATAGCCTGTGATCTTGCTTTTTGTGGTGTGGATGAACCCTGTGCCTTTCCAAATTTGTTGGTAGGTATTTCCAAGTAAGACCTTTTCTGCCAGCCCCACCCTTTGGCACATTTCACAAGAGATCCAGAACCTCTTATAATTCTTGTCAAACTTTGTAAGGGAGAAAAATGAAGAGAGGGGTAACACTTAGAAGTTCTTCACCTAGAAGCATTGGATTTAGACATGTGAGAAATGGAATACAGTACAAACATCTTAACCAGGATTAAAAAGTTCCTAGATGGTGATGTGGTCAAATACAAAGAAAGTAATATTGCTGCAAGCCAAGCTCTTTGGGGTATGGGGTTCCCCAGGTTTGGGGCTCTGGGTTGTTGGCCATGCCTGTGTGTAGATGCATGTCACAGTGACATCTGATGCAAGTTGTGTGATGCCCTGGGCCATGCTTAGCAGTAGTAGGTGCCTATGATAATACTTGTTACGTTGAGCAGTTGGAATGGAGAGCAGAGACCTGCATGACCTTAGGGAGATTTGTGTGCAGCCAGCTTGTGGTCTTCTGCTGAGGCGCATTTGTGCCTACAGGAGCCTTGTATTTGGGGGGGGGGGGGGGGGGGGAGGTATGCTAGTAGTAGGCCACAAATAATGCAATGGTCCATCATGTGGTACCTGCCTTCTAGTGGCATATGGGGTGTGGTCTTCTTTGGTGGTCAGACTGTGTTCACCAGACCTTCTGTGCCTGGAGACAGTGGTCTCCAGCCCCATGATGGTCAAATTGTTATTGTCTTCTGTGTACCAGGAATTCTCTTCTGCATGCACTCTTATGCTATCCTAACACTTATTTTTGGAGTTGCTTCTCAGCCGTAGACACTCTCCCAAATGGAGGCCATGAGTGCCCTCTGCTGGTAGACATTCAACATCCTTTTTCAGCACATGTTTCCTCCATGCCATTGAGCGACAGCTAAGTAACCCAAACCTCTTGGTCTTGCTTGTTTGCAGTATTTATAAAGCTATAGAAACAAGTGTATTTCCCGTGACCTATTTATTTATTTATTTATCCATCCACTTTGCTTTTTTAGATATAAATGTGTGCCCTGGGTTCCCACCAAGCAGTGCCCTAGGAGGCTGACAGCAGTAAAATACAAAGCAAAGTACAAAAACACAGCCAAAAGCATCCAGAGTTAGTTAACTTGATAGGACAGTTAAAAACAACCACCAATCAAACATACGGCAGTGTATTTACAGTAGCCTTAATCAGTCGTTTCATGTGGCCAAAAGTCTGGACGAAAGCTTCGGATCTGGGTCATCAAAGAAGAAGCTGAATGAACAAGGAGTTCCAAAAAACTGAGAGGCCCTGTCTCAAGTTGTTTGAAGTTCAGATGCTGGAAAGGAAGAAAGAAGGGCTTCTTCTGAAGGTCTTAAATTCATCATGCTCATTTGAGACAATACAGCATTCTGGATAACCTAGTCCTGAGCCAGATAAGGCCTTTCAGTTGTGTCCAGAAATGGACCGATTGTCAAGGAAGCACATGCTCACTTGAGCTGGAGACAATTCATCTCAGAATAGAAGTGAGTTGCAAGAGATGGAGATCAGTCCTTTTAGTACATTTTAAAAATAACTTCATCAGATGCCATCTATTGGCGTTTTATCTGCAGGATGTGGTTTCTGCACAAGGTTGGTCATTCAGAAGGTTAGTAAGCTATTCACAGGAATTGATCATACCCAAGCAGCCATGCAAAAAAATAACGGAGAAAAGGTTTAGACCAGTGTTGTCCAAACTTGGCCACTTTAAGATGAGTGGACTTCAACTCCCAGAATGGCTGGCTGGGGAATTCTGGGAGTTGAAGTCCACTCATCTTAAAGTGGCCAAGTTTGGACAACACTGGTTTAGACAGATATCGGTGCCTGGAGAGTTGGAGGATATTGACAAGCATCAGAAATAACGCATCAGACTGAATCCCAGATGACCGTAGCAGCAGTTGTTTGAAATAAATATACAGGCTGACAGACCCATGTTTTCATTTCAGACAGAATGTTTCCTGTTCATGTCCAAATGGAGTATGCAGTGGCTGCAAGGAAGAGAGAAATGATACTAAAGGAAATAGGAACTCCTGATTGAATTGCCCCACTGGGGAAAGAGTCAGTCCATGATTCACCACCTACAGTACCCGTTCCTGATTGCTGCCCTTTGATGACAGAGCTTTTCAGTGGAGAAAGAGGCAAAGTGAGTGCCAATATGTGGTCAGAGAAAAAGAAGAGAGGGGAGAAAGGAGTCAGAGAGAAAGCAAAGTTCAAGTTGGAAGTAAAGAGCCCAAGTCCTGAATAATGAGCTTGCGGTTCTTTCTACAATGACATTCATATATTGTTTCTTTTCAGCAGACTTGAGACCCTTTGGAGTTCAAGCTAATATTAATCTTCCCTGCCTTCCTCAACTTTTAAAAAACTTTTAGGCTCCCTAATTGGCTATAGGTTGTAGAAGGGGACCTGCAGCCTGCTAGATTTTGCTGGACTGTAGCTCAGCTTTGTAGTTCCTCACCAACAGTCATGCTGGCCAGAGTTGCTCGAACAAGTGGTTGAGGAGCACCTGGGGACCTACAACTCCCTCACCCTTGCTGTAGCATAATAGTGCAAAGAACCACTGACTGTCCTGGGATGGACATTCTGAGAATTGTTGCTTCAACAACTGGAGGACATTGAGTTTGGGACCTCAAATTTTGAGTATCAGATGCTGGAGTCAAACAGCATGGATAAGAGTGCTTGACTAGAGAGAACTTGATCTAATACAGGCACATCATTTTTTATATTCATTATGACCACTTATTCCTGGTGATAGTGCTGTTAATTAGTTGTGTGGCTTTCAAGGGTTCCTCAAATCATATTAGTTGGAAGAAATAATGGAGATAATCTAATACAACCTTCCCTGCCTGGGTTCTTTCCAGATGTGTAAACCAACTTCCCAGAATTCACAGATGTGGCCATGGTGTCTGGGGAATTTGGGGAATGGAAGTCTATACCCAACGGCTCCAAGCTGATAACAGCTAATTCCCTGCTCAAAGAAGAGTATTGCTTAAATTCTTCTTAAAACATCCATAGCACCTAGTCAGATATTTGAAGAGTCCAATATGTTCCAAAATCCTATTGTTTTTCCAGCGCTTAAGATCTTTACTCATCGTCTCACCCTATCAAGATATCCAGTCATTGCTACATAGTTTAAACCCAAAGCCAAAATTCAAAAGGGGGACGGTAAGTCATCCCTCAGTGGCCATTTTCAACTATAATGTATGGTTCATCACTTCTACCTACAAGATTCTGTCTTGTAGGTAGAAGCTAATAAATGCAATAGAACTGTAACTGTACTGTCTCATGGAGTTCTTTGGGCTGAACCTGACATCAATCTCACCAGACTGAATCTAAACTTCCCAAGCCACCAAGCAAACACTGCGAATTCCTTAGGGTGGTGCCAGCCTCATCCTCTTCACCTTCCCACGCTCATTCTGGGGGCTAAGGAAATGCTTATCTCCCCGAGCGTGGCCTTTGCCATACCATTCCATCACATCACTAGACCATATATCAAGGTTTACAATCACAGTAGACTCACTCATAGCAATGACCAGAAGAACCACCTTAGTGCTTAGCATGATATGTGGATCCAACCAACTTAAGACACACTACTAGTTCACGTAAACATTCCAAAATGGCAAGAAATGGGACTGAGCCAGTGTAAATCTAGCTCTGATCAGTGATGAGGTATTTATTATAAGTTTCTTTATAATCAGTGGTGAACTCAAGGTTCCCACAGTTTTGACAGAACAGTAGCCAAAATTCAGTAGGGTTGAATATTTCAGAAATATGTCAGAGTTCAGCCACAAACAACTGGTGCATCATGGGGACCTAAGGGTCAAAAATCAGAACAGGTTCTCACATTGTGCTAAGCTATGACAAGTTTGGGTTAGTTTTGGTTCAGTATGATATGTGAACCTAACCATTGTGGTTTCCAGATCATGATCTATGGCTTAGCATTATGTGTGAATGATATGACTATTTTTTTCAACAAGATAATTAAGATGAACCATTGCTGAATGCAACTTGTATACAAATGCTTAATGCATTTGTGTAATGCAATTTTATAAGCTTTCTAGATCAAGGGCAGCTGATACGGATAACTCATTTCCTATGTTGGCATTTGATGCTTCCTCAAGGTTTGGTCAATTATTGTCTCTGGGTTCATCTGGTGCAATGACCTGTGTTCACACAACATGCTCAGCTCAGATGTGATGATGCAAATCAGCAGTTCTGCAGCTAAAGACAACAGAGGATATCCCGAGCTTTTGTTTCAGTGTGCACCCATAAGCTGCTCCATTTTCATGTTGGGCAGTAGGATGGAGGCTGGACAGCTGCTAAAAATGAGAGAGAGAGAGAGTCTGAAGGTTAGAAAAAACTAGCTACTGGCTACCAGGAGACACCAGTTCTTATTCACCTGGTTCATGTTCCCACCTTTGTAAAATGGTTGTGTGAATGAGCTTAAAAAGTGAAAAGGAGGGAATTTATTTTCGAAATCAGGAAACCTATGTATGCTCCATTTATGATCAGAAGACACAAAGACAATCAGTTTTGCTTTTTCTGTTTTGCTGTACCATACATTGACTCAGGAGGACTTGGCGGAGACCAAAGACACTTACTGCATCTTCTTGATAGATACTGTGGTAAAGTTATACGGTTCCATTGCTCTGAATAACTTGTATCATTCCACTTCAGAAACTTCATTTCTACTTCCTAATGGACACCAGCATGAAAGAATAGCAACAGTAGCAATCAGCTCCTGCTGCTCCATGGCCCAATTCATCTCTGTAGATATGCAGAAATGTAGGGTTCTTCATGGCTTCTTCCAGAATAAAATACCTGCCACACAATTCCATATGTACAGAATGATTTCTAAAGGTGTTTATGGTTCCTCCTGAGCATAACAATGGGTTTTTTTTGTATTAGTACAAAACTTCTCCTGTCTTGAACCTGAGTTCTACCAACTGGCCACTTCAATTACCAATCTTTGAGACCACAAAAGGTTTCATCAAGTGAGTGGAGAGATGAACTTGGGATGGATGAGGGTTTTGAATTTGATTCAGGTCATCCAAGCAATCATTTTGACTAGGATCGTCTTAGCAATCAGGGTTCTGATCATGTTTTACTTATCCTGATCATTCTTGCCCATGTTATCTCTTGGTGTGAAAATCATCTCCAACAACGGCTGTCTTTCATTCGGATGCAAAGACAAGTCATTGTTTTTCTGAATGTTGCTAAGACCTTTTCCTTTTAGAGTCCGGATGCTGCACCTTCTCAAAAGGGTCACCAGAATGGCTTTCATCATGACCATGGCAATAAACTTCCCAACGCAGCCACGGGGTCCAAATCCAAAGGGCTGAAAGTAACGATGGGGGACCTGCATAAAACAATATTTTGATAATATTTTGTCTTATTATCAATTTATTTATTTCATTTATGTACCACCCAGTTTGCAGGACTAGCCAGGGAGTTTAAGTCATCAAAATGTAATAACAACAAAGTTTGAAAGCCACAATACAAACTCAGCTTAAAAAATTAAAATAAACAATAATAGATCATTCTGTCTTGGTAAGTTTGCTTTTTGAAAGGTCACCAGAGTTGGTGTCAACCTACTCTATAAAGTGGGGGCCAGCACAGAAAAGCACTCCTTCTAAGTCCCCCCCCCGATCTCACCTGTCATAGGCTAGGAACTTTCAACTCAAAATGAGTGAACTGGATGGGTTGATTCTACCACGGGGAGTCCTGCAAGTACCTGGAAGCCAAGTTGTTTGGCTTGAATGTTATGGCTGGAATGGTTACACCAACACTTTAAATTCTGCCTAGAAACCTAGCGGAAACTAACACAGCATCCACATTATAGTTCTCATATGGCTGGGATGGTTGCCTGTGGGCAACTGCATTTTGCATCAGTTCCAGTTTCTGAATAGTCTTCAAAGGTAGCCCCATGTAGAGTGGATTGTAGTAGTCCTCCCTGATGGTGAGAAGGACATGAATCATCATCAGGTCCTTCCACTCCAGGTAGGGCTGTAAATGGCAACTACAGTTTCCACCTGCCCTTCCAGCAATAGCTGTGGGTTCAGGAAGATACCCAAGCTGTTTTTTCAGAGGGAGTGCCACCACATCTAGAGGGACCAGTGGAGCAGGAAGAGAACCAGATAGTCTCTGGACAAATAGCCTCTCTATCTTGTTAGATTCATCTTCAGCTTATGCAGACCCTCTGAGCTCTGGGTCAAGACTTCCATAGCTTCTCTGCTTGGCCTGGGGTGATGATGTAAAGCTGGCTATCATCACACACTTGTGGTATCTCAACCCAAAGAGACGGATGAATTCTCCCAATAGCCTCATGTAGAGATTATACAAGAGGTGAGAGGGCCAGTCCCTGTGGGATCCTGCAAGGGAGTACACAAGGATCCAACATCTCTTCTCCTACTACCACTGACTGGAATTGCTGCTGAGGAAGAACCACTATAAAACCATGACTCCAGTCCCAAGCTGTCACAGATGAAGCAGGAGGATATCCTGGTTGATGATGTGAAATGCCATCAAAAGGTCAAGCAGGACCAGGAGGGGCATTCCCACCATCCAGTCCTGACACAGTTTGTCCACCAGAGAGACCAATACCATTTCTGTCCCAAGGCATGAACCCTGACCAATAAGGTCCAGATAATCCACTTTCTAGAAGGCACTCTAGAGCTGGAGCTATGCACCTTCTCAACTTTTCCTAAAAAGAGCAGATTGGAAGCAAGATGATAATAATCCAATACAGCCAGATCCAGGAAAACTATTCAGCACCTATTTAAAGGCAGCCAGAACAATCTCCTCCCCCAAGAAGTATTGCTAGCTTTCTGGACCAAGCTCTTCACTCATTCACTCACTCACTCACTCACTCACTCACTCACTCACTCACACATTAGCTGCCCAAAGGAGTCAGGAAGGGTGTGGATCAAGACCACAGGTGGTAGAACTCATGCTGGAGAACATCCTCTCCATCCAGACTCCACAAGCTAGAATAATAGTATATATACTCCCATATAATAGTATAAGATCTCCCATTACCACTCCAGACCCTATCCACAAAGAGTAAAGTTTTAATTGAACTTGTCAAAAGAAATTTGGAAATATTAACCATAACATCTCTGCAAATGTCATGAAAAATTTAGAAACTGCTTCTCGTTTAAAGCACAGCTCTTGTCCTTCTTAGAGAACCAGAAACTGAGGAGGGTATGATAAGTTAGGGGTTCATGGAGTGAACTTTGGAGTGTAAGCAGGAGCTTTGGAGTGTAGGCAGGTACTTGGAGATACTGGGTGTTCAACCTGACCCACAAAGTCTTGTTTCTTAAACAAAACATGAAGCTACCTACACTCTTTTCAAAATTGTCAAGTGAGAATTCATTCGGCTTTGGGAAGAACTCAAGCTTATGCATACGCCCGATGTTTAGAATAATGTTTGTTCCTTTCTTCACAGGATAGCCATCAATCACATCATCCTGCAAGGCTTTGCGCATGACCAAGTCCACAACTGGTTGGTATCTCATGCTCTCCAAGATGAAGTTCTCAACTACTTTTAGCTTCGGCATGTCATCAGTTTGAATCTCCCTGTCACCTTTGAGAAACAAGCAGGACAAAACAGGTGAAATGTGTTTACTTATCTTTTTAAAGGAATGGTTGGAACATGTCTGCATGGTTTTCAATGTAGGCAATGTTTCAGAATTCATTTTTCAACATGTTAACAATGGTGGTTTATTATAAAAACATCCTTCCTTCTATTGCTGGTGTAAAGCCATTAAGAAGATGTTTCTTCCCACCGTGATTCCTCCCATGACATTTTTTTCAGTTGAGGAAATATAAGCAGACGAACGGGAAAAGGTGCAATAACATTGTAAATCTTTGCGTCATTCTTGATGACTTCAGAACAAAGAATTTTCCAAAGATCACCCAAAGAAATTAGCCAGAGTTCTGAAGAGTCTCAGAATGAGGCAGAAAAATGAAAGCTACTTGTAGTAGACCTTTTTTTCCCCTAAAAGCTGGAGGACAGATTTTGGCTTCACACTACAAAATTTAATCCAGGGGAGTGGTGGCGGTCGTGGGACCCTGGTAACTGCAGCTGAAATCCAATCAGTGATATATTCTAACCATAAAATGTTCAGGGAACAATGCAGTTTTCAGACTGTTGGCAAAAGCAGCTTGGAAGAGAGAACCAAGCAGTAGCCCAGTCTGATGTCTGCACATCACGCTCCTTCCAAAATTAGAAGAGGCGGGCAGGCCTTTTTCATCCCCCCCCCCCCCCACTATTAATCAACTGGCAATCCCAGTATAAAAAGGATCATTAATGTTTGGGCTCTTTTCAACTGAAAACAAACACTAGATTATTAGAAAAACCACCATTCGCCACCAGAGTCTCTAGATACTTGCCCATCACAGTTTGAATTTCCTTCATCATTGCCTCCTCCACCTGAGGATGTTCTGCAATCAGCACCAGCATGAAGAACAGGGTCACCGACAGTGTATCGGGGGCAGCAATTAGCATCTCCAAAACACACTGATTCACATTCTCGCCAGTTAGCTCACCGCGGCTCTGCAAATTTGAAGCAGGCAGGTCATGTCTGTCAGTCTCAAGTTATTGGGACGCTGGACTCCAAGTAGTGCAATGTGGCTTCACACCACAGGAAAGCTGAATCCAGTATAGTCATTTGTGCTTGCCTTGCAGTGGAAACAATGGGCAGTCTCAGATGCCACTATGGGTATCTCCAGTGAAAAGAATCAGGTAGCAGATCCCATGAAATACCTCCACTGAAACTGTGCAGGCAGTACTGAATAGATAAAGAGTCTTTCCTAATATAAAAGAGCTACTTCTGATGGGAACCCCCCCCCCCCCCCAATTTCTGTTATTGTTCCCCATTGCTGCAGAGCAAGAAGATGCAAATGATATCTCCATCAAGATTACCTGGGCAAAAATCAGCTGTGAAGAGAAATCCATATGTTCCTCCAGCTTATCAATGGTGGAGAGCTTCTGTCGCTTCTGCTCAATTAAGATTTCAATGGTTTCTTTCAAATCCTTCCTGAAGGAGGAGAAATTCAGTTCATCACTAAATGTCTGCAAATGATTTCTATGCCTCTGTGTAAGTACTACTGGAAGAGACCTAGGTGACTCTTCGAATAGAGCAATTGCAAGATCAATGGGTAGGAATTAGACAGCACACGTTCCGGCCCTTCACAGATTAACCCCATGGTAAACCCTCAGACTTTTAATGGTAAGTAAATTCAAGAGGACAAATCTTTGAATAGAGTTCAACTCCTGAGGACTTCATGGATATATCTATGTAATGAGCTACAATATGGAAATGGTTTTTCATTGGCTTCTTCCAGGATTTTTCTTTATGTTGCAATGTAGTCCATAGTTCTGGAATTTTCTGGTGGCCTTCCATTCCAATACTAATCAGACCTGAGTCTGCATAGCTTTTTCAAGATTATCCAAATTAGCGAGGGTCAAGTTTAAGCTTCTTGACTTTTGATAGTCAAGAAGCTTAAACATACCCCAAAGAGTTTGTCATTGTCAGATTAAGACTGAGTTCATCGATTCCCATCACCAACATTTGGCTCCAAATGATTTATGAAATAAACCACAATTAAGAGAGGTCACAATTATACTAACCAATGAACTATGGAGTATATAATAGCTGGGTATCTGGAAAAAACAATGTCAGCAAAACGCATTATATAATGAAAAGATGGCTTGTCGGACATGACATGGGTGTCTGCAGTAAACTGAGACTTTGTCCAAAAGATGAAATGGGCATTGTGATGCAAGAATGAAAGGGACAACATTTGCATCACAATTTCGTAATGCCCATTTGGTCACTTACCCTTAAGGATCCCCATGGTATGTGTGCAACTTTGGAAAAGTATTTACAGAAATTCATGGACTTGGAGAAATATGCATGGAAATGTATATTTTATGCATACTTTTTTCCCTCCTGAATTCACACATTAATGTGGAAGCAGGCCAAAATGAAAATACAGTTATGAATATAAGAAACGGAATGGAATCAGTACGAGCAGAGTGTTCCTTTTCTCCTTTTCTGTTGCCGTGCTGAGGAAGATCTATTTCTCAGATAGCATGATCCACAAACATATAAACGCTACTTACGCAGACTTCTCATACTTCTTGTAGAACCAAGAGATCTTAAAGAAAATGTCAGGTTTCAGGAGAAGCGCTTGCCAAGCATCGAAGTAGTTTTGGATTTTAAGCACAATGGCATTTTCTGAAATTACAAGAACAGGATAGGCTGAGTCCAGGTTATAAATCCAAGTTTGAAAAGGAACAGTAATGTCATGGGCTGTAATGGCCAAGTCAAGATCCTTGATATGTCCTGGACTGTACTTTTTTTTCCCCATCATGACACTGTTGTTGCCAATCCTGGCCATAATTTCCAGGGTTTACAAAGGGACTCAACACCAGAAAAATTTCTTGGAGGTCAGAAGCTATCTCAGGAGCAACAATCATGCCTCCCTCTAAGAGGATTCATTTCATTCCCACTCCCATCCAATTTTTGCCCCTCCCATCAAGCAGTCACTATTGTATCCTGATTAAGCATGCTCAGTTAATCTTCTGATGCTTTTGATTTCTGCAGTTTTGACTGAAGAAGCATCCATGTTCATTTCAGAAGACCAAGAACTCTGTGAGAATAGAGTATTTATATATATTACCATCAAGAGGAATGCCAAGAAAAAGCTTGTTTGAAGTGTCAAGCATGATGCACCTCATAAGATTCAGAGTGTTGACATGTCCAAACTCAGTGATCACTTTCTCCAATTGGTCTAGGTGTTCAATTGTTGATTCCACACAGATGGCTATCATCCGCACAAGACCCGGTCCAGAAAGGGCTGAAATTTTACAAATATCCTATTATGGTTCTCCCTCATCTATCTAGGCAATTTACAGGAATAAATGTTAAAATAACAAATAATTGCAAACTTAAAAACAACTAAAATAACCATAGCCCTGAAACCCATCAAAACTGAAATAGTTCCTAGTTAGAATATTAGTCTTCTGAAGGTAAAGCCAAAGACCAACAGAGGTGGAACGAGCATCTTCTGGAGATGCTTTAATTAATTCTAGACTTGATGGCCTTAATGGTTACCTCCAGCATTATCTTCTATGAAAAATCAGGCCACAGAAATGCTTTTTTAGAACTTCATTGAAAACTATCAGATATACTCTTTTTCTCTAACCACAGTAAGGAGCTCACTGTAAAGTGAATATCTGTAGCTCAGGGCTGAACTGTGGAGTCCTTGGTGCTCTCTGAGCTTGGTTGTTGGCTTGCAGACATTTCATTACCTGACTAGGTAACTTCATCAGTGCTAGCGGGCGTGGGGTTTGTTTATATACAGTGGCTTGCCCTGCCAGTGTTGGTGGGGGTGTGGTTTTCTCCTTGGTAGTTCCTTGATTGGGTATTGTTCTCTGCTTGATTGTTTGTCTGATGTCCATCCCTGCTTATCTGGGTGTTGGCTGAGAGGATGTGTTCTGGTCTTTTTGTTTCCTTCTTAGCTTTTTTTTATTGTCTCTTTTGAACGGTGTGTCAATGTGGTTTATCTCTATGTGTCTGTTTATGACTCATTTGCCTGAATGCCAAGCTTCCAGGAATTCCTTAATGTTTTTGGATTTAGCTTGGTCTAGGAGGCTGAGTTTCCCAGTTGAAGCTATGGTTGAGTCTGCCCTTGTGTTGTGAGATTAAGGAGTTTTCATTGTGTCTTCTGACTGCTAATTGGTGTTCATGGATAAACTCTGCTAGTCTTCTGCCTGTCTGTTCTACATGCTGGCTATTATAGTCCTTATACTGTATGCTGTAGATGACTCCTGTTTTTGCTTCTTGGGCTACTGGATCTTTTGTTTTACTTAAGATGTTTAAGATGTTTTGGTTTACTTAAGATATATTAAGTGCTCAGAGAGCATCCAGCTCAGAGAGCACCAAGGACACCACAATACTAAGGAGTGCTGAGGATCAAGCAGAAGAAGGAGGTTTGGACCCAAGTCATTAAGGCTTTGAAAAGTCCTACTTTGTATTTCACCCCAAAACAAACCGACTAATGGATTTTAAGTCCAGTAGTAGCAATGCTTCCTTTTAGTTGAGTTTGATTCCTCTCGTTTCAGTTCCTCTGGGGCAGTGTTTGTCAACCCCAGAAATTTCAAGATGTGTGGACTTCAGCTCCCAGAATTCCCCAGCCAGCATGTCCTAGTATATAAAGCATCTGCCCTAACCTGCTGTGCTCCAGAGATGGGCAATTCAACTTCAGAACCTTCACTTATAACTTTCCCATCTCTCACTACCCCTTCTTCTCTCTCTCTCCTCTTCCTATTGAAATGCCATTCATGGGAAAAGACAGAATTGCTGCAATTAATGGGGATTGATCAAACAAATACCCAACGGGCCACAATATGTTGTTGCCTGGGTTAGAAAAAAGGAAATATTTGTAACCATAATAAAATTCTATCGCTATGCAATGGAGTTTTAAATAAAAAATAATGAAACGGGCATCTCTACTTACAGACATGCCCAGCTAATTATCTTCTGATTATATATTTTTGCTTGAATTAGAAGAAGAAAGAAAAGCTATTATGACTCATCAGGTCAATCTTGGTGAGCCCCTGCATGAATGGTTGCCTTGAATACCTGTTGTGCTTAAACTGGTTACTCAGCTCTCCCTCCATGATTGCAAAAACCTAGATTTTGCCCTATGGTCCAGCTAACTTACTGGCTATCTCATTTTACTTAATGGTAAAATTAGTCATGCCACAAAGTCTATCCACCTGGTTTGCTCTAACTCCATAATTTCTCCCTCTCTCTCTCTCTCCCCCCTTCTCCTTCTATACTTTAATTCAGAAACAGACCCAAAGGCAGAGTCACAGTGGGAAGGCCCAACTCAATATATTTACCCTTTGTGAAAAATGGTCGGATTTCTTTCCAGAGAGCTGGATTATTATTAAAGATGATGCCATTTTCATGCATGCCAATGCACTTTAAACCAGGTTTGCTGCCAAATCGAGAGCTGTAGTGTCCATGTTTCATGACATGGAACATGCTTGATGATCTAGGTGGTGGAAGAAAAAGATGTTTCATTAACAGCTCTTGTCAGTTTGCCCAGGTTCCAGTCCCCAAGGTCAACCACATACATGTAACTGAATGGGTTCGGGGGGAAAAATTATCCAAAATTTTGCACTTGGTTAAATTGATGCCTTACTTATGACCAACTAAAGTGGTACAAGAAAATGTGCAAACTTGCAAGAACTCTGTTCCCAATGGCTGTGGAGCCTTTTTTAAAATTTATTTATTGTTTTAATGGATTGGATTGTTTGCTCCGGGCATTTCATTTCATTTTAGTGTTTCCTATTTTTGAAGAGGTAAGCTGCCCAGAGTCACTGAGAGTTAGGCAGCCTCTAAATCCAGATGAGAATAGTCAGGGTGCTCTTAACATTTCTCTGGTAGTATAACATCGGACACCAATATTAGGCTCCACCAGTATCCCAGCCCAATGTCTCTGGGGGAAAAGTCAGGTCTTCAAGAGCTGGTCTTCAAGAAGACCAGCAGGGCCTGAATCTCATCTTGTTCAATAGGGCAGGTGCCACCATGGAGAAGGCATACCTCCTGGGTCCCACCAAGTGACCTTTCTCTATAGAGGGTACCCAGAGCATGCCCACCCTGGCAGACCTTGCGAGAAGGTAGGGGATCCTCCAAGTGACTTGGCCGCCATACCATGTAACGCTTTAGACCTGAGAACCAGCATTTCAAAGTGCAATCCAAATTCTACCCAGAGCAGGACCAGCTTTTCCAGGGCAACCCTGTGTACAGCACATTACAATAGTCCAACCAGGATAGGACTAAAGCAGTGCCTCCCAATCTAGGAACGGGTGCACCTGGCCCACGAGGTGGATTTTTGCAAAGGCGTCTTGGCTATAACGGCCACTTGCTTCCTTCTCCTATTTGCCTGGATTTTTACAGTCTGCCAAGGGTAGGTGATAGAGTAGGTAATGAAAGTGGTAATACAGTGGTACCTCGGGTTACGAATGCCCCTCCTTACAAATTTTTCGAGATACGACCAGCTCCGGCCCCAAAAATTTACCTCGACGTGCGGACTCCGCCTCGAGCTACGGACCGGATCCGCGGCCATTTGCCCTGCTGCCACGCGGTCGCGGCTTCCTGTGGGCGAGATCGCGGTAGCAAGGAGACGTTCGGTGAGGCTCGTGGTGTGTTTTGTGGCGTTTGGAAGGTTTTTGGTGTGCTTGTCAGCATGGCTCCAAAGAAAATGCTGAAGAACTGTTTAACCATATGTATTTACATTGAACCTTATGGAGAAATTTGCCTCGCGGTGCGACCAAATTTGGAGGGTGGATTAGCCGTATTTACATTGAACCTTATGGGGAAATTTGCCTCGTGGTGCGACCAAATTCAGAGGGCGGAACGGATTAACCGTATTTACATTGAACCTTATGGGAAAATTTACCTCGAGTTGCGACCAACTCGAGTTGCGATCAGAGTCACGGAACGGATTAAGTTCGTAACTCGAGGTACCACTGTATATCTGACTATTTTGCTGCGCTCAGATGAGCTAGAAAATTGGCTTCTCCTCATCTGGGCTTGGATGGATGCCGACAGCCACGAAACTGAATTCCCTTTAGAGGGCAATAGAAGCTTAAAAATGTTCAGTTTAAAGAGAGGGAAAAAAAATCAGCAGCCAAGTTGCAGGGGGAAAAAATGAAGGGATGAACTGCTCTCTAAACTAGAACTAGGCTAGGTAGAAGAGCCCACAAATGAACCAGTGAGAACTTTCAGGGCAGGGAGGGAAACGACTCGGGGTAGTGGGTTGGGATAAGATTATTGCTCTGTGGCAGAGCACCAGTTTGTGTTAAAAAAAAAAAAAATCCCGGTTAAGAAGTCCCAGATATACTTAGTTTGGAAAAGAGGACAGGGAAAAGAGATGACTGTCCTTTTCAAACCCAGGACTGCTGTCCTCTAAAAGAGGACCTCTTTCAAAGCAGTGCAGATTTAATTCTATAGTCAGTTCAGTCCAGTGAGCAAGAGAAGAACATAAGCAGAAAGACCTCACAGGCTTTATTGCTCAGCTGTCCCTTTGGCCCCTTATTCACAGAGAACAAAGATTTACTTGCTAATAATGAGGGTCTCTTCTCCATTGATCCAGACTCTCATAAACTCTCCATACATCTTGTTGTAATAATTACAGGCACTGCCCACTCCCATCCAGAGAAACCTCCAGTGAGAAATCAGTGGGCCGAGTCCCATACAGTAGCCGGGCCCTAAAAGGCAATAGGAGGAAGGTCAGTTGGAGAAGGAAGGAAGGAAGGAAGGAAGGAAGGAAGGAAGGAAGGAAGGAAGGAAGGAAGGAAGGAAGGAAGGAAGGAAGGAAGGAAGGGTCAATTAGGGATTTTATCAGCAGTAAATATAATATTTTAATAATATACCCTGTGTTCACCGAACATGCTGAAAGATGGGGTATTTCATCATGGCTTACAGAATAAACCGCCCTGGCCAGTTTCCCACATATTAACTGGAAAGGATGAGGTCATACCATATGCTAAGCCACAAACTAACAAACCACATTAATGCTTACAATGTGGTCTAAGGGCAATAAAGGAGAGCTTTACATGGCCCTAAGAGATGGCTGAGTTGGAAGTACAAATGTGGGATAGGAGTGGGGAACCTGTGATCTCCAAATATTGCTAAATGACAGCTTCTGATGTCTCCACCAGACTGACCAATGGTTAAAGATGCTGGAAGCTGCAGTTCAGCAACTTCGGTAGGACCAGGTTCTCCATTCCTGTCTACAGCAGACATTAATACCATGTAAGCCAGTGAACTAAATATTAGCATATACAGAATCTGTTGCCAGTCACCCTGCTGGAAAAATTTATTCTCAGGCTTGAGATGAACCCAATGAACTCAACGGAACTCACTTTAACAGCAGCACCTGGTCAATATTTGGTGACTTCAGCAGCTAAGTAAGGCTGGCTCTGGCTAGCACTTGGACAGAAAACCATTAGGAAGTTCCAGAACTGTAGACTAGGCTAGACAGTCAAAATCCCATCCTGGAAGAAGACAATGGCAGCGACTTCCATAACATTGCCAGGTAAGCTGTGTCAAGGCATGCTATCACCCACAATCAAGTCTGATTTGAGGGCATCTTTGTATTGCTGCTATTTAAAACTGCCTAGCTTAATTCTGATTTAGCTTGGACTGAATGCCACCGGCTCCAAGGTCATGATCTGGTGGTTTGAATTCAACAACCTGTCTCCACTTCCTGCCAGCTACCAGATGCTTCTGGAAATCATACAGGCAGAATAGAGAGATCATAACCTGCGGTGTCCTTTGCAACGGAATACTTGTAGTTTCCTTTTGACCTAAACAGAACTCTCTATTTACACACTATGGTGACAAAATCTAGAGCCCTTTCTAAAACCAAATAGGTTCTTTTGCTACAGAGAAGCCCTCTTTACCTTCAATAAGGTAGTCATAGTGGCTGTATTCTCACACTGGGCCAAATCCTGAGCACCACTGTTATGTTCACACAAGGTGCTATGCCCAAACAAATAAACCGTAATGCAGTATGATGTGATAGCCTGATTCACACAGCAGTATGAATAAGACAACGACTGGGTTTATACACTGAACCACAAAATATCTAAACTAGCTCAGGGTAGCATCATGGGTGAACTCAACTAGGGTTGTGGGCAAGGAGCCTCTTAGTTACATTTGGACATGGAGCTTATTACAAGCTCCATCCACACACCTCTCCTGCCCCACCACATCCTTCTGCAGTCTAATTTAGTAGTAAGGAGAAAAGCATTCCTGTATTCATTATTATTCAGTCATGGGAGTTTGAAAAAACTGCTGTACTGCAAGTCATCAGGAAATTCGGGTCTTTTTCCACCAGCCTCTGTCCTGACCAATTTCCCCAGGGATGGCAAAACTGTTCAAAGAGCAGAGCTGGTGATTGTCCCGGATGGCTTGGCAAAAATGTCTTCCTTTCTTAGCTGGGGTTACGTTCTTCCTGCAGTGGATGTATGATTCAGGCTAAAAAAAGAAAAAAAGAACCAAAATCCAAACTAGAAAAACAGCCTTTGAACATCTGATTTAACCAGATGTGCTAAAACCAACATTTTGTGCCAGAACTGTCTGACACTCAGTGGCTCTGGATGCTACTTTCATGTTTCAGTATGACCAATGAGTCAATGCTTCTAGCAATGTTTGTGCAAAATAAATATTTTTTAGAACAAAGGCACTGATATCTATGTAGAAATAAGTTTAACTGAATTCAGTGGGAATTCATCACCATATAAAGCTGCACACATTCAGCATAAGGAGGCCCACTTACCCAAGAACAAGCCCCATTTTATTCAGTGGGATTTACTCCTGAGTAGACATCCATAAAACATAGTACATTGCATATTACTCGCACAAAGGGAGTACAGGAATTGATAGTATGTTGTCGTATGACAGCTGCACAGCATGTTAAGTCTCCAATAACAAACAGGTTAGCATTAACCAAGCATAGAATGCTTTGTCAATATAACGTCCAGATCTTTAAAGGATCAGATTAAACTTGCCATGTGAATACAGCCAATGTGAAGAGGCAGATGTTTAAAAAATGTAACATGTTTTGAGCCCCTCAAAGAGGTATTCAAAATTATTTTGATCCACAATTGATAAAAGAGCTTTCTGGATTCAAGAAATACCTTCTTATAGATTGGCTTCATGACTCACACAAAACTGTGATTGGTTTGACCCTGGTTTGTTGAAAAATGGTAGCATTGGCTGGGTTCACAGAACATGCTGTGACACAACCATGGTTTATAACACACGAGGACTGGATTCCAACACCCGCCTAAGCCAAAACTGAACAAACCAAATCCTCATGGATTCACATGATGAGTCAAAATCTTTGGAAATGGGGTGACACATAAACCGAAGTAAATAATAAACTAATAAAACAAGTCAACTAATAAAACTGGGTCACCCCATCACCTGCCATTTCTTAATCTTCCTTAAGCAGGAACATTTTTACTTAGCCCACATTTTGAAAAGAGAAACTTGGGGACAGGCTATACCTTGTCTTTTGAAAAACCTACCTGGGATGGAAGATGTTTCTTCACAAGTCCATATCAGGAAAAGGAATCCCATCAAGAGCAAGAGTGGGACGGTGGCTACTGCTGGAATGCTTTCAGATACCACTTTGGTGATATTATAGTGCATCGGATTCAGGGTTTCCAGAAGCATTTTGTCCACATCAATCTGTTCGGCTGTGGGTGGAAATGCAAATGAACTTCCAAGGATGGAAGAGGCTGAAAGACTCTACAGTCAGCTTCAACCGATGTCTTGCTCCCCTTTTGTTGATCCTGCTACCTAATGAGCCCTGTTCCACGGTTCCCTTTGTTTTATAACAAGGGCATTGCTTCAGATTAGACAACACAAGCAACGTCAAAACAAGAGTAGAGAAGATTCACTTGTCCTACAAAACAAAGCATTTCTGACCTTGGTGTGGAAGCCCAGGTTGCTTGCAAGACTTTATGCCACTGGAGTTCCTATCTCCCCATTACCCTTGAATGGTCTGTCATGAGGTAGACCTGGGATATAGTGCCAAATTTGCCATCAAAGCAAAAGAAATTAAAGTCTTTGTTGTGGGTTGAAGCCCCAAATCTGCGTTTTAGATGGGCTACTTTGAACATCTGTGGCTAGGGTTGTGGAGTGTCCTTGGATTTCTCAGATAATCAGATCTATTTCCAAGTGCATCCTCTGGATGGGAAATAGACAAGATTGGTTATTCTAATTCACTTCTTTGTAGCTTTTGCTCTGAAACTTAATTTGTTGTATTATTTAGATGGAATGGAAGGAATGGAAAATGCTGGCTTAGATTCTGAGTTTGCTCTTGCTGATAGAATGGGCTTCTGTTCATCATATTTTTTCCCCTGCTGTTAGAAGAAAGGGGGAGAGAAGTGTTCTTGATTACTTCTCCATAAAACTGGGGAAATCTATGGAGGAGTATCAGATCCTCGAATAAAGGGAACCTCTACTAGTTTGAGGATTTAGGGCCAAAGCTGTTGAAACGGTAGCTTGAAATTTTGGAAGCTACATTCTGTGTTGTAGACGGTTGATCATTTAGCCTTGCAGTATTGCCAGGGTTTCAGACAAAGCTCTTTTCTAGCCTCACCTTGAAAAACCAGCACCTGAACTTGAGAACTTTGGCATGGAAAGCACATGCTTTGCCACTGAGCAATGGATCGTCCTATTTCTACCCTAAAGTGTTTATAATTACATTACAGGAAACATATGTCTTGCAGACACCTGTCTTTCTATGAGCATTGCTAGAAAGGCTGTTTGCTGCAAATGGAGTGGCTTAGGAATATTTGTATATCATATTTTATACAATATTGAAGAATTCTGATGAGCAATAGAACCACCCGGACTTTATCTGTATATGTGATTTGTAAGATTTTGAGTTTGATCTAGGCTTAATCATAGTTAGAGCAAACCAACTGAAATCCATCAGGTTTAAGTCAGATACATCCCATACTTGCTGTTTGTTTTCCCTTTTTGCTGTCTACATTCTGACCATCATTCTAAATATTTCTCTTGTCCTTGAATTCCAAATAGATGTGAGAGAAATGTAGGGGGTGGGAGAAGCAGCTTCAAACACAGGGAGAAGGAAAGGTTTAGTTGCTTGCTATTAATCACACATATCTGAGTCCTAACAAGGAGGAGGGAGCAATGGATCTTGGCTGCTAACCATGGTTTATTAATGAGTTCACTTCTGGCTTGTTAGGGGCAATAAACCATAATTCTGGGTTTGGGCATTGCTTTCTAGTTTGTTTATTTGTGCAAGGGGAGAGATGAAGTTGGAGTAAATATAAGATAACATTATAGACATAGGGACTTGTAGTTAACTAAGATAATGTCAAAGCAACAACATGCCTGCAGTGATGACATAAGGCAAGTTTGCCCAGTTGTGTCCTGATGTCTGATGCAAGTATGTAAATTGCATTTTTGGCATTATAATGCTTTATCACTTGGCCCTTGCTGAAGTCTCTGATTAGATTTTGCTATATTTCAGTTCAGTACAGATTTGTTTGCTTATTATGTGGTTCCAGGCAACTCAACAAACATAAGGACCTGGGTGGCATATACAGTTATGAAAAATATACATAATACAAACCAAAGCATTACGAAACTCAAAAAAAATAACACGCCCGAGGATTTACTAGGCGATGACCAGCATCCGCTAGTGTGAATTTGACCGTTGAAAAGCTCTTTGACATGACAAAGATAATCTTCCCCCCTGATCTCTGTGTTGGTAACCCATATCATCACATGAAGCTGCTGCGTATGATCAGCATGGCATGTGAATCAAATATTTATGTGTGAAACAATATCCTGTCATCAGAAATACTGCTCTCTGGGATCATCTCACCCAAGCAGCACTAAAATGATGAAATAAGAAGTCACTCTTTCCTTGACTGATGGCCACTGTTTAGATAATGGTCAGTGAAGTGAACCTGGTGACCTTGAGAAGTCTTCTCCAGATGTGTTGGAATTACACTGCCCAAATTTCTCATTCCTGGTAGTGCCAACACCTATATGGATATCCACTTGGGGAAAGCTGACCTCTACGTGAGAGAGTGAGAGAGATTGTGGGGAAAAAGATAGAGATGACAGAATGAATGAGTTAGTGGACAGCTTATAAGTGGCGTATCAGCCCAGGTGGGGAGAAAACAGGGAGGAAGCATCTCAAAGTTTCTCAAACCTTAATTAATTCATGGGAAATTCCTATTACTGTTTCCAAGATTCTGCATTTGCCCCAGGGCAACATGAAAGATGCCTGACTGAAATATGTGTAGTTCTTGCTTTCTGGATCTTGTCCACCTGTGTGGGGCTTGACAAGGAGTGACAATAGAGAACCAAGAGAAAGACTGAAAAACTTGGAGCCTGATGTAGAATGTGTAAATATTTACATGGAGGGAAAAGAAGAATTGATTATTGCATGTGATTTAGTCTTTCAACTTTTTTCCCACTGTGAAATCCAGTGTATTTGTTTTTAGAATGGAACTCAGGGTGGCATTCACGACTTCTCCAGGTGGTCTCCCACTTAGATACAGACCAGGCTAAGATTTGCTAATTTCAAGAAATTTCATTTACCTTTTAAAGCCTTTTTTTTTTTTTTTTACTACAACACTTCTCTAATCTGATGCCCTTGAAATATATACATTTTATCTTCCAAAACTGACATCCTTCACTTAGTTATGGGATACTGGTGTGTAAAAATTAATTTTGGTATGTTCTTCCTTATTCTTTGGTCCAGTGTTTCTCAATCCCAGCAATGTTAAGATGTGTGGACTTTAACTGCCAGAATTCCCCAGCCAGTATGACAGGATCCTTTGATAGGACCCAAATGACAGTCACACATCCTATGTTACAGTAGGTGGTCATCGATTTAAAGAGCTATCCAGGAGCAATCCTTTCCTTGAAGGGGTGTTGAGTCTGAATCTAAAGAAGTGAAACTGATAAGGAGGAAATTGAGTCTGAATCTGAAGACAGTGAAACTGATAAGAAGGAACATCAGGAAATTAGACAGAACACCTAATCTACAAGATACAGGGTCATTGAACTACTGACCTGCAGGATATTTCACTAGCACAGGTAATACAATATCTCAATTTTATTTAGAATATAGTTTCTGAGGTTGACCCCATGTCTTTAGCAGGAAATATTTACAAATCTGCATCTTGTCCCCCGCAGAAATGTTATCTTCAAATGGAGGACTTTCCTCTATAAAGTGGGACTTTAGGTTGTTCGTAATACACAACCTGAGGAAGTAATAACTGGGTTAAAGATAGGAACGTGAGGTTACATTTTACTCTGAAAATGTATCAAAACATGAAGAACATAAGGGCCAGCTGCAGCTAAGAAGATAGTTTGATTCCAATGGAAAGTCTGTAGTGCACCTGATTGAAAACATGTGTGCATACATGTCCTATATATGAACTGGACTTTTATCAGTGTTGAGGAAAGTCTGGCCAATCTATCCCTGTATGGTCCACATTTAATCTGTTGTTTAAGGTCTGAGTTGCCACTGCACATGGGCAAACATACCCATATGGAAGTCATTATTTAGCAGCAAAAACAAATTCATGACCAATTCTTCCTTGCCCTTGGTACGTCCACTGTGCCTGTATTTTCATTCAGCGGATTAGCCTCATGAAAATATTGAAATGACTCATTTGCTCATTAAGACGGAGTGTACCTTTTTTATTACATCCCCATTCAAAACACTGTCAGGAAATTTCATGGAACGAGCCAGTTCTATGTTGACAGAGCAGGCCTGTCCCCTGCTTAATGTGCAACATTTCCTGACAATATTTTTGAGGCTTGAAGGAACAGCCAGATGTTTAGGAGATCACACAAGTGCCCCTTTTCTTGAGTCAATGGAGGCTGAAACCCTTCAGAGCCAAAAGCAAAGCCATTGCAGGAGGGACAGAAGAAGGAAGCCCTAAAAAAATACTGAGATATGGGGAGATGTGTCTGGGTGTGGGGGTGTGGGGGTAACTATGAGACAATTAGGGTCAAACCCAGATACTAGTCCTGAAGGTCAGCTACCAGCCTTGGATAGTTTACATGCAATGCAGAGGGCTGATAGTTGAAGTTCTGTCCTTCTGGAGTTTCACCATCTTTTTCTTCTCCTGGGGGTGAGTTTGTTTCTATCAGATTGAATGGGATTGCTTGAAAATGAAATTGCTTCAAAGAGTTGAACTCGGCTGGATCCTTGCGAGTCAAGAAAATCATGCAAAAGAAATTTGTGACCCAACAGTAGAGTGGAATCTACAGTAGAAATTCAGAATCAGTCTCTGTTTGTATCCTGGATCTATAATGTAACATCTTTTGCATGCATACAGCTAAAAGAGTAAGTTCTTGGATAGCATCTCTTCCAAGCAGAGAAAGCAAAAGAGAGGGAGGGAGAGAAGAAAAGAGAGAAATCTACAGCTGGAGTCTTTGTGTGCCTTTCCATCTTGAGATATCATTTTCCCAGTTATATCTTCCTCCCTCCAATCTCTGAAGCAGAAATAATTACAACAATTTTGGCTCTTTTCCAAAAGAGACCAAAAACAGCCATAATGAATCAGGAGTTCCTCAAACCAATAGGGTTTTACTTCTGCTCTTTCAACGTCCCACCTCTTACTGAAGAAGAATAGGGCAGAGAGTGGGGGCTATAGTCGATCTGAAATTTTCCTAGCAAAAAATCCAAAATATATGCTCTCATTTGATGAGAAAGATCAGCTGGCAAATATCTACCTCTATTTCTTTTGGGAGGGGAGGGTGGGAGGAGAAACTGGCGTTATTCTTTCTAAGAGGTACCTTTCCTTTGCACAGTATCTCCATATTTTGTCACTCTGGCTTCAATAAGCTGCTTTAAAAAGATTTTTTGCGGCAGGGGGGAGGAGGAAGGAAAGTTCAATTGCATTGGCAAAAGAGTTTTGGGGCAGAAGGGCAGCCTCTGGCTCTCTTCTATTGGATTGGTTTGGAGATTTGAATTCCACAGAGCCCTGTCTAGAGGATAAGCATCTGAATTTCAGCACAGGCTGACAGATATGGATAGTTAAGTAGCAGAACATCCCATTTAAATAAAAATGTTCATAATACTGTTATCCTGAAAGCAGAAGGTGAGCTTTCCCAACCATCAATGAATGCTAGCAGACACTCATTGTATTTGAAGGAAGCGACTGATTAAGGTAGAAAAGCCTCACTTGTAGCTAATGTATGTAGTGAAGAATGGGAAGTGAGAGAAAGAGAGGATGTCCCCTTTGATTCTTAAACATAGAGGCTCATTTAGCTAACCATAGGCCAGGTGACAAATAGACACTGCACAGCAACTCGACCCTCCCTATTATTGATTAGGGTTCAGAATTGTCTTAGGTGCCAAGAGTTGAAGAAGTCCTCAACAGATTGCTCTGGGGCTCACGCAATACTTTCTTGTAGAGTTGTCCAGTGTTCTCCTCTATCTATTTTTTGAAAGAATAGGGTGACTCCTGATGACAGGGGATTTAAAGAGGGGACAGACCAAGGGCAATCCTTGGTTGAGTGTCCACAACCTCCTGGATCCCAGGATATACTGCATCAGTCACTTGGGAGGGATAATAGGTGACTTCTTTCCTCTTGGCTTCAAATGGAAGAGAGAGAGGAAAAAACAGCTAGGGATGGATAAGAAAGAAAAGAAAAGAAAAGCACCTCTTTCTCAATTCTGCAGGCTGGATCCTGCCAAAGTTTGGGATTCTTCAGAAGCTCCAACATTAGAGCTTTCTATTTCATGGTTCACAGAGCAACTGCCAAGCTACGGTTTGCTCTGTCTCCCCCGTGATGAACAATGCTACCACAGGCAGTTAAACTAATAATCAAGCTCTCACATCCTAGAATGTGTGTTTTGTTGTTCTTATCTCAAGTAAAAAAGTCTAGACGAGTTGTCTTGTTTGTCTGTGGCAACAAAAAGAAATAAACACACACATAAATTCAAACCCAACCAAAACGCTCTCCATCAATTATCTTGGTGTCACTTAACGGCTGAGATATTCATTAAAGCATATTCATAATCAGCTGATGAGATAATAAGTGTGTTAAAGTTTTGTAAGCGCTACTTGACTATATCTTGAAGCTGAAGTTTTCTTTTGCTTTGCGTAGAATGGATGTTCCCTCTCTTAGGGTCCCTGAATACCAGCATCAGCTGAATGAAAGCAAGGCAGATGCGTAAAAGTCATCAGATGCAACATGTAGAGTTACAAGGCATTGTTCTGGTCCATAGAACCACGCCTTGAAAAATCAGAATGTCTGTGGTCCATTCATTGGTTCTGAATCTTATCAGTATTTATAATTATACTCTCTTGAAAAATATCAAAGGGCTCGCTAACCCAATAAGACTAATGCATGTGAGCACAATAATATCAGAGGAGAACACAATTAACTAAAGAGGATAGAACATTTTGTTTAGGACAAGTAGAAAACAACATCACTCCAAGGTTAAAATTTCTCCAGCGCCTTTAATAAGAATTATTAATTCTCCAGGTCAGCTACTGGAGATTGCTCTTTGGGAAACCTTTTCATTTAATCATATTAGTTGTTCCTTGAGGACAGCAAACCTTTATTATTATTACTGTTACTGTTACTGTCATTGTCGTTATTGTTTAGCTCCCTTTTGGGGGCATCTGAAATCCATCTACATTTTAGGAAGATGCATAGAAAAAAAGACCTCCAGTGCCTCTTCCTTTACGTATAAAGCAATGCAGAGGAAAGAAAGAGAGAGAGAAAGAGAAAGAAATTCGCCTTTGGAGGAAGCCATTAGCTGCCCTGCAATGCTAAACAGTCAAAAGTTATGGAAATAGTTAACTTTTGATTCTGCTTTCAGCTAAAAAGATCTGAAGCCAAAGCAGGTAAAATCTGACCTTTCCTGAGTAAGAACCATGATGGGAGAGAAAGAAAGAGAGAAACTAGCACACAAAGAGATCAAGACATCTACAAAATCACTTACAAAATCTTTGCTATTTTTATGTAATAGATTTTTCATTCCACCATGCACAGGGAAAAATAATAAAGCAGAAAAGTTGTAAAAGTTACCTGGTCCTTTCCACACTGCCTTATTCTAGCGTCTATAGCCAGCTACCTTTGCTAATGATGCTGTCTTTTAAAGATCAGAAAAGAGTTGTAGTGATCACTCTTTATGTAGCATCTTTTTTATATAGAGGTACTCCTTGTTGCTAAGAGATTGGTTGCTAAGAGATGTTGTTGGTAGGTTGTTAGGGTTTTTTTTTTTTTTTTTTTGGGTAGGTAAGGGGGCTTTGCAGCCAAAAAGAGAATTTTTGTAATTTAACCTGTGTTAGCAGAATGTACTTAAGCCCAAAAAACCCTTTAAAAATCCAAGGAGAGGAGAAAAGAGCCTACATGAAAAGAAATCAACCTGTTTGAATGCTTGAAAAGGGAAGGTGAGGCTTGAAAGGGTTGGGATAATGTGAATTTGATGAAAACTTCATTGTCTTGCATTGTTACATGAGGATCAGTGACAGAACTAGATGTAACTGTTACAATATATGCCTAGTTGCGAGAAGTGAAGCCCATTGTCCTTCCTGCTTAATGCAAAAGATACAATGTAATTGAGTTACAGTTTTCCTTGCCTTTACATGAAGCTGGCAATGGAGTTGAATAGGGCAGGGCTTCACACACCCAAGATGTCATATGACACGTCTGGCTGGATCTCCTTGGGGGAAGGAGGAGAAGAGGCAGGGGTCTGCCTTTCCCCACTCAAAAGAGCCCTGGGGTCAGAAAGTCAGTTCAGCTTTCCCACATGGTGTTGGGCCTAGAATCCCCTGGAGAACAGCTGACTGTATTGATTGTTCCAGGACTGCAGAGCTGAACTTTGAGAGCCCACTTTCTCTGCAGCCAGTTAAGAGTAACATCTTGTGCATCTGAAGTAATGGACTTTGGGGACTGACGGGCAGCAGTTTTCTTCCAAAGCGTCTCTTGTACCAGCATCTGTGGAGCATCGTGGAATGGAAGCCTCTGTCCCCATCATTCCTTCTATTGTCCACATCTTCTGGATCAACACAGTCATTCCATACTATAGAAATATACTTTCTCAAAATAGATGGTGCAGCAGCTGTATAAAAATTGTTTGCCAGAACAGAATAATTGTTGGTATTGCATTCCTTTGGTCTAAGCCCAGCATTTACTTATCAATGCAAATAGTTTTGTATGCAAAACATTGGGACACAAGGAAAATGTATCTTTTTGAATGCATCTCATTAGGTCAGTATCAAAGAAGTTAGACAACGTGTCTGTGTGTGTGTGTGTGGCTGTGTGCATGTGTTTAAATGAAAATAGATTTACCAACAGTGCCTTTCATGCCAAAGAATCTTTGGAATTTTGTGCGATACAATCAGAATAATTAGAGCTGTTGTTCACAACAAAGAACTCTAGCTGAATGTTAACAAATTCTTCAGTCTGTGTGTAGGCTCCTGAATGAATTAACAAAGTTCTTTTTTTAATGCCATTATAAATGAGGTAGGCTTTTTCTAAATTCACAATGGACTTTTGTGGTAGAAATGGGCAAATGGTCTTCTATGAAAAGGAATCATGGACCTTCTTTCTTCCCAGAAATACTTCTCAGCTAAGAATACCTAAATAGAAGTGGTTAGCCTCCCAGACTAGTCACCCTACCACTAATAATAACACCAACCCAACCCAACCCATGCACAAATAATAGCAGAATACAAATAGACAAAAAATGATAAAGCAGTGGTCACACTCCCTCTCCAAAGGGCCTTCAGAAAAGCTTGGTTTTCACCAGCTTCTGGAAGTCCATGATTGACGATGTCAAGCAAACATCTAGGGAGAATGTGGTGCCATAACTGAAAGACAACTTTTTCTGGCCTCAGCTCTCTTCACTTCATAAAAATGAGCGCCACCGGTTGTTCTCCAGGGAAGCTTGTCTCAGACAGGTCAACTCTGATAGGACAGGCTGTCTGGGGAGAATCAGGTCAACCACTTCTAGATCAATCTTTTGGCTAGGGTCAAGATGTAGCTCCTTTGCAGGCAATGAGGGCTTAGAAATTGAATCATATTGTGGTAAGTTCTATTTATTAATAACCCAGTGGCGATAAGTGCACCATTGGGAGACTTGAAAGAACAGGTTAGGGATAGATCATCATGGAGAAAATCTATCTATGTGGTCACTAGGAGTTGAAAATGAGTTGATGGCACAAAATCAATCAATCAATCAATCAATTTATTTATAAAGATATAAGCTGAGAAGATGAATGGGGAAACACCATTTTAAAAAAGTAGAGTAGTTCCTGAAAACATGCTCAACAATAAATCATGCCTTACAAATGTCATAGTAAAATGTAGCTTTCCTACATTGGAAGTATAGTAAGATGTCTACTGATTGTTTTATTATATTGGTTGGGTTCATGCAAAATATTAAATCATAATTTGACTACTCCTCATGTACTTAAGAATTTCTTCTTTCCTCTCATTGGAAATTGTCAGTTGTGAGAGCACCACTAGAAGATATTACTATCTGTCTAAATATTTTTGCAAAGCTGAAGAGTGGATTTGCTTGGTGAGTCTTTAAAAGTGCATCGACATAAATCACATCTTAATTTTGCAGCCCATATTTGAGTTGTCAGATATGACCTTGCAAAAATGCCAAGTCTCTGAATTCATAGGCAACTATGAATCATGCACAACTGGAGCTAGATTAAGGGTCAGTGATGTCGATGTTTTATGGGGATTATCAAATAGGATTGTACATATTGTCTGTAATTTAGTTTGAATTGTCCATTTGATTAACACTGTCATCTGGATCAGATTCAACAACTTGAATAGATTTAGAAAATAGGTTTGATTGAATGCTTCAGTTTCAAGCATTGAATTGCATTGATTTTATTTTCTAAATCCATTTGCAAAAGCCCTTATCAATTGTCAAATTATTTCAACAACATCCAAATCAGTGTGATGATTTGATGTGAATTTCCTCTTGGCTGCTGAGTTTATTGGACATGGAGATTCAGTTGAATCAGCTTCAGACTGAATCTCCAGATCAAAACTTCACTCAACTCGACTATTAAATAGAACTTTGGGACAACTGCAAGATATAGCAGTTCAGGAAGATCCAAGCATGAAGATCCAAAGGTCCAAGCTTGAATTCTAAGAGAGGTCAGCTATGGATAAAGGGAATGTAGAAGGAAGCAACAGCAGTTTGATGAAGTCAGAGGACCCTCAAGACCATCAGGTAGAAGTAATCCAATTCTGAAGTAGCATGTGTGATTCAGGGGGCTCCCAAGAATGTTGGGAAAATTATTTCCATTATGTGTTCAAGATCTATAGCTCCCCAAAGGTCTCAGAACTAGAGTGCCCAGAATGCCTTGGGAGAGGAAAGGCTATCATTGCTCTAGCCCAAGGTTCCTCAACCTTGGCAACTTTAAGACGGGTGGACTTCAACTTCCAGAATTCCCCAGCCAGCAAGGAATTCTGGAAGTTGAAGTCCACCCGTCTTAAAGTTGCCAAGGTTGAGGAACCCTGCTTTAACCAAGTGAATAGACATTGCAGCAGAATACTTTTGATTGCTGGATTATGGATACTTCATGGCAGATCCTGCTCTCGGTTCTCCTGCCAAGATGATCAGAGAATCCAGCTGGTAACCTTTCTCTCAAACGTAACAGCTCCAATACATAGGGGATGAGATTAAAATTGGTGCATTATTATTTTCCATTTTTAAACAAGAAAGAAACACATTGTTTAGTTTAGGAGACATTCTCCAAGTGCTAATTCAGAACATAATAGAGCCCATTCATACCAGGAAATGTAAACTGAGTGCAACTGGCGTATCTGATGTATTTCTTTCCTGGATGAATGTTAAATGCTTCCTTTCAGCAGGAAGTTAGTATCAGCATTAGGATTTATTGTATCATTATATGCCATCTTTATACTTGGATGGATCTTTGCTTAAGAACGTAAGAAAGGTAATTCAGCAGCAGACCAAAGTCCAGAATTATGCCTTAATGATTATGTGGGGTGCTTTCTGCTTTTGATTGTAGCAAATGCTATTTTGATAAATATTGCCATTAATTTCAGAGATTCATTTTATTTTTGCCTATTTCTCTCTAGCCAATTTGACTATCTCACTGAACGTAGCCAAATATTGTTTTGCTGTTTGTAATATTCACCATAACTTACCAAGAAAGAACTCTTAGGTGTTCTTTTTGTGTAGATAAGCTGCTTATTTCAGTTGTATTCTGTTTTATTTTAATGTTAGTTCAGTGTTTCTCAACCTTGGCAACTTTCAGATGTGTGGACTTCAACTCCCAGAATTCCCCAGCCAGCAAAGAATTCTGGGAGTTGAAGTCCACACATCTGAAAGCAGCCAAGGTTGAGAAACACTGCCATAGAGGGAAGTCCTAGAAGTGTCCACAGAGAATGTTTTTTTTAAAAAAAAATCAAGGCCATGACTATATGATCAGAACCCCGGCCATTTTGCCACATGTCTTCAATCTTTGGGCCCTACTGAGGAATTTTGGGAGTTGTCCCTGAAGGATGACATCGTGAACTGGATATGTTTACCTCTGCAGCTCCTGAAAGCTCCTATTCACCCCGTAACCGTCTTCTAAGAAAATAGGTCCTGCTTTTATTCAAAGTTCCGGCGTAGCTGGAATGTCTACTGGCAACTCAAGAGGCATTAGGTACTCCTGCTTGGAACAAATCCAACCTAGAACTCTGTCCACACCAAATGCCAATCAATGAATTCCATTTGCATCCCGTTGCGATGCTGAAGGTAATCCGTATTTCAATTTATTTTTTTCCTGTCCAGTCTCTCCTCCTATACAGCTTTCTTGGAAGATGCGGATCCAAATATTCTGATAATTTTATTTTAGAATTTTATAACACGTCCCTCTTTCTTAAGTCCCTCTTTGTAATTAAAATGATCATTCTAGCAACCTTCATTCATGTCCTTCTTTATCACTTTATCAGTCTTTCTCATGCTCTTGTTATCTGCTGTTTCTGCTAAGTTTAAAAGAGTTAAATGTTTTAAATTTTGCTCTGATAGGACCACCCTTTGTATCATTTTGGTTACTCATTTCTAGGGTGATCTTTGTCAACTTTGTATCCCCCATAGATGCTGGACTCTCCCTTCAATTTACCTACTTGACAGCAATGGCATTTTTTTACAGGTATTTCTAGAATATTACTAATTTCTATAAGGTAGAACATTGAATATTATCTCTCCCCAAGAAAAGTACATTTCTCAGAAAAGTACAAACTCAGAATGATGCTGGGCAGTTCTGATTATTTCACTGATAAAATATTAAGAAAATAATTCCATTTCAGGGACAGATGTAATATTCTTCCTGATATTGTATGAGCACCTCTAAGGGAACAGCTTCAAGATCTCAGCCAAGCACAGTTAAATTTAATATATTTTCAGAGATTCCACTTATATTAGTTTCTTCCCTCTCCATTCAACAAGAAAGATTCAGGCATCTTTCATATGACTCTTATTTCACCCAGTTTCAGGCAATATGGCACTTAAATGTTTTTGTTCATCCTAACAACAAATATATAGAGATATGCATTTGTTGTTTCTACTATTCAACATTTGCCTCATCACCTTTTCCTATCTTGTTCTAAATCACTTTCGTACAACTTTAATATAGTGGAGGTCAAAATGATCTATGCCAGAACTCAGTTCTAAGCATCAAGTGAATCTCTAATCTTATGGGTTTCTATTTTTTTTCCCCTTCACTTTATTTTGCAGCACTGACCTGCTGCTGAATGTGAGGGCCTCTGCTCTGTGTTTCGAGCTTTGATTCCACAATTGGGGAAGACATCTTCCCCCCAAGAGATGCCCACCAGATATCTGTGGAATGCAAATGTTTTCAGCCAGCAGGACCGTATTGGTGAGAAGTTCTGAAACCCTTCAGTGCCAGCATTCCTGCAGAACCCCAGATTGGGGAAGTCTGATGCAAGGTTGGTTGGCTGGTTTTGACTACCTCCCCAAATAAAGGCATCCACCTTAAAGCAAGAGGCAAATCTCACTGACTCCTCTATCTGTGCATTTACTGAGAGGATGGTTGATAATCCCACGTTTCCTTAAAGAAACATGTTAATACAGAGAAGGGTGGTGTGTGCAGCTGAATCCATATTAGGAGTCACAGAACAGAGCAGATACCACCTCCAAGGGACAAAATCACAATCAAGTTCTAGTTCTGGTGAAGACATATCGTCAGTAGAAAAAAGGTCTGTAGTATTCAGGAGCTTCTTGTTGTGCTATGGAAACCTGATAATGTGTAGGAGAGCCAAAGCTATGAGCACAGTGCAGGAGTTTGCCCGACAGATGCCCAGAAGCAAAGCTCTTTTGGTTGCCACCCAAAGGCTGCCGCATTTATACTGTAGATCCAAACGTCTGTACCTCCTTGACGCCCCTTAAATCTTTCCCTCTTCCACCCTGTTCTTCTTTGCATGCAAGAATTTTGACATTTTGATTTTCTTCTCCTACTCCTGCCTCTTCCCAGCTGAGCTGGCATGCTGCACACAACTTCAACTCACAATCTGCCTTTATCACCCTTCCCAGCATAGCTGGGCCTGCTACGGTTGATGTGCAGTTGGTACGAAGGCAAGTGGAAAGCCACACAACTTCAGGCCCACCTGAGGAACTTGAAAAGAGATTTTTAGCATCCTGAAATTCTGTGGACTCTCCCTGCTGATTTTTTTTTTTTTTTTGCAGAAGCAGGGCTTCATGAGCACCAAAAAAGAAGAGGAGGATTTGATTTATCTCCTTGGGTACCAAAGCAAACAAGCATAACGGTGACCTTCTCCATCTTTCCCTGCCATTAATCTTGAGATGCAAAGTAGGTCTCAAGTTCAGATGTCCAAAGAACTTAGAAGTCTCTTTCTTAGAAAGTGCCTTTAAGAACCTCTCACAGGGAGAGAAAAGCATGAAATTAAAAAGGGGAAAGATGCCATCTTTCAGATCTTCACATCTATATTTTTGCAGGTAATATATAAGAATATTTTTCTGCAGGAACTTTTTCCTCTGTAGAAAGAAGGAGAAATATGCAATAATTTTCTTTGTTTCCTTTTTTTCTTTACAATGAGTCTTCAAGATGATCAGCTGAGCCATTGCTATGGAAATGTCTACATTCAAATCTAGGTTCACACATTGCGCTAAACAATGGTTTCTTTAACCAAGGTTTGTTGATTGAGTTTGCACACCACAGTCAGCTAGAAATGATGCTTTCTAAAACCATTTTGATACATATTTGAGTCACAGTTCACTTCATTGTTCCAGTTTGTGGATAAGCTCTCTTGCCCGTCCTTCCAACAGGACAGATGACCAAGATATATCAGTGCAGAGTCATACAACTGAAATTATTTCTTAGCTTTATGGACTCAGAAACTCAGCTTACCAAACGGTTACAGGATACACTGCAGGAAGTTGCTCTTGATAAGTGGATATACTATCCAGTGACTGAGATCTTTACATACTTTTTTTTCCTAACGTCTCTGAACAATTAATTTAATAGTACTACTCTAGCAAAAGTGGGTTCAAAACCGCAAGCATAGCATTCACTCAACAACAAGCAGTTTTGCTTCTTAAGTTTGTTTTGCACCAATTACTGGATGGCAAGTTGACTTCCATCGTATTTCCTTTCAACAGCAATTTTATTTCTTAGCACTATCAAGATCTGCCACTTGAATAGATCAGAGGCTGTTCAGAAAACACGAATGGGGCACCATGTACTTCTATACTCAAGAACATGGAGCATTAAATGGGATTTAATTCTTAGCTCATCCAAAGTGATTACAGGCATTATCGCTCAAGAAGGAGCTTCATGAAATTGCCTCTCAGATGAAGGAGAGATTTTTCTCCTCAGAAATCTTTAGAAAGCTGAGTGTCATCGCTATAAAGCACAGCCCAGTTCTGGAGAAGAACAAAGGGACTCTTGAAAAGCTAATGACTAGCAATAAGATACTTAACAAAGCTTAAAAGAAAACAATATTTTGTTAGTTTCACTGCCCTGCATGGTATGCAAAAGCAGGAAGTTATATTTTCATTATACATCTCACCATTTTACATTCCTTCCAAAAGGGGAATGAAGGAAGGAAGGAAGGAAGGAAGGGAGGGAGGGAGGGAGGGAGGGAGGGAGGGAGGAGGGAAGGAAGGAAGGAAGGAAGGAAGGAAGGAAGGAAGGAAGGAAGGAAGGAAGGAAGGAAGGAAGGAAGGAAGGACGTCTCAGCTAGCTATCACTTACCCTTGGTTTCATTCATGCAACATGCCAAGCTACAACTCGTGGCTCTAAACCTAAACAGCTGGATAACACACTAAGCCACCAACAAACAAACAAACCACACTACATCTTAGTATTAAGTGCAGACCTAGCTTCTGCCTTCCATTGTATGTTTTTCACCCATCCTTTTTTTTTTTTTTATTGTTATCCTGAAATTAGTCTTGCTGACTTGTTTTTTTCCCATTTTTCCAAACTTGACTATGGATCCAGTCTTGACCACCGAGTGAACCTATGAAGTTGGTACTAGCAAAATACTGTCTAAGTGGGGTTTAACCATCAGCACAGCTGAAAAAGAAATAGCTTTCTCACCTGCTATGTTCCACTGGAAGAAAAATCCATTCTAGCCAGATACAGTGTTAAATCCATCCAGCAAATTTAAGGTTGGGTTATTCAGTCTGTGCTACTACCACTTTATGACATCTTCCTCTTTCTTAGCTAAGAAATCGACGCTATTAAGAAACCCAGAGTTCCCACCAGCTTTAAACTATAACTATTCCACTGCAGGTTGGCAAAAGGTTTGGGGAAGTAACACCAATTTCCACTTTGGTTTGTAGATTGTTGTGAACTCTTGTTGCCAAGAGGTCTTGAACTCATAACCTTGCCAAGGCCTCCTTGCTAGGCTGTTTGCAAATTTTTCCCAGCCTTTCATAAGAGGCTAATTCTTCTCTGACGCATTTGGATTGGATCGGATTCAGAGCACCTCAGTCCTCTAGTGGCTTGTGCTGCAGAGAAGCCCACTGAAATAAAATCATATTCCAGGATAAGCAAGACATTTCAACTGCCTCCTGCAATTCACAGGGAATCTTGTAGGGACAGACTGATCCCCAAATGTACTGAGCTCTCTTTGAAAAGATAAAATTCTCCAAGTTCCCACTCCTCTTTTTTCCAAGACATATTTGAAAATACGCAGAATGATTCAGTTAAAAGTTGGCATTCTGATACCACCCAGATGAGTTCTGTAGAAATCAGGAAGGAAAAGCTAGTGTTTTTTTAATCTTAATTTTAGGCTACTATGTCTTAAATATTGCATATGACCAGCACAGATGTGCATATACACAATACAACAGAACTATGCTTATAAATATGAACAAGATCCGAAAGCATTATTTTGAGATTCTATATTTTCAGACAGATTAAATAACGGCACTCTCCAATACCATGTTAGAGGATTCCATTTGGCATAAATATAATTCATTTTTTCTCTCTGTTTAATAGATTTTTTTTTTAAAGAATATTTTGGTCTCAACCCCAAACCATATTCTGGTGAATATGTCAGAAACAGACTGAAGAACATTCCTTATCTATTTATAAGAAACCAACAATCTTGAGGTTTCAAAGATTAGTGACAGTTTGAGTGTTCAATATATTATCCAAATTGTCATCATCTCCAAATTAGACCAACAGTTCATTGATATCTTACATTATGCTTTGATGTCAATGTATAATTACTCCCATTTTTTAACTAGAGCAATTCTTTTATACATGTTCAAAATCTGTTTTGACTTTTGAGATGTATTTATATGTTGCAAAAAGCCCTAATGTATTTTTTTACAGTAAAAAATCCATCTTTGTGACTTGCTGTAATGCATAGCTTAGTGAATTGTCCACCCAGGTAGTTATGGATTTTTTCTGGGAACTACAGCTAAGCCAACTACATCTTTGCGCACAGTGTATGTGCAATCCATTTGGGCGGCCTATGTGATTGGAGAAAGTGAATTCTGCGCCGTGAAAGCAGGAAGTGGAATTGGTCGGAGTGGATAGCTTCCTTCAGCCAGGTGCAGAGAAGGAAAATCTTATGTTTCAATGGATGCACCTGAAAAGCTCACGAAGGAACTCTTTGTGGGGTATATTAAATAAGTGTTCCTCTACCTTCGCAACTTTAAGATATGTGGACTTCAACTCCCAGAATTCCCCAGCCAGCCATGCTGGCTGGGGAATTCTGGGAGTTGAAGTCCACATATCTTAAAGTTGCGAAGGTTGAAGAACACTGTATAAAATCACAATAGGGACATGCTGCATATAACGACACTGTAAAGTGAATTCAACTGGGAAAAGCAGGAGACAAAAGCAGAAGAAAACGATGAAGACTAAACTCATCTCTCATGTCTCCTCTAACCTTCCTCTGAATGACCGTTGAGTCTCTCTCACGAAGTTGTTTCCCAGTTTTGCCACAGTACGACCTCAGTTTTCCATTACTTGTGGTCATTAATTTATTAGAGTACCTTCGTTGCTCCTCTTTGGATGCGATCCACTTCGTCAACATCCTTCTTTAAAAAATGAGAGTCAGCATTGGACGCGAGTGTTTAAATAGTGGATAAATCAATGAATGCCTTGTTTTCATTTTTGCTGCGTCATAACTGCAGATTACCCAGTTAGTCAATGGGTTTGCTTTAGTTTTAACTAACAGTTGTTCTTACTTACATTTATAATCTCCCTTTCCCTTTCCAAAAATCATTCTGTCTGCGCCGGCCTATTTTTTAAAAGCAATATGATTGCAAAGGACTGGTTCAATCCTCCAACTCGTTTAGCATTGATATTTGTGTTCAGTTGGGTTTCTCCTAGACCCTGCTCCAATTCAGAGACACAGTTAGTCACAGCTTCTTCAGCTAACAGAAAGATCGGTGGATGAAATTAACACAATAATTCCCATTATTCAAAATACCTTTGCTCCCGGAGGAAAGAAAAAGGCACCGTGTTGGCATACGACCGAGACGCTACCATTTGGATCAAGGATCCAGTCTGCTGAATCATCTCTACAGTATATATTTCCTTGTCAATGGGGCTAAATGTAATTTTTGCAGGGAGTGGTTTAGATCAGGAAGCTATCCCAACAATGTTCCGCAGCTGAAAAAGGGTCTTGGAGAAACCCTGGGGAGGGGAAGAAAATTCAAGCACCGCCTCCCCCCAGCTGTTTTCTTCCCATTGCATCTTGATGGGTGCACCTTTTCCTTCTGTTGTTCCTGCCAGTCCCTCTGTTGGCAGAGTTTGGATTTAGCGTGCCAAGAGTAGGTCCAACTGTCAGGAAGTGGTTTCAGCTGGGCAAAATGACTCATTCATCATCCTAACCCTATCGACTCACCCCCTTTTAAAAAATTTAAATTATACCCTTACATGGTCATTGGGTGTGTGAATAGCATGGGGGAGGCCCGGAGGGAGGGAAGGAAACGGGATCTGTACGAAAATAAAGAGGAGGAAAAATAAAACAGAACGAATCCCACTCCAAGGAAAGCTCACTGAAAGCTAGTGTCCCAGAAACATGGCATTTTATAGAAAACCTCCCAAAGGTCTTCAGCCATTTGGCCAGACAGGCTGAGTGAGAAGCATTTTTTTCCTGTGCCAAAAGAGAGAAAGGTTTGGTACCACCTCAGTGCCAGATTCCTTCAGACGTCTTTGAAAACAGGGGACATTTCTGCTGGGAATCTAAATTGACAGTCCTGAAAAGACACTGTTAAAATCGAGAAGTGGGGGCTTTTAGGAAGCAAGTTCCATTGGTACCATTCCAGAGAACTTGGGGCTTTTAGCTTTGTTTAGGCAACAGTCACGGTTATCTGGTTGCTATCATTATTTCAATTTTCTTTTGTTTAAAAAACTTGTATAGGGGACTATTGTACACCATACAGGGCCTGTATGGATTGCAACAGTTTATAAACATTTTTTTAAAATCAATTTTAGACCTGTACATGAGATGATACTTTGTAATGTCTAAATTCAGGAAACAAGACTGGGAGGACATGTATGGAATTTGGGCCTCATTATGAATCGAGGAAGACTGGCATCTTTGTGCCACCAATGCTTTTGCAACAGCTTGGTAACAAAACAAGGAAATGTGAAAAAAGGGAATGTAGTTGCATGGTCTACATCTTTTCTGCCTTGACTGGAGTTTTTTAATTATTAAGAAATTCATCTTTGTCAAAAATAATACCTGGGGCAGATTACGCACTCTGATTCTGAATCCCAGGAAATCACTGTGTATATAACTTAACTGAGTTCATCTAGGTGGATCAAAGGCCACAGCTAATTAGTGCTTGGATGGGAGACCACTAGGAAATCTCAGGACTGTAGGCTTAGACTGGGAAGTTGGAAAAAAAAACGCTCTAAAAGGTAATGGAAAACCTTCTCCTTATTGTGTCCACGCAAGCTACATGGATGCATCCATAAAATCACCAAAAGTTGAGTGTGCCCTGAAGGAGACGTGACCTTTATTTTCACTTTACACATACATCTCCTCCTCCTTGAGGTGTGAATGTCCTGGAGCGTGACAGTGGACTTGGGATTTCTTTTTCTTTATGACTTCATCTACATGTGTTGGGAATTAACAAATGGCACGATAACCTTGGTATCATAGCCCTCAGTTCTTGGAGTTAGCAGAAGCAGAAGTGTGGTAGAAAGCTCTGAGGAAAGTTCCTTGGAGAAAGGTCAGTCTGTCTCCTGTTTAGGAGCCTAGCTCTATGCATAAGATTTCCTTTGATCTCAAAGTGTTACAGGGGTGCTCCAGAAAGGTGAAGGTGGTGGTGATGGTGATGGATTTCTGACCAGATCCTGGACAACTCCATTAGGAGGAGAAATCTGCCAGCAAAGTTGTCTGGGAGCTATCCAAGGTCCTGTTCCGGCTGGTCTCTGATGGCCAGTACCTTTGCCACTGACTCCATGTCTCACCTCTGCCTCTCGCCAACAGCCTCTCGATGGCCTGTTTTCAAGTGCCCTTGGAAGTGAAGGGGGTTATGAAGGAGACATGGCCTTTCTGGGGATGGCACCTGGAATTGCACTATTGCTTCTTCCCAAATATTGTTCAATGTGTTTTTAATCCTATAGGAAGACCTCTCTTCTTTGCTCAAGAAAATTATTATTTGATTGTTAATATAGAAATGCATTGCTTTTTATTCCAATAATCCCAATGTGGGGCATAATTGCCCAAAGTAGGATATGATCATTTTTAGATATGCGATTTGCTTTCCTGCTGGGCAGAAAAGAGAGAGGGAGGGAGGGAGGGAGGGAGGGAGGGAGAGAGAGAGAGAGATTGATTTCAAATAAATAGTTATTGTTCCAGTTGTTATTTTCAAATTTTTGCTGTTGTTGGCTGGGTTCAGGTAACACACTTATCCCTGATTAAATAAACCATGGTTTTTCCAATTATCCTAATTTTCTGTGTCGGCATGACACAAGGAACTGAACACATGGGATTCATTCATACAACCTACTAGGCTAAGTGTGGCTTGAGTCACAAACTAGCCAATATAGCTTTTCTGATTCTGGTGAAGGTGTGGGTATGTATTAACAATTTCTAGAGGAGCTGCCAATTTTGAGACTCTGTGTGTGTGTTTGTACACACACACACACAGAGATGGGAGTAACATTTGATGAGCAGAGTAGGGCATTTTTCTCCATCATGGCACTGAGAATGTACTCAGTTACTCACTTGTAACTGTGGGCAATGTTTGAATGGAGTTAGCTATTCTTCCGGAAGACCTCCACCACTCCATTCCTTCTTCCTAGAAATCCTTAAACACTGACTCCTACTTGTTATTTTCAGCTTACAAAGGGATGAAGTTACAAGCACCTTTCAAGCCAAGGACTGGCTCAATTTACTGGACTAGCCAGAAAAAAGGGGGGAAAAAAACTGGGAAAACATCCAGGGAGTGAAGTTTAGCCTCACTTCACTTACAACCGGGTCCCTTCATTGTCTCCTTCTGAAAGCTTCTAACATCCCCTGCTATTAAAAAAAAAAAAAGGAAATGCATCACCCCAAAAATGGGGATGCTGATTTGTACAAAGTTTGCGGCTATTAACTTAGTAGGCATTGATGCAAAATATGGAATTACTGCTGTGTTTGAAATAAGCATGGATATGTCTTCCTAGAATAGGAATAGGGTAATTGGGTACTCAGTCTGTGGTATAAGTCCTAAATATAATGGCATGCCTTAGATTTACATAAACATAAAAACTGGAACGGTTCACATAACATGTTTAAACATAGTGGTTAAAGACAGAGCAGATGTATTTGCACAACATGTTGAGTTTGCTTAGTTTGAGTCATACTAGCTTGTTAGTTTGTTTTTCTACTTAACCTGATGTCGAAACCAGCTCTTTTGGAAACCAAGTTAAATATCTTGTACAAACCTTAAAGCTTGCTTGGTTTGGGCACAGTATGTATGAATCCAGCCTTTGTGGTTTTGAAATCACAGTTACATGGGATTTCATCACACGTACGAACTCTCAGCTCATCGTTACATGTGAACCCAAGGGTGATTTATTCAATAAGCCATGGCTTAGTGTTTGTTCCCACCAGCCTCTGAGCATGCTTTGTGGCTGTGGCGATAGGTGCGAATTACGCATCAATATTTTTAGCTAAACAGTTGTATCTTTTGGTTTCTCCTAAGCCTTGTGTGCTGTTGACCAAGTCTTCCAGTGCTGGCAAGAGGAGAACTTCTCCAGTTTAGCTACGAAGGGTAGCTATTTTTTATTTTCTAGTCAGATGTGTCCATTCTCGGGTGGTTGGGGGTGGGGTGGGCATAGTGAAACGGTTGGCAGGCAATGTCTATGGTGGGTGGGATGATTAAGATAGCTCAAGTTCCTTCCCTCCCTCCTTTCTATAAATATCTGTTCTCCAGGCAAACAGTTAAGAAAAATACAGAACAAGGATTCTTTCCAAATCCTGTTGGGCCAATAAATGTATCTTAATTTGCTGTAAAGCAGAAACAGTGCAATGTTAGGCTGTCCTGGACACCAATGGGGTTATTTCCATTGTAGCAGAAGCTATTGGGCACCGCTGGCATTTTGAACTGTTGTGGGCATTGCCACTCGAACGGCTATCCAGGTATCAGTTGCAAAACCCTCAGAAGTCAAATGTGTTCCCCTGCAAGGATGTGCTTCATCACCCAGTTATCTTTCTTCTGGGCAGGTAGAGATACTCCCACACAAAGCCTTGGGTTTCAACCACTCGTCCTTATTTTCTAAGACTGCCTGTGAGCCTATGTGTGGTCTAAAGACATCCTTGGAATCAAAGATAAGGATAAAAGCTAATGCCAGCTTCCCAGGGATTTTTAAAAAATTAATGTCAGGTAGGAAATGGTGGTCACAAAGAATAAATTCTGCAAAGTGCTCTTCAACGGGACCAAGTTGCCTATTGCTAAATTAGCTCATTGTACCTGGTCCTCACTTATCTTTTCATATCCTTCCTACCCCATCCTTCCACTTCAGAATTCTTAGCCTCTCCACTCCTCTTAAGCCTTTCGCTTTGTCTCCGTTTTGATGAGGTTCACATATTGTGTTGCACCATGATTTGAGGGTTGGCTTTGCACAATACACTATATTATAAACCATAATTTGCAAGCCATAGTGCCTAAACAGTGGTTCCCAGAACTTGCTAAACCAAAGCCAGACCAACCCATGGCTTAATGTAATGTGTTAATTCAACCAACAGTTGACATAAGGTCACCCACTGAACTTCATAGCTAAGCAGGGATATTCTCACAAATGACCACATCTGGATGGAGAGGTCTCTATAAAACAATATGATACCGACTGCAGTTATTCTCCGTTGATACGCTCAACACAGAAGACTTAGTATCTGGTGACAGCTATTGCTCTCCAGGCCAGGCTGTTGTGAGTCACTTACAATCCATATAGCAGGTCACAATGTGGGTGAAGTACATGATACCACACGGAAATCATGTCAGTTGCTTTCATCTACTGTAGTACAGCAGTTACGTTAGCCTGTTGGCTTGCATAATGAATAGCTTGTTATCATCACTCTCTTTTCATCCTACTTGATTCATTCACTTGAATCATGTCCTTTAGTTCACTTTGATTGCTCCCCCTGGGTTCTCTGACTCCTCTGATTCATTTTTCCTGTCCAGAAACAATCATGGGATTGTTCAAAGAAATTCAGCAGAAGTTTCTGGGGGAAGTGTCCTCCAGTGGCCAATGAGATGATCATTTTCTTTCAAGCTGTGTGCTCATTTTGTGTGTGTGTGTTTCCCTGGCACTTGTGCTATTGAATAGTTTGTTTTGAGTTGTACTAGAGACAAATCCAAGGAACTCTTGCCACACACACACACGCACACACACATAAAGAAAGGAAGGAAGGAAGGAAATGGCTACTGTTGTTTCTCTAAAAGATCTGGAAATCTACTTGTACTTAGTATGTACAAATGGAGCTGGTGGAAATGCCTGAAATTTCACTGAAAAATGAATCACGTGTGTTATTTTTTAAAAAGAAGGAAGAGGAATTGGTTCACTGTCTTCTTACTGGCTGGACTCCTGTAACACACTGACTCAGTTGGTGAAGTCTTTCTTTGATGAGTTTTGTTCTAGATTGCTAAGGGTCATTTCAGGAACCCTCCGTTTTGTTTCTTTGTTTCTGCAACCTGGGGCACCTGGAGTCAATAAAGTCAAGATGGCAGCCATGACTGTACAAGTGAAACCCTCCCCCTTTTTACCTGTGTTGTATGTACAAAACCCATTAAAAGGGGTGGGGCTTTGATTTCATTGTTTAGGCTGCCATTTTGGCTTTTGGGACTTATGCATACTCTGTCTTGCAACTCTTCTCTGTAGCCCTTCTGGTCAAAATCCCCAAGAAATGCTCACCCACTTGTGTTCCTCTGGTTATTGTTTAAAAAGGCCTTTGCGCATTTTATTGGGGCCTTTTTTTAAAAAGAGAAGTTATTTTTTAGATAGGTTTTTTTCTCCTGATGGCAAGATATCTCTCTAGCAAACTTTCACTAGCGTGATGTATCTGGTGAAATAATAGGGTTCTTTATTCATTTGTAGCTATTTAGTTATAGCTGCAGAGATAGTACAGTCCATTACTGGTCCAGGGGTACGAAGTGGACACATTTGATTGCACATAGCTTGATTGCCCACTTTGCACAGTGTGTGAAGGTATAATTGCTTTGATTTACTGAATAATCCACCATTGGTTGGATTCCACCCAATAGGCTAAACCCAAAGTGAACAAACACCGGATGGCTTAAGGACATGCATAAACCAGCCTTCAGGTTCTCAAAAGAGCTCCAGTTGGTTGGCTCATCTGGCTTTGATTTTGAGTCATGGTTAAAACTAGCAATTGTGGCTTATTCCAGAAACCATGACTTCGCACCAAGGGTCAACCCAGCCAATGAATTGGAAATTGCTCTGAATTATTTATGATTCATAAATAATAATAATAATAATAATAATAATAATAATAATGAATTACAGTTGTATGAGGTAGGCTATGGATAGTGACCAGTTCAAGGTTATCCAGCAAGCTACCTGACTTGAACCTAGTTTTCTTACAGTACGTCTAGCATTTCCATTGCCATATGCCGGCTATGTTTGCACAATGTTTATTCATGGTTCATTTAACAGTTTGGTATGGTGTAGAGACAGTTTGGTGTAGTGGTTAAGGTATTGGACTAGAAACTGGGAGACTATGAGTTCTAGTCCTGCTTTGATCACTCCTTTGATTGGGTGACCTTGGGCCAGTCCCTCCCTCTCAGCCCTAGGAAGCAGGCAATGGCAAACCACTTCTGAAAAATCTTGCCAAGAAAACTGCAGGGACTAGTCCAGACAGTCACCAGGAGTCAACAATGACTTGAAGGGACCAAAAAAAATAAAAATAAAAAATGATTTATTTGCCCTGATTTTGGTGGTGTGTGTGTGTGTGCGGGGGGGAGGTAGTGTGGATTCACTGATAAGTCTTATTTATTTATTTGCCACGTTTTTATAGCTGCCCATCTCATGTAGCGACTCACAAGTTACTCACGCACGCTGGGTTCCAACATCATGCCAGTCTAAAATAGGGTTGGCTTATTCAAGGCTTATTCAGTGCCTGTCTGGCCCCAGCCTTAACCTAATTGTGCAGTGTTGGTTCAGTAGCACTTGTTTCTTACTCTGCAGAATGAATAACAACACCTTGTTTAATCGCCCAGCTCTCCCACCGGATCGTACAGATGGAGACTTGAATGCGTTTCCCCTCCTGCTATGCCCCAAATGGCGATAAAGGAAGATGACGATTCCTTTAGGCTCTCGTTTTATACTCCCTTCACTGAAAGTCAGTTCCACTGAAATCCTGGACTCTGTTTCTCAGTTGATGAAGAAGATCAGATAATTGGAAGAAAAGCAGAATCAGCCAAGCCACGTTTTAGCTGTTACAAGAACTTGGTGTTGGCTGTCGACAGCTTGATTATTGCATGCTTGGAAGATAGTATGACTTTATATTTCTGCAAGGATGAGGTCCGAGCTGAAATAACAGGGACCGCTTAAAAAAACCCATGCTATGTTTGTGTGTATTGAAGAGCGAGAGTGGATCTCTTTCCTAGTCCGTTTAGGATGTGCTAAATCTTATTTAATGCCAGAATGCATCTTATTTCTTTGATGTGCTGGTGCTGATGGGTGGGAGATAGTTCACCTGAATTTCTGCAGGGGGAAAAAAAAGGCAGGAGAATATGATATTTCCCAGTTAAGAAGAAATCTGGTGAAGCAGGTCTATTTTAGCCAGGATCTTAAGAACTGTTCACGCATAGGTGGAATCTTTGGCAAGGTACTAGCCAGATGAAGTGGACAAAACTTCATCAGTTTTTCCCAGCATTGTTTTGCAAGGCCGTATCAAGCAAACACACACAGCCAAATAGTCCAGGACCTGACCCATTTCTTGCAAATATAAACCAGGCTGTGTCAGGGCCGGATATTGAACTACAGAATTCCTCCCTCCTCTTTCATAAATCTGCTTGGAAAGATCCTTATTGCTCTGACGTTGCTTTTATTAAATGTATTTATTTATTAAATGTATATAACCACCCATCTCACCCATGTGACTTCTAACCATGTCATATTCTTCAGGTTGACATAGCGTCTTAGTGCTTATATTGCAAATTAATTTGGAACTTGTACATGTTTGGTGAAGTCTGATTCAAGTTTGATTCCTGGTGACTTCTGCAGACATGTCCACGGAGTTCTGTTGGTTTTCCAAAGCCTTCTTCTGGGATTTTTCTAGTCTAGCCTAGGGGGTGGGGATCTCCTGGTGGTCTCCGATCCAAACCCTAGGCTGGTCTGACGCGCCTCAGCTTTTTATAATCAGCTAGGCTGGCTATCATGCCACCTAGTTGAGCCAGGGTTTATGAAGAGGTGAGGAAAATAAACCAGCTCATATTCTCCTACTTAGTTTACTACAGGCACCATTCACACCTTGCACTAAGCAGGTTTGGTTAGTTTTGGCTTAGCCTGCGAAACGTGCTCAGCCACAGAGGCTTCTAAACTGTGCTTAGCGTGTGGGGCCAACGGAGCCAATTTCGACAAGCCATGGGTCTTCGGCAAACCATGGTTTAGTGGGCCGGTCACAGTTTAATCCCGATCAAGTCCAGCGGCCGCGGCCAGACGCGGCTCTCCCGGAGCTTCGGAGCCCCGCCGCGTACGGACTCCCGTCCGTGCGCGCCTCTGGAGCCGGGAAGGGGCGCGGGCTTCCGGGCGTCTGGCCCCGCTCCCCGACGGCCCCAACCCGCGCTGCCCGGCCGGAGGGCTCGCGTCCCTTTCCGCCCGCCAGCTCGCCTGGCGCACGGGCGAATCAGCCGCCCACGGGCCATAAGAGCCGCCCCGGGGCCGAGCCGCCGAGGCTTCCCCGCCCCGGGACGCGCACAGCCTCTCCCGGCCGGCACCAGGGGCAAAGAGGCCGCGATGCGGGGCCAGGGAGGCGGCGGCGGCGGCGGCGGGGCCGGCCGGGCGCTGCGCTGCGCACTGGCCGCGGCCGGGTTGATCTCCGCGCTGAGCGCTGCCGGCACCCTCTTCTTGCTGGGCCAGTGGCGGGAGCTGAGCGCGGCGCTGCGGGAGCTGCAGGAGGAGGCGAGGCAGCTGCGGGGGCCACCGCCCTCGCCGCCCTCCGGGGGCCCCTCGAGCGCGCTCCGGGCTTTCCGGGCGCCCCCCGCCCCCGCCTACGGCGGGGCCCCCGCAGCCGCGGCCCCCGCCGGCCGGGCCAGGCGGAGCCACCAGCGGCGGCGCGGTCTCGCCAAGGGCCACATCCGCGCCGAGAGCGAGGAGATGCTCATGATGATGACCTACTCGATGGTGCCGGTAGGGCGCTGTGCGGAAATCTGGGCTTTGTGGCGGGAGGTTGTTCCTGGGAGTACAAGCGGGGCCGAGGCTGGGAGGGCGGTTTCCCCTGGACTTTGCATCTTCCAGGTGGGCAGGCAGCGGGCAGGCGGCCGACAGTTGCCAACCCTGCCCCCTGTTGCGTGGGGATGGGGGGATTCTTCAGGGCATCTGGAGGGCAGCAGGACAGTTCTGGGGCCAATTCCAAAGTCGCCCAGATTAACCTGTCCAAAGTTGAAAGTGGCTGTTTCTGAACTGATGAAAAGCTTCAGTGCCTTGACCAGAAATGCAACGGGGGTTAGGGTTAGGGTTAGGGTTTTCTTTCATGTGTGTGGGGGGGAGGCTTCCCTGACTATGGCAGCACCTGGTCAGCTTCAGCTGTCTTGGAAAAACTGTGATCATGCCTGGTTAGGACTTGGATGGGAGACCACCAGGAGAGTACAGGATAGACTGAAAAACTTCCTGGAAAAAGGCAAGGCCAACCCACTGACTTCCCTCCCACATTGTTACAGAAAAAACCCTCTCTGGTACCTGGAGTCAAACCACATTTGAAAGGAGGTCTTGCCTTCCCCTTCCATGCTCTCTTAAAGGCAGAGGAGCAGGGGGTGTGGCTTCCTTCACTTGGCTGAACACTCCTGTGCTGCACCTGTTGAATTCCTGCTGCCCTGCAGTGGTTGAAACCTCTGTCTGAGGATCACAGGCTGTGCATGGTGAAACTAGATTCCAGAAGTGATTTGAGCACCTGGGGGAGATCCCTTGCTGTGCAAACCGACATCGTTTCTATCCTGCTTCCCAAGAGAACCACCCGAGCATTAAAATCCTTTGAAACTAAAAACGCCCTCAATGTGATTGAAAAACAAAGACGCTGTGGGAATCCTCCTCTGCAGGGCAGTGCGTGGCAGGGGCTGTGGAAGAGTCCAGCTGAGTTTCTGGAGGTTTTCTTCTTGCTTCTCTACAGGGGTGACCTCGAGTAGAAAAGCTCTCACTTCCAATGGATGTGGCAGGACTATCAGTGCAATCAAAACTGCATCTGAGTGTTGGAGTTGATTTAGAATCAGCATTTCTCAACCTCAGCAGCTTTAAGATGTGTGGACTTCAACCCCCAGAATTCATGCTGGCTGGGAGTTGAAGTCCACACATCTTAAAGCTGCTGAGGTTGAGAAATGCTGATTTAAATGATTCCTCCCAGCCTCTCACCATCCTCTTCACCAGCCCTCTTTTTCCTTCCTGTGCCCTTCTCGCTGCAGGAGCCTGCTGGATTTTAGGTGGGCTAGGCAGGGAGTGGTTGGAAAGTTCCCCCCAAAGACGAGTGGGAGATGCTCTAGTTCTCCATATAATTACAGCTAGATTGATTCTCTAGATGATGGCGTGGCCACACTTGAGAACACTTGCTCAGGGCTGCTTGTTCTGTGCTGGAGAGGCAGTTAGGCTGAAAGCTTTACTGTTGAAGTTCAGTACGAGAGTCTAGTTTCCAGGATTGCTTTAAAGAACACGGTCAGTATGTTCTTTTCCTGCATCTTGGCTTTGGGATAGATCATTAGTTGCTGCGAGTTAGCTGGTATCCCAAAAGAAAATCAGAAGTGATTACTTGGAAGTAATCCATAATCAATAAGTAATCAATGCCATCTGCTTCTAAAACTGTCAGCCATGATTGTTCAAGGTATGCAGTAGCTCACTCGAGAGACGAATGAACGGGCTCAAATTTTCATAGTTGGGACACAATGTGCAAAGACCCAGCTCTCTGGAAAAGGCTCTGATGCTGGGAAAGGTGGAAGGAAAGAGAAGAAGAGGACGACCAGCAGCAAGGTGGGTGGACTCAGTGACGGTGGCCATGAGGCGCCATTGGAAGAGCTGAAGGATTGGTTAGGGACAGATCGTCTTGCAGAAAATCTATGCGGTCATAAGAGTTGACACTAACTTGATGGCACATAATCAATTAACTAACATGAAGACCTAGCTTCAAATGCCTATAATGCTGGGAAAGGTGGAAGGAAAGAGAAGAAGAGGATGACCAGCAGCAAGGTGGGTAGACTCAATGACAGTGGCCATGGGGCACCATTGGAAGAGCTGAAGGACTGGGACCGGCTGTCCTGTAGAGAACCTATTTATGTGGTTGCTAAGCGTCAACACCAACTTGATGGCACATAATCATCAATCAATCAATTGCCTGTCTATCCTACTACTAGCATACTAACCTTTCTGGTGCCCTGAGCTATTCAAAGCACTCGCTGATGCTTTGTGCACAGAATGTCCAGCATTTGATACCTGACATTTCTGTCTCAAGGAGGACCCCAGTTTGTCTGGTCCGCATTAGCTGATCAATATTTGCCTGAATTAATCTGCCCCTGTCAGAGTCCTGTGCTTTTCCTCCACCTGCTTTTTTATCTTTCTAATAGCCTTATGCTGTAGACAACTCAGCAAGCTTCATGCCAAGGATTTAAACACAGCACCTGGCTGACCTTGGCTGATTTCCAGAAGCTAAGCAGGATTGGACCCGGCTAGTACTTGGGGGGAGACTTCTAGGAAATCATAGAGTTGTTGGATAGTCCGGGAAATAATAATAATAATAGTAATAATAATAATAATAATAATAATAATAATAATAATACCACCATTGGCATTGACAAAATCACCATCAGTCAATTGCAAAAGACAACTTTACTGGGAACAGCTTACATCCTGCAACGATATCTTTAAAGCCATCCAACAATGACATCTGCCTATCCCAGTCCTTGGGAAGGACTCGACAGGTGGATAAAAATGCCAAATCCAGTCTAAACATCTGTCTGTGCAACCAACAGTAATAATCCCAGACAGAGGCAGTGGTACCCCCCCCCCCGCCTTCCACATCATTACTAAGCAAACTACATGGATGAGTCTATGAAGGCCACAAGTTGAGCTTGGCTCAAAGAGACTCCCGTACAATTCTGTTTTACGTTTTGCAGATTTTTGCTTCTACGCTGTGCCTTATCACAGAGCAATGGGATCAGAAGGCGAAGCAGGCTAGAAGACCCTCTCACGTTTTCTATGTTGCCTCTTTTCTTGTGTTTTCCGTAGCAGCATGTTAGTTTTCTGGCTGGATCTTAGTACAGAGATAAAACGCCTGGACAAGGAAAGCGAGGGGCCTTTTCTTGTTCTGGCCTGGTTGTCTGTGCCAAAGTAATGTAAGAAGATGCCATTTCTACCTCCCTCTCATTGCTTCTTCTCCTAATGACTCATAGCACAGCTTCCTCACTGTCTTTTTTTGGGTGCAGAAAGTGGGCAATTAATCTCTCTCTAGGCACCAAGCCTTGGCTGTTTGGGGAGGAAAGGAAACAAACATTTTGGGGCAGAGGGTGTCCCTGTCTTCACAAGCAGACATGCCTTGGGATTGGATGAGGGTGGAAGATGCAACAAAACATGCAATTGGAATGATTAATCATTGTTGATCAAGTGAAAAGCCCAGGGTGCAGTGCAGAAGGAACAATTTTGTGGACATTCAGGATGCAATGTTCACCCACGCTACCTCCATTCATTTTTCTTATTCACTGAATCAAGCTTGCTAATGCACCATTGTCTCTTCTAAGCCACCCACAGTCCAAGATTCTGAAACAGGTTTGGGCTTTCAATGAATGGCCAGTATGGGAGGAAAGAGAGGAGCATGACCCCACTGCTTTTTTCTCCTAATCTTTCAGCCAGTTTTGATTTTCTCAATCATAGTATATTGTCTTCTTGGTGGGTTGAGAATAGGAGGCCAAGGGAGCGTATGTTCCACTCTTACCTGTTGCTTGCAGATGGATACCTCCTTAGTTGCACAGCTGTATGATCCTGCCAGCTTCCATTTTGGGACATCTTTTTGGACAACTTTTTCAAGCTCAGGTCCATCTTTGGCCTTTGAATGCTACACCCAGGGCCACACCCAAAAGTGAGCAGAGAAAGAAGTGGCTGAAACCAAGGCTAAATAAGTTTTGATTTAATTTTCAGTTCCATTCCAATTCAGAAGTTAAATGCAGTTTGTACGACTACACCTTATACGTTCATGACCTCATGCAGTCAAATTCAGGAAGGGCAGCATCTTTTGAAAGGGTCTAAGGAGTTGCATCCAAGGCTTTGGTACTGGTGGGTAGAGGTGATCCTGAGGAAGCAGGTTATGAATTCCTGACTGAGATGAATCTGCTGGTTGAGGTCACCTTTGGATTTGAACCAGGGTATCCTCAATATGTTGATGACACCCAATGCTGTTTCTCAGTGTTACCTGAATCAGGTGAGGCTGTGGCTGGAGAATTCTGGTAGTTGGAGTCTACACATGTAGAAGCACCCATGCTGGAGATGGCTGGTCTATGTGGTTTCATTATATTAATTCTTGGAGGACTTCCTTTATACTAATTCTGAAGGAATGCTACTGCGTCCTGTTCAAGTTATTGATGATTATCTTTTAAACACAGCTTGAGGTCCAAATATTTGAGGGACCACTGCCCTTTTGTACCGTTCTGCCTACGTATTCAGATCTTCAGGGGAGGCCTTTCTCCAAGAACCATTGTTGTGAGAAGTGTTACTTTTCTCTCTCAAGATACCTCTATTGAAATGCCTTGGGCAAGATGCAACAGCCCTCTGTGGTTTCTAGCAGAACTCCTTGTGACTCTACTCAATGCTAGGGACCTCTGTTCTACAAAGGAGCAAAGAAGGGGTTAGGTTGGAGTGTACAGAACACCAGGCTCCCAGCCACAACATCACAAGTCACAACACTGGAGAGTTGATGGGATTTTATTCCAGTACATACATTTGGAATGGGCAGAGTTTGAGAAGTGGATTGTCCCTAATCATTATGATGACTGGCTTTAAAACAATCTTTCTGTCTTTGCCTGTTCTTTCCACCATGACCTTAGTGGGTAAGGTCAACCTGTGGCCTTACTTTGAAAGTTAGTCTGGCTCTCATCTTGGAACATGGGCCCCGTTTGTCCTCATTTGGGACATTGCATTTTCTCTCAGTGTAAGCAATATTGTCTGTACAAAGAGCAGTGCTCTTCCCCTTCCAGAAGGTCTGGACTCATCATTATTAATTGGCCCTGAATTAAAAGAAAAGTGGGATTTTAGAAACATTTTCCCCCGTATTGCCAGCACAATGCAGAAGCTTTACAATCAGAAGCCTCCCAGAGCTTTAGGCTCAGGAAAACCTTAAATCTTGCTTGCTAGGAATTAAAATTCAGATGAAACTGCCTTATGTGTGGGCATGAGTCTTTCTAAACTGGAATTTTCTACTGAAAGTATGAGCAGGGCTCCAGTCTGAGAGTTATTTTTTATTTATACCCTTTTCTTTCATCACCCAAAAGGTACAAAATAGGATTTAAAAAAGCCTCACATGAGCCAAGATTACAACCACAGATGTGCAACTGTTAAAATTATTTGGATGCTAGGAATCCAAATTTAGGTTTACATTTAAATTCCCGAACATTTCTGTGCAGATTACAAATCCCATGCATTGCAGATAACCTTTGGAATGTCTTACTGTTTTAGGTCCGGGTAATGCTTGAGTTGTGCAACAGCACAAAAGGAGTGTGTTTAACAGGTAAGGTCGTGGGTGATGGTGGTCTTGGAGGAAAGAGTTATTTTCCTTTGATGTGTGTGGTGCCCCATCCTGATCTCTTTGTGCGCCTATTTACAGCTTAGGAAGACTCACAGTTAAAAATGAAACACAGGCTGGGTTTGCACAACCTGTTGGACTAGACAAGCTTGTGGTGGGAACCCAATCTTTGCTTTCACATGTATGAACCAGACCATCACATTAGGCTACAATAGGGATTATTTCTTCTTATTTCTTACATGAGCAGATTGATTACATTCGGTGAACCTGGGATGGGAATGAAACACGCTGTGTTGCATTGTCTCAACCTGGCAGGCAGTTTGGCAGGATAATGAATTTTCCCCCCACATATCTTTGTAATATATTTCATCAGGATCAGTTTTTTTCCCTTTTTCTCCCAGGCTTATAGCTCTAATGTCTTGTTTTGTATTTGCGGCAAGTTAATAAGACAATGCCGTACTTAGGGGGACCCAAACCCCACATTCCATAATTGCTGAGTTACTTTGGTTGGGGTTAAGTAATGGTGTGTCTCTCTTACTCTGTAATGGTATGTGGGAATGACCTTGGGGGACAGGGGGAAGAACCCCAGCCAGGGGAACAGTCGGATAAGTGGCAGTTGAGCCTGCAGAAGGAATTGGGGTGTGGCAAATGTCTCAGAAGGGACCCTCTGTAGTTTCTCGGGCTGTAAAAGAGATGGGGGAAGAATTGTACTTTCAGACTTGCAAGAATCTGTTAATGTAACCTTGCAATAAAGTAGAATTAACTCATCTGGGCCTGCTTCCTGTCTGGACTACCCTATAAGGCTGATACACTCCAATTAGCAGAGCCATTACCTGAATTTCAGGACAAGGGGTGGAGGTTGTCCAGGAGCAATTGATGCAGCTTCATAGGTTGTATGTCTTGGGCTTGATGACATCTGCTTACTTGCTTTTGAAAGATTGATTTTCAGTGCACTGACATTAGGGAAAGGGACCTCTTTAACTTCTCACTTTTTTTTTTAAACCTTCCCTGGTGGGAGCATAGAGTTCTGTACAAAGACAGTTAAAAATATGTTCTTAGCTTGGGAAGGTGAGATGTACCCAGTGTCTAAATGGCTCTTGAGTCTGGGTGTCCTCTTTGAAAGATTTTTCTTCTTTACTGTAAGATGTTGGCATCGTCCTAAGACTTGTATTCTCAGTTTAGTATTAAGTTACGCTTGGTCTTGATTTGTAATTCATTCTTTTGTTCTCTGTTTAGGTCCACCAGGATTACCAGGTAGTATATATATTTTCTTTTCTGGCTCCATTGTCTTGGTCTTACAGAAAAAAAAAAAGAAGCACCAGACTCCTCCTCTCTTTATCCTGCTTTCTCACTTTCTTTCTCATTCTTCTGTTATTTCCCTTTTGCTGAATTTTCAATCAGAAACCTGCTAGAGTTGGCTGCTTGGAACTCCAGAGCAACCCCTGGATGTTGGTAGCACCATGGAAGCAAAAATAAGAATAATGTTATTGAACCATGGCTGGGTGTGACAACCATGAAACTTGCTTTTGGCTTATGGCGAATCAAACCCTTACAACTTCTGAACCATGGTTGATGGTTTAATGTGTTGTATATGTGAATCCTACCAGTTTATGCAACATAACATGCCATGGCTTAGACTGATATGAAAACCACATCACTGGGGGCCAATAACAAGGTCAGATGATCTTGGTTGCAATGGAGAAATTGGCCCTTCCCTGCTCCCCTTCCGCCCATGACCATCATTGGTAAAGGACTAACATGGTCCTGTGCATCTTCACTTGGAAGTACCTCCTTCTGTCTTTCAGTGTCTGATTTTCTGTTGGGAAGGGGCAGAACACTGAAAAATATTCTTTGACTTCATTAGGTCCCCCTGGAATTGATGGATTGCCAGGTTTGAATGGATCTGATGGTGTTCCTGGTATTCCTGGACAAAGGGGTGAACCAGGAAAAAGAGGGAAAACAGGTATATTCACAAACATGAGTTACGAAATTGATCCATCTTCTCTGTTCCAGCTTAATCCTTGGAGCCATTGGCAAATCATATCTGGTGCAGTCCTCCTGCAGGGAGTGTACCAGTTCAGAGTTCTGGGGGAGGACTGGCTATCTGCAGGCTGCCTGAAATCGAATGTAACCTCTCTGTGGGGAGTGATAAGCTGAATGTGATAGTTAGGCCTGTGCTGTGGGAGGTTGAAGGCAGATACTTGAATCCAGATCCTCTCTCTTGAGCCAACTACAGGGGAACAAAAGCAGTAGGGGGTTGAGATTCAAGACCAGACTGTGCCCCTGATAACTTCAAGGGGTCAGGTGACCTTCTGAAACTCCCTGCAAGTAGAAAACCAACACCACAGATTCAATTTTTTTTTAATGTAAGGAATATCTTTGTTCTGGAGAGCATTCCAAGATGGTTTCCCTCTCATCAGCAGTCTGAAGCTGCACAGCCTGTCCTTTCCACTGCATATGTCTATGCAGTGTGTCTAAGTCCCATATCCTCTGCTTAAGTACTATCAGGGCTTTTTCTAGGCCTAAAGCAAGTAAGGCTGGCATGGATGTACCAATGAGGTTCCTCAAATGATTTGTTTTGCCCAGAATCTCAGCCAACATAATCTTGCCCAGGCTTTGAATTAGATGCTGCTTAGCTCTAATCTGGTGATGGCATTAGAAGTAAGGAATGTGTGCTCCTCAGGATGAGGAGGTATTCTTACTAAGTGATCAATACCTAGGCATTTTGAAGGCAGTCACAATTTTCTTTATTTATAGCCTTAGCTCATAGAAAGTTTGGTGCCTTCAATGAATTGTGAATTTTATTGAGTTTCTTCCTTTTATATATGTATTGTTTCATATGTATGTATTAATGGTGTGCTGTATTTTTAAATTCTGTGACTTGGTCTTGACCATCAATAAGCACACAAATAAGTAAATAAATGAATACTCCCCGGGGGAAAAAAACATCATGGGTTGAATTCAGATATCCTTTGTGGGTCTGTGTGAAAATCTCCTCCAACCCTCTGGATTGCATTTTTTCTCTGCTGCCTTTCCCTTGTGGTGTTTAATATTCTCCTGTCTTTTCCAGGACCTAAGGGTGACCCTGGAGAGAAAGGTGAAAAAGGGGATCCTGGTGAAATTGGCTTACCTGGAAAAGAGGGGGGACGAGGTGAAAAGGGCTCCAGAGGGCCCAAGGGTGACAAAGGAGAGACAAATAATGAACTGGTTTCAGAAGGTAAGATGACATTTTGGTCTGAAAAAAGCATAATGGTGGTGGAGTTGGAAACCAGCCTTTTGCAAGTTGATGCCTTCCAGATGTGTTGGTACTATGACTTCAAAGGATTTGTCATTGAAACACATCTGGAAGACATCAGGGTGGGGAAGGCTTGTTCCCCATTGTGGCCAGCCAAGATGCTTTGAGGATGTACATGGGCTGGACACCAACAGGCTAGAAGGTCCTTTCTCACTATTGCTTAAAGACTCAGACTTGCATCTGTTTGAAACAACCTGTCTCCTTTTATTTAAATCCAGTTGTTCAGCCAAGAGAGGGATCAGCAATAATGGGCTTGTGGTTAAAAGGGCATATCATTAAAGGGAAAGGATTTGGGAAAGAAACAACTCTGATACTAATTCTTGGCTACCCTTAGCTCTCCATCTTTGTGAGATCTTCTCAGAGTGGCTGCAGTGCAGCAGGTGGCTGACCTCACAGGATGAGGTTCTCAGGGATTTTGGTCCTGAGTGAAAACCTGTTGCCATCTTCTTGACCTTTCCATGGAAAGCAGAGCTAGGGAGGGGGGTTCAGATGGTCCTTCCTCAGGACAGGGTGCCCTTCTGCTGCAGGCTGTTACAGCTTGTTAAAAAACAGCTTTTGAGAACTAGTTTGGAAGTAGCTAAGGTGCAGATAGGAGTTTGCAACTTTACAAGGTGGGGTTTTCTGGAGCTGCCCTGGAGTCCACTGCTTTCAAGCGACTCCTGTGGTAGCAGAGATGGTCTGGAGCAGCCCTGATGGTGGTGGATCTGGCCACATTGTTTTTATTGATGCTGATAACCTCTGGGTTCTTCTAGGAGGAGGGATAGGAGACCATCACAGCAGGAAGCAAAGCTCTCAGCAGGAGTAACTCTTTCTCACTGTTTTTGATTGATGCTTCTAGGTAAAAAAGGTGAATCTGGTCCTCCAGGACCTCCAGGTCCCCCAGGGCCTCAGGGACCTCCAGGTCCCCCAGGAATTCCAGGGAAGCGCAAAGCCAAATCCCAGAATGAGGAGAAGATCTACAACACCGAATGCACAGGTGAGTGTTTCTGGATGCCACCTACAGGTCATCTGCTGCTTTTTCTCTCCATTTCCTTTTCTTCCCTTTGTTTCTGATTCAGATCTCTTTGCTATAATGGCCATGGCTGGATGCATAAAAGGCCTTTTTTAGAAAATGCATAGTTTTTAATCCAGTTTCATTTACTAAAAATTCAGAGCCTTGAGGGAAGTGATGAAAGGGAGGGTGATACAGGTGTTCCAGGCATATCACATCAACCGTATTCAAACTTTTGCACAGTGCCAAGTCAGAGAGCCAGTTTGGAGTAGTGGTTAAGGCAACAGGCTAGAAACCAGGAGACTGTGAGTTCTAGTCCCACCTTAGGAACAAAGCCAACTGGGTGACTCTGGACCAGTCCATCTCTCTCAGCCCTAGGAAGGAGGCAATGGCAAACCACTTCCAAAAAACCTTGACAAGAAAACTGCAGGGACTAGTCCAGGCAGTTGTCAGAAGTCAACATGGACTCACAGGCACACACACACACACAAAAATCAGATATTGCCCATCAGGCAGTTCTCCAGTCTCTGCTTGAAGACCTGCAGTGAGGGCAAGTCCACCTCCTCTTTTGGGGCTTGGTTTCATATTTGCAGTTCTTCATGAACTTTCCCCCTAACATTTCAATCCAGATGAATCTTTCTGAAATGTAAACTGATTCTTTCTAGTCTTGCCTTCACACTGTTTGGTATGGCAGCCTTTCATGGATGTTTACAATGTTCATACACACCTCCTCTTCAATTTTCTCTTTTCCAGTATTTTGCAAGTCATGATTGATTACCTCTTTCCCCACCTTCTTCTTTACATCTTTGAATGGGAATCAAGTTAGCAATTGGTACATGTTTGCTGGAGGGGAGAAATAAGCATTAGAACATCTTCTGGAAGATTGGCCAGCATAGGGGATGCAGAACACATTGGTTTGTGTAGAGACAAAGTGTTGGCAACAACAACAGAAATGTTTTTCAGGTTTATACCCAGAGGTCTGGAACCTCCATAGTCATACAAAAATGAAAAACTCCCTTGGTGGTCCTCTGCTTGGTCCACAAATGTATCCCTTTTTAAGCTTGTGTTTGAGTGAAGAATCCATGTCACTACCTCATAGCTTCTTGACAGTTGGGTGAATTTGACAAATTCACTGGTGCAAAAGGGCAAGAGCTTTTGCTCAGGTCAGAGCATCTAAAGTCATCCGGTCTCTGGTTAATTTTGACTTGAGGACCTAGTTAAAGACTGCTTCCTAGCCCTGCAGTCAATGCCATTGTCCAAGTGCTCTTACCATCAAAAGGGTTCTTGGGATGTCAGACATCTTCCCTCCCATAGCTTACCCAGAAGATCTAACCTTGGGGTAGCTGAGAACAAACCTTGCCTCCCCTTCTAAGATTGGCTGCTAAAGTGGCAAACAAAATGAGGTGCCAGAACCCTTTGGTTATTACATGTTCTTAATTCTCAGTCTTCTGCGATTGACCAGGGTCTCTAAACTGGAGGTGAGATTTCTGGCTCTCAAAACTATTTGCCTCTGCTAGATGATGACTTCTCTGTGTAGTATCATGTTTAAGTGGTTTTGCTTGCTTATATCCCTTCATCCAAGTAGATTCGGAGCTTATTGGGTTGGATTATTTGGCTCTGGGGATCCAGGACAGCAACTGGGTAGCAAGGAAAGTGGGAAGAGAAAGAGTGGGTGCCAATGAGAGAGAAGAACCTTGGAACAAAGTGGAGACAGTAGATGTGAGGATATCTGATGAAGCCTTTTTCTCTTCCAGTCCTAGTGGAATGACTGTTATTGCAACAGGTTTACGGTCCCACTTCCAGCCCCTGTCCTGGCCAAGTCTTCCAGGATTACACCATTGTCTTCAGGTCAGGCTGGCTGAGCAAATGGACCTCTTGAGCTATTGTCATAATTGCAGTCTCCTTTCAAGCTTTGGCCAAGTTCTCCTCTTCCCATTTCTGGATCATTCTTTAGGTAGCTCCAGTGAAGTATCTCCCCCATTTCCCCCCCCCCCCCCCCCGTCCCGCAAAAAGCTCAGTTTGATTCTGCTATTTCTGGTAGGTCTCACCTTTTTGTCTTTTTTTCTGAAGGTAGACCCTGCTCACTTTGTAACAAGCCTGTGAAGTGGGTACATGGCCCTCTTCCAATGCTTGGAACAGAACGTGCCACTTCAAGGATGCTGGAGGGAATCTTGCTTTCACCCTCTCCTCTTTGTACTATTTTGGGGGCTGCCTGATTAGCTCACCATAGGAGCTGGCGCCCTACTGGTTCCCTCTCCTGCTGTGTCTAGCTTCTGTCTTATCTTATGTGACGAGGAGAAGATAATTGGGGGTGGGTAGGGATGTGAACAGTCATTTGCAAGGTAAGCCTTGGTTTGTGGGAACTCAAATGAACCCAGACCAATGCCTAAGGCCATCTCTAAGTCCATAATCTGAGTGATAGAGCACAGAGTTTTGTATTCAGGCTCATTTCCAGCTAGTTCCAGGACAAGCTGGGCAAAACCCTTGTATGAAACTCAGGAGAGCCTGATTTGATGGAAGGGAAGGTCCATTAGTAAATGGTCCAGCTCAGACTTTATGGGTAAATGCTCTCAGGTTCAGTCCTGACGTCTCCAAGAAGGGGTTGGACAACTTTTTGGGGTGAATTCCCAGAGAGCTGCTGTCAAGATGGGGCTACTAAGAGATGTGGCTGAACGATCTGATTTGGTTCAAAGTAGCTGTTCCCTGATTCTTCCTTTTACCTCTTTTGCCTGAAGCTACCAAGTTCTGAGAGCAAGGAGGCTAGAAATAGGAGGGGAGAGAATTGTGATTGAATGAACTGACGTTTCTCTTACTTTGAAGGGGGTGATGGTCTGAACTAGGTTAGAGCAGTGGCATTAGACATTTGTTTGAACTGTTCCTCTAGCATCACTTCTGAGATTGAAATAATGTTATGTGTGAACCCAGAATCAGATGCAGCAACATCTCTCTCTCCCCTCCCTTTAGGCCGAAGAACAGCTTTGATGGACAATCAGGGTAGACCTGGAAAGTAGCAGAAGAGCTGACACTTAGAGCAAACTCGCAGCACCTAAGGGTGCTTCAAAGTGTGCTTTGTGAGAAGGGGACCACTTGACAATGTTCTTTTACTGAAGCAGGGATTCCAATACACAAGGAGAACTCCATATCTGCAGGCTGTTCTGCTCCTTTACAAGGAGAGGATGCGGTGTGCCGTGTGAAGTAGTTGTAGTGGGATTCATGGAGGCTTATTTGAAACAATACTGCTTCTTCACCCTGAACTCGAGGTGGCGTGTGGTGTGGTGTGGGGATGGGGGTGGGAGAGCTTATCTAAGCGTGAAGCTTGCTTCTGGTTTGAGACAGATGGCAGAGGCTATCTCACAAAGTGGAGGATTTCCAAAGGAAACATGGGCGGCCTTAGACTTTCTGTTTCTTTTCGTTAAAGGTTATGGCCAGTCACAAATCCTGTTCTTGTCTTTGGCGAGAATGCTAGTTTGGGCCTTGACTCTTCCACACAAAAAGATAAAAATGTCGGTTTAAAGGGTGCTGTTTGCCCTCCTAAGAAAAGGAATTGGAGAAAGTGGCTCAAGAAAAATTTCACCCCCCACATCCCCCATAAGCACAAGTTGCTTGGGTTGTGCAGTGAAACTGATGAGCAGGAAAAGGAAGTTTTCACTCAATACAGTGAGAGAATGAACCTTAGGATTATGGGCTGAGACACTATTGGCTTTGCATATTGTGGGAATACAGCCCATAAGCCTTGGCCTCCAGACCAGAAGCTTAAAGCACCCTTGAACCCCTAAATGCCCCTTAAAACAGGTCTGAGCCTCACCAGAACGTGGCCCTTGATATGCTAGGCAAAGTCAGATGTGGCCCTCAAGCCAATGGTGGTAGCTGAGATTTGGCCCAACATGAGGTTGGAACCTGGAATTCATTCACTAGATCATCTGCCAGTGTGGATGTGATAATGGATGGTATAAAAGGGAATTAGGTAGACTATCATCAGCAATTAACAGTGATCAACAAATGGCAGTTCTCAGAACAGATCTTTTGGTTTGTGTGCTCCCTGATTTGCTTTATTGCAAAGTGGTCTGATTGGTCTTTATTCCCAAAAGACAATCTGAAAACTGGGTATTGAGAAGCAACGAAGTGAAAATAGAGGCTGCGGTAAGCAAAGACAGAAGATACTGAGTGCAAGACTGGGGGGTGGAGGTGGAGAATAACTGTTTCTCAGTCTGGAGTTTCGAGTGGGCATGCTTCAGAAGCCCCCCGCTCTCCTGTATCTCCAGCCACTGCCAAAGGGCTGGAATGTGTGTCCCTGCCTACTCTGGGGGTTTTGTGGGGGGCCAGAAAGGAGCTGAGGGCCCTGGGTTGTGCACCTATGCTGTGAACTGTCAAGCTCTTAAACCTGAAAGGTGGGGGTCGAAAAAAGTTTTATAATCATTAAAAAAAAGTCTTTTTTTTAGCATCACGAAACGATCACCCTAACCCTTTGAAAAACTCAGCTGCAATCTGTTTTCTCTCCTGCCCACCATTTTAGGGGAAGCATGTAGTATTCCAAATGATGATACTCTGGTGGGGAAAGCAAAAGAAAAAGGCCATCTCTATCAGCTCAGAAAACCCGGTAATTCATTCCAAACCCCTCTTGAAAGCTTTTTGGGCTTGTCGACGCCTGCCTCTTGTGCTGACTCTTTTCTCCTTGTTAGACAACATGATTGACTCTATTGGAGGCCCTGAGGAGATCATCAAACTGAGGCAGAGTTACGGAGCGTGGATGATGGATCTCGGAAACCGCAGCGACGAGAAGATTTGGATCGCGGAGCATTTTACGGGTAAGCTTGGGGTCCCTGCTCAGCCCTGTAAATTGGATATCCAGTTATGCTTTCAGAAGGGCTGTTCAGAAATCATGTGAAGAATACACAGTCCTTTTTATTTTCAAAGCCCAGGGATTTAAAATATGCCTCTTTTAAAAAAGAAGAGCTATTCTTAATGAGTGTGGAAGCAGGACAGTGCAGACGTTCCCAGATTCATTGGTGCTCCTGTTCCTAGAAAGTAAAAAATAGTTACATTTTCTAGGTAGTGTTCTAAGCCATAGATCTAATGCTCGGTTTCCCCCTTTGCATTCAGTGACTAGGCTCATGCGTTGCTCTAAGCCATAATCTGGTTTTTGTTTTAAAATATTGAGGGAGTTCATCCACTGGGGCTTGTCAACTATGATTTATGACTTCGCATGCTGCATGAACTCAACCAGTCATGACTTATGCAAGAAACCCTGGTTAAGCATAATGGATAAACCTCACAATTGGGATTTATAAACCATGATTTATGGTTTAGCATTTATTATTTGTATACTGTCCAAATTGCACATCTCTGGTGTGGCATAAATGCTGTCAACTGTGGCTTATTTGACAAATCATTGCTTTGTACAATGTGTGAAGTGAGCCAATGTGAACATGTGCATCAACTGCTTAATTGTGGTAGGTGAGCTAAGTATGTATCCTACTTTTCCCCCAGGAGCTCAAGATAACTTGTATAGGGATCTCCCTTCCCTTTTATCTCTCTAACGATTAATCTGTGAGGTAGGTGGGCTATGTGAGAGTCTTGGCTTCAAGTCACTCAGTGAGTTTCTGTAGCTGTCAGCCTTGCAAGGTAGTCCAGATAGAGAGCATGCCCAGATGAACTAAATATATTTTATCAGACCATTTCCCACTGTCTCCCAAGGTCATTCCCACATACCATTACCTCATCTGAGGGTGAACTTGAAGTTGGGCCTTCCTAGGTCTAGGGTAGACCAACATCTTATCTTGGCTTAGAAAAGCCTAGGGATTCAATGAGCTCCTACTCACCTTCTACACTTTATGTGAACAGGACACATAATCAAGGAGTACCAGGACCTCAATGCCTTGTGGAATGGCAACTACACCACCATTGAACTCCCCTGGCCATATTATGGATGTGGCCACACCATCTATAACAATGCCCTGTACTACCAGCGGGTGGGACGCAACATTGTTGTGAAGTAAGTAGCAGTGATAGCTTGACCATCACAGGTAAGGCAAGAGAGGATCTCTGGAAGGGGGCAGGAGATGGTGCCAAAGCATTGTTTAAGCACTGGCAAATGTTCAACTGGTGAGTCTGTTGCGTCGCCTGGTTGGGGGTAGTCATATGACTGTCTCATTCAGGGATATCCTAGATTTATTAATGATAAAGTACCTGTTGTCTGCAGAAGATCCCTGTATCATCCCCCAGCATTTCCAGGTAAAACACTTGTCTGGAAACCTTGGGTAGATGCTGCTGGTCAGTGTGGGCAATACTGGACTGAATGGAGTCTTGATCAGACTCAGTGTGAGGCAGCTTCTCCTATTCCTATTCTCTTGGACTGTGTGGCCTTCAAGAGGTCATTTCTAGCTTTGTGACTCTATGTCCCATTGTCCACTGAGAGGCCATGTGCTTGTGTAGTATTATTGCTTCCTTGAGACTAGATGGAAAAATGATTCAGAAGAGACTTCTTCCCCCATATTCAAGTGCTCAAGCCAGGGCCTGATGTATACAAGTATGGATCTCCTTCCAGAGGTTGAGTTTAGATTCCAAATGTCAGAATCATTTGGGTTATGCAGAGAACACATCTGTCACTACCACATATCCAACTGTCTCTCTACTAAAGTGTACATTTGCTTAGCCAGAAGAATGCCCTTTGCTGTAACCTACCCCTCATTCCATAACTGCCAAAGATCCATCCCTTCTTTTAATGTTGGGTTGACGTTCTACAGTTGATTCAAAGCTCCATGTAGCAAGCAGGGCTGATCCGTCTGTGTGCAGTTGTGTGGGAGCTGAGACAGCTGATGAGCTCTGGCTTCAGTGCTCCTGGCTCACAAGGTCTCAGGGGCAAAACATGAGTAGTTTTCTACTTGCTTTTTGATGTGTGAGCCAAGAACAACATCGCCCAGTTTGAAAGCAGGTGTGGGTCACTCCTAGGTCTCTCCCCTTGGAAAGGGGGCCCTAGCAGAGAAATGAAGGAGGGTCCTGAGAGCCTAATTTGGTCTGTTAAAAAGCAGACTTGATTATTTAGCAAGATGTTTTAGTTATCCCTGGCCTTCTTAGAAGGGGTTGCCAGTTGGCCATGCAAGAAGCCTCAGACAGGAATTTTTAGCCAAAAAATTAATGATTCATGTGAAGCAGGAAGTTTTGGTTGCTGTTATTTTGATGCATTTGAAGATTGGTGTCTTCTCAGACTTGTAAAATTGTTCCAGGAGGCACAGAAGAGCAAATGGGTGAAACTTTGGGTAAAATCTGCATTCTTCAGAAGAACAAATGAGCCGTCTCTGTTTCAGATGTTTAGCTGTCATCCAAGTGTTGTTTTTAATGCTGAGCCAAACCCTCCCCTGCTGTTTCTCAACCCCCCTTCCATGAAAGGACCATGTCTTCTTCTACCTGATTCTCAGGAAGTTTCTGAGCTGATTTTCCAGTTGGGGGGGGCAAGGTGGAGTTTATTGTGATGCATCTTTCGATCGCTCTGAAATCCACCTGACTGCCCTCACAGCCCAGTCTAAAAAACTTCCTGGAGAGGAATTTATTCATTATGTTTTTCCTTGGGATTTATTAGAAGCTTGAGAAGTGAGGGAGAGCTGCCAGCAAGGGGATAAATGCAGTGACAAGCAGGATATTCATCCACACACCTGGATTGCATTGTCAATAAATAAGTGCCATGATATCACCCTCCCACCCATGAGAATTTTCCTCCCCTTTTCCTTTCGTTTGAAATAAAATTTCAAGACCAAACCTTTTCAAGTAGGAAAAAAATGCAAGAGGATTCCTTTGTTGGGCATTGCTTGATTTTTCTTTTCTTAGCAAGCTAAATAGCAGGTTTGGTTTGCGCTGCGAGATCGGCTCTTCTCAGAACGTTCTGATCTGATTGTCTCTTTAAATTAGGCCCAGGCTTGCAAGCCTCCTAAAATAGTGCAACCCAATGCCAGCTGAGTATCTTTTGAATGGTGTTTCGTGGCTTGCAGATCTCCAGCTGTTCAGGCATCGAAAATGTTCAGCAGTTGCTAAGAAAATGGCATGGTGAACCGTTTTGAGAGGACGTGTCTTGCCACCTTCTGTGACAGTCAGGAGTTGCTTAGAAGGAGTTAATATTTTTACTCCTTGACTATTTCACAGGACTTGGAAATTGCCAGTCCAACCAGTCCAGCCAGTCCTACAGATATTTCAGCTTCTCTGCAGGAAGAAGAACAGAAGGTTTCTTCTCCCCAATGTAGGGGGCTGAAGACCTTTGGGGAAATAGTTTTCTCAAGGGCAACAATAATGGCAGCTCTTAGGATACTGGTATTTCCCAAGGCTACGTCACAAGGGCATCAGAAAGGTGGGACAGAGGCGTTTCCCTGAAGCATGGCCAGAACATAAGTGCTGATGCTGGTCTGTGAGCTGCCCAATGACTTCAAGGAAGATGGGGCATAGAGGGGCAAGAGAGTGAAGAAGGTTCCAAGTTTTAGTATGTCTGGAAAATTATTCACAGGTATCTTATGTTCACCTCTTTTTAAAGATGAGTATTATGCCTCCTTAATCTTCCTATACGGCTCTGAGCCAAGGGAGTTTCACAGGAAAAGTTAAGAGTCACACGCTGAATTCTTGAGCACTGTGTAATCTGTGTGCTTCCCAACCATGGCCACTTCCAGGTGTGTGGACTTCAACTCCCAGCGTTCTCATCAATGGCCCTGCTGGCTGTGGAATTCTGGGAGTTGAAGTCTATAGGCAGCTGGAGATTGCCAAGGTTGGGAAACACTGTTATTCAGTGACCTGTAAGACCTTTCTTACAATGACTCGATGAAAAACAAAACAAATAGATTTGGATTCATTATGGCTCTTCACTTACATCCAAAGAAGATAGAAAGGAATTCGTGAGAGGTGCATTTGTTGTGTCTTTCACTGGTTTTTAAAACCAGTGTGCTCTCCTAGCCTCTTGGGTCATTGTTCTTTGCTCTTTTCCCCAATGTTCATTGCAGGTACGACTTTGAAACAGGGATATCCAAAGCGTTGTTCATTGAGAACTCCTGGTACTACGAGCGCATGTATCTTTTCAGTACTTCCAAGTCATACTTCAGCGTTGCGGTGGATGAAAATGGACTCTGGGTGATGTACCTTTCCCGGCCTGATGAACACATCATGGTGGCAGAAGTTGAGGAGGAGACATTTTCCGTGCTGCGGCACATCAACACCACCTACCCACAGTCCAAGGCTGGCAATGCCTTTGTTGCCTGCGGGGTGCTCTATATCACTGATAAGAACCACATGCATGTGGCATTTGCTTTTGACCTCTTGCGAGAGAAGCAGCTTGATGCCCGCTTCGAGCTGAAACTGTCCCTCTCCCTGGAAGGGTTTGAGCAGAAAGTGTCTCCAGCCTCAAATGCAACCTTTGTACCTGTATTGGCCATGCTCTCCTACAATTGGTTGAATAAGCATCTACATACCTGGGAACATGGGTTTCTGATACAGTACCCTGTCCACTTTCTCATCTGAACACACCTAGTATTAAGATGGGACAGCCACTGGGTCATCCACCTCTACAGTTAAGCAGAGGTCCTGTTTTGAGAATTGCTCTTCTAATTCCCATCTCCTGGTTCAAGAGAGACAAACAAGGAATGTATCAGGATACAGACTGGGCAAATTACAATTGCTGGTGTGCTCATTGAGAGTAGATAGATCTCAGGGCCACTACCTGAGCTTTCAAGGTTGGGTGAAGCGCTCAGCAACCCTGGGTGCTGCTGGCCTTCCAAATCTTCCAGAAAATGTTACCAATTTAACCTTCTGAGACAGAAGGGGAAAACAATCCACCACATGCTTGGAGGGTCATTTTATTAACTATATTTTATGTTAACTAACTTCAAATGTCAATGGAATCTACTTGTGATTTTGGTCCTGGTCCCGCTATTTTGTGTGAGATAATTTCAGGTGTGCCACTCAAAGACCAAGTGTGATTCTTGGTCTAGAAAAAAGTGGTTTTAAATTCAGAGTTTAACAGAAAGCTGTTCTGAATGACTGTTGGATGGACTGGATGAGGGCAAACAAACTGTAGCTTGAAATAGACAAACCAGGGAACCCCCAGTGAACTGAAAGAGAGATCTAGGAATTGAGTGCTGATCTATGGTGAGTGTCCTGCTCTTGCCCCACCAGTTCCTCACATCCAATGTAAGACAGGGCCACCTGACTATGTTTGTATGTGCTCCCAACTCTTTGAGAAAAGATTTCCTCAGAAAGGCTAGTTTCCTTCCCATAGCCTTTCCATTGGCAGACAATGATGGTTTTTTTTCATCCAGACAGGCTTTTGGTATTTAAGGTGGCTTGTCTGCATCTAACTAGTTGGGTGTTGTTCTGCATTTGATGCATTTTAATTCATATGTTGTAGATATGTGATTACAGTTTGGTTTTTAGCTTGTTGTTAGTTGTCTTGAATACTGTTTTTGCCAAAAGCAGCTTTCTCTCTCAGCGAATAAGCCTTGAGAAAGAGCTTCCAGAAGTCCTTTTTGGTTCCTTTTCCTACTGAACTGTTGAGCTTTGTTTGCAGTTTCTGTAACTAACTTAGTTGCACTGGGCTAGAATTGAATTTCCCTAACATGGGCCTTCCCTTGGAAGAAATTTCATGTCAGGATGCAGAGCAAGTTTGATGATCTCATGACCTGGTTTGTAGAGAGGGGATGAATCTGTACCAATCAGCCCTTATTAAGGCAGTTGTGATAAGAATTTCACATGAACATACTCTGTAATCCTACTGTTGCCTGATAGGGGAATGATACAAGGCAGGCATATGTCATCCAATAAGTGTCTTTGCGTTTGTGTTGCCGCAAAGGCCACATGCATACAACACACCAAACTGCAAAGCCAAGATTATGATGGGATAAAAGAAATAATCTTAAAGCGTTAGCTGAGTGCTCTGTAGAACTATGTTCTTCCCACCCCAGGGCATGAGAGCACGTCGGTCAAAGCAAATTTCTCCACCATGCAGTTGTATTCACATGGGTTAAACACAACCAGTGGCTTTCCTTTATCAATTAGGAGCCTCTTTAAGATATGCTCCTTAATTCTGGACTTCTTTGGTCAAACTCCCCCCTCCCCTATTTTCCCTACAAGGACTTCTTGCCCACGACTTAAAAAAATCAGTTTGGGGCTTCCATCATCTTGCCTGTTGCTGTAGACCAGCCTTTCCAGGTGGGCTCCTTTCCAATAGGTTGGGACTACAAGTCCCAGAATTCTCCAGTAAGCATGTAGGGGGCACTATATTGGGAGAAATCTGCTTTAGACTGGCTAAAAGCTTTCTGCTTGCAGGCTTGCATATTTCTTTCCTCCAGCACCTAGCTATATTTAAAAAAATAAACACTAAAACTAAATACCACCACCAGGAGAAGGAATTTCAGATTAATGTGGTATCAGCTGAAAGCTGATAAAAAGCAGAAGTTTAAGGTAGAAAGGTTATCCTAATAAGAGGAAAGTTTTTGCCCCCAAAACCTCCCATGCGGATAAAAATGGTGCAAGAATTCCATTAACAAACTGGGGTTCTAAAGTAATTCACTTTTTTTCTCTAGGCAAAAAGGACCCCATCAAAAGCAGGTCTTAGTGTTAAAATAGCCCAAAGCCTCCTGATAAAATGCCAGCTACACACCCCTGAGCTGAGTTCTGTGAAATAAAAGGAATTTATTTAACTTACAAAGATAAAACTAACAAATGAGATTTGCGTTCTTCTCATATACATACTTCACAGCTTGCAGTTAAAATTGCTTTTAGACAAAGGTGCAATTTATCCTATCGGCTTCTGTTTCTCTTGTACAGTACGGCACAGACACAAACACGAGAAGAAAAAAAATACAATTCGTCAACACTGAAATACACAGACATCAGCTGTTTATCTTAGTAAGAATGTGTTGGCTTGTTTAGAACAGAGAAAAATACATCTGACAAACGAGCTAATATATTACAAGCAAACAAGATTGACCTCTGCATAGTTTATACAATATGCTGCGGAAATCGGTTTAAATTTGTCAACTCTTTACTTACTAGCTGGCCGTGTGGAAGGCTGATGTTTATCAAATGTGCATTAGGTGGGTTTGCTACTGGATTCTCCCACAGCATTATTTAGTAAAGTGTTGTGTGTGTGTATGCGTACGTTTTTTTTCTGGCCCAAATAAAACTCAACTGATGGTGAGAAATAAGCTCTGGTTTCTTGCAAACTTTTGGTGCCCATAATACATTCCTGATGCAAAGGCTGAAAATAAATAGGGGGAAAAGGGGGAATCCAAAAAGTGGGATGTGCTATGAGATGAAGAGTCTTCAGAACAGAGAGAAGTCCTCTTCTCCTCCATCACATTTGCTATAACTTTCCTCTCTCGAGAGCATTACATTTCCAGCTCTATCCCTCAAGGGCATGGTGAAATGAGGCAGCTCATGTCAAAATATTGCACAAAATTGATTCTGTGAACTGCATGATGTAGAGCACCCCAGCATTGATAGTCACTGGGGGAAAAGAGGGAAGGATCTCAGCATTAAATAAAAAAGCTCATGAGCCACCAAATCATTTCTCATTGCACATTAGCCCACAAATAGTGCATTCATCACATTGTCATATGACCCAAAGAAATGTTTATGAATAAAAAGAACACCCTAAAAACTGCACTCCCTCAAAACATCCTTATATCCTTTCAAAACCGGAAAAGAAACGGACATGCTTCAACTGAGGGAGTAGGATTTGACAGTTCAAAGAAGGACACTGAGAAAAAAAAAAGCTTATTTTAGATATTTGCTGCAACTACAAGACTGTAAGCCTCTTTGGGCTGACGTGAGTAAACAAGGCTTTGAGTCAGAAGGCCAACTATGGGTCCCCTGGGAAATCTAACTCTGAAACAGGGCATGCTTTCCCCACCAGCCTCTGTTTGGTAGACCCCATAGCACTGCTGCAGTGCTTGGACCGAGACAAACGTGCATGTGTAAATCCAAACCTTGCTCTTCCTGCTAATTCAATACTGGTATTACATGTTGCAATAATTTCTTGGAAAGCCAATTGTAGAGAAGCATTCCTTTAACTCTCGATGGAAGGTCAGGCCTTCTTCTGATGGGACAATGCAAAGGCTACATGATGTCGCAAAGGTTCGAGGGAATATTGAAAGCGTTGGGTAAAACCCGCATCTTGAGAGTGCCGTCTGCTCCACAGGAGAAAATGCGATTGCCTTGGGCCATTTCGATCTGCATGACGCCTGTGCTCAGGTTACGGAAGATTGACTGCTTAGCATGTTCGTGTTTGAAGGAATGGATCAGACCATAGCCAGTTAGTCTCCAGACCTACAGTAAGATAATGGTATAGTCAATATCTAGGAGCTGAGTGTTTAACTTTTGTGGTTAACCAAGCTCAGAGAGCACCAAGGACTCCACAATTCAACCCTGAGCTACTTATATTCTTTTCTATTGTTTAACTATTGTTTGCTGGATTGGTTCAGACCTCATGTGGAGCCATAAACCATGTTTAACCAACACTATTCACCACTGGTCATATTCAAAGAAACCACAATATGGACTTCTGGTTGTGGCAGCCTAACAAACAAGGCAGTTCCACATATTCAGGCCTCTCTTTGTCCAAATTCAGGAATTTGCAACTTTTCCCTTTGAGGGTGAAGCTCAGAGAAATAAAATTGGTTTCACTTCAGTAAGTCTAGTTGATCGGATTACTCCCCATATAGTTTAACAACTTTCTCCTCCTGCCAAGTTTATTTATTTATGAAAGTTATATGCCACCCCAATTGGTCATGACTCTTGGTGGCTTGCTAACAACAACAACAACAACAACGAAATAGATTGCTGAAAAAAGTCAAAAGACCAAAAAACCAGGCAAGGGTCAGCCATCCACTCTAACTTTAGGCCTGGGGGCAGACCCAGGAATTAAAGAGCACATTTAAATAGGACCAGAATGGGGGCTATACAAATTTCAGGAGGAATAGAGTTCCAGGGAACAGGCACCATAACGGAGAAGATCTGCTTCCTGAATCCCACCAGGTGACATTGTTTAATCAATAGGACCAAGCACCTGTTGGCTTCATCAGAACTGCTTGAAAATATCCAAAGAAGAGGCTGTCACCTTCCCTGTAATTAGTTCCATGATCAAATTGCTCTTACTGGTAGAAAGTCTTGACCTTCTTCTGTGTGCCATTCCTTCAGGGACACGAAAAGTGCCATCTTGGTCTTCCCAAAGCCAAACTCCCCTAATTCCCTCAATTTCCTTCCTGTGACTTGGCTTCCAGCCCTCAACCATTCTTGTTGCCTTTCCTGGACAGGAAAGAGGACAAGCTCACCTTTACGTTGCCTTCTGCAGAACCTGTGCAGAAACACTCTTCTGAGGAGTCCAATGCGAGGGCCTTGATTGCAGAATCATGGGCTTGAAAGGTGTGAAGGGCCTGCCTTTGCCGGATATCAAAGATGGATATGTGTCCTTTCCTGCCTCCAGAAATCAGCAGCTGATGTTTTGGTGTGTACTGAAGCACTGTGGCGCCATGTTCATGACATGTGAAGGCTAAGAGGAAAGACGAACACCCAGACAGTTCTTACAAATTGTTATTAGCCTCAACTGAGTAACTTAGGAACAAGAGAAATTGAGAATAGCCAAGTGGGTAGAACTAGTATATCTATATCAGCTTTTCCCATCCTGGTATCCTTCAGATATGTTGGAAAAAGAACCTGCAGAATTCTGCAACCAGCATCTTTGGGCCATATAGTCTGTGGACAATAGTCCTAACGCATCTGGAGGGTGGCATGTTGACAAAGGTTGATCCATGCACTAACAAGCATTGAAATCTGTATTCCCATTTTCCAAATGCTCTCTCCCAACAATCTATTTTTTCTAACTATTTCTTTGAAATACATTTGGAATATAAATCAGAGGTAATAGTCATACAACATGGCTTGTTTAGCCATTATTTATTGATTAAACCATGGTAATCTGAGTTCATACAACATACTAAACCATAAACCATGATTAACTAGAGTGGTAGGATTCACACAACACATATATCTACAAACAAGCAAACCCACCTTATGGCTTAGGATGCTTTGTGGACCTGGTTACATGCAGAAGGCAATTCTACTTGCTAGCAGGTAGAAAAAAAATGGGTAACCAATATTTGGGGGTAGGGGTACTGTCAGATTGCTGAAGTTACATAATAGTGTAACTATTTGCTGTATCTGTTAGATTTTATACTCTCCTTTCTTCTAATATTAGCTGTGCCGAAATGCAAATTCCAGGCTGAGGGAGCAAGAAAAATGAATAATAAAAAATGGATCTGCCTCGTGACTACGATGCTTAAAGGAATGCATTCTAATACTATACATTTCTGCCTCAGGGTAAGCCTGCACACTGAGGTTTTTTTAAGGAAAAAGGGTCAACATGTAATTGAAAGACTTGTTATCAATGAAGATGGAGCTTATTCCTGGAGCCCACTCTGCTGCTGCTTCTACTGAATTCTTCTGCATCTTCAGAAGAAAATCCAGCCATCTTTTCTTCGGACACCTGGTTGCTCTCATAACTTTTAACATTCTCTGGCCATGCATGGATTATTGTGCTAGAGACTATGTCCTCCTACATGTTTAGCCATGTTTGGGCTCTTATCAAGCTGATTAGCTCATGTTTAGTCTAGCTCAGGGACGGGCAAATTCTGCAAACTCTTGAGGCCATTTCATTCTTCAGGCTGGGGGGGCAGGAAGTCACGTCTTGCTCAGGGAGAGGAGAGGAGAGGGGGGCGGTAGGTGTGTGTCAAGTTCTATAATGACGTTTTAAAACTTTATCCTATTGATTTGAGAGGATTTATATGCCACCAAACTGCTGAAGAAACAGCATGGAATTACATCAAAGCAACAATGACTATCCATTTAGGGCTGTCATACAATTATAAGCCAATTTGGGAGAAGCTTGATTTGCAGCATAACTGCAGAACCGGGCAGCAGTCTTCTCACACTGGCTGACACGGGATTTGCCGAAGTCCCCTTAACTTCAAAGATTCTTCAGCTAAATGCAGAGTAAGTATTGTTATCAGATGCCAGATGCCCCAAAACCAGCACATACAACATCCATCCAGGATGCTTCATGAAAACGAAAAAAGGATGAAAACACTTCATCGTTCCACCCAGGTCAGAGATAGCTTCTTAGTCAATTAGATCTAACAGAAATTGCAGTCCTGGGCCCCATCCTCTGCTTCATGTCCCTTAAGACTCCACAGGACACTCCTGAGAAGACACCTGTAGAACTGTGCCATGAATCATCTAAATCAGTGTTGTCCAAACTTGGCCACTTTAAGATGAGTGGACTTCAACTTCCAGCCAGCATGGGGAATTCTGGGAGTTGAAGTCCACTCATCTTAAAGTGGCCAAGTTTGGACAACACTGATCTAAATGATGGAAACAGTTTCCCACTGCTTTTTCCTGGGATACTTTTCGACTTCTAAGTCTAGCCAGATGCCGTGGAACTTCCTAGTGGGTCTCCCATGTCCAATCCTGCTTAGCTTCCAAGCCTAAACAATGCTCCTTGTCCTCAAATGCTGGCAGGAATAACCACAGCAGTTTCTTTGTAACGTTGCTAAATGACCTGACACGCCTAAAGAGGCGGGAGGATGTGGGAGCAGCTACAGAGAAGGCCCTGCTCATCATAGAGCTGACTTGATTACCAATGGCATTAGAGCAAGCCCTCCATTAATTATCTTAACTGCACATGGCAAGTCACAGGGGAGAAGGCGTTGAATGTTCAGAGTTCATGGCTAGAATCAGCTTTTTTGAAAGCTTCAGTTGACTCGGGCCAACTGAACAGGAGAAACACATGCTTGAAGAAAATAGCCAGTCTTGACTGAAAATCTCCATAAAGTATCTGGCTGAGGACAAAGCAAGGCTTCACTCTGTGCCCTTCAGAAAGATTGAACAGCATAGGATTCACTTTGGATCATGTTACTTACATCAAGATACGGCAATAAACCTACCATGTATGAGGTTGTTGGATGATGACACCAAGGTGTCCCACAAGCACACATTTCTGTAGAAGAAGACATACCCAGGAAAAATACAGTTAGTACTCAATAGTCACCAAGCCCATGGTAGATGACCGGCCTCCCTGCACTTTATTTTCGGAACACACCGGTTGTCGTTGGACTGTCCAGATGTGGCTACTAGACTTGAAGAGGTAATGAAGGCAAAGTCACTTGTGGTTTTGCTGTGGCACTGCCAGCTCTGTAACAGAAACAAGAACAACAGCAACAGATACAGGGTGATCAGCGGTACGGTACAAACTGCCAGTATGAAGTTCAGACTGTCCAGCCATCATATCTTCTCAAGCCAAACAGCTGGAAAACCCATTAAAAATTGCCAGTATATTATCAGCTGTAAAGTACAGGAAATGAAAAGGAGCTTAATTAACACTTATATTTATAATTATCTTTTTTTTGCAATTGCTAGCAATCTAATCAAAATCTGACACTTGGAAAGGACAAGATGTTTTTCCTCATCTCTGTGTACCATCTAAATGGATTTCAAGGATTAGAAATCAATGCACAATTAGCCATCTGTGTGTAGTATAGGATCCGTATGGAGAGTTATAAAAGCCCAGATAAATAAGTAAGTAAGTAAGTAAGTAAGTAAGTAAGTAAGTAAGTAAGTAAGTAAATAAGCAAGCAAGCAAGCAAGCAAATAATTTTTTTGAGTGGGGGAGGCAGAAAAACCTGAGAAATAACATTTTTCTTCCAATGTTGAGTGATTCGTTCCTTCCCCTCCTTTCAATTTTCCCAAGTTTTTGCTTCTCTAAATCTTCACTGCTCTATCAACAAGCTTTAAATTAAAGGTATACATCTTCCAGTGTAGCTGTACCTCACTAGGCCAGGTATAGCCTCCACAGTGGTCTTTTGACCTCCAAAGTCCATCAAATGGACACTTTATCAGATGGGAAAGAATGGAATTCAAAATAACAGCCAATTACCTGCGATATCCCCAGGAGCCATCAGATCTAGATTCCAACAGCACAGAGAGTGGGTAGGGGGGCCTTTATATGGTTCTTACACAGGAGGGAGTCAGAAAATGATGCTGATTTAATATAAATTGCCCAGCAATCTTACTTTCCTGATCCAGCTGATGCCCACCTTAATCAAAACAGACAAGTAGAAAATAAAAAGGTGCAGAATTATCCTGATTACTTACCAGATAGGGTTTAGGATTACTTGAAGTTTGGTTTACTTGCCAAATACTCAAGAATCCCTCTCCATCGGCTACCCCACACTGTAGGAGACAAATTTCACACATTAGTGGCTCTGTGAGTATGTTCCAAAGAGCCACTCATCAATGTTCAATCATCAAGGGTAATTTTACTAATACTTTTTTTAAAAAAATCAACAGTGGGACCTATTTTTAACTACCTATCATGGCCAACAAACACATCTAGGGTCCCTATCAGCTAATGCAGTGCTGGGTTCATCCTCTATATCTGTGTTTCTCAACCTTGGCAACTTTAAGATATGTGGACTTCAGCTTCCAGAATTCCCCAGCCAGCCATTTGCTTTAGAAATTCCTTCAAGAAGAGGAGAATTTTACAGAAAGTCCCAGCAGGGGAGCATAGTATTCCAGAACTGATTTTTGTGATGTTGTCTGAACAAAGGCTGAGGGAGATATTGTCCTGGCTTTCAGTCCTGTCTCCCCCACAGGGGTCTGCGGCTTCTCTAGCTCCTCACTTTCTTTCAACCCCCAAGGAAGGTATCAACAGTCAGCTCCTCCCAGCAGCCCTCTTAGTGCAATAACATGGACGTGGGGGGAGAGCTGCCTTGCTGGAGAATTTCTCTTTCCAGCTGAGAAGCTGAAAGAAATCCAACTACTTTCTCTGCCAGAGCATTTCAAAGGGTCCTTTCTGCTCAGCTATTGTCCTAACCTTTGTCCACGGGATCTAACACAGAGTCAGTCAGTCAGTCAGTCTCTCTCTGGCTCTCTAACTGTTTTGCAACTGAAAGGCCTTACCTTATTGCCCTGAGAATTGAAATACATTCTAGTAACCCTGGCATTGCCTGCTTGCCGGAAGCACACCAACTGCTGGGGTCTGGTCCATTCAAACATTCGGACGCTGCCATCCTGGGCTCCAGTAAGATCTGGAAAGCCGGCCCAAGGGCAAAAACAAGAAGTTGTTATTAACACATAATTAGTGAAAGGGAAGGAGAAGCATGAACAGACCTTATCTTCAAGGCCCTTCACTAGACTGCTGTAATTAACTGAACTGATATTCCACCTTTTCTCCAAGAGTTAAAGGTGGCCTACATCGAGTTCCCTGATCTGATCTCTAAGAAGTAGATTGAGATGAAAGAGGGTGATTAGTCCCAGGTCACCCAGTGAACTCTGTGATCAAATGGCTCTCTCAGGGTTTAGGTCTGACCCTTTCATCACCATCCTACACTGTGTCTCCGCCATTCGAGCTGTCAATCAGAAAAATACTTACAATATTGATGGATCGGGTGAGAAGTCATTCTTTTGACGTTGTTCAAATTCCGTTTGATGAGCTGCAGGCAAAAGAAATTAAAATCACAATCAGATTTGTTGCTCCCCAGCCAACAGAATAGCTTGCTTTCACAGCAAAAAAAGTGTATGTCCTTGCAATATTTAATACTGAATTCCTGATGTACACTGAAGTGGATCTTGGGGCTATTTACTGCTGAGCAAACATGCTCCACCAAAGAATCAAAGCAACTCCCAGATTTTTTGCATTAGGGATGGGGATGGGGGCAGGGGCAAAGGGGACCTCTTGCAGAAGTGTGGACAAAATGACTGGAGTGCTCCATCCAGAACTGTGTGTGAAACACTGCAACTTGGTGGTGGAGTACACATTAGATCAGGCCATTTACCCAACTTTCCACGGGCAAGTTATGGAGCAGAAAAAGCTAATTTAGCTCATCTAATGCAGGAAGCTGACAATCACTGTCAGCAATGCTCTAAATTTCAGACAAGAGTTTTAACTGTACTGACCCTATGAGTTTGCGTGCAGTGTCCCTCAACCACCAGGCAATTGTGTAACTGAAATATTTTAAAACCCCTCCCAGATTACTTGAGCTTTTAAGCAGCAAAGACAGGAACAGTTTAGGGATGAACATACAGAAACGCATTCTGAATTTTTGGATTCTGTTAACACAAGCGAAGTGCACACAGGTCCTATATAATCAGGACAGGGACGCGAATGATAGAAGAAAGAATCTGGTACTTAGTGCCATCTAGTGACTCCTAGATGTATATCATGTGATGGCATTTAGCAGACCTCATCTAATCCCAACGAGATTACAGGATCAGATCGATGCACTACCCTCTACAGTCCCATGGGGGCGGTATAAAAACGTTCCTTTTCAGCAGCATTTATGCCCACGTGGAGGTGGCTCTGTGGAATCCCTAAGCCATAGGCTCCTTTGCGGTTCCTTACAGGGAATCCCGGAAGACCTACGTATATCTATCCCATTTTAAAGGACTACCCACAATGCTTATCTGTCACTTCTGTTTGACCGGGACCCTGATGTATCTTTCCAGGTTGCCCCTGATTTTGTTCTATCCATCCCACGTACAACTGAAGATTAGTACAAATTTTGGTGATGGCCACTGTTATGTGTATTACTGTTACTATATTAATGTATTTTAGGTAATATTATTGTATTATATGTCTACTTTTTAGTTTTATTAACAATCGTTCATAATTATAGGTTTATATATTTTTATTGTACTGTTCTGTGCCCTAAAGGCCATAATAAAGGTTTTGATTTGATTTGACTAGTTAGCGCTTGGAGATCCCAGGGTTGGACTGAGAACTCAAAAAACATGGAAGAAGTCTTTGGTAAACCTCTTTTACACGGTTGCCAAGAAAAAATATGTGGGTCACCAAGATTGGAGTTTGCTTTGGGGGAGATTTACCTTCGCAGTGATCACTGTACCAGATCTTTTTCTCATTTATGGAAAAAAAAAATTTGACAGTATTAAAATGGAGGAGAACGTGGAAAGGTGAAGTTACTTACTATACCAGCTCCGGTACTAGTCTGCCCACTCCCCAACCACGGCATTGACGAAGCTGACAAATTTGAAACATGCTGCATCTGAGCCACTGCAAAAGATGCAGCGCTAGGCTGGGTAAGTGTGGTGGTGGAACCGCGAAAATCAACATCATCTGAACTACAAAAAAAGGTGAAAATAGGATATTGGAATCTTACATGGCTGAGATTGAAAGAGTACCAAAATTGAGCATTCAGTAACTGGTGAGACTTCATGGGCCTAAGCAATGCTTAGCATCTTTAAAAAATGGACAATTTGGGAAAACAAAGGACTGATGCTTAATTTGGACCAAAATTAAGTTTTTTGGGAGGAGAGGAGGCACGGCGAGAGTAGGACAAAGATGCAATTTGAACGTGGCGGTGGACAAAACAAAAGATTGGAAAGTCATATCTTTTGCACTTTAGGTATTAGTTAGATTTCCCTAAGACTTGTAAGAGTTAAGAAGTAGGACTGCAACTGGGGAGAACCGGGTTCGGATCTCTGCTTGACCATGGAACTGGTGGGCTGGCCAGCAGGCCAAGCTACCTTACAGGGCTGGCAAGAGGAGCGGAGTCCTTCCCTTGAACTCCATGAAGAAAAGGGGGGTGGGTCCATTAGGATAACATCAATAAAAACTGGTGAGACCATCCAACCTTTTGGATTCCCTGTCAAACTCTTCTCCAATCCATATGTACGGCTGCGCGGCCAAGAGAGCCGAGACGTCCAGTTCTTGCACATCGTGGGTAGACGCTAAAACGATCTCATTGATGTTTGCCTGCACAAAACCCCAGCCCCCCAGGTCAAAACTTAGGTGTTAGAGGCCTTAAGTTGAGCAAAAGACTAACGCAACAAAGGTAGCAACCTTCAGAGGGCGTTACCTTATTCACTGCAAATGCCAGGATCATATCCGATTCCTTGTGTATAATTTTGGCTCTTCCTCCTGGGTAGCCTAGTTCTGCCTCCACCTGGAAAACAGGAACCACCCTTCGCAACAGGTGCATTAAAACACAACACAGAAGCGAGCGGACAGGCTAGAAAGAGACACACAAGAGAAGCCCAGCAGCTGTGGCTCTTTTTCAGAGAAACGGGTCTTTCCGCAGCACGTATTCCTCTGAAGCCAAGACATTTCCATCCCACGCTCCAGCATGCAGGCTGGCACGCAGAGGACTCGATCCTTGGTTTTCACATGACCCCCACGTGTATCACCTCCAATTGTTAGTAGAGGGGGTTAAACATCTGGGAGAAAATCTCAGCATGCTTGTTATTTTTGCATTAGGAAAAGCAAGGCAGGAAAGTGAGCCTCGGTGCAGTTTTTTAAAAGTGATAGTAAACATTTAGGGAGATGGGATAATACCTTGGCTTTGCCATCTTCTGCTATGCTGCTCTGTTTTGTGACCTGCTCCTCACGGTCTTCCACAGACTACACAACAGCACACAGTCACAGATGAAAACCACATGCACAAACACACACATATATACATAAAAAGAAAAGAAAATGAAAAACCTTCCATGTCAGTGGTTAAGTGGACACCTTGCTCTTCATAATACCTGTTCTTGATGGCCATGTTTTTTCTTAAGGAGAAGGGGACTGAAATGGATTTATTTTGAAAGCGGTGCCAGGTGGATGAATGCAAACTCAGAGGATACAACAAGCAAAGAAGCAAAATAACAAGGGGAAATTTCATCCTAGCAGGATGTTTTAATCTGTAGTCTTGCTGGGCCCAATTTTCGTGTTCTGAGAATGGATTGCATGCAGGATGCATGCCGTCCATCAAAACAACGTTCAGCAGCTCATCTGGACGGAGGAAGGATGAGTTTTGGGCCATCCAGATGTTGCTGAACTCTAGCATCCCGCACTACTGGCCAGGCTGATTAGGACTTTTGGGAGTTATTCAGGAGCACCTGTAGTTTCCCAAACTTTGCCCAATGTATTTGCCTAACATATGGGCCCCTCATACCCATCAATTTTCTCCTTCCATTTTGATATAGGAACAAAGAGGATAACATTGTCTGAACCAGTACCCCATGTTTTACTCAAACTGTGGGTGGCTAAAAAAGGAAGCGTTGTCCTAAATAAAGCTAAGAATAATATGTTATTTATTTCTGAAACTGAAAGGGTGCTGAGTGCCCTAAACTGGATAAACTAAGCCAAAAAAGCAGACACAGCATGTTCCTACTGCCAAACTTTATGGCTGGGCGATTCGGGCATTGTCACTGTAAGCATTTATTATAATTTATTTTAAGGTGAGTGTTAGGAAACCCCAAAGTTCTTGTGTGGCTCTAGCCCAGTGACTTTTGCCAATATTTCTTCTCCTAACCATCCTAGCTCAGATGCATACAACCACCACGACTCACAAGGAGGCTTTCCATACAGATCTATGATTTCCCTATCATCTTTAATCCAATGATGCCATATAAATACATCACCTGCAACAGGATCAAAGCTGGAGCAAAGCTATGAGAAAACTTCTGAAGGTTGCTGGAAGGAAGACTTTTTCCCCCTTTTTTCTTTAAATCGTAGGATATCAATGCCAATCACAAATCCTCAGATATTGTTTCCTGGCTCTATTACCCCGTCAACCAGCACTGACTCACAGAAAGTTTAGTGCTGCAATCTAATGAAATCTAGGGAGAATAAATGCTTCTCATGAAAATATGCTCAACCCATTTCCTGTTTTACAACCCATCAGGGAAGACCCAGGATACAGCTGCATTATGTCCAAAATATCTGGAGGACAAAAGGTTGGGGAATAGTGTAATGTATTGCCGAAACAAAATTAAATGGACAGCCATTGAAATAAATAAGGGTAAAACAAAATGTCACTGCAAAACAGAACTTAATACGTCGATTTCTTTCACTAACCTCACTTTGCTTTCTCTTTTTGGTGAATGTGTATCGAATGAAAGTATCTTGCAATAGTTCTTGTTTCACCAGAAATTGCCATAGTCTCTTAGCTGGCAATGCTGAATAATCTTTTGATCTATGAGGTGGTAGAAGGAAGAGAAGGTGTTACCACGGTATTTTATTTCTTCAATCATGTCAAGAAAGGATAGAATCAGAATAAAACACAGTTACAAATTGTCACAAATTCTTAAGATGGATGGTCCTTATTTTTTGCTATTAAAAACACCATTTCCTCTTTGGAAATGTCTCATCTAAGAAGCTGTCATTCACTGCTAAGCATGAAATTAAATAACTGGAGGTAATTAGGTCTCAAAATCAAGATCCTGCCTGCACAAGATCAAGAAGGTTGTACTTTCACAAATGATCAAAGCTGATAAGGAAGTTCTAAGCATCCCCAGAGTGGGATTGGCTACGAAGAGTTTCCATGAACAAATGACTTTAATGAGCTGTCTTCATTCATGTCTTTACATCTGCTAGTAAAAAAGTTACTGCAAGTTGAGCGTTCAAACGTTCTTGGAAACCTAGATCAATGTTCCTCAATCTGGCACCCTTCTAGTGTGCTGAGACCATTCACATTTTTCAGTATTTCCAGCCACTATGGTCAAAGGCCAAGCTAATTGGAATTCTAGAAGCTGCATCTCCAATACATCTGGAGAAGAATGATTGGAGAGTGTTGATTCTCATCAAAGCTTAGAACAGGCTTCCCCAACAAGTCCCTTCCAGATGTGTTGAGAAGATAGCCATAGCCAGGTCAGCTAGGAAATCTGGGAATTGGAGACATGACACGTCTGGAAGACCAGCCTGAAATGTCTCCTCCTCCTTTAAAATAAAATGTTTCATACTTAAATGGTGTGTTTTCAGGATCAACCATTGCTTTGATTCGGGCTGCGGCTGCTCCGGCTCCTGTCCCAAGTTCAGGGAAACAGGTATTGATGTAATCTGGTGGGGGACCTTCAAAGCGGTTCATTCGTTCTTGCAGGATCTGTTCCCAGTTTTCCAAATTTTTAATCACAGCAGTACCCAGAGGTGATGTGACGGGAAGCTCTGAAACATGAACATTTTTGCTGTTTGTTTATCCCAAACAAAACATGTATCCAGCTCTGGATACTCCCTTTTAAGGAGGATTCAGGGCTTTTCCATGCTGCAGCCTCAAGCTATTTCCCTTTCATAGATACATCAGTTAGAAATAAACCTGGTTTATGAAAGCTCTCTCTGGATTTCTTCTCTTTCCTCTGCTTTGGTTGCGGTGATGGCCCAATTTTCTATCCAGGTTTACCACAGCCCCTAATGGGTGGATTCCCCTGCTCCTTCACCTTTCCTACTTACTATATTTTATCTCTTTTATCTCATCGTAGTCTCTTTTATCTCATTTTACTGTATTTCACTTCATTTCATTTTATTGTATCTTATTGTGGCTGATGTCCATGCTTGCATATGGTCCACTGACTAATCAATAAAGTAGACCTACCTACTTTTACTTTTCCTAGACCAGCCCAAAAGGAGGAAAAAAAACAAAACGAGTTTTACCACTTTTTTCCTAGTCACTTGAGCTAGAAGGGGAAAGTGGCAGAACTCTTATCCATTTCAGCTGGTTTGAAAAAAAAAGGACAGGTGTTTCACTGTTTCATCAATGAGCTTGTTAAAGAAAAAGAAAAGGGGGGGGAGAGGGGTGGAGCCCAGCTTTTCAATGTTCGAGGGATGAAGTTATTAAAACAAAAAACAACGGGCCATGGAGGACAGGGATCAGGGCCTGGAAGGGAAGGGGCCTTCCTGCCACAGAGCACAGTAGCCAACTGAATGGAGGGTTTGCCCAATCAGAAACTGTCCTGTGGCCATCCAACAGAAAGAGAGGCAGAGGTGGCGTTCCCAGTTTGCTGAGGGCAGGGAGGGACCAATGGTCCCTGGTTCAAACTCATCCTCGGGCAAGCTGGTCATGTGGATCGTCCCCTGATCAACCAGAAGAAATTCTGACATCTCTTTAAAAAATTCTCCTGGATGCCAGACAAGGCTTATTTATGGCTTTGAGGATATTCTTTCTCTTCCCTGCCCAGTTCAAGCTTTTGCCTTTGTTCCTATTTTGTTTCCTAGAATTCTTTTAATTTTACGGCTTCTTTCCAAATACACAATTTATTATTGGACTAGTGGAGGCGGCTTCATCTTGGTTGCAGGGGTGTCTGTGTGTCCAAAAAGTCAAGATTATTGCTGTATCCCACCCTTTCTAATGTGCATTAAATACACAATACATGTAAATAAGGGGTAGGGGTTTGATTGTGTAGTTACAACTGCCATGTTGACTTTTTTGACCCCCTTCGGCAGATATCTCTGCCTGGCTCCTTCTCCATTATTTTGTGTTTGTTCTACTTTGCAGTTTAATCTGGTCTTCAGGATGGCGCTGGGTTGAGTGTAATGTAGGACAAACAAAAGTAATACACAAATTTCACTGAATTCATTACATTTAAGTTGTCAGGTTGAAGAACACAGAGCGTGTGCGTCTGACCTTCAAAAGGATAATGCAACTCACCAGATAATTCCAAGCCAGTAATGGGGAAAAAGTTCTTAATATTGTTCAGAGCAAGTTTTACCATTGCCAAATGGATAAGGCCCCAGCTGCAGAAAAGAGGAAATATAAATGTTTATGCAGCGAGGGGGAAAAATCAGATATATACAGTGTTCAAGGGTCATCACCCCAACCACATTTGAAAGGAAAAATAAATAAATAAATAAAGGAAGAAATTGAATATTAAGGTTAGATTTTGGTCCCTTGCCAAAAGGTTATGCCTTATGATTGCATGTTCCATCTTTTACAAGCTAATTAACATCCCAATCCTATATACCAGGCTTTTTCAAACTTAAATAATCACAACCCACCCACTTTGGCTGACAGGCAGGCTTTCTCCTAGGGGAATATACATATGGCTGTAGCAAAATAGGAAGTTTTGTAGAAATATCAAAAGGACATGTCCTTGTCACTGTATCTTAATAACTAAAAACCAAAAAGAAGCCAGATTTTCTTTTTTTAAAAAAATCATCCTCTTCCAATACTTGGACCGAGAAAGGAAACTGTAATTGTAAAAATTAAACCAGCCAGACATTTGAACAAGAGAGCTAGAAGTGTCAGAAGCACAAGACACTGACTTTCCAACATTAACTGAATCAAGGATTACAAAGTACACTTGTTATAAAGGAAACACCCTGTAAAACTCAGTGGGAGTTACTACAAATCATTATTTATCCAAGGTGACTATCAAGGGTACCACAAGCCTATGAATACAGCTATAGTAAAGGATGGCTTTGAAGCATGTTAGGTGACAACCTCACAGCCCTTAAGCAGGTTTCAGTCTGGCCTATGCTTAGCGCTTCATAATGGACGTGTTGTCAGGAACCACCTATTCTGATACAGGTAGTCTTCACTTACTGACCACAATTGGGATTGGCAACTCTGTCGCTAACCAATGTGGTTGTAAAGTGAAAAGTCACTTGACTGTGCCCAACTTATCATGTCAGTTCATCAGTTCCGGCTGTGGTTGTTAAGCCAATCACCATGGATCGTTAAGCGCAATGTCACGTGACTGTGACTTGCTGCCAGCTTCCCCGTTGACTTTGCTTGTCAGAAGCTGGCAGGGAAGGTCGCGAATGGTGAGCACATGACTGTGGGATGCTGCAACCACTGTAAATACGCACTGGTTGCCAAGTGCCAGAATGGCGATGACATGACTGCGGGGATGCTGCGACAGCCACAACTTTGAGGACTGGTCCTAAGTCTCCTTGTTCAGCGCTGTTGTAACTGTGAATGGTTACTGAATGAGTGGTCAATAAGCGAGGACTATTTGTACTTGATCTTTCCAAACCCCCCGCCCCCAAAAACAAAACAAAATTGAAGCTTTGCTAGATAATTCAACTTTGGGAGACTTCCAACATTTCCTGGAAAACCAGTGATTTATTTTGGCCTCATAAAGTATGTATGTTTATTCATCTGAATGAATGATGTTCTTGTATCTACAGGTGCCATGTTTCCAACTCCTGCCACCAAGTGTACAACACAAAGGTGGGCTAGAAAGACAAGTGCATGTATCGTTTACAGCAGGAGAAAAATGGAAGGCCTTGGGTGCACTTCTGAATGTTCCAGCTCGGGGGTTTGCTACCTGTATGAACTGGCATCCTTGTGCTCCAGAATTTGCATATCAGAGAGGAAAGCATCCTCGTCTTCGTCCTCGCTATGGATGCTTTCGTCAGAATCGTACATCACCCCACTGTCTGAAAAAGGAAGGAAGGGCTGTAAAGGAAGGACAAAGAGAGGCTTCAAAATGGGCTCTTCCATCATGTTCCAGACCTCGCTTGCACGCAAGTCATTCATTTCAGAGACATGGGAGGATTCTGGATGTCACGAAAAATTCCCTAATGGGAAGAGCTGTTCAACAGTGGAAGAGGTATCTTGGGAGATGGAGGACTCTCCTTCAGCGGCTGCATGACCGTCAGGGACACCATGATCATGGATTCCTACATTAGGAAGAGGTTGGATGAGCTTAAGTTTCCTTCCAACCCTTAACCTTTTAGGATTTTATGAAAAGGGTCGGAAGGGAAATGGGAATGGACTTCCTGCTTCACAGAACTGAGTCAGGCCTACTTCTGATATTCAGTGGGAGCTTACCTTAGCCACAAAATAGTCTAACATGCTGAGCTCTGGGGGGATGAATTTTTCTTTGTAAGAAGGTCTTTCTGCAGGGACTGGGGGAGGGACCACGCTCTCCTTGACGGGTCTCCCAGGCACCAGCATTCTCATGTTGAATCTCCGGCGATGCTTATCTGTGTCTTCTGAAGGGACTGGAGGGGCTAAGGCAGAGAGAGTTCAAAGAGCTACACCGATACATGAAGACAAATTTGCACGTTCATCTTGTAACTTCCCATACCCCTTGTCAACAGAAAGCATGGTCTAATCATATGTCAAGGTTTGCTAACCCATCCCAATCTCTATTTCAGAGGAAAGAAAAGCCTAGATAACACTATACCTCCATTGATTCTTGCAAGAGAAAGGATAGAAAAAAAACATGCGATCCATGCTCTGTTTCAAATCTTTTTTAACTATGGCTAAACAGTCAATAGAGTCAGCCATGCTGTCCCAAAATCGATCTTGCGACTTCTCCATACTTCTGTTCTTGAAAAAGGGGTCTTTTTCTAGCTTTTTTTTTCTCCTGAGAATTTCTTTCCAATTTCTTTCAGGGGTTTTATGAGCGAATTATGTTGTTGGTAAAGAGTGTGCTACTACAGCCTCCCTGGTTGGGCAAATGTCTCCATTTGGAAAAGGCCCACAGGAAGAATTTCCTTCTGAAATCTTCCTTTAGGATTAAATTGAAATTAGAGAAAGCAAGAAGGCTACAGACTACTGGAGAGATTTTAAATTGAAAAACCTCTTTTTGACATCCTTGAAAATACCCTTTCAATGTCTTGCAGCTATGGTAGACAGGCAGCCACATCTTTTATGCCCCTGAAAATTTAACTAAAAACATTCTTGCAAAAGCAACTCTGTCTCTCATTAAACTGAATGTGAAAGCTTGAAAAAAAAATATATCAGACAATATTTTCAGCTCAGTGTTCAGGATGCATCCCCTTTAACCCAAGCTACATCTGACCCACTCATTTTTGGGTTAAAGTCTGCAAAGAAGCCGTTGGTTGAAGCACATGTCAAAATCATTTGAGAGTTTCTGCTGCATCAGGATTGTCCTATGGTGCTGAGTCTGTGTTTGGCTTGAATCTGGATTAGGCTGCACTGATCCGGAATACTGAAATCTAAGTGTACTGTTTGAAGGAAGGAATGCGACCTTTGTGAATGCCCCAATAGAACAGTTTGATTTAAATATATCTATCTATCTATCTATCTATCTATCTATCTATCTATCTATCTATCTATCTAATTTTAAAAAAGTGATACTGTAGGAACAATAAAAGATTGCTAGTGAACCAAGAATGACAACAAACTCAATCTCTTGATTTGAAGACAGTCTCTATTTTGGCTCATCAAATCTTCCTTCGTGAAAAAAAAAAAAAAAAAAACAGATAAAGGAGGACAACCGCGTCTCAAAACAAAAGGAAAGATTAAAATCCATGCCACAGATCCAGGACTGGACCTGTTCTTATACAACTATCAACCACATGCCCACCAGCACACAAGTTTCTCACCATCCTGCTGGAGCAGAGGCCAACTACCACAGCCAGCAGTGGTCTGGTCGGTGCTTGATAAAATGGCGTGTTGGGGTAACTCTGGATTTGCAAAGGGTGCTATGGTTTCTGTGTGGGTGGTGAAGTGCTGCGGTTTATCTGAATTGAACAGATTAGAAGGTGGATGATTCTAAGACGCTCTGCGGGTTGGAACTGTATATGCTTGCATTGTGAGAACGGGCAGAAAACAGGGACGTTGGGATCAAGCAGTAAAAACTCAATCTCTCTCCGCCCCACAAATAAACAAACAACAAACTGATGTGGGTCTTCCGGGCTGTGTGGCCGTGTTCTGGAAATTTTGGTTCCTAACGTTTCGCCAGCATCTGTGACCGGCATCTTCAGAGTGCAGGAGCACAGACAGGAGCAGTTCTCTCTGTGCCCCTCCTGTCTGTGCTCCTGTCCATCAGCCATCGTATTCCAGCTGTGAAAGCCTTCGACAATACAAACAACGAACTCTCTCTAAGCGTAAGAAAAGCAAAGATGCATGTCTAAGTGCTGACTCTTTTGTCCTGCTTCTGTCAGATGTGTAGGAGAGAATATTTCAGTTAAGCCACAATGTGGTTTGGGAGGCTGTGGCTTGCTTAAGAACTCACGCTTAAGGAAAACAGGACTTAGCATGATGTCAGTTGTGGCCCACCTCACCAGACTTCCTACTTAGCTTCCTCTGAGGTTCTACCAACTCCCACTATATGAATTTTTGCTTACTGCCAGATGGCCTAGAAACTTACAAAAATGATATGTAAATTCCATACCCAATACTGTTATCTTCTGACAGAAGTTAACATTTCCCTTGATTGACAGTCTGTTGACAACACTATTATTTTATTGATGGATTGTTTATTCTTTCAGCTTCCTCTAGGAGCTCATGATGGTGGAACACAGTCCTCCAATTTTTTCCACAAGAAGAAGACTTGGGAGTAGGTCCAAAGTCCCCCAGTAAGCTTCCATGACTAAGGTGGACTTCAACCTGGGTCTCCCTGTTACTAGTCTCACACCTTCACCCCTATGTCAGTTCTCCATAAACATATGGTTGTGGTTTCTCACGTCTTCTTCCAGGAAGTTTTTTCAACTCCAGACCAGCTGATAGCCCTCCAGTTTCTTAGTGTCCTCCCATCCAAATTTGAACAAAGTCTAACCCTGATTTATGCTGTATCTTATAAGGGTGCTTTTGCCAGATGCCCCACCTGATTTTCTCCCATTCCCTGCTGCCTCCCCCTCCTGCATGGCAGGACACTGAGAAGAGGCTAGACTACAAGGGGGAGGTAGCATGAAACGAAACTCATCTACCTCAAAAAATAAAAAATAGTAAAAAATTCAAAAATTGCGTTAATGATTAAAAGAGTTGCTGCCTGTTCCATGTTTCCTGTCTCCTCCAATAAAAGGAGATACTGTTTTTACTAACTGTGCACACCTTATTTTAGGCATATTTTACAACTTGCATGTGCGTAGCAAGAAGTCAAAGCTTGGTGGTGCAACTGGAGAAGAGTCAAGGGACCACAACGAAACAGCCCTGGGGAGGGAGATTGCTCAACCTTGATTTCAGGACTAGGAAGGGCTCCATTCTGATTGTGAGAACTTCTCCCACATTCATAATCCTTGAAGAGTTACCTGGAATATTTTCTGATTGCCGTCTGGGTTTAATCACAAGTTTCACTCCTCCTCCAAAGACGGCTGCCCACATTCGATTGTTCAGAGGATGGGCTGCCAGCCGGAATAATTCATTGCAAGCATTTGTTGCAAGAGCATGGATCAGAAGACTCAGGTACACGGCCACCACAGCTTCACAGAGCAAGATATTTAACTTTGGCTGATCTTCATCCTGAGCTGTACTTAAAAGATTGAGTAGGGAGCTCACACCTGCAAAAAGGTAACAGGAGAACTTCTGATGGGGAGCGTCTAGGTGTGATTCTTTTCACCTATATTAGCCACTAAGGACAACCACAGGACATCTCCAAAGCATCGTTCAAAATCTCACCCATTTCAAAAGAAGGGCGTTAAACACACGCTTCACATATTCAAAAACAGGGTGGCATAAATTCACGGAAGATAGATCAATTAATGATCCTTTTCATAATAGCTCTTTGGAAGTTTAAAGGATGCTACTGAATGATCAAGAAGATAAGAATAAGGGTGGGCAAACGTTTCAAATTCAAAACATTTCCAGCTTGAAACAGTTGATTCAATCTTACTGGGAAAGTTCTGAGCTTAAAATGGTTTCAGTTCAGCTCAAAGTACTTGTTTTCAGCTTGAACCATTACCAGTTCAAAATAGTGAAGGGCCTTCACATCCACTGAATGGCCTCTTGGGAAGCATCCTACTGAATGTGTGAAGGCTGGACGCTGGACTGGATGACAGCCCAGGTTTGCACTATCAACTAAACAATCGATGTTCCCATTTAGCATGGCATGCTGTAATGGAATGTGGGAAAGACCTTGGGAGGCTGGGCAAAGAGACACTGCCAAGAGAATGGTCAGATAAGAGGCAGCTTAGCCCGCAGCTGGAAAGTGGGTGCAGCAAGAGGCTCAGAAGAGTCTCTCCCTAGTTTCTCGGGCAGTAAAGGAGATGGGGGGAGAACTGTACTTTCAGACTTGCAAGATTGATGTCGGCCTCACGGGTTAAACCAGATAGGAATCGCAACCAGATGAGCTAATTCGACTTTATAGTAATGCTATTTTGACAGAATCTTGCAAGTCTGAAAGTACATTTCTCCCCCCACCCCACCATCTCCTTTACTGCCCAAGAAACTAGTAGAGAAGATCTCTTCTGAGCTTCTTGCCCCATCCATTGTCCAGCTGTGGGCTATGCTGTCTCTTAACTGACTGTTCCTTTGGCAGCGTCTCTGCCCAGTCTCCCAAGGTCTTTCCCACATTCCATTACACATGCAAATGCAAGTACATGGCTATGATGTGGTTAAGACTAAGAGCCGTGGCTTGTTCTTGGCTTCCCCAGGCCATTTGGGGATTCCCACGACCTGTGGTTCTCTTGCTCCACCTACGGCTTCCCATGTCTATCTGCAGCTTCTGTGAATACAGATCAGTGTTTAGATGATGCTTAACTGAGTTATTCATCTGCCCTAAAACCCCCTTTGAAGTGGAATTGATCCTTCAGCAGTTGTGATGGAATGGAATGATGAAGGCCAGACTCAGGGAGTGAAGCATCCTCTTTCGTCTCCTGAAGCGCGGGGAAGAGATAAGAGGATGAGGCTGGCACCTCCCTGAGGAATTCATGCTGTGTTTACTGACTGACCCTGGGAACTAGTTTCAGTCTGGGAAGATTCTTGATAGAGGTTGTAGCTAATAAACTTTGCTGGACTGAATCTGCATGGTCTCCTGGAGTTCCTTGGGCTAGGCCTGACAGCAGTGTCTTTCCTGCTCCCTTTTGCTTCCCACACCTTTGGGTATGCAAGGAATTCTTTTTAGGAGCAAAGTATTATTCTTCCTCCACTCTATGTGCAGCGGGCTCCAACAAGGATGGGCCCCATGTGCCTGCATTTTTCCTTTAGCGAAAACAAAGATGGATTGACTGCCAGTGACACACCTGTGCTGGACAGCGTCAAGTCAACAGGATGAGACATGGAACCCAGCCAATGCCCAGTGCCAGAAATTAATTTGTTGAACAGCAAATGCAATTCAACCTTATTAGCACTGCAACATGATAGCTTTAGTTCGGTCTTTGACCAGAATAAAATAAAAACACAGATGGAATTAACAGGCATAACACAGAAACAGTCTACATCTAAAAACTATATGAACAATGACTCTAGACTTAAAAAAAATGGGGAAATAACAGTTTTGTGTCTGGCCTTCAGCCCAAACCTGTAAAAGCCACAGGGGTATTTAAAATAAAAAAAAAATTCAAGTATTGAATATATTATAATGAAATAGTATACTGTGCTGTCTAATGTTCTTTGTTCTAAAAGATTCAGCTACCTTATTAGCATGAACGGACCCCTATGTCCAATTAAACCCCACTGAACTGGATTGCACTGTGAGTTGGTTTTGCTCAGAGATGCACAATATGAGAAGCAGTTGTAAGAGTAAGTTGCTCAGAGAAGCAGCTGTAAGAATAGAGGTGCTGAACTACTTATGAAAGAACCAGCAATATCTATGTAATGGGAAGAGAGCCAAAGAATAGACTCCTTTGCACTATACTCAAAAAGCAACTGCAATAACAGAATGAATGAACGAACGAATGAAAGAAAATATTTTGGCCACTGCAAGATCATGGCAAATGCAGTCCATAGGAACCTAATTCTCCTAGAATTTCAGCACCCAAAGCAGTGATAGAATGCAAGTCAACAAATCTTCAAAGAAGAGCATCTTTATATCATCATAAGAAATTCTACAAGCCTGCTTCTTTTGAAAATAAAGAATGCAGTTAGATTCAGTTTCCAGTTTTGTAATTTAAGATCCAGGGTTCGGTCATAAAACATTTTTCTGTTGCGCTGTGATTCCAAAATGGTGTAAATATTAACTGAAGGCTTAGCCACATATCTTTAGTTTCTGAATGTTACTTGCTAGTTTCTGACTGTTACTTGCTAGATGTTATGAATGGGAGAACACAACGCATTGAAGTCCTGTTTGCCATATTCCCAGAGACATCAATCTATACAGATCTTTCTTCCAATACAAAAGGACTGAGCTGATCTTCTGAACTTTCCTGCTGGCTCAAATTCTAACTGACTGACATAGACACACTTCCATGGAATCACAGACACGCATGGCTTTTCTTACCAGGCCACTGAGCAGGCAACGAATTCGGTGTGGCGTGTTCTTCGATGCTCTCTGTCCTCAGACGGCGACGGTCGCTCAGCAGTAGCCCTTGGTAAACCATTCCTGTGAACTGATTTGTTTCTGTCTGACTGCTAAGAAGAAGTTTTAATTTTTTCTTCACCTCAGAATAGAAAATCTTACACCAAAGCAAAGTTGGCAGATTAGTTGCAGGGGGCATTTCAGTGGTCTAAGTACAAAGACTCTTGAGTCAAAAGCTCTAGAATGGCCTTAAGAAGATTGATTATTTATTAATTATATAAAAAATAAAAAAACTATACACATACGAGTGTATATGTATATATATGTATGTGTGTGTGTGTGTGTATGTGTGTATAGTTTTTTGCTCTTGTCCTGGATGATCCAGCCCCTTTCCCCATTTCCCATTATCATGTTGTGCTAAGTCAGAATTCTTCATGATTATCAATGCAAGCAACCTGCATATTTCTGCAAGCAGAAGCAGATGAAACATCCACAGACCTGGCTCCACTGGTTCATTGACTAGGATGGTGCAATGCTTTGATCTGATGATTCTGTTCAGAGGTGATTTGATTGCATCATCCTGCCAGCCCTTCCAGGTAGTCCACACCAGGAAACCAAGGTTATGAATGCTAATACCGCTTTTATCGTAAGGTTACACTAACAAAACCTTGCAAGTCAGAATGTGCCTCTCCCCTCCCTGCCTTTATGTTCAAGAGAACTAGGAAGGGTGAAGTCTGAGACACTTTCTGAAACTACATTCCTGCTTTGGACTCAGATTTCTCTTATCTGATCATTGTCTTGATTGTGGCTCTTCTTCCTGTTCCTCAAGGTTATTCACAGCCCATTACACATCCCTTTGAACCCAACCTTTGTCTCAATCAAACGCATGCCTTCTAATTAATTAGAAGATCTAATGGATTTCCATGTATGGCTTCCACTAGGTGGGTCAAAATCTGCAAGATGCGGGGCGTGGTGTCACAATTCAAGTCACACCCCTTTTTATTGCGCATACCGAAGGGCAGGGCTTGCATCACAATGCCTTCCATCCTGAAGATTTTGACCACCAACTACAGACACCACTAGAAGGGTGCACAGATATTTTTCAAATCTCTGAATCCCTGTTTTGCTTTGAACTTGAACCAAATCAACTCAACTCATGAAACTAAAAAATCAAACTAGATCATGTTTACCACTCAACCAAAAGCAAAACTTGGTTTCCACCCTCCCAGCCATCAAATCCTGCCTTTAGCTCTAGGTGAGCATGTTTAGGATTGCAACTAATCTGTAGCAACCTCATGTTTTGAACCACAAAGGAGAACAATACAGCCATCCTGGGAAGAAGAAAGAGCAAAGAAAATCTTACCTGTAGCTATGGCTGTCACATAAGGCTTGATAAATAGATGCAGAAAGGGAAGCAGCTAAAGAATAGAGAGTATGGACCTAAAAAGGAGGCAGAAAAATGGTTAGGATATGATGAATACATTCCAGGCTGAATTTTTGCACAATTTGATTTTCCGAGCAAAAGTGCTCCATAAAAGATGCAAGTGGGTGTGTTTGTGCATGTACTAGTGTGAGAGTGCAGCGGGATCTATGCTTCCTATTAGAGCGTGGCATCCCTCATAGGAATTGGCCTGGTGCATCGATCGGAATGCTGGATTTGGAGCAGGAATGAAGGGATGCAAAATTGTATGTAACAATAATGCTGGGTGACTGAACTGGTTACATTTTCTCAGTCTTTCATTCAAGGCTCTGGTGAAGAAATAAGGAGGGTGAAGTGAGCCACTCTTTTTGGAGGTAGGGTGGGAAAAGAAGGAATCTAAGTCAGGGTTGGGAAACTGGAGCCCAGAGGGAAGTCACACTTCCACTCTACGCTGCTCTGGTGAGACGGCCCCTGGAATCCCGTTCTGATTGCCACAATACAAGAAGGACACCAAGGAACAGGAAAGAGGACAGAGAAGAGTAAAAAAGATTGTGGGGGGCTTGGAGGCTAAATCTTATGAGGAACAGCTAAAAGAACTGGGTATGTTTAAGGCAGAAGGCTAAGGGGAGACATGAGAGCAGTTTTCCAACACCTGAAGGGCTATCCTAAGGGAAGAGGGTGTGGATTTATTCTTTGGGGTACCCGAGGGTAAGATGAGAAAGAATTGGTGGAAGCTTTACAGAGAGAGAGATCCAAACTTGAAATAAGGAGGAGTTTCATGACCTTGGGAGCTATTAAGCAGTGAAGCAGTCTGCCTCTTGGAGTCTGGGGTGTTTCCATCACTGGAGGTTTTCAAGCAAAGGTTGGACAGCCACTTGTCTGGGATAGTCTGAGGATCTTTGCTTTGAGCAGAAGATTGGATGAAAAAACCCTCAAGGTCCCTTCCAACCCTATGGTTTTATGGTTCAGCTGGACCTATACTACAGCTCCACACAGCCCCTGCCCATATAGCCAGTGATGAGGAATGCTGGGAGCTATAGTTCAGCAATACACAGAAGACCATGTGTTTCCTGTTTTTGATACAATGCAACATGAAGAGATCAGGCAGACCCCACCCAAACTCAGAGACATAGAAGCTCCACGACCACTTTCTTGAATCTGCCCCCTCCAGACATTTTGGGTGTGCCAGTCCCAGCATGCCCAGCTAACCTAACCTTAGGTGACCTCACCTTGGAAAAGCTACTCAGAGTGGTGATGTCATTGTGCAGATAATAATTTTTGCCATGTCCCATGCTAAAGGTAGATTTTCCCATTTTATTACCTTGACATCTTCGACGTTGGGGTGTGGGGGCATTTTCATCTGGACAATAGTGTAGAGGATATCATGGATGTGGTTGTTTAAGTAGAGGACGGGATTGGCGATCACTGTTTTTGTGGAAGCAATGCTGGCTGAAAGTAGTGGTAATGTTGTGGGGAGCGGAAGTGGTGACTGTAGCTGCTTGACAGTAGTTTCCTGATAGGAGGAAAACAAGAAAAATAAAATGGCAAAACCGGAAATATACCATTGCTCTTAGATGATATAAATACATCTCTCAAATTTCAGAAAACAGTGAAAGAGTTCCCTTTTCCTTCCTTCACCGAGTTTGGTGCTCAAGACTCAAATGAAAAAAACTTTCTCAAATGAAGCTTTTTCAACTATGTACGTGGCCAAGCTCACTGCACAAGGACTACAGTTTTTAGAATGCTCACACAGCTGAACACTTCTCTTGGCCAACCCTCTACCCTTTCTCCATAAAAGATGGACATTTGAGAAGGTGAAGTGGGAAACCAAGAATAGAGGAACGTAAGATCCAGATTAATCTACTTCCAAATGTAAGATGGCTGTTTAGGAATGGATGAAAGGGGTGATAATCAATGTATGGGTGTTTGATGGATTGACTGACTCAATCCATCAAGATATATACCACCCTATCTTGTGACTCTTGGGGGCTTCCAGCTCTAATAAAAATTTTGTTTTAGCATATGGCCCCAAATACTCAATGGTCTGCAAAGCTGATGTTTTGGGCCACTTACAAATTGATTACTTATTGATGTAGGTAAGCTATGGATGTTTACAATGAACTATGGTCACTGAAATGTTTATGGAGAATTTTTATGTAAGTATAAAATGGGATCAATTACAAAATACCACTAAGAGCAGATAAAATGGAAAGGCTCCTCTTGCTACCCACACTAGCCCTCTTTTCTGAGCATGTTTCTAAAATAAAGTCCATTTTGGGGAACAATATCTTTAAACAAGGCCCAAAGATATTCTTGAAAATAAAGATTGAGATAGAGGCTGAAGCTTTCCTTGGCAGCAGATAGGTTTCCCAATTATCTTTAAAAACAAAATTAAAAATCTAGATAAAAAATAAAGTTGGAGGATCATGTTGCCATGGGATGTATCTACAACTGGCATGCTATGTGCCTTAAGTCTACAATTTTGCTCTTCTGGGCAGCCTAAGAGGCATCTGACCATCGGTGTTAAGTTTTGATGTCTCCTCCCGTTGCTGAAGCTGGAACAGAAACGACACCATCGTCCAACCTGGAACCAAAGCAGAGATGTAGTGATGATACTAAAACCTAGGATGAGCCTTCTTACCTGCTGAGACTCCTGCAATAAGAACTTCAGCTCCATTCTTACAGAAGCCAGACCACCTCCTTGTGCCCCGTGAAGGCTGCAATAGCTTAGGAAAACCCGGAGAAGTGCCTGGTTTTTCTGAAGCCACCATTTCCGCCGCTCGGCATGCTCCCGCTTGGCTTGTAACCGTCGCCGCTCAATCTGATGCCACTCATAGGAGCCCACTGCCATCTTCTCCCCCATCTCTTGGTGACCTAAGAGATCCCCGCTGACCTGGCTATCGGTCTGACAGTCATCTTTGCCCTGGGCCTCGTGGTTGCAAATTTCATGCAAGGCAGCGATTTCTTTCTCCAGCCAGTTGTACAACTGGAAGCGGAGTTTCCCACCATCTACTTCATAGCCGGTGGCCAACGTTCTCAGCTCTGTCATGAGGATTTTTAAACAGGCCCGGAACTTGAGCTGTTCAGCAATCACATCGACCTCCATTTTGTCGGCCTCACCCTCCTCACTTTGACTGGGATCAGGGCTTTTCCCCTCTTGCTCTTTACTTTCCAGGTCTGCTTTCAAATCGTTCATTAGCAAACCTTCCTCCTCTTCCTCCTCAGGCAAACTGCTTTGGTCATTCCCCCAGTCAAGTTTCAGAGGTTCATCTTCAAACGTTATCACTGGTTTGCTCCAGTCAATTAGGGATGAAGATTCTGTAGTGTCCACTGGCTGTGACCAACCTACAGTGCTACCTTCATCTAATACCTTTGGGTCTATTTTCACACCATTCTGCATTACTGGACTCAGACTGGATTCCTCTTTCTTGGGTGAAAGCATGGACTTGCTCCTTATTTTGGGAAGCTTTGAAAGCACTTCCAGGGCTAGGACAGGGCAACCTACTTTAAAATGAGCATTTGCAGTGGTGAAGAACAGCTTTCTTTCAATGAGGTTAATCTTGTCAACAAAATTTTTCTCTGCCTGCAATCCCAAAGTAGCTAATGTCCCATCGGGTGAGCAGAAATTCCTTCGGATGAGCAAAGGGTGGGTACGCAGGTAGTTGTAGAAACTGAACACCACGGGATTGCAGGCTTTGACAATAACTAGAGAAAACAGAAACAAGGTTGTTGAGGCTTACACTGAACATCTGTCACATCGAATTTAGCAGCCCATTGCCCCTTCAGAACTGTGTCCTATGTGTCCAAATCTTGGAAGTGCTGCAAGATCTCTGCATGATCTATGACAGATAGATAGCTAGTTGTTTAATTACACAATCTTGCAGTTCTGATAGATTCTGCAAGGCTGATGATCTGTAGACAATGCAGTAGGCCTTCACCCACATGAATCTACCTGTTGATTAAGATACGTTTCTGTACCCATTTATGAATGAACCCCTTCTATAAAGTTAAGAAGGAAGATCCCCAAGGATCTTCTCTGAAGTGGCCCATAATTATATAAATCTAAGTGAGTTAGTGCAAAGTACTAGCAAAGTAAACCACGCTAGGTGCTGTGATGAATATACAATATGACTGTCAGAATCTTGTACAAGTAAAAGAAATATATCTTTCTACATTCCCCATTTAAGACTGAGCTTCTCCAAATAATCCGGCATTTCTTCACCTGTATTTTCATCTTCTTCCTTGGGTGTTTGTTCCAGTAAGGTATCAAGGGCTCTTGAATACTCTTTCACTACCCAGTAGGCCAGACTTCGCAGGAAAGGATCTGGATGCAATTTTGTGCAACAGAACCCGGTTCCATCTTTCTTACAGCCCAAAATCTTTTCATAAAGGATGGCTGTGTAAGTGGATGAGATTTCAAACTCGGACTCATACAAGCGAGCAATTATTAAAGCCAGCTGGATGTCTTCCATCTTCTCAAGACACACCTGGGTGGTTGGGAGGGGAGTACAAATAAGGTCTCCTAAATACTGTTTCATTTATTTATTAAAAAAACCCACAACATTATAACACACAAGCCAGCATTAAAATAAGGGCAGAGATTAGCAAAAGAAAGTCTGCTCTATGTCCCTAATACAATTAAAACAAATCATTTGTTTCAATTGGACGCTCACACTGGTCACTTGATCTCTCAGTTAAATCCATGAAGGTGAATCTCCTCCAGACGGACTACAATTCCACAATCTTTTGAAGTCAGAAGCTGGAGAGCAGCAGGTTGTTTCTCAATGCAGTAAATCTATCATGTATTCCATTCTCTGATTACAATTAACTCAAACCCTAAAATGCACCTGAGCCAAGTTAGACAAAGCCTTGCTAGATCAGAATGATCTAAAATTTGGCCACAAAGACAGGAGGTAGCTGAAGTTGGCCACCCTTCTTTGGACTATTGCTGAGGTCAGCAAATTATCTTTTAAGATGACCACAGCAGCCAATTACCAGCCATGACATAGCCAGATGACAATCAAATAATCAATCAGGCCAAATCGCTCTTGAATTTTTTTCTTATATTGAGGCAGCATAAACAGCTGTGCCATTTCTGAAGCAGTATAATGGAATGTAATTAAAAAGGCATAACCCAACTATATGGATTTGCAATGACTAATGCTTCTGATGGCCCACATTTTTTTCCATAGCTGTACTGTTGTACAGCTTAGGTGAAGGTCTTATTTCGTAAGATTGAAATACTTATTTCAGTCCATGAGTGTTCAACCCAATATCCATCCATCCATCCATGCACCAATCCATCCATCCATGCACCCATCCATGAACCCACCCCATCCATCCGTCCATCCATCCATCCACACACCCATCCATTCAGCCATCCCACCCCACCCCATCCCATCTATCCATTCATCCATCGATCCCACCCACCCACCCACCCCTCCCTCCCAGAGCGCACCGTGCATTTGAATCAATACCTCTATAGCATCCTTTAACGACCCCGCTAATAAGAAAAAAGCTGCTGACTGTTCAAAGCGTTGCTTCCCCAGAAGAGCGAAGGCATTCTTCAGGGCGGCTTTGCGCCATCTATCTTCACCAAAGTTATGGCTGAAGAACTGGGTCATCTTCTCATCGTGCTGGGAACTGTATGAAAAGAGACTGAGCTGCATTTCGAGCTGCGACAGTAGGCATATTTGATTCCACTGAGCTTAACAGGATTCACATCTGAGTAAACACACCCTGGGTTGCACCACTGCTGGCACCAAAAACCTAGCACAAGTTTCTATAATTTTGCAGAAGCTTCTTGCAACCCATGCCAGACCTGACCAGCTCCTCCCATCTGGGAACTTACCGAAAGAGTCCCCACACCACAGCCTTCTTCTTCATGGCGAGATAGAAAAGAGCAGCATCCAGAGCATCGTTGTTCCTCTGGAAGGCCGCTTTTGCAACCTGTTGTATTTAAAAGGAGGGAACAAAGACACATGCCATCATCAGACGGGGTCAGGCAGGGCAAGCCACCAGTCCTTAAACTGTACAGGTCACGGATAACTGAAAATACTCTGGTTCCACATCCTCCAGGAAAACAATGCACAATATATAGTTCGTACCAGTTAATGTGTTATGCGGGTGGTAAATGTGGCAAGGTTATTGCACACATGAAGATGGAAGAATAATGAAATACCCGCAGTAGAGGATTGGATTATAAAATTGATGGAACTTGCAGAGATGGACTTTTTGCTGAAAGAAGAAAAGACATTTATTGGCCAGTCCTAACTGCCATGAAATCCTTAGTTAGTCCTGTTCAGTTACACTTTTAAGAGAGTCCGAAGTTTGAGAACCCTTGAAGCAGGAGGTTACAGAGAATCATAAATCACAATAAGCATCATATGGTTAGTTTGTTTTTGGTAACTCAGACTTAACGTTGGTAGCTTAAGGTGATGTACAAAATCAGGCTACTATGGAAGGTCACACAAATGCATGGTTAAAAAGAAAACGTGCCTTGAGTTGTCTTTGAATCAGGTGGCTGATTAAGGGACTTTCATGGAACGTGGAGAGAGGCGAAGCTGCCCTTACCTTTTCCATGCACCGCCGAAGCGTGTTAATGTTCCTGACCCACCAGCCTATCCCCATGGCTCTCAGTTCGGACCACTGGGGATCTCCTCTTTGAATTGCGGGAATCATGTTGATCAGTTCTTCCTCTGCTTCCGAATGGAAAGCCCAAGCAAAGTGGCAGGTGGAAACTCCTGTACAATGACAAAAGGAAATCTGTTTTCAAAACCTTTGAAAAAGCTGGTAAATAATTGTTGCCAGCTTACCACAACAGAGGAACGGGTGGTGAAGATGATGGAGTTGCAGAGATGACCACGTTGACTTCCTGGATTAGAGAAATGACAATGTCTATGTTTATGGCTGACTGGAAACTTTGGCTGACATGAAACTTCTGTTTCCTTCCAAAACTGGAGGTTTTTGCATGAAACAGAAAAAAATGCACTTACGATTTGTGGTTTTGATGATTAGCAAAAAAAATAGATAATAGAAAAAAGTGAGCCTTTTTTTTTGTAACCACAGAGTAAGAGGTTGCTTTGTAATTATGCTTGTAACAGCTGCAAAGGAAATCGGAAGCTTTTTCTGTTACTTTTCATCTTTTTTTCTCCACGTTTGCCTTTTTCTCTCTTTGTTTTCTTCATTCTGTATTCGGGCTTGTTAGTTTTTATCTTCTCTTTAAAACTTTTAACAACATTTATATATATAAAAAGGAAAAATCTGGTAAATTATGGTCAGGGAAAAACGATATGGACTTCTTTGAAAGATTGGAAATATTTTATGGACTTTTGGGTGAAAGAAGAAAAGACTGAATGGATGATTTATGGATTTGGGGATTAGAAAGGGTTAAAAAGGGAGGGGAAAGAGCAATTACTCAATAGAAGAATGGCGGAAGTCAGAATTCTATATTTTCTTTATCTTTATCTTTTCTTTTTTTTCTAGCTTCTCTTTTCTTCTTTTTCTTTTTTAAACTTCTATTGCATTCCAAAATTCTACTAAAAAATAAATTAAAAAAAAACGCTGATAAATTATATTTATTTACAGGACTTACATGGCTGCCTATCCCATATAATGATTCTAGGTGACTCACATCAATCCATAAAAACATGGCTAAAAACAAAAGTAACCTGCCCCCCAGGCGCCAGACCCAATGCATATTGCAAAATAATGCATCAGACCTGGCTAGAGGGGGAAGAACAGGTAAAAAACTATAGAAAAGGATAAAAAAATATTCCTACAATGTATTAATTTATTTACCCATGTATGTACAGGGAGTCCCGGGGTTAAGAACGCCTCGGTTACAGACAACCCATAGTTAGGAATAGAGCCTACTGTAGCAAAATTCGAGTTAAATACACAATGATTTGAGTTCATTACACAATGGATTGAGTTAATTACACAATAGCACTTATACCATATTATACAATAATACTGTTGTGGCTTATATACAAATTCGACTTAAGGACAGACCTTGGGAATGGAACTTATTCTTAAACAGGGACTACCTGTACCGGGCACATCAGCACAGCTGTTCGTGACTTGCTGAGAATGATACAATCTTGCCACCTTGCTGATTAATTATGGAACGGGAAATGAGATTTAAGAAAACGAGGAAATGTTTCCAAGTTCGCTAATGTGGCTTCCGATTTGATAACGCTTCCGATTTGATCTCCAAAGGATTCTTCAAAATGCACAGGCAAATGGGTGATCCTGGCAAACGGCAGGACTGCAGGTGTTGCAGAAATGTGCCCGGTTTGTACTCACATACATTTCTGAAGTACGTTTTGGAAACGGAATCCAGAGCCCTGTACGTCCCTAGTAACGAATGTAATAGACATCAACAGCCAAACATGACAGGCAGCGCTCAAGAACCCAACTGTCGAGGCTGATGTCTCATGTTTTAAAATGGATTGTTCCAGCATAAAAAGTGTAACTCCTTATTACCTTGATGAAGTAACTGAACACGATATAAAGGTGGAAGGGATGTCAGAAGGCAGGTATGTAAGCGCATTGCTAATAAATACCGCAGACCACACTCATCTAAAGTGTCTCTCCCTGGAAAAGCAAACAAAATATTTTACTATGATGCAAACAAAGATCTGTGTGATTTGTTTAAGTTAGTTATACAACATTTTCTGAGCAACTTATATATGCAGACATGCATACAGACACTCACAACTGTGTAAACAAATTAGGAAGTCTTGAAATAAGCAAGGATAGCTAATCAGCAAACCAGAGGTTCATATCTCAGTTTGTTCCAAAACAGTTAACTATAGCGTCCTATTCAATCCAAAGCATGAAATTATAATCAGTGATTTAACTGCTTCTAAGAAAGGTCATATATTAGTTTAATAGGGAAATTGGATGAAGACATGGAAATGCCCACACATACGAGTCTTCATGATATGCTTATTAAAGGTGCCTAAAACTGAATTGCAGTGATGGCGAACCTATGACACGCGTGTCAAAGGTGACACGCCACAACAGTTTGGGTGACACACCAGTGTTCACCAACACTCAACAACTATTCTCTCTGCCTGAGTTACCAAAGAAACTGAGTTTGTTTTACTCATATTTCATTTTTGTAATTATTTGACGTTTCTTAATATAACACATAGCACCACACATGACTGGACTGTATTTTTTAAAATAAATGAATAAGTAAAGAATTGTTTCTCTTTTGTTCATGGGTGACATGCCAGCAGAGTCAAGTTAGGCATTTTCTGAATTTTTGACACACTGAACCCAAAAGGTTCACCATCACTGATCTATTGTGTTGCAAACAATTTTAGGAGCTAGTCAGCTGGCCCAATTGACATTTTAGATGATTAAAAGGATAAGGCTCTGCTAAAACCATCAAAGCATCATACATGTCATGATGACCTCAAATTCACCACGATACACATTACATTTATCACCCTGTGGATACCTATGATTGTATAAAAAGGCACAGTTCCCCAAGGTCATTATGATTCTTGTCTTTTCACAAACCCAATGTTCCTGCATAATTCCATCCCATCCCATCCCATCCCATCCCATCCCATCCCATCCCACCCCCATCCCCATCCCATTTTTATTTCTTCTAAACCAATGTAGCATCCTAAGAAATTAGACCACTTATTTACCTGAGTAGTGCTTGTCTCGGTTTTCATCCAGTTCAGTACTTGTGGTGGCTACCGTGTCTGCTAGGGCTACCAAAAACATTTGCTCTAGGCGAGTGAGTCCAGGTAAACTTGAGTGCATTAAATGGCTTGATAGCACACTTGCATGCTCTTGGCCAAAGTATGTTGGGCCATACTGAGAAAGGTTAATCACTTTGGATTTATGTTCTCTTCTCTCTGGCTCAAAATCTACAAAGTCATCCGTTGTAACCTGCTGAACCTGGAAAAGATCTGAGTACTGATCCTCAGCCTTCCTCTTAGTACGATCTTCTAGGTTCTGAATTTGTTTGGGAGCTTCCTCAGTTTTGTATGTGGAATCTTGATCTGCGGCAAGCAAGGCATACAATGGTAGTGGGGGGATAGAATCAATCTCTGTATAATCCCGCGTGCCTTCTTTCCCGGTGGTGACTGCATCTTTAGCCGTGCTGCCGCTTACACTAATAGTACGGGACAGATGGCGCTTGGAGCCACCGTCAGTGGATTCTGGGTCCTTCACGATAGCAACTTCCCCTGCAATGCATTTTACAAGATGGGACAGAATAGCTTTTGCTCTGCGAACTTTCCCCAAGTCCATCAGCTCTAGAAGCTGGGTGGGATGATACTGTGGGAGGGTTGGTGAAAGAACGTGGGCTGCTTCAAAAAGGCCGCCATCCTGAATGACGGTGGGGGTTCCAAAAACATCATCCACGATGCCTGCTCCATCAATGATGCTGGCTTTTTTGGCTAGGAAGCTAGCCTTGAGTGGGTCCTTAGCGGGGGAACTGTCAGGTAGAAAACCGTTGCTTTCCCCATTCCCTGATTTTATGGCATGCTTCCACTGAGCATAGACGTGCATTTCACAGTCCATTCCCACAACCAGGATACCATCTCTTACCCAAGAAAGAGAAACAGGCAAGGACGGGGTGCCATCTACTGAAGACACCAAATCAATGGATCGCAGAAGTACCCATTTGGACTTGATGCCTTGTTTGATACTCCCACCTAGGGGTAAAGTAATGACAGCCAGACCATCCTTGCTGCTGGTTTGTTCAGTCACAATTCCCGAGAGCCGTCCATACATGAATATATTTGCACCGACCCCGACTGTAAGTATATGTGAACCATCTTCCTTGGAAACCCAGTCCAAGTGTACCAGATGTTTGATGTTTGGTATAAGGTACCGGTCCTTATTCAAAAAGATTTCGGATTTACTATACACAAATAAGTTACTGTCTACACTAACCCTTGAATCCAGGACGCTCCCAACTTTAACTAGGTCATCCAGATGAATGGTCTGCTCCAAAACCCATTCTGATCCTCCAGTAGATTCACACTCAAATATACACACGTGCATTGAAAATTCTTTGGAAACAAATCCACTCTGCTGAATTGGCTGCTTGTAAGCTACGGCCAAGCGACCAGTGTAAGAACAGCTAACTGCTACTGGTCTCCCCACTATGCAAACGGTGCTGCTAGCGTCTTCTTGCTCTTCATTCATCAAAGGCCACTGTTTCCAGTGATAGGTTTCTTTTGTTTCACCTTGGCTGTTTTCTGTAGCCTCTACGGAACACCTCCAGAATCGTACTTTGTTGTCCGAACAAGACGTTACCAACAAGTAAGGGGCCAGGCAGACAGGATAGATGGACGATGAGCTGAGATGCCCTGAATTAAATCAGAGAATTATTCAGCATTAGGATCTCACGGAATGACAATTTCATGAACGCAGACTTCGAAGCAAGCCTATCTTGGGAACAGGCTAACTGAAATTGTCGATATAGTGATCTGACAATTGCATCAATAGTTAATTTATTATAAATACCATTCATAGCAAGGGTGAGTATGAGTCCATATGTGGTTCTCTGGGTAATTTCAAAACCACTTTTTAAAATAATTATTTATTACACATGTTTCTGAGCTGCTCCACCTGAAATGGCTTTGAGCCAGGTACAGCAAAAAGAAGGATTAAAAACAGCAGAGCAAATTTAAAACATAAACCATAATGGCATAATCCATAATGGCATAATCCAGCAGGGGCAGATCCTGAACTGAACATCCTGCAAATGTTCTCTCCCAAAACCAGGTTTTCACTTCTCTGCAGAAACTCATCAGGAAACTGGCATACAAGTTATTCTACAGGAGGGGGCACCATTGAGAAGGCCTTACTATGGGTTCCCTGCAGACAGAACTCATGTAAGAAATGAGATTAAATCAGGGGTAGGTAACCTTTTTGGTGTCAGGGCATATTTCAAACATTGAACACACTCAGAAAAGGGCTGTCATGGTGAACCCAGCCAACTGAAAAGCTCTTCTACCAGAAAATGATTGAACCCTACAGAATGCTTCCCACCATCTCAGTAAGATCTTTGGGGCACCAAAGGCACGGCTGTAATACTTATATTGGAGGCTAATGTTTTGCTTTGCAGCGTGCCAACCCTATACTGATTTATTTCTCATTAGAAAAAACGTTAACCATCTTGAGATGGGTGGAGCCTGAAGTTTGGAAGAGGGATGTCAGGAACAGAAGAAAGAGGTGTCAGATCATAAATGGCACATCCTCACCTTTCTCTTCCTTCTGATCCCACTCATTACTTGCTTTAACATTGCCCTACTGCATAATTCCAGACTGTCTCTGAGAGAATGCAGACCCTGACACTATTATATAAGTTTATAGTGGTTAAATTTATGCATTTGCATAATTTGTTGGAAATCTCATTCCATCCAAGAAGGGTTATCACTAACTGGTTAGTCTGTCCTCTCATTTTACCTGCAGAGGGAGTAGCTCGTACAACCTCCACACCAGGTGGCAGATCCAACGGGTAACTGTAAACCAGGCTAGAACTCAGTATAAGTTTACTAGCTGTCTGAAGGTTAGCCACTGATGAAGAACGCAGCATTGGAGTTGTGCCAGGTGAAGTCTCTGGAGAGGAATCAGCTACTGGTTGCCCAGGAACAGCTAATTGGTGTCCCACTGAATGAACATCAGCAGATGGTCCTTGAAAGAAGCATAATGGGCAAACAACTTTAGTGGAACAAGGACAGACTGTTTTTATTATTTTTTAAGGCAAACATTCAAGGTATATGTGAACAGTTCAAAACAAAACTGTTTAATTCCATTTATGTTATTGGTTTTGAACTGTCTGCAGATATACTTCATGGATGAGCTTCTTGTACTTCCATCTATAAGCTCAGAACTAAGCCTCACTCACACTATGCCCAATGGGACTTATTCCCCTGATACATGTGCATAAGACTACAATTGAGGTAATAACATTCCATAGGTGCATTGGGTACAATCTGACCTAGGTTAATGACCACTGGATTGTAACCTAAGAGAACCTCAGCAGCCTGTTCACGTTCAAATTTAACCGGACTTGCACAGTGCTTTCCTGCAAGTCATCACTAGTCCTATTTGATCCATAACTCTTCTTAAAACGCTCATCCAATTCAAGATGGTAAAGTACATTGACCATCGCAGCATACTCTTTGTTTTGTGTTACAGAATGGAAGATTGAACAGAAAAAGAGAGCTTTTTTCTCACAAACGGTGTGAACTGTGTGACTCATAGGGAGTTCAGCTAAAACTCAGCATGAAATGCTTATTTGGCTTGAAAGAATATCCCAGTTCAGTTACTAACATCTCTAGGTAGGGCTGGGAAATACTCCATGCTGAAACCCTGGATTGCTTTTTTCAATGAATGTGGGCAATATGGAACAAGAGAGGCGAATTTCTTATGTTCTCCTAGTCTTTGGTCCCATGACTGGAAATGTTGCCTTTTCCAATAAAGAACTGTTCGACTATTTAGGCATATTTTAAATGCTTTTTCCAACTGTCCTTAAGCTTGGAGCAATCTTTTCTGTTCCAGTGACCCACTTACAGAGCCCTCTGGTTTGACAAACCCACCCAGTACTTTCACTGCTCTTATTTCAGTACAAGGGAAAAATGATTTTGCATTTGAGTTTTCTTGATTCGTTCTACTGCTCTGTTTTTGTTTTCTACATTGCTTTGGGGCAGGGGACTTTTTTCAGATCAGAAACAGGATAGAATGCTTAAATAAAGCATGGAATACCTACAGTTATGGGGATCAGGAATTCAGATGTATTAATTTGGAACAGCTTCACTTACCTAAACATGCTTGGACAGACTTAAGGTGTAAATGCCACATGTGAAGTATTGAGCAGCCATTGGTGTCCTTCTCAATTACAATTAGGTAAAACTTTTCAGAGAAGGGTGGTGGCCGATAGCCTGTTGAAAAATAAAATACATTACATAGTTGATATTGCAATAAAAAATAAGTATATTGCCATTTCATTAGACAACATATCTGTCTGTCTGTCTGTCTATCTATTCTAACCTACCTACCTACCTATAAAAAATGACAGTGCAAGAGTTGTTAGAACAGGTAAGAGAAAATAAATCACAATTCAGTCCTGGGAAAGAAGGAGCATGAGAAACAAACTTAAAATAACCTTTTCTTGATTCTGTTTCATATATGAACAGCACTGAAGATGTTACCTAGGCAGGTACTGAAATGTCTGCAAGAAAACAACCCAGCTCAGAGAACCCCAAGGACTCCACAGTTCAACCCTGAGCTACAGATGTTCTCTACTATTAGCAAGTTCTTCTTCTCCTTTCCAGCCATCACAAGGGCTCAGTTGGCTGTGTTCACAGCAATTTTTAAATCATGGTTTTTGAATCAGTCATGATTTGCTCACTAAATCTCACATAAAGCTTACATTAACAATGGTAGCCTTCATACCTCCCATCAAGCCACAGTAAGCAAACCACATTATAGCTCAGCATTATGTATGAACCCCACCATTCTGGAAATCCGAGTTTACAGATACAATTAGCTTACAAAGAGCATCACAAGACCTTTAGAAGGTTGGAAAAATATCTCTGTTTCCTTCCGCTCCACCTCTTCCTTCTGCGGCTTGTATCCCAAAATGAAGTCCTCTTGAAAGACGTGAAGTAATTGTGTGTTTGACCCACACTAGAAGCAGCATCAAGAAAAATGAGCAAATTGTAACTTACCAAGTAATTATTTACAGCACAATTCAAGGTATTAGTCCATATTATAATGGGTAAGTTATTTACCTGGTCAGTTATGACATCCAGTTCAATAATGCATCCTGGTCGAGCTGTTGACTGCTGGCTTACAATGTTAAACACTTCTCCAATAAGTTTCTAAAACAGAAAACATGAGCAAACCTGGGACTGTCAGTTATTTTAATGCTTAATTGCACCATGGCCTTCTAGATCCCATGATAATAATGCTTTGTTGACTTTATCATTTATAAAATCAAGGGCTGCTTCATCATATACCTGCCTGGGCACTCTGTGAGAGTCAGATTCATTGCTCAGAGTATCTCTCTTAAGCACTTAAGTTTCTTTACTTAAGGAAGGGAGCCTTTTCTATATTTGTGGAATGCCTTCCAGGAAGACACATCAGGAGAAGAGATCTGCATCATCATGACTAAGACATTCCTCTTCTCATAACATTTTCACACTGAGAGTGGATCCAGCCATACTGTTGGGCAAAGTAAAGCATTGTCCCAATCATCAGATTTTGGTGCCAATGAAAAGCAGGAAGTACTTTGACCCTCTTATTACAATTAAGAGAGGGAGTTGTGAGATTTCCTACCTCATATGCCCAAAACACCAGCTGATCTTAGATACTTTGATTCCACACTGAGATTTGTCTGGCCCCCAACTGACCATGTTTAAAAGAGCCCTTAAAACCTGGCTGTTCCCCCAGGCCTTGGGTTAGACTGGATGGCGGCTCCTGTGTGTTGTGTTATTTTTAGAATGCACGGTCTTTCTTTTTTCACATTCCTCTGGTTTAAGTTGCATCTTTTTTTTTAGTAATGATGCCATTGCTATAATTTGCAGCCAGAGTCATTATGGAGTTGGGTGGCCTTCTAAATTTAATAAATCAATACTACTGTATGTACCAAGATTGGAGAGATGGAGCAAAGGAGGGGGCATCTTTACTGCTCTGCATCTGAATCCATCTACTGCAGGAACAGAATGAAGACTATAACTGGCAGCAAACTGAGGTAATGGGCAGACGTTCTAAAATGGTCTCAAAACAAGGTTGCCAAAGGACTCAGCACATTCCAAACCACAACGCCTTCTCTGGCTTTTCCCATAACTAGGCTAGTCATCCTATTAGGGTAAATCTGATGAAAAACAATTTAAAGGCCAATTTAACTGAAACAACAGCACCGAGTCTGAAGGTACATTTTGGGCAGAGTAGAGTAGAATAGAGTACAGTAGAGTAGAGTAGAGAAGAGTGTACAGTGTACAGTGTACAGTGTACAGAGTCCAAGTCAAGTCAAGTCAAGTCAACTTACAGAGGCCCCGGGGTCACTGAGCTCATCTAAAAGCTTCCGGGCATCTACCACAGCCTGATACAGCCTCAGGTTCTTCCCATCTGATGCCACAAAGCAGGCACTGGCAGAATTGCAGTATGTCCCTAATTTGACAACAAGAAGTGTTTATTTAACACCAAATATGAGCCATACAGTTCAATAACTATTGCTGGAAAAGCTTTATGTTATTTTGTTATGTCCTACTGTGTGGCAAATGAAAACATTCCAAAGATCTAAACGCAAAAGTATACCAGTCTTTTCCCCCCTTACAAATAAAGCAAGGAGCTGTTTTTAGAGAAAATAATAATATGGGTATGTCAGGTCCCAGTCTGAAAGCTTCAGGGACGTACAACCAGCACGTTATCTCTCTTCTACATTCACAGTTTAGGACTTCATTTATCAGAAGGGGGAAATTAATAACACTCCAGTTTCCTATGCTGGGAGATGCGAGATAATCATACTGACCCAGACAATAACTAGGGATAAGAGTTGGGAGCCAGGCCACGTTCGAGAAAGCAGAAGTATGGAGAGAATTAATGCGCGCCAGTTCTGATACTCCTCCTGTGTAGGACAAAGGCCCGATGGGGTCCACTCGCCAGAGAATCAGCTCACTGTAGATTGCATCAGGGTTGTGGAATGCCCGGGTAGCTGCGTTTTGCAAATGCTGCCTGGATGGGGCTCTCAGGATGGGATACATGGGGTCCACTGTTTTATTTAATCCTCCCAAGTCCCACGGGGGATCCGCCTCGGGAGTTAGGAGAGCATTGTGGTGGGATGAGGTCAGCAGCAGCGGCAGCACCGAATGGCAAGCCAGGCCGTTGAGATGAAACCGGTGGCCGCAATACCGGAACTTGTGAGTTACGGTGTGGACAGCGGTAAAGGCGGATTTATCTGCAAAAGAAACCGCCCACTGATTTAGCGAGCCATCGATGTGTTTGGAGACCATCATGACGGTGGGAGCGCACAGGTTTCCACTCGACCGATCTTGGAACCTGCTCAGTCTGCATCCAGACAGGCTGCCCGAAATGCTAGTTCTCTTCCGTGCTGGGACACTGCTGCTTTCCTTTGCGAAGGTTGGGCAGGCGTACATCATGATGTGTTTGCTGAGGGAGCTGGCATCGCCCGATGGAAAGGCCACAGGGATCTGAGAAGAAAACGAAACCTAGAAAAAGGGGAAGGAAATGGCAGGACAGGATCAGAAGAAACATCCTCTTTTTTAAGGCCAAACTGCCTCTTTCCCCATTATGTGAAAATCCCATGAACTGTTAAACGTTAGGACAAAACAAGATGTGGCTGTAAAATGCACTGTCATCTTTAACATGCACTTCAGAAAATCTGCAAATAGCATCAACTGGAAAGAACACATCAAGAGGAAACTGGATTTTAATTCTTTCTTCCTCTGCTGTGGTTCTGTAGCTGGAATTTGCACTAGAAAGAAATGCCCCATCACTGGCCATATCAGAGGAGGGAGACAATGGCTCAGCTGTAGAGGATGCATTTTGCATGATGATGATGATGATGATGATACCCACAAATAGAAATAGAATGACTGTGGCAAAAGAAAGCAAAGATAGTACTAATAGTAATAGGTGCCTTGGGTGGAATCCCAAAACATCTGGAGCACCACTTGAACACCATTGGCATTCACAAAACCACCATCAGTCAATTGCAAAAGGCAGCTTTACTTGGAACAGATTATATCCTGTGATGATACCTTTAATACCATCAAACCACAACATCTGCTTATCCCAGGTCCCTGGGAAGGACTCAGTGGGTGGATAAAAATGCTAAATCCAGTCTAAACATCTGGCTGACTGTGTGACCAATCATCATAATTATAATAATAATATAACCCAGTCTAAACATCTGACTGTGCGACCAACAAAATAAATATAAATATTATTATAAATATAACAACAACAACAACAATTCTCAGAATTCCTTGGTAAGATTGGAAAATCTTACCTGAAATCTGATGCCTGAAATCTGAAAGAACAATGGGTTTTGGGGGAACAACATGCAGAGGTTGAACATCTACTAATCTGACAGTTTTGTGTTCAGTAAAGAGACTTTCCCCAGGATAATATACCTACCCATTAAACACAATAAATTAAAAAATGTTTATTTAACTTTATGCTAACATTTGATATTGAATCATTTTGACTCTGCTCTGTATAAGAATGGGTTGACTTAGAGGCATACAAAATGTTTTGGGTTCAACACAGCTATCCTAATGTCAAAAAAAAAGCAGTCCAAAACTTTCTGACTTCACTGGACATGTTCCAAGCTTGAGACGCTCCCCATAAGGTTGGACCTGTAGCGTGCTGAGTCAAAAAAGCCCTTCTGGATCTGAAACATTTTACTTACATCTAGTTCAAGAAGAGTCAACCAGTCTCCACTGTGGAGTGTTCAATCAAAAAGACGTAGGGAAAAAGGATGGAGGAAAAATGGATATGGATAGAATGGAAATAATAAACTTAATTACAAAGTTCTTATAGAGGAACATGCCAGGTTCTGTATTAACTAACATAACAACTTTTTGGATTGTCAAAAAGGTTGGATCTATAGTGAAGTTTTATGTTTGTATGTTAATAAGTACCTGCATTCTTAATACAGGAATTATGTCTTGGAAAATGCATCTACCTGAACTTGTCGAAAGATGCCCGGGTTGTATTCATCTAGATGTTTCACATGCCACACTAAAAAGGTACCATCCACGGGATGAATGGTGAAGAGCATATCTGGATTCTTGTTCCACTCTTTAAGCAGCAACTCGATCTTTCGGTCGAGTAAGATAGTAGGAAGTGGAACCGGTGAAGCAGCTGGAGAAATAATTTTGGGACTTCCCTCCTTATCTCCATCATCATGATCTGAAGATCCAGTCCCTGTTTCGGATTCTCTGTCGAGAGACAACTCTAAAACAAAAGATCAAAAGACCAGGAGCCATTGTGTTGCATGATGTCGTATCATAACAAAGCTTGTGGACAAGAAAAAAGAAAGAATCTTGGATACGAAATACCAGGCTAGCCTCATTCAACATTTCCCATTCTGAGCACTGAATTATTGATTGCTGTGGAAAAGGTTCAATGCAAGCTTCTGATAGGGAATACAGAGAAACAAGGAAAGAAACAATTTTCATTACTATTTCATTGACTTGTTGCAGCTTTAGCTGGTTGTTCATAAAAGTGCACCATGGTCAGGAAATCTGAATCTTTCAAAGTATCATTGAACATTCCTCACTATTACAACTCAAGAGCAAGATCGTCGTTCATGTGTAACCATTCTGACTTCTCAGCTATAACTACCGGGATGGGGTGAGGGAAGGAGAAATGCATATAACTAACCATGATCAAGTTTCATGAGTAAACCTCTCTCTTTCTCTTCATCTTCTCTTTCAATAGCATCTTCTTCTGCTCCTTTGATCTGCTGGTCTGTCAATTCTCGCAAGTGCTGCATAAATATTTCCGTTGAAGATGTAAAATGGAATTCCTTATTATTTAGCCAATGAACCACAAAGCCTTCGTTGCCTTCGTCTAAATGTAAAGCGGTCTTCACCAATGCTGGTGGAATATCTGAAGAAGGGACATTTTGAAAAAGGAGCTTGATTTAGATATTAAAAGCGTTATTCAGTGTTTCAGGTACTTGGGAAATGGGTTGGCCTAAAAGGATGTACAGATAGTCGTCAACTTACGACCATTCGTTTAATGACCATTTGAAGTTATGATGGTGCTGAAAAAAATGACTTATGACTGGTCCTTGCACTTATGATCGTTGCAGTGTCCTTGTGGTCATGTGATCAAAATTCAGGCGCTTGGCAACTAGCATGTATTTACAACAGTTGTAGCATCCTGGGGTCATGTGATCGCTATTTGCAACCTTCCCAGGGGGCTTCCCACAAGCAAAGTCAATGGGGGAAGCTGGATTTGCTTAATGACCATGTAATTTGTCTACTGACCACAGCAAAAAAAGGTCATAAAATCAGGCACGACTCACTTAACAACCTTTTCACTTAGCAACAGAAGTTCTGGTTCCAATTGTGGTCATATATCGAGAACTACCTATAACAACATCTTGGAATTGTTATGACCTTAGCTCAGAGGGTTGGAAATGAACCATTTCCCCAGTTCCAAACCTGCCTTTCAAGATGAAATTAATGCAAAACAGATTCTCCATGCCATCAAACTCAGCATTCTATGGTTATTTCCACAGCCACTATACTGATGAAGTATGGATGACTACAATAAAATATGGCCATCTTTTATGGAGACTGCATGTAAAACTATATAATATATGTAGCTAGGGGAAGCCTTTATATATATAATATTCTCCACCTCTCCTGTTCCTCTTCCTGTTTTACCTTCTTCTATTGTTTTACTCTTTTCTTTGCAACATTTAATTTTTTAAAAAAGTCATCACTCCAAGCCTACAAAGAAAAGCTACTCCTAAACAACAATTTCCATTTCTGACTCATAATGCAAAGATCAATTAAAGTCTGCCAGTTCAGGCATTGTGGAAATTATACAAGAGAGATGAAAGAATTTCAAAGCTCATAACAAAGTTTGAAGAATCAACAAGCCTGGTCTTGTACTGTAAAGAAAATTAAGTTCTTCTACTGAGTGTGCAAAAACCAAAAAACTGACAAACTTCTACTCCACAGGATAGACAGGAAATACAAATACTGAATTCACCAGTGTTGGGATTAATGCTTGCTGCGATGTGGAAATGGCAGAGTGCATTAGCATGGTGAGAAATATGTCGCTGCACTTCATGGATTCCCAACTGGTTGGGTAGGTCTTCTGCGTGAGTGATAAGCACCGAAGATCTTCGTTGACCCTTCCTCAAATTTTTCAGATGATGGATTGTCTGAAGCAGAGGAAGAGAAGAAAGAACAGGACAGAAGACCACAAAAAGAATTAAAAAAAAAAACCAGAACAAAATGCCATCAGGAAAGTAATTTCAGTCAGGAGCATTTACCTCCCAAACATAAGCCGCTTTTCTTGCTAAAATTGGGCCAAACTAGTAATGTCAAAATAGAGAAGATGTCACTAAGAACTAGTGTCCAGTAGCTATTTTGCCTGCTGTCTTCTCTTGTCCCCCTTTTAGTTTGAGGTTACCTCCCAGGGAGGGAGGGAGGGAGGGAGGGAGGGAGGGAGGGAGGAAGGAGGCAGGCATACATTTTCATAGATTTTGACATTCCAATTTTGAATCTCTGCTACTAAGAGATGATTTTAACACCAGAGAAGTAAAAGGGAATATCTGGCACCCCATGCTTTCTTCCATCGTACTTCTAAAGCATGCTGAATGTTGTCCTTGTGCCTTCCTGAACGCGAGAAGCTGGTGCTGGAGCTGATGCTCGATGTGCTTGTTTCGCAGATCTGCTCCCCCAGAAGCGTATCTTCAGGCAGCAACGTCTCCGCCCAGAGCCGGCAAATGCCATCCTGACATGAAGTCAGGAGAACATTGCAAACAGACCCCCTGAGGAGAAGCACAAGGAAAAGACCATGTTGGACCACAGCTGACCTGTTTACAGATGAAAACAGCCAGCCACAAAATATCAGAGCAGGGATCGGCAAGCTAGGCTCTCCAGATGTTTTGGACACCTATCCCAATCAGCACAAAGGTCAACAGCATGGGATTCCAAACACCTGGAAGACATCAGGTTGCCTTTTCCCACCTTGGTCTTTTCAAGGGTGGGCAATCTGTCCCATCTAGAAAGCTATTCCCCCCATATGGGGCCTTCTGCTATTTCTCTATTTTAGCCTGTTGTCCTTCTCCACTTCACAGGGTTTGTGTAGGCTCACTTTTCATTGTTCTTCTTGATCTGCACAGGAAGCTTACCCCTTAATTGTTCTTTAAAAAACCTTGTTTGTACCACCTCCAAACATGCTAATATTTTCCTCTGATTTCTGTGAGATTCCTCTGTTTCCAATTCTATCAGCACTTAGTTCACAACTGAAGTGACTTTTGTTGCCGTTGTTCGTAGCTCTGATGAATTATGGGTGCTTAGTCCCGCTAAGGCCAACCCTTAATTAAATACAGGCCAAGAAGTGGAAAGTGGCTTCCATGGATGGTTTCTTCCCTAGTTCTTCAAACAACAGCCAGACACACGCCCCACGAAAGAATGCTTTTGAAAAAAAAAAAAAAAGGAATTATGTAGAAAAAGCATTTTCTGATCCAGCACTGAAGCCAGTTAGACAAAATTTCATGGGAGTAACTCAAGCTGCATAAGCCTAGGGGAGTAAGCCCTGCTGAGGAAGCTTAATTCTGCAGATGCAGGCCTGATACACAGACTCCTTCAATATATGTTTGATAGAGTAAGTGATGTAAAGGAACGTAAAAAGAGACGAATAAAAAAAGAAAGTTTCCTTTGAGTTGTGCTCAACCCCCGGTGACTTCACAGATCCATCCACTGTAGCTTTCTTAGTCTTAATAGAGAAGCCTTAATACAGGAATGCACACAAGGAAACCATTCTAACTTTCTCTTGCACGCGCTTGCCAACTTACAAAAGTTATCCACTTTGAACGTCACCTGGTCAGGACACCGATCAAACAAATACAATCAGCACAGAGATCCCTAGGTTATTGGACTCAAGTGTCTCTTCTTTTTTGGGGGGGTGGGGTACCATTTTCTTCCAGAGTTATTCTAACCTGGGCATAAACTTGCTAGTGTGTCGCCAGGAAAATCCCGTCACTGCTCGAGGATGTGAAAGGTAGACAAATGCAAAATAGACAGATGGAGAAGTCTTTCGGGTTTCATCTCCCTCCTGGGGAAGGAGAGATGATTTCCAGCCCATCTTTGGATACCAGACTTTTAAGAGACAGTCATCCTGAATAAAACAAAATATAGAAAAGGACATTTGCATTTCAAACTCTTGCATGAACTGGATTAAAGCTGCATTGCAGGAACCAAGGAAATGGAGAGGACCCTTCCTCTCCGATGCCTTTAGCCACTCCAAATCTCCATTCATCCTAAAGCAGCTGCTAATATTGTAGGAGAACAGGAAAAAGAAAGAACAAGAAAAACTCAGTGGAATTATTTCTGCTGCGGCCCCATAGCAGGCCTTTCTTACAGTGAAGAATTTTTAAATCGGCAAGGATATCATTGTTTTGTAGATGAATGCTTGCTCCACTGGAGTCCCATTTATTTCCCATTTGTGTTTCTTTTTTTAATGTGTCACATTTATTAACCGCCCATCTTGCACAAGTGACTCTGGGCGGTGTACAACATTAATTATTTTTATTTAACACAACACAATTACTAGTTTCTGCCGGCAGCGGTCGCAGGAAGTCGACTCATCCGGGCTTTCTTCCTCTGCCGATCTTTTTCTGCCAATCACGTCTAGGCAGGTCCGGCACTGGTTTCTGCTCCCCGCACAGAGCGCCGCCAGCGTTTCCTCCCACTGAAATGGGAGTACCTATTTATCTACTCGCAGGTGGCATGCTTTTGAACTGCTAGGTGGGCAGGGGCTAGGGACGAATGACCGGAGCTCACACTGTCACGCGGAGCTGGGCTCGAACCGCCGGAGCGTCGACTGTTTCTGGCCAGCAACTCCAGCGTCATTAAGCCACTACGCCACCGGCATATGACAATATCGGGCAAAAATGAAAATGTTGGTTCTCTGATAGTTTTCTGATAGTTTATTGATAGCTTTTGTTCTGCACAGAACAGAGGTAGTGCCCCACGGCTTTTCTCATTCCCATCTGTGAAACAGAAATAATAACTACATAATAACTAAAAAAATCACTCTATTTTATTATACTTATTTATCTTTAGATCTTACTGTACTCATTGTTTTTCCATCCATCCATCCATCCATCCATCCATCCATCCATCCATCCATCCATTCATCCATCCATCCATCCATCCAGGTATTTTACTGTATCTGGCCTTGTGGTTGCAATAAACAATTTGAATATCATTGCTAGATACAGAATCTCCTTCAGCTAGTGAATTAGCCTCATGAGAGAAGCTGCTAATGTTTCATGCAGAGCATTTGGATAAGTCAATCACATGTGTCAAGCACATTAAACGAAACCTTTTCCAGTTCAACCGATTACGGGATTTGCAAACATTTATTACAGTAAGTTGTTTATCACAGGGTTCAGAAAATGGGATGGACGCTGGCCCCGCTCTACGTCAACCTTTTTTAAAATCATAATCCTTGCAGGCTTAAAGCGAGAGACCAAGTCCAAAAGGCCCAGTACAATTCAGTGAAATGCAGTTTAGAAAGGCCAATTCTAGGGCTGAGATCTAGTATCCAACGCTTAGGAGCAACTGCATTATGGAAGCTGAATATCCTGTGCTTGTTTCTAGCCTCAGCAAGGTGGTTCATACTCCAAGGCAAGGGAAATAAGAGCTCGGCTAACCACAAAACCCTACAGCATCAAAATGCAAGGGAGCACTACACTGGCTGGCTGAAACTCTGGTTCCCACAGAGGATATTATAGCATCTGGTAGAAGAAGAACAGAATTAAGTACAGGTAAATAAACAGAGCAAAAGGCATACCTCAGGGGCTGCTTACTACGGCCTGTATCCCTTCTGTGGTCCCCAGAACATCCTCTGAATTGATTGTTTACATGCCATCAAGCCTTTGACGAATCTTAGTGACCACACAGATAGATCTCCTCCATGATGATCTGTCCCTAATCCGGTCCTTCAGCTTTCCCAAGCGTGCAACTCATCAGTACTGTAACTGAGTCTATCCACCTTGCTGCTGGTCACTCTCTTCTCCTTTGTCATTTCACCTTCAGCTTCAGAATAGCTTTGTCCAAAAGAGTTGGTCTTTTTTTCTGTGTGTCTTTTTTAAGTTAGAGGTAGGCTGTGGTGCAAAATGGGTGCTTTTAGCTTGCCAAAGCTTAAAGTACCCATTTCAACCCCGAGGGTTCCCGAACGTTTCCTTCAAATAAGTCTTGGCCCCACCCTTGTTGACATGCCACGCCAAACTGATGCAGCCCTTGGGTTAGCAAAACCTTATGCACTCCAACCTTAAACGGTCATTTGCAAGATGGCAAGGTTTCAAAGAAATTCTACAGCTCTAGCTAATAAAACAGACTTCCCAAATACAACACACGTGAAAAGGGAAGAGCCTGCCTTCAAAGAGAACCTGATTAATCAAATGTGACTGGCAGACTGTGAATGATCAAGCGCTTGGCTGAATATATTCAGGAAACGGATGTTATATCTAGCAGAAGATAAGATATATGAAGTCAGAAACCACATCTAGAGAGATACAAATGAAGGGATCCATAAATGATCTGCCACCAGTGGTACCACAGTGTTTATTTTAGTTCTCAACTGAAGCAACTAGGGGACATATCTGAGCGGAGATGGAAATTCAGGAGTTCAGCTGATCACGTATGATGGCATATAAACTTACTTGCAAACAGGGCTTCTTGTGACAATGCTTCAGGAAGTTCCCTGCCATTCTCTCACAAAAAACCAACTTCCTCTCAAAGCCAGAAGATCAACGTTCTGTCTTTCCTGCCCCATTACCGGACTTCTGCATTTCATCATCGAGCGTTACGTGGGCTGTTTGTCATTTTTGTATACCGGCATTATCTATCTGCTAAGCTAAGAGCCACAACCTCCAGGGTAAGTCAGATGAAGCTATGCACAGTAGTAATTAGAGTGGAAACCTTCTCTGGCAAAAGCAGAATTTGGCTCCCAAGACCATCTGCTGTAGTTATTTAATCACAACGCTTGGGAGTTACATATGAACATTCGCAACAGATGGAACAAATGACAAAAGGAGCTTTAGGAACTTCCCTTTATGTCAGGGGCTGCTAGCAAGAATCTTTATAAAATGCAATATTAAGAGGATGTCACGCACAAGCAAAAATATAGTTCTGAAGCAAGCTACCACTGCTCTGCAGTTGTCATGAGCTCCAACTCCCATAAGCCTTAACAAACAATGGTTTGGAATTCAGGGAAATATCCCCTGAAAAGCCACAGATTGCTTTGCCTTGAACTACTTGAAAAGTTGGGCATTAAGGCCTGCCCTGTGCTTTGCAAATAATGTGGAAGAGGTCATTTGGAATCTACAGGAGCATGAAGGTGGCCCTTCTCTGCGACCCTTTGAAGAAGCCACCTCTTTTCCTGCAGTTATGACTGTTTTCTGCAATGTCATGTGATACTGGGAAATGACATGGCAATTTTTAAGAGTCATAGGCAGGAACCACATTCACACGCAAGCACTGAAGCGTCACTCAATCAATCAATCAACCAACCAAAATCAGCATAATCTGAAGCATCTTTTTGAAACGGAATCCAAAGAACCCCACAACACTGGTGAATTAGCGCAGGGGTGGAAAATCTTCACTCTACAGATGTTAATGAACTACCTCTATTCATACCCATTGTGTTATTCCCTCCTCTGTAAGCAATGTTAGGCACAGTGGAGAAAAGGAGTAAAAAACAGCAAGCCAAAGAAATGTAAAAGAAATAAGAAAAGCAAACCAAAAGAAAACATAGCTAAATCTAGTTTACTCCAGCACCATTTAGTTTCTCTCTCTCCATACCATTCCATCCTTGCACACCATCCATGTTTCTACCTTATCTGCAGACATCTTCATAGACTTCCTTTTGCTCTTTCAACTTCCCGCCTCTCTTCTTTTGAGGATCTCAGCAACTTAATCCAACCACACCTTTCTCAGTTTTCCCCTACCTCTTAACCAAGTCACTCTTCCCTCATCTATTTGTCTTGTCGTTCATGCCTTAGTTGACCTACATGGTCAAACTAACTTGCATCTTGAGTGTGTGTCAGGACACCCCATGTACTTCCTAGCTGGTGGGAAGTGAACAGTTGTAGCTGCTGGACCTGCAGTCCAGCAAATTCTGTATAGATGTCCTCCACTGCATTAGTTTCATATGCCTATTTAGTACTATATGTACTAGTATACATACATACACACATACCCACCCACCATAAAATAATTCTATTTTACTGACCACAAGTAATATGATACAGAGCCTGACTCAAAACAGTAATTTTTTTTTAAAAAACCTTTACCTTCCCAGCTGTTGCAAAGTATTCACCATCCGGGGACCATTCCATCAAGTGTACAGAAACAGCTGTCCTAAAAAATAATCCAAGAAGGCAATTCTCAACTTTAGGGGATATGGTGGTTTTAAGTAACCATTACTATAAATATCACAAAGCTTTACAATGTCAAGGTAGGTGATCTATGCCAGGCTATGCTCATGGACACGCTCAGAATCTTGTTACCTACACAGAATTAATTGCTGCATGACATTATGCATTTTTAAAAACGAATTAGATCATCAAAGCGGGATCCGCCCTAAATCTTTTTGGGTGGCTTGGTAGAATAGTGAAACGGTGCCTTGTTACTTTAGCAATTTTGACACCTCATCACTCAAATAGTGATGAGAGATCTGTTGCTACTGCTGTCAATGGTACAGAAGAAAGGACTGAGAATGTTGTGTGAACCTACATCCAGCTGTGGTTTATTTAACAAACTAAGATTAAATATACAATCAGGCTAATGTGTGAACTTTCCAGAAAAATCTCCATGGTTTGGCAGACTGAAGAGGAGACCCACTGATGTCTTTCTTTATCAAGTATCTTCTCTCCCAGCTTAAAAAACAAACAGGCTGATATAGTGTCCCAAGCAGTCACACATAGCTTGTTCTTCTTCCTCCATTTTCCTAAACCAGAGTCTCTCTTAAAACTATGGCTTCCAACCTTTTTCTGAGTTGAAGGTCCCCACAAACTACAGTTTTAACAGAACTGGAAGTGGATAGAGAAGTTCCTGCAGCTTGTTTTTACACCTTGGCTTTCTGAAAAAGCCAGGGTTTTTTAATAGCATTGTTCTGGAAGAAAACTCTTTGCAATTTGAAGTGCACTGGGAATTGGCTATCTTTCCTATAGATGTTTTTTGCTACCCTGAACTGGGCCTTCTGGCAGCAAATTTGAAATAGCACCTGGATAACAAGATTGCTATTAAGCTAAATACACAAATGTTTCCCAAAGCAACATCACTGCTTTTTCTTTTTCCACCCCGGGTTGCTTACTTGCATTGCCAGATGCATTTCCAGTCATTTAGAACAGGATGGTTTTTATCATCTTTGATACCAATGTCAGGATTTTCTTCCCCTTCCTCTTCTTCTTCTTCCAGCACATCATTCGCTGGAGGGGCCCACAGCTGCAAATTATCCGTTGCAGTGAGCAAGCGATTACCTGGAAGCGAAGGATGTTTTAAGGGACACAGAACAGATTATCTAACACATATCAGCTTCTACAATAGCCTGGTTACTGGTTATAGCTTGGGACAGTATTGGAGGATATAAAATACTGGGACAAAATAAATACATTTCAGTATAGAAAATAATTCTACTAACACGGGGAGCTGTTTTGTTATCATTGTATGCAATGAAAGTCAGCCACAGAGTAGTTTATCTTCAGAACTTCATGTGTCCTCCAAAACAGCTCCATCTGAATATTTGAGGTGTGGTTTGTACATTTCCAGAAGTGTTATCTTCCAAAACAGGAAATGGCTCTTTATTGTTTCAGACAAGAAATACCTTAAAAATAAGATGGGGCACCAGAAAAGCTAACAAATGTATTAATGTATAAGCTTTCACAGATCGCTGTCTGCTGCATCAGGAGTATAAAGCCACATGTATATGGATTGCTGAACAAGTTTTTCCCTGAGGATACCCCAGATTAGCCTCTTGCACTTTTACACACTTTGAGACGTGACCACATTCACACCTGATTACCTTGAGGATCCCATGCCAAGTTGAAGGTCATGGAACTGAGGAAAAATTGTCCAGTTTTCAGCCATTGACACTTCAGTTGCTGTAGGACAATGGCAAAAATTAATCACTGGGGACAAGTGAGGCAGCTTCAGACATCATTCTTTTGGACCACATTTGGCTGACAAAATTCAGCAATCACGCTGTTGGCCAAGAGAATGCTTAAGCACTAATAATTAATGCCAACCACATACATAAACGAAGCACCTTCAGAAATGGAATGCAATCACAGCTCTGAGATAAAAACAAGTAGGGAAAAAAGGACCTACACCCCGCTGTTCTCCATGAATAGCTAATTCTCAGTACATCAAGAAAAAGGCGGAGAAAATTAGCGTGATGCCCCCTTGCTTAATTAGGAGGAGTGAAATTAAAGATTTGCATAGAGAAGTCATACACAAACACACACGTATTCCCAGCCACAAAAAGATGATTACAAAAATACTACCTTAAGGACAACCAAAGCTCATTGTAGAAAAGTTGCTTAGCATAAAGAATGCCCACATATAATTGGGCTGGTTGCAAATTTTATTATATCCTGGTTTTGTAGTGTTCTAGGATTACAATAAAAAAACCCCATCCATTTATCTGTCTATTCAATGCCCAGCATCTTCTGGTAGAGTTGCAAGGAATAAAATCCCATATGTTGCCATTCAGTGTTACCTAAAGTAATATAGACTGATCAATGGTATGACTTAGTTAATGACAAATATCTATTGTCCTAACAACATTGAGAAATATTTAAACCTAATTTTAGATCAGATGGATAAGTTTCACAAACATTCTAGATCTGGAGCAATGGACAGAGGGAAGATTCAGCATATTCTTACTCCATGATCCCAATACCTCCTATACCTTTTATTACAGCCAATTTCACTTGGCACATCCTCTTACCAGCTGATACTATCAATCAAATCTTTATTATGGTCAAAGACCAGCTGATACTATACTCCTGCAAACCATGTCATAAAGAAGCCTTCTCATCGCATGTATTGAAGTTCAACTTTCATAAGACATGGTCAAAGGCTCATGGGAGTGGAAGTCTAACACATCTCCTAGAGGGCACAGAGATTGCAAAATCCACATGTTTCCCATACAGGTAGTCCTCGCTTAATGACGGTAATTGGTACTGGAATTTCCATCGCTAAGCAACACGGTCATAAAGCACAATGTCACGTGACTGCACTGCTTAGTGACAGCAGTTCCGGCACTTCCGGTTGCCATTGTTAAGCGAATCCTGTGCCATTTTGAGCGTGATGTCACATGTTCACCATTTGGGACCTCCTGCTCGCTTCCCCACTGACTTTGCTTATTGGAAGCTGTCAGTGAAGGTCACAAATGGTGATCATGTGACTGCAAGATGTTGCAATGTCGTAAGTGCGGGCTGCTCACCAAGCATCCGGATCACGATCACATGACCGCGGTGATGCAACATCGGCTGCAATTATGAGGACCAATTGTAAGTACCACTCGTTCAGCACCGTCATAACGTTGAACGGTCACTGAACGAGTGGTCATTAAACGAGAACTACCTGTAATGATCCTTTATCCTATCTCTTCCCACCTGTTTTCCCTTGTACTTCTCAGCTTTGCTTCCAAAACTGCATGTGGGATGGTATAGATTTATTTTATATGAGACCCTGGATGGGAAGAAAGCAGCTGGGAGGTTGGAGAAAGATCTGGAGGCAGCTCAGCTAAAAAAATGCATCTTCTTCTCTTTAAAGCATTATTTTTCAGACAAAAAGAGTTGAGCATGAGAGTTGGCTGTGAAATGTGTCATTCCAGCTTTAAAAATGACGTTCCAAAAGAAAGAATCCACGGGCAATAGCAGGTAAGAAAGACAAAGAAAAACCACGTAACACTTACACAATTTCTCTTATGAGAATTTACCCCAAGGGGCTCAAAGATACACACGGTGTTTCCGTAAGAGGCTGCAATCTGAGCAGAGGGAAAAAGCAAAAGATAAATCCACATTTAAACACACAGTACAACGGGAGTAATTAAAAGAAAGCATCCAGAGGTTCAGCATGTTTTTCCTAACAAAACTGTAGAAGCAAAGTGCGATTCAACCAGAAATGAGCTGATCTCTTTTGAAAGAGGAGATGCAACCCTCGTTTCAAGCTTCAGCCTCAGTATTTCAAAACCGGGCTGCTTTTCAACAGCACAACACCCCAACACTTCACGTCTCTTACCCTGCCTTGCTGAGAGCATTCCACACAGCTGACCTGGATGTTTCCATGCTTCGCACCAGGAATAATTTGCACACATTCAAAGTCATTTGCCAAGATGACAATATCACATCCAGAGCCATAAGCCTAAAAGAAAAAAAACAAAGGAAGAGGGAAAGAAATGCCTTGTCTTTATTTGCTTGAAAAGGACCTAGGGACAAAGGCATAAAAAATCTATGTAATGTGGTTCCTAGTAAGGCTCTCATGAATTAGCTATTTTTTTTATAATACAACATCTGCTAATTATAAAAAAAAAAAAGGAATAGAAACCTCTAGCTTTACTGTTCTCCTTAAACTGAATCAACACCTCTGTCTGTTATATTGAGTCAAAGGGGGTGCTATTCTTTGGGGGAATCAGCAAAGCATGGAACGATTAAGACCAAAGTCCAATTTACCAAAATGCTTTAAGACAAGAGACTGATTTACGATACTCTGATAAACTATTTCTGTAAGGACCCTACGAAGCCAGGCATCTTTGTCCTCAGAAGAGTCATTAGACTACAATACCCACAATCCCTTGCTGTTAGCCATGCGGACAGGGCCTGAAATCAAAACATCTGGATGCAACCTGTTTGCCTAACCTTGAACTACAGCAATGTCATTTTTCAGGCCAAAAACACTCTGCTTCTGTTGACATTTTCCTGCCTGCCTATTCTGAGTTATTATCAATACGGTCCTTTTCTGTGGTGATATTTTAAGGAGAGAGTCTCATTCTACCAAAGCCAGGCTACCACCAGCATAAAAAGATATTTCCTAATGCTGGCTAAGCTTCCAACCATTAAAATTAAATCAAAATGAGTATCATGTTCTGGTTATTAGATTTGGTAGACAGAGTGCCTGAAGAACTATGGACGGAGGTCTGTAACATTGTACAAGAGGCAGCAACTAAAACCATCCCAAAGAAAAAGAAATGCAAGAAAGCAAAATGGCTGTCTGATGAGGCTTTACAAATAGCTGTGGAAAGAAGGAATGCGAAAAGCAAGGGTGAAAGGGAAAGATATAAGCAACTGAATGCAGATTTCCAGAGAATAGCAAGGAGAGATAAGAAGGCCTTCTTAAATGAACAATGCAAAGAAATTGAAGAAAACAATAGAATGGGGAAGACTAGAGATCTCTTCAAGAAAATTGGAGATATCAAAGGAACGTTTAGTGCAAAGATGGGCATGATAAAGGACAAAAAAGGCAGGGACCTAACAGAAGCAGAAGAGATTAAGAAGAGGTGGCAAGAATACACAGAAGAACTATACAAGAAAGATCTTAATGTCCCTGATGTCCATGCTGGTGTGGTCACTGACCCTGAGCCAGACATCCTAGAGAGTGAAGTCAAGTGGGCCTTAGGAAGCATTGCTAACAACAAAGCTAGTGGAGATGACAGTATTCCAGCTGAGTTATTTAAAATACTAAAAGACGATGCTGTTAAAGTGCTGCACTCAATATGCCAGCAAGTTTGGAAAACGCAACAGTGGCCACGGGATTGGAAAAGGTCAGTTTACGTTCCAATTCCAAAGAAGGGCAATGCCAAAGAATGCTCAAACTATCGCACAATTGCACTCATTTCACATGCTAGCAAGGTTATGCTCAAAATCCTACAAGCTAGGCTTCAGCAGTACGTGAACCGAGAACTACCGGATGTACAAGCTGGGTTTCGAAGAGGCAGAGGAACTAGAGATCAAATTGCCAACATTCGCTGGATCATGGAGAAAGCACGAGAGTTCCAGAAAAGCATCTACTTCTGCTTCATTGACTATGCAAAAGCCTTTGATTGTGTGGATCACAACAAACTGTGGCAAATTCTTAAAGAGATGGGGATACCAGACCACCTTACCTGTCTCCTGAGAAATCTGTATGCGGGCCAAGAAGCAACAGTTAGAACCGGTCATGGAACAACCGATTGGTTCAAAATAGGGAAAGGAGTACGACAAGGCTGTATACTGTCACCCTGCTTATTTAACCTATATGCAGAGTACATCATGAGAAATGCCAGGCTGGAAGAATCACAAGCCGGAATTAAGATTGCAGGGAGAAACATCAATAACCTCAGATATGCAGACGATACCACCCTAATGGCAGAAAGTGAAGAAGAACTAAAGAGCCTCTTGATGAGGGTGAAAGAGGAGAGTGCGAAAGCTGGCTTGAAGCTCAACATTAAAAAAACTAAGATCATGGCATCTGGACCCATCAATTCCTGGCAAATAGAAGGGGTAGAAATGGAAGCAGTAACAGACTTCATTTATTTGGGCTCCAAGATCACCGCAGACGGAGACTGCAGCCATGAAATTAAAAGACGCTTGCTCCTTGGGAGGAAAGCTATGGCAAACCTAGATAGCATATTAAAAAGCAGAGACGTCACCTTGCCGACAAAGATCCGCATAGTCAAAGCTATGGTTTTTCCAGTAGTAATGTATGGCTGTGAGAGCTGGACCATAAAGAAGGCTGAACGCCGAAGAATTGATGCCTTTGAACTGTGGTGCTGGAGAAGACTCTTAAGAGTCCCCTGGACTGCTAGGAGGTCAAACCAGTCAATCTTAAAGGAAATCAACTCTGATTGCTCATTGGAAGGATTGATAATGAAGCTCAAGCTCAGATACTTTGGTCACCTAATGCGAAGAGAGGACTCTTTGGAAAAGACCCTGATGCTGGGAAAGATGGAAGGCAAAAGGAGAAGAGGACGGCAGAGGATGAGATGGCTAGATAGCATCACTGAAGCAATGAGCATGAAATTGAGCAAACTCAGGGAGGCAGTGAAAGATAGGAAGGCCTGGCGCAATATGGTTCATGGGGTCACGAAGAGTCGGACACGACTTAACGACTAAACAACAACAAATCATGTTCTGGACACTGTAATGCAGTAAATCAGGTTAGAAAAGCAGTACTTGTTGACTGCTTAGGATGAACAAAAATCACATTTGCCAAGCACGTGGATGTACACATCATATGCAAAGCCAATTAAAAACCGAGGGGCTAAAAAAAAAAATCAGAAAATTTGCATGGCTGCAGGAAATTCTAAGCATGACATTTCTTCTTCACATTCTATATAAGTCCTAGGCACTTTAATAGCAAGACTAATACGTTTTGGAGAAATTTTCAAAGGCAGTGGTGGGAAGGGATCGGAGGGGGACAGAGAGAAACTTAAGGGTATTTTCAAAACACACAAGCCGGGAGGAAAGTTGGGTTGTCCTTCTGCAACCGTTATGACAGCAGCAGGCAGGTTCTGCAGACTAAACGGCTTTTCAGAAGCATGAAGCACGAAGCCTAGTACCACCCACACAGATTTAATGCCAGTTTTAGTTGCTCGGCTACCTACAGTTGAAAATGAGATGGAATTTGCAAGCTGCCAGAAGCAGGAGAATGACTTGCAGGATCCTCAGAGGTGGGGGAAATGATATTTTGCAAAACCTTTAACAAGTCCGAGCCCGTGACTCTATCCTAATCAAGGATGGCGATCTGTCCGCATTCAGTAAAAGATAATGACATTCTTCAGTTGAACTCATTCATTTTTTTCTGGGAAGTATTAAAGAAGTGATTTACTATTGTCTTTTTCTGGGTGCTTTTCTGACTTCACAGATTAACTTGCAACCTTCCCAGCTGGTCCTCTGTTCAAATATTATCTAGGTTTAACCTTTTCAGGATCAACTAATGTTGGCTATCCACTACCAGCTGCTATGACCTTGCTTTCCATAAAGTGAAAGCGTCTTTGAGTTGGGCTTGACTTCCAGAGGCTCACATCTGTGCAGCGTTCTTGGCAGCAATACAGAAGTGATTTCCTTTCTTCTGGGAAGTTTCAATTTCCCACTCTCATCTGCATCACAGGTAGCTATAAATAAATAAAACACCCTAAGGACAGCATATCTTAAATAGTACAGAGACCCCAAAACCTCTACTTGTCCCAGGACAAGTAGGAACTCTTCCAAGAAGCCCAAGAAAAGCAACCTAGAGGAGAAGGAAACTAAATCTATTCTCCTACAAGGGAAGACTACCAAATCGGGTGGTTTTTCGCTTGGAGGGAAAGCATGACTGTCAGCCCTTTGAGGTAGTCCAGACAAGAAGCACACCCAAAAATACCAGCTCTATCTTTATTGTAAGGTTACATTAATAGAAGCTTGCAAGTCTGAAAGTACATCTCTCTCCAAGAAAACATCCTTTTTGGGATGTTTGCCACAGCCCACTTTCTTCTGTGGGCTAAGCTCCCTCTTATCTGACCTTGTCTTCTTCCTCCTGTCTCCCAAGGTCATTCCCGCATACCATGACATTGACAGACATCAATAAAATCATGAGGGATAGAAAACATAGAAGAACCTACTACAGTGGTCCTTAAAGTATTTGACGCAATTACCACTTTTCCCAGTCTGTCATTACTCTCATCCCAAAAAACAAAGAAACCTCAGATTTTGTTGTTTTATGACAGCAGCAGTCCCAAACTGGATCTTCAACTCACAAACAAGCAGTTACAAAAGACTCCATTCCCCAGTTTAGGAACCACTGTCCCAGTATGTTAACTAGATGTGTGAATTGGATTAGGATCAGATGTCATGCTGTGTTCTGATATGGTTTGTTTGGCTTCAAGATATTGTTTGTTTTGGCTTACTACAGCCATTATGATTTTCAAACACAGAGCAGCAAATGTAGACCAATGTCCTATTACCAGAAGTAAAGAATAAAATTCTAGGTAATCAGTCGACTGTTGCATAATGGTAGAAAATTGAGATTATCTGACTCAAAATAAGACTGAGATGGGAGAAGAGAAATATTCTTTGCTAATGCTCCATCGCTTTAAATTATGTCTACTAGTAAAACCTTGACTGAATGGACCATTTAATGGAAAACGAGACCATTAAAATCCAAACATCTGTTAAATCTAAATGTATGTCACCTACCAAATTTGACTCCACACTTCAACCTCATTGAACAGATATCCAGTAAGTCTGGAGAGTTAAACGGGGTTGAAAACCAGATTCAAATTTAGTCTGTTGTATACAAAGTCCACTAACCTGAGGTCCATTCAACCAGAAGAATTTGGGGATCACTGATTGCCTACCCTCTGCTTTAAACTCTGTTCTTTTTAGATATTCAGCACTGCAGGCAGGTTTTTTCAGAAGTAAGCACTGAAGAAGCAGAGGAGGGTCACTTTCAGATGAAGTGCTTCAATAGTAGCTGATCCTTTCCCCCTGTCCTCTCCCAATTTTTGGCCTCATGAGACATTGTGGAGAATTCAAAAGCTTGCACACAGGTTTGTGACCTTGAGTTCACTTAACAGGAGATAAGCTACTGACTTAACCTCTCTTAAGGTCTTCGTATTGCTCTCTAGTGCCATGGATTAAATTATTCAGATGTCCTGAGATTCTGCCCAGGCTACGTTTTAAAGGATTTGGGCAACTTGGCTGAATTCTGAACTTGGCAAGATCCAAATTCAATGACTGTACAGACTTCATATGAAAAACGAATGAACTTGCCTCGCCAAAGACCTGGGTCATCAAATGTTCTCAATGCACATCTGTTCCTAGAGATATTGTCAACATTGCCATATGTAGGGCTTAAACAGGTTCCACAGGTTTAAAACTACTGTTCTGGCAGCTGTGTGGAAAATATGTTGATCATTGGCTCATGCTGGCTGATCATTATTGGAACTGATGTCCAATAACTCTAGAAAAGAACCAGGTTGTGTGCTCTACATCTCTCATTTTAATGTCTTATGCATTCTGACTTCTAGCCCAGTATAAAATTTAAAAATCTAGGACCTGCAGCTTCAATACTACCAGAAGACCAGGTTTCTGCTACCAGAGATGGCGTGCTGTACAGGAATAATAACCGCTATCAAGCCCAAGCAAGCAAAACCAAAAATGTAATATGACTGAAACAGAAAAACAACTCAAAGACCTTGAGAAACAGTATTATCCTTTACGGCTCAACAGATTATATCAGTGTCATAATTAGCTTAAACTTTCTAACCATGACCTCAGACCCGCCCAGTTCTTAAGCCAAGATGTCCATGCACTTACCACACTGACGCTAAGAATGAGAGATGAAATGCAACTGATGTCTCAGTTCCTGGCCTGCTGTTAGTAAATTGGCACTACAACAATCGTCTGGAGCTGCAATAGAGTCTCCATGTTTTGATCTGATAAAAATGTGGGGAAGCATTCAAGCCAGAAAGCGGGGGGGGGGGGGGGGGGGGGAGAAGAGGCACCAGCAGCTACACAATGCAGTTCATTTATATTATGAACTGGAGCCGAATGCCCCCGTGTTAAGAGAGATGCCATCGTCTGGCACAAGGAGCTAACAAATGCCCAACTTGGTAGTGGTCCTCCAGCATCCTTAGATGTCAGCAGAGCTGCATAGCAGCATAAAAGCACAATAATTTGCCACTTGTTCCTTTTCTCTCCCAAATATTATGTCAGTGGCTTTCTTTCATCACCCTTAAAGACACTGCTCTCATGAAGTCCTACAAAAATTCATCAAGAGGCCCTCAGGTTGACTTAGGTATGCAAAGTATATTTTGCATAGTTTTGACAATCATTACTGGGGCCTTTCCTTGCTTAAGGACACCACATCAAGAGGGTCCTGCTTCATCCTCCAGAGCAGTGTTTCTCAATCTCAGCAACTTTAAGATGTGTGGACTCCAATCCCCAGCATGTGGCTGGGGAATTCTGGGAATTGGAGTCCACACATCTTAAAGCTGCTGAGATTGAGAAACACTGCTCCAAAGGCTGCTCTTACTGGCATAATTTTACAAACTGGTAAATACTTAGAAACCAAGCCTGTTGGGAAGTTGTTCAGAGTGGGGTTTTGCCCTCTTTTTTTCATTCATTTTTAGAAAGGAATATTAATATTCCATTTTATGTCACACAGAAACCGCTCATCCACAGCCAGGGAAGGAGGCAGTTGAGAAGATGGTTGCCACCAACTCTCTTCATTAGGAAAGAGGCCAAAGTCTTTTTATAGAATCAGAATTAAGCCGTTTCTTCAATACCTAAATAAAATCCTTCCTATTCTCCTAGATCCTGTTGTTAAATGCTGAAATCAGAAGTACAGACTTGCTTATTTCTCAAATGTACTATTTTATGCTACAGCAAAAAGCTCTCAGAGCAACGCAGAATAAAAACTCAAGTAAAAACCATACAAAGTAAAACAAAATAAAGCTGCATTTTGGCCAGCATTTAAAAAGGAGTCTTATTACATTTAGGAAAATGCCTTAATATTTTGATTTATGTAGAGGTATGCATTTTTTTCCAGTTGAGCTTGACATGGACATGTCCTTGTAGCCTTCTTGGCAACAACACAGAAATGATCTGCGATTGTCTCCATTTGCGATTTTTTTCAATCTAGCTACAGCTCTGGATTTTTGGGGTGGTCTCCCACCCCAGCACTAACCAGGCCTGATCCTGCTTAGCATTTTTCAAAACCAGCCAAGGTCGGCTGGGTGTCACGGCCAGGTAGCGCATGAGTCTCAGGGTCTTACTGCATTAGAAACACACGCCGAGGAGCCGTAATAACTTACCATGGGGTCCATTCTGCGAATCAGGAAACCCCACTGAAGGAATCCAACCAACCAGCCCCCTCTGGTTTCTGGTCTTACCAACCCCAATGCCCCTTGGCCAATGGGTTTTTTGAAAGCTGGGAATCCCATTTTTCTACCTATACAAATTTGGCCCAGAAGGAAGAGTTCAGCAGGGTTCCTTTGCAATCTTCATGAATATTTACCTTCCTCTATCTAAAGATACCGATTCCTCTTCTGGGGAAAGGTCACGAGACACCCAAACCACCAGCAGTCACTGTCCCCCAGGCCAACACCCACTTGGCCTAGCCTTTTGAAAACCACCAGGCCATGATTGCCAACAGATCCCAATTTCTGGGTCTCAGAGTCTTTTCTTCTTCTTCTTTTGCATTTGGCAACTTTGCGATAGTCCCTCCCACACCGATCTTGCCTCCTTCCCAAATTATCCCACCTTTTCTCGAGCACCAGGAGAGCAAAACCTTTTTCAGATAAAGCTCCCCCCCCCCCCAAAACGCACAAAATGCAAAAGTACACTCAGGGTAAGCCTCTTGGGATGGGAAAATTTTAACCATGTTTTCTATAAAAATATATTTTTTATATTTTTAAAATATGTATTTAATACATATTTTCTATATAGGAGGGTGCTATTTACAAATAACCGTGCGTGCCCAATTTCCCTCTTGCACCCAACATATTATGGTATATATTTATATGCAAGTGCAGGCAGAGAGAGACTAGGCACACGCATTTGCCGAACCCCGTTTCCCACAATCAAATACACACGCGTGCACGATTCCCCTCCTGCCTATAACACACTAACGTGTATTGCTCCGCAGGACCAGGAAGAGAGCCTATGCACACGTAGAAACCAGTTCTCTCACACACGAGGTATTATTTGACACGTGTGTCGACCTGCACACTTCCCTTCCCATAAGGCTCTGGGTTACACACACGTTCTGACACAGGCACACTATTCCACCCGGGCAGGCACGCACCTTCCACCCCCGTATGCCCGCAACGTTTTCCGCACACACGCGTGCGCAGACGTCAGCGCAGGGTGCGTTAGCCTCGCACCCCGGGTGTCCCGGCAGGGAGGGAGGGAAGGAGGGAGGGCAGGGCAGGGGAAGAAAGCCGGCCCTTACCTTCATGGCTTTCCCCACTTCTCCCACGGGGGGGGGGTGCCAAACGCCCCCTGCCCTGGGTTGCAGCCCGCAGGAGAGCGCGGCGCGGCGGGCTCGCCCGGCGAGCAGCGACGAGGCCCCCGCCGAGGCGACTCCTCGCAGCGGTTCGCCCGAAGCCGCCGCCGCCGCCGCCGCCGCCGCCCCTTCCCTCCTCCCCCGACGGCCTCGGGGCCCGCCTCACCGTGAAGGGGGTGTCCTCGACGCTGCCCACCGAGTAGCAGTTGTCGCCCGGGTTGACGGCCCCGGTGAGCACCTGGTGCAGATGCATCGCGCCCGGCCTCGCTCGCCGCCGCCGCCGCCGCCAGCCGGGCACCGGCAGCCGGGCAGGGTCGCCCTCCGCGCCGGCCCCGCTCCCGTGCCGCGGAGGAGGACGGCGGCCACCCGGCGAGGCCGCGGGCGTCGGTCTCGCCCTCCTTCTCCCCCGGGACGAGCCCGGGAAGGAGCGGGCGGGGGGCGGCGGCGGCGGCGGCGGCCCCGAGGGCGGGCGGGCGGGCGAAGGGAGCCTCTTCGCGGCCAACGCGGCGCAGCCAGGCGAGCTGGCCAGCGGCCCGGCGCGCGCGCTCCCGGCAGCAGCGGCAGCAGCGGCGGAGACGGGGCGCGCGGGCGCGCGGGGGAAGTCCGGAGGGAGGGCCGGGGCGTAGCGCGCGGGGAAGCGCGCGCCCGCTCTCCCCGGGGAACCCTCTCGGGCGCGCGCGGGGGGGTTCGAGCGGGGCGCGCGCCGCCGGGAACTCGGGCGGAAAAGACGCGCGGAGCCGAGGAGAAGCTGCGCTGCGCGCTCCGAGCCGCCGCGGCAGGCAGGCGTGCGGGGGCGGGTTGTTTCTTCTCCTTTTTTGCTTTTGCGGAGGTTTTCGTGCCGCTTCGGTCCTTGCGGCTCTAAGCCACCCCCAAGCCACAAAGGCAGTGGGACTACACGAGAGGAAACTGCCCTCGCCGTTTGCAAAAAGGAAAGGTGAGCCAAGCTCATCATGATCCGGCGTAACCATATATTAATCCAGTGCTGCTCAACCTTGGCGGCTCTAAGATGTGTGGACTTCAACTCCCAGGATGCCCCAGCCAGCCATGCTGTGTTCCCAGAATTCCCCAGCCTGGCTGGGGCATTCTGGGAGTTGAAGTCCACACATCTTAGAGCCGCCAAGGTTGAGCAACACTGGATCGATCCCTGATCCCAAAAACAATTCAACATGGCTTCTTGATAGCAACAGCAAGCCCCGATGCTGTACCGCTTGGCTTGCAAGGCCCCACGGCTTTGGAGTTTGGCTTTCCTTGCTTCCAAGGAGCCCCAAAGGCGCTTGGGCGATGCCTCCCCGCTTCTTCAGACTTTTCCTAACCGAAGAGCTCCCCCCAGCAGAAAAACATGTGGCCAAAAACAACCCCAACGTTCCTAGGACGGGGCTTGTCCTGACCCAAGTGTCTTTCAGGTAACGGTCCTACACTTCTGAGATGGGAGAAGGAACAGGAAGGGTGTTTTTTAATATACTTTTTATTCAAGAAATTGTTGAAAGGATAAAAACCAGGCACCTTTTGAAAAAAGAGCAGAGAAAGGAAAGAAAAGGGATAGGTGGAAAAAGGTGCAAAGAAAGAAAGAGAAAGAAAAGAAGACGTTATAAAGAAACAGTTCCCAATCTTAACAGCAGTTACAAGCACATTCATATTTCACCCTCTGTCTTGGACCCAAGAGAACAGGAAGTTTTCGAGAGGTTCAGCCACACCTCAGGGTCCCCCAGCGGTCATCTGGCCAAGTTTCTCTGGCTGCTGTGATGTCCACGAAGGGACAAGGGAGGTCAAGTGACGGGGCATTCTGATTTCCTCTTGCAAACGATCCGACTTACATACTTGCATCAGCTGTCCGACCACAATATTACTTATGCAATGCTGTAAATATCATGCAGGTTGTCATTTTGAGGTCATTATGGCTTGTTACCCACACTTGGGCTTCCCGGTTTGGGTTGCTGTGTGGTGGTTTATTTAATAAGCAAAATTAGCTGAGGTCACGGGACACACTAAGCCAGGATAGGCAACGTGCAGCTTCGAGTTCCCTTTTGGCAGCTGTTGGAGACCCCTCTGAGATGGCTGATGGAAACAAAGTTGACAGTTTCCTTCCTTTTTGAGGTAGGAAACAGATGAAAACTCTCATTCAAGCCATAAGTACCACGGGTTCAAAAGAAGCCAAGACGTTCCCCACCAAACCCAGCTCTATCCACATTTGTGATCTTGTAGGAAGAGATCAGTATTAATCTTTGGTGGGAAAAAATCAGGAGTCTCGTGGCACCTTTTCTGACTAACAAATCTGATTAAAAGGTATCAGCTTTTGTCAGCTGCAGAGATGCGCTGATGAAGTGAACTGCAGCTCTGGAAAGCTGATGCCTTTGAATAAAATGTTGGAAAAGGGGCTAGACGGGTTCCTGAGTTTTTGCCACATCCGTGATGTGGTTTCAGCCACCGCTGACCTTCAGCCCTCCCAAAATATGAAGTGTAGGCCCAGGCACTATAATAAACTCTGGTTTATAGACAACAGTGTCTATAGCACAGCCAACTTCTAGCAAATCACAGAAGAGAGCCAGCGTGGTGCAGTGATTGGATGTGGTGGGATCAGGGCTGGGAAGCTCCAGGTTCAAGTCTTCCCTCAGCCATGAAGGTCATTGGGTGACTTTTGGACCAGCCACTATCTCTTAGCCCAACAGTCCTCACAGTGAGCTGTGGTAGGAAGACCATCAAAGGAGCCAGTGCTATGTACACCAGGGTTCTTCAACCTCAGCAACTTTAAGATGGGTGGACTTCAACTCCCAGAATTCCCCAGCTAGCCATGAGTTGAAGTCCACCCATCTTAAAGTTGCTGAGGTTGAGGAACCCTGGTGTACCCTACCTCAAATCCTTTCTTTGTTAGCTTCCTCCAGGAGCAAAAAGCAACCTACCCAGCACTGACTCCTCCATGTTTTTCTCCCAACCAACCTTATGAAGTAGGTTGGGCTGAGAGGCTGTAACTGATCCAAAGAGTTAAGGTAGAGTATAAACCTAAGAAAGAAGGTGGCTACGTGTCATGGACTAATCCAGCTATAGTAAATAGAAGCCATTTGATTTCACATGGCTTTGCTGGGAAATAGAAGAGTAATGTCATCAGAGGTTTGCATCGTGTTGTATGTTGGTGCCTGTTGATGGAGTGTGTACCATCTCTGGAGAATCTGGTTGTCTGATCAAACAAATACCGGACTCTCTTCTGCTGGGTCTGAAACTGAGTACCTGTAGGCCAATGTTGTCCAAACTTGGCCACTTTAAGATGAGTGGACTTCAGCTCCCAGAATTCCCCAGCCAGTCCACTCATCTTAAAGTGGCCAAGTTTGGACAACACTGCTGTAGGCCATGGTACCTACAGCAACTGGCTGTGGGTATTCAGGGTTTCATAATGGAGTTTTTTTCCAATCCTTCTTCATGCTGGGGAGATGTAGAATTGGGTGTTTCTGACTTGGACTTTCAAGTGGTTTACTGGTTGATCAGATTTATCTGTGGTTGCACAAAGGAAGCAGCTTCTCCTTTAAAGCTCTTGAAGAAACAGCCCCCAAGATATGGGTGTTCTCAGGATATGCGTTCTTTTGCCAGCTGTTGGATAAATATTTAAAGAAGCCCCAAATCTGGCTTCGTTTATATAAAGGACTTAAAAATATGATGTAGCCTTAACATATGACGCATGTTGTCTTTGCAGCATCAACAACAAATGAGGAGTTAACTGATCAAGATAAAAAAATGCTTCAGTAAGAGAATTGCCAGGGCCTTACAATGCAATGCAGATTAACAGGTTTTCCATTGTTGATTGAAAATGGGCTGTGATTTGAAACTATTTTGCTGACACTGATCCTCCCATTTCCAGATTTTTTTTCTCCCTTGGCTAAAAAAGACCCCCCCCCCCAAAGATGTTTGCTTCTTCTCAGATTGCTTGAGAATTCCTTTCCAATTTCTCTTGGTAGTGTTTTTGAATTTGCACGCTGGGGATCCTGGGATAGCACCTGTTTCTTGTTACACAACATTCTGTTATTTTGAAGCTCCCCCCCATTTCCCAATCTGGAAAGGCCCCACGGGGAGAGTTTTCTCTATCTTGATGCCTTCCTTTGGAATGAAATGAAGCATGGATAATCAGGGAGGATCCCCGCTGGAGAGATGATTCTACAGTGAAAGATAGAGCATTTGCATACTCTTCCTTGTGATGGAGGTCTCCCCCTTCTTCCAAGCTATGGCTTGGAATTAACAGATCCCAAGCAAATTTGCAAAAACCTGAATTATAAGCAACATTGGCTTCCACTTAGCAAGAGTGCTCTTACTAATGCACTGTGGGTGTTTGGCACAGGTGCCCTCCATAGTGAGAATGACTTGCTTCTTTCCACACACGTGGGCGAAGCAAGGATGCTGGGGCTGAGCCCAGTTCCTCTTACTCAGTAATGAAGATGTTTGCCAAGAGTTCCACTGCAGGATAATTTTCCTGATTGGGGCTTTCACTAAAGTCCTGCAGTGAGGGGAAACTCCTTGAATGCTTTATGCTTTAGACATTGGCCTTCAGCTTTGAGCTGGACTGAGCCTAACCAAGCCAAAACAGAGACCCACTGCCACTGCCCTAACCCAAATCTGCAGTGATATCTTAGGGGCAGAGCTGCTGGATTAGGAGGTTATGGAAGAGCTGAGCCCATATCTGGAGACTGAGACCCCCAATCCGATTTCTCAGGCTGCTTTTACTAAGTTGTCATCAGAATCAATAGTCAGCCCAGGTAATATACAAGGTGACAGCTGGTTGAGAAATGAGGGAGAGAAGGTCTAGAAGTTCATACCTGGAGGGGTAGAGAACCTGTAGCTCTCCAAATGATGCAGAACTACAACTCCCAACACCCCTGGCTAACATAGCTCATGATAAGAAGTGCTGGGGATTGTAGTTCAACAACTGTAGAGCTCTGTTCTTAGGGCTCAAGAGTTACAGTCTTTCCCAAGTCGGATCGCCATTACACTTCAGGCACTGAGAAACTATAGGAGCTGTCCAAGGTCCTGCAACGCTGTCTGTTCCGTGACTCAGCGCTTCTCCGAGGCTCAGAACTGTTCCTCTGGTAGGCGGTCAGCCTACGGTGCACCAAGGTTTCTAGTTGCTGCGAACATAGAAAGTTTCTCCCTCCCTTTCTTGCGTTACACCAAAGCCAGGTTGTTTCCTGTTTAACTCCTGCTCACCCAAGATACTTTAGCTCTCTGCAACTAGAAGGGCAACTTAGTTTGCTGCTGAATGCAGACCCAATGTCCTCATTTTTGGTATTTCCTCAGTTTCAATCATCTTTTGTTTTTCTTGTTTAATAATACTTTTATTAAAAATATGTTTAAAACAATAAAAACCAATAGAAACTAAAAATATAAAAGAAGAAATAGAAGGGGCAGAAAAGAAAAAAAAGAGAAAAAACAGGAAAATAGAAAAGAAAGAAAAAAAATAAGAATATAATAAAGAAAAGAAATATATAAAGAAATAACTTTCCCCTCCATCACAACAAGTGTAAACAATTTTAGTAACTTATCACCTTCTCTTAAAATACAACGAATGACCTCTTCTTCCCATATCCCATCTCTTATCTATAAACAAATCCTTAAAGCCTTGTCATTTCAGTCCTGCTGTCAGCAAAAAGTCCAGAAAGGATTGACAGCTTTATAACAACATCTCTTATTTTAACTTTGATAAAGTAAACCAACTTTATATCCCTTCCTTTTACTTCTAAGAATCTTGGACTTTAGTTCCTTCAGATAATGTCATAGAACTTTCCTTTCATTTTTTTCTTTGTCACTTCTCACAAAATTCTTCAAAGCTTTAACAAGCCTCTTTTGTTAAATATATGAAAATTGTCCAGGTCACTCTCTTGGTTTGTTCTTTGTATAACCCTTTTAATTATTAAGATATCAGCTGATTTCTTTTGTACGTCTAGTGTAACATCTTTTTCCATGTCATTCTTGTAGCCTGTCATTTTAAATCCACTTTCAAATCAGTCTCAATCTTGTCAGGTAAAACCTATTCCTCTTCCATAACATCTTTTAAACACAGTCTATCTATAGAGGCAGACACTTTCAGAAATTAACTTCTGGGTCCACTGTTAACAAGTATCCTTCAATAAGTCCAGTGTTAAAATATTTTGCTTCATTCCGTATTTGTAAGTCAAGTTTGAGTTGATCCTATCCTTTAATTGTAATCTTTAGTTTCTTCTAGTTCCCTCTAGTGTCCAATTTTTAAAGTCTTATGTTATTATTATTATTATTTTAAAAGAATTCAAAATAAAAGCATTTTCCCACAGGAAGGGTTCTTTATAATTAATTCCAAAATCTTATTTCAAATTTATCAGGACCCTTAGTTCATTTGTAACTTTCTGAAATCAAAGTTTTAATCACTCTTTTGCTATTTATTCCCAAAATTTTTTTTAAGTCCTTAAACTTGTATTTAAAAGTTCTTTCGCTAAGGATTGAAGGAAAGTCACCCGGTGCTGCAAAACCTGTTGATCCAAAAGTTCCTAATAGTTGAAAAGCAGTTAACAAGCAATTTCCAAAAGTGATTAGAAAAGGAAGTATGCAAACTTAGCGTCCTTTCAAAGGCACTGACCGCAGTTTGAGCAAGATGGCTATTCCCTTGTCTCCCAGAGCTCTAAACCTGCCAGAGACTGCTGTCTTTCAGTCTCCTCGTGAGGAGCAACTGTCTGGAATACTTGTGGGTGATCTCAAGTCCTCTCCTTGTCCAGAGAGGAATTATGAAGAGCCAGTCTACTTGGCGGCTCTTCGTTCCCCTGCAGTTGCTGGCTCTACTTTTCATGCAGCTGTCTTCAGTCCACCATTTCTTGCCCAGAAGGCCCATCTTTAATCATTGTTTTGAAAGCCACACAGAGAATTTGTTTTGAAGGCTGGGGGAATAAACAACATAAAGAGGAAGGAAGGAAGGAAGGAAGGAAGGAAGGAAGGAAGGAAGGACGGAAGGAAGGAAGGAAGGAAGGAAGGAAGGAAGGAAATGTACATATATTTTCATGTGAGGTTTTTTGGGGGGATTGGATTTACATAAGTTAGTGATAGTTATTTGGCAAAACTAAATTGCAAGTGTTTAAAATAATTTTGCTGGGGGGATTTGCAGTTGACATTTCTGAGAGGCCAGAAATTTTTTTTGTTAAGGAGATGAAGAAAGCCACAGCAAAGTATATTCATCACTGTGTCCTTCCTCTAGGAAATAGAAGACTTCAGAAGATGTTTGTCTGATAACTTAACTTTAAAACTGATCATTTCAGTTGGAATTCTCCTGAGGAACTGGTGTACCTTGCAAATATATCGTTTAGTTCCAGGATTTTGCCAAATAAAATGTTTGGCTTAATATGCCAACTTCTGCTCAGGTATTAAAGAAATCCTTCAAAGAAGATTGACTACCTAGAATGGATTGGGGTTGACTGCAGGGGTGATGATTTATTATGAATATATCCTACTGTTTTCTTTGTATTGGTTTTATAGTTTTTTGATAGAGTCAGATGACTAATAAATAACAGTAAAGAAATCCAGTTTGTTTCCACTTTGTGGTAAAGAAACCAAATATTTACTTTTAAAACTTGAAACTTTTTGTGGGATTAAATGCTGATAATGTTTATGCTCTTAATGTTCTAGAATAATCCTATTATACAGCACGCTCCCTGCAGGCTACCGAAAGGGATTCACATTGTCCTTTAGAGTTAGCCGTGAAACTTTATCCTTGCCTATATAATTGGTCAGATTAAAAAAAAAAAAGAATATTTTGCATGGGGAAAATTATGTATTTATTTAATGACCAGAGAGTTCATTCCCCAATTTCTGAATTCAGTTCAACCTGAGAAAGTCCAAATTACAGTTTATCTGGGAACGTACTGATATTCTTTCAATCTAAGTGGCCTCTCAGATGGCTTTAAGAACAAAAATGTAGGAAGTACGTGTTACTTTCACATGTTATTAAACTTTTTTTTTTTTTAATGCCTTTAAATCAGTGTTGACTCCTGAGGACTGCCTGGACAGTTTTCTTGGGAAGTTTTTGGAAGTGGTTTGCCATTGTCTGCTTCCTAGGGCTGAGAGAGAGTGACTGGCCCTAGGTCACCCAGCTGGCTTTGTGCCTAAGGTAGGACTAAAACTCACCGACTCCCAGTTTCTGGCCTGATGCCTTAACTATCACTAGAAATTTTATTTATTTATTTTATTTTATTGGATTTCTCCGCCGTCCATCTCCCACACAACAGGGGACTCTGGGCGACTTACAAAAACATTTGTAAATATTTAGCAGCTGGTGTCACAAATGCCTTCCTAATCTCAAACACTTGGTGACTTTCTATAAAGGTAGAATAAAATCAGCCTTAAAACACACAAGAAGAGTCAGTTTGGTGTAGTGGTTAAAGGTACCAGATTAGGAACTGGGAAATGTGAATTTTAGGCCTGCCTTAGGCATGAAGCCAGCTGGGTGACCTTGGGCCAGTCCCTCTCTCTCAGCCCTAGGAAGCAGACAATGGCAAGCCACTTCTGAAAAATTCATTGCCAAGAAAACTGCATGGGTAAGTCCGTGTAGTTGCCAGGAACCAAGACTGACTTGAAGGCTGTAGATGTAAGGTACCCAAGAGGACATTGTCTATTACCTTCATCCATGTAACAACTAGCAGTTCCCTCTTTTTGCAGTGCCTGCCTAGATCTTTTGCTTTCCATCTTGGGCAACATTTCTCCAATATCTATGTAAAGCAGCAGAGAGAAGGCATTAGTATTGCAACTAAGGTGTGAGTAGATCGCCATGCGTTCTCACACCTATTGTACAGCTTAAAGGTGGGAATGGAGATCCAATTCCAAACATTACTAAGTTGAAAATGCAAACAGTATCTCCCCTAAACCCTTTGTCTCCCTCCAGCGATGATGCCCTGGTGATACGTTTCTCTTTGAAAAATAGAAATGGTGAGCGTTTCTCCCCCTCTAGCTTTCTGAAGTGCCCCCTCTTGTCCTGACCTCAGCTGGCATTCCAGGTCCCATATGTCTCAAGTCCGATTTGCTCATGGCACAAGATGTGGTGAAGACGGTGAGTGTGCTGTGGTTTGGCATGCCGCATGAAGGGAAGGAAGGCTGCTGGAGGAAATAGGTCAGAGTGCAGCCAGAGTGGGCAGGAGAAAGCAGTGGGCTTATCCATGAGATGACAAAGAAAAATCAGTCTTCCCTGTTGTATGAGATTGTGACCATCCCCCCTTCCCGCTCGATACAGGAGTCCAAATTAAAGCATCCAATATTTTAAGTTGGCATTCAACGATCCAGTGACGCAACATGTAATGTTAGCATCCAATGCTGGCCAAAGAGTCTTTCATTGAACCCAACTAGCAACTCCTTCCCCGTGGAGCTACTGTACACTTATAGTTTAGACCAGTGTTTCTCATCTTTATTTTTTGACCTCCCCTGTGGATGCCCTTGTCATTCAGTAATGACTGGAGCAGCATATAAGCCTAATAAAATAATTAAAAAAAAAATTAATAAGAGTTGAAAAAAGTCCAAACTTTGGGGCTTGCTCAAAAGAGGGTGCAGCTGGCCACCCTACTGGTCCTTGGTCCAACTATAGCTTTGATCTGAGTTCTGCTGCCCTGCAAAAGATTATCTATACCCAAGCTTCATAACATACATAGATTTCTTCTAATAACAATAAATGTAACTCTACGTTCAGTTATATTAGTTAACCCTATAGAGTTAACACGATAACTATTGTCTTTGAACCAAGCAAGGTTCAAATCTCTTTAGCCATTGTTTCTTAAGGAAAAAAAAAAATCAAATTCTTAATTTTTCTCCAAGAGTTTAACTGTATAAGAGGATTCTAACTGTTTAAAAATAGAGTTTGTAGGCTGGGATTGCACAGATCCACTTTTTCATGTTTCGTTGGCCTTCCCCTGGTTTGTTCAGTTACATGGGGAACTATAATTTCACCCACAGCCTGGTTCTCACAGCAAAGACTTGTTTGGCTCATGGGTGGCCCAAGATGAACCTGGCCAAGCCCTTCTATAACCAGGCATCATTCTTTTAGGTTGCAGTGCGCAGAATATTTTCAAAATCCAGTTTCTTCAAGACTGCCATTTGGATTCTTTCTGTGGAGGAACAGTGCCATCCTGTGGCCACATACATGCATTTCATCCAGAAATCCAATTTCACCAACACAATTCCTCCCCTTTGTGTTCTCACTGCTCCTACTCCCAATGTTCAGGTTTGCAAGACAAGCTAGGTTAAAGGGTCTTGGGCTGACCTGGGGCTACGTGGCCCAAGCCAAGTCGGTCAATTCTGCAAACTGCAATGCAATTAACCGTGGCTTGAAATGGTTGTGCACAGACAGCCTATACTGGAAAAAGCAACACTGGGATTTGTCATTTTTTCTTCATGGGGGGGGGGGGGAATGGCACCCCCTTGCTTTGGCTTATAATTTAAACTTCCTGCAGTGCTTTGATATGGCACTACTAAGAGATGCATTGAAATATTTTTTTTCAGCATAACCAAGAAATAATCATGATCCAAACTCTCAAAGCTGCCGATGACCGTGATAGGGAAAGGGAGCATTGTTGAAGCTAAACCCAGGTACGTTCCTTGTAGAAGAAAATGTCAGGATGAGTATCAAGGGGTCATCAATCAAGCAAGCAATCCAGACAGCTGAGGACCAGGTGAGACCTCACCCAGAGCCTCAGCCTAAACAACACCCACCAGCCCAGCCAAAGCCTACGTGGCTCCATACGGACAACCTGCAATATGTGAGAAGCATTGGCTACATTTCTGGCCGCCTTCTACGTTGTATGAACTCTTCCCATTTGGTGAGTTTGTGCTTCAGGATATTGTGCCAGCCTAGAAAACTTGGTGGGCACGTTATACATGTGGTGTGAATACAGCCAATGTGGTTACTTCAGGACCGATCCAGAGTAGATTGAACCAGGGACATCTGTGTGGTGGCGTTGCAGAAAGTCCAGATGGTAGCTGTGTCTGTGTGATTGAATCCCCACCCTGTTTTTATGTACGTTGTGACCTGTAGAAAAAAGGGGAAGGGGTTTGAATGTGGGGTCATGGCTGCCATCTTGACTTTTTTTGACTCCCTGCTATGATACCTTGACTGAACTCTTCAGTAGAGCAGTCAACAAAGCTACCACTGGAAAGTTCTTGGGATTGCAATTATGGCTTCATCTAGGTTGAGGGCTGTAGGCTCTCATGTGCCCAACTTTGCTCTAGGGAAGAAGACAGGAGCTCGATTCTGAGAATATTGTGGTGGTGGATCTCCAGTAGGGTTTCCTTGATCACCACATTGTCAGAAGATGTGTTTGCTTGTCAAACACCCACAATTATCTTAGCCCTGGTTTATTCAATTAAACCAACAATGGAGGTTGCACAGCATACACAACTATAAACTAATCATGTAGAGTTTATGCAACACATAAATATGTGGTTTAATAAACCATATAGGGTTTGGGCAACGCACTAGAGCAAAAAGTGCCTTATTTGGCTTTGGGTTGAGTGAACCCAGCCAACTGTGACTTGGTCAATAATCCAGAGTTAACAAACCTGCAGGATAATGAGGGGATCAAATCTCAAAGGACCCCGTGCCTGTCCATTACTCTATGCAAATTGCATTTAAATTTTCATTTTTCAAACTTTGGGGGGGGCAATCCCTGTTGATCATGGTATGTATTTTATGCCTCTGTGATAGGTTACATGAGGTCAGCACGTAATGCAGCACTTATTTTGGGGAATTTATTTCTGATTAAACACACACATAAAGATTGTGTCATTAGGCTGGTATTGTATCTTGACCACTGTTGTGCTGCTCCGAGACCACCTGAGGGCACTCTCTGACTCTCGTATCTGCGAGCTTCTTTGATTCTTAAACTAAATGACGTTTGTGTATTTGTTTAGAGATACTTAACTGTATTTGTTTATCTAAGTTGGTTTCCTAAACTCAAAGGAGTTGACATAAAAACAAAGCACCATAAAATCTAAAATATCTTAAAGATGCAATATCTAAGAACAAATCTATTTCTACAGAGACATTGGTTAGCATTTGAAAATGCATAGCCGGTGTTATCACAAACTCGTTTCCATGATGGAAACAAAGGAGGTCCTGTTAGGAATTTTGCCTTCCCAAAGGCTTTCTGGAGTTGATGCCTCCTTGGGGTGCAGTTTAATACCCACTTCTCTGCCAGGAGAAATAGCCAAGATAAGGACCAAACAAAATATCCAAAACCAGTTTGAAGCAAACCAGCCCATTAAACCACATAGAAGCATCCATGAGTGGTATGTTGTCCACCAAGAAGTTTAGGTATCCACCCAGTGATTTGGAAAGCAGATGGTGAGATTTGACATGAGACAAGGAGGGCAAATCCATAGCAAAAGTTTGAAAATGGAAGCGCAGCAAGCCGCCCATAAATCCACAGCATCAAGACGGCAAGTGCAATCGGGCCAGTTGAACGTCTCCCTTTTTCATGTGTGCAGTGCATGCAACGCAGGTTGAAAAGGGGCTTAGATCACCCAGTCACGTCCGCCATTTTGATGCTGTGGATTCCCCATACCGATACCTCCACCGTGGTTTACCTCTTACAAAGTGATATCTACCCAGCCAACTACAATATTCAATAACCATGGTTAAAAGATGCGTGAACTATGCTAGACTGAGGGAAGACTAGCAGGGTTTACTTTCTGAAGAGGTTGTAGTGGAGCTCATAAAGTGTGCTAAGCCATGGTTAATTTAAATATAGAAGGTTTACATAAATATTAAGCCACGCATGACAGTGTATAAGGCGCAGTAGGAAGGGTCAAATCAGTGGCATCCAAGGGGTGTTGTGCAAAATTGGCAAGAGTGTCCACAAGATTGACATGTGTGATGTTCCTTCCCTCTTGTTCCCAAGACCTGTTGGAACTGTAATTACTACAGTTCTGCTGAGAACTCTGGAAAGTTCATTAACAGCACATCTAGAAGTCACCCAGGTTGGGCCAAGATGGCTTTTAGGACTTTGACCTCTTCTGCTGAGAGTCTGACTCAGTTCTGCTATTAAATACAGAACTGCAGAATGAAGGACTCATGTTGGATCAGCTGGTTGAAATAATTTCCTTTAACTCTGCAGTTAATTTGTGAAACCTGGATCTCCATGGAGGGCAGTGGAAATGCTGGAAGACTTCAAAATGGGGATGCAGAAAAGTTGGCCAGGTGGAATAATGGGATGGATCAGAAATCCTCCCAGATTTGACTTACTGCCCCCAAATTTGCAAAGATGCTCATTTCTATTCAGCAGCCAGCTCAGGTCAACCATTGTCCTGACCTTGTTTTATTTACTATTCTCCACCACTTCAGCAAATAGATTTAAACATGGATGGTTTTAATACGCACCCCCACCCCCATCTTTTGAAAGCTCCTGTGGGGGAAAATGTTTTGGCTTCACCACGGTTCACATCTGCTCATGTTCTCACACCAAAGTTGACACTGTAATGCAGGGGAACCTGCACGAAGCTGAGCAGGAGAAAAATAAAACTTAAGAGAAAGACTAAAATGGTCTAGTTCTACCAGGTTCAGGAAGAAATAATTTGGGGACTGTCACTGGAAGCCACCTCTGATGAACAACAAGAACCACAGGAACAACTTTTGATCTCTGGGACACTTTACAAGGTTCACCTATTGCAACAGTTTGAATGAACACAAAACAGGGCATAAAAATTTGGAAATCTGAATTCTTCTGACCAAAGAAAGACCCATCTAGGAGAACTGGCTGAAGATTGACTGGAATCTTGCATCATGCTCGAGTCATGTTCTTTAACATGGCTTATTGAATAATCCACCATCAGATGGCTTCACACAGCATCGTGAGTCATAATCTTGGATTTACCCACCCTGGTGGCTGTGTTCACACATCATGCTAGAGCTGTGCTGTATTTAATCACAGTTTATTGGATAAACCACAGTTAGCTAGCTTCACACACCATTAAGCCATCATCTGAGGTTTACTAACCATAATGGTTGGCTTTTACACATCATGTTAAGCCCTAATCTTATCTCATGATAGATTTGTGTGTCATGTGAACACAGCCGTGGTGAGATGTGCGGCTGGAAGTGCAATCCTGCTTTATCCCTGCAGCCTGCTTAATGTGGAAATGTCTCTGGAGTGCTTTTGTTAGCAGATTCTAGAAACTAAAATATACAGCATGAAACACCGAACTGGCTAAGCTCTGGATAAATTAGAGAGGGGAAAAAGGTTAACTTTGGGATTAGGGAGTTCACTAATGTAGAGACTATTCACGCATGCAAAACTCCCCTGCTGGAATTAATAATTAGGCACTGAGTCCTGCTGTGTGTTGGTTTTGTGCATGATTTGGGAAAAAGATCTCAGCGATTTGGACAGGTGCGTGCTTTGATTTACACAGCATGAGTGAGAGGAGGATGAATATACTCGATATGCAAAGATTTCAGGTTTTCAAAAATGTTCTTTAAGAAATGGGTTCCTTGCATGCCTCCTAGCCTACAGTCCTATGAGAAATTGGGAACACATTCCATGTTCCTTTTGTAAACTCCATAGAAATGACTATATGGGTTTTGATGTACCCGTTCTGTGTTTTACCCCCCATCATGGAACTCAAGACAAGAAAGATGGATAACTCTGGAATCTCCTACCCAGATGCTCAACTGAATAGGAAACCTGACTAGCTTCAGTGATCTTGGGGTCTTGTGTGTTCTCAGGTTTGATACAGAGGTGAGACTCAAGCTTACTAGCTCTGGATAAGGGATGACCATCCTTGGGACAAAATGCTTCTTATCTTGGCAGAAATGGCATCTCTGCTTGTTTTGACTCCTAGCAGAATCATGTCCTGAAATGCTTATTCCTCCCTCTCCTCCCCTTATCCTTGTGTTGTGGTCCTTACCTTGTCCCCAGCCTGGAGTCATAGAATCATAGAGTTGGACGGGACCTAAGAGGACTTCAAGTCCAACCTCCTGGACACAGCAGGATTCACTACACCAAACCTGAGAGATGACTGTCCAGCCACTGTTTGAAAGCCTCCAGTGAAGGGGAAGACATCACTCCCTACGGTAATCTATTCCACTGATTGACAGTTCTGACTGATAAGAAGTTCACACATGGATTGTTTACCAGTGTTTCTCAACCTTGGCAATTTTAAGATGTGTGGACTTCAACTCCCAGTATTCTGGGGAATTCTGGGAGTTGAAGTCCACACATCTTAAAATTGCCAAGGTTGAACACTGGTAAACAATCCAGTGTAATGTAATGTGTGAATAGTTATACTGGTTGAACTCATCCAATAATCAGTGTCTGGCAATGCCTACTGAATAACACCTTATCCCAATGTCTTTGCATGCTGACTTTCCATATCTTACCCTAAAAAATAGAAAAAGCCACCTTTCCAGGTTATTCATTATCCACAAACACAATATAACTAGCCGGGCGTGTATCAGTGTATGAGTTTTAGTAGGCCGCTCGATTACAGTTGACATTAAAAGAGATGCTTATCCTCATAAGATGCATGGGACATGAGAAAAAACGTAAAAGTTTGTGCAACCAAGGTTATGATGGGTTATTTCCAAGAGTACAGTGGAAGTCAGGATGTCAACTCCCTAACTTCTATGGGTTCTTCTCTGCACATCATAAAGACAAATAAACCTGCACTGGATTGTATTCTAGATAAGTGAAATGTCACCTCCAAGAGATGGAGGTCATGTCATCGTTGCCCCTCGATTTGGAATTGTGGAGGTTCAAGATCCTCATTGAAGGAGAACATCTGAGGTTCTTTGGAAGAAAAGGATGGAGCCTGGCACATTAAGGCTGGTCTTTCTGAAAAATCAGTGTCAGTTACGAGATTCTGACCAACAGATGTTTATATTCCCCAGGCTTCAGTTTCTAAGGCATTTGCAAAAACACTTCTTGAGCCAAAAGGAAATTCAATTAGCTGTCAGGGCATCGTTCATTAAGAAAGCATCCGTCTATGTCTGGGTTAAGAAGTCATGACCTTAAACTCTATGCATAAGCGGTGAAGTGTTATGCATGAGCCAGCCAAACACCACACCGTAAGATATCTTTTTTTTCAGGCCGAGAAACGTGTCGTAGCTGTGCAAACCGCTCCGATTTTCCCTGATTGGGGACGTCACGCTCTGAAAATGCTACAATTGCAGTGAAGTGGCACCACTGTGATTTGATTCAGTGCAGAGCTTGAAGATGCTTCTGGCTTTGGTAAAAGGGAAGCTCATTAGAGAGAGAAGCAGAGTGAAACCAAATAATGGGGTGGTGGTGCTTGAGCAGCACTGAAGGTGTCCTGCCTTTGATGATGAAGCAAAACTATCACATCAAATTTAGCGCCTGCTGATTGCATCTTTGCCAGGTTCCTGGAAACAATATGGAAGTGACTTTGCCATCAACTCCTTCTGGGGTGTTTTTCAGTTTTCCAGCCTAAACTCTCCTGGTGGTCTTCCATCCCCTCTCCAAGATCTGTACAGCTCTTGGAGACACAGAAATATTATATATGTCTTCAGTGTCCCGTGTGGGTCAAATGAAAAGATTTGAGCGTATTCAAATGTAACAATTGTTGTTGTTATTTTTTTTTCAAAATTTGAGCTGGCTTGAGATTTAGGCTAACACGTTCCAGCACTTTTTTGTTCAAATAAGATTTCATCATTCTGTTCCTGGCTTGTTTTAAAGTAGCGTTTGGCTTTTTAGTTTCAACCGTTCACATGAATTTTGATGGAAAAGAAGTTGGCCTTGATTTTTTCCCCCCCAAGGAAAAGGAAATTTTGGGGAAATTCTAGTAGAACAAAACTTTGCCATATTTAGAGAGATAGATGGTTTAAGAAAAATAAGAGTGAATGCCTGGGGTAATTTGTGAACAACAGGTATAAAAGGCAGAGGTGAATGACTATATAAAGTTGGCAATAAAGAAGATATGAACTGTTGATGTTGACACTGACACCGCATGGACATAATCGCTCCACATAGGGAATTTTCTTGAATTCCCCTTTGCGACTGATGTAGGAAGGACATTAAAATGGGCTCAGGATTTAAGAATTGTGATTTCAGATCGAGAAGCAAGGACAGCCAGAGTGATGGGGACTGTCAAACTATCATCTCTTAACAACAAAGGAGGCTAAAAGAAATTCTAAAGCTTACTGACAACAAAGTAGAAAATCAGAAGCCTCCCTTTTTTTTTTTTTGCAGGGAAAGTAAACTTGAGAAATTACGAAGAGAGTTTGTCATTGGAAACATTTAAACTGAAAAATCTTGGTTTGATCAGTATTTGCTTGCTAATTAACTGGTTTCAGACCAAATGGGCAATTGCAATATAGAATAAACCAGGAAGGGGCGCCTTAAATCCTTGCTCTTGTACATAGAGAGGAGGGTAAAGCATGCAATCTTCCAGCGTGGGCTGGCAACTCTAAAATATGTTGCTCTGCCAAGCAACACATTCTTCTCTAGTCCTGCGCTCGCCTAATGTGACAATAATTTCCTGAGCAGCTTCTGCGGTCACTAATTTTGTATTATTGCTATTTTGGAATTTAGGAAAAAAAATTAACCTTTTTTTTTTTTTTTTTAACTGAGGGCATGTTTAACAATCCTCTTCAAACTTGTAATAGTCAGGTCTAATGTGAAATAGTTTTCTCTGATTGCTTGGACCTCCTTTGTCTTCAGTCTACGAGGAAGGGACAAAGAGAGGTGCTTGAAGTGAAAATCATAACAATGCATGTCTAACTATTATTTCCTTTAAATGGAAGGGGGGGGGATACACAATAAAACAGTGTAAAATAATATGTGCAATTATCTTTGAAGGTCAGCAGACTCTGCAATGATTTCACAACTCGCAGACAAAGGATTTGTGCCAATCAACTCCATTCATGTTCAGATATCTAATTATTAGCTATGCACTAATAACAATAAGGGGGACGCGGTGGCGCAGCGGCTTAATGACGCTGAAAGTTGCTGGCCAGAAATGGCTGATGCTTCGGCGGTTCGAGTCCAGCCTTCGCGTTAACAGGGTGAGCTCCTGTTCCCCCCCCACCCCCAGCTCCTGTCAACCCAACAGGTCGAAAACTCACATGAGTAGATAAATGGGTACTCTCACTCCGGTGGGAGGAAAAATGCTGGCGGCGCCTTGCACAGAGAGACGGGACCAGTTGCCGGTAAGCGCGAAACCGCGCTCGCCCGAAAAGGGCGCGAAGCAACGGAAATCCCGCCTCCTGCGCTCGCCAGCTGGGCTCTGCTCTAGGAAGGAGGCTCTGGCAAACCACTTCCGAAAAACAATTGCCTTGAAAACTGCAAGGATTTGTCCAGGCAGTCACTGCAGGGTCAGTAGTGACTGAGTGCAGACAAAAAAAATAAAATAAAATAACAATAATGATTATTAAGCTTCAGTATAGCCATTTCATTTGGAAATGAAAACATGGATAATAGAAGGAGAAGCCATGGGGCAGGGAAGAGGGCCTTTACTGGAATCAATCCAATTTCAGTCACTCATTTTCTTCAAACCATTCGCTCCCCTCCGCCCCATAAAAGAACCTTCTGTTTTTCTGCTTTATTCTCAGGATGCTTTACAATTTCTTCAGAATTTCTCTTGGTGGAATTTCTTAGCTGACATTATCGTTGGAGGGGATGGAGGGAAAAACTGCTGCTTCTGTTTTCTGTGAGCCTTCTTCCCAAGGGTATCCACAGGGGGCAAGGCCAAAAAGTCAAGATGGTGTCTTACCCTTTTGTTACATGAGTCATCTTGACTTTTTTGACCCACTTCTCTGCCAAAGCCCTTCTTTCCATCCCACTGAAGAGACCCTGGAGGAATTCCTTCATAATGTCTTGTCCTGGGACTGAATGAAACCCCTAAGAAGAGTTCCCCCCAGATGTTCTGACTTGTGATTTCATGGAATCCAGAGAAACCAGTGAGGCGAGTGAGATTTGCACCCTGAAAGGCAGGATACTCACAGAGTGTACCTTTAGAAGACCTGAAAGACCAGGTTAGGGACAGATTGTCATGGAGAAAATCTGTCTATGTGATTGCTAAGAGTTGACAACAACTTGATGGCACATAATCAATTTAAAGTAGAGCACTTGGAGACAACTTTGATGTGAGTTAGACTTGGCTGAACCATTTTCCTCCTACCAGCAAATTTCAAACTTCTTTTGGAAAACACAGTGGCAAAGGCATACGAGCTTTTGACCTTGCTACAAGTGTTGATGCTCAGCAATTGAGACTAATTGCAGGGCAGGGGGCATTACAGGGTTAATTGGTCCCCAGAGATCAATTTATGTAGCATTGCAAAATTGTTATGCCATGTCCAGGTTGCTTTCAGTGGGCACAGGGGATCCCACAGAACAATGAAACAGATTCTACATCAAGTCCCACAATCAATAATGTTTCCAGTAATGGGGAGGATTGAGTGAGTATCAGATAATGTGTCCTGCAATTTCTCAAAACAATGTTCTTCCCCTGAGGCTTTTGTTTTTCTACTTTATTCTCAGGATGCTTGAGAATTTCTATCTAATTTTTCACAGTGGAAGTTTCTGAGCTGACTTTTTTCTTGGAGGTGCTGGTGGGCACAAATGCTGCTTTTGAATTTTACATGTTGCCATCACGAAGAAGTTGCGGACTGAAGCAAACTGGATGGTACAATGAAAGTAGGACGTTTTCCCGAACCCTTTGTTCCTCTCCTTACTAAATAAACATAGAAACACCCTATTCCACCCCAAGAGAAAGGTACTGACATTTTCTTGTCCTGGGAAATAGATTTTGAAAAGCACTTTCCCCCCTCTTGGACTGAATGAGAATGCATGAAAAAGACACAGAAGAATTTCTCTGCGCAGCGTGAGTACCAGCTAGCTGATCCAGACTGCCAGGGTTTCTGAATTACCTGCTTGAGCTTTCAGATGAGTAAGTAGAAAAGCTCAGAAAAAGAAAGACGGTGTCATATATAGTCAGGCGAACAGCTTGCCTTGTAAGTCTAGAAGTGAAATGGTTTCAGAGGGGTGTCCATTGAGAAACACAGGAGATGCTTGCAGAATTCACACGGGGTGTCCGCAAGGTACTATCAACCCCCCTAAGTAGACTAGACCAGAAAATCAACTCCACAGAAAGACTAGAACTATACTTTATTGAGATTGGCTATAAAAATCGAATCTTGCAAGTCTGAGCGTGCTGGACCTCTTCCTCCTCCTTATGCACTGGTGAATTAGGGTGGTGTTTATCGGAGGTGTTTCCAAATATTATCTTGCTTCGCAGGACTTAAAAAATGTTTCGGCCCCCTTTGCCTTGATAACTTGCATATAGGTAGTCCTCGCTTAACAACTGTTTGTTTAATGATGGTCCGAAGTTACAACGGCCTTGGAAAAAGTGCTTTACGATCTGTACTCACGCTTACGACCATCGCAAACCATCATTAAAATGGTTGTAAAATGGGTCTGGTCATGTGACTCGCTTAATGACCGCCCCGTTTAACAGCCATTTTTCCAGTCCCTATTGTGGTTGTTAAGTGAGGACTATCTGTATTGCCATCAAAGTCATCTCCCTTACTCTCTCTGACTCTCACATGAACTTGTCTTTGTGAAACAACAACACGTATTAAGATGCACACGGAAACCCATGTTTTAAAAGTACTTCCAAAATACTGTATGCATTTCAGTAGAGATTTCCCTCATTTTTCATAAAGTCCCACTGAAATCAGTAGGGCTTATTTTTTAGGAGAAATGTGTAAGTTGCACTACAAGAGATTTTTTTAAAGGGATAGAAGGCCTAATGGAAAGTATTAAAAATGATAGCCATGTGGCCCAGCACTGTTTCCTTTTGATCAGATTAATATAGGGTAATCTCTTCCTAAGCAATTGCTGAGTTTATTGGCAACCTGAGAAGCAACTCCTAAAAACCTCTTTCTGTTGTGATTTGAGAGTTTTTGGGGGGTTGTTGTTTTAAAAATGGTTTTCAAGGAAGTTTGTGAGCAAGGATTTCTAAAGGTCTATGCTTTTTTTATCCTAGATTGTCAGACAATAATAATTTAAACCCTATAAAAAGACTTAAAAAAAAGTAAAATTAGTGATTATTTCCTGGGCTTTCTTCCAAGAAAAAAAATTGTCTTTATTTCCTGGAGCCAAGTTGGGATTATTCTTGATAGGCCTTGATAATTATTTTTTAAACACTTCAATGGTCGTAATTAGTTTAGAACTGGCGTTCTTTGATTTCATTCTTTGATTTGGCCTCCGGCCCATTCTGGCTTGGGTTTTCTTTTCTAATTTTCTTCCTGGGAATCTTACAACCTGACTCAAAAGGGTTCCTTCAGAACTGAACCCAGATTTGGAAAGACAAGGGTACACAGGGTTTCAGCAAAAGTCACAGCTTTCTGACAGGGGTCTGACTTCACAGAAGCACTAAGCAGATTGGGTTGGGAGCTGAAGAACCTCAACAGCCATTGTTGAGTTCTACTTAGCTTATCAAGCAGCATACAGAATGCTGGCTTTGTGGAAGACCCATAACTCACTAACTGAATTACGTAGAGTCTCTGATTTAATTCCTGGCCTCTCAGGTAGGGTTAAAAGTAACCCCTCCACTGATTTACTGGCTTCTTTATAAATCATCTCCCACATTGTGGTTGTGTTTGTACATGATAGATTAGGCTAAAAATGCTGTAGGGTAGTTTGTGGCTCAGAGTATTGCAAGGAACCTAACCATTGACCTAGCATGCCATGTGAACCAGTCCATCATATTAAGCTATTATGACACTTCTTTGGGTACAGGATGCTATATGAACACAGCAGTCATGTTTTGTACACCTGGACTTAGCGCCGAGTGTGTTGTCCATCTGTAGCAGAGCTTCCAATTTCCAGCCAGAGATCAATTGCAAGGCTTTCATATGGTTTGTCATGCCTAAAGTGATGCATCAAATGTTGCACATACCCATTTCAGACACAGAAACCAACAAGAGTGAGAGTTGAATCTTACATCACTTGGTGCTGCCAAGGGATATCACCATATTAAGGGCACAAGCTTGCATGGACAGTGCAGAGAATCCACATTTTTCTCCTGCAATACTCCACTGTCACTCCCTATCCTCTGCCATTGCCTCAGCTGTCTCATGCTATCTTATGCTGGTCTATTGGCAGATCTCACTCTTGCCTGCTCACATCATGCCTGTTGAGCTCAACGGATAAGCAGGATCTTCTAGGAATCTTGAGACCCTGCAGTTGGCCACCAAAAGAAAACCAGGTCATTATGAATATTTTACTGGGTTCCAGTTGCAACTCAGCAGTTAGACAGCAAGTTGCCAGAGGCATCAAGATGTTTTTGGGTTCGATGGATGCATCGGCCTGACACCAACCATCTTTGGGAATATTTAACGGCTCTTCTCAAAAATGTGAGGGAAATTTGGGGATTTGTGAGCTGCTGACCTTTCTGGAGTTTGGCAGTTTGTTTCTCAGACAACCAACAGATTGTATTTACCTTCTGGATTAGCTCTTGATCTGTGCTTGCACAACCAGCACACAGTATTTCTGAGATTTGTGGTCTTAAATTTGAGAAAGGAAGGTAGGTACTTTGTTCGTGAGCAAGTTAAAAACCATGTCACCTTTTCCATCAGATAGTTAAGTATAAGGAGTAAGGAAGATGACCTTGATGGAAATATGCAAGAACTGTTGCCTGGGCAAAAGGGGCTGAAACATTTTTTAGTCTAGAGCAAAGAGATCACGTTTGGAAGAGGCTCAGCAGATGCCTCCCTAATTCACAGGAATATAAGAAGGAGGAGGAGGTTCAGCACAATCAAACTTATATAGCTAATCTCAATAAAAGTAGTTTTAGCCTTCTGTAGAGCTGATTTTCTGGTCTGGTCTACCTAGTGGGGCTGACAGTAAGTAAATGGATGCACTTTTTTAAAACTCCATTTATTTTTTTCCCCAGAATTAATTTCCTCTGTCCAATCCACCCAATCTCATTATATCAGATCCTACAATCACACATTTTAATGTTAAATGACCCAAACTCAGGAGGGCATGTAAAAAGGCTTAGAATACCATGTTACACATACAGGTTGCACACTTATAAACTCTGCGTTTTATTTTGCTTTAACCATCTTTTAGATTTTTGCAAACTTGAATAAATACTTACAATATAGAGAATCAGCTGGAAAAACCCAGCTGGATCAGAATCAAGATCTGCCTAGTCTCACATTGTGTTTGCTGTGGGATCAACCAGATGCTTCTTGAAACCTATAAGCAAGATATGAGACAATAATTCATACGTCTCTTGCCATATATCCTTAAGTACAAATATTGGAAGATTTAATTTTTAATTTAATTTAAACAGTTTATATTGAAAGTTTTCCAGCTTCTGGTATTAACCTGGACTGGAAGCAGTTAATCTATGAAAGAATGCTTTCATAGCCCTGATTGGTAACATTTATTAGGAAGAAGGTGGTGAATAGTGGTGAAGGTGTTGGGCCCAGGTTCTAGTTTCCCCTCAACCACAGAAGAAGCTTCTTGGATCACTGCTGTCTTTCAGCCCAACCTATGTCATGGAGTTGCTTTTGTGGAAAAAAATAGGAGCACTGGATATGTGACCTTGAATGAAAGGTGAGATATAAATTAATTTATATATAAAATTATAGGGAAATAAATCTTTAGTACAGAACACCTCTTTGGACCTGCAAGTTCTACTTCACTGTCAACGTGTGTGGCATCTAACTTCACAATGGAATCATGCCAAGTTTTAAAATACTGATTAAGAAATCCCTTTATTATGTTCCTCAGACATTTACATGATAAGTCAGCTATGTAGATAGGATAATTTAAATTTAATCCTGACGTTACCTCTACAGCATCCAGAAGAAAAGAGAAGCCTTTCACTGAAGAAAGCCCAAAGATTTGAGACCAAGGGCTGAATTGTGCCTCACTCTTGATCATAACGTACTTTGGTTTTGGTGTAATATAAAGAGGAGGAAAAAAATCAGCCGCAAACCACAAAGGTATGCAAACCTTGTCCCTCAGCCCAAAGCTGCACTTTGTGTTGGTGCTGAGAACAAAACACAACTTTCATGTTGCATTTTGCAAAGGGACAAAAGTGGAAAGGCCTGCACGGCAGAACAGCACTCAGTCACCCTGCCTGAATTTTAATAGCCAAGTCAGAGGCGTGCTCACAAGGGCCTGAACTGATATGAAGAGCTGGTTAATATTGCATTTCTCTGAAAGAGGCGTTCTGACCATAGGAGGTCCGTCAAGGACAGGATATTAAGATGTGAGAAGGAGGGGAAGCAGGGAGTTGAAGGAAATCATCAAGTACGGAAGCCATTGTCGAGAAAGCAGGATTGCTATGAGGAACAGAAGGTTTGCCTTCTGTAACAAAGCAATTCTTTTTCCATTCTGGTGACTGCTTTTGACCTCGCCTCTTCTTGTCCAATCTTGTTAATCACTGGGCCTCTTATTCCTTAATGCATAACTATCTAATCCAATACTGGAGGAACCGTTCTGAGCGTCCCCTCTCACTGACCCAAGGAATCCTTTTTTAAAAAATTCAGGCAACTAATGAATTAATAAACCATCTTGGTAACTGCAGAGACAATGATCTAAATGCCAGGAATATGTAGGGTAGAAGCACTTCAACCTGAGGAGTGGTGTGAATGATCAGAGGGTAGATTTTAAGTGATCCTTCGATACCACACTCAGTGTTCTGAGGTGAACTTCTCCCACTATCTAACATGGGCTAAACCTGGTTCCCCCCAAATTGTCTTCCTCAAAAAAAAAAAAAAAAAAAGTTTATTTTCTCCTATTTCATTCTCTGAGTATTATGGAATGTTTTAGAATTTGTCGTCATGAAGTTTCTGAGCTTAATTTTTTGGTTGGAGGTGCCAGCAGCTGCTCTTGCTGCTATTGGTTGCTCTGCCATCACTTTCCACAGTCTGAAAAAGTGTCCTGGGAGATGGTCCTTCCTGATGACTTCCTTTAGGACTTAGTAGACATATGGGAAGCCATGGAGGCTGTAGACCACTGTAAAGAAAGACATCCTGTGATACATCCTTCCATCTTTCTGAAGCCTCCTTGGCTGCCCACGATCTGAGAAAGCTCCAAGTCACCTCCTGATGACTGCCTTTGGGATTGAATCAAAGTGTGGAAAGCCAGGGTGGCTGGAGACTGTTAGATTGAAATGGGGAAAGTCAGGAAGGCTGCAGACCACTGGAGAGATGACTTCATGGTGAAAGAAACATGTAAAAAAATGACAACGTCCTCTCAATATTTTGATTTCTTTTCCAGTGAGAACTGAGATAGAATATTTCAGATATGCACCTCTGACATGATCTGAAGCTTCCTTCCCATACTACATTTACATGCCTAGGGAAAAGATCACAAAGGGAAATTATTACTCCCACAACTATTTTCAGAAATGTATATGCGCACACGTGAATAAAGTGTATTAGACCGTGCTTTTTCTTCTGATCAACATAGCTTGTAATATTTGCACAATTATAACTGAGTTGCTATAAAGATGGATCTCTTTCTCTACTTTCATGCGTCCAAAATGGCAATAATTCATTTCCTGAATATATACTAGAATAAAGATAGGTAGTTTAGAGATCTTTGGACTGCAACTCCTATGATCCATGATCACTGGCCATCTTGAGTGAATCTTGTGGAAGTGATAGTCCAAAATATCTAGAGGCTTAAGGTTGCTTGCTCTTGGTTTAGAATAATATTTGCTAACCTGATGGCCACCATATTGGAATTAGGAAATATGAGATTTGACCTGCAATATATCTGGAGGCATCCGTTTGACTAAAGCTGCTCTGGAACATCTACCCAATCCAGAATTAGATTTCAGGGTCCCATCTTCTTCCTCTTTCTTCCTCTTTTGGTGTTGGATTACATCTTAAAGTAACTATATTATTTAACAAAATATTGCTATCATGGACAATAGTCTACTTTGTCATACGCATGGGTTACAATGGGAGCACAGTCATGAAATCTTGGAGTACAACAGATCTGTTTGTCTTTATCATGCCACAAGAGCCTTGCTGCAGTGGATTAACACAGCAATTTCACTAGAAATGCTACAGAGCCACAGTAAGAGTTTGACAGACCTTTTTAATACCTGCCCATCCTCTCTTTGCCTTCTTTTTTGTCAATTAATCTTCTTTTTTTTTAAAGCAATAAATAATTCCCAACCTGCTTTGACAAATGCAATCCCCCAGTTTTAAAAGTTCAGCCTCAAATTGATATCAACATTCCTTTAATCATTGCCTGTCCTTGGGTAATGGCAGGAACAAGGCAACAAATTGTGCCCACCTGTCCTTTAATCAGCACCGGCCCTCCCCAACAAAGATTTGTGACAAAACTCTGCTGGCTGGCAAAAGCAGGCAGCATTCACCACGCACAGATTTATGGCTTGCTGTCTTGACAAAGGAGGAGGCATTTCCTTGAATGCAGCAACTTCCCCAGTGAACTAAAGGCTACCAGGTTCTTGACTCAAAGGCACCATCTTCCATGCAACTGTCAGGCTGTCAAACTTTTCACCCAATGCTACAGATGAGCACTGATGCATGTCAAAAGAACTGATACAGGATGTGACCTGTTTCTCCAAAGAAAGTGAAGCACTGACCAGATCTCTTGGGTCTTTTGGTCTCAACTTAAGTCTGAATTTCTGTGAAACGTTTTTGTTGTGGTTGACATTTCATATTTCTTTCTCTTCATACATAGGGCTTGCGCCTCAGCTATTTCCTACCTTTGCTTTTTTGCACTCTCTAGATGCTTCACTTACAACATTAGCTTTTCTTTCGCTATCCACTTAAATCAGATGTTCCATTGCAAAGAGATGTTATGTCAATTCTCCACATCTTTTTTTCCCCTCCTAGTTCTGGAAATCTATCTTTCCTAACCTGATGCTCTCCAGATATTTGGATCTCCAAATTCCAGAATTCTAAGACAACATGAAGGTAACATTTTTCTCTCCTGGACAGCAGCTAATTATAGCTTTATCCTCAAGAATTTGTTTAATCCTGAAGCTTCCAGGGAAGGTATGGTGAACTGAAGATGGCTCTATGAAAGCGGAGCTGATGACCGCAGCAAAGACCAAGGAACCTCTGAGTAGACAGGTTCCTTGGAACCTCTCTGGACAAGAAGAGGACAAGAGATTGCCCACAGGCACTCCGGATGGCTACGCCTCATGAGGAGACTCCAGGACAGTGGTTTTCTGTGGGTTTGAGTGCTGGGGGACAAAGGGATCGGCCATCTTGCTCGCAACTGTGGCAGAGCCTTTTAAAGGATGCTAAACTTCACTTTTTAATCCCTTTCAGAAATTGCCTATTAACTATCTTAAAGCTATTAGAGACCTTTGGAAGGACAGATTTGAAAAACATCGGGTGAGTGTATCTTCAACTCTGAACAAAAGAAAAATTAATCATAAGCTTCAGAACTTAAAGAATTTGAAATAACAGCAAAAACCTAAATAAGATTTTGATCTAAGAAAGTTATAAATGGATTAAGGGTCCAGATAAATTTGGAATATTGGCTTTTACTATAAGATTTTGGAATTAATTATAAAGAATAAACAGCTGCTCTTGGGAAATAGATTTGTTTTGGTTATTGCAAGACATAATAAAGATAAGTAATTTTATGATTTTAGAAACTGGACACTAGAGGGAACTAAAGTCCCTAAGCAGAGGGGGGAAAAAAATACAAGCCTGCTTTTATTTACTGAGACTTACAAAATGATGTAAAATGCTACAACATTGAAAATATTAAAGGAAACTTTTGAAGAATGGAGCCAGAAATTAGTAGCCACAATGTCATCAATGTCAGTAAAGATGTCTGCCTCTATAGATAGACTATGTCCAAAAGGTATTATTGAAGAAATGATAGATGTGGAACCAATTTTGTCTGACAAGATACAGGTGGTACCAAAAGTGGATTTACAAATGAAAGACCAAGAGAACAACTTGGGAAAGGATACTGTACTGGATACACAAAAGAAACTGGCTGATGTTTTAAAAATCAAAAGGGAAATACAAATGACAAACCAAGAGAGTGACCTGGATGATTTTTTCATACTGGATTTACAAAAGAGTCTTATTAAAGCCTTGAAGAAATTTGTGCAATGGGACAACAAAGAATTGGAGAGAAATCAAATCCTATGACAACGTTTGAATGAACTAAAGATTAAGACTGTTAGAACTAAAAGGAAGGAATATAAAGTTGGTTTATTTGATCATGGTTAAAAAAAAGATATGTAGTTACACAGCTGGCAACCCTTTATGGACTTTTTGCTGATGTCTGGCCTGAAAAGTTGATGCTTTATGGATTTGTCTATAGATAAGTGATGGGATATAGGATGAAGAGATACTTGCTTGTAATCTTATAAGGGTGGAGAGCCACTACATTTGTTTATTCTTGTTGTGATGAAGATTGGAAGTCACTTCTTTATAGATTTTTTTTTCTCTTTCTTTATTATATTCTCACTTTTCTCTTTCTTCTTGCACTTTTGATTCTCTCTTCCTCTTCTCTTCTCTTTCCTTAAGTTTACTTTATATTAGTTTTCTACTTCTATATCTTGGGATGATCAAGAATAGGATTTAGTCTTCTCTGTGATATCCCTTCATGTATATGAAGGATGCTAGACATACTGTACTTCATTCATTCAATCATCACCTGAGGAAGTGAATTCCATAATTCAGCTGTGTGTTGTGTGAAGCCCCTTTTTAAATCTGAAATTCCCACAATTCATCACCATTGGATTGTTGGTTCCTCTGGAAAATGCAAGCAAGGCCCCCTGTCAGCTCTACCCTTTTTCTGTAGTTTCAATCCCGCCCCCACATCACCTTCACTCTCAATATCTTGTTCCGAGATGAACAAAGAACTAAATTAAAACTGTCATTTTAGCTCATGAATAATAGATGCTCCTCTGTTTAATTATTTATAATTTTGAATTTTTCTTAACCCCCCCCAACCCTCAGACAACAACCCAAAATAACCACACACATTTTTAATGTAGCTTTCGGTAATTTGATTCTACCCGAATGATAAGATTCTCAGATATGCTCAGTTTTCAAATATGACAAAATAAACTAAAAATGAAAGGAAGGGGGGAAAAAATCATTTGAATGCATTCCTTATCTTACATGCCAGGGGCTCCCTTTCCTATGCAAGTTGACAAAAAAAATATTTAAGTGAAATCTAATCACAACAAAATGATGTTCATACATTCCTATTAATAATTTATCTCCCTGTGATCGCAGCACAGCTAATGTGGACGTTAGAGAATCTCTCTCTATCTTGGGGGGGGGGGGGGAATCAATGCAGTATCTTATCTGCTTTTTTAGTCAGATCCATTTTTTTCATCTCACAGGCAGTGCACAACAAGTCTGAAATATTAATGTTGGGAGAAATTGACAGAAACAGTGCCAATATTTTTCCTCTTAAATAAAACTTCTTTTTGCTCATCGGCTGCTGATAAAATTCCGTCACCAGCCTTAATGACTTACTCTCCTTCTAGAAACTCTCGATCCATCTGATGAAAATTGGAATTAGTTGCATAAAAGATTTATTGACGGCAGTCGACAAAAGAAGGCAGATACCTGTGGGGTGTTGTTAATCCAATATTGAATGGGAAAATGCTCTTGCCCATAAATCAAAAAAGTTGCCTCGCTTAAAGTTATCACTAAAGGGATGTACTGAGGCTCAGAGACAAGCCCTTGTTAGGTTGAGATACAGGGGGGAGAGATTTGATCCAACAAAGCAAAGCAATGCAAAAACAAGGAAAAAAAATATATCACTGAAGTATAAAATTGGCTCATTATTCCACCAGGCGGCTAGTCCAGATGCAGATAATAAATAAGAGAGAGCAGAAAGAAAGACAGCTTGCTTCTGCGTACCTACTCATGGTAAGATTCATTGGTCCTAGATGGACCATAAGAAGCTGTAGATCTTAGTATCGTACCATTCTTGCACCCTCCATTGTGAGGATGGAGATATTGCAAACTTGAGGAGACGTCCATGATGCAATTCAGTGCTCCCTCTCTTGAAGATGCCGTTCCTAAGCTATTTCCAACAACTCTGAATCTATGGTTAGCTTCACACAGGAACCAACCTTTGTTTGGATGATGGTTTACTAAATATATGCTAAGCAATTGGTTTAGAAACCACAGGTGGCTGGATTCAACGAAATGCACTAAGCTAAAGCAAAGGAAATCACATGGACACCAAGCAAAATGAGTGAGCCCAACTTAGAAGCTTTTCATTGTCATGTCCATGTTGGGAATTCCTGGGCCTTTCCATCATGCAGGTGAACAGAATTTTAATTTCTATGGGCTTTTATGTCCATCAAGCTACACTGCATTTATCTAAGCTCCTGATTCAAGAGTAAAATGGAAATAAAAAATAAAAAAGTAACCCTACTACACAGTGAATCTGTAGTCCCCATTCCTGATTTATATATACATAGATCAAATTATAAATTGTACTGCATCAGTCCAGATTATAAACTGGGGAATACCATCTTAAGAAATGTGTTTTCTCTCTTTCCTTTTCTCTCTCTCTCACACACAGCACATAACCCATCCACATTCACCTAAACTAGTCCTTCCTGTATCAACTCCCACTTCCTCTCTGTCTCATTTTTTCAGGGAGCTTTCTATTAAAAGAGGCCATCGGAAATGTGACTGTCTACCTACGTTCTGAAATGGTACAGCCCATTCTTCTTCCTCCAGCTCCTGAAGCAGACTTCAGCTGGACAGCCTATCAAATAAAGGATGCCTACAGATCAAGGACTGTCCTTTGTAGAGTAGAGGGAAAAAATAATGTTTGTCTTGCAATTGAAGCAATGCTTGGGAAGCCAGGGAGGCGATAAGCTGTTCTATAGATGATTGTCCAATAAGAAGCAAAGATGTTCTGACAGATCCTTTAGCTACCTGGTTGCTAAATAAGTTTATGGATAACTTCCAGAAGTGGACACATGTCTTCACCTTGGAAGATATGTGGGAAGCCAGGTTCTCTTCCATCACATGAAATGAAATCTGGTAAAAAAGAAACCCAGGAGGACTTTTTTTTCCTGCAAGTTGCTAGTTTTCCAGGATATACCATTCCATTTCATGTTGATATGCTGAGCACAGTGGCCCAAGGGAGTTGCAAACAAGAATGTATCGGAAGAAGTTCTACCAAGCAAATGTTACAGCTCATTCACCCACCGATCTCAAATTTCAGGGCTCTGGGAGTAACGTGGTAAATAAGAGAGTGGTCTCTAAACCACTAAGAAGCATAGTACCCTTCGAACGAAGTTGCTCACCCTGGTGGAGGTACAGAATGCAGCTTTCTGCCCTCTGCAAAATGTCCTCGGAAATATTTTCCATCATCCTGACATTTCATTTAAAATGAAATATAGAAGATATTCATGTCCATGACAGGTATTATTTGTTTGACTTTAAAATATACAGTGAACGTGCATTAATGTGCGGTGACTGAAGTGCTTCAAAGGGGTGTGTGTGTGCATATTCATAGAGTGCCACAGCCTTAGTCCACATGAGAGAGAATAGCAACATCAGAGAAAGGGCAACCTTTTGGAGGGGCTCAGATCGATCCGCATTTGCATGCATGACGGGAGTAATTTAATTGGGAACTGTTCAAACGAACTTCATTTGAAGACTGACTCCTCCCCACCCAGTCAAGTCAAAGTATAAATCTGGTTTCCCCTCTCTTTTCCCCCAACATTTTGTAGGTACTAAAGATTTTTAATAACACAGAGTTCTTATTTGTATATGCATGGTGCAAGAAACTTAGGCAAAAGACAGATTTATTTATTCTGCTTCCAGAAGATTTAAGGCGGCTTAAGGATTTTATTTTTTCAGCCAATAGCCTAGTGAGACAGTCAACTTTAGCACAGAAAAAACAGGATTTGTAGTTCTGCAGTGTTACTGCACCAACTGCAGCAGTTATGGGCATAGTATTCATAGTACAAATCTGGGTTTTATAAACTCTTGTCCAGTGTTAATTGCAGAAGGATTGTTCACATAACATGCATTCACTGAATCAGGGATAGAACTAGTGAGGAGATTTGCATGGTCAGTGTTCAGCCTGGTGGCTTGTTCTGTGTGGTGTAAAAGCAGGGCATTTGGAGTGCAAGTTCTTATAAGAGGAATCATGAAAAGAAATGCCCAGTGAATGGAAGCGTTTCCTCTCCAGCATGGCCATGTGGTGGAAACACATGTGTTTTGGGTGCAGGGATTCCAGATTCAATCCAGGGTAATAAGTCTGGGATCTTTATCCAAAATTCTGCAGAGTTCTTCTTCCAGTCACTCAATGCAAGCAACTGGTTCACTGGTGTGGTTTGATTGTTGATTGTTGATGGGTATTATTTTGCCCTCCCAAGTCAGCAGAGGGAGATGGCAACAGCTTGCCAAAGGAACCAAGGATTTTTAGTCTGTTTTTTCCTTTGGGGTAGGTGGGTGTGGGATTTTTAGGGCTTTAAGCAAAAATATTTCATAGGTATGTTAAGCCTACCAGAGGAAGGGAAAGGCTACTTTGGCATATCATTGTAGAAGGACAGTATGAGATCATGAGGATCCCCTTGGAGAATTGCATGTTTTAATAGTATATTTATTAATGAAATTCTCCACACATGCAGAGAACTAGCATGTGGAAAAGAGAGCTGGGTTGCCGAGGAAGCTGATTTTCCTTCTGCAGATCACTAGAAGCTTAAACTCAAGCATTTTATCTGAAACCAATTTCTGGAATATTGGCTGAAAAAATGACAGCACACACACACTGGCCAGCTTCACATTAGAGTAAGGTATTGTGAAAGCATTGATTGATGCCTCCTGTTTGAAGAGAAGATAAAACCCCTTTGCAGCTGAATTGGCAACCCCTGTCCTCTGAACTTTCTATAATGTGAAGAAGTTCACTTTTCAGATTACCTGATTAACTCAAGATTGTCTAATACGTGACATTTTCATAATACTTTTTTAAAAAAATGACATCAGTTCCTATAAAATAATTTATTGAAGAACTATCATTGGCGGCTTAAAACAGTCCAGGATTTTTTTTTTATCAGCCTAGGCAGGCTTAAATCATCTTCCTCGAAGTTGCTCATGTCATATTCATCTTAAAGACCAGTGATTGTTAACTTGGAAGACTGTCATGAGCTAAGAGGCCTTCATAATGTTCCTGAACGAAATGGTCAATGCAGATTTTACACTGACATGATGCCAGAGAAAACATATCCCTCATTATAACCTTCACTTTTAACTTTTCATGAGGTTTTTCATGAGACTCCCACATCACTATTAAACCATTGTAACATCCACAAGCGGACCAAGCTTTTCATTAGGAGCTGCCAAAATATGCCACAGGATTTTGAGTTCTTTAGAAATCTTGATCAGATTGCATTTTTAGCAAAGAAAGAGATTCAGGAGGGTGCAAAAAACCCACCAACCTGTTTTAGTATTGCAGCTATACATTTGGCATCTGTCCGTCTTAATAAAAGTGGCATTCGCACAACACAGACAATTACAGCTTGCTTGGCCATGTTTTGTGTGACTAAACTGTCAAGTCCATAAAGTCCAAACCCCAATTTAGAAGAATTCTCGTGAAACCAGGCCTGGTTCAGATAAATGCTCCTTTATTGGTTGGTACGTGCAGCTTGAAGCAAAGCATTGCTAAAACGAAAGCCTGTGTAAATTTCCCTCTACTTATTCCCCCCCTTGCTATATTGGGGCCAAATTTCTTTCTCACAGGATGGTGGCCTTGTACATTCCTCCCCTTGATAACACAGTCCTTCCTGGCCTTCAGGCTACCACCAGTTTTGTCTGCATTCAAGTCTTGCTATAAATTCCCATATCAATGTAAGCGCCTCTCCATCTCAAAGCAATACCCCAAGCACAGCTATTAACTACCATTCCCCCTCCTTGTCACAAATGGCAGAATCAAATCAAGCAAACACCCATTGACTGCTATAGCTTTTAAAATTGACATTCGATTGATGCAGGTTCTGACAACCCTGCCCTTCCAATAAACGATGCTTCATGCTTCGATCTGGAAGTTTTAAAAAGTTCAAAAGGACGAGAAGCCAAGGGAGCTTGAAGCAGTCCCAACAAATTGGAACAATGTAAAATAACAGGAGGAGTAATTTACAAAGAGGAATGCGGAACCCATCGATGCTGCTCTGCTCCTAGTTGAATGTCAGGACTGATATGTAACGCTAAAAGCTATTGTCCGAAAGAGAGAGAAAAAATAAAATTTAAAAACTTGGGAGCTCACGAAAACTGTGTTGCTACTGACTCCTTGCTTAATGTGGAAGTCCCCCTTCTTCATGCTTTATCAATCATGCAACACACTAATCCATAAAGACATAAAGAAGCCAACCACATTATGGCCAGGTTTGTTATATGAAACCAGTTACGAAATGCGGGAGGAAGAATTTCATTGATTCTTCTCCTTTGGGATCTTTCTGGTCTATACTGTAACTAGGGCATCATATTTGCTTGCCACTCCAGATACTTTCCTCTTTCCTTCTTCTAAAAATATCTAAAGGCTTCTTCAAGTCAAGCTCAACTCTGGTGGACTTCATTAACCTGTTAATGGAATTTACCTGGAAGCATCACAGAAGTGGCTTGGTGTTGGCTTCTTCGGGGACATTTTTTTAAACTTCCCCAACTAGCTAACAGTCCTTGAATGCCTTGGTGGTCTTGTTATAAAGCATGCCAATTAAAGATATACAAGCTCTCCATGTTTAGCAGGAAAAAATGTCCTCAGCCCAATTTCATATTTATATTTATGCACATATACCCTTCTGTAAATATTTCTAGGAGTAATGATTTTTCAAAGACTTCCATCTGATTCTTGGGAGTTGTGTGAAAAAAAAAGAATCCATCGATTTGGACAGAAGCAGATTCAGGATCTTGGACAATGTTGCTCTTAGATCTAGGACTATGATTTAAATTTAACGCTTCTTTCAGAGTTGACTACTAGTGACTTCAGGGACACATCCATGCAGTGTTATTGGCAACACTATGGAAGTGATTTGCTATTGCCTTTTTCTGGAATTTTTTTTTTTCAGTTTCCTAGTCTAGTCTTACGGCTCTGCTAGTTCTTGATAGCCTCTCATCAACCAAGTTGCTTAGATTTTTGAGATCAGCTAAGTAAGCTATCTAGCTTGGCTTCAAATACCACTTTGATTGCTGGTTCTTCAGCTGCAGCAGCTCTGGGCATAGTGGTGAACTACAGAACTGCATGTGGTAGCTTTTCAAAAGAATATTCTCAAAATCTGGACTGACACTCATGAGGAAGGCCACTGATTCTCCTGGAGGAGGAGTATAAACCAACTTCCTGTTCAGTTAAGTCTTACTAGAATAGTAGGGCCTATATGGGTCAAAGTGGTATATTTCTATATCTCTGATTATTCCTACATTCTGGATTGAGCTTGACTGACTTGACTGACTTATTTCTCAGCCTTGATATCTAGTCTTTCAATCCTGATTATTGGCTATTCCAATGATTCCTGGCTCATATATCACTTCTAGCCCACAACCCAGCTCTCCCTGTAGATACCAGATGTCACTTTTTTCCCACCCTTAGAACTGAATATTATATATCTATTGTGTTTATATCCTTTACTTGCAAATCTTCAAACTAACTGCTTGACCATCCATCATACCAATGATTTCTGTTGTTTGAAATGCCAAAGCTGGTTATTTTGGGAGCAAGCTTTAAAACATCTCTGGGGGAAAAATGTGGTGTACCATTTAGGTAATAGCCAATAGTGGTAGAATCAGGGAAATATAGTGATAAAAATTTATTGGACAGAATATAACCTCATTTCAGGAATTACACACATCTAAAAACTATCTGGAAACCTAAATATCATACATAACTGTAGGGAGAAAGAAGTAAAAACGTGGAGCATTCAGCCTGGGAAATGACATCTGCCATTTGATTCAGAAGACAAATTTTGGCTTCCAACTGTTAAGGCTATTCGATTTCTTTTCTTCTAGGCAGGGGGCAAGATGGAGAATGTAATTTTCCATTTGTATTGGAGTCCCTAGGTTTCCTGCTTATGATGGACAGTCAGCTTTTACCAGTTAAGTACATAAAGAACTCAGGGTGGCAAAGATGATGTGCATTTTCCAAGAATGCTAGAAAAATTCCAGACCCTTCAGTCAATGTCCTGTGGTTCCAACCTGAACGCAGAAAGAGCCTCATAACTAACTTTATGCTTGGATTACCCCTTTTTAAAATCTCCTTTGCATTTTCTTGAAAGCTTCTCTGTCTGCTGTGGGTTGTGTTCACTTACTTGATGTAGATACCCACCCATCTGTCTCTTTCACCTTCCATAGTGTTCATATTTTAGGTTAGCACTAATTTGTTTCATTCTATTTCCACATCCGTTTTAGCATTTTCCCCTTCAAAATCTACACAAAGAGTTAAGAGCCGTTTCCAAGGAGGCAGAAGTTTAAAATGAATCCTTATATGCATTTCCCTAAAATACACACCTGTCTACATGGTACAAAAGCTTTCTCTGGATGGGACTGCTTATTTGCTATTTTCCAAAATGTTCTTACTTTTATGTGCAATTTTCCCCTAAAGTGCTTTTTTGAGAGGGGACTGGACTGCAACATTTGGATGATAGTAAAAATTCTAAATTAATCCAAGTTATACATTTGATAGTTCTCTGTTAAAACTTGGCAGAAGCTTCCCAGACATTCAACATAGCGTGTCTAGATAAGAATCTTTATTGCTTACTAGGCCGCAGCTATTAAAATGGTTGATTGCTCTCTATCAACATGAAGGTGCAGTTCCTTTTTCCTGAACTTTAATTTCAGGGCTTCTTTTCCCTGACTTTCCTGCAATTTAACACATTTTTTGCCTTGAGCTTTCCAGCTTTGGAACTACGTAAATGTCGGCTGTTGACAGAACTGACATCTCTGTCCTGAGAAACACTGGTTCCCGATATAACTCCCAAATACGTGAACAGTCATACTTTGTAATGCAAGTGTGCTAATTGGCGTAGTAACTTGGTGGATATTAATATACCATTGCAAACTTTATGGAAAACTTTAACTTTGATTTTTATTTTTTTGGGGGGAGATAGGTCAGTCCTAGCTCCAGTGGCAGTTTCTCTCTCCCCCCACCCTAACTTTTCATCTGGAGGTCTGTTTGGGTCAGTGCTTATATAGCACAGTGGGTACCACTGAAATATCAAAAGTCTGAATTCAACTGAGTGACATGGTTCTTAAATGAAAATGGCCCCATTCACACACCACATTAAGCCATAATTTGTTTTGTTTTATTGAAGTGAGTGCTTTATGATGTACCAGCTATTTGGTTTGCAAAGCATCATTTTTGGCTCAGCATATTGTGTGAACTCATGAAACCATGGCTGAGTGCAATGATGATGTAGCGGTGGGGCTAGGAACCATGTCTGTCCTCCTCCAAACTTCACACTGTTTGTCTAAAGAGGTGAATAGGATCTATTTTTACTAAGTTAAGCTTCTTTGCTTTGTTTCTTCACTTGTTTTACTCTGAGACAAGTAGATCTCCCTGCTGAAATGAAAAAAAAGCTCTGAAGCTTTGATTGAGTCTTTGTTGACAGACACCAAAACAAATAATTGTTTCTCTTTGAAAGCTGGGAATTCCATTCCATAGAGCTCAATCTGTGGGGCCATTCCCAGTACTCCAAAACGCCATAGCCAAAGGACACTTGGGGGCTACTTGAGGAGAGAAAATGAGGGAAGAAGCATCCGTCTGTCTGACTGCTCTTTTAGGCAGTCGCTCTCTAGTGACAGGTGGACAGACGGACGGGCAGACGGACAGACAGAGACGGGCGGACTGATGGACAGACAGACCGACCGATGGACGGACAGACGGACAGACGCACGCACGTACGTACGTACATACGGATGGATGGACAGACGGACAGACAGACAGACAGATGGATAGACGGACAGACGGACATTTGTTTGGAGAAGCAAAGATTGCTTCCAAAAATGATTGATCTTGTATTTGGAAGCAATGGTTACCAAGAAAGTCTCCAAACTCATGCCCTGTTCAGATATTTCACTTTGTAGCTCCGAACACTTTCTGGGCTGGCTGGGGATGATGAAATAGTAGTCCAACTATTAGGAGGTAGAGAGCCCAGGAAAGACTAGCTTAAAAACTGATGTATGAGCATGTATATGTATGTATGTATGTATGTATGTATGTATGTATGTCTTGGAGGGGAATCATGGGGTGGAATCTCCGAAGCAGCTCACCACAAATGCTTGATCAGAAGACTGGTGAGGAATGATGGATGAAGGAGAATGGAGTGGAATGGAGAACTTCAGAAGAAGAACAGTCTGGCTGACTGAAATGCTCACTTTCTGCCCTAGTCTTATGAGGCAAATCGCTCTTGCTAAATAATAACATCTAGCCTTCTGTACAGAATTATCACATTGTAAGTTAAGAGCTTCTGCCATGCTGATAGAGCATAAAAGACATAGTATGCTATTGCTAACACAAGGATGGGAAAGGATGTTAAAGCAGCAAGAGAAGCAACCAGGGATTAATTTGCATATTTCTTGCAAATGGGACAATCTCACACCTCCCTGTTCAAATCTGTGACTGAACATTTGTCCAATGGTCCATTTGCTCTCTTCTATCCTGCTTACTAAATATGGATCCTTGTTCTAGTAAATTATTTACCATGCATTCCATAAAATTAAATATTTGCAGAGATCGCAACTTGGCATTTCCCTTGCTCTGTATAAATGAATATGCATGGGAAAAAATACACACAGATCTCCAGTTTAAAATATTTACAGGAATTTGAAAAGTAAATCTCAATGTTTATGGAAAGGGCCAGCTGGTTGAGTAGTCCCCATTCCCCTGCCATTTGAGAATTGTTCGGTATTTATCCTTAGGAAATGGTCAATGCAATAATGCTCTCTTTTCTTTTTGTGACACCAATGCTAAGTTAGAGTGAATGATTGCATTTGGAGCTTTGGGGTAAAGATCAATGTGAATGGTTTATTTGGTGTATGAATAGTTGAGTTAGGAGTTATAGGACTAGTCAGAGATCTTGGAGAGTAAGACCCATTGAATTTTTCAGGCTTCACTCTGCTTAAAGAGAAATTTAAATGAGCGCTTTTAAGTCACCATTTCATTTTGGGAGATGCTTTGCTCTGCAAAACTTGTTAATATGAAGTGCTCCAAAGTCTGAATGGCTTTTTATTTTATTTATTTATCTATTTCTCCCTTTCCCTGGTCAACCTTCCTCTATTTGGGTCTCTCCAATTTTGTCCATCTACATATTTCAAATCACTTTCCCCCAACACCCATAAAATCCTCTTTGATTGCATGGATGAACGCTGGTTTCCCACCACTCTGTTACATAGTAACTGCAGAATTAATCTAAAACAGACTTTATTAGGTGGTTTGGGTAAAGTCCCCTTTTAGTTGGGGTTTATTTTGAGGTATAGTGGTATAGGCTTTCATAGGTGGCATCTTCAGAGGCAAACTGGCAAGCTGAATGGACCTAATGGAGGTCTAGATGAGGAACCAGTCAGGAACCAGCTTTCTTGGACTCCCATGACATGGACCAATCAGAGATCAGGTTGCCAGATTCAAATACAAAAGCCACAAAATAAAACCAATGGGGGGGACTGTAGCCTATTCTTTGGAAGAAGATCCATTGACTGAGAAAAAAGAAAAACTAAAATAAGCCCAGGGGGTAGACAGCATCCAGATAGGCCACCGACATAGGTATCTTCAGGTGGGTAAGTGATAAAACGTACGTTGTGATATCATGATACAAACTCTGCCCCTTACTAGTTGCATGCATTATTATGAAATAAAAATGGGTGGAGATATGGTCATGATGCAATGACACACATTTTGGTATCATCGTAGAAATGGACACCTGTGGCTATTTGTCAGCCTTCCTAGGTAGACCAGACAGGAAACATGACAAGATGAGCTAATTCTACTTTATTATAAGGCTACATTAACAGAATCTTGCAAGTCTGAAAGTACAACTCTCCCGCTATCTCCTTTTATAGCCTGATAAGTTAAGGAGGATCCTTTCTCAGCTTCTTTCTGTTCCTGTTATGCAGCTGTGGGCTCTCCCCTCTCTTATCTGATCGGTCCCTAGGTAGCACCTCTTTCCCCTGTCTCCCAAGGTTTTCCCCACATACCATTGCATGATTGGAGAGCACTCTTACTACACTCACTTTAACAAAAGAAGTATTTTGTGATTCATCATATCCATTATGGCAGCCAACTTGTGACTGGAGAAGGGCCCCAATGCATGGCAGCCATATTATCCCAGAAGTCTCTATGTTCTGAGTCTGAATGAACTTTCAGATGTTCTATTGGTATCTGCTCTATCCCACTATGGTGTTTTTGCTGAAAAGTATGGCCAATACGTTTTAATTTTTTTTTAAAAGTTGTACGAAGGGTGGGAACAGCCCTCTCTTTTTTATGGCAGTCCTTCTCATTACTGTCTTTAGAAGACAATAAAGGGGTATATGTGTTTGTTTAACTTTAGTTAAATTGGAAGGAACTGGGGAATGAACCCCTAGACTGTATTTATTCCCCATTCAACCTTCTCTCCTATAATTTGAGAAGAGTGGCTGGTGGCTGCATTGTACATTGGAGGATTTCTTTATCTAGTTCTATTTATTTTATTTTTCACATTTTGGGCTATGGGTTGAAAAAGTTGGAAAGACTGGAAGTTAAGAGAAAGGGAGAAAAAAAATGGAAAACAAAAGGCTGTGCTTCTGAGATTAGCAGACAAGATGAGTGAAATTTCTAACAAAGGACCAACAGGATGGAGATGAAATGCAAAGATGCATCTTACAGTACTGTAATTATGGAGACAGAGAGAACAAGCTTTAAAATAACAATGATCTAGGACATTAAAAAAGGTTTTATGACAATTCCTACCCCCAAACGGTAAGGGAAAAAGTAACTGAAAGACTTCTATCTCTTTAAGAGAGTTCCTCTAAAAGCAAGGGGCAAAGCTCTGGGCATCTTTGAAGATAATTTTGAATTCTCTGCAAGTTGCTTTCTTTTGCTGGTTTAACTTCATACTATGGCCTCTCATCATTTAGTTTGGCTTAGTATATTATGTGAAACCAGACAGCTGGGAGTTCATAAAACATGCTAGTAGTTAATCCAATACAATTCAGTAAACCTTATTTATAATAACTTATGGTGTAAGCTAATCTGAGTTACTGAAAAACGTGGGCCACCATATAAGAGCAGCAACAATACAGAAGTGGAGCCACGTCTGTTTGCTACCATCTTATAGACCTCTGAGGTTCTGCTGCTCAGCTAAAATAGACCTAGAAGAACCAAACATCTAGTCATTCCGATTTGTAAGTCATGAGCTACGTGTGATTTATTCAAGGATCGAAGATGAAAACAAATACAATGTGTGAACCTAGTGTCTGTGAGTGGGTTCACATATTCTGCTCAACCATATTCAGTCATTTTGGTTTGTAAACCATAAATTATGGCTTATGTTGTGCAAACTCAGCCAACTGTACTTTATATAGGAAATCATAGTCAAAAAAGGCATTATTCGCTGCTGCTCTCCTGTATGCAAAATGTAGGATGTGAATTTCAGTTTCTAGGTGGTTGATGAGCATGGCTGACACTATCTAATAGCCTCTAACAATCAGTAGCCATTTTATAAGTATCCTAGCCATTAGGACCCACTGAAGGACCCACTGGACCTGCTCTTGTTTGGTTGAAAGTCATATATTCCTGTCTTTAGTAACATCTGGGAAAAAAGTATTAGGTCTGCCTCGCAAGAGGATGTGATTTCCACCATCACAAATCTTGATTGCCTAACCCCAAGCTAATCATTATCCAAAATGGAGGGAGTAGCTTCTCGTTTATGTTGAAATGAGAGTTCATTAACAGTATTAATGGACCTTGCTGCCTACTTAACAGGGTTTAGTTAAAATGATAAACTCTTTTAAATCTTTTCAGTAATGCATGAGTGCCTGGCCACATCATTTTCTGTGTCTTCCAATAAAGTGAGTTCTGGCTAAATAGAATGTTTTGCTACATTTGCTGGAATAACGGATGAAACATACTTTGGGGGCTGTTTGAATGCCCCCAAACATTAGGATTTAACATCCCAAAGCTAAAAGAAGATAATTAAAGGGAAAGAGAATTGGCATTTTACCAAGTTTATGAAGAAATGTGGAGAAATGTTGTTTTGGGTGTCTCAGAAAAGGAGACTGAGAGCAGAAAGAAATGTGATTGTTTGGAATTGTGGACAAAGATAAATCCAAAGAAGGGAAATATAATCTCTTCCTCTTATTCAGGCTGGAGTGGATATGTGCCCTAAAGTACATAGGATAACCCTCTATTTGAATGGCTATCAAGTTTGAATCCAGTTTAAGGGAAAGGGGCCATAAGAAACTGGAGGAGTTGTCCATCAACAATGCAAAGCTGGGGAAAATATATCTTTTCAATAGCTTCCTTTTCCCACATGACTTTTCCTGATTCTTATGATCTTCTAGTCATGCTACATTGGAGCTTTGATCTTATATAAAGGCAATGTTGTTTTCTGAAAGGATCAGAACCTTCTCTGTGGTGGCACTGGTGGAACGCCTGTTCTTGGAAAACTCACATGATGCCCTCTAATGTATTTCTGGAAGCAGGCTAAGATTTATTTTTTAATCCCGTTACGTAGTAGGAAACTCTTCTGAGGTTGCTCCTCTTTGCTCTTTTGTAGTTAATTGGTTTTGCTGGGAATATTATTATTAATGATTTTGCAAATTGCTTTGAAAATATGATAGGCAGAATCACTTTCTCCAACCCTAAATTAACTAGTACCATTACATGCATATCTTCAAGTTTGGGATATTCACATTCTTTGTCCAGAATTGTCGATACTGACAGGTGGATTTGGATATCTGCTATAATATCTTGTATAATATCACTGGCAAACTCTGCCCAGCTTCTTCATTATAGCTTCTGGACTGTCAACATTGCGTGAGATGTAAATGATATGCAAAGAGATGACAGAATACTTTTTGAAAATCCTGACAAAGAGAACAGATAACAGAGTAAGTAGGATGTTTTGATGGGTGTGACACTGAAATACTTCTGGGACTTTGATCTGTCTTAGTGTTAACTGATGTGACTAAGGAAAAAAATACTTTGATTCTTTTGGCTTGAGTGAAGAAGGACAAATTCTTTTTAGGAGTTTGTAACTGAATTTCTTCTCTGTGAACTTAGTAGCAAAACTTTCTTTATGTATGGTGCTGGTGAAATATTAATTGTGGGTGTACACACAAGATGTAAAACTTAAAATAACATTAAACCATAGCTGAGGGACTAAGCTATGAATTATAAAGTGAAGAAGGAGAATCCCTCAACATGTATGAGTTGAACAGCAAACCCCAAACACCTATAGGTCACCTTGTTTCAAATTTCTCCACTCGCTATTCTCTCTTAGCATCTATGTTTTGGTAACAAGTAAGTCACTATCTTACTTGTAAGTCAAATCAGAAACTGAGCTGCTTATTTGAAGAACAGTTCTGTGTAACACTGTGGCTGTGTTGACTAACCAAAGCATCTACTCTTGTCTTTTATACTGGGAATGTAGTTGGCTTGTATCTTGGTGATTAGGGAAAGATCATTTTTGTAATGGTATATGGGAATGACCTTGGGAGACAGGAGGAAGAGCCGCAGACTAGCCAATGGTCAGATAGGAGGCAGCTGAGTCCACTGAAGGAATGGGGGTGTGGCAAACATCTCAGAAGGGACTCTTCCTAGTTTCTTGGACTGTAAAGGTGAGGGGGGAGAAATGAACTTTCAGACTTGCAAGATTCTGTTAATGTAACCTTACAATAAAGGTAGAGCTAGCACTCCCAGGTGTGCTAGTTGTCTGGACTACCTTGCAAGGCTGGCAATTTTCTAAGCAATCTCATAAGTTTCAGAGGAGGCCAGGAGGCTGAATACAATAGGATAAAATAGGGTAGGATAGGAGAGAAGAGAACTGTCCTATTTCAGAACTGTGCAGATGTACACTGACTTGATTTACAATAAGTTTATTGGGAAGTAGCAAGCAGTCCAATCCCAAGGCAGGCTGTCAGCCTTACCAGGTGGACCAGATAGGAAACACAACCAGATGAGCTAATTCTACTTCATTGTAAAGCTACATTAACAGAATCTTGCAAGTCTGAAAGTACAGTTCTCCCCCTGTCTCCTTTACACCCTGAGAAATTAGGGAGGGTCTCTTCTGAGCCTCTTGCCCCACCTACTCTCCAGCTGCAGACTATGCTGTCTCTTATCTGACCGTTCCCTAGGCAGCGTCCCTGGGCCTGGTCTCCCAAGGTCATTCCCACATATCATTTACACAGCCCAGAAAAGATACAGGAGCGTGGGTCTTGCCTAAGAATTCAGTCCAGAGTCAGACAGATCATGGGTTCAGAAAAGTAAACATAGTCCATAAGGTAGCTTGTAGTCAACTGATAAAGGACCCAGATCTGAGGTTAGTGAGTTGTTCTCAATGAAGGGTCAGCCACTTTTAGCTGCTCTTACATAGGCCAGATGAAGGGATGGCTCAGTTATGAGCATGGGTGTCTTTGCTTCTCAAGGAGCTCTGATCTGCTCTTCGAAGCTGTCAACTCGTTTTGGAAGTAGATGCTCTGCCAGAATCAGGTCCTTCATCATCTGGCTCCTCTTCCTGTTGAGGTGGCTGATTGTCTACTGACTCCTAAGACTGTCAGATTGACGGATCAAGCCCCCAGGCTCAGCCCCTGATTCTGAGGAGTCTGAGTCTAATCCAAGAACCAAACAGCATACAGAAAGAAGGATAATGCATCACATATGATGAACAGTATTGCAAATGGTAAATTAAGCATGCTGGGTAGCCAGGATTCCTGATTCTCCAGGCTGAAATATTTTTCCAAGCATGCCAGGGTCACCTTCAGTCTTGATTACAGAGAACATACCAGATGCCCAGCAAGTAAACAGACCATGATTATAATTAACAACCCTGCTGAAAAAATTCTGGAGAGAGAAGGTGATCTCTTTTATCCAGGAAGGGGGTGGGGAGAGTAGGAAGAAAATCAATCACGGAAGTTAATCGAAGGATGCCCTGATAAGGAGATGAAAATGCTTGGTGCCATATGCCAAAGAACAAAGCATTTTAAGGTTTTCAAGGACAACAGGATAATTCCCTAATGTTCCAAAGTTTTTGGAGAGAACATTTAGCTAGTGGGGAGCTATTAATGTGCTGCTGATGTGCTCTGAAGGCTGCAGTAGAAGGGCCTCTTAAAGGTCTCCAGGGCTATGAGGACTTTGGTGATGGATTAATGTGGAACCAGCAGTGCTGGTGTGAATTCTTGGATTCAGTATTATTGTGGTGATGCGGATGATGACTCTACAATTTGCTTTATTATTATTCTTTTTCGTATGTACATACCCTCTGGAGTTCTCTTGGGTTAGCACAGCAAATAAATTGCCCAAATTAAATAACAACCCACAACGTTGTTGTTACCATTATTATTTTAATGTATGGCCAAAAGATCCAAATAAAAAATAATAATCAATACATGAGGCCATTGAAATTAATTAGTTTACAGACTTCTGAGTTCTGTCCGATCCTAAATGCTGAAATCGGTGGCAACGTGGCTTCTGAGGAGGAAAATGCATGCAAACTGCAACGTGAGCCTTAAATGAGGCTTACCGAAGACTAGGAAGAGCAAAAAAATCTGATTCTGATTACACTGTGACCTAGCCTTGGGCCACTCTGCATTATTGTCCTAAGCACAGTAGCTCAACTTCCCCCAAAAGATTACATCTAACCCTGAGCTACCAAAAGTCTGCCCACCACTCTTGACTTACGTCATGGGCAACATCCAACAGGTGTAGTTTCCTCTATTTTACCATCTCCATGCAGAGAAAAACATCACTGGTGGGAATCCCTGCTTGTCATCCCCACTTTAAAAAGTCCTGCCAAGATACAAAAAAACCCAAACACCCCATGTTGGATAAAATATGATAATAGATTTGACAAGAAATGGTGCTCAAGAATGGCTACCAATCAGAAAACCTGCTGGGGTGAATGCTGTAGCCGTAAGACTGGTGTCTTTGCCTCCAATCTTCTATAAAAGAGGTGTGCGATACTTTGGGACTGAAGATACGACACTTTGTTGGGTACTCAGGACTGAAATCCCCAAGTGGACAGAGCTAGGACAGCAAATTAAAATGGCACTGATTACATTTGCTTCATTTTTTCCCTCTGGCTTGTCACACTGAAACTTAAAAATGCGAGTGTGGGAAGAGGCCTGGAGGTCACTGTCCTTTATAAAATGTTCTTTATCGCATTCCAATGCTAAATGTGTCCCTGACCACAGGTTGCAATCTTCAGGAAGCAGACTATATCTTTTGCTTTCTTTCTTTTCTGGAATGTGGTGATCAGAAGTTTGAACCAGTATTTCCAGCTTTTGCCTGTAAAAAGCACAAAGCTTTTCCTACATTGTAAGGGTGCAGTATGTTTCAAGGCAGTGAGAGTTTTGAAATGCTCCACATTAAAAATAAAAAGCATCCTCTCATTGCAGGTAGAAAATTGGCACCTTGGAGAGAGGATTGCTTATAATCCTCCCATTGCTGGCTAATTTCTCTCTGCAACTAGAAAATCATCCTCATCTTCATCGTCGTCATCATCCTGCCCCGTCTGTAATCTGAGGTCATGTTCTTTATTCCATCATTTTTGCAGGTTTGTAACATCCCAGGCACCCAATTCTCAGGACCTGGGTAATATGTTAAAACATAATGGGAAGCCAACTATGGTAAGTCAAAGTCTCAGAGGTTTGGAGGTAGGGATGCAAGTCAATATGATGAGTTCAGCATCATGGCTTCATGAGGAATAGACAATCAACAAGGACGCTTCAGCAAACCCAATGGGCAAATTGAACAGAAATGTGTCCTAAAATGGTAGAACAAGTTGTCCCATTGCAGATCTGGAACCACATTTCAGGAATCCCCTGTGTAATCTAGGAATCTATGCTCTGCTTGCTTTGACCCATGGTCAACCTAGCCCAAACTTTCCAGAAAAATAGAACAATGGGATCATCTTTATGAGCCAGGAAGGGCAACAGCTGATTCTGATGTGGACAATGAAGCTGAGATGCTCTTCTCTGTTTCCGGATATCCTTTTCCTCTTCCTCCTGAGCAGGAAGCTTTCAAGAGAGAGGACAGATCATTCTTAGCTACCAGAGCTGATCACTTGAGGGCAGGAATGAGCAAACTTTGAGTTGGGACTGGGGAAGCGATTTTTATTTTCATAGTGCCCTAGGCCCACTAGAAGCCTAGGAATATCCATTTCTTTATGTCCCACCAAAAAGTGGAGGCAACTGGACCATCGATTTTGGAAGCATAATCTGGGGGACTACTGGAGGCTGTAGAAAAAGAACTGAGAACTACACATAGATCACACGGACCTCCAACCTCTGTCCAGAGAGAAAAGGCATTGTGATGCCTACAGCAATAGCTTGAGCATGTGATTCTGCGGATCATGTAGTTCAGTTTTAATCAGCATTTCTTCCATTGCTTATGGGAAAAAGAAACCAGCCACATTTGTTGAACAAAATATGTGGTCTAAAATAAATTCTGCCAGGCAAGAGAAACAAGTACTTGGTGATAATGCCATTTTACAAAGACCACCAAGCAAATTGATGACCACTGTAAGAGATGGAAAGTGACCTGTACTATCAGACTGTACATGTTTTAAATATTCAAGAAAGTGCGGGTGGAGGGGTTGGAGAGAGGAGACAGGGCTCCTTGGTTTTTGAAAGTTCAATTCATTTTTCCTATAGAGTGATGGCAAAAATAAAATATTCACATGTTGGTTAAAATACCTTGATTATGATTGAGCAATGTCTTTGGATTTACAGGAATTTCTAAAATGCTACTTAAGATATTTGTTAGAACTCCTTCCTTCCTTCCTTCCTTCCTTCCTTCCTTCCTTCCTTCCTTCCTTCCTTCCTTCCTTCCTTCCTTCCTCTTTTTCTTTTTTTGAAATTGAGAGAGGCATAGAAAATGAGGTCTTAAAAGATTCTAAAATGCCAGTTAAGATCACTTGTGTGAATTGTGCATTAGTTTTCTTGACACCTAATCCATTTCTAAGAGCCTTTCACAGAGGTGGGGCAGCATTCTGCCCTTCCATCTGGGGCAGATGGATAAGATCAGTGGGTGATTGAACTTAACATTTTAGCTTTAAATTTCCCCAAATACTTCTTAGTCCTAAAGTGCATATACTAGCTTTCTTTAGCTTGCTGCTCTCCAGATGTATGGATTGTACCACCTGGGAATTCTGACTCTTACCAGCGTTGGAAACCCAAATCTGGTGGCACTGTTTCTTCAACATCTCATGTATTCCTGTCCACGAGGTGGCAGCAGGTGGTAAATAGAGAGTTAAGGATTAACTCTGGGTCCCTTTTTGGTTTCTCTGTCTGTCTGTGAGATTGCTAATCTGAGGTCACTTCCTTTTGCCTTTCTTTCCAGGTATTCAGTCACAGAGCACACGCTCTTGGACTTTCCCTGTGGCAGAAGCCATTGGCTAGATGCTTTGCCTGTCTCTACAATGTCTTTCCTATAAATAAACTTCTTTTGTATTATGGCTATAAAACCCCTACCACTAATCATTGTTCAGCTCAGATTGCCACTCTCAGCATCCTTCACACTTCAGCTTCCAACAATCGATCCAACACATCTGGAAAGGAGAGATGGGTGAAGGCTAGTCCATGGCATCTCAAACAACCCCCAACTGCAGTGACATCATAATCAATTCCACCCTGATCAGTCGTTTGCCCAGCCTAGGGGGCTCCTTGGTCTCTCCTCCTCCTTTTTAGTTATGTTAATTTAATTTAAGGTTTTATGTGTTTATATATTTTATGTTCTAATGTTTATTGTGAATCGCCCAGAGTTCCCCCATTGGGGGGAGATGGGCGGTTGACAAATTTAATAAATAAATAAATAGAAATACATATTTTGTCAGTTATGAAAATATTCTCTCCTTCAAAATAATAAATAAATAAGTGCATGGAAAGGGCCCTTCCTGTCCAACCTGGGCAAGGGCTTGGCTTTGCAACAGCTGGTGTTCCTGCTGTGCAGTGCCTTTTGCTGTAGTAAGTGTCTGCAGTGGGTGGGATAAAGGCGGTGCCTGAAACCTTATTGTGGCAGTGCCAGAGCTTGAATGAACTGATTTACATGCATTGGAGATGGGGACAAACTGAAAACAGCAATCGACCTGTTGCCCTCGTCTGATTACTCAAGGTATAAAAGCCTGGAGAAAAGCCAATTGTCTTTGTATCCCACTGTATTAAGTGACTGTGGAATAATTGCGGGGGAATTCACGTTGAAGACTTGCATGGATTGGTCACGGCCACTGGATTGCCCGGGCTTCCATGAAATCCAACCAGCGTTCTGATCAGGTCCAAGTGATTTAGCAATAACCCTACTGACAAATGCAAAGTGTTAAAATATTTCCTTAAAAGAAGACAGAGAAATGAGGGAAGCTATTAAGGATTCCAAAGGCAGCCACATCTGATTTTGGACAGCAGAAGACCAATTATTTGCTTCCCTGTACAACAGGAATGTTTGATTGTCAGCTTGGTGTGGTGGTTAAAGAGGCTAGAAGACAGGAGACTGGGCGTTCTAGTCCTGCTTTAGACAGAAAGCCAGCGGGGTGACCTTGGGCCAGTCCCTCTCTCTCAGCCCTAGGAAGAAAATGGCAAGGGGGAACCACTTCTGAAAAATGTTGCCAAGAAATTGCATGGACTCGTCCTTGTAGTTTCCAGGAATCAAGCTTGACTCGAAGGGGCACATAGACACACAGACGCACACACAAAAGTATAATGATCCAAACTTAGAATCTAGACAGCACAAAACACAAGCAATTTGCTATCCATCATTTTCACGCAACGGGGGCACATCTAGGCATTTGGGAACATAAGTAGAGCCGGTCTCAAAACACTCATTTACCAGATGACAAATTCTGTGTGTGTGTGTGTGTGTGTGTGTCATTTTTTTATTTTAGAAAACTTACATGCCTCCCTTCGCTTGAATAACATGTAAACCCATCATGCTATTACCTTGTGAGTTAAACATTATGCAGAGCACAGAAAATGTATAAAATATGGGAAGCAAGGAAATTAAAGGTTTCAGTTATGAAAAAGAAAAGGAAATATAAATACAATTAGTTTATGCCAACACCATTCAGGACAGCTGTGCGTACCTTTTTTTTCTTGCAAATCCGCCTTGCTCCCACCACATCTATATAGAGCTTTGCAGATGTGTTCCTTAAACATGCAATCAAAACATCCAGAAAAACAGCATTAAAGGCATTGCAGACAGAAAGCAGAAACTCAGCAGGAGGATTTAAAAGCCTGGGAAAATAATTATAGTTTCAGCTCCTTTCCGAACTGTGCCAAAAAAAAGCCTACCTCCTTGTCACTCTCCCAGAATGCTCTCTATCACTCCAATTTATTTTTGTGATTTTTTTTACAGTTGAGTACAATGTCCAACCAGGCACTAGGCCTGTGGTTGTCAATCTCAGCAACTTGAAGAGGTTGGACTTCCACTCCCAGAATGAATGCTGGCTGGGGGATTCTGGGAGTGGAAGTCCACACATCTTCAAGTTGCTGAGGTTGAGAAACACTGCACCAGGCTGTAATGTGGGGCTCCAAGGCCTTTTTGAAAATTAAGATAGGGAAGATTTGTGCTTTGTTTTACAGCAGGCCCCGTTCCATAAAAATCAAATTACAAGAACGTAAATAATTAAAAGCCATATTGTATGAACCCAACCATCATCTCAAGACGTTGTGTGGTACCTTTGCTTGGAAAGAGCATATTGTATCTTAGCAATGGCATATGATTCATCCTGGTTTAGGGTTTAGTATATTGCATGAACTCAAATCAGAATGTCCTGCAAGCAAATCTACTCAGAGGTCCATTCCATTGTATTCAATGGGAGTTGCTGTCTGGCAAATATGTATAGGATGGTAGCTTTGCCTTAAGCCCAGTTCATAACTTTTGCTGATTTCTATCTTATTATTCATAGGCTAGCTACTCATGTTAATATTATTGGGGATGAGACAGTGATGTTACTTGAATCCATCTAGAGATCTCTGACTTAAGCAATAAAAGTTCAAGCTGGGGTTTAAATTGTGGTAGTGAAAGCCAACAGCCGCTGGTGTTTCTCTCTCATCCATGCCCTCTTAAAAATTTGCTAAGAGGTCTTTCCTCTCCAGTTACACTCAATGCTCTTCCATTATCCTGATCTTTACTGAAAGGCTATAGTATGTTTTTCCCCTTTTCTGTTAATATCCTCTAAATATAAATAGGAAAGGAATTATTGGGCCATGATGAAAATGATGATTAAAACTCAGAGTTTCTAGGTCTATAATCTTTACTGCAGACTAAGGGCAAACCATGTAAATCACATCAAATAATTTGTGGGCATGCTAGATTGTAATCAGTGTTGCGTATCTTTAAAGGAGTATTAGTGGTGTGTGTGTGTACGTGTATGTGGAGTCATTGAACCTGCATAAAGGCAGCCTTTCTTCTCTCTGAATTTCTGTCTGATATAGCTCATTGGCTGTTTCTTGCACTCTTAAAGAATTGTGGCTTCTTCTCTACTTCCACATCATTATTTCAGCGCACTGACAAATAAAAGCAGTGTGGTATTTCCAGTCTCCTTAGCATTTGAAAAATCCAACGTGCTTGTCTAGCTCTGTGGTAAAGCTGTTGGCTTTTTTGCAGAATACTGGACATTCTATCTTCTTATGTACATGTACACTTCCTTTCTCTAAATGAGGGGAGGAGAGGCAGTTTGTTGTAGTGGTGAAGGCACCAGGCTAGAAACTGGGAGACCATAAGTTCTAGTCCAGCCTTAGGCACAAAGCCAGCTGGGTGACCTTGGGCTAGTCCCTCCCACTCAGCCCTAGGAAGTGGGCAATGGCAAACCACTTCAGAAATCTTGCCAAGAAAACTGCAGGGACTAGTCCAGGCAATGGCCAGGAGTCAAAAACCGACTTGAGGGCACACACACGTACACAAATGAGGGGAACTGATGCTTCGATTTTCCCCAGTTTCAGATTACTTTAAGCAAACCCACAATTCTGGGGAGAAGTTCTCTGGGGATGATGGGACAAGAAAACGTGGCGCTATTCTCCTGGGATTTGAGGATATGGAAGTGGTGGCCAACCATCATCCAGAGGAATGATCTCTTTCATTTCCTGTCTCCTGTGGTAGGAAAATGAGATGGGATTTGGATACCTTTCATGTGAAGTTCATGGGTCCTTCACTGTTAATACAGTTCCTGTGAACTTATGGAGCTGCTTCAAGAAGACTCCAAACATGTAGAGCAGCTCTTCTAATATCCCATAAAACACCAGAGTAATGCTATGTTAGAGGCATTAAGAGCTACCTATCTTAGAGGTAATTAAGATCCAGCTGCATGATGCTGATCAGAATTTTGGTCCAGAAAATGAATTAATAGGAAAGAGGGGACCAGAGTACCAGACTTGGTTCTGTTAGGGGACTGGAAATCTTGGATGCTTCCTAAGGATGCTAAGTGCTAATGTTCACAATTTCTTCTGCATTGTTCCCCAGGCCATTCTCATCCAACTTACTGGAAAAAAAAAATTATGATAACATGCTTAGAGTTGGGATGTGATGTATCTGAGCTCACCTAGGTTACCTGATGAAGATCTTGTCTTCCATTATCCCACCATCTCTCTGGCAGTCTTTAACCTCCTTGATATCCCACAATTGTTTTGAAGGCTTTTAAAGTACCAATTAAACAAAAAAAATGAAATTATAATCATGAGGCTCTCGTTTCTCCCACCCAAATTGGCAAGCAGCCTGGGAGGTTATAGATCAGTGGGCAGATGGGTATCTGGGAAAAAAAGATTATCCCCAGCTGGCTGCTGCTTTCTATCAATAAAGATCAAAACCCCATCAATGGGAATTCTTCCCTCTTTCACAGAGAAAGAAAGCTTCCATAAAATTGGAGGACAAATTTTGTTACAGTATTAGAAATTAACACTGTTCATTTGTTGTGTCATTGCGTCATTGGCCCTTTCAATCCTTATTCTTAGGACTTCTCCAAGTCCCTGTTACTTTATTCCTTAGGGAATGGGAATTGGAGAGTACTTGCAGGAGAAATATGGTAGAAAAATCAGTGGGTGGGAAAGAGTGGATCCCCCCCCCCAGATTTCCCTGGCAAAGGCCTGTCCCACATACAAGAAAACCTTCTTTATACTTCTATAAACCTCTCTAAAGAGAAGACGGTGAGTGCGTATCTATGTGAGGAGAAAGCATCTGTTCCGTAATAGCAACCTTGTTCACTTTTTTGAACACAGGAACCCTCGGTATAAATCATTAAGGATTTAATCTGCAACCTTGTCATTTCTGATTCTACCGGCATATGTTGGTTATGCAAATGTTGTACAACAATCCAGTTTCTCTGGGAAAAGACATACTCCTGTGAGGAATAAATGAATAAAGTTAGACTAATCACATGGCAAGTATGTTCTTCTGGAACTTGTCCTGCAGCCCTAGGGATTCAACACCAAACATATTGTTGGTAAATATTCATAGCAGTTTAAAAGGAGGTGCCATGTTGACAAAGACATAAATCAAAAGACCTGAGCTATGTTAGGCAACTGCGGTGGCAGTTGCCTTCTATAACTCACTTTCCAGAAGTTGCAATATTTGATAGCTTAGCCCAGAAGTAGACAATTTACAGTATAGCCTTCCAGATGTTGCAACATCCAGCATTCCTAGGAAGGATGGCTAATGGTGAAGGTTGCATCTACAGTAGTGTTTCTCAATCTTGGCAACTTGAAGACGTGTGCACTTCAACTCCCAGAGTTGAAGAGCTGGTTGGGGAATTCTGGGAGTTGAAATGTACACATCTTCAAGTTGCCAAGGTTGAGAAACACTGATCTACAGGGTCAAAGCTCCTCCACCCACTGTCCTAGCATGTTACATTGTTCAACATTTCTAGTATATCTAGTGAAAATCAAATGAATTTATCTAGTCCTCTTTTTAAAGCCAATGGCCATGATTGCTTATTATGGGAGCAAATTCCACAAGTTAACACTGTGTTGACTATGCATGCCTTATCTAAGCCTGCTTTAGTGTAGACCTATATAGATTTGGAGTGTAAGTTAGGGCTTCCATATTTGGGCTGATTAAATCAAGGTGGAGTTAAACCTTTCTGTATCTCTTTGTTGCTAATTGTCATTTGGACTTTTACACCCCAGATGTAGTAGCCCTATTGTAAATATTATTGCCTTGAGGGACAATGATTGGGTTGGCACAACATGGAAACCATCATTTGCAAACAAAGTGGCTGGGTTCATATAACATACTAAGCCAAAGCCCAGATAAGCCACATGATGGCTTATGACGATGCATGGACCTAGCTGAAATATGTCCTTAGTGGTATCTTCTTCAGTATTAACTCTCTCTGTGTTAATAATATTGCATTAGATGTGATGAGAGACATACTCTTTCTGCAACTGAAACTGGAGATACTCTATGATCCTTAAAACACTATTTAAAAATGTAGCATTTGTCACTCTGATGAGGCCATAATGCAACTTCATGTCATTCAGGCTGCTCAAAAGACTACAGCCTCTGCTGTAGTGGGGTTTTAATATTAAATGAGTCTCTTGACAAGTTGTCAACAACAGTCACTGATTTCCCTGGAAAATATATCTCATGAATGAGATTGAATCTGCCACTCATAGTCATTCTTTTTGTGAGCTGTTTTTTGTTGTTGAAAGTGGTCCTTTCCCAAGTTAACACCCAGGAGCAGTGTTTCTCAACCTTAGCAACTTGAAGATGAGGGGACTTCAAGTCCCAGAATTCCCCAGCCAGCCATGCTGCTGCAGGTACCTGACTGCCTGCTGATGTCAGCTGTTTGAGGTAGGCCAGGTCAGGAAACAGACTCCACAAGAACACCAGAGCTTGACTGATTGATATAGGCCAGGGTTCTTCAACCTCAGCAACTTGAAGATGGGTGGACTTCAATTCCCAGAATTCCCCAGCCAGCCATGCTGGCTGGGGAATTCTGGGAGTTGAAATCCCCTCATCTTCAAGTTGCTAAGGTTGAGAAACACTGTCCAGAAGTATGGGCTGGGCTAAGAACTCTGTTTTCTTAATGATGACTAAGCTATTAATTACAGGGCATAGAAATGACAGCTTCATTCCTCTTAGGAAAGGGGACTGGAAAATCTCTTCCTGAACTTCAGTCTAATGCTATGGCTTAGAATCCTGCAGTGGTGTACTGATAGCTCAAGAAGGCATTGATAGAATAACTTAACTGTTACACTGAACAACAGGTGGTTAACTTGTTGGCAGATGATAGCAAATTCCTTACAGCTTGGTCTTAAAATGAATTTACTTTTTCAGATTCATGAGAAAATCCAATTTCTTTTGGAGGCTCATGGGGTTTTTATGGTTTTCTTGGACTCCTAAACAATAGGTTGACAACAGAAGCTTCCACTCCATTGCTTGCAGAAAGCTAAGGTGATGATAACCAGGCCTTTCCCTTTTTCTAAGGAATCTTTTCCAACATTGGTTAGATCCTCTTTTTAAAAATGCTTTATTTTGCTTAGCTTAGGAAAAGGAGGAGAAAGATACTAGGAAGATTAACCTGGTAAGGAGAGGGCTTTTGGGAAAACTCATGAGAACATATAACTCAGCTTGAAATGAAATAAGGCTTCTCAGACTGAGAAGATGAGAGAGGGGTTTACAAATATTAAATTATGAATCAATTTCCATGAAATTCTTTCTATGAAAGGCCACTTCCCTTGTCTAATGTTCAGTCCATAACTGAACCATAATGTTCAGTGGTATATTAACTCAAGCAAGAACCTCTAATTATGGCTTCTCCAGACTACCTTTGAAAAAGTAGTTGATGGTCCTGATTGTGAAGGTAGATCTCTTTCCACAATGCCACATTTCCCCCTGTCATAAAAATGAGCATACACTGTGATGGGCAGCCAAAAAGCATCACCACCAGCAGCGTGAATATACCCTTCATCTTCACTTGAAGTCCATGTCTTCCTCAAATTCTTTACTAAATGAAATAATATCTCTCCCACCAACTGCATTTGAAAGGGGCCACCTCAAACCCAACTGAAGGCCATGAGGTTGGGAAAAGCTGCTCTGTGCTGCCCTCCTGATTACCACTAGATAATTATTCTCAAACAAACATTGTGGATTTTCATTATGAAATATTAATAGGCAGAACTTTAAATTGTTCTTCCTTTGCTGTAAAAATGTTATTGCTGAATAGGCTGACCGCCTTGGTAAAGAATCTCTCTTTCAGACCCATCCCAGCTGATACTTTGAGTTGGTGCCTGTCCTGCCCACAGCTTATTGGCATTGTTAGAAATAATAAAACCAGCCAATTGTTTGTTTCCATGCACAGCCTGGATCCATGCAGGTAAGTCATCAAGTATCCATTTCATGCCTATTCTTTCAGCTGTGAAATAAGTACATGATCAGTTCATGCCCAGGCCCTCCCTTGCAGCACTAGCTGATGTGCTTCTATCCAAGTATCAGAATCTGCTGCTGAATTAGTGGAAGATTCTGAAGTCATGTAGGCTGGAGGGTATGGAGATGTACCTGTCAGAGCAGTTTCTCTTACCTGTCTTTGTGGTTAAAAAATTGAGTCAATTGTCCTTGATGTTGAAAAAAGGAGAGCTGGAACTCAGTCGCCGAGCTCTTGTTTGGAGGCAGACTGTCTTCAATTTAGTCTCTGGCTTCTCCAGATAGGTCTGGGGGATAATTCTGGAGACCCATGGATGTCCTTTTACACAAATAAGCAGAAAATTCCATCATGGCATCTGATGGCAGAAGTAAACAGGGTCTACTGGGTTCTATCACAACTTGCTGGAAACGTGTGCGTCCATTTGAAGAAAGCCAGAATATATTTGGAAAAGTTGTGCACATATTCAAGTTTACACAAGAGAAAGCTCCCCTGTAAAAGTATCTTGGGATACTTCCCTATAAAAATCACCAATTATGCTTACATCATGCATGTTAGAAAGAGGCAAGCAAAGTGGTGCCCCCCCCTTGTGGAAACAGAGAACTCAGAATCTGTATAATGTTGTTGACTTATTTTGATGTCTTTTTAACTGTTGAAATGAATCTCCTTTTGACTTTCAAATGAATGGAAGACAATGACATGTAAGTGCCTCGCTCAGATTTACCCAGATGGGCATGTTTCAAGGTTGGTAAACAATTTAGAGTTAGGGTAGACCACAAGTAGACAACTTTGTACAGCTAGAGGCCAACACTTCTTTTAAAACAGTGGTTCTGTCTGAGGACTATGGAGGACATGGCTGATGGTGCTGGCATCTCACCCCACAGAAGATGTCTGGATCTTCTCCCTCTTTTCAGAGGGAGGTTTGTGGGTCTAGACAAAGAGCAAAAGAGATGTATTAAGATTTACGAAGATTTAACATGCATCTGTTTTGCCACTTACTGACACAGGAAGCAAAAATGAGCACTCCTAAAAGTAGGTGCTTTCACTCCTGAATTTCAGTGGCTCCATCTTGGGGTGCTCTATCTTCCTCTTTCAGACAGTATTGAGTCTGAACTGAGTCTGAAGCTAATCACTATTATCTTCATCCTCATCCTCCAATAATCCCATGTTTAGGCTCCCCCCTCCTTTAGCTTCAGTTCCTTGCTTACTGGTGTTAAAAAGTACTTCCTTAACCTTTAAACACTTTTGACTGGAGTACTTTGCCCTTAAGGTGAAGAAGCTAGAGAACTAGTGAAAAATCACCCCATTGCTAGAAGGCAAGCAATTAATTTAAATCAGTGTCATCCCTCGTGGTGTCCATAGGGTGTGGTCAAAACAGCCAAGATAGGGGTTGCAACAGTATGATCAATGCTCCACCTGCTGTAAAAAAACAGCCTTGACTGTTTTGATCATATGCTGAGGACTCTCCTGGTCATCTAATCTGATAACAAGTTAGGGTTTCTCAGTCCAGGGAAAGATGTTTCTGCTTTGCTTTGGCAGTGCTAATGTTTTACAAGATCTGTCCTCAGACGTGGACCACTGTGGCTTCAAAAACGCCAACCATATTTCCGGCACCTTTATGTACCGCTGTTCTTTCACTCTTGTTTTTACGTATCACCTGGAGAGGACACATCTGGTAAGCGGCACTGGATTGAGTTTTTCCTTGACTGAAACCGCCTGCTCATCCTTCTTTCCTATTTGCATATTTCTCTGGAAGCCCATGTCCAGAGAGCAAATATCTAATTAACACCTCCTTTGCATGCGCGTGTGTATTGAGGTGTTGGTGCTGCAATACATTATGGTGATAGCTATCATGACAGCAAGTTTTCGCACGATTGTCTTATGAAGTGATGGGGAAAGTGCTCTGTTTCTTTGAGAGTTAATCAGTTTTAAATGGAATAAATGCAAGCTCTGTTTATTCAAATGTATTGACTAATGTGTGGCATTAAATGACACTGGCAAGTTGCAACTTCTCTTTGAAGCTGGAACTGTTTAGGGTTAGGTTGGTGAAAAGTGATTTACTGCATTTTCCCCATGAAAACAAGAGACAGTTATGGAGAGGATGAACCATTCATTTTATTCTTGGTCTGTAAGAGAGCATGTCCAATGATGTAGTAAAGTCATAGGCTGGGGGCAGCCAACACCTTTAGCTTTCTTTTTATTCAGATTTGGGGGGAAGAGGCAAAACGGAGGTGTTAAGCCTTGCAAAGTTCTGAAAACTGTGCATCTGAAAATGGACTATTGGGCTGCTGAATTTTAGCAACATCATTTGGAAGTGCTCTGGACCACAAAATTGGAATGGGGGCCACTGCCATCCTGAAGAGTATGTGCTCAATTTAAACTTCGAAGACAACCAAGGAGTTGGAGGAAAAAGTAAAAAAAAAAAAAAAATTAACTGTCAAAGATGCAAAACCAACTCTTGTTTTAATTTAGAAAGACAGCCTCTTAATTAAGACTGGTAGGAAAGGGGAATTGCTGAGATTCCTAAGAAGCCTTACAATGGTACAATACAAAGCCTTCTTTCCCCGATCCCTATTGAGTTAAGACAGGGCAGGTTATGCTTTCCAATAGCTTCCAGAAATAGGGAATACTACACTGGGGAGCACACATTGTTTATCTTAAGAGCCAATCTCTTTGTAGATGGCCCCGTACATGACCTTGGAGAAAAAGAGAAAGAGGATACATATATGCATAAAATAGTCATATGCTACTGGAATAAAAATACACCTAGTAATAACTAAACTTCAGACAGAAATGCAGCACACCTCACTACAACGTATGGACGCTGTGATGCAGAAGACTTCTATACTTGTTGGAGGTGGTTGGACATTGCCAAGGTGCCCTCCTGCCATTATCCATTCCCATGGTCCTTTTGCTTTCAGATCAACTGAACAGGACCATGGGATCATGGACAAAGGCTCAAATAGTGGATGCTTTCAAAAAGTGGATATACTTCCTTGATAAAGTACATTACTTAGCCAGCCCCCCAAAAAACCCCCAAAAATGTCAGTCAGTGGCATATATAGTTCTATGCATCAAAGTACACTGTTGATTATGCTGATTCTGAGTGTTGATTTGGGTTCTTGAGTTCAAATTTATTTATTTATTAAGTTTATTAAGACCAAACACAAGAAAAAGACCAATGATCAAATAAACATAATAAAAGAATTTTAAAAATTGGTGTTCTCACTCAGGCAATCCATTCATCCTGATGTAATTCTTGGATTTATCTTCTGCTTCTTTCAGATGTCTCATTTCCTTCAACACCTCTGCTGGGCTGTTTGCCTCCTTCATCCTTCTTACTTTTGAAGTAAACAAATGGTGTTACTAAGGCCTATAAGCCTACTTGCATCTATTGAGGCCTGAACTGACACTGAAGTCTTCTCTTCTAATCCAATTCTCTATTCTTAATCCTCTCCATTAAGGAATGTCAAGCAGCAATCAATGCACAGTGCTCAATAGCTCCCTTAAGGAATGTGGGAAAATGGGCATAACAGTATGAGATCTGTTCTTATTTTGGCCTGGAAGTGGGGCAAAATAGAGCTCCTCTCTACACTGAATCAGTTTATAGAACTGAAGATGAGAACAGGGTTTTGCACAGAGTGAAAGGAAGCTCACTGTATAACCTTCTCCTGGAAGAGAAGCTGAAGGACAAAAAGCAAATTATTCTCCTTCTCCTTCTCCTTCTCCTTCTCCTTCTCCTTCTCCTTCTCCTTCTCCTTCTCCTTCTCCTTCTCCCTCTCCTTCTCCTTCTCTTTCTCCTTCTCCTTCTCCTTCTCCTTCTCCTTCTCCTTCTCCTTCTCCTTCTCCTTCTCCCTCACCATCCTGTTCTCTTTTCTCTAGGGTTAGTATGTTGTTAGTCTTCAGAAGCCCATTGCAATTTCCAGCATCACCCAGGAGGCTGAAAACTTTCCCCAAGATAATTACAATCAGGACAACACTAAGTATCAACAACTTCTCTTTCACTTTGCAGTTTTTCTAAAATCTTAGCTGGAGCTTCCCATGCTGTGAAACTGTATGATCATGAGTAATGTGGCTTGAACATACCTTGTAAGGAGAGAAAAAGTGGTAATGAATACCTTTAGTGTTGAAGGAAAGGTTAATGAGTTGGGTAATAAAAAAGTTTTACCCTGGCAAGAAAAAAGAGACATCTCAGGCTGGGTTTCAGTCTCCCATGTATAATTGCTATTGGCTATACTTCAGCTAGCACAGCTTCCTGCGTATTTCATTTTTCTTCCCTTTGGAATGGCCTACAAAATCTACACATTTATACACGCATGAAGACACATGCACTTTCCTTAGTTTGTTATTTATTCCATTTCATTTTTGCTGGCCTCTGCTTGTAGTGGTATCCAATGCCTAGTTGGTTGCAAAAAATGAAAAAGACAAACGTAAAGAATAGCCATCCAACTGTTTCTTTGGTGGGGGTGAAAGATGGTGCAAATTTTGGTGACCTATGGAGAAGCCCCTATTCCACTGAGGCCACAAAACATGCCTTCGACTCTAGCACTGTCTGAAAGGATATACAGAATGTTGCTTTCTTTTGCCTGGGCCATGAGTGAAATTCAGATGTTCCTGGGGGGGTCTCCTTGTTTGTTGACCTTCTGGTGATTTTGTACTACAGTTCTACTGCTTCTTATATCACTTCTTCCCTGTCAACTATTATTAAAGTATTGTAGTGGGACAAGGGAATGGTGTTGAGGGTTAAGAGGAAGAGCCACTATCAAGACAATGGGCAGATAAAAGAAACCTGAGTCTCATGCAGAAGTGTAACCTGAGAAAACATCTCAGACAAGTATGCTGGCTGGGGAATTCTGGGAATTGAAGTCTGTACATCTTCAAGCTGCCAAGGTTGAGGAGCACTGCCCTAGGGAGAAGCCCCGGGGAAGAGTTTTGTCTTACTGGTTTCCAGAACGTTGTTGTCAGGGAGGGACTGAGCCTGCTGCCAATGAGAAGGCTGTTCCATGTAGACAGCAGTCCATCTCATACTGACAAGGGCATGGGTCACTGCAGCCTGGTGCTCCTAACCCAGATAAGATTGTAACTGGTGCCCCAGTTGAGGTTGGGCAAACCTACCCCCCCCCCCCCAGCCACAGACTCCACCTGCTAGTTTAGCAGGAGCTATGAGTCCAGGAGCATCCCAACTTATGAACCAGCTCTTTAAGAGATAGCACTTCCCTATCAAGGGACAAGGGAAGGCACAGAAGAAGTCTAATGTATATAAAACACAACTGCAATAAAATAATAACATTAATAAATTTGATTGAAAAAATATAATAGCAGCCACCCCAACAGGTTACAATCCAAGAGCCTGGTGGAAGAGAATTGTTTGAAGTTCCTTCCTGAATATCAACACTTAGAGGTAGCCATCTTTACAGCAGTAACACACAGCTGTAAATCCATTGCCTAGTCCAACCAACCAGATAGGCAGTTTCCACTTGCAGCAGGCCATTTCTAAAGGAACCTAAGGTAATTCATCAAGTCTTCTTGAACGATGTGCTCTGTCTTGACTATACTGTATGACATTCCAAAACAGTTAACCTAACTTATGGAGTGAATGAAGTGCTCCAGGAATACTACAATCCCTTTCAAGTTCCAACTACTCCCCTCCTACCTTATTCTAAAAAGAGAAACACTTGTTGGTTTGCCATTAAGGCACTCACTGTCCCTGTCTTATATTTCAATAAAACTCTGCTGAGCCTCCATCTATCCAAACTTTACTTCCAATCCATTAAAAAAAAAATCTAGCAGATGGCATTGGGGATTGGTTTGGCAGTTTCCCTTTGTTGTCAGGACATATCGCCTTATTATGGGTATGAAAGCCTTCCTATTGGGCTCTCTTTCTTATGTGCTGCAATTGCATATATTTACAACATCAGTGTAGTCCTAGAGGAAAAATGACACGAGAATGACTTCTTAATATATTCCTTGGCTCCAACAGAAATACAGGAAAATAGAAGAGAACAAAATTGGGCCAACAGAGCTGAAAGAAATTCAAAACTGATATTTCCATGCACTTTTCTGCAGCCCTTCTCCAGCATCAGTTTGAGGAATGGAGCGTAGAGCATATTAATTCCTCACGTTGAAACAATAGTAGCCATTATATGTACGCCAGATGGTTTGATTCATGAGTGGAAGACAACTAGGGTTTTTCTGACAGTAACACTGCACAGCTAAAGTGTGATCAGTTGGTTCTGAATGGGACAACTTCATTCTAGAACCACAGTTGGTTGGCTTAGAATGACATGCAATGTAAACCATAGCTTTGCACAATGAATGGGGTTACATAAAATGTGTATCCGATAGCAAAACCTGGAAAACAACAAAACAACAACAAAATATTGGCTTAGGGCAGTGTATGAACTCAGTCACATTTCTTTCCTTCAGATGAAACATAATTGGTTGGTTGCACCAAGCTTTCCTTTCTTCAGTTCTGTTTTTAATGATAGTTCTGAGATATTTTACCCTTAATGCAATATTATAGTTTTATTAGAAGAATGACCCAGTATGAAATCACACAATTTGGAAACTTTTCTCGTACTTTATTGAAAGAGCCTACTTATAAGACCCTAATTTCTATTTAAATGCTAATTGGGCTTTGCATTAACAAATGTGGTGGGGAAGTATAAAATAAATATCAGGCAAACAGAAGCGGCTGGTGAAAATGCCTAAAACTTCATTGTGGATCATACTATGGGTGGAATCCTTTATTTGTATATTTGTTTATGCAATTCATTAGACTCTGTGTTCCTCATTAATTCAATGATATTTTTAAGGCCAGGGAAAGGTCATATTAATCATAAAATGATATATGTGTGATAATCACTCCTGCCTGTAAGGGATTCTCTTTTTTTCCTCTAAAAGTGTATCTCTCTGCCTCCCAGAATTGGAATTATATATCACAATGGTTGTTTGTTAATGAATACAGAAGCTATTTTTATTGGTGTGCCTTAAAGTAAAAGGAAAAGACTCCCTTGAGTTCAACTCCTGGTGATTATATGAACATATCCATGTTGTTTTCTTGGCAACAATAAATAGAAATAGTTTGCTATTGCCTTCTTCTGAAATCTGTTTTCTTTTTCTTTTTTTTTGATTTTCTAGTGTAGTCCACACTTCTGGGATTTCTTGATAGCCTCCCATCCAAGCATCAACCAGGTCTGGTCCTGCTTAGTTATTTTTTTAGGGATCAGCCAAGGTATACTTCAACTTCTTTTCCCCTATGAATGTCTTTAAAATAACTGCAATGAAAGAGTCATATACAGTTTGACTTAAAGAAAAAAATTACCTGGTGCCACTGGAGTATTAGTTTACTATTAATTCAAGTTGTATCCCACCTTCCCAACAAGGTTAACTAGCATTAAACCATATCCCTTTCTGCTGAGGAAGCAGAAGTGATTCAGCTGAGTTTCTTCTGAGTAAGAGTTAGGTCAGCAGACTGAAATCTGGACAGATCAGGACTGGACTGGACCAGACAGGACAAGACAGAATCAGTCAATGATTCAAGACCAAGGACAGCTCCCGCTTGTCCCTTTTACTGATTAAACTATGGAGAGACATTAACTGAGTGACTCAGTCATAATTTTTCCAGTCAATAAACTCAGCTTGGTCTGGATACAAGAAAAAACCAAGGAGGACTGGGTATATTATACAGTGGCCAGATTTTCAGCCATTCCAGCTATCCCAAAGAAGGATGGGAAACTGACATTTCCTCTTTCTTTCTGTTTTTCTTCCATTTATTAAACAAATGGACGTGGCCCCCCCATCTACCAAAAGGAACTTTGGTGAACAAGAATTAAAAAAAACCACAGAATTATCAAAACCATGAAATCAAAAAAGACAATATTGAGGCCCCAATAAAATGCCCATGCATAGATCAAACATACTATGCCACCCCCATTAACACCTTGGCCCCAGTGTCTGGGGAGTGGGGGGGGGGACTAGATCTTCACTATTTTCCTGGTAGAAAGAAGACTCCAATAGAGTCAGGGCCATCTGTATCTCCAGGGAGAGGCTGTTCCATAGGGCAGGCACCATGACAGAGAAGGCACATTTCTGAGGCCCTACAAGGCAACCCTATTTCACCAAGGGAACCTGGAGCATGTCCACCATGGCAAATCTAATGGGAAGGGCAGAAACCATTGGGGATAGGCAGTCCCTCAAGTAATGTGGCCCCATGCCATGTATACTGTCCTTTTTCTTTTGCTTTCAGTGTCAGGATTGGGGACAGTGCCACCACAGACAGATTTGGGGAGAGGGGCTTATCAATCTTCAGTACAGGGGGTGTTGAGATAGGGTGAAAAGTACCAAGGAGAAGGAAACACGTGTTCCTAGAGAGGACCTATTTTTACTGGGCTTCTCTAGGATACCATCTTCATTTTGGGAGTTAAAAGAATCAACAAATTTCCCCACTAAATAGTTTGCAAGCCACATGGAAAGGACTTAGTTGACAGGGGAGATAGTTTAGCCCCAAACAAGACTGTGTCTCAATTAGCTACAGGCTGTTTATACAAGATAGAGCATTTACATGACATCCTGAATCTCCCTGCTCCATGACCAAGCTAAGTGAGTCACGCAAGCAGGGTCATAGATTCAGCAACACATTAACGTAACACTTTCTTCAAACAGGAATATATACCAGGATATAAAAGAGGTTCTCCCAATGAAATTCATAGTTAGATGAGGATTTAAAACTGGATTTTCTCAGTTCTAGTTTAGCATTCAGTACACCACCATCTTAAAAGCCTGTGTTTCAAAGAAGTTTTTGTGGGGCGGATCAATGATCCATAGGAGGGGCAGAACACTAACAGGAAGACTGTGCATGAATATGAACCGTGTCCTCAGTCATATCACCAAAAATTAATAATCAACAATAGGTCCTTAAAATGATCTGTTGGGGTACAATTTACCATACTCATATCCAAGAAAAAGCTTTCAGTCAAGATCAGATCTGACTGAAAAGCAGACTGCAATCATCTACAAATTTAATACCAACCTTAAAGCAACAGGATTCATTTGCTGTGCTTTGACACTTCTCAGCCGAAAACCTTCTACTATTACAAAAGCTCTTTCAACAGTGTGAATTAGATCAACCTCAGGAGCACTAAAAGTGATGCATTTCCCAGGTCCAAAAGTGTCTTTTATCTCCACAGCAACTTGCTAATTCTACATTGGGTAAGAAATTTGGTATTTGCAGGAGCGGAAATTGTTTTTGATTTTCCTTGTCTTCACATCTCTCATAAATCAAAACTGGCTGAGGGACTTTGCTCCGTCTTAAGGTCAAAAGGAGAATAATTCAGAAACTTTGCAAGCTAGGAAATGGGTATTATAATAGAAAATTCTTCGGAGGCCATACACATTGGTTAAAAATATATTGTCATTTGGAAGCTTGCTGTATTTTATGAGGGCAAGAGAAGGCAAATAATAACATGATCTAGATCTTCAGCTAAAACCTGAATGTGGAGCTGTTTTTTGTGGCAGGTTCCAAAATGATCTGGAAATATAGGGAACAAAAATTCATTCTGTCCCTTCTTCCTCCCTTTTGCCTAACTCTCCCCTCTTCGGAAAATGCCAGGAGGGTTTATAACCTTCATCTCCTAACAGAGCTTCACCAAAGAGTCTGATTTTTCTGCAGACAGCCTCAAATTTGGAAATTTGCTGAATAGGGAATCCTTGTCCAACTGTTGTGGTTTTTACTATCAATATCAATATTCTGAACTTATTGGAGGGAAGAACTTAGAACTATGCCAGCGTTAGGGTTAGGGTTAGGGTAACCCTAACCCTAACCCTAACACATATACTCAAGATTTTCCTATCTTATCTTATCTTATCTTATCTTATCTTATCAAATCAAATCAAATCAAATCAAATCAAATCAAATCAAATCAAATCAAATCTTTACTACAGCCATAGACCAGCATACCCTTTTTTGTTGTTGTTCAGTCGTTAAGTCGTGTCTGACTCTTCGTGACCCCATGAACCATATTGCGCCAGGCCTTCCTATCTTTCACTGCTTCCCTGAGTTTCCTCAATTTCATGCTCATTGCTTCAGTGATGCTATCTAGCCATCTCATCCTCTGCCATCCTCTTCTCCTTTTGCCTTCCATCTTTCCCAGCATCAGGGTCTTTTCCAAAGAGTCCTCTCTTCGCATTAGGTGACCAAAGTATCTGAGCTTGAGCTTCATTATCAATCCTTCCAATGAGCAATCAGAGTTGATTTCCTTTAAGATTGACTGGTTTGTCCTCCTAGCAGTCCAGGGGACTCTTAAGAGTCTTCTCCAGCACCACAGTTCAAAGGCATAAATTCTTCGGTGCTCAGCCTTCTTTATGGTCCAGCTCTCACAGCCATACATTACTACTGGAAAAACCATAGCTTTGACTATGCGGATCTTTGTTGGCAAGGTGACGTCTCTGCTTTTTAATATGCTATCTAGGTTTGCCATAGCTTTCCTCCCAAGGAGCAAGTGTCTTTTAATTTAATGGCTGCAGTCTCCGTCTGTGGTGATCTTGGAGCCCAAATAAATGAAGTCTGTTACTGCTTCCATTTCTACCCCTTCTATTTGCCAGGGATTGATGGGTCCAGATGACATGATCTTAGTTTTTTAATGTTGAGTTTCAAGCCAGCTTTCGCACTCTCCTCTTTCACCCTCATCAAGAGGCTCTTTAGTTCTTCTTCACTTTCTGCCATTAGGGTGGTATCGTCTGCATATCTGAGGTTATTGATGTTTCTCCCTGCAATCTTAATTCCGGCTTGTAATTCTTCCAGCCTGGCATTTCTCATGATGTACTCTGCATATAGGTTAAATAAGCAGGGTGACAGTATACAGCCTTGTCGTACTCCTTTCCCTATTTTGAACCAATCGGTTGTTCCATGACCGGTTCTAACTGTTGCTTCTTGGCCCGCATACAGATTTCTCAGGAGACAGGTAAGGTGATCTGGTATCCCCATCTCTTTAAGAATTTGCCACAGTTTGTTGTGATCCACACAATCAAAGGCTTTTGCATAGTCAATGAATACCCTTTTTTACAAGTGTGTAAAAGTAAGAGTTAGGTCTTACTAACTCTTAGTAACTTTATGTAAAATGAAGAAGCTGTGTTTTTAGTCTGAGATCCACTTGGCTTTTGATTGGCATGCTAAGGCACTGTACTTCTTCACATGGGTGAGGCCAGGATCAACAAAACAAAGCAAAACCCAACACATTTAAATCTGTATTTGAATTTGTAACAGTGAATTTAATTACTCCATGTAGTAATTCATTCCTCTTATTTATTACATTAAATTTTAAGGCAAAGTTAGGACATGAACCTGTCCAAAGCATTGGAGGATTGCATGCAATGTAAATTTGAGTTCCTAGATTGCACATCCTGGTCTACACAGGCTGGTTGTGGTTTTCCTGCATTCCAGGTAGGACTTCTGATTGATCATACTTCCTGCCAAGCATGTACTCCAGCTGTGAATTATGGAACCTCCTGCTGATGTTTTAAAAAAATGAAGTTAACTTTCATATCAGTTAATTCAGGACTGCAACCATATTTCTATGATTCTATTGTACTTTGCATGTGAAATGTGCCTCTCTGTTAAGACAGCGCAGGTTTCAAGAAGGGATGATGTTGATCAATAATGAGGAATGCTGATGGTTACATCTACAGCATCTGACGTACCATAGGTTCCTCATCTCTGATCTATGGGGAGAGGAGTCCCATTGAATTCAATGGCTCAGTGCAGTCATGGATTTTTATTCTGAACTTAGCTCTTAGTTCCATTCAACAGGTCTTTGTTCTGCATAAATGTGTGCAAGTTTGGCAGTCTTTGATGATATTCCATTCTGTAGCTAAATAACAGAGTTTAAGAATGAACTGTCTGGTCCTCACTCCTAAATTGTTCTCATCTTCATAATTGCCCAAGACATTTCCATTATGACTGAGTAGGTGCATGTCAGAATGCCTAACAATGTGATATCTAATGTAAAAGGTAAGTACGGAGTCTAGAACTCAAATTACCATTTTTTCCCTCTCTCTTTTAATGACATACTGGTCTGCCTTTTTATTACTGCTACTGTATTATTTCAACTGAACTTTTAAAAAGAAGGCAATTTTGTGTCCTGGAAAAAGGGGAAAGAAAGGGGGACCCTCCCCCCAATTGCTAAAACTGCTAAAACTGTTTTTGTGTTTAATGTCATCATGCCTGAAAGACCAGACTTGGGTAAATGTTAACATTAATATGGAATGGCAAGCTAGATAAATAATACTTATGAATGTCAAGATGGCTACTTGGAGAAATGGCTTTTAAAAGGATTAGATTGAGAATGGGGAGGACAGACAGGGAAGTGGTAAAATACAACCTCTAGCAGCATTCCCTGTGCTCAGATATGCCAGCTGTCATGGACAAATGGGATCAGGCCATCTTGCTCTGTTTGTGAAGTCTTCCAACCAGCCACTCTGGGATGATGGATTTTTTGCAAAATCTAAGAGGAAGGTTCTTGTGTCCTTGTATGGTGCAGTATCCAAGGTAGAATTGCAAATAGATATGCTCTCAACACTGCCTTACACAGTGCTCTGATATCATAATCCATCATGCACTACAATTACAAAGGAAGTCTCCTTCAAGTCAAGACTGACTCCTGGTGACTTATGGACACGTCCATGAAGTTTTCTTGGCAGCAATACGGAAGTGGTTTCCTTCTCAGTCTAGCTTACAACCCTGGGGTTCCCTGGAGATTTCCCATCCATATATTAACTAGGATTGACCCTACTTAGTTTCCAAGGCCAGAGAAGTTCAGCTATTTCTGTATGTGCAGAAACAGCCTCTTGATCTCCCTCCTGCTTTGGGGGCAGAGTAATTGGTAGCATTGTTTCTCTCAAAAGAAATAGAAATCATCTCATAATTTTCTGATGAGAGGACCTACGATTAGCTGAGAGAGTACCCTGGTTTCTTTCTCTTTTATCAAGGGTTGTTGTTGCCACTGCAGTAGTAGCCACTGTTCTGGCAGCCTTTCAACCGTTTTGCATTCTCCACAATACTCCAGATCTAGCATGTGAGGAGATGACAGTATTCCAGCTGAGTTATTTAAAATACTAAAAGATGATGCTGTTAAAGTGCTACACTCAATATGCCAGCAAGTTTGGAAAACGCAACAGTGGCCACGGGATTAGAAAAGGTCAGTTTACATTCCAATTCCAAAGAAGGGCAATGCCAAAGAATGCTCAAACTATCGCACAATTGCACTTATTTCACATACTAGCAAGGTTATGCTCAAAATCCTACAAGCTAGGCTTCAGCAGTATGTGAACTGAGAACTACCAGATTTACAAGCTGGATTTTGAAGAGGCAGAGGAACTAGAGATCAAATTGCCAACATTTGCTGGATCATGGAGAAAGCATGAGAGTTCCAGAAAAACATCTACTGCTTCATTGACTATGCAAAAGCCTTCGATTGTGTGGATCACAACAAACTGTGGCAAATTCTTAAAGAGATGGGGGTACCAGACCACCTTACCTGTCTCCTGAGAAATCTGTATGCAGGCCAAGAAGCAACAGTTAGAACCAGTCACGGAACAACTGATTGGTTCAAAATAGGGAAAGGAGTATAACAAGGCTATATACTGTCACCCTGCTTATTTAACTTATATGCAGAGTACATCATGAGAAATGCCAGGCTGGAAGAATCACAAGCTGGAATTAAGATTGCAGGGAGAAACATCAACAACCTCAGATATGCAGATGATACCACCCTAATGGCAGAAAGTGAAGAAGAACTAGATGAGGGTGAAAGAGGAGAGTACAAAACCTGGCTTGAAACTCAACATTAAAAAAACTAAGATCATGTCATCTGGACCCATCAATCCCTGGCAAATAGAAGGGGTAGAAATGGAAGCAGTAACAGACTTCATTTATTTGGGCTCCAAGATCACCACAGACGGAGACTGCAGCCATTAAATTAAAAGACACTTGCTCCTTGGGAGGAAGCTATGGCAAACCTAGATAGCATATTAAAAAGCAGAGACATCACCTTGCTGACAAAGATCCGCATAATCAAAGCTCTGGTTTTCCCAGTAGTAATGTATGGCTGTGAGAGCTGGACCATAAAGAAGGCTGAGCACCGAAGAATTTATGCCTTTGAACTGTGGTGCTGGAGAAGACTCTTAAGAGTCCCCTGGACTGCTAGGAGGACAAACCAGTCAATCTTAAAGGAAATCAACCCTGACTGCTCATTGGAAGGATTGATAATGAAGCTCAAGCTCAGATACTTTGGTCACCTAATGCGAAGAGAGGACTCTTTGGAAAAGACCCTGATGCTGGGAAAAATTGAAGGCAAAAGGAGAAGGGGACAGCAGAGGATGAGATGGCTAGATAGCATCACTGAACCAATGAGCATGAAACTGAGCAAACCCAGGGAGGCAGTGAAGGACAGGAAGGCCTGGTGTGATATGGTTCATGGGGTCACGAAGAGTCGGACACAACTTAATGACTGAACAACAACAAAGCACCTGAGGGTATGATTGGTGGAAAGCAAACAAATAATCCATAAGAACAAATTGATAGAGAGTATCTGGAGAAAATTCTACAAATGATTTTGTCTAGAGATTGAGAAAGAGACACATACTGGAAATTTTCTGAGAAATGATGGCTCTGGATGTTGTTCAAGCCCCCAAATAATGAGTGAATGCTGTTCGTGAAATATTTCCACAACTGTTCTAGGCCTATCATATCTTGGTTGTTTAGTGGTCAAGCTTTGTGGAAAAGGAATGAGAGTGCTCTCACAGAACATCTGAAGGTCCATAGCTCTCCCGCTTTCTAATTTAAATGATAGTAATTAATTCATAACTTTGCATTGATACAACCTGTGCAGATATGATGCAAGTCTGTACCCTTTTTTGCCTTCTTTAGATGACACACTCATCGTTTTTTATGGACTACCAGTGGGTTAAGTGAAACAAACTGAACAAATACTCTACAAAAATGCAGAACTCAGATCATCTTCTGGAAGCAAATTCTTGGAAGGAAAAATTTACAAAGATTGGTTTGAGGTGTTGGGTGGGTTTGGTGTAGGGTAGAGAAGATTGCAGGGAGACATGAGAGCTGCCTCTATTTTCTCCTCCATGAAGGCTGTCATGTAGAAGATGGGCCAGAATTCAGAACTGTTCCAGAAGACAGGAAAATAATCAATGGATGTAATAGTCAAGGAAATAGATTTTGGTTGGATATTAGGAAAAATTTCCTAATGGGAAGAGCTGTTCAAGAGGTGGTGGATTCTTCTTCACTAGAGGCATTTAAACAGAATCTGGATATTTATTTGTTGGGAGTGCCATAGTAGTGGATTCCTGCACTGGACAGGGGTTGGATTAAACGATCCCCAAAATTACTTCCAAGCCTTATTTTCTATTATTTTCCAGGAAGAAATTTCTGAAGATCTGTGAAATGGGTTTTACCAGACTGCTAACTAATATCCTTTAAGTGGACTTGCAGTGAATTAAACCTCAATCTCCTTATCTGCAAGTCATAAGTTCTTTCAGTGACTACATATAAGTTCTTGTAGTACTGCAAGTCATCGAGTGTCAAACTCTTCCATTTCCCCAAAAATCATAATGCCTTGCCAAACAGGCTTCTCTTTTTTCCCCCTAGTTTTAGGAGGCTTTAGAACTTCTTTTGATTGTCTTTTTGAGATTGCTTTCTTTCCAGTTTCTTGCAAAATGGCAGAGGGAATGGTTGTTGATGCCCTATATCACATTTCTCCATTCTCTGCTTTCTGATAGTTTTTCTCCCTTAGTCTTCAACGGAAGCCACAGAAGCCACTGAATCTCCAAGTGCTGGAAAGATGATTATTCTATGAAATATAAACCATTACACATTTTTATGGCCATATTGGATCCAAAGAAAGCAGAAGAATTCCTAACCACTTCCAAAAATTGAAAGCAGTTTCTTTCCTATAAAATTGAATAAGATCAACATAAATGAATAAAAGTGTAGGAGGGCTTTTTAGCACAGAATTTACTTAAAATGTTCTTCCTGAATCCCCAGATTGGAATTACTGAAGGAGAGAACTAGGCCATGGACTTATTAGCAATTACTGATATTTCAATCAATTCTGATATTCTTAGCTGCAAATGTGGAACAGATCTCTATTTTCTTGCCTACAAGTTTCTTCTTTGCCTTTTATGCTGCAGACCGCATCTCAGAAGATTTGTCACCAGCTTTTGAGCTTCCCCGCAGGAGGAAAAGTGAGGGAATAAGACCCTTTCCAAGATGAATAAAAATTCATAATGGAAGCGTTATGCGTGTGGCTGGGGAGGCAGGCGAGAAAATGAGCAAAAAAAAAAAAAAAAAAAAAAGGAAATGAAAGAAGACAAGCAGAGGAGAGGGAAGGAAAGTAATTGTTTAATTAGATTCTGATCCTTTCTTTGCAGAAGGTTGGAGCCTGCCCTGATGAAACCATGTGGCACACAAAGTGATACAGCACAGATGGAGGCCCATCACAGACGTCGTGGGCAAGCTGGCCCATCTGCAAACAACAAGAGAACACCTTTTCCTGTTTGATAAGGGAAAAGGCAAGGTTTTCTCAGAGGAGTGAGAAAATGGGCTTTGGGCAGCAGTCTTTCCAAACAGCAAGGTTCATGTCGGATAATCTTGTGTGATGGAGCAGAGAGCCAAAAAAAAAAAAAAAAGTTAAAATAAAAATAAATTCGGCTGAATTTTCACAAGCTTGACAAATCTCAGGAGGTGTGCTAAGATGTCAGGCAAGAACATTTATATTTCTGATTTGGTAAGTATGCGAGGTTTGGACCATTGAAAAGCAAATGTTCATTTGTTTGAATGAACATTTGTCGTAGCCAAAGGGCTACAGAAGGGGTGCCAATGATGCAAAATGGGTGGGCTTGGATTTTTTTTCTTTTGTGAGGGGAGTCTTTATTTTAAAGGAGAGGAAACCTGTCACTGGACTTTCTGATGCTTCCTGTCTCAGGGTGAGAAAAAATTGCACCCATTTTCAGCAAGTGTGCCCAGAAGTCCCAGGGATGGAAATTTGTCCTGCCCAGCCCTGACTTAAGGAGAACTACATTACCAAGCATGTAAGAAAGAGGATGTGGGTATAGATCTCCAGGGGCGGGTGTTTAAAAGCAGCTCTGAGAAAGGAAGAAGAGGCTACAGAGATGTTACAGTAATTATCTGGAGCTTCCAGAGCTAAAATCTAGCTATTCAGCGTTCTGTGTGGGAGTGCTACAAGTAAGTACGCAGTAGCTCAGAATTCTATTTGGCTCAGTTTTTTTTCTTAAAAAAAATAAGAAATTAGCACTTGTAAATGTCTTCTTAAATGGGATAAAAAGAATCTGAAACAGTAGAAGAAAGCAAAATTGGGATTCTGCTAATCCCAGTCCTCAGGTTGCAGTGATCAGATCTGCAGCACGAAATATATCTTTCCTTGGATGTTATGTAGTAGCAATGGCCATAACCAAGGGCTGCATAACGTGGGTCCTAAGAACAAGCTTCTGACTGTACATATTGCTTGGACCTTTACAAGGCGATAGTCTTTCCATGCAGGGTTATACACATCCATACCATTTGGTACACTGTACAATGTAGGCCTGGGATCCCATAGAACCATATCCATCTATGAAGGTATACGCAAAGGACTCATTTATATATTTATTTAAAGCATTCATCTAGTGGCTCATGTCATATTGAGCCCTGGGCGGCTCCCAACCACCAGTTAAAACAACATTAACATACAATTAATACATACATCTATGTATCTATTAAAACCACAAACGTTAAAACCAGGCACCAAAGCTAAACTTCCACATGCAGTCCATCACTAAGTCCTCTTGTTAAACTCACCCTATCGCAGCCTGGTCTTAAGTGCTTTTCAGAAGGCTAGGAGGGTGGGGGCCTGCCGAACTTAAGGGGAAGGGTATTCCATAGAATAGGGACCGCCACGGAAAAGGCACACTTCCTAGATCCCATAAGAAGGCAATGTTTAATGGAAGGGACCAGGAGTGAGCCCTGCTTATGTCTCCTGTGAGACACCAGGGCTGGAGCTGCTGATCTCCTGGTTCACATATTTGCTTTGATTAGACTTGAACATCTGTAGGGAGCTTCATTCAAGTTAAATCACAGACTGGCTTTACCTGTTTAAGAAGGTCATTGGACTGTTTTGGACAGAAAGAATTCTACAGACTTTCCTGTTGAGCAGAGATGGTCCCTGGACAACCAGAATGTCTTATGCCTAACCTATTTCTGCTCGCTCCCCAGCTCTTGGCTCCCAGTTCCTTGTTACTGGCCCATCTCTGGTCCAAGGCTCTGCATAGACACCAACATAGGGTTTGTTTTTCTTCTCTTTTGCCCCCTGTAATCCTTATGAGAAATTGGCAGAGCTGTGACTTGACTTGTGAGAAAGAAAAGTTAAAGAAAGGAAGGTTTAAGGAGGGCAGCAGCCTATCTTCCTCAAATCCAGCAAAGCCACTGTATGGCTTTGTCCTAAACAGTTTCTGCTGAGTTAGTGACAAATGGGTAAATTAAGCACCTTTTGGGCAGGTGTCAGATATATGTAAGATCTGCTTTTTGCATTCAGTTCCAGTTGCGGATAATCAAAATGCTGCTGCTATTATCATCCCTCCTCCTCCTCCTCTTCTTCTTCTTCTTCTCTGAAACAAGGAGCTTCTGTGATTCAGTTCACTAGGCTTAATGCTGAAGTCAGACCACCTTTTTCAGTAGAAGAAGCTGCGTGTGCAGGATCCTCTAATTAAGATGTCGAAAATGCTTTGAGATTCCTTGGCTGAAAAGCAATTAATACATATCACATTCCAAGCAGTCCTTTTTGTTAAGGCTCAATTAAAAGGAAAATAATGAGGCCATCCCAGATGAAACTTCTGCTAAGTGTTATAAGTGCCTGACTTGGAATGAGTAAATGCTGGCCTTGATTATTCTGACTGTGCCATTTTCTCTTCCCCCTCCCCTCCACTGTAGAGTGCAATAGGCACAAACATAAAAGAAAAGTGGATTGACTTCTAACATGCAGCCTTAAATAAGAGATAAAGTTTAGTAATTCACCGCTGAAGTATCATGAATTTGATTCAAGCTAACAGCTCTACATACAGACTGTGCTAGGATATTACCAGGTACCATTCTGGGTTCCTTCTCATTCTCTGTGCTTCAATAGAAGCCCAGATTTGCTGATTTAGAATTCAATTACATAGGGGTAGTAAAGTGGAATCACTCAATGCCAGTTCTGAAAACACTGCACTGTTCTCATCTGAGCAACTTATTACACTCCTAGTATAGCCGAACTACAGTTTTGACCATACTTCTGAGGGATGCTGGGAATTAAAGATTGCCTCTTTCTGCTCTTCAATGTCATTTTTATCCTAATTCATGTATAATGGATTGCTCCAATGAATCATAAGAATTATAATTTGGTAAGGATATTGATATGTACTTCATTCCCGGAGTCATTTACCTATGAGCAATTCCTGTTGAATTTAGAGGGTCTTCCTCTTTGAAATCATTTGCCACATTATTAGAGTCACTTTGGATTCTCCAAGGAATGGGAATAACTGTTAAAGCAGAGCTGATGTTATGGTGATTATGATTACTGAAATTATGACAAAATATTATGTCTTCAGAGGGATGTATTAGAATGGTGCTACTCTTCAGAAAAGGAATTTACCAAGTTCAGTGTAATGATCTTTGAATGATACTTTTGACCCATGATACAAGTTTCCCAATTCAGTTAAAAAAAAAAAAATCTTTCCTGTCTTTTGCTATGCTATGCTATGCTACGATTGTATGTAGAACTCAGACAATTTTATTGCAACCAGACTTGAAACTGGCAATGAAGATATTGAAGTGATGGATAGCTTCTGCTTTCTAGGACTATCAACAGTGAAGAAACCAACAGTTAAGAAATATGGCACAGACTAGAACTTAGTAGAGTAACAATGAAGGCCTTGGGAAAAATATTCAGATGCTGTGAGATGTCTATACCTACAAAGATCAGAATGTTGCATGCAATTATTTTCCTGTGACACTCTATGGAAGCAAAAGTTGGACTTCTAAGAAACAGGATAGAAAGAGTATTGATGCTTTTGAATGCTGGTGTTGGAGAAGACCCCTCAGACTACCATAATTAGCTAAGAAAACAAACCAATAGATCATAGAACAAATCAATCCAGAGTTCTGACTTGAGGACAAATGACCAGGGTCAAATTAACATACTTTGGACACATTATGCAAAGACCTAGATCTTTTGAGAAGTCTATAATGTTGGAAAGGTGGAAGGAAAGAGAAAAAGAGGATGACCAGCAGCAAGGGGGATGGACCTGATTTCAACAGCAATGTGTGTGCTGTTAGAAGATCTGGAGACCCAGTTTGGGCACAGATCATGCTAGAGAAAATCTATGTGGTAACTAAGAGTCAACATCAGCCTGATGGCACATAATCAAGCTAATCATCAGATCATTTTCAGTGAGTGAATTAGGCTTTTGATGATATGTTTGATGTTAAAACAATATTTCTAAACATCTAGCAAAGGCATAAAATATAAGCCGTGAACTGTTGTCGCTTGAACAAGAAAAAGAAATTACCTCTGGAAAGCAAACGGGTAGCAGCAGGAAAACGCCACTTCAACATGCGTTATTTTTTCTCCTGTTTGCAAAGTCAACTATTTAAAGGGGCAGCCTCCTTTGCCTTAGCAGTGCTGAATGCAATAGGTAAGGTTGTTAAATCATACGCTGAAAAAAAAATCCATGAATCTATCATCTTGAAATACTATAGAGATGCTTATGTGGCTGATGATGGGCTATGTGCAAAAACGGGCTTTGCAAATGATGCTGCTTTAACATTTTATGTGATGATTTCACTTCCACTGTGCACAATTTCATAGCAATAATGCCAGACAAAAATGCATCCTTGGTTGAATGGGTTTTTGCACTGGGGCGGGAGGAACAGACAAGTAGTTGCAAAGATGAACACTCTATAACAATAAAACTTTTATGAGGATAAAAGCAGCTGCTGCATCATCTTATTTAAGGTCCTTCATATATTTAAAAGATGAGCAGAATAACATCTGGGACTTTTCTGACTATAAAAATGCAATTCCCCTCCCCATACTTCAACTTCTGCTCAGTTTTGCAACTGGCAGTCCTTCTGTTCATATGATGTTCTAGCAGTTTACAATGTGGACTACAGAGATCTGATTCAACAATTTGGGACAGGCAGGAAATTAACATTAACATCATTTCAGAAGGGAGTTCATAAATCTTCTCACATAAGGTTCACAACATATTTGGGATAATTTATTAGGCTTCACCTAAAGCTGAGTTCCACAATCAAGAGTTGTGCACCACTTCCTGTATTCATGAAGATCTTGCTTGCTTGAATTTCCTCTCCCCGTGTTAAAACCGCCCTGAAGACAGAAAACCATGTTATCTGGGAGAAGGTTGGTCGATCCATCTGTCTAGCCAAGTTACAATATGAAAAGACTCTCAGATTTGTAATCACTATAACTTGAGTTGCTCTGCGTCGCCCTCAGCAGTGGCCAGGAGACTGCGAGTAAAGCCAAACTGATGGATGTCTCCAAGACTTTTCATTTTAAGATTTCATTTGTTCATTTTGCTCGAGCAGCATTATTTTGTATCGGTTGTTCCTTTTTTTCACCAATTTCATCAGTAGAATGAGCCCCTGTTTTGTTGCCTGTCACACCAATAGTTTTATAGAAATGTCATGAACATTTCAGGCATTCTGCTATCCATCTACCTCCTCAAGGGCATCAGACCTGAGAAATTTCTGACAAACAAGACTAAGGGTTTCTATTTTTTAATGTGTCAGTTTCATGGTTGTCTCTATCTTTTTGTGATCAATACTGGTTGTCAGGCTACTTCAATCTTTTTATTCCAGAAGAAAAGGACCGAACCAACAAATGAAAATAGGGAAGCAGAAGTCTAAATGAAAGGGGCACAGGCTTTCCATTTTCTGATTGTTTAACCAAAATAAAAGCCAGCTTCTTCCTGCAAACCTTCATCCATATTTCCACAGACATGGAGAGCCAGTGCAGTGTAGTGATTACAGCATAATGATACTTGAAGGAAAAGTAGGTAATATAAATATAATAAATTGATAACATGTTTTTCTTGCCAACTGTTTTTTTATTTAATGGAATTTGCATGGTGCCCCATTAACATAATATTTTCTGTCTGGCATGCAGAACTTGAAAGAACCAAATATAAGTGATACCCCATGATGCGTCTCCCTCCCTCCCTCCCTCCCTCTCTCGAAACATTGTTCACAAAAATCCTGTTCCTTTATTTAACACCCTGATTTGTCACTCTGAAGATGTGATGTTTCTTTCAGAGGCCGAAACCCACAAATATTCCTTTCAATTCTTGTCTTAGGGGCCTATGGAGAATTGCCCAACTAGGAGCTGCATATGCGAATATATGTTAATATACAGCTTATGCCAAAATCTTCCCCAAGGATAAACATCACAAAAGCAGAATGCTGTAAATGGCTCTCAGACTTGCTGCAGTTGTACAAAACCTGGATGCATTGATTAGATCCATGCATGCAATCAATATTTTAAAGCATGTGGGAACAATTTCATATTTAATGTGATGATTTCATCACTCATTATTCTAGAAATGCTTAGATACTCATTCTGCAGAATTTTAAGTAGGAAACTGGGGAAAACCTTGGGGATTTTCTTTTTCAAAGGATTCTCTTTTGGCCTTGCCTCATTTAAATATTGCTATTTTTAATATGATTTGACATTTATAATTGGAATGACCAAAGTTGCACCATTAACGCTGTAACCCTGAGTGATTTTGCTAAAATTTGAAACCATTGATTCAGAAATGGAGCCCATATATCTCAGAAGGAATAAACCTTAATTTTAATTCTGTGAGATTTAATATTTCCAAATGCAAACAACTTCATCTAATTCTGGAGAGCACAACATTTTTTGGCAGAGACCAGAGCTTAACACTTTAGTGGCATTCCAGGAGCCACACTCCTTTAAATCAGATATAGGCAGAATAGAAATTGAATGGACTAGGAGAAAAAAATATATTTGATTTAGTATGCATTTATATGTAATGAAACATATAATTTATTACAGACAGACCGTGGCTAAACAGACTGGCTCCAGGTTGGCGAAGGAGTGAGACAAGGTTGTATACTCTCCCCTTATTTATTCAACCTATATGCTGAATATATATTAAAAAGCTGGATTGGAAGAAGATTAGTGTGGTTTTATAACTGGAAGGAGAAACATCAATAACCTGCCTTATGCTGATGACACTATGATAGCTGAAAATGCAACAGATCTGCAAGGTCTAGTAATAAAAGTCAAGCACAGTGAAAAGAATAGGGCTAAAATTAAATAATAAGAAGAGCAAATTTAATGACAACAAGTTAGAATAACCAACCTTAGAACTGACAATGAAGACAGCAAAGTGGTGGGTAGTTTCTGCCTTTTAGCATCAACTATTAACAGTAAAAGAACAAGCAGTCAAGAAATACGTCACAGACTAGCACTCGGTAGAGCAGCCATGAAGGCCTTCAAAAAGATATTCACATGCCGGGATGTGTCTATACCTACAAAGATCAGAATAGTGTAAGCCATGGTATTCCCTGTGACATTCTATGGAAGCAAAAGTTGGACTTTGAGGAAGCAGGATAGAAAGAGTATTGACTTTTGAACTTTGGTGTTGCAGAAGACTTCTGAGAATACCATGAATAGCCAAAGAAACAAATGAATGAATCATCAAACAAATCAATTTTCACTCAAGGCACAAATGACCAAGCTCATTCAGACACATTATGAGAAGACCTAGGTCTCTGGAGAAGGCTCTAACACTGGGAAAGGTGGAAGGAAACTGAAGAAGAGGGTGATCAGCCGCAAGGTGGATGGACTTAGTTACGGTGGTGATGGGGGCACCGCTGGAAGTCCTGAAGGCCAGGTTATGGGCAGATTGTCATGGAGAAAATCTATCTAGGTGGTTACAAAGAGTTGATACTGATTTGATGGCACATAATCAGTCAATCAAAATATTATTTATAATGTCCGTACATATTTCATAACTTTCCCCTATTGTCACATTAAAATGATGTATTGTGGTTTGGCTTCATATTCAAAGTTTTGAACAGTAATCCTGCTCTGTGGTCTGACATATTTTTACACAAATAGTTTTTTAAAAACCAAACGTGAATATATCACCGTAGATGTAGGCGTCCATAGTGAGCCACAATGATGTAGAATAGCAAAACATGGGTTATGATGTCATTGTACACAGTTGTATACCTGCATTGTGACCTCTGACACAAGGGCATAAATTGCAAATTGTGGAGGACCATAACTGTACATTTTGCATGACAGATGTATATCCAATTTTAACATGCTTCAGACTATATCTCAAAATCCATCAAGCTGTGGATTTAATGAATGTATGCAAAGCTCTATGTATTGTGGCCATCCATTTCTGGCAGTCCTTTATGTAACGGATATCAATCAATCAATCAGTCAATCAATGGATATATACTGTATGCAATGGATATAACAATGCAAGGAAGCTTAATGAATAAAGCTTTCATACATCGATATGCAATCTAGCCAGTAACTCACTTTAAATTAAAGAATCTCTTCTGATCCCCATTCACATACGTAATCAGTTCCTCAAAGGTCAACTTCAAAGGGGCAGGAAAAAGATCTTTCTCGTAAGGAAATGATATTTGGGCATCTAACTTCATTGTTGAAAATCGAGCCATTTGCCTGTTTTGAGAGTTTATATTTAAAGTAAATGTAAGTATTAAAGTACATGTCCATAATGTATTATGAAGTCTTTCTAGGTCTGGGCAGTCTTCCAAATTCCTCCTATGAATCTGTGCAGCAGATACTCCACTTAAGAGAATGAAATCATCCAATGAAAGAATGCAGAGGGTGCACTCTGACAGGGCCATCTGATTTTATTTTGTTTTTAAAAAAGGCCTTTTGGCAGCATTTTTCTCCATGCATATTCCATCATTGTGTGTGTGTGTGTGTGTGTGTATGCACGTGCAATGAATACCCTCCCTTTATGTTGTGCTACTGTAAGAGATAGTGGTGATTCCACTCCAAAGAAACTCTTGGAGAATTGTCCCACGTTGCTAGAATGTTGGAATGCTTCTCTTGCCCAGTTTCCCTGCTCAGAAATAGGATGGGGAACACAAGGAAGGATTTATTCTCCATCATACCTGAATACAGTACACAGAACAATGGTTTTAAATTACAGAAGGCTGACATTTGAACCATCTTCTTAAAGATAAAAGTGGTTCAAACATGAAAGAAATTACCTAGTGGTAGATTCTCCTCTGTTGGATGTTTTCACTGAAGAGACATTCATCTACATCTTTTAATTTGGAGCCCTGTACAAAGCAGGGAGTTGGGCTTGATGAAAATTCCCAATTCTATGGGGGAGTTCACACAACATGGGATCATAACATCCTAGAGTTGGAAGAGGCCACTGAGGCTACCAAATCCAGCAGGAATCCAAGTTAAAACTGCTTGGGTGTCGGTCTAAAACAGTGTTTCTCAACTTTGGCAACTCTAAGATGTGTGGACTTCAATTCCCAGAATTCCCCAGCCAGCCAGGCTGGGGAATTCTGGGAGTTGAAGTCCACAAATGCTGGCTGGAGAATTCTGGGAGCTGAAGTCCACAAATGCTGGCTGGGGACTTCTGGGCACTGAAGTCCATGCATGCTGGCTGGGGAATTTTGGGAATTGAAGTCCACACATCGTAGAATTGCTAAGGTTGAGAAACACTGGTCTAGAATGATGATTGTCTAGCTTCTGATCACATCCAGTGAAAGACAATATACCACTTCTCTGGATAACTGGTTCCATCATCAAACTGCTTTTATAACATGCAATCTGAATCTTTGTGGAAGAGAACCTACTCCAATGCAGTTGTTATTCTGGACAGGCCTATTTTCTGTATTAGTTACTCCTCTCTGCCCCTTGTACCAACACAAACCCTGACCTCAATATTGTAGGAGGAGAGCCCTGTTGGTCTATGGCAGCGAAACATCAGAAAGGGCCCGGTAGCACTTTTTCTGACTCTTGGATTAGAGGTGTCCATCAAATCAGCATGGAGATTTTGTAAACCAAAATCTGGCCAATTTGCTGTTGGCCTCCTGCTTCTACACACCTTGATTGTTTAGCAGAACACTTAGAGAGGTGGTGGGCTTCATTTCACTGATATCTTCAGGTGGAGGCTGGATAGATGTCTTAAGGCAGCTTTAATATTCTTCAGTGGTTTCTTGCCATTGAGCATCATCTTGGACTAATGGCCTTTTCGACCCTATGACTGGTCAAAGATTGGTTTAGAAAGAGGCCATTAATAAAGGGCCTACCTGCTGAGCTGCAAAGAAGAAGAAACGACAATGCAGAATCTTGTCTTTTCCCCTCTTCGGTTCTTTCCTTCCATGGCCAGCTGTTGAAAGGTTTTTAAAAGCCCACCTTTGTCACCGTCATATGCTTGGTCTTTCCTGTTGGATTGGCATGGGGTCAGGGAGAGCTGGAGAAAAGCTTTTGATACTTCTCAGCGGTCAGCAAGATTTAAGTGGGTCTCATAATGGCAGGTGTAATTTTAGTTCCCCTGATTACAATTGGCAGAAGACTGTGTAATGCTCTTTCAAGAATGAGGTTCAGTGGCTCAAACCTATTTTGACTGATATGTAATGATACATCCACTGGATTTTACAATAAGGGACTAATTGTTAATTATAGGCTAGCCAAAGGTGATATTTATGGCGGCCTTGCAAAATTGAAGTCTAATTTAGCCAATCCTTTCAGAAGAGGCTGTGACTAAAGGAAAAATACACAGGCCACATCAAAATTCCCAGAAGAAAAGAAGAATTCTGTTAAAAATAACAGGACCTTTCTTTAAATATGTGCCTTTCCATCAGTGTTTCCATCAGGGCATCAATTTATCATACTCTTTGGAAGCATGGAAGAGGAATCTACTGGCATTCTTGTATTGTGACTATCCATCTGTAAGGGTTGGTAGAAATGACCTTGGGAGACAGAAGGGAGAGCTGCAGACTGGACAAGCATCATGCAAAAGGTATTTCAGCCCACAGAAGGAGGGATGGCATAGGAAACATTTCAGAAGGGACCCTCCCTAGTTTTCCAGAGAGTAAAAAGAAAGGAGGGGAGAAATTCTTTCAGTCTTTGAAGATTTCGTTAATGTAACCTTACAATAAAAATAGATTTGGTACTCCTGGTTGTGCTTCTTGACTGGACTACCTTGCAGGATCTCAATATGGGTCAATTTGCCAGTTTCCCTTTCCTTTGTGTTATGGAGTTTTAAGTCTTCCCATATTTCTGGCTTGTAGAAGCAAAAATCCCAAAGGTCTTCATCAACTCTTTCTCAAAAACGGGCTGATCCAAGTCCTCCTATACTGAAGATCTGTGATGTAGAAGAAACCTATCTCAGTCTTCTCTTACATCAAATTGATGTGCCACGTGAAAGTGGATTTGGTGGCAACCTCGCAGCAGCTATGCATGGAACCTGCTGTTGTCAGTTGTTTTTGGTAAGAAAAAAAAGTACAATAAAATAAAGTTATATGTTTGGGAAAAAAACAATATATCTTTTGGGACGCTGTGATTTAAAAAAAAGATATTGGGGCAAAGTTTTACTGAAATGAAGGACTATGTGAAGGGGACTAGCTAGAAAAAAGTCTATATGGGAAATAATTGAGTAGATAAAAAGTATATTGTATAATACACATTGCATAAAAATATTAACTGCAAAAAAATAAAGTTTAATTTAATTTACTAATACTGTATTTCATCGAACAGAATAGTAAATACAGCATTGATGCCACATTTCCACTGATCCATGAATACCCAGTTAAGATGCCTTTGTGAAATACTACAGCCTGACTTTAGGATTCCTGCTTTTCCTTAAAATTAGTCTGCCATGTACTGGAGCAAAGAAAACTGTTCAATATATTTATGTTGTGTGAGGGTGTGCTCTGCTTACTTTCTTTCAAATTTTATTCTCTTTGCATCCTGTTCTCTCTCTCTCTGTAGGAAAATCACACTATTGTTCATTTGCAGTATACTGTGAAATGTTAGGGCTGCTGTTTTAGGGACTTCTGGCTTCGCTCACTTTCATCTTTGACATTGCCTGTTTCAACACAGTGCAGAGAACTAGTTGCAACCACTTTTGCTGTTTCTGCTTTCGCCGTGTTCCCATGGATGCCTGTCGCTGAGGGCTTCCACACCAGAGGGTGTTCTTGCAATTTAGAATCCTGTTTTTTTTTTTATAAGAACAACAAGAATAAGAACAATGGGTTAAACTGTCCTCTTTTTTAAGAGGACAACAAGAAAAACTAAGGACAATGGGTTAAGCTGCCACATGTGTACCTACACTCCTCTGTCAAAGGTAGAGTTCACCTATGCTTAGAATGTAGGCTTCAAAAGATTTATTGCACGGCACTCAGTAAACTAGATTTTAACCGTTCAGTCATCTGCAGTTTTCTTATGATGCAGATATGAATCTGGAGGTTAGGATCATCTGGGGATGGCTCTGACTTTTCCAGAAACAAGGCACTAGGCATCTGTAATCAAGGCAATCTCCAATATTTTATTTCTCACCCAGCACAGCAAAATCCCTTGTATTCCACACATCACCTGAGCAGTCTCTGAAGATGTGTATGATTTGTTTTTAAAACATAAAATTAGCTTTCAAAAGAAGGCTCGTTTCTACTGCGATGAGCAACCTTTTCCGTAACAGGTTTTATATAAATTTAGAAACCAAACAGGATTGGAAATCTTCTTTGTCTATTGCTGTTTCTGGAATATGAAACAAAAATGGGGTGATAGCCATGAACGTGGAACACAGAAGCTTGAAAAGTGATGTAGCTCATGAACCTTGAAATTCAGCTATCTGAATAGTTAACTGGGTCTACCCAATAGATACCTGATTTTATAAACAGCTGAAAAAGGATTTTCAGTTGCACCATACCGGGCCACCCTAAGCACTCGGCATGATAAAAGAGCTTGCATTATTTAGTGCATAATAAATGCATAAATGCATTATGTGAAACAGACAGGTAAGAAGTATGCAAAACTGTAGTTCCTGGAGGAGGTCATTCCACAATCCTAGGGCAACTTGTAAAACAAAGAAACAAAAAACCCCACACACCAACCTTACAGATGATTTTACTTCCTACATTGACAATATACAGATCAAGGCTTAGAAGGTGACCCCAAAACTGGACAGATGGGAGTGTGGTCTTCTAATCATCTCAAACATCAAGAAGCCCAAAATGGATTCACCATGTGTCTTAAATGGCGTAAGGGCTGTTCTGCAGCAAAGAACGTTCCCTTAAAAATAAGGACCATCTGGCAATTTCTACTTGGCAGTAAAATTTGACACATTGTGACAGCAGAGCATCAATCAGTGATGACTGACTAATGATGTGATTATTCACATGGAGTTATTGATAGGCATACTTATTGCACAGAAGGAGCAGAGCTCGAGGGGAATGATAAGCAGCAGCAACAACAGAAGAACAGCACCTTGGAGAGGTAAAAGCTGGGAAAACTAGTCCGATAAGGTGCATCTTGCACCATTTTGTAGCATGTGGGTTGGAGCAAAGTGGGAGCCCTTGTGGCTTGCACGGTGCGAAGGTGGAGATGATCCAGCCCCACAGTGGATTTCCTTTCCAGAGCCAGAGTGAAGAAGCTCTTAGCACATGCTGGTGGCTATCAGCTACCCCTCTTGCATGGAATGGCCAACCACATTTCTTGTGTTAGTGCTAATTAATTTTTTTTTTGTCCCACAAAGTATACCAAACTAGATTTTTACATGGTAACTGCTGGCAGAATATTTTATACTTCTTATTGGGAAGTACATACAGCTTCTTCTGCAGAAGAATGGTTACTAAGTTGTGGGAGATGTTTGGACATCTGGATGACCAAAATAAAGTTGTATTTCCAAAGTAAACCTGACACAGAATTTAATTCAGCTGGGAAACCAGTTTTGGTTTGTAATTCCATATATGGGTTTGTATCACAACAAAACGTTGGTTTCTCTTAACATAAAGCCTTAATTTTCAATTATCTGTTAAATAGGGACAGATCTTCCACTGTTTGGACATAAATAGCTGCAGTTCTTTATCTTACGATTTATTTTGTGTTGAGTATTCCCGTTGATAATCTATATCACTTTAACAATGACTTGTGGCTTTTAAAATTATATAATATATTCAGTTATCTAAAACTAATGAATATTGAACATTTTTGCCTAACAAATATAGTCCTATTTAATTCTATGATGCTTGTTAATTCTGTTTATTCATGTTGTGTTTTAATATTTATTTTTGTCTCCTTTTTAATTCCATTCACATATAGAATTGAATTGAATCTTTACAATGGTCAATGACCAATCCATTAAAAACCTGGATATATAAAATTGATATTGATTAGCTAGGTAGATAAACAGATTTGCCAATCAAACTACTGCACATCTTATGTATTACATGGCAGAATTTGGCCACACTCATATTGAAATAGAGTTTGAATATGAATATAACACTCATATTCAAATTCATATTCAAATAGAGTTATTTGGATATGAAAGGAAAAGGTTCAAATGTATATGAGAATGTTTTTTCCAATTCTAATTAATAAAAGCTTGAAAATTTTCTGCCCAATTGTGGTCATGTTATCCTAGTAGATAGACAATATATACTTTTTTTGGCTTTAAAAAAAATGATTCATTGAATGATGGAATAAGATATGAATTCATGTGGCAAGGACAGAGATCAGATTTTGTAATGGTCTCTGGGAATGACCTTGGGAAGGAGGGAGGAAGAGCCGCAGCTTAGACAACTATCATGCAAAAGTATCTCAGCCCACAAAAACAGAAGGAACGTGGGAAGCAACTCAGAAGGGACCTTCCCTAGTTTTCTGAAGAGTAAAAGGAGAGGAGGGGAGAAGTACTTTCAGACTTGCAAGATTCTGTTACAGTAACCTTACAATAAAGGTAGTGTTAGTACTCATGGTGGGGGCTTCTTAGCTGGACTACCTCAAAGGGCTAACAGATTTCCACATCCCTCTTAGTAGGACATCCTGACTTTTGCTAATGACCATCAAATCCCGCTTTGGGCTCCTTCAAGACAAAGATGCCCCTCTTGAGATGACATAACGTTAAAGCACCCCTCACCAACCATGCCATGGGGACCAATAAGTGAAATCATATGGGTTACTTGGCCAGTTAGACTGAATCACTGAGGGTGAATGAGGCCAAGGACAGGGAGAGCAGGAAAGAAGGAAACACATGGCAAAGTGATGAGCAACAGCAGATTTTGCCACCAAGGGAATAAACTGAGTGCCAACCGTCACTGAAACAGAATGAATATTTGGCAAGGTGAATGTTGGAGAGGTAATTAGTTCAGCCACATCAGCGATTCTAATTTCAAAGTGATAATCAAACTTTGTGAACATCCAGCACTGCTCTGGGAAAGATGCTCTGTTTTGACTAACCTAAATGGCAGACGTAATTTATTTGTTAGAAAATCTGACAGTTCAAAACTCCTTTGGCTAGGCATCTCTTCGGGCAACACTTCTAAATGTAGATGCTAGAAATGCCCTTTCTGTCTGATTGCCAATTGTAGCTGAAATCCAGAAGAACAGAAATGTCTGGATTCAAAGTTTTGCTCTCCCAGGACAGCCCCAACAAGCAGACAAACAAATTAATTGTTTTAAGTGCTTTACAAATCTCTCTGAGCAAATTACATGGACAACATAAACATCACCCTTCCTCCCCCTTTACATTGTGCAAGCAATTAATTTAATTGGTCATGGCTGGTCTCCTAGCTTCTGATATGAACAAGCACTATTCATTTCAAAGGTCAAGTGTAGCCATGCAGTATATTAGCTGTAATTCTCAGATGTATTATTTAGTTATTTACATGGTAAGTTGATGCACTTTGATACGTTTTTCACTATTGCTTATTGCTATTCATAATCATAATTATGAATAGAAAGTAGAAGGCACTGTGCACAGATACTTAACTCCTGGTAAGGGGGAAAACTGATGCTCAAATAGGCCATCAACATAAACCACAACTTATTGATTACTAAGTTCTTTCTATGTTCATATATGCTCTATATTTGAAAGGGTCCAAACTAAATTCCGAAGGGCTATATTCCAGGTGTTCCAGGGCTATGTTCCAAATGTAGTAGTAAGGAGGGAGGCAGGGCTATCTAAAGTCGAAACAGATGCATGGACCTGTATCATAATACATTGGTTGAAATTACTATTCTTTCCCACAGGTTTGAGTTCTTTCCTTATTGAGGAGAATTACTAATCAATATGGTTCAGGACAATCTCACAAAACCTTCAACATCTCAGCTTCTCCAGAGAGGTGTTCCTCATGATGGGTTATGAGCATGCACTAACCTCATTTAAACAATGTATCAAAGACCTGGAAGTCCAACAGGACCAGTCTGCTCTACCTAAGAACGTTTTTCTCAGCAGGCAAGCCCCTTGTTACAAACCAGCGATATACTGACACCACATGGAGGTGTTAGAGAATATTCCAAGGAGCTGACTGATATGTCAACAACAGAGGCATATAACATTTGGATCAGAAGTAGGAAGGGGGTTCTGATCCATTGTAGGTGCCCTTGAGGTATCAGGTCAGTGGCATGTGAGTCCAGGACCAGGTATGGCTTCTTTAAGGAGTTGCCAATTAGGTGCAAAGAGAGCATTCACACTGGATCTGAAGCACCTTCCTCATTTCAGTTTGGGCGAGATGATCAGTTTGCCTTCCAGTAACTAGGTGTGGTGTGACTAGCCAAAACCATCATGGCAATTCTTTGGTGACAAGGAAAGCTCCTGTTCAAAGCCAGCCTCTCCCTGTAGGCCAAGTTCCTGTAGGCCAAGTTCCTACAATGTTGCAATCTGTCAGACCCACTGGGTGGACCAGACCTGGAAATCTACTCCATGTAAAGGTTAAAACTACTTTGATTGAGATGGGCTATAATAACAGAATCTTGCAAGTCTGATTGTGATGGACCTTCTCCTCCTCCTTCTAGTTCAGTGAGTTAGGGAGGTATCTGCCTGAGCTGCTTCTGAATGTTATCTCATTGTCCTGGACTTTAAAAATCTTTCACCCCCTTTTACCTAGGTAATGGTTCCTGTATATTTCCATCAAGGTCATCTTCCTTACTTGCTACATATCCCCATCACTTAAAGACCTAGTCACTTAAAGACCTAGTGATTGCATATGCACAACAAGGCTGGTTAATTCTCCCCTTAATGAGCTGTTTTGTAGCTCAGCATATGATGAAAACATAGCCTTCTGAGTTAGTTTATGGGTCCACGTATTGCACAAAACTAAAAAAAAGGTACATCCATAAACTTAGTTAACTGTGCTGTTGCGTTGGGTGAACCCAGTCCGTCAGAACTCCCATGCAAATATTAAGAGAAAAAAAGAAAAAGTAGGAAAAACATATTGAGCATCGCTTGTGGAATTCTTTCCAACCATTTGTCCAACAGTGGCCATAGGAGGCTTCTATATTTTTTTCTATGGAACTAAGTCATGGGTTTTGTGTGTGTGCGTGCTGAGAAGTACTTGATGGGCTGTATATGTTTCACTCGGGGTCATGTGACTGGGAGGAAGGGGGCTTAGAATGGAGCAGTTGCCAACATTCCAAGCCAGTGTTTCTCAACCTTAGCAACTTTAAGACATGTGGACTTCAACTCCCAGAATTCCCCAGGCAGCATGGCTGCCTGGGGAATTCTGGGAGTTGAAGTCCACATATCTTAAAGTTGCTAAGGTTGAGAAACACTGTTCCCAGCTACTGTCTAACTGCCTCTCCATGGCATTGGGGAATTTTTCAGGATTTTTTTTTCTTAGACCCTGGCTGGATTTGGCCCATTTTCACACTTAGTCTTGACTTCTTCCTGTACCCCAAATCTTGGTCTGTTCTATTCAGTTTTTGTAGAGTTATTCTGCTAATGAATAGGTAAATAGAGACCCAGGCTATTACGGAGGAAAGATAGGGTAGTAAGTCGCTTCTTTCCACTGCGTTGGAAAGAAAATAAAGAGGGGACCTAAACAGCTTCATTGAAGGAAAGTAAACCTTTGGTCAGCATTTAATATTACAGAGCCCTTAAAGTAATTCAGAGAAATGCATGACTAGTGTTTGTAGTGCTGTTTTTCTCTTAGGCCAAATATCCTGAAAGTTCTTTCTGTCTTTTCTCATTCAAAGAAGGAGGGGTGGCCAATGCTTAGATGTCATGCAGGCTCAATCCTTTGGAGGCATCATGAATGAACGATGATGAAATTGACAGAATGGCCATCGTAGTCACACCTAGCATTGCATAGGATAGCTGCAGTGCGACACACATTGACACAGAACTAAGCCTATTCAGTAATCAGGGAGCTTCTTTCAAAGTAGGCCTGTGCTGGATTGCACCAAGAGGTGGCAATGGGATGAATGAAATGCCCAAATATCCATTCTGCCTTCCAGAAATCTATTTGTGTTTAAACCCAAGGATGTTCGTACTGCAGAGCAAACTATTCTGTTCTTTAACTACAGCACTTGATGCTCCATGGAGTGATTTTAGCAGTCTGTGTGATGTGTGCGCTTTGCATTGTCTGCCAAGATGCTTGTATGCTGGAACCAGCTGCAGAGGCAAGATTGGAACAATTTAGTTTTTCCTTGTTCACAGAATAAGGAAGTACATAAACCACTTTTTTTCAGGAATCCTGTTAACAAGCTACAGATGCCAAAGTAATGAGCGTGTTTAAATGAGCAGATTGGGGAGGGAGGAGCTGTGTGTCTTTAGAGCAGTGTTTCTCAACCTTAGCAAGTTTAAGATGGGTGGACTTCAACTCCCAGAGTTCCCCAGCCAGCCATGCTGGCTGGGGAACTCTGGGAGCTGAATTCCACCCATCTTAAACTTGCTAAGGTTGAGAAACACTGCTTTAGAGAAAAGAAATCAGAGATGAATTGGTCTTGAGTTGGTCAGATTGATCAGTATGCAGTAAACAGCAAAGGAAGACACAAGGGCTATTTTAAGAACCATCTTGCACCAGAAAATATATTTGCTTTGCTTGTTGTTTTGACTGAAATAAGTATAAGTCGGAACTGAATTAGGAGCACCACTGTGACAATGAAAAATATGTGGTGGACAGGCCAATAGTTGGGATTGTTAATAGGCCATCATAGGGTGCTGAATCAGATAATGATCTTGATCGTGTTATTTACAATTAACAGTTCACCTGGAAGTCAATCTAAATCCCATCATTGGGAGGGGGAGGTTGCTAAATTCCAGACTGAGTTGGGAGTGGGCTATTCAGGCACAAACAATGACTATCACAGAATCAACATTTGTAAGACAGTAATAATGGCTTGTAAATAGTGATTGTATAAGTGTCAGGTTCAGCCCAAAGAACTCCATGGGACAATGCAAATACAGTTCTGTTGCATTTATTAGCTTCCACCTCAAGACAGAATCTCACCAGACTGAATCCAAGTTCCCAAGCCAGCCAGCCACAACACCATGAATTCCTTAGGGAGGTGCCAGCCTCATCTTCTTGAACTTTCCACCCTCCTGTTGGGGGCTAAGAACATGCTTATCTCCCTGAGCATGGCCTTCATAAGTCCATTCCATCACATCAAGAGAAGCATGATGTAGAAGCATGGTTTAACCTATACAATCCTATACAACCTATACAAATGTAGGAGGCATGGAAACCTGGACATGGGCTCCAAGCTGAGAACCACATCTGAGCAATGCCCTCGGCAAGTCAACGAGTCGCCTTTGTTGGACAAAAGGGATGTAAGGATTTTATATGCAACAAAATCTACTTCTTCTTTTCCTCTTATTTAAGTTTGCATGTAACCTTGAAATCATCCAAACGGGGTGGAAAGAGTCTTACAGTCAGTTACAAGTGGAATCCTATATGGATGGAGGCAGCCAGAGTCCTTTTTTATGGGGTCATGTACTGCCTCCTAATGGTCAATACATATAAAAATATCACACAGGATAGACACTGTATAAAACCAGGGCAGTGTTTTTCAGACTTGGCAACTTTAAGATGTGTGGACTTCTGGGAGAATTCTGGGAGTTGAAGTTGACACATCTTAAAGCTGCCAAGTTTGAAAAACACTGAACTAAAGAAATCCCCCCCCCACCACCCAAGGAGATGGAAGTCATGTAAAATCTGTTACCCAAGGGTATAACATCCATATCTTTCTGTTTTGAAATCTTAAGAAGAGGAAAGTGGACTCTCTACACCATTCTACAGACTTTCTATATGGAGTAACCCCAGTTCATTATGTTGCATTTCTCCTCCAGCGTTTTGCTTCCACTAAACTACTCTCCAGCAGCTAGCAGACAGTCAGTAACATGAATAAACCTTGAATGTGGTGGAGGTAGATGGGCAGGTCTCTGCTTTGAATTTCTTCTTTCTCCTCCTAAACATTTTGCAGTTCAGCAAAACCTGATTATTCCTTGAAGCCAGTTTATACTTTCCTCTATAGCTGGTGTCATTTGGGCTCGGTATATATTGCCACTCACTGCTTGGACCCTGGAAACAGAAGGAACCATTTCAGTCAACAATGCCATCTCCAATAAACTATGATTAAATAAACCTGGGTTTAGTGTGATATGTAAATTCATAGAGAAAAGTGAAAAGAACTTATGCATAAAATAAAACTGATTAATATAATTTAGGGATGATTCCCTGGTTCTTGTAAATTATTTATGCCTTGCTGCAATAATAATAGGACAACAGAAGCAGATTTACTTCTTATGAACATATTGGGTCAAACTAACAAGTTAAGTAAAAGGCTTAATATTTTATTTTTTTTTTAAAAAAACAGTAATATGGATGGGTGAGGGAATCTTCACTGTTTCCTTCTGATTAAGGCCCTGTTTCAATCAGATTTTACATTTAAAAAGATGAGGAAGATGCTAGAGGGAAAAAAAAAGATCCAAATAGATGGATTTTCTTCTGCTGAGATGAATGTCATGTGACTGGATATTTAAAAAGAAAAGGATGAGAGAGACTCAGAATAATGTCTCTGTAAACTATAATTTAGATAGACGCTGAAAGTGCCGGCCAGAAATGGCTGAAAGCTTCAGCGGTTCGAGTCCAGCCTCGCGTTAACAAGGTGAGCTCTTGTTTCTATACCCGCAGCTTCTGCCAACTCAGCAGATCGAAAACGTACGTGAGTAGATAAATGAGGACTCTCACCCCGGTGGGAGGAAAAATGCTGGCAACGGCTCAACAGAGAGACGGGACAAGTTGCCGGTAAAAGCGCGAAAAACCGCGCTCGTCCGAAAAAGGGGCGCGAAGCAACGGAAATCCCGCCTCCTGTGCTGCCAGCTGGGCTGACGCTCTAGGAATTAGGCTCTGGCAAAGTCTAATTCCGAAACTAGAAAGATGCAATTGCCTTGAAAACCGCTAGGGGGCGGTCACTGCAGGGTCAGTAATGACTGTTAAGCAGATAAAAAAAAAAAAAAAAAAAAAAAAAAAAAAAGTTGTGTCCTTCAATCAGCAAAATTATAGGCACACAATTACTGGTTTTCTTTATTAAAATTTTGATTTTAACATACTGTTGAAAAACAAATCAATTCCTGGAAATTGCATCAATCCAACATTATTTGCTTTGAATCAGAATTAAAATGTGCGTTATTCCCCATCAGTTGGCTATGCTGAGAGGAAAAAATAGTGATTCAGATCAGCACGTACCATCTCTTTCCCCATTTGACCCTCGTGAGATGCTGTGCCAAAAAGGCCCTGATCAGTTTCTCTGCAAAGTAGAGAAGGGAAAGCTTATATTAGAAACTCTGCAGAGTTCTACAAATTCAAATCATTCACCCTAGAAAGTGATGGATTCCCCCATTTCTGCAAGGAACATACTGTGGAGAATCATAGGAGCTGTTACATCTGAGGCAGAACCTCTCTGAGTCATCTTCCTTTTGGTTGGTCTCTAAAGTTTAGGCTTCTGGAAACTAGTGAAAACAGAGCTGTACCTAGCTGAGAGTCTTGGAATTGCAGTGGGTTATCAATCAATAACTTTGGAGGAAGTGGATAGGATCCTATTGCTAACAATCCAACTATTACATCCATACCTCTCTTGGTTGATTAAACATTTCTCAAGAGGTTTTGTATGACTGGGTTCATGCAGTGATGAATGCTTCTTTGTGTGAGGAGGTGTTGCCATCTGACCTGAAAGAGGTGGTGGTATGGCCCTTCCTAAAAGTCATCTCTGGACCCAACACTTCTGGACAACTTTCATCCACTCTCCAATCTTCCCTTTCTCAGGAAAGTTGTTGAGAAGGTGGTTAAGTGGCAGTTGCAGAGAATCTAGGGTGAAGCAGATTATCTGGCTCCTCTCCATTGGGGTTCAGGTCAGATTACACTTCTATGGTGTCTCTATGATGTTCCTGAATTCCTTTTTAATTTTTATTTTTTATTAAGCAGTTTCATAAAGAAAGTAAACCATGCATCATAACAGAAATAAAAAGTATGAAGGAGTTAAATACAATAGTAGACTAGAAATAAGTAAACGTGGGGTCTAAAATGTCATGGTAGATGTGTTTTTTCAATATATCCTCAGTTACTTATAAAATTATGACATTATATCCTTTATTAAAAAAAGCTCTAAAAGTCACCATTTAAATTCAAAATACCTGGTAACACAGTATAAATCACTAACTAGAATTATTGGCCATAGCAAATTAATTTCTTATGAAATTGAAGTACAAACACTAAACATAGAAAAAAACCCAAATTTAGGTTGTGGTACCAATTTGGAGGGTGAATTACCATCTAAGAATGTTTGATGTTGAAATTGTAGGACAGGGTGTGGGGTTGTCAGCCCCACCAGTTAGACTAGACCAAGAATCAACTCCACAGGAAGGCTAAAACTACTTTTATTAAGAGTGGCTATAATAACAGAATCTTGCAAGTTTAATTTTGCTGGCTTCCTCCCCTTCTTATACCCATGTGAATTAGGAAGGTGTGGGTCTGAGACACTTATGCATACCTTCTGCTTGTTCTGGACTTAAGCCATGTTTTCATGGAACAGCTTGCCTCCCAGAGTTGTGGGTGCTCCATCAGTGGAAGTTTCAAGAAAAGATTGGACAATCATTTGTCTGAGATGGTATGAGGACTCCTGCCTCAGGCAGGGGGTTGGACTAGAAGACCACCAAGGTCCCTTCCAACCCTATGATTCTATGATTCTGTGATTCTATGATTCTATGATTCTCATAGTTTTGTAGCTAATGTGGCCTATCTCTGTCTAGATCATCTTCCTCACTCTGTACAGGGGTACACGCAGCCCTAGTCCTCCAAAAGTCAGAGAAACAGCTGAGGGGCTGGTGGAAGAGTACCATTTTTTTCCTAATCTAATGGTGGGACTGGCCATAAATGCAGTGGGAGAAAAATCAACCAGTGTGATGGTACTCTGAAGCTGTTTTTTTTCACATGCCTGTTTGGTTTCTTCTCTTTAAAAACTTGATTTGGCAAAAGCTGTTTGGGGTTTCAAAGCAATCCCAACTTTAATTAAACCAATTTACGTTGCCTGGCCTATCAAACGGACTAAAGTTGCTGTCAATTTTTATATAATTTGAATGGTACGACTTAGTTTCCAGCTAGAGGACTCTACCAGAAGACACATCAGTTATGAACATTCCATTGGAAAGTATATATATAAAAAAGCTTTTAGGATATAATGTGTAAAAAATATGTATACTTTGAAGGAAAAAAAAACACCAATCAGAATAATATCCCTTCTGTTCATTAAAAAAAAAAAAAAGGCTGATGTGGAAAGAGAACGCATGAAATACATGAGAAATGGATATGGCATGGCAATTGAGCATATTTATTTTTAATGGCATGTAACTCCAGTCGCTAAACTGAATTCTGAAAGTATCCATCATGCATTTGCCTGCTCAACATCAGAGGGGGAAGTCCTATGAATCTTATGGCATTCTTGCATGCATCTAGAGCAGTGTTTCTCAACTTTGGCAGCTTTAATCTGTGTGGACTTCAACTCCCAGAATTCCCCAGCCAGCTCGCTGACTGATCTAGAGAGACACAGAATGGTAGTCATCTAAGGCTACCAGTCCATATGCATTTTCCTATCAATATGTGCATTACAATATAACATTTTGAAGTCAATGTGCACTGGACTGCATTGCCATATCATTACCTTTCTAAAAGGTACTTCCTTTTAGAAGGTAAAGAAAAAATCAAGATGGAAGCCATGGCTGGGTAACTGAATTAAAGGGGCTGTGATTGGACCATTGTGGCTACCATCTTGACTTTTTTGACCCTCCTTGGGGACTCCCGTACTGTCTACAGGATGTGCATGAAACCACAACAGCTGCCAGGATATTATGAACATGACTGCTAATTTTTACCCCTTCTTTGAAAAAAGAGAGAGAGAGAGAGAGAGAGAGAGAGAGAGATGCAGTTCACAGCCTTCATTGTCCAAGTGATTATAGTTGTTGCTGCTGACTTTCTAGCTTTAAGTGGAATCGACACAGTGACAAAATAATTGGTGGTAATTTTAGTACTTTGTCAGTTTTAATGAATGATTCACATGGCACCATCTTTTACAGATACAACCATTTCTGATGGGTTCTCAGCTGAGCCTTTCAGATCCTTCAATGGCTGTGACTTAAAACTATTCCTTCCATGTATTTTTTTTCCAGTGAAACTGTCTATGTGCTGGGTTCCCCCCCCCCCCCACCCTTCCACCTTGTTAATAATAGAGCTGTCATTTCTAATAAAATATCAAACAACCCTCTAGGGAAATAATGCAAGTGATATACAGAATAGGGCAGCTGAAGCACTGGACGGAGCGAACGCAAATGCTCCGTGGCTTGGAAAGGGATTCTTCTCATTAAGCTGGAGAAAGCTCAGAGCCTTGATGGACTGCCAATGAAGATACCCAAGCACTGTGAGATTAGAACTGTGTTCTGCTGGGCACAATCTAACACTCTATATGGGGCTGCCCTCAAAAAGATTGCAGAAGCTGTACTTGGCCCAGAATGCAATGAGATGGGCAGTTTTCAGCATTTCACAATGCATATGTTCATATAACACGGCTCCCAGTAGGCTTTCTGGTACAATTCAAGGGGCTGGTTATTCCCTATGAAGCCCAACATGGCATAACACCAGATGATTTGCAGGGCCACCTGTCTCCAATTGTTTCTGCTTGCTCCACCAGAACTAACACCAGAACTAACATGCTCCAAGTCCTTTCTTTTAAGTCATGTCTACTTGCTGGAAGTTGTGCCTTCTCTGTGGCAGGACCTGCCCTGCAGAACAGCATCCCACTGGAGATCTGGATGTCCCTGAACATGCTAGCCTTTCTCAAGACACTTAAGACCTGGCTGTTCCTCCAGACATTTGGGCCAGGAGCTCTGCTGTTTGACTGGTTTTATTGTTGTTTTTCCTGTTGTAAGTTGGGAGTAATTTTTTTTTTGATCACAGACATTTGTGATCTGGATTGCTGGTTTAATGTTATTGTTTGGCTTTAATTCTTGTATGCTGCCCAGAGATGGGAGGCCATGTGAAACAAACAAACAAGCTTTAGACCAAGTTCGTTCCAATAGGACCGCCTTCCAGAGATATGGGTTTATGGGTCCAAATAATCAATGGATGACCATGGTATTCTTTGCCTCAGTCCTGATCTTGTTGCCAATTAATTTCATTGGGGGATTTGGAATTCTAGCATGGGAAGAACAGGAATCTCCCTTTCACTGCTATGTTAATGATTTCATAAATCTCATTTATGATCTCCCTTAGTGATCTTGAATTGGTTACATCTATTATGAACTCTATGCAGAACTATAATATAAAATACACATGTTGCATCAAACTCTGCATGAAGGAAAACCTGACCGGGCAATTCATAGACAGACAATCCCTAAACTCCCCCAGTTTCTTACTAAGGTGAATCAAATGGATGATTGAATGAATAAATCTACTTCCATTAATTTCCAACTAAAAACTAATCTGTGTTTAATTCTCTCCACTCTATAGTCTTGTTGACTAGTCAGCCATGACTTTTTACTATTAACTATCTAGCAATACTTGCCAACGGAAGATATGCTTGGAAACAAAAGCTGCAAAAGCAGTTTATCACACATGCTAATTATCCAATTATACAGCATCCAAGAATGCAGAGATTCAGGGAAAAAGCCAGCCATTGATTTGCAGATCTCCTCCAGATAAAGAGTTGACAGCATTTATTTATTTACTTACTGTACTTAGAAGCATAAAGAAAAATTAGCCATGTTAATGGCCTGTTGCCTCCAGTACTTTATATGCAATTATGCCATATGTAATTCTTACTATACGTCAAATAATATGCGCTCAGTTCTGCTGGAGAGCCTGATTTAAATCAATGCTGGAATTGTTCTTGCAAATCAAAAGATTTAAAACCATTGCAGGAGCACATGGACCATCACCTAGACTTTGTATGCTGACCTGTGGAATGCTCACCTTCAGTAAAATGGAGCATCTGTTTATTATTATTATTATTATTAGTAGTAGTAGTAGTAGTAGTAATAGTAATAGTAGCAGTAGTAGTAATCTACAATTAGGTTCACAGTCAAAGGCTGGTGGAAACTTAATAATTCAAGTCCTAACCAAGGACCAAGAATTATTACGGTAGCAATAGAACCGAATATCTGTAGCTCTGGGTTGAACTGTGGAGTCCTTGGTGCTCTCTGAGCTTGGTTGTTGGCTTGCAGATGTTTCATTATCCAACTAGGTAATTAATTTTGTATAGTAATTATCCGACTATACAGAAATTAGACAACCTGATCAAGAGAACCCTTAATGACCTAACGAAGAACTCACAAAAGTCCATAAAAGAAGAACAGTGGTGGGTAAAAAGCAGTGAACTCATCCTCCCACACTTCTATGGATGCCCAAAAATATATAAGCCTGACATACCTCTTTGTCCAATTGTACTGTTACCAGAGACCCCAGCATACAACATAGCCAAACAACTTACAAAAAAGCTTGGACATTTCAGAGGGGAGTGAATATTCCATTAACTCCCCACTACAGTGCCTCCAGAAAATCAAAGACCTAAAAATATAAGAAAATTAAATGATGGTTTCATTCAACACCGCAGCATTCTTTATGTCCATAGGTCCAGAACTAGAGAAAGAACCCATGACAGCAGTACTGCACAATACTAGCAAAATATATGAAGATTGAATTACCCTGAATCATGGACCTCATCAACCTCAGCCTCACTAACTACTTTCAGTTTGATGGACAAGAAGAACTGTGTAAGAACATGATTCAGATGAGTACAAATGCACTTCAGCAACCCAGAACACCAGAATAAGGAAACAGACTGCCTATACAACATCTTCCAACAAAATGGATACCAAAAAGTGCCAAACCACTCAACACGCTACAGCAGAACCAAAACAAGCTGTGAAAAGGATAACACTGCCCTACATTAAAAACATCTCAGAAACAACCAACAGACTATGACAACATCGTCATAGCGCACATACCAACTAAAGCCCTCCAAGATGTTCAGTTTCTGTGTGTTTCCTGCCTCTCCATGACAAGAAAGGAAAATGCTCTGCTTATTTTCAGCAATGGTGCCACCCCAATGCAATGATGCCGATTAAAGGGGGCTCAGGAGGTCAGAGAAAGGAGTTTTGGGGAAGCCAGATTGCTTGCCCCGAGTTTAATCCCTGCTGAAAGAAGGAAGGAAAGTAGAACATCTAACCACTTATTTGGGTGGAAAGCTTGCTATCCCACATCAGTACAAATAAGCATACAGAAAGCAGCTGGTTTTCCATCCTTTCGTGCACAAATGCTTCCATTTACAAGTTCTTATTTCTTATTTATATTTATAACAGTTCTGTACGAACACATTCTCCAAACGTTAACAAAACATATGCGTAGCTATGCTCCTTAAAGATGATACAGGATTCATTACCTGATTTGTAATTTGCAAGAGGTCCTTTGGAGCTTGTAGGTCAAAGGTGGGCAACTCAGACCATATGAATCTCTAGGTGGGGTACTTTGGGAAATTACACTGGCCAGGACGATTGTCACCTGAATTGCTGCATAGTACCTTGTAATGGCACCAGCAAAAGCAACTATTCTCTTTCCCCAATCCCCTTTGGAACGATGCAAGAATGGTGACTCTCCTTGACTTGACTGTTTGTACACCATAGGTGACATCATGCAGATTGTGAAATGGACCCCACTGGTGATAAAACTCATTCCTGATAAATCTTCACATCACTGAGCTTCAAGCCACCCTGGGCTCTGCCTCATTAGAGCGCATTTTATCTATATTCATTTCATTGTGTTTTTTACCTGTGGCCCTGGGTGAAAAAGGAACTGTAATCTGTAGGCTTCCTCTGGGCAGTCTTTGACATAAATATGCAACAGTATTCAATTGTTTAGCACTAATTAGCCTGATTAATTTTGGAGCGGCTCAGTTTCCCGTTAAACAGTGTCTCTCTGGGTTAATTACTGCAAGAATGGACCAAGGAGAGTGGATGAATGTGATCTGTTCTGAAAATAAATAAGAAACAATACCAAATACTTTCCTCAACAAAGCTGCAATTTGCTGAAGAGACCAGAAAGTTGAGGAGAGAGCAGACCACTCTGATTTGTTTCTGTGTCAATCAGTTTTTCTAATTGGCTCTGATTTCTAAACAAAACCTTTTGTATAAGCCATGATGATGATGGTGATGGTGGTGGTTTTTCAAACCTATTACCCCAGGGTGCAATGCTTAATAAGTCTGGGTTTTAATCCTACACCATACTTTCAACTCCCTTCATTCTTCTTTAATCTGCTCCTACTTTTTATGAAGAGAAAAGTATTACTTAATCCACAAAAACCTGTTTCGTATTGCAGCCTACAGGAAACACCAGAAATGCCTTTATGAATATGATACTGGCATATAATTGCCTCCTTTGGAGTCCCATCTTATCTTCCCACACTGAAACAAAGCTTACTGTATTCTACTGAACCTAAGGATGGCTTTTCATTTTGTAATGTGGAATAAGGAGTTGGTGCTTGAAATCTGTCAAGCCTATAATATTCTCTGTCAGTTGATGGGCTGGAAAGCTTGTGATTAATTACCTAAGAGTCATCTTAAATGTATATGTGCATCTGCTTTGAGTGAGGCGCTTTTCAATATCCTGTAGTATAATTAAACTGTGAGGCATGGGTGAGACATTTTTTGGGAGTGCCATGAATCAAAAATGAAGTGTTAGTACTTGGTAAACTCCATCTACCACATCCATGTTTTCACAATTTTAAGTTCCCAGAAATGAAATCGCAAGTTAGCAAAAGGAACATCTCTGGGCTGGATAGACCGCTAAATGTACCAATGCACTGAATGTCAAGAGGGAATGTTAAAAGTATTAGATGCATTGTTAAATGGGGAAATGCTAGCTGTGTTATTAAAAAGAGAAATACATTTAATGCCTAGACGTGCTGTTAAATAGGAAGATGCACTGTTAATGTCACTGAGAAGCACCACTGAATGCATCGATGTGCAAGGTTAAATCAAACCGCCCTTTCATGCAGTTGGATAGATTGTTACATGTATCAATGCTATATGAAGTAAGAGGCAGGTAAATTTCATTCAATTTCTCTCTTCCTTCCCTATGCTAGCCACAAGAGGGGAGTGATATTTCAGTGGGATATTGGGAACAGGATGAATGGATTGCTTGTGAGAAATAGTAATAAGTTCCTGTTAATCCCAGGAGACAGCTTCGGAGTAATCCTAATTATAGCACAATAGGAAAAAAGGTTTGGGCATCCTCTTTCATATACCGCTGCCCTGTTTTTGGTGTACTCCTTCATTTACTTAAATTCACAAATCCACAAATTTACTATTGCATTTAGTCTGGTCCTCACTTACTTCTTCTTTTGAGGAGCTAAAATTACAGCAATGGACCGTTTAGCAGGGTGCAGCAGCAATGCCCCATCTTCCTCTTAAAGAGCTGATAGATTGAACTGCTGTTTTCCATATCTGTTCCTGGAGAATTCCAGACAAATGGAAAATCCCTTATATAAAAAGCAGCTTCCTAGGCAGAGGAAACCTTGTATAATGAGTACATGTATCTCTTTTAAGATATTCTTCTCTGCCTACTACACTTTGTGTCGCGTTAATGGAAACCCTGGCCATACACATTTTGAAGGTATAGATAGGAAGATAAAATAGATGGATAGGAAAAACCTAGAGCCATATTTGTAAAGAAATGTGGGCTTTGCTTTCAACAGGTGCCTTACTTTCAATAGATCAAAAAAAAATTTTGTATATATTCATGAATATATGAGGAACTGATTCAGAATCATGTCCTACCTACTTTGGGGAGTGCAGCCCACAACCCACTACTTAAAACACTGGTCCAGCTCTCAGACTCCAAAAATAGTGAATTTCAGCAAAAAAAATAGCTCTTATATTAAAGGCATGATGGAGCATTCTTTCCTTTCTAGCTTACAACCTTAGAATTCTCAGGTGGTCCTCCATCTAAGTACTAATCAGGGTTGTTCCTGTTTAGCTTCTGAGATCAACTGAACACCAGAATTTTAAGAGGAAGCCATGATTATAATTAAAAGCTTGTCACCCTTGTATTTGGAGGTCAGTAAACTAAAAGCTGTCCTGCAAATATCTTATTTTAGCATTAGAAGAAATATATGTCTAAAGCCAGAGTAGAATTGTTATTTTTGCCAGAAAACACTGACTTTGATATTCTCACTGGCTCTTTTTTAATGATTAAACTGAGAGATGATAAATAATATGTATCTGTATATTTATAACAGATGACAAAACCTTACTTGATTTCATAGCAGTTTTTCTTCTGCTTTTTATCCCTTTCGTATAACGGTTAAGGTGTTGGTCTGGCACTAAGTTCAAGTCCATTCTCAGCCTCAGAAGCTCAGTGGGTGACTTTCGGCCAGACAGCTCCCAGGTTTGTTGTCTTGGGGGAAAAAAAGAAGTGCTATGTACACCACCTGAATCTAACAAATAAATAAACATGATTGATTATGTCCCATCAAGTCAGGGTCGATTTTGAATGACCATTTAGATTTTCTCCAGGGGGATCTGTCCCCAATCTTCAGGTCTCCCAACAATGCACCCATACAACAATGCTGCTGTAGTTGAGCCCATCAATCTTGTTGCTAGTTGTCTTCTTCCTCTCCTTCCTTCCATCTCTCCCAGGAATATAGACTTCCCCAGAGACCTAGGTCTTCCCATAATGTGTCTGAAGTAGGATAATTTGAGCCTGGTCACTTGTGCCTCAAGGGAGAACTCTGAGTTGATTTGTTCTTTGATCCATCTGTTCATTTTCTTGGTGATCCACACTATTCTCAAGAGTCTTCTCCAACACCAAAGTTCAAAAGCATCCACACTCCTTCTATCCTGCTTCATCAAAGTCCAACTTTTGCTTCCACAGAGTATAAACATAGAAATCAAATGTTCTATAGGTAGTCTAATACCCCAAAGCAACTATGAATCTGCTCTCTCTATTGCCTCTTTAATTACTGAGTCAAAGTAACAAAAGGAAGTTATGTATCATATAAGTAACTATACAGTATTTGGGCAGAACTGTATTAAAAGTAAAATACAACATCACAGCATTAAAGGGGATGAGGGAAAGATCTTGGAAATTTATATCATAAGCAAAACCACCCAAAAAATCCAACCAAGTTGCTTGAAAGTCTTCCCTACCCCTTTGTTGAATAAAGACTAATTCAAATGTTGACAACTTTCTGTCTTTATAAAGGCAACTGTTCTTTATTGCTTTACCTAGCAGCAAGTTTCCTTGAATAGGCAAACAAACAAATCATTTTATCTTTTTGGAAATGAGCAAATACTTTGTTTTGTTTTGGAAATAATAACCAAACATGCCTAGATAAGAGACTGAATAGGTCTGTGCTGTTGGATTCCATGAATTTCAAAGCTCAACTTTGCTCCATTTAAAATGGATGAGAATTGGATTTAGCTAAGGGTAGATTAACCCTGCAGAACAAAGAAACAGACCATTTCTGGCATTCTGACAGTAGCAGATCTAGGGAGATTCATGGAATTACTTGACTGACATAAAACATTAAAGCTGAACTTGCATGAAAGACCTTGTGTTATCTTTGTAAAATTTCAGGCAACCAATCTCTACTCTTTGGGATTGCCCACTCGGTAAAATTGTTAGACATTACAAAGGTAAGCTTATTGGAAGAAAGTCAAAATGATTGCTCTCTCTTTTCCATGGCTGATACCATGTTTCTAATCTTACCCTTCCACTGGGAAATTTAAGGACTTCTATCAATTATCCCGATAATAAATTCATCAAGACGGCCTGCTTGGCATGGTATTGCACAAGGTTTCAATTGAATTATTTTGACATTACTAACAGGAACTTGGAAATGCCTCCTCATCAGGGAAAACAAAAACAAGGAAGAAATACACAATAAAGAAGACACGAAGAGAGCCTTGTGAAACAACACATGATTCAAGAAAGAGACAGGTGAAACATTTCTCATTTCCTCCTGTCCTATCTCAATATACCTTAGCAAGTGAACCGTACTTTTTGCTATCAGCACTTCCTATCCAGTGACAGTGGCATGCTATGATCAGTGATCTTTTTTTCTGCCTTTTATTGTGTCAAGCTTAAAGCATAAAAAGAGAGAGGGAGCACGGGAAAGAGAAACAATGGATAATTCCCACTTGAAGGCATCGTTTAGAATGTTCCCAGTTCAGAAGTGTTTCCCCCACCCTCTGGTTTGAATGAATTGTCTCTGAAGTCATACAGGATCAAAAGTGATTAACAGACCACTTGCACATGTTGGAGGGAGGTGCTGATCAAAGAATCAAGAGGTTATGTGGGAAATATTTGACTTAATGTGCATCATCTGATATTGTATAAGGGAAGGAATGTCATGGAGATTATGTCCTGTCATGCCTACTCTGGTAGTTTCTTCTTTGGAAGAAGGGCTGGATCACTTGAAAGGTTCTGATCCCTAACTGACCTGGGTTAGGATGTGAGGAATTCCCATCTAGTTTAAAAGAGTGTAAGGTGCGGAAAGTTGATGGCCAAGAGAAGAAGCTCCTGTCTAAAAAGCCCAGGAGAAAACTCCTTTGAAATCAAGGTCTAGTCATGAATAAACTCCTTTTCATGAGCAGAACTCTCCAAGGCAATTGCTGAATATAGGTAGACGTTTGCATTTCAAAATCCCTCCATTTCAACAAGCAGTTGATGGAACAACTTCTATGTACAGGACTGCTTTCTGTGTAGCTGTCAGGATTAGCCCAGGAAACTCCAGGAGACAGTACAGATTTAATCCAGCTAGGTTTAATGGCCTTTCTCCCGTTACAGAAATCTTCTCAGAGTGAGAGCAAATTCCAGGGTCACCCTCCCAACCTCCCTTGCATTCTTTAGGGAGGGTTCAGTCTCATCCTCTTATCAGTTCCTCGTTGCTCTGGTGACAAGAGTAAATTCTTAACTCCTCTGGTCCTGACTCTCACAGTAGCCTACTTATCTACTATTAAGTTGGACTTGAAATGTTGACCCTTGGACTTAGTTAGAACCTTGTTTCCCATAATTGTTATAAATGTAGACTGACTACGTGTTAACTTCTAACTTTTCTACTTCTTTGTGTATGTTAAACTTTTATTATTCAAACAGCTCATTAGGACCCAAACCATGGCATCTATGAACAGGGCAGGTAGGATACATATTAACAACAGCATCTTTTTTGTTCAAAAGCAAGCATCTAGCTACCCCAGTGATGGGCAGAAGACAACTTGAAAAAACAACAACTAATTCAGAGATAGGCAACCTAGTGCCCTGTAGATCTTTGGGACTGCAAGTCCCACTGTCTCTAGCCATTGGCCATGCTGATGGAGGTTATTCAGAATGAAATCCAAATCACATGGAAGGCATATTTAGCCCTGTCCTAAACATCTGAATTTTATTTTGCTAGGAAGATGCTCCATCCCTTACTTCATTTTAATTGTCTGTGTCTATGCTTTCTTTTACTTTTATTTCTGACAAGGTGAACCCCAAAATGGTACATAATATTCTGAACTGCAATCCTCCATGGATTTATCTAACAGGGAAATGCTACTTGCTGTTTTATTATCTTCATCTCTTTTATTACAGATTAGCACTAGGATTGCCTCCCTATGCTGCAAGCATAGTGTTGAATCTCAAACTAAGGTAATGTTTTAGAGGTTCCATAAAAATAGAGCATGGAATACTAAATTTGACAAACTGTGATCATTTTGAGAATGTGGGAAGAATTTCAGAGGAAGGAATACACCTTTCCATTGCAGCTGGCCGCCAGCTTCTTTTTCTCAGATCCTCTCAAAACATAAGATTACTAATTTTCGCCTTCAGCTATCATTCCTTCCCCAGATCTGCATAGAACATGAAACGTATCACGTTCCTGCAGCTATTGGTTGTCTTTGTTTTCCTGGGTCAATCTCAGAACACGCTGAATCCAACTAAGTCTTCATCTAATTGTGGAATTCAACTCTGTGCCTTGGAATAACCCCCACAGAATTCAGTGGGATGTCCTGATGGTTAAGGGTGATAACTGGCAAGGAAGGAACCAGCAATTCTCAGGCTGGAAGGGATGGTTATGTAAACAGACTTCACCTGCTTTCCATGACCTTGAAGAGCATTGCAAAACATCACCTGACCTTGAAAAGCGAGAGGCAAAGGCCTGGGATTTAAACCTTAGAGCAGTGTTTCTCAACCTTGGCAACTTTAAGATGTGTGGACTTCAACTCCCAGAATTCTGGGGAATTTTGGGAGTTGAAGTCCACACATCTTAAAGTTGCCAAGGTTGAGAAACACTGCCTTAGAGCATTGTCCTATATACAGGCCTTGCCTGCTACAGCATGAACTGCAAAGATTTTCTGCATATACATGACTACATTTTGTCTGCAGTGAAGCAACTTATCTAGTCATATTGAGCCTGTGAAGCTTCTGCTGGTAGATATGTCCAGAATAGGGGACAGAAGTTTTGGAGAGTAGAGATATATTGCCGTGGCTGGGATAAAATCTGATCCCAACGGAGAAAACACGCATAAGGATCGGGCCAGAAGTCTTCTAACTGAATAAAGGTTCATGTTTTTCTGTTTAATAGGATTTCCCAAATGTAAAAAAGAAACAATCAGCAATGCAATGTGTTCTACTGACACTGATACCAATTTTGCTCTGTCAAACTCTGTTTGTAAAAATGACCAAGATGTGAGCTACTAAGGGACCAGAACTGGATCTTGTCTTGAGGTAGTTGTCTTCATATGGGCTGGAGGTCATTCTGAAGACAGCTCATGGAAACTTGCCTGATAACTGTGTGTGCTGTCAGTGACCTATGATGAAGCAGAAGACTTGGGTCTTTTTTGTAGTCTATGCACACTAGAGTACAAATATTGACTCAAAAGCAAAAGCAGAAAAGCTCATGTGTGTTCAGGCATTTCTTGTTTTCTTTTGGGACCCTGCACATCATAAATAGGAAAAATTGGGCAAGCATTTTTCCCCCTTCCCTGGTACAAGATGTAAGCATTGGAGAGTAACCAGGGGACCATCTGCTTCCCTTCTTCGTTTATCATTAGCAGGAGTATGAGCCCAACGCTAGTAGACAATGAAGCATAGAGAAGCCATTTACAATAGCCCATGGGCTGAAAGAGGTTTAAAGGCAATGTGTGATCGAGGAATAAATCATCGTTGAGTAAGGCAAACACCCTGGTGCTACAGAGCTCCATTTGCAAAAGCAAAAATACTGCAAATAATACAAGCGTTTGCTAATTAATTGCAGTGTTATTCCTCAATTTCAGAAGGCCTTAGGCAAGATGCCTCATTAGCCATCTTTTGGTGGATCTACCTCATCCTACTGCTGTTCATTTCACCATACTTTTCCTCTGTGCCCAGCCTATACAGTTGGGCAGAAGAAGAGTCTAAGTAAAATAGATTGGGGAAGTTGTTCCTTCTCTGTTTTTCATTTTTGCCATATTTATACCCTTGGAGAAAGACAGCAAGAAGATCCCAACAGTTGGATATGGACCTCTTGAGACTTCATCAAATGCTCCATAAACAGGCGTGGGAAAGGGGGCTTTCTCTCACGTCACAGGTCACCTAATGGAGTCTCTTATCCTACATCTCCCTCCCTTCAGCTGACTGGTTTTACTCCTTCTTCCAACTGTAGTGAAACCACATGAGATCACAATGTGGTCAAATTGGTATGCCAACGATGACTATGTAGACATCCCTCAACTGGTTTGATATACTTTTATCAAAGGGTAGGAATTTTGACCTATCTCATAAGTTTGTTGTGAAGAATAATGAGATCATGAAAACTTTGTTTGAGCCTTAGGGATAGAGTGGCTCATAAAACTAAATAAAATAGATGTTTTATGTATTGCAAGTAACTTTCACTGGGGCATGTGCACTTAGTTTAATTCTCTCCCTTCCCTTTTCCCAAATACCTGAATGAAGTGAAGTTAAAAAAACACAAAAAACCTGCAGATACACAAAGCATCCCTCATTCCTTTGGGTATTTCTAATACGCACATCTTGTTTGAAAAATGTCAGCTGGGTGGAGGGTGAGGTATTAGGCTGAATAATTCTCCTATGCACGTTTGTCTGCAATGCATAATTGCTGGGCCTGACATGTACGAATGCACTTTCATTATGGTGTCAAGAGGACACTTTGAACTTCGAAAGGAGCAGCAATTTCAGACTAGCAATAAAATAGCAAGTGCACCTTAAAGAAAGTTTATTACAGCTTTGGAAGAGCGAAAGGGGGGGGGGGGTGGAGGGTGGAAAGGTAATTATAAAGTGATCATGGGTTGACTTTTGAAATCACAGCTCCGAACTGTTAGTTAAAATGATGCAGCTATTCCAAGCTCGCAGCAAAAGATTGTCCCGGTGTGTCTTATCCTGACCCTCTGTAAGAGAATGCTCTGCAGAACGTGGTCTAAATGCCTCCCTCTGAATCTTCCCATCTCCTTCATTCTAGTTAAAGCTGTTGGGTTGCATACGTTCCCCTCTGGGCCTAATTCAACTACTACCCCCAAAACAAAGGGCAAGGATTGTTTAGGTGGTGAATATTAACTGTGAATGAATCCTTACCCAGGTTTCTTGATGGTTCATTTAAAGTATACATATTGCACTTATTGTAAGAATCTCAAAACAGTTGACAATACATAGGGAATGTGGGGAAATTCCATTTCAAGAGGTCCAGCTACTATGAACGTCTGTCTGTCTGTCTGTCATCTATCCATCTCTATCTATCCATATCCATATCCATATCCATATCCATATCCATATCCATATCCATATCCATCCATCTCTCTCCATCCATCCATCCATTTATTCATCCATCCACAATGATAAAAGCATACAAGAAAAACTGGGCAAAAGTAGATGAAGCAGAAAAACTACAATATGAAGGGAGTTAGCAGGTGAAGATTATGAAATTTTAATGGATGCCAGAAGCATATCAGAGGACATCATTTCTCAGGATGAGGGTCACCACAGAGGAGGCACATCTTGATATCTGTGCCAACAAGCATTTGGTAAGCAATTGTGACCTGGGCTTTCAGAAGATATGATCCCATCTAATCCTCACCCATAACCTTTGTGTTACACTGATTTGTACTTCTGAAAACCTGGGTGCTGTCTTGAAGATGTGCATTCCTTTTCCTTGCGTCTGGTTGATACTGTTTGGGCTTACAAATGGAGTGAACTTGTGCCTGAGCATCAGGAATAAAGGAACAAGAAATGGGCTCATGTTTAGCACAAATTCCTTTTCCTTTGGAGATCTGTATGGTTTGTTCTGCATTGCCAATCCACAGAAACTCTTATTAAGTTCAAAAAAGCTTTTTTGAAGCATCTGCCTCAATCTTTTGCCATTGATTCAAACCTGGTTCTGCAAAGCTTCTTGTGGAGATTGTCTTCCCTAGCACAGTCTCATGAAAAACATCGTTGTTCATAAGGGCAACTTTAGAAACTGGCCATGATCTGAAGCATTTTCTCCAAACCTTTCCACCAGGCTGGAGAAAGTATGCTATTTAGATAATTACTTCTTTACTTGCTTCTTACAAGAAGGCTATTAGTTATAGGCATCCTTCAGCTGGGTTCAGTGAGATGCTGATGAAAATGTTTTCTTAGAAAGCAGGGCTAGAAAATGAATTAACTGATCAACTTACGTGGATTTTCCCTGCCACAATCTCCAGATAAGATGCTTCCTGTTGACTTAACTAGTTGGGGTCAAGAAGACTTCAAGGCTATTCAAGTTCTGGAAGAATTATGTCTGAGTACCTTGCTCACTTGAAATGGTATTAATAACAGACTTATCTTTTCTATGTAACTTTTAAAAAAAGCTTTTGTCGTCCTTCAAGTCTATGGTTTCTCTTTATCTTCTTAAAAGTTCAGTCTTATTTATGGGGAAAACTTTTCCCATTTCTGAAATGAATAATAAAGAGTCAGACAACTTCTAATAAAATAAAAAAGAAGACAGACTTTTTAAATTTATAAAATAAAAAAGGAGACAAACTAAAAAAGTTTCAGCCTCAAAAGATATTGAGCCCATCTAGTAGTTAATAATTTTCCCTTTCAGTCACATGGAACAAAATTCAGTAGCAACATTTCCTTTCTGCCCAGAGTTGCTTTTTAATGCTTTTAACAAGATGGGCGGTGACAAATTCGATATATAAATAAGAATATATATAAAAAAAACATTTGGAGCAGACATAGAAGCCAAACTTCAAGTCAAGACCCAGTTGCCCAAGAAGAAAAAACAGGAGTCATCTACAACATACAGTGTAAGGACTGTAACAAACACTATGTAGGACAAACAGGCAGAAGACTAGCAGAGCGCATCCATGAGCACCAACTAGCAGTCAGAAGACATGATGAAAATTTCTTAATTGCACAACACATGGACAGACTCAACCACAGTTTTAACTGGGAAACTGTCAGCATTTTAGACCAAGCCAAATCCAAATATGCAAGAAAATTCTTGGAAGCCTGGTATTCAGACAAGGCAGCAATTAACAGACACGTAGAGATTAACAGCATCTACATACTATTCAAAAGAGACAAAAGACCAGAAGATCGCCTCACCAGCATTCAATCACCAGCAATCATCTCCAGCAATCATCACCCAGATAAGCAAAGGTCACCACCAGGCACACAATCAGTCAACAGATGTTAATCAATGAACTACCAGATGAGCAAAACAGAACCCCCACTCCCACCAGCACTGGCAAAGCAGGCCACAGCAGATAAATAGAGAGCAAACCTCATCCCATTTTAGCACTGAAGATGTTACCTAGCCGGGTAATGAAACGTTTGCAAGAAAAGAACCAAGCTCAGAGAACCCCAAGGACTCCACAGTTCAACCCTGAGCTACACATATTTCCCTTCAAGCCATCTGTACACCGCTGAGATAAAGCATGGATTCATGTGCTACATGTATGGTTTGTTTAATAGAGGTTCTTTGGCAAAGCCACAGTTAGCTGGGTTCACACAACATGCCAAGTCATAAGCCATCCATAGCACATTGTGTGAACCCAAGCAAAGTTGTAATGGGGCCTCTTTGGTGCTGGCTGAATGTGTTGTATGAACTCAACATAAGAAATTAATAATTTCTGTCACCCTTCCACATGAGGGCAGCCTGAGTAGGCAACCATTTACTCCAGCTAATTATGAAATGAACATCTTGAGTGTGTCACATCGAAGAACTCTTTCCTGGCAAGATTTTCTATGCTAACAAAGGAGAGATGCAAGATTGAATGTAAGATTGACTGTGCTCTGTCAAAGGGAGATATGGAGTCCACTACACACATTGTATTGCTCTGCCCTTTTTACATAGTGTAGAGTACAGACTTAATCCTCCTCCTCCTGTTCAGCAATTCTGGCTGGTCTAAGAAGGAAAACCTTGTCTTCTTTTGGCTGAGGCATCTGCTGAAACACCTAGGAAGGTAGCTAAGATGTGCAATTACTATCAAGAGATTAATGGTTTAGATTTCTCAGCTGTTATATATTAAATGTCCTATAGGTTTCTTTTTTCTAACTTTAATTACATTGCTTTATTTTTATACGTGTGTTGTATCTTATTTTATTTGACATTATTATTTTTTCCTCACCATTCCTCTTCTTTGCATTGTCTTATTTTGGAGAATCTGTATTTCCTCTTGTATCTGGTCTGGGCCGATAGAGAGTGACAAAAGTACGCAATTTCGCAGTTCTTCCTTTGCCCACTGCAAATGGTTGGGTTGGAAATGTTCACCTCTCCTTATTCAGGTTTGCTTAGCAATTGTCTCTTTTAAAGGGAAACCGTTGACCGTCATTAATAAGCACAGAAAATTCTGGTCTATTCATAATACGCCCACAGTCCTAATGAATGAAACTGAGTCTATGAGCTCTTGAAGATTACCTTGTGAGGATACATTATATTTTTGCAAGGCTCCTTTGCATTTTGCAGCGATCCAATCCTAATTCCCAGTATAAGAAATGGAAAAGGGAGAGAAATGGTCTTAGTACAAAGTTTGCCCGGCATTGTTAGGATTAAATTAGCAGAAGCATTGTACGGATGCTCTGTTTTTCAGGAAGATGCACAGGAGAGAGGTCAAAACAGCGAACACAAAGCAACTCCATTGATATTCTAATGCCAGCGATAATACTGCTAGGAAAGATATGAAAGGGTTTTCTTGACATTCTAAGTGTGCCTGTAGCTATGCATGAAGACCCATTTCGACTTTTTTAATGTATATAATCCATATGCTTTATTGTTAAAATGTTGAACTACAAAGGAAGTAGGAAAAAGCAACTATCAAAATACAAAGAAAGTAGGAAAAAGCATGATAAAGCAAAGAGAGGGAGAGCGAGACTGCTACATTTAAATTAAAAAAAACTTACTGAAAATAAGGAAGAGTAAATTATTTTTAGTGATAGGTCCTCCCCCCCCCCCCCCCATTTGTTTCTGGGGCCACTAGCTACAGTTTAGATATTTGAACTTTGCCTCAAACATTAGTAATTGTTGTTAGTTTCTATTTAAATCCTAAAAACCATATTCCAGATGTCTAAATCTGCCTTGCTCTGTGATATATTGTATACAAGGGAGCCATTCCTGTTTGAGTTTAGTTCAACTTCTATTGTGGATATATGCTGTCAATTTTACCATTGCAGCATATTCTCCCATTTTAGTCTCCCAGTGTGATACCATAAGCATTCCTTTTCCAATATTGTGCTGTGTTTATTCTTGCTACAGTCAACATGTATCTTAGTAAATTATAATATTTTCATTTATGTTTTCGGGAATGATGCCTAATAGAAACGTCTGTGGTTTCAGTTCAAATTCTGTTTTTAGATTTTTTTGGATTCGTTGATGTACTTCTTTCCAATACCTTTAGATTTTTTTGCATGACCACCACATGTGTACCCATTTCAAATGTTCAAACAGCATCTGTTGACATTTGAATGTGCTATCTGGGGAAGCACACATTATTTAGGAAGAGGGATAATTTGCAAGTTAGATTCATTGAAGGGGAATTTACAACAAAATATTGCAGTGTGGAATGCTCCAGCTATATTGTTTTCCAAATTGCTCTGTTTCCTTCTCTTTTCCCTCAAAGTTTCAAATCCCACAATGGTCACTGAGCTGAAGTTCCCATCCCTCCAATTTCTACTTTTTCTGTAAACTTGAGAGGTCCTTTGAGCATGCCAATATATCTCTGTTGCTTTTCAATAGCTTTGTTTTGAAATAACATGTCATTCTACAGCAGCAAACCAACAGGATGGCTCCTTTCTGTACTTTAAGAGGTAGGATGTGCAATGATGAGAAACTCTTTAGTGTTTTGGGATCTGAAATGCTCACACTTACACAAGGGATAGTCTAAAGCATTTTTCTAGGTGTCTTGAATTTCAGTGCCCAGGACAAAGTCAACATATTTCTGAAGACATTTATTTAGTTATTGGAAGTTTATTTTGCCTCAGTCATGCACTTTGTGATATGTCAGTGGTAAAATCGCCATTATGTGATAGCATTTAGCTGATCTTGGAAGCAGAATCAGCCCTGATCAGAACTCAGATGGGAGACCACCAGGTATAGTCTAGCCAGGGAGTCAAAAAAGTATTCCAGAATATGGCCATGGCAAAAGGCCTGTGTAGATGTAGTCATTTAGATTCCAGAAGAAAAGCTTGATTCACGGAAGCCTTTATCTTTACTACTTATTAAAACAAAATGAATGGCGTTCTAACCCATACTGTCTCTTTTCCAGTAATTCATCATTTTTAAATTATAAGTAGATTAAATAGGAAGAAAAAAAATAACAAGCTAACAACAACAGATGATCTATTAGGAATTTGTCTTCATTTTTCTAAAGTCTGCATCCACCAATGCTAATAAACAATAGAATATTTATAGTATATTCTGTCTCTCTCAGCCCATGGCATCAGGCTTGAGTGACAAGCCAGTCGGTAAATTCTTGTCACAACCAACGGATCAATATTTGGTTGATCCGAAAAAGAGAACCCTGCACCTGTGGGAAAATGCTAGGAAGAAAAAAATTCTATACAGTCTGCAGTTAACAAGCAAATGCCATTGAGGCTTCATTGCAAAAAAATGGAACGGTCACATGATGTCAGCCTTGTGAGGTAGTCTAGACAAGAAGCACACCCTGAAGTACTAGTTCTAACTTTATTGTAAGGTTACATTAATAGAATCTTGCAAGTCTGAAAGTACATCCCCCCACTCACCTTTACAGTCCAAAAAACTAGGGAGGGTCCCTTCTGAGATGTTTGCCATACCAACATTCCTTCTGCGGGCTCAGCTACCCCTTGTCTGAACCTTGCTGGCTGGGGAATCCTGGGAGTTGAAGTCCATACATCTTAAAGTTGCCAAGGTCAAGAAACACTGGACTAGTCTGCAGCTCTTCCACCTGGCTCCCAAGATCATTCCCACATACCATTACACCCAGAGATGGAAGTGACTATGACATGTTCTGTTATTTCTATTACCTGTCCACACATTGACTCAATTACCTATCTCCTTATAAGCTGCGCATTAGAAGTCTGCAAGGCAACCATACGACTTGTGCAGGCTTCTTTCCTTGAATGAGCAAAGATCCTTTCAAAGATCTGTTTGGGCACCAAGCAAAGCTGAATATTAATAACCACAGTAAGAATAAAAACAAAAGAGAAAACATCAGTATTATACCAGCAGGAGATCCCAGGAGTGTAGTCCCAAATGACACCAGTGCTGTTTATTTGCTTCTTCTCAAAATAAATACAAAAGCATAAAGATATGTAGCAAACTTCAGATGCATATGACCAGAGTCTGATCAGAGGTTAGCAAGAGAAGTGTGCCAGGAGTTTTTTGTTCATTTTTTTCCCCTTCTGAAATGTTAATGTATGCTCCCTCTTTTGTGATCAAGGAAATATTGCAATGTCAATACGGGCTTTATCTGTATGCCCAGAAACACCTTCAGGAGTTGAAAACATGAAGCCAAAACGGGGAGACCGTGTGCCAATTAAATGCTGAGCAGACCAAAGATGTTACAAAGAGGTTAAAGTTAGAGTGTTCAGACCATATATCAATAATAACAGCTCTCTGGAATAATATTAACATTTCAGACAGTAGCTAGAGGGTTTCTTGGGGCCTCTAACTTTCCAAACGTTCCAGCAGATTTCCAAGAAGACTCATAAAGTTACCCTTTTCCTTTTGCATTGGGCACCCAATTACTATTCTTCTCCAGTGGTTGGGATGGTATCTAATTCCCACAAGCTTTCCTGTGGTGATCCCAAGGTATCTGCGGCAGGGCAAAGTTCCCCTCCTAAGAAGATAAGAAAAATCCTCCTTGATCAAGCTAAAGGTTCAATATTCAGTGCCCCATAGCAGGCATCTAGATGGATCTCAGAAACTACAATGGGGTGCATTTGCACATAAATGCATGAGATGTGGTGGACTGGGCCCTCCTGGATCTCCTGAGGAACAGGTCTCTAAACCACCACCACCACCACCACCACCACCACCACCACCACCACCACCATCATCATCATCATCATCATCATCATCATCATCATCATCATCATCATCATCATCATGTATTTGGTATAGGCACTGCCTGACTCCAGAATGATTCTGGGTGATTCATAACAGATGAGATGAAATGGAATACAATATAAATAAGAAAAGAAACAAGATAAATATGAACAAGTAAAAATAAAAAAATAAAAATCTTCTACCCACAATCCTCCTGCACTTTCCCATATGCCTGGGAGAGCTTCCTTGGTACACTGCTACTATCTACTTTATTTCTGGGAAGAAATCCTTCCAGGAACTGGTTTACTCAGGAGGAGGAAAATGGCATATATTCATATATAGTTTAGCCAGGCAGCCAGCATGCAGTAGAAGCTAAATTTCCCATCAGAATGAAACCACTGATTCATTCAGAAATACAAGTCTTACACGATTAACATGATAAAGGAACTAACAAGGAGTTGAGTGCCAACTTTAGAAAGGGAAATTAAAAAAAATATATAACAAGGGAGGTCAGCAGGATTTATCTCAATGGCTGCTTCTCCAGCTAGGTTTACATACGTGCACACATGGGTGCATGAACAGAGAACACAAGCAGAACAAGTGGACAAGGTGTAAGAAAGGCACTCACCTCCAATCATTTCCATAAAATAAAACCCTTCCAATCTAATCTGCATCTAGCATACACTAATTCCTAGATTGCTATATATTTCAGGGCTCTCCAAACCCAGATTTCTAGGGACTGGAGATTTGGCTCACCTGGTTTGGCACCAGACCAGGATGAGATGCTCTAGCAACTTCTGTGGGAGAAAAGACAAAACAGACAAAATGTAGTTGCCCCTTTCTCTTTTTAGAAGCTCACCTGAGAGGGGGGAATCTTCTTGTTCCTGACTGATTTGTTAGCATTTGATTTTCTTGAACTTTGATTCTGCTCATTACCTAGATTGATGGGTTAAATCTGAATAACAGATCAGATTTAGGCTTCCCTTTAACTTTTTGGGGAGTCTGAAATGTATGGGATGAGATTTCTCCCCATTCACTACACAAGTTCAGAAGCATCGACCAGAAGATGATAGCCTTTTTCCATTATCACTCCCCAATATGGAATTAATAGCATATTGGCTGTGATTTAGAAGATAGTATACAAGTATCCTAACTGACCCTTTTTTTTTTTTTTATCAAAAAGCTAAACAGAATTGGATCTAGTAAGAACTTGGATGAGAAATCACCAGGAAATATCAAGGTTGGAGCCTAGATAAACATCCCAGAAGAAAGCAGTGGCAAACCATGTCTGTATCATTGCCAAAGCAATAACATGGACATGTCCCTAACTTTATAGTTCAGTTAAACCTGAAGGAGACAAGCTTTTTATTAAGCATGGTAGCCACTGATAGTCCTATCTTCCATGAATCTCTTTGGTTCTTTAAATTGGTGTCATCACAACGTCTGATGACAACAACTTCTATAGTTTAACTATCTTCTGGGTAAAAAAGTACTACCTTTTATTGGCCCTAATCTCCTTGCAATTACTTCTCATGGAGGGTCCCAAGTTCCAATAAACTCAACTGTCTCTTCTTACCTGTCTTCATACTAAAATGAAAAGTTCACCTGTGCAAACCTTCGAAGGTTTGACTTGCAGAAATAGTAAAGGAGAGCAGATGCTTCCACCATTTTGAATAGTTGCTTGACATGTGGGAGTCTTCATTTGCTGTTGTTTTCTTTTTAATCACCTTGGGAGGTGCTGGCATTCCCTTTGCTTAATGTGTCCAGACAGTGGCTGGATCCATAAAAGAGTGGAATACTTTAAATTGGATTTCTGTATTGATCAGGGATGGTATTGAATGGCCAAAATAACCCCACTCTATGATTCTTCTTTGAAGTTCTGTCCACTCTTGTTCCTTGAATTTCTTTTCCTTCAAAACCTGGGGGTGTAAAAGAATTGTTCTTATGTGGTGGGGGGCAGGATAGTATTCCTTGATGCATCTGTGCCCAATAAGGGTTTGAAGTGCAGGCTGTATTTCAAAGCTGGAAGAATGTGATTTTATGTGGTCCTTTCATGTAATGCCAGAAAGAAAGATTTCTTCCTTTGAATATTACAAACACTGGGATTTGGGGAGTTTTCTACCTTGGATTGTCTCCTGGAAGTAAACACCGGAAATGAATGACAACCATTGGTGAATCCCTGTTAATTTCGTCCCTTCTGTCTTCCATTGTTGATGTCAGGAGAAACCCACAGTGATAACCTAAACTAATACTGAGAATTCTTCAGTGGGATTTATATCCACTAATTGGATGTTGAAAGTTGCTTCCATAGCAACCAAATTAATATCCATGGGAGGGTAAGGAAAAAGATAATCCAGAAAACAAAGATCTCGGTGTAATCACTCCCTTGTGAGCACTGAAACTTTTGTTATAGGCAATTGAGGATTATCATGATAGAATTTCCAAATTTGCAGGGGGAAAAAGGAAACCTTGAATGTGAGGGAACAGAGGTCTTTGGTTATATTTACAGGTGCAATTTGTCCTCTCCATCATTAAGCCCATCTGTTCAACAAAAGACTTTTCAATATTAAATGCATTACAATACATCTGTAGAATGTTGAAGATCAGAGATGTTAATATGTTTTTAAGCTTGGTATTAATTAGTGGCATAGCATCCTGTAAATTATCCTGCATATTCCCTACTCAGAATATAAAGTCATCATATTCTTTTGAAGAGAATACATTTGCTTTGCATCAAAGCTGTTCAGATTCAGAGCTTAGTAATACAGATTTCCACTGGGAACATGGGAGTTGTTAGCAGTGAATCACAACTGAATGGCCAGGAGAGAGTGTAGAAATGAGCAGAGCAGGTTAATTCTGGTTTATGTCAGCTTTGGCCACATTCATTTAGAAGTCTGCTCAATCCCTCTTTCCTGCCTCATAACAGGAAGACTTGATCAGATCAATAGCTCATCAAACTAAACAAAATAGCTTATTCTACATCAGGCAGTGGTCAATCGGATTCATCTAGGAAGCTCACAAGCAGGACAGGAATATGAGATCCTCCTTCCATCTGCTTTTACACACACACACACCAACACATACAATTGCTCTCCCAATGAACCCATACACTTGTGATCTCAGTTTCTCTCTTGAGCTCCTGACAGCAGCCACGTTCACTTGTCACTGGGAGACGCTACTACATATTTAAGTTCAATCTATCCATCTCAGTTCCCAATACAAACTTGCAGTTAACTTGGTTGTAGTCTACTAAGTTAAATTTCTGCTTATGGCTTCCTTCTCCATCATGCAGAAGCAGATGAAGCCTGACTCAGTGATTTGAATGCTTCAGATCATAAGCTAGAAGAAAGGCCGCAGAAGAATGCCACACCAGCTGGGTTTCTTCTCTATATTGCATCAGTTATACTTCACAATGGGACAAACGTGTTCCTTTTCCATGCCCAAGGATGACCTTTCTGGAGCCTTATGAAAAAGGTCTTCTCAGGTTGAAGCAAAGACAAGATGTTGCTTTGTTTTAGAAGTGCTTCACAGCTCCAACTGTAAACAGAACTGTTATCTGCGCCAATGGCTTTTGCGTCTCAAAGACGGAGTTGTGCTAACAAGTAAATCTTGCAAAGAAGACATACAGAATACGGTATTAGATGAGCATGGAATCACTCACTGGCATTTTAATGGTGGTTAGTTTCAATGATGATGGGGAGTGGGCAGGAGCATCCTGAACTGCACACATTAAAGTGAAGAGAGCATTCCTAAGCAATGATTTCTGATCATTCTGGTGATGCTGCGTATTCAGGAAATAAAGTAATGACAAGAAAATATTTCATGTTAGCACCAAAAAGCTTAAGCACCAACTGCAGAAACCAATACCTTTATCAGCAATTTTGCCTTGTCAGAAAGAAATTGCTTTGGAGACAAAAATCAGGTCACTTTCATTGGTGTGGGGTCTGCATTGGGGTGAGGGTAGGGTCACAGCTCTCCCGCTTATGCTAGACTGCTTCTGTCATTGGCATTTTTTAGTACAATGGACACATCACAGATGAAATGAACATTGTGGAATGGGAAATAACTTCATTTGTACTCTGTGAAGGCAAGTGGGAGCTACAGTATTTCCTGTACTGGAGAATAGGGTAACGCTACTAAGATGTAGCTGTAGTGAAGCCAGTAGCTGAAACGTAGAAAGTTTTATTTATTTGTTTATATTTCAGATTTAGACACCGCCCGTCTCACGAGGGATATAAAGTTGCATTTTCAGGTAAGAGCGAAAAGTTACTGGTCTGAAGGTTTAGAATACCACTATGAACACTGGCATTACCAAATTTGATGGGTAGAGTGACTGCTAGGTTTAGATCTTGCAATCAACCATGATTTGTGTTCACTATGGTGAACACAATATAGTGGTCTGTTATGTACATAGCCTTAAGCCGTAACCTAGGCATCCAGCAGGAGTGTCACGATGGCATCAGGCAAAATGGCCAGAACTACGTAATTGGTGTCAGTTGCATCATAATGTCGTGATACAAAAGATGTAGAGTGTGTAATTTGCAACATTTAGTGATGATGACATGGCACATGTCACTGCAGATGTTCACGAGCCATAGCCTATGATTTACAGATCAAGATAGCTGAGTTCATACATCTCTCCGTGCCAAAAGCAAAATTACAGTCAGGTTTAGTGTGAAATGGCAACCAAAAAGCATGGCTGTTGCAGCAGAATGAAAACAGTCATTCCATCAGCAATGCTGAGTGACCATCATTGTCTGAATCCTCTTCTGCCCGAACTGTTTCCATTCTAGTTGGTCACTGCAAGAGTGTTGTAACAAAAAACGAGTGTCTACTTTTTTTCCTCTTCTCTCCCGCTCCTTTTTTTTTCTTTCTGGCAAGCTTTTATTGAAGAACTTGTGGGCAATAGCTATCTTACTGACCTTCATAAGCTCTTCTGAGAACTTATTTTTAGTTGAAGAAAGAAATTTGGAAAAGGAAAGAAATCCTTCAAGTATCAAATACTTGGCTACTTCATCTCAATATGAATTATTGCAAAGGATGGAACTGCAAACATATAATTTCCCAGTTTTTTTTTTAACAACTTAACACTATCTAGTTTTTCTTATGGCAAAGACCTGAACCTACTGAAGATGGGCAAATGCATTCAGATGAAGCAAGAGTGTAAACATGTAGCTGAATTTGGGATTTACGCCTCAACTTTATTGATTTACTAGATTTGCATCCTGCCTTTCCCCCAGAAGCTCAAGGTGTTCCATGTTATTTCTACAGCAACAACTTTGTGAAGTGGATTGAAAGAATAACTGTTCCAAAGTCACACCAAGAGTGCCATTGGCTGAAATGGGACTTGAACCTGGACCTCTCCTATCCTGGTCCAATACCCAATATATAATCTAAATTTTTAAAAAAGAGATAAGGCTATCTCACTCATTCAACAGGTTGTGTTGTTCCCCAAAACATTTTGCTCTGTGGTCTGTTCTTAGCAGATTTTGAGTTCAAAGCAGATTCTTGAGTGATGCAATAGTGAAGAATTAAAATTCAAATCCTTTTATTCCCACTAACCGTAAATCTTCTTTCACAGACACTTATGCATATCAGGGAAAGGAAATCCTTGAATTAGCATTGGTAGCATCTTTAAAATTAAATAAGTAAGTATGATCAGGAGAATTTTAAGTGGATTAAGGACATTTCTCTTTCATTCTCTGACAGTATCAAAGACAATATATATAGAGAGATTAACTGGGGCTTTTCTTGGAAAAAGGACAATAAAGGCATCTTACAATAAACTATTTATCAGCACTGGGATGATTTGGAACTTGTACCCCCTATTGAAATATTAGCAGGACATATGTACAGGATAAAAAGGCACATCTTTATTAAATAAACAGTATGACAATGAAATGAAACCAGATTAACCAGCAGCTAGCAAGCAGTCAGTGATTGGTTCACAAACCAAGTTAACTATAATGTAATTTATTTAGGACAGTGTTTCCCAACCTGGGCAACTTTGAAATGTGTAGACTTCAACTCCCAGAATTCCCCAGTCAGTAAGGCCAATTGCTAAGAATTCTGGGAGTTGGTCCACACATCTCAAAGTTGCTCAGGTAGGAAAACACTGATTTAGGACATAGTGTGATGCCTAAACATGGAGTAGAGAATAAGCCAGGATATCCTGGGGCAAGAAGCCATTTTTCCAAAAAAACAAACATCTAATTTATTTGTGATTTACATTTAAAACAGATTATTTTGGGGTTACAAGTAATACAATGCAAACATCACAAAATATCAGCAAAAAGCACATGATAAAATGCAGAAACCAGTTAAAAGCTAATAAGATAAAAATGGGATGGAAAATCAATCTGATAAAGTATAGCAAAATTTATGAAATTGAAGTAGCCAAGCAATAGAGACACTGAGATAAAAGATTTAAACAATTCATTCTGTTAGAAAAACCAATAAAACTAGTCATAATAATAGGTAATCAAGAAGTGAAAAAAAAAGAGATTAACTTTTTGAAGCTACCTGATCTGACTATACAGGTAGTTCACATTTAGTGACCACAAATGGGACCAGCAGCTGTCGTTAAGCAAAGTGGTAGCTAAGTGGAAAATCATGTGACCTTGACTATGCTTTTCTTTTCCCCCACTCCCCCACCCTTTGGAATGCTCATCCCAGCACTGGAATAATTAACAAGAAGAGAATTAATGTTTGTTTTTACATTCATTGGAGAGGAAGGGATTACAAGAGAGTATGCAGGCACCCAGGGGGAATTCACATTGAAAGCAATGCTCCGGAAGTCACTGTGAGGAGGGGAGGGAGAAGAAAAAAAACCAGGTCAGGCACAGGAGAGATTGCCTAGAGGTCCCTTCTCCCTTGCAGAGCGGACAGATCGCTTAAACAAACAAGGGAGGGGGAAGAAAAAATAGCAAGCAATTTCTTCAGGCAATCTCTCCTGGGCCTGACTTGTTTTCCTCCCCCCCTCTTGCAGAGCAGAGAGATTGGAGAGGAAGGGATTACAAGAAAGTAAGCAGTCATACAATGGGAAATACACTGGCTGTTTGCATAGGGTGCTTGTGGCTCCCAGCACATTGCTTATGATGTGTATTCCCCATTGTGTGCCTGCTTACTCTCTTGTAATCCCTTCCTCTCCAATCTCTCCACTTTGTGGGGGGGGGGGAAGAAAAACAATGGGTCAGGCACAGGACAATGTAGAGTGACTATAATGACAATCACATGGCTGAGGGATGCTGCAAAGGTGCTAAATATGTGCCTTGATTGCAAAATTATTTTTTCAGCACTGTTGTAACTTTGGATGGTCACTGCAAGAGACAGTGAATACGTGAGGTCTACCTATATGATTAAAGCAATGATCTGGGGCCAAGACAGACAAGTAAGTCACAAATAAAGGAATAAACAAGACAATAAGAATGAGCATGACAGATTTTGCCACCCCAAAAGAGCCATAATCTAATGATGTTTATGGGGAATGTCTTCCCATCTGTTGGCATAAATTCTTTTAATCAAGACTAGGGAGTTATCCCTCTTTTTAGGTCTCTAACGCCTGGTACAACAGGTGAGTAACATCTGTCCAGCCCCCAAAAGTGACAGACAACTTTTTCAGCCAGCTTATAGCCATTCTATTGCAGTGATAATGAATGTCTGATATGGGAGGAAAGTTGGTGCTGCCTCAGCTTTGACTGTGATTAGTCTGGTTGTACAGCCCATCAAATGAACACCTTAAACCTTTAGTTGGCAAGCAATCCTAGATAAGGTGAGGGGATAGCTCTTCTTCAAATGTTCATTGCTCCAGAAAGAAAGGATTTAGACACACACATGTTTCTGAGAAGCTTCTCTTTGTTATCTGCCATTTTCTGCTAATTGTAGAAGATGAATGTCAAGGCTAACACCCAAGACCTTTATTTCTTGATGAGGCTGCCACTGGAGTGTCTAATAGCTAGTTATTTTGAATGCTTATATCACATACAGCAAAAGGGAGAAGACATTGTTAACGAAGAGGCTAGCGAATAGATAAATCGGGGAAAAACATCTATTCCACAGATAGCTTTGTTTGTAGCAATCCCTAGGTAAGATATTGATGGCGCTGCAGAAATGGAGCCTGAACATGGAAGAGCAAGAAATGAAATCAGATTAGTTCTCTGCAAAATTTGGCTTTTTTGGGAAGCACACATGTTCCATCATTCTGCTTCTGCAGAGATTTGAAGAAGCGATGTTTGGAGGTTCATGGAGATTTCTCTCTCTCTCTTTCTCTCTCAAGTGGCAGCATTTAGCCATTCTTGTCTGGACTCAGGGGATAAGCAGAGTTGGACCTTGCTAGTACTTATTGTAAATGGAAGACTATCAGGTCTAGAGGCTAGATTGGGAAGCTGAAGAACACACTTTGGAACAAGTCACCTGCAGCTCATTTCTGCACTATACCAAGAAACCCACATGGATGTGCCCATCAGGGTCTGAGCTCAACTCAAAGAACACTATATTTCTATGCATACATGTCTGTATGTGCACAGTTCTACACACAGTTCTTGGGGTATGCAAAACCTGGTGTGACATTTCCCTAAAGCCTTTCTTTGATATTGAATATTGGAGAGACTACTTATTTTGTAAGTCCTAATCTGGCTTCCAAACTTTTCACAGTAAAAAAATCAAAGGACTGATTTTCACCCACAGATCAGATTTTTCAAAAATGCACATATATTAGTTCAGAAATAGGAGCAAAGGGAATTATGAACGGACACAGGATGGGCTTATAAATGAATCCATACAGAATGGAAATAGATTGGTCTGTCTACTTGAATCTGGTCTCCTGTTCCTTTCCAGTGCATTTTCTCAGCTTTCAGAGGAACAATAGCTTGGATCCAGAGCTGGCAACTGGAGTTGAAATGTGTGTGCTCATAAAAACATGAATCATGCCTTTATGAGGATTGTTTGCAGATGAATAAGTCACACGGAAGCCATTTCTAAAATGTTTGGCCTCTGGGGATCCATCTCGTTTTCTGGAAAGATAATTAGCATTCTCACACGGCGTGATGGAAGCAGCTCCAAACCAGCAATCTTGGGTTCATTCCTCTTTAAATGGATATTACTATAGATTTATGAGACAGCATCAAGAGGAGCATTGTTGCTACTGATCATGCTCCCTAATGTTCTCTGAGGCCAAAGAGTAAATGAAAGATTAAATGCAGTTCCCAGGCATAAAAACTCCCTATCTCTTTCGCTAGTGAACCACAGTGATTGATCTACCCTGGTTTCATATTACTGGCCTCAGATGCAACTTGAACTGACTTCCTACAACATGCAAAGAGACAGAAAATAAATAGATAGAGATAGAGACTCCATCTTTTACCAAGTGATATGGATTATGAAGTGCACCAAACTGTGTTCTCTTCCTTGTATAAGCAGTTGCAGGAAAAGCTTAGTTGTCACTTCCACAGTGAAACCTATCTATCCATCTACCGTGATGCTGAAAATGCCTTTTGTATTTTTTTAACCCTACCAAAGAAAAGGAATGGGTTTTTTTATTTCAGAAGAAATGATGAAACTCTGTTTTGGAGTGGCAATGGTGCACTTCCCTTAGTTATACAGTAGACAAGGTGACAAAGGGTACAGTCTTTCACGACATCCAGTTGTCTTCGTCTTCCTTGCTTCCCCACACTTCCACTTAAACCAAAAGATCAAGATTGCATAAAGTACCTCCCCTCAGAGGTCTTTTTTTTTCCACATCAAGCAATGGAAGCAGTCAAGGAGGCTACAAAATACTGGGAGACATGGAATTGAAGGAAACCAGAATTCTGGCACTGCCCATCACTTTATAACATCAGCTCAGAAACACCACCCTAAGAAACTCTACCAGAAATCTGTTGTTTGTTTTGTAAGGGAAAAACTTTGGGGAAATGGAAAATCTGATTTTCAGTTCAGGGTTATATCTAGTTCCCTCTTGGGAACATCTCATGATGGGAATAAGTGATTTTAAGTAATTTTAGCAGTTTCCCTATAGCCTAGATAGGAATAGCTTCCCATGAATGGCTGGTGATCTGGCCTAAATTTAAGGGTGAGTTTACTAAACAGCAAAGGGAGGAATCTGTATTTGGATTGCAATGTATCGGGGAGAGTTTTAACTTCTTGTCCCAACCTGCATCACATTTTGCACAGTGCCATTCATTCTATTGGAATGGAATCTTGATTGGCGACACATATGGGGGAAAAAATTAAATACTATGTTCCCCTAAAAACAACAATCTGTCTCCTATAGATGACTTTTGGTGAAGACAAACTAAGGTCACAAAGTCTAACCATTCAGTAACCCTTTCCCATTTCCCATTTCAATGAGCTCCCCGCTTGGTTTCTTACTGAAATATGCATTATTTTATTACTTATTGTGAAGTTATTCACATTGTTTTCTTTTTTCCAATGTGCTTGTTTTATTATTAAGTTTAGGTATTTTTGGTCCAAGCTTATTTTCCTCATTTGGATGAAGTCTTCATGCCTTTTTTGGGTGTCTTTGACTCTATTCATTAACTAAGCTGGCATCCTTCTGTATCAACCTATGTTTCTTCTAATCTGCAAAACCCTTGTTAAGATTCTCACAGTTGTTAAATGGTTTGTGTTAATTTTTGAGATCTGTAAAACAGACATTCTACTCTCCCTGCTAAATCTGTTCTTAAAGCCAAACAACGATAGTCTATATCAATTATATGCCACTTGGTTTTGAGAAGGTAGGGTTAAACATGGATGAACATGTGGAGTTCTCTCTAAGCTTGGTTGTTTGCTTGCATCCTGATGATGTTTGATTGATTGATTCATTATGTGCCATCAAGTCATTTTCAACTCCTAGTGACTACATAGATAGATTTTCTCCATGATGTTCCTGATGATGTTACCTAGTTGGGTAATAAAATGTCTGCAAGCAAACAACCAAGCTCAGAGAGCACCAAGAACTCCACAGTTCAACCCTGGGCTACAGATATTCTTTTCTATGGATGAATATTTTGTTGTCTTCTCTCTTTGTATGTAGTCCACCATCCGGCCAATGCCTCCCTTTTCTTACTTGCACTGATTTTTTGCTCTGGACAATTCTCATTTGGCTGACCAGTGGCCAATAGTCCAGGCCACAGAATTTGCTAATGGATATTTAAAGATCTTTAAATAAAATGATCCGGACCTTTGTATCAGCATCTTATTTGTGGGAATTTTTTTAAAAATGGGATTCCCCCCCCCCCCCCCCATCATTTTGGTCACTGAAAAGGAATTGTGCATTGCTGGAAATAGCAAGCTGCTTGCCTTAATGAGCAATCAACACCTAATGCCAAATGAGGAATCACAAAAGTGTGACATCTACGCTATATGCTTGGCAATGGAAGCAGTGCTAAAGCATCAATTTTTGCTTTGTGGTGTAGTTGTTAGCTGAGTTTTCAGCCCCTCTCACCACCATGCCATCTGCAGAATTATCAGGACAGACACGTCTTCCTTCCCATTAAATCGGAAAGCGAAGCAACAGCATATGGAAAGAGGAAGCTGGTCAGATAAAGCCGCTGGTCATTTAAATCTACACACTGCTCTCTCTGTTTTTGCATTCTTGGCGCTTTCTCTTCTTTGTGTGTTCATGATATGGGTCTACTGTATTTCTGAAGGGTGCCACTGGAAGGTTTAAGATGCCTTTGGCTTGGATGAAGGGAGGTCCTGCTTCAGAAAGCAGAAAAAGGAGTTCTAGTGTGCACAATTAGGTTTGCTGATTTGAGCTGAGAACTGCACTGCAAAATTTAGAGAAGCATGCAAGGAAAGCTTCTGGGTTTGAAAGAGGGAGGAGGTTCCTCCAAACAATATTTTGTGTTCTGTGGGAAGGTTTGCAAAGCATGCTGAGATCCTCCAGCCTCCTAGGGAGAAGGGCAAGAAATGGAAAGCTAGAATGGCATGGCTTAGAGGTAAATGTGGAAATTGTGGTGGGTGGTTTTGACTCAATTCACATCCCTAGCTACTTCTCAGTTAGAATTGATCAACTGTCTTTCTTGGCTACAAAGCTGCTTGCAATAAAGCTTTAGTTAACTCAGTGTATCTCAGACTTGGCAACTTTAAGATGTGTGGACTTCAACTCCCACCCTTGCTGGCTGGGGAATTCTGGGTGTTGAAGTCCACATATCTTAAAGTTGCCAAGTTTGAGAAACACTGAGTTAAATCATCAGATTCCTTGAGAAGCTAGCAGCTGATGACAGCATCAGAGAACTGTTGATCTGGAAGGGACCAAAGGATCTTTTAGTCTCTCCCTCTGCAATGTGCAGGAAAACTAATTAAACATCCCTGGGAGCTAAGTATCCAGCCTCTTGTTAAAATTTTCAGAGAGAGCGAACCCACAACCTCACTAGATAGGCTGTTCCACTGTTGTACAAATCTTACTGTCAATAAGTTTTCCCTTATATTTAAATGAAATCTAGGTAGCTACAATTTATAACCATTATTTCCAGACCAGTTTCTGTGGCTAGAGAGATTGGATCCATTAGCTCCATCCCCACTAGCCTTCTGGAAGACACTAAAAACCTGTTTTATTCCCCTGGGTATTTCAACTGGAATGTTAGAGAAACCTGTCTCAGGAGGTTGTATGATGTGTTTGAGAGACAGAATATATGTTTTGGTTTGGTATCTGCTACTGCTATTAACAGAAACTTGCTAATAATAACAGAAGTGCTGAAGTTAAATTATTATTAATAATTTCATGGTAGCCACTCTCAGTTGCTTTGGCAAGTTGAGTGGCCCTATAGATCAAATGAATGAATGAATGAATGAATGAATGAATGAATGAATGAATATGTTCCCTGTAGCTTCCTTTCACGTACCAGAAGAAAGAAATCATGTCTCCTTTCTTTTCTGAACATCTGAAGCCTATCTTCATAGGGCATGTCCTTCAGTAGGAGGGCCTGACAGAAATGAGAATTATAATCCCACCTCATATTAATTCAGAAGCACACTATGTTGGCTTATTTACCCATCCCTTTTTGCAGATCTCCTTACCAATTATTTCAAAAATTGTCACTTCAGTTTATAAAAGTGAAACTACCTTTTGATTTATTCACTCTCTATAGTCACCATCCCAATGGAATTGCCACAGTTAAGCCTGTAGACAAATTTCATTCTTGATGTGCAAAGGAAAACACTGAAAGTGACATCTTGTTTCTTCACTTGTGGGGCTGATTTGTTATAACAAAAGGACTTAATAAAATGCTTCAACTGCCACTGAGCAAAAGTGATGAAGGAGAGACATCAGGATTATCCCAAACAATATTAACAACCATTTTATGAAAATAACTGTACTTGTTGATCGGTGAGAAAACTTCTAGAGGACAATGGCAATGTAAAATTTAGGCCAAATTAGCCTGGTAAATCAGGATAGAGGCTATGGTCATATTGATTGGGTTGGAGATGGTTGTCACACACCCTGTGACATTTGTCACACAAACATGGAGGTAAAGAAGCTGCCTTATACCAACTCAGATCATTGAGCCATCTAGTTGAATCTTGTCTACATTGACTCTCTGAAACTCTCTATAAGGAATATACAACTTGGCTTCAGATTATGGGGGGTTTTACCCTGACTTGACAGCTTTTCAGAGAAATGGAATAGAGGATGGGACACACCATTTGTCTTCTGAATATTATGACTTTGGGAAGTGACATCTCTTGCTTGATTCTTTAGGGCTCTCCAGAAAACATGTAACATGACTTCAGGGGATGACTTGTTATGAGCAGAATTATGAGCAGAGAAACCATAAGCAAGAGCAAGAGAAATAATAGGACAGCTCCCTGTTTGGCCCTTTTCAGCTTCTGAGAGTCAGTGGGCCAGAGAACAGCTATCTGCACCAATTTGATGTCTTTTCCATCTGGAGCTTGCGGAAAAATAGAAGATGAGAATGGCACATCTCTGATGGGCGAGAGGAAGCTAATTAATTAAAAGCTGAAAGTTAACCCATTTAACTTATGATACTAATTTGGGAAATCTGGTGAACCATGTAACGATAGACCTGAGGTGGACTCAGGAGACAACCAAGAAGCTAAAAATAAAAGAGGAAGATCCAATCTTTGGTGGCCACATCTATATTTTCTTCTTCTCATTCAGTAGGCCAGGTGAGCCTTTACTGTATGGCAACTCCACTTTTTTTCTGTATCAGATTTCTCCCCCCTCCCCCTGCCTTGAACTTTAGGACCAAAATAAAGCTCCTGGTGGCCTTCCTTTAAGCAGCATTTTAGAGCTAGCCATCAACTTTGTGTTTTCCACCCTATCCCATGTTGATAACTTTTTCACACCCCCAAATAGAATCTCGCTCTCTGTCTCTTCACTTGATATATGGATCTAAAAGTATAAAATGGTCAGACTACATAATGGTTTCTTCAGCTGGGCTAAAAAAGGAGAAGCTGGGCATTACAGTATATAAGGGCCTTGCTTCAGAAATGTAAGTCATGAGCAGAAAGCTTGCCCTTTACAGAATGTCCTTCTGCAAAATATGATGCGAATTTTCTTGCACTTCCTTTATAGATGTATGGGAATCTGTGGGCGCTTCTGGAATTTATCTGATAAGCCAATAAAAATTAAGAGCCTATTGTTTCTAGCAATTAAAAAAAAATCCAGCTGCAGCATTGTTTGGGAATTGTGTCCTAAACAAATTATTTATTTATTTATATTTATTTATTTATCAAATTTATGCAGCTGCCCGTCCCAGAAGAAGTGACTCTGGGTGGCATACAGCAAAAAATATAAAAGGCAATAAACATGTCAAAAGCAGTCAAATTAAAACGTAAAAAAAAAAAGGCATAAAATACGCAAGAGATTAGATCAGCGCGGGAGCCACCTCGAGATTTCACTGGTCCCCTGAGATCCCCAGGCCAGATGACATAGCCAGGCCTTGAGGGACTTCTGGAAAATAAGTAGGAATGGAAATGACCTCACTTCAGGGGTGGGGGGGAGAACATTTCATAACCAAATTAGCAATGTGTGCAACACGGACAGAACAACGCATAATTGAGTCACTCCAGTCTCCCCAGATCCACTTTCTAAGAGCCTGAAGCTCCAATGTTGAGCACCAAAGTGAGAAAGAAGTTTCAATTTGTTATTTATTTCATTTACACCCCATCTTTTCTCTGGAAGCTCAAGAGGAAGAACAGGGGTCTTTCTGTTCCCAGCCCAACCTTAACTACTACAGCCTACTACTTCTTGAAGGGTTCTACACATGTCTGAGTAAATATGAGTTGACTTCCATAGACCTTTACTTTCAGCTTGGGAACTTACACTTTTTACTTACGTTGTTTTGTATATACCAGCATCCATATTTCTTGTAATGATTTATATGTGCCAGGTTGACTAATGACCCTACATTTTACAATTTCTCAATTTCCTTCTGCAGGCATAATTTGGGTTAGTAAAACAAAGAAGCCAGAAACCTCACAAGATTCCCGATAGCATTCCTCATCTCAGTCTTGCATAATGTAATAATTAGCATGCTGCTTCTGTAAAGAAACACCCAATATTTGCGGAGGAGCACTTCATAAAAACTTGAAGCACACCAATGCAATTATAAATTACTATCTGCCGGAACTAAGATTGTTCTGCATTACACTAATTTATTCTATTTGTTAATGCATTCCTTGCTTTGTTGCTTTTGCCAGCATAGATCACATTCTAGTTATTTTCTGCAAGGAGTTCATTATCCTGTTCTAAATAACTCAAGAAACCTCAGCATATTAGGAGCAAATATTTGTAATACTACGGCATAGCAAATGAACATGTTTCCTTTCCAACAAATGCCTTGCATTGGGAAAGTCAAAATAGAAAACAACAATGTGGCCAGGAACTAACAACTAGAATATTTATTAGCAATTTTTAACTCGAACAGCAGAAAATGGGCTACCGTAAGTTAAGAATGGAATGCATAGGAGTTCTAATAGGAGCATCTCTGCATGGCAACTTCCAACAGGCTGTTGACAAGTGAGATTTTATGATGCCAAAGACAGCCGGAATATGAACTTGCATTATTTATCATACATACTGTTACCCTGTTGGCAAACTCCTTCTTGTTGGCTCCCTGACCATTCAAATACAACATACCATTCGTTTGGAAAGGGGGATGATGTGGGAGTGTGGAGCAGGGGTGTGAAACATGGACTCTCATCCCCAGAGGAGTGAAGAAGAGATAAGAGGATGAGACTGGCCCCTCCCTGAGGAATGCTAGTGATGTTTGTAGTTTGACCCTGGGAACGGCTCTCAGTCTGAGAAGATTCTGTAAATGGGGTGAAGCCAAATAAACCTTGCTGGATTGAATCTGTATTGTCTCCTGGAGTTTCCTGGGCTAAACCTGACAGATGGATGACAAATCAAAGGGGTCTGAGGCTCTCTGTAGGTTTTAAAACACACATACACAGACTATATATATGTACGTGTAGGTGTGTGTGCACACACGTGTGTGTGTTTGGCAGTGAGGTTGGATACATTAAGGCAGTTCTTTGCAATTCATGTCTATAGCCACGCAACGATTCCAGCAACCTGCAATGCAAATGAAAATAAATATTGCAAAAGGTCCTTGGCTGTTTGTAGAATTGGCATGCATGGACTAGATATCTTATTAGCTGAACATGAACTATGATTCAGGATTTCTCCAGCGTAGCTTGGGTTTCTTTCTATTCTCTCCCTTTTTTGTTTTTGCTTTTGTTTTTTTTAAAGGAAGCAGTGAAACTTGTGAGTCTCATGAAAGACACAGCAATCTGGGTTAAAATCTGGGCAGAGAATAATGCCACACAAACCCAGAGCCCTTCTCCTATGCGATGCAAGGCTCATTGAATCTGTGTGGCAACATGACTGATCCGGTTATTTTAGCAATGCAGTTCACATTAGGCATGTGGACATTAGTACCTACGAAGGATGGTTTTACGATGAAATCTCCCTTAAGGACAGCTTGTCTCTTTAAAGATATTTCTGCTAGCCCTTTCCTATAATCTTGGAGAGTGATTAGGAAGGTAGAAAGAGTTATAAACCTCCCCCCAGCCATGGACTTCTTCAACTACTCATCACTTAATGATGTGCAAATCACTAAAAATCCTGTTCACTGGATTAGTACAGTAATATGCTTGTCTGCTGGATATTTTCCTATGGTTTTTTTTAATATAAAAAATGCAAGAACCATCTATATTCACAACCAACTATAATCTATGGGGACTTCCTAGACATCATTCCCTAATTTACTTAACTCTTGACATAGTTGTTGAAGAAGCATGTTATCCTTTTGTCCATGCAAATCATTTTCTGCTATTTCTTTGACAGATAAGTTCTCCCTAGTGTAGGTGTGAAAAATGAGAGTTCTCCCAATGTAAGAACTTTTTAAGAAAACACAGTTCCTACTGTTTGCTCACACCTTTCAGTAGTGCACAGTTCCCCCCTCTCCTCCAACCCAGTCTGGTTTTGATAGATTTTTAATTCAGGAAAGATGAACGTTAGCAAAGTTGATTTTGTGTTTGCCCAGTTGTGAAATCTGGTGGTCCCATATGGTCCCATATGGTCTTCCAGCCCTCACACTTACCACCCATTTATCTTCTAGGTTTAATGAAAAAGAAAAGTCCTGGAGATAAAGTCAAAGACCATAGATAGTAAGATCAGAGAAGACTGTTATGTCTATAATTATAAGCAGAGAAGATGATTCTGTCTATAATGCTAAAAAAAAAAAAAAGTTGCAATTTCCAATTGGATGCATAGCAGAAATATTTCTACGCTTGATGTGGTTTCTGTGCGAAAAGGAATAATGATCATTTATCATTATTATTCATCTGTTTATTTGTTTATTCCCTTTAATAGGCTGCACTTGAAGGGTAGCGGGTACATTTCAGAGCATGATATTACAACCCACTGATTTCCCCCCTACTTTTTCAAGTATTGGCCATTGGTCTAAGTTTCCCACGCATCATTGAAGAAAGAAAAAAGATTCAGGAAAACCATTGTTATTTAGTTTCTCAATCTCTCACTGTTAGTTTATATCAACTTTGCCCATCTATTTTGCTCAGTAATAAGTCTTCCCCACCCTTTTTGCTGCAGTACAAAAGAAGGTGTCTGGAAATGGTTACAAGTCATAGAAATGGACATAGAAGATGTGGTGGAGGTACGAGCTAGAAAAAGTCATTGAAACATCATCTTTCTCAGGATACCAATGAAGGGGCAGTTATTTTCTTAGGAAGCATCATATTGGAGGGCTATAGGATTTCTACTCTAAGAATTTTTGGGATCCCAACTTCTGGTCCAGACCCTGGTAAGAATTTGAATGGTAGTCCAAATTACTTTTGATTAAAAAGGGACATTTGTCAAAACTATTCCTCATTGTCTATGTATATTGCTTAATGGTTCCAAGATAGTTGAAGGCCTTCTGCTCAGTCTTTAGCAGATAATTGGCTTCCTTCTTTTCAAACTCAGCGGCAGTCATTGTAGATGTTTCAAACAGAGAGAGGGGGTGGGGTGGGGTGGGGTGGAGGAATGATATTATTATGGTGGTGCCATGAGACAACTAATTGTCTAATTACATTGCAACATTTCTGGAAAATATATCCTTTCATGCACCATAATTAACATGGACAGCCAAGTCACTACATGCATTGGCAAACTCTAAGTTTCCTATAGCCATTTTATCTAATTTTAATGGATCTGGACTGCCTAAAACCTCTACTGAGATTACTTAAGCGTCTCCCATTTAAAGCTGTCTTTTGCAGAATTGCTCTGTGCATTAAAATCCTGATTATTTCATAAATTCATGGACCACTTGAATCAATCAAATGATCCAGGTGTCTGTTCAGAAAATGAATGCCAGGTAAACATCTGGTGCCTGAAGTTGGTTTACTTAAGTGAAAGTGACACAGGTGCAGTCATATTTCAGATCACCAGGACTGGCTCTGATATGGAATATATTAGATACTGCATCTTCCAAAAAGAGCAGCATTTTAGTAAATAAACAGGCTAGCCAATGTTCCTGGTCCTTAAGGTTAGAGAGAGGCATTTCCTGACAAAGGGACTGTAGTCACATGGAAGTTTTCCCAACCATTACTTCTTATACAATACAGCATGAGCCTATAATCCCACACATATAATGTAGGGTCATTAGTAAGAATAAGTTCTGAGTTAGCATTAATAGAATTAGTTTCACTGAGATCATTGTAAAGTAAGAAATATTTGATGCAAGGAGGTCTGTTTTGTCCTCAACACACATAACTGTTTAACATAAGTTAGTCTGAGTATGATAGCTCCTTTTCTTATTCACCATTACGCTGTTACTCACTGCCCCTTTGTAAACTTACTGTTCAGCGTAAAGAACTGCTTTAAGGGAATTTTGCTTGGTAAAAGTTATGCTGTCCAAAGTTGAATAATAATCTGTTGACATTATTGCAATCCTCCGTGTTTTATTTTCAACCATTCTCATCCAAAGTTAGCATCAAAGTGATTGCTCTGGGTTTTTCCAAAGGAGAAAATGTCAGTGGTGTTCTCATGGATGGGATATGGAGTGCTTCATTTAATTGTAGGTGACCACTGGTTGGCAGCTTCCCTGGCTTCCACATATCTATTAAATCCCAAAGGAAAATATTATACAGGGAGAAGTTCAAGGGGCCTTTCTGCAGACCAGCCAGAAGGACTGAATCTGGGACAGATTCTATCTATCTGTCTGTCTGTCTGTCTCTACCTACCTACCTACCTACCTACACACACACACACACTCCCCTTGTAATGGTATGTGGGAAAGACCTTGAGAGACTGGGCCAAGAGATGCTGCCTAGAGAATGGTAAGATAAGAGACAGCATAGCCTGCAGCTGGATAGTGGGCAGGGCAAAAGGCTCAGAAGGGACCATCCCTCATTTCTCATTTCTCTCCTGCAAAGGAGATGGTGGGAGGTTTGTACTTTCAGACTTGCAAGATTCTGTTAATGTAGCTTTACAATAAAGTAGAATTAGCTTATCTGGGAAGGTTGGAGGAGGGATTTTCCTAAAACTGGAGGTGATCTTTCTGCACAGTATTAATGGCCAGATGGAAATTAAAACCCAAGTAAGGGTTCTAGTTTCTCTTGCAGCACCTTGGACAGCTCCAAATGAGCCTGAGACCTTACTCTCTTCACGCCTGCCAAGCCTGGAGGTTCCAGCCCTGGGATGACTGGGAGGAACAGCTTGGAGCAGCTTGTGACAGTGTGGAGAGACCAGGAGGGTGGATTGTGTTATGTGTACAAAGATTCAGGGGAACTTTGTAAGTCAAAGGCTTTGTTTGGCAGCAAGAGGGCTGGGAGAAAACTCAGAGACATTCCAGTATCAGTAATTGGGATAAGGAGGGGGAGAAGCAGTTGTAATAAATTACAAGTAGAAAATGAGAGAAAGAGACATAAGAGGGAGGAAAATTAAGTAGGGTTTCTTGTATGTCTTCCAGTATTTTGTATATACATAGAAAAAGATACCAGTATTGTCAATAATATTTTCACATGCATATTCACACTACTTCATTAGTATAGGTATAATAGTATAAAATCCTTCATTTGTTTAACTACTGGCTGGGTGTATGTGTGTCAGCTCCTATCCTGACCCACCTTCTGACAGAGCCCAACCCAGGGTTCCAATTCAAGAGGAACCTTGTTTGATGCTGTTCAGAACTCATTGAATGGCAATGAGCCATTTTTCACTGGCAGGAAGATAATGTATAGTAACTTATGCCAAACCCAAAAGGCCCCTCCAGGGAAGGTTATCTAGGGAGGTGGCAAATGATTACTCTTCCCACTGATTGCCTACACTGTATTCCCAAGGTTTTTGATATCCTCCTTACATGGGGATCACATAAAAAGTTTATCTACTTGCATAAAACTTTAATTACTTAACATCTGAATGAATTATCATTGGTGAGTGTCAAGCATGCCTGGCTTAAAAAAACATAATCAATCACATCAGCATGTTATTTTCATAGCCACATGTGCAACAATACTTTGTCCTTAATTACATCCAGATCTGCAGCATAGAAAATTAATGACTAAGGGATTAGAGCAGCTATAAATACACAGAAAATCTGATTGGCATAAAGCGTTGATGATCTTCCTACTTAAATGTAATTTAAGATTTATTATGGCAATGTCATGATAATGTGTTTAACATTAATTCACTTCGTTGGCTATTCTAATTGTAAGTAAGCGGATGAAGCAGCCATTTTGAGAGCCTCTTCCTCCCTCCATGTGTGTGTATGGATGGATGGATGGAAGGAGCATCGATCAATCTATTGGTTGAGTTTCTTAGTGACAGAAAAGCAGTACTTTTGGGGTGGATGTCTCTTTCTTCAAAAATCTTCAAGAAAGCTTGTTAACCTAGTTACATTTCTCGTCAAGCAAACATCATTCCCAACCTTTAAGTTAAGGCAGGATATCCTTTTATTTTTGGGTGATTCACCCATGATTAATAGTCTTCACCTGAATACTTGAGAGCCATTTCAACTATCATTTCTTTTGAGAAGGATCATTTTCTTTTCCAAAACTTTAATTTCCCTGAAAGGCAGTCAAGTACATTGGCCTCGTGGTCTACCACACGAGCTGTTAGGTCAAGAAAAGTGGCAAAATCAACACCTTTTTCCAAATGAATGTATGTTGCAAGCTGAAGTTCAGAAACAATCCATTCCTTTTAAAATGAAGTGAAATATAAACTTAGGGTTAGGATTCATTTTAGAAGCTGACAAGTAGTATGAAATTATTACTATTTTACTGGTTTAAGGCAATAATTTACAAGTGTAATGGCAGATGTGGAAAAGATTAGAGATTGTGAGGATGAGATACAAAAAGTCCTATGTGGATTTCACTATCAATGAAGCAGGGCACCTAGCTTTAACTGACATAATTCAGAATATGTCTTTATTTTAGCAGAGACTGTGTGTAGAATTCTGGAAATAATGGGGAATCAAGTAGCAGATTTATGGGTCCACACCATGACAGAATTCCATTAGATTAGGGTCTTATAGTCTCCATAAAATTGCTAATCCAGAGACATCATCATTATTGGATACCATTCCAATGAATAGCCTGATTCACACCAGGATGATTAAGCTCTCTCCGTTTTACTTTCTGCAAATAGAAGATAAAATGTGTTGTATGAATCACTGAATTCAGACACTCTCTTACTACCTGTTAGTTTTGCTTCTTTATCAGAAAGAGGGACTTGTTTCTTGGAGGCTGCAACTGGCTGAAATTGAAGTCTTCCAGGTCACTGGTGGAATCTGTAGCTTTCTCTCCTCCTTTACTTTCCAGAAATGGGCCTTGCTTACACCCCATAGCTGCTGCCAGGAATTCAGAATGGACATTTGACATGACTCTGAGAGAACTGTACCTCTGACAATTACAATGATTATTTCCTGCTTATATTTTCAGACATAACGGTAACTTTAACCTAGATCAGTGTTTCTCAACCTTGGCAACTTTAAGATGTGTGGACTTCAACTCCCAGAATTCCCCAGCCAGCACATCTTAAAGTTGCCAAGGTTGAGAAACACTGATCTAGAATATTGCTGAATCCTTAAATGTTTTTGTAGCCAACCTCTTTGAATCATCCATTATTTACCATTTGATGTTTGCTAAACCAAATGCATTTCCTTTGGTTGTCCTATGCTGGTCAGCTGGGGCATTATGAAGCATAGCCCAACATGAATTTCCCACTCTCCCAATTCTTAGGGAAGGTCTGGCACAATAGATTATTTTTTTTCCTTTCCTGCAGTGAAACACAATAATAGACTACGTCAAAGGATGGAATGCTGGGGGCCTGCCAATATTTTTTACACAACATATGTGCATTTTCCACCAGGAAAATTAATATTAGCTCATTAGCATTCTTCACAGCTGAAATAACACTGGGGAGACAATGTGAGGCACAGAATCCTGGGGGGCTTATTTTCTCTCCCTGAATGGAGAGAAATGAAAACAAACAAAGAGAGGGTCAGCCCATTTTTAATTATAAATACACCCCCATTAATGGGGAAAGCTATTGTGAAGCAAAGAGCAGGCATTAGAGAGTAATTGACAAAGCTTTGATGCATGAGGATGAACAGTGAAATCTTCTATTGCCAAAGCAACTCTGAAAACCTTCAGTGGCTCTGCCTCATCACATTCTGCACAGAAATCTCTATTTGCCATTTATTTTTGCTGGTCCAGCTTCTTCCTATATGACATGTTCAGGGTGCTTTTTCCATAAAAGCAAATCACTTCTGCTCATCGATCTTATGCACTGCTTGGCTAGTTGGCTTAATGGTACATCAGCCTCTGTTCCAAATGTATTTCCAAATGTATTTCTTCTTTTGGAAATGTATTGCTTGACACTACCAGCAGCATACAAGGTGACATCAGTTAAAAACTTCTAAACTACCTTGCAGGTAAAGACTTAATGACGTGATGCCCCCACATAGCAATCAATTAAAGTATTGGATTAACAGTGGAGATGAAATGAATTAATATGCAAACATAAAGGCACTTACACACACACACACAAATACTCAACTCCAGAAAATTAAAAGGCCTGAGGAGAAGGGGTCTTTGGTGCTGAAAGGAGAGCAGGTAAGGCACCAGGTGGGCCTTCCTAGGGAGGCGATTGTGATGCTGGAAGCCTGCTACTTAGAAGCAAAACTCCTAAGTAGTGACCTGCCATTCCTCAGTATTGGAGGGCATTCAAAACAGGGTAGACATGATCTTTCTAATTTATTTGTTGTATACCTTCAGCATGTCCTTTAAAATTAATCTGAGGGTTTTTAAAGGTGTTAACTTCCAAGAAATTGCATCTGTGTAACATTTTGTACAATGAAGCCAATTTCCCTAGAGACACCTGGACCTCCTGTTTTGTTTTGTTTTTCAGCCTGCATACTATGTCAATGTCTTTTTTGCCCTTGTTTTTCTCCATTGAAAACAACAGTCAAATAATTGGGAGTAGCTAGGCAAATCCAACTTGCTGAAATAATTCTTGTGATTATATTTACAACCTTCCCCACCTTATGTGAAAAAATCTTTGTCCATTTGGTTTTTTCCAGATGCTAAACTGTACTTTCAATCCCTCTGTGGAGTACATATCACTTCCCCCGTCACTCCCCCCAGGATAATGCAAAGATCTGATTCAGTGATTTCTCTGATGTTTTTATGAACTTTGGAGAACACGCCCAATTTGAGTGATTAAGAACCTCATTTTGGGGTTCTAAGGAAATTCAGAGAACAAACTAGGACTCCTTTATTTAACTTTTAACCTGTCATTAACATATTCAGTTGAATTTGTGTGTAGCTTTAAAACAAACATGATAATTTAAAAAATGTATGCCTTCACTTGGAGATATGGAGGACAGATCCTCTCCAGTGAACAGGTGCATGGATGGATGTAGAGATGAAGATCACACAGACTCTGAAATGGATTATGTTTCCCATCACACCCTACTCCCTTTTCATCTTCTTTTCTAATGATCTGCAGCTGTGGCTTGCAGAGACAATGAGCTTGATAGCATTGTGTGAAATTTGTCTCTTGAGATGAAAGCCATTGTCAGTAGTAGTGGTTCATCTTTGTTCTCTTTTATGAACTCTCTCCTATATTGTTTTCCCTGCCATTGTTCAGAACATCACCTTTGGGTGTTTGTTTGGTTTAGATTATTGGTTGTCTTCTAATGTCCTTTGATGCTCCTATTTGAAGTTTGTTGCCCATGGAATAGAGGCATATAAATGCACTGCTAGAGAGAGCTGGTATCACAAGTGAGATAGATAAGATGAAAAGGCTGGGTATTGTGTAGTCCATCATGATGAAACTCAATTGGACTTGTACACAAAACTGCTTTCTCCCTCCAGATCTCTCCTGGAGGAAATGAAAAAGCTGACCTTAACAAACAAAAACAAAAGAAATGATAGACAGAGAATGGATTGAAGATACCGTACTAAAGAAAAGCTACATTAACTGTCTGGTTTCAGTGTGGACCTATTTCCTACCAATATCCCCACTGTTTCGTTTCTCTTTTTTTAGTTCCGTTATTCCATTATTTTTATGGTCCTGTTTAGGTGAAAAATAGCACCCAGGTCTCCAGGTTAATCCAACTTCAGACTAACATAATTAGCATTATGAGGAAACTATGATTTGCCTAATCATTAAGGTTTAAAAAGATGCAGTTGCTACACCAGATAAAATAATGGAATAAAGATTCTCTCACCATTCTTCTGCTTTACCAGCTTGTGGAGTTATTCATCTCTTTCAGACACCTAAAGCAATTTAGCTCACTTTTTGGCCAAAGAGCATTCTACAAAAAAATCAGTGTTAGAGAACACACCTGCCTTCAGGGCGTCCAAAAGAAATGATAGACAAGGAAAAGGAGATGAGGAAGGCAGAAGCAGAAGGAGGTGGTTCAGGCACTTGTCTCTGAAACTGTAACACTAGCCTGAGATAAGAATCTCTTCTGATCCTTCTTTGAGAATGGGATCCTAACTTGACCATAATGGGATTGAAGTAAATAGGTAAATTGAATTGACCCAAAGTATATTGACAAATTGTTAACTTAAATCACCCCCCCCCCCAATAAATGTTTACAGTAATTACATCAGGGACTACTTAGGGTTTTAATAGTGCCCTACATGTGGGTTTCAGATGCAGTCTGCCTTCTGTGGCTTCATGCTAGGGCTGGCGTTACGCTTCCACTCCTCTCCTGCTGAATCTATACATTTCAACTCTGAGCCAAGATCTCTGATGTGCTTCTTCCATTGCTAGCCTTGACCAAGGATCTGTACTGAACCCAGCACCAGGAACCTCCATTCGGAAGAGAGTAACTGTCAGTTCTCTGTAGAATGTGGGAGAAGATCAGTTTCAAGGGGTGTCTTAAAGCTTTGTGGGTGCTCAAGCACCACAGGAAGAGTAGATCAAATGCCGTGTGCCATCCTAAAGCTGGTCACTGCTTTATTTATTTATTTATTTATTTTTTGACCCCACTGGGAGCATGTGCAAGGATGCCTCCGCATGCATTGTGATTTCTCCTCTGAAGCATTGGGTCCACCCTTAATTACAAAGGATGCAATTATCCAAGCAATAACATGCACATTCCCCAGCTGTGTGTGTGGGCTTGTGTTATAGCCCATGACATTTTGCATGGCAGAAAGAGAAATATTTAAGATGTACTGGAAAGTATGTTCCTTGCTGGCCCTCCTGAGAGAAAATAGTGGATTCAAATATAAACAAGAGGATGCAGAGGGTGTGAAGAACAGAAATGCTTTGCATAACCATGTTGATTAATCTGTTTTTTTTTGGTTGTTGCTTTTTTATGAGGTGTTGTGTTATGTTTAAGGCTGGAAGCTTAGCAACTTGATTACGCACCACACATCTTGCGGGATTTCCAGTAGTCCCAGCCAGCACAACCAAAACTGAGGGATATATGAAAGTTGAGGTTCAGTAACTTAAAGGCAAAATGTTCTGCAATGCCGGTGGCAGAATTTTATACTCACTCAATTCAGTGGGACTTATTTCTAAGGAAGTACATATAGGATTTCAGCTGGTAAGTAGATGAGTTAAAACTTCAGTAGGTTAATTTTAAGTCTGGAAACTCCTGATTTTTTGAGGACGTTTTGGCTCTCAGGTATTAGTAGACCATTGTATAAAGGAACAAAATGTTAAATAAGGACCACTTTCCTAAAAGTGAAAGTTTTTGTACAGTATTTCAGAGGGGAGCCGATATTACCATTTTAATAGTCTCCTTTGAACTGAGTGTCTTCATGGACACAAACATGTACTTTTCTTGGCAACAAGGTAGAAACAATTTGTCATTGCCTTCTCTCAACTTCCTATTCAGGTCTACCCACCTGGATTTTCCTGCTGATTTCCCATCCAAGTACTACAAGACTCAGCCCTGTTCAATCCAGACAAATCAGCCACGGCCTACCATCTGCTGAGACACTGTAGCTCTGATACTATGCAAAACCTATTAAGTTTAATTTATTCATCAAAAAGCAGGTGTTTGCTCAACTAACCATACTCTCATCTCTTACTATTGTATTTTCCTTGCTGAAGAAAGAAAAATAAAGAAAACATCTTGCAAAGGCTTGGGATTGTTAGCAAATTGAGCTTTTTGAAAGTAGGGAGGGAAAATGCTGCAAGGAAATCTGAAATGTTCCCAGCTAACCATCTTACGCATTAAGAAAAGTTAAGTGGAACAATAAATATGATTTTTTTTTTAGGATCAGCACATTTCTTGATCCTTGTGAGGACCTAGGAATTAAACTTGCCATTTGTCTCTAATTCACCTTCACTTTCCATTATAAATGTAATTGATGGTTAGATAATTGAAAAGATTGCTTGGGAAGGTATTAAGTTGAAACAGGCTTTTTTTTTTTTCAGATGGCTTTTTGGAAAAAAAAATCACTTTAATCCTGAGGACTCCAGATTCATTTTAAGGCTTTAAATTAGTCTTCCTGCTTTTTCTGTAATCATGATATCCAGTGAACTAGAAGGAGCTATGGCAAAATAAAGTGCATAATCATCTGGATCAGTGCAAAGTGGAGAAGTAGTACTTTCTGTTGTAGTTGTGCCATTTCTCTGGCTGAGGATGTCTATTTGACCAAGGTAAGATATGGCTGACTTGAGCATATGCCTTCAACAACAGGTTGCTCTGCAAAAAAGTAAACCCATAATGGAAAGCCTTCTTCTGTTTTGCCATCCCATTGGTAGATGGTGAAACTCCAGAAGAGTTAATTACTCTGAGGCATTGCTGTATATTTTAAGAATGAAGGCTTGAATATCACCCATATTTTCCAGAGGTTACAGCTAGAGGATTGGACCGTTGTGACGTTCTCTTCAGACGTCTTCTCCTTAGCAATGGGGTGACTCAGCTCTCACTAACAGGAATCTTGCATGGATTTAACTTCCCTGCCTCTTGCAGATATCATATCGATTCTTCCAATATCAAGCCTGGATTCTTTGCATTGGGGAAACAAAGATGACCCACTCAATGCAGTAAAGTGCATCTTGGAGTTGGGTTGCTCTTTTCTGACAAGAGCCTGCCTCAATGAGGCGTTTTGGTTCAACCCCTGGGGCTTCTCTGCAGTTGTCACACATGTACTTATTTAAAGAAACCAAGTGCTGTGGCTGCCTCACTAGGGAACCATTTTGCTTCAGATGAACAGTAATGGACAACACAACACTACAGGATTTCTTAGAACAGAAAAAAGCCTTGCCTTATGCTCCTGCTGTTTTGGTGCTTCATAGCCCTCAGTCTTCTAGGGAATGGTATAAGAAGAGACCTTATTCAATCAGATCAAAGGTCTTTTGTTCTAGCAGACTATTTTATACAACAGCAGACCAAATATTTGTGGGAAGTCCACAACCATATGCATGGCCAATATCTTTTCCCTAGTGTTGCCCTTCTGCAACTGATATTCAGTGGCATTTTTTTCCTCAGACCCCTGAAGTAAGGTATAATCATCATGATTATATCAACTGTAATTTGCAGATTATACGGAAACTCTGTCCCTGTCTATGACAGTCAGTGGTGCCAGAGAATGTCTGTATATTAGTCAAGTCTGAGTGAAAAATTCAGGAATATTAGGCAAATCAAAGAGTCCCCTTCCCTGATGAAAGGAGAAACAAGAAAAAGGAGTTTGGATAGTTCCAAAAGAATCCCGGTGGCCAAAGATATTCTCATTAGGACAAAGAAGAATCTTGTTTCAGGACCAGCTGAACCCTTCAAGAGGTGTGGTAGCTCCTCCTTCTCTGGAGGAGTGAGTTGGACTGCTAAAGGGTCTTCCCCTGATTTTATAGTCTCAGAATTCTACATGTCTGAGAAGATGGAAATCCTGTCTGATGTTCATCTTTCAACTCAAAAGATGAGGGCAAAGCCATTTCCTCTGGCCAGAAGGTCTCTGAATGTGGAATTGATTATCTTTCCCCTTAGCTTTCCCCTATAAAATCTTTTGCTGCATGCTGAAAGGTCCAAAGGCTAGAATGGTCAATACCCTACTTTCCCTCCCAGAGTCTTTGCAAAATCAAAGCCCTCCTTGTATACACAACCATAACAATAACCACTTTGACATTAATAAGATGAAAAGATGAAAGCAGTTAACTTGTTCAGTCATAAATTATGAGCCAATATTCAAAGAATCCCAGATGAACATGACCCTTGGGATGTATGTGAAGAGCGAAGGAGTTATCTCTGATCAAAATATGGTTTTGCTGTAGAAGGGTGGTGTCATGAAATTGTAATGAATGGAACGTTTCTCAGCAATCTTTATTTTCAAGAGTTCACACTTCCATCTGCTTACTTTGCAACACCTTTGACAGTTCCCCCCTTCGCTGATCTCCTATCATTCATTCCACAGTTCATATAATGAAGACAGAACATTCGAAACTTGCATATTAAAGGCTAGCTCCTGAAACAGTTTTCTTTCTTTCCCTCTGATATTTAAATGCGTTCCTTTGCACGTCCATCAACCTGTTCAGTTCCATTTCCATGTTTTATTTTCTTATTTGAGAATGCACAGATGGTTGAGGAACAATGCGGGCTCACCTGTTTATCTAGCACTAAACAAACATGTTTGAAAAATTCATTTGCCCAAACTAATAGTGCATAATCCCGGGAATATAAATATTGTTCTACACAGATAACCAACCTGGGCATGTCATGTTTCCAGACTAGTTTAGCAGCACAATAAACTGCAACCTTTGCCACATCATCTGTAGTCTAAAAAGAGAGAAATGCCAAACAAAATTTGGATGTCATATATTCTCGCATGCTACATTCTATTAAATCCCATTGATTTCAAATGTGCATTGATCGATCTGCTTGTCTACAGGCAAGACAGTGAATATGTGGGGCATATGCTTTCATTTTTTTCAGTTTCTTCATTAATATACATCCTGATACCTTGAATAATTATTTGCAGCAGTACTTTTCTTCGAAAAGGAACCATTATCTTTGTCAATTCTAGAATAGATGGTGTTACAAGCTAAAGCATATTTTGCTTTGCATTATTTAGAGGAAAGAAAGGGGGGATTTTAAATCAATCAGCAGAACAGTCTCTTGTAAAATAATATAATTTTAACAGTCATTTCATTCATTAGTTATGCTGACACTTAAAAGAGTACTATGATTCTCAAAGCTTATCTGCTGTAACAATGAACAACTCCTAATTACAAACAAGGTTATTTGTTCTGGTGAATCACAGTTAAGTACTAAAGATTGGGGTATGGAATTTATTTTTCTTAGTACCTGGGAACTATTGAGTAGCCAACAGATCCCTGTAATTTACTCATCTGTTGCTGCTGGTGACCTTAATTGGATGACAGAAGCTACATGGAAGACAACAGTGAAAGCTGCAAACAAACAGAGCAGAAACCTCTCCATTTATAAGCATTTTGAATGCGTTTTCTTTTAAAAGTTCCCTTTCTTTCAATAAAGCAGTATGAGAACCCATGAAAAGACATATAAGTGTACATTGTGAAAAAAGATATACATGAAAACTCAACCCTTGTATAGACTATTTCAAATGTTCATCAAGCAGTTCACCTTGTAAAGGATATTAATGTATTATTTAGGCAGATTTTAATATAGTATTGAAATCGGCCTGCCAATTTTCCAAAATATTTATTTATTTTTATGGCAAGCCCAGGACGAAGGCCCATGTTTTGAGGATGCTGCTAGCTGTAGTATCAGCTAATCTGAACATTAAACCACTTGACCAGAGGGGCCAACTGGCTGTCCACCCAGTATTGTTTTCAGAACTTCCATCTCAGACCAATCTTCTGTGGAATATAGAACTTCTGACTCTCTTTGATTCCTGTTTGGAACTTGACTGCCTAGTTATTTTGGATCCTCCATTTGCTTTTGATCTGTTTAGATTAAGAGCCCCCTTTATCTTGCCTACCCATCCATCAGCTCTAGACTCAAGTAGCTAGAGGTTCACTCTTGTAAATATTCAGGGCAGGAGTGGAGATGCTAGGAGATGGCATCAGGATGTTTGAGGAGAGAGATGTATATCCTATAACTCACCCTACAACCCATAAATATGCTTAAGCATGGTGGTGGGTACCATTCTACTGCTAGTGTTAAAGAAAAAACCTGCTCCAGTCCATGCCCACTTTTGTATGCTGAACTGGAAGAGGACAAATTCTCTTTGGTGGCAAAATTTCTTGGAGTGGTCTTGTATAAGCTTGGCAGGAACCATTTTACACTGAACTATCAGCATTTTCTCAAAAATGGTGGACCTGAATTGGTTTAAGAGCAAGGTTCTCTACTCGGTTGATGTGTGAAACTCCTCTCCATTTTAGATATGAGGCAACTTGACGGGATGGTGTTCCTGCTTGCCACTTGTGCAATGATCCCTTGAAATAAAGGATGTGCTAAAGTGCCCTTCAATGTTCCGAAGCATTCCAGAACACCTGTAGCTTCTTTACTATTCAACTTTAAGAAGGAGGAACTTGTATTTTTGCTCTCCATGGTGTAGAACAGGATAAAATAATAGGGAGGCGCAGTTCTCAGGGTGAAGGGTTGACATCTTACAGACATACTCAGCACTTCTTGAGTATGTCCTTTGTTTTAGAGAAGAGCAGCCATTCTGTCAAGGGACTGAGAAAGCAACTTTCCCATGGACATAATTGAACTTGGTTGCTGAAGCTGCACATATTTGAGCCTAGCAGAGAAAAAAAATACTAGCAGAACTAGACTTGGATGGCATCAAGAGTGGCAGGAAGGAGAAAGATGCCAGGAGAAGAACTACTGCTGTTACAGGCTTCATTCACAAGGCCGTCAAAGGCAATTGGAAAATGTCCTGCTTCAGGACTTCCCAGTGTAATACAACAGGACATTTAAAAAAAATGTTATTTCCCAAGGTGGCATCTCCAAGATATTTGGTTTATATATGATGTAACTCCAAATCACCAAGGGCTGTCCTGGTAAATAATGATGGAATAGGAATCCAAACTATCTGGAGTGTGCCAGGTTGGGGAAAGCGTTCTTAAAGTTAAGATTCATGGAGATGCCATTGGAAAGTGGAAAAGATGTGCACTTATTGGTTGTTTCATGGAAAGGGAATATCAAAGGCAATTTTGGTTTTTGTTTTTTTCAAGGCTGCAAAAGCCAAGGGCAACTCCAGTAGTACAGATGGTTGTAGTTTCTAGTTCTTGCCCCAGTGAGCTTGTATGTGGGGAAAGGGGGACCTCTGGACCCTACTGTGGTTGAAGCACCTGAGTTTGCAATGATTGCACAAGTGCTCCATGATATGTTTGGGGTTCCAGTGAGAGAAGCAATCTGGAGTCTATGCACTGAGTGAGTAGGTGCATTGGACTACAACTCCCATCAGCCCCAGTTTGGGTGCTGTGGGTGCTATGGTGATCGGGTTTATAGTCCTAACTAGCAGGGGAACACCAGGTTGTTGCATTGCTTGAGTGTTTTATTTTATTTTAATTCACTTTTGGCTACTTTGGTCCACTTGGGGAGTTAAGTAATAAAAGAAGTGAACCCAAAGAGACATGGATGACTTAACCATTCCACTCTTTTGATTTTGTTTGCATTTGGAATGGTTGTTAAAGTGGTCTGAATTGTTTGAATATGACCTTTGCTGTTTTGCCCCTCGCCCCATTGTTTAGGCTAGTCTGGACTATTGACATCACAATGCTCGTACAAGTGTGTCTTAAAAAGAAAAAAAGGGGTGAGGAGGGGGGAATCAATGTCCAGAAAAGTGTGGGGACAAAGGTCTCTTAGTACAATTAAGTGGTTGATTGGAAGAGAGAGGTTTATTTGTGAAGAGGCCTCTTTACACCTGGTGGGTCACTATGGTGGAGAAGTCCAAGGATTATGCTATCTCAGGGAGACCTAACTTCTCCTTCTTCTTGAAATGTCCTTGCTCTAAGCAAGTGACCATTGGATAAATATATGTTGCCTCTGTCTATCCTCTTCTTATGTATCCCAGTTGCATCCTGTCTAGAGGTAGAAGGAAAGTAATCAAGGAAGGGTGATGGTTGCAAAGAAAAAATGGAGGGGGCATAAGCGAATTTTGCCAAAAGACCCTGCAAATCCTGGAGTTGGCTGCACCATCTGACACTGTCACAACATATAGGCACTTTTATCTAGAAAGAAAGAAAGAAAGAAAGAAAGAAAGAAAGAAAGAAAGAAAGAAAGAAAGAAAGAAAGAAAGAAAGAAAGATGACTAAAACAGTGCAGTGGAAGAACTGATTTCATCTCCACATTTCAATATTGGCTCTGGCAGATCCTATTTCATCCTTAAATGAAGCAGTTTGCATTTGGTGTGCTTGCAGATGACTCAGCAGCCGCCAATGCAGCTGTTCCAGTTTGACATGCCAATTTTTTAATTTGGGCTTTGGGCACAGCCCAAGAGAAACCAGATTTGCAGTTGTTCCTAGGGTCGGGAGAAAATGACCAACAGTTGTTGTACAGGCCTGCTGTACAAACAAGGAAGGGACAATGAAACTACAGTGAATTAAACAAAGCTTCCTTTTTGACAAGACAAGGACTCCTGTTCCTCAAACATCTAATATCTCTCCAATGTTCAAAACTTACCCATGGCTAACATTCAGGATTCTAACAGAGAACAGGAGAGGAGTGAAGTGATGATTTATGGATCTGATGATTGAAAAAAAGGACTAAGCATGATTTGTAAACAATGGCTTACTGTTTAGTGCAGAGGTACACAACATTTTGTGGGCTGAGGATCACACTTTTCCTTGACTAATGTGCTAGGGCTACAAAGTAATGCAGCCTGGATAACAATGAAATTGGAATTAATTGCAAAGAATAAAATTAATAATATTAGTAGTTTCAGGGGCCACATCCAGCCCTAGGGACTCAGACTGTTGTGTGAACCTAGTCATTGTGTTCATTTAACAGGCAATACTTAAATAATCCATGGCTTAATTCGATGAGTGAATGGAGTCAGCCAAATGTCATCAGGCCTATACAACATGAGTTCCTGTAATTGGTTGATTGGTCTGTGTGTGGTTCAGTTCGACCATCCTTTAATGTACATGGGACTCCATAAGGTTCATAATGGATATAGTTGCACCTCGTTCCCTTCTCACAGAGTTAATACTGAATGGTTCATTGATCTACTAGGCATAATCATTCTTATGCTTCATAAAACAGTCCTTCCCAATATTTGTTGGAATTTATTATTGTAAATTGAAAGGTTATTTGGTGGCAGAATTTCCAGAACAGACAGCCTGGATAATGGAATTCCTCTGTGTCTATGAGCAGCTTGGACAGATTTGTGGGGTCTGTATTAATATTCATCAGAATATCATTATGCAATATATGCTCAATGCATATTGGGGGTGGGGTTGGTAGACTTTGGGGAACAAATGTAAAGGAAATGCTCCTTTAAGAAAGGCAATTATTACTTCCACTATGGCAAACATTGAGAGCCTTTGTTTCAAGAGAGCTGTAAAGGAAGTGACTTTGATATATGTATATATTAGAAGATTTGCAGACTACTGTGGAAGTGTGTTTAATCATCAAATTAAGTGATGGACTGTGATTAAAAAAAAATCATTTGATTGAAAAGTGAAAAATCCACTTGGCTGCTATAGCAGAGCAAGTGTTGAAGAGGAGCTCTGGCTGCGATACGTGCTTGAGAAAATACTTTTCGGAATGTGCAACCTAGAAGACAGGCATGTTCCCCAAGACCTCAAGAAGTTGGAAAGGGAAGTGATAAAACCGAAAATAGCTAAAGCTGAGCCATCGTTGATTTAATTAGTGATAAGGTGGTAGTCAAGGTGTGTGCACAAATATTTTATTTTTCTTTGTAAAATCCTCCCTCTCTCAGTCTGCAGCCTTCCTGGTGTTCCATATTTCTATTTGATTTCAACAAAAGCCATTGTGAATCGTGAGGAAGAACCTCCCAGATGGCTTTTTTCTTTTAAAGCAATGGTGTTACTATAACCCTGAAAAGGTTGTCTGCCCTTGAGAAATGACTGGAGAATGTCTCTTTCATTCAGAAGTCAGAAATTTGATAGAAAATCAGAAGTCTGGTAGCATCTTTTCAGACTAAACATTCTTATTAAAAGATAGAAACTTTCATGAATGGTTACTTGCTTCCTCAGATGCAGAGAACATCAAACATTTTGTAAAGAATATCAATTGGCCATTTGCACCCATGTAATGTACAAAAAGAGGTGGACTAGTTGATCCTTATGATCATTTCTAACTCCACAATTCTATGATTCTATGAGATCTTCATAATAAAATATGATGGTGAGGGACCTGCTTCTTTGACCACTGGGCAGCTCTATTTGACTTTCTTAGGTGAAATCTCTCCCTCTAGGGGAAGACCACGTTTACTCCATCCATTTCCAAACTGCATCTCATCCATCAGAGGAAGGAGTGTGGCGGAGAACTCTTCCTCTAAGCTAGAACCCAAACTGTACTAAGTGAAAAGGAAGGCCTTCTTAAATTAATTCTCCTTTGATCCCCAAATCCCAAGTAGGGCAAATGATCCCCCTGCCCCAAGTGAATCCTCTTCCTGAAGACAGAACTATAAATGTGTTCCTGTCCCAGCTCTTTCTTTGTCTTGCTTTCTCTGCAATCCCTGATGAACTCATGGATGGGGTGCTCAACATATTTCAGTATTCCCTCCCATTCAAAATTTCTGAATTGTGCTGCTTCAGTTCGCTTGTGCTCTCTATTCACACACATTGCTTTCGCAGTGTTCAGTCAATGCAAAGACAACATGCATAATGCTAGCCCTTCATTTTGTGTAGTTTTACCAATGTGGAGGAGTGTCTAGGTGCATTAGAAAAACAATGCCCAAATGCATAATCATATGCTGGAAAGCACAATTGCCTTTTCAGTTTTCTTTTCCTTTCTTTCTTGCAGTAATTGATCTGTGCAGTCATGCCCACCTATAATGTAGCAAGGAAGGGGGAAGAAAAAACATAAGGTCTAAGTGCTAAATATATCTCTGGAATGTTGGAGGTTCAAGGTTCATTTCTCCAAGTAGGGTTAGGAAAATATCTGCTTGAAATTCTGGTTTGCTGTTGTCAACTAGTTTTAAGAACTGTGGAGTAGGTGGTCTGAATCAATGTAAAGCATCAGGAGAGGAATTCAGCTCTGGCCTTGAGAAGAGGGTAAGAGAGGAAAAATGGTTCCTCAGCCCTGAGAAAGCATGAGGAAGAGACTCAGAACAGCCTCCCCTTGACTGTGTTGTCCTTAAAAAGGGGCAGTGAAGGTTTTGGATAGCTTTCAAGATTCGATAAATGTCTTCTACAACAATTAAGTAATATTCTTGAAATCCATGCGGCATCACTCTTGATCTGACCAACCTCTTCCTATGTTCCTACTTCTGGCAAACAGCATGCTCCAATTCTAATAGTGATATTATCCATCATATTAGACAATCAGAATTCAAGAAGGCAAGATAGCATAGCTAGTGAAACCAACAGAAGCAGTAGACCTAGAAAGGATTCACATTGGCTCTTCCCAAGATGCACAAGAGTTTTTTGCCCTAGGTCTACCAGAAAGCTTTATGACATCTTAACTGGTCAGCAGAGGTCCTTCCAATACATCAGGCGGGTGAGCACATAGTCAATCAGCGCAGACTAACTTTTTAGAGCTTGTCGACAGTTCTGCTGAATTGGCTTGCCTCTTGTTTCCATTCTTGTGGCTCTTGCTGTGCCAAGAGTTCATTTGGAAGGTGCATTAGTCAGCCAGCAGGCAGGTAGAAGTATCCAGAGGTGGTACTGAAAAAAGCTGGTCTGATCCCAGGCAGTGTTTTTCTTTAATGACCAGAGGGAATGCTTCTGAACACTCAAGGTACCTCTTTGAAGAGGCAGAGAGCTGCTGCACCTGTTAATTGTCTCTTCAGCTCTCCAAATATGCACAGGGACAGTGAGAGCAGGAGCAGAATGGATTTGAAAAAGCGTTTTATCATTCTTGCAATACCCTGCAATACTCCCTGAGGCTGTGGACTTCTCTCTCACCGTCAATTGTCACCGTCGTCTTGTCTTGGTAAGTGTCTCCTATTCTGCTTTTGATGGGCTCCCTGGGCCAAGACTTAGCTATAAATCACAGATCCATGAGTTTGCAGGGCTTAACTTGGCAGCTAAGCTCAAACTTGGCAAAAGTCATCCAGACATTTGACACAATGTGGCTTGATAAATATCGTTACTGGAAACTAGAATTAAGAAGGTAAGTTGACCACCTTCTTTAGAGTGAGGGTGCAAATCCTTCTTAGAGTCATGAAAATATAAATCCAATTCTTCTTCTTCCCATCTTTCCAATCTTTCAACAGATTCAACAAATTTGGGATGTCATGGGTACCTTGATATTAACAATTGCCAGGTTACCCATTTCTGGCTTAATTCTTAATGTTCTGCACTAGTTTAGTAATTTTATGCATAGCACCTGTTGAGCAGAATATAAAAATCTCAAGAAAATAAATACATCTCCACTCTTTTATCTTCAAGTGCTTTAAGACTCTTTGACTCATTCATGCTCTCCCCAGTAATCAATCTTTTGACATTCCATGCCATCAGTCCAGAAAGAAAACTACTATGTATGCTCTGCAATTGCACTGAAGTAGCATGTTCTTGCAATGAAAATAGAAGAGAAGATATAGCTATCATATAGGTGTTTCCAAACCCTGAAAATTAGGAATAATGATGGATTAAAAGATATATTTTTTCTTGCACCTTCCTGGGTGTGGAAATATAATACAATTTACACTTCCCTAGCATCCTGCCATTACTGAAGAGCATTCAGAAATCATTTTGAGGCTCCTATGTGGGAAAAATCCTTCCTGAATGCGTAGTATCATAGCCAGTGATGGATGTTTTGTAAATGATTCTTCCAAATCCAAGTCAAAGTCTTGATTTATACAAACAATTCCTTGTATACTTGTCCATTTCCATGGACTCAGTCCAGTTTACAAGAAAAATATAGCACTAATAAGACCATTAACAATAACAGCAACAGTAAAACTTCCAAGACAGACCAGATCTACCATCTCCATGAAAAACTTGTTGGAACAATACATTTTTAAAGCTTTTCAGAAGGCTTCCATTTTCTCAAATTGATTATGTGCCATCAGGTCAGTGTTGACTTTCAGCAACCACATAAATAGATGTTCTCCAGGACAATCTGTCCTAACCTGGTCCTTCAGCTCTTCCAATGCTGCACCCATTGCTGCTGTAATTAGGTCCACCTACCATCTGCTGGTTGTTCTCTTCTTCTCTTTCCTTCCACTTTTCCCAGCATTATAGACTTCTCCAGAGAGCTAGGTCTTCGCATAATATATTCTCCTATATTCAGTTGCATATTCCATCAAATTTGTGCATCAAGCATGAATTTCACATTTATTTCATAGTTTCCCTTAACACAGATAAGTTGTACATAATCTAGCACTGAAATCAACCTTGCATTTTTTTTTTCCAGAAGGTTTCTTCCCCTGTAACAAAGCCTTTTTACAGCCTTATTCTCAAAGAACTTGAGAATTTCTTTGGAATTTCTCCTGGGGATGAAACTGATTTTCTGTTGGAGATGACAGAGGAAGCAATTGCTGTTCTTGTTTTCTGTGCCATCACTTTCCGCCTCAGTCTCCCAATCTGAAAAAGCCCTATGGGAGGAATATTGTCCAGATGATAAATTAAAGTAATCACCCTTGAGATTGAGTGATAGCATAGGAAGATGCTGTTTGGTGGAGAGATACTTTTCTAGTGATTTCCAGGAAATTTACACACACACACACACCTTGGTCACTTTGTACAGAGTACAACAGTGGCAACTTTACCCATTATAATTTTTCCAAAATTGTCTTCTTTGAATGAATTTCCAAAGGCCAATTCTCTTTCATCAAACTGAATAATGGCAGGATGAAAAATTGCTGGAGAAGATTTTCATGCACCACAAGTTGCACACAATTTCCTACGTTGCCAATTTTTTTTTGTACACCTTTCCCTAATACACTGATTTTTGGTGTGTACTTCATGAGCGGAAAACCACATCACAACAACCAGTGAAGTGTGCAATTCTGATTGATAACTATGTTCTGAACTGCATATTAGAATAGAAATTAGGTTGTTTGTCTCAGAAACATGGACCAAATGAAATTCTTTGCATCACTGCTTCTCAAAGCTCTCTGAATACTGGATCTAAAAAAAAAATCAAGCCAAACTTCAACTTTAAAAAAAAATCTAGTAAACATCTCTCACATTAAAGTAAAAACAGAGACGCATGATCCTTTTAAGCCATCTTATCTTGTTTCAACTTCATCCTTAGTTAATGCTGCAGCATTTTTCATTCTCTACCTTCACATGTAAGACAATCCAGAGCCTACAAAATATCCTGGATTTACACTGAATGGGTGAAAATGATCCTCTATTTTGTTTTTGAAGAGAGAATAATGGTCATTCTGACAATACCTTGCCCACCTCTTTTATAGAGGAAATGGCCTAGCGCCTCTTTTTTTTCTGGAAGATGTCCTCAGCGGTCCCAAACTATTTTCTCAAAAACTGCTCCATCTTTGGGAAAAGAAGAAAATGACCCTGTGTCATTCTCTTGACTAAACATCTCTATTCAATACATTTTCAAGTGATAGGGATTTGCCCACATCAGGTGGATAAGGTCATGTAGGAAGCCATGGAGGTGATGTTGAAGAAACTATCCAGAAGCCCTTAAGACCACAACAGGTGCAGAAGTATGTGTTAAGCCCAGGAAGGTGGGAAAGTATTAGAAAGAGACTCCCCCCCAACTCCCTGTGGTATAAGGGGAAAATAGAGGCAGACCTGCAAGATTCTGTTGCTATAGCCTCAATAAAGTAGAGTTCTAGTCCTCCCATGGAGTCTGTTTCCTGATCTGGTCTCCTTTGTAGAGCTGACAGAACAGGATTTCAATGTATCCTTATAAAATGTTTCAGTTTATCTCAAAGATGCAGCTCCAATATTCCAGAAAGGCTTCAGTCTGAAAGGTGTGTGTCTGCTCATTAGTGTTCAAAATGTAGCAGGGGTCCTACTGACCACACACATACACACATAGTAGAGTTTTCTTCAAGTCAAGCTCAACTCTACTGTAATATAAACATGTCCTTTTCTTGGGGAGGTTTTTTTCCCAGCTTTCCCATTGGGGATTACTTGTTGGATCTCCGTACATCCAAAGGAACCCAAAAGCCTATTTTGGTCAGCATTTCAGAAATTCTTACATTTTTTGACCTGAGGAGCACACTTGGCCTTTGCGTGAGGCAGGAATTCCAGAAATTAGCAAGGCCAAGGCTTCGGAATGGGTGGGCCCAGAACAAAAGCTAAATTAAAGGCAGCTGAAATGTCATTAACATTAAATTACCTGAATGTAGTTAATATGCTCATGCCCCACGTATTTAATCATTTTTGATTTCCATCACCTTAAATATTACAACTCAACAGGCACTTTTTGGCTGCCTTTCTTCTTTTTCTTTGTGTTAACAAATTACTTTCCTGAGAATTTTACACACAGCCTTCTCTCTCCGCCCTCCATCTTTTGTATAAATCCACATCAAGCAGAAGCCATAACACAAGTGTATTTCCACAGTTAGTAGAGCACCTTTCTGCTAATCATTCAATAAGCCCAACTTTTTTCAGGCTTCTGTGGGTGTAATGAGTAGAATCCTTAAAGCAGCTTCATCAGGTTTTCAGGCTTGTGCAAAATCCTGAAAAAAGTCAGGCAGATTTAATTAAGAGCAGAGAGATTCTATCTATTAATTAAATTAATAGCTTTGCAAGGTCCAAAATGCTGCTTCTAAATCATTTTTGAAGTACGTGCAAGCCTAGAATTTAGGATATTCTCAGATGTCTTCTGAAACCCCAAAACTGAATTGTGCTCATTATAGCTGGAAGTCAGGTGAGTAATTAGCTAGAGAGCACCTAAGCTGTAGAAAGTTGAAACATTCTAACTTTCTTTATAACTTGATCTGTAACACTCTGCTAGCAGGAGAAGAGCAGAGCCACAAGATTTGTCTGAATAGCCCAGGGTTCAAGCACCAGAGTATTCCATCACCTGGTTCAAATATCAAGGCAAGGGCCCAAATGCAGGGTAAGAACACAGGTCTAGACCTAGAAGGTTGTTTCCAATAGAGCACAATGACCTGGAGGCTCTTCTTATATATACCCATGGCTTGATTAGGGCATTTCTGTCCTCTCCTTTTAAGGAGACACACATCATCTTTGCTCAGCCTTTTGTAGTTGCCAGATGATGTCAACTGGGTCTTGCTTGTTCAGGCTCATTTCTTCTCAAAGCTGCTGCAGGTACCTGATTGCCTGCTGATGTCAGCTGTTTGAGGTAGGCCAGGTCAGGAAGCAGACTCCACAAGAACACCAGAGCTTGACTGATTGATATAGGCCAGCGTTCTTCAACCTCAGCAACTTTAAGATGGGGAATTCTGGGAGTTGAAGTCCACCCATCTTAAAGTTGCTGAGGTTGAAGAACCCTGATATAGGATATAGTAACAATATCTTGAAAGCCTGACAGCATTTTCCCTTCCCTTCCCTACATCAAAGAGAGTCAAGGGAAAGTCACTCTGAGTTTCTTTCTAACAGCTTTTTCCTCTCATGGGCTTAATTCAGGTTTTCATAATTTGCACATTCGTTCTCCAAAGTCATCTCTCTGTGGTTAGTCTATGGTGGCCAAAATCAGAAGGAGTCTGGGAGTACCTTTTCTGACAAATGTTATTACCCAGCGCCTTCCGATTACTGGGTAATTGACTGAACCATCTTGCTTGGGCAAAAATGAGGTTGTTACATTTCTCAGAAAGAAGAAGCCAATATTAAGTAAAGGATTTTGTCCCCAGTTGAAGGAGGGTGTATCCTGCAAGAACTACAGCAAAGGGTATACTTGGGATAAGCCAGTGTTTTTTAAAGTTGCCAAGTTTAATATACTACTACAATCCAACCTTCTTGTTTATTCCTGGCTGGGAATTCTGGGAGTTGAAGTCCACACATCTTAAAGTTGTCAAGTTTGAGAAACACTGGGATAAGCCAAGAAAAAAATGTACATTAGTATCACAGGACAGATAGAAAATTGGAAGACTGCTTACCACTATAAATGCAATTTTGATGTTCCCTGTTCACACCTGTTGTTACAAAATAGATCTACTATTTCAGATGTTATTGATGTTCTTTATTTATATTCAAAAGCCAGCACAAAAGATGGCTTTTGGAGAAAAAAAGGAGGTGAAGAATCCTGCTGTTTGGTTGCTTCAAAGTGATGTTCTTTTGTTATCAGTCAATTTTCCCAGGGTTTGCAATACACCTCTCCTTTTGATATGGAAAGTGGCCCTGTTTCAACTTTATTGGTTGTACACCTACAATGAGACCACATTTATTGGTTGGTTTAAATTAAAATATGCTTGCTCTCATACATATTTGCCCAGAAATGTTTCACTGAAGTCAAAGGGAATCACTTTCCAGTAAATGAATATACTACTGCAATCCAACCCTCTGGTTTATTCTGAAACAGGTCTCCTTGCCTTCAGAAGGATGCACATCAAAGTAAACATACATGAGGCTGCAAATGTTATATCTGGTTCCATTTATATTTATGGAAGTGCACTCCATTGAATTGAATGCGCTTTGTTCACCAGCATGTTGATTGGATTGTACTCTTGCAGCCCTATCCTCTCCATGTTCCTTTAGAAGTAAGTCCCAGTGAGGACAAGTTGGTTTCTTCTAAATCAGATACCATTGATATAAGTGGGTGGCAGCAACTCTTAGCTGACCTTGGATGATCTCAAGAAAGCTAAGCAGGGTCAGACCTTGTTTGCACTTGGATGGGAGAAACTCAAGACCACAAGCTGAAAGTAAAACACCTCCTGGAAGAAGGTTACAGTTAGTATAATGAGTCAGGTTCAAAGCTTTGTGAGGGGCTCTAAAGGTAGGTCTGAGAGCAGAAACACCAAGTAGCTTGACGTTCCATGACCTTGACAGCAAGAATTACTTTAGTTATTTGGGAAGTGTTTTCAGTTACACTGACCACCAGGGAGCCCCACAGGACTGGCTTCATCCTCTTTGGGATTCATCAACTGTGGGTGGCCAGATGTTACTCTATGGGGTTCAAATCCTCTATCAGGAAAGGGACTCACTGACCTACACCCTTTAGATAACTATATGGAGGGTTTTTTAAATTAGTTTTTGGAACTATCCAGATCCTGGTGCTCAGTAGTTGCAGGAGATAATTGACTATTATCTACCTGGATTAAGAACTGGATCTTGGCCACTTAAGTAGAGAATGATAAAGTCATCATCATCATCACCACCACAACAATGAGGTTGTGTTTTATACTGATCCCATAATTTTGACTACCTTATTCTCCCACTCACATAACTCAGTATTCCTTCCTTCCTATTTACTTGGTAATAAACAGTAGTAGGAACGGGAATTCTTATTAGATCTTTCTGAAATTCCCAGAATTGTATGCAGCCCTTGAAAATCCTAGCTAGGGAGCCCAGATCCTCCCTGAAGTGGCTGCTAAGTCATTCCTTCTAATGTGGAAGAAGAAGAAGAACATGATTTAATGCATAGGGAGTAATAATATAAACTGTTGTTAATTAATTTACCTTTAATTAAATTAGAATGTCAAATTAAATCAAATTTAGTGTGTGTCCCTAAGTTGCTATTCTTTTTCCTTCCCTTTGCTCTGCCATTGTTCTTCATTAATCTTCCTTTTCAACTTTACATCTTTTAGTTGACCTAATGTTTTGTTTTTTAAATAAAAAAAAAAAAAGATTTTTTCCCCTCTTTGCCTTTCCTACTTTTGAGAGTGCATCCCATCCCATCACTCTGCTCAAAACCCAACGACATTCTTACCCAGTTGCTTACTGTGATATGCACAATCCCACCTCAACTTCAGTTGTATTGTCCACACAACAAGGGAACAGCACAAGGTTTGGGATGTCCATTATTCATCATTGCAATGATTTACATTATGTGTGCAATGACATCATTATGCTAATGATGCAACTACCTCAATTGCAACAATCTATGAAAGTGACCCAAAGGGTGTAATCTGCATCATTTGCATAATTAAGGTAAATTTTCTTGGCTAGTCTTGGCTCCTTTGGATGCAATGGACTTCTTGAATGTAGTGCAAATGGGGTATCATAAGAAGAGAGAGGTTTGGAATGAATGGGTCCTGAAGGTATGTGGACTGAATACAAAAATGATTGACCCAGATGAAAGAAGTACGTTGGGTGGCCTTCTAGACAGAACAAATGGGAACATATTACAAATCAAATGTATGAAGGCTGAATGGATGGAGAGGAAGGGAAAGACCAAGAAAGTCATGGCTGGATAGAGTTGACAAAATTCTCAAACAGAGGTGAGAAGTTTAAAGGACCATAGGCAAAGCATGAAGTGCTATATGAACGTAGTGGAAGCGAGGATGGTTTGAGGGATGAAAAGGTTTGGAGAGATATAGTGAGTGGTGTTGGTGTAAACTAGTTTTAGCCATGTTTCTATTTCTTTTTATTATCTTCTGCCTTTAATTTGTTTGGCTCACTATTTCTTATTCCTTTTCTGTACTCTGCATAATGTTGCTTATTCCAAAAGGGAATCGTGTGATGAGTATCGATGTATGCAGGATTAAGTTTGGTTCTGAGCTGGGAAACAATGGCTGGTCCCTTTCCCCAGTGCCCCTGATCTGATCAAAATATGAGCAGCAGTCTACTGCAAATTTCACATTAAAAAACAAGCAAACATTGAAATCCCTAATTATAGATATGTTTATCGTGTGTGATTTGGTCCTTGGGGGTGTTCCAATCTATACCTTAGAGAGCTGTAATGGTTAGTAATTCTGAAGACTTTGCCAAGTTTTGAGTCTTATTAGCCTTCCCTTCCTTTCCTGTAGAGACAGCAGGTCATAATTAATTCCATCGTGGCTTTAATAGGGTTTTCTGAACTGAATTCAATTGTGGCCTTGAAAATCCTCACTGCTAAACTTGTAAACAAGGATATCAGAACCATTTAAGGGAGGTAGCACCAGGAAACTATTGCAAACCTCTTATGAAATTGGTTGAAACAATGCACCTAATTTTTTTTCTCTGCTCTGGGTAATCTAAAATTATTTTCCCATTCTTCAATATCCAAGCGGGTAATTTAATTTTTAAAAACTCTTTTTGAACATAACTATCTATCCATCCATCCATCCATCTTCCATCCATCCTGGAGACTTGAAAAGAAAAATAGTAACCAACATGGAAAGTCATTAGAGAGGTGAGTTTTATGCTACTCATGAATTAGTCCCATTCCCCATTACAAATAGATGAGAATATTGAAGGAGACATTATTTATTCTTTAGCCCTATTAAACACTGCGTTCACACATATTCTCCCCTGAACCTGCCTGTCAATCAAAAAGTTCTTCCAAGAGCTCCTCCAGAAAACTCTGGAGAGCAAAGATGTAGCAAGTTGTGAGAGGTAGTAAAATACTTTTTCATTAATATAGGTATCACTGATGTTCATAATTCCCAGTCTTGGATTATGTACCCTTGTGGCTTCATAATACTTGTCTCAGATTCTAGAGAAACACTATGTCTGTATCTCAGATTGCAATCATTTGGTTCAACACCTCATTTCTCCTTTCCCCTACAAGCACCTTCTCAGAGAGTGTTCTGCTCTGCTACTCCAGTGCTGATTAGAGACAATGAGGAAATTCTTCACCATTCACCTATTTCCCTCCAGTGCATGGAAATAGCTTGGAAATTGCAAATCCTGGGGAAAAGCAAATTTCTCTGTTCTTCCTTCTTATCTTGAGCAGCAGCTACTGAGGAGATAAATAGGTGGAAATGCCTCCTATTTTTGTTGTTAGCTTGCTCACCCATTGATTTGTTTAGTAATTTTAATGCCATTTCACTAGATTTTTTCATTTCTCCATTATTCCCACAATTTGAGATGAAAACTAGTCTCTTTTCTGCTGATCTTGTCTGGTATTTCACCCAGTATACTATGTGGCAGGACTAGAAAACATTTTAAGGAGATTGAGTTGTAAAACTCAGAGTTTCTGAAAGCCGGATAAACTGAAATGTCAATCTCTGCAAGGCATTTTGAGACTATAAACTAAAGATTTATACTCCTTCGTGCCCATACCCCCAAGCCTTGATTCAATTCATGCAATCTAGGAGTCAGTACAGAAACACTGACATCCATTTTTTTTTTAATCCCTTGGTGATCTTCCCGGTCTGTATGTGTGTGTATTCATATCATGACATCTAAGACGATTTGGAGACAATATGGTCATTCGCACCATCCAGGGGTGTGATGAGGAACCCAGCATTTATTGTATTAGCTTAGCATTACCAGCCCTTATTCCTAACAAATGAGTTACTGCAGGTTCAGGAGCTACTCCCTATGCTGGTCTTTGACCATAATAAAGATTTGAGTTGAGTTGAGTTGGTCAGATCTGAGGTCATGGAAGCCACTGTCAAATGACAATTTGGAGATTCAATGGCACATCAACCAGAAGGATCACATCTACTACCAAATCTTAAGAGTACCAGAATCCGCACTTGTTGAATGTCTTCATATTATCACTTCATTGATCCTCATTAAAGTTGTAGACCACCTTAGCTGACCTTAGTAGGGCTTCCTTGGGAGATAGCCAAAAATTTGGTGGCAGGTGTTTGTCCCATACTGGCTAGAAGCTGTGTGTGTGTGTATTTCAAGAAAAGGATGAATGTATTACTTTTTTGCTCCCTTTTATGCTCAGTCTTTTAGATAACATTTGATAGATGCTCTTCCTCCATCAGAGACTTGGAGCTTCTGTAGAAGGGCTGCTTTGCCAGAGGCACCCATTAATACTTGTAGCTACAATTGCAAAAATAACCTGCAATTCCCCAAAGAAGAAACAAGGGCTCCTGATACCGTGTGACTTAGGGGGCAATTAAATTGAGAGCAATTCCATTACATGGCTAAGGAGTCTGGTTTTCCTGTGGAGTCAATTTTTTGCAACCCAGGCACCCCTGGCTACTGGGCTAATATTTCAAATAAAGCTGGACTAAATATTCCCTCCTGTCTTTGGAAAATTCCTTTTGTCTGCAAAAAAGAAAAAAGAAAAAAAAAGCATGTTTTTTTTCCTCCTTCTTTTTCCTTAGGCATAAAGGAATTGATTTTAAAAGTCCACAGGGGAGAAGAGGGGGAGTCACTTCTTCTTGCGAGAAGTGACCAAGGCGCCTGTCTCTTTTGCTGACAATTAACCCTACGAGTGTTTGAATAGCACAGCAGCAGCTTGCCCCCATTTTTGTTATTTTTTCCAGAAATATCTTGTGAATCTGCAATGAGTGCATGTGCTGGGCAGGGAATACAGCCTCCTTTTGTTCCTTCTGGGTAATTCTAGAAGTTACACAAAGGCTTAGCATTACCAGCCCTCCTTGCCATGACGGACAAAAGCATAAATGTTTAAACCTTGTTTAAGGCTAAAGAGAAGAGAATTGTCTCTGTCCTCCTCTGAAACTTCACTTTCAGTTTGCCTCCATCATTTAGGAAATGGGGTGAGCAAAGGGGAGTGAAGAGCTTTGCATACCGATATGACTTCATTATGGGAGCATACTTAGTCGTGGCCCCCGCCTTTTGGAACGATCTCCTTCCCCCTTCCCGATACATGGTTGGCCCCAATCCTGTAAGCCTTTAGAAAGGCAGTTGAGACCTCATTCTTCCTCCAGGCACTTGGCTCAGGATGAACAAAGTTTCCAATGGGTGAGATATATTTTAATCCTGATCGTCATCCAATTGTTTTAGTGTATGGCAGTGTTTCTCATCCTTGGCAACTTTAAGGTGTGTGGACGTCAACTCCCAGAATTCCCCAGCCAGCAAAGCTGGCTGGGGAATTCTGGGAGTTGACGTCCACACATCTTAAAGTTGCCAAGGTTGAGAAACACTGGTGTATGGTATGGTTTTGTTGTTGTATTTTGATTTAATGGTTCTGTATGCCACCCAAAGTCACATCATTTGAATTGGGTGGCCATATAAATGTTCTGATAAAATAAATAAACAATTGCAAAGTGTGATTTGGTTAATAAGTGCAAACTACTTGCAAACATATCCTAAAATGCACATATCCTAAAAATGTAACCTGGCCAATAGGATTCTTAAATAATTTCCTTACTATTTATTTTCTGCTGTCAATGTCTATATTCAGCTTCTGAAGGTATCCTCTCAACAAAGCAGGTGAGAGTCCAGGAAATTTTAAGAGCAGCTCCCTAGATTTGATTGAACTTTCTTTTTATTGTAGCATCCTTAATGACATATGTAAGAAGACCAATGTTCTCAGATACTTATAACCTTTGTTGTGCTCCAGGCATTGTTTTTCTGCCACTATAGATTCTTTCTTTCTTTCTTTCTTTCTTTCTTTCTTTCTTTCTTTCTTTCTTTCTTTCTTTCTTTCTTTCTCTCTCTCTCTCTCTCTCTCTCTCTCTCTCTCTCTTCTTTCTCTCCCTCCCTCCCTCCCTCCCTCCCTCCCTCCCTCCCTCCCTCCCTCCCTCCTTCCTTCCTTCCTTCCTTCCTTCCTTCCTTCCTTCCTTCCTTCCTTCAAAAAAACACTCATTAGAACCACCCTGATGCCATTCATTAATTCTCAACTTTATAACCCTTTATGCAGTTCTCTAGGTAGAATGAAACCAATCAGCTTTGGGAGCTTAAAGTGAGATTATTTTGTTAGGGTGATTGGGGAGCCAATTAAAAAAAGAGAGACTGGGAAAATTGTGAACATATAGGCCTGTTGGAGGAATGGTACCTTTTCTTTCAAATGAAAAAAGAAGAGGGAGAGAAAGGAAAGAGGGAGATTGTATATGGCTCCCTATTATACCTTAGCAAACACCAGGTCATTAAACTGAGTGTGATGGGTGATCCTTGACATTTAAGCTGCATATTTATCTCAGTTTTTGGCACCACTGTTTTTCAACAGGGAAAAGGGTATAATTTTCTTTTCAAACCTGAGCAATCATTGTTTTAAAATTTGAAGGTAAATGTAATTTATTTTCCCTCCATCATCCAACTACATTAGCCCTCTGGCTCCTAAATATTCCCCGAAGGACAAATCTGAAGGCATTAAATATTTTACCTAGCTAAATTTTAATTAAGGAGGACTGAGCATTAATCCTCTCCATTTGTGATGATCTGCTCCTTTTCTCTGGGAAACCGTTTTAGCAAAGGCACTGCTATTTTGTGGGTGGGTGGTATATGTGTGGGTTTTAATAAAGTTAAAAAAAAAAGATGTGCAGTATAATTGACAATTCCAGGAAATCAGCATGGTTTTGGGAGTCTGGAACACATGCAGATTGCACACTGAGCAATGGATCCTTCTGCAAAATTTCTCTTGAGAAAATTACATGTTTATTTCAGCCTCCCTTCCTGTTCCCCTTTTCTGGTGCACCAGGCCTCTGCTTTTTAATTGGGTTCATTTTCTTTGCACAAGCTAATTGCTCTTTTTTTTTTTATGGGATTTTTTCCCCCAAACGGTGAATGGGCCCCTACTAAGAAAGAGGCTGAGCCCATTTGTATCATGTGACACCAAGGCTCAAATGGGTCCTTATGGGTGGCATATCATTTCAATTCATGATGTTCATATTTGACCAGGAGAACAAGACCAGCTCTTCACATCTCTCGCCCAGCATCATAAAATCCATCATTGTTAATGGGGCTCATTAAAAAGGTCCTTGTGATATGCTTTGTGGTCCAGCACATCACAGACCACCTGTGCAGAGCTATACTTCGGTACCCACGGTAGCAAGAGACAAGTTTAGGAGACAGATGCTCAAGACTTCAGCAGAGTGAGCAAGGAGAAGATCTCAGATGTGAGTCTATCTTTCCATAGATAATAACGCTGGTCATTTGGAGAAGGGCTCCCTGTAAGCTCATTTGAAATCAATTGAATGAATTATATAGCTATCTCTTCCATATCCATGTTTTTTTTTCCTTCCTAGCATTTTCCCACAGGTGAAGTTCTGCTTTTTTTTTTCCAGATCAACTGAATGTGGATCCATTGGTTGCAACGGGAACTGACCGACCAGCTTGTCGCCTAAGCCTGACGTTGTGGGCTGGGAGAGAGGGACTGGCCCAAAGTCACCCAGCCAGGTTTCATGCCTAAGGTGGGACTTGAACTCACCATTTCCTGGTTTCTAGCCTGATGCCTTCCCAACTAGACCAAACTGGCTCTCCTTTTCCATATCCACGTGAGATCTTTAAAAGAATTCTTCATTGAAATCCACCTGTAAATGTATAGTTGTCAGTGCATTCTCTCCCTCAAAATACAACTTTCTAAAAACAGTATGATTTAACACAGTGTGCTCCAATTTGGAATGTGTGGGTTGATCTTTCTCTACTTTACATCATTATTGTGTGTTAAATAATTAGTCTGCTCTACCATAGGTCTCTATCATTCCTGAATTTAAAAAGCCTCCACATACTTGCAAGAAAAATATTTTTGCTTTTGTATAAGAATTGAATGACTCTATCCCTAATATATGCATTTCGTACACATTTTTTCCTCAAAGGCATGCTTTGTAATATGCAGATTTCATAAATATATGCATTTTATGCCCAACTTTCCCCAAACCGATACATTTTTGTATATTATGTTTGTACAAGATATATATTCAAGATGTGCTATCAGATTGTATGAGTTAGTGCCCACTCATGAAATGACGGATTCTGTTTCGGATTAAACCATTTCACTGAAAAAGAAAACTACCATTGCTGCCCCCCCCCCCCACATAATCTCTGCTTTGAATAGAATTCTAGCTAAGATGTATAACCAAAATGCTTATATGATAGTGAAATTTGATTATTAAACCCTTGGTGAATCATACGCTTTGGAAGTTAACTCCTTCAGCCTAGTAGAGAGTGTTCTAATTCTGATTGCTTCCTTCCCTTAAATAAGATCACCAAGCAAGGGGAAATGTTCAGATATGGCTAGACAAAGACAGGTTTGTTTTGGAAAGGAAGGGCAGGGCAGGGAAAATGGAATTATACGTGGGGCTTAAGGATCACAAATCCTGCACATCACACAACAAAGCTTGAGGTACAGTAGGTTGCTTCTGTTGGTTAAAGCCATCAGAGGTGCTGAAAGCCAACTTACACCTGCAGCAGAATTGTATACTGGCATGGAATTCTGCAAGATGGATTTTCATGTATTTATTTTTTATTTATATATCAAATTTGTCACCGCTCATCTTGGTGAAATGACTCTGGGTGGTTTACAACAGAGATAAAATTCATTAAAATACAATATAAAAACAATCCTAATAATAAATATTAGGTATAAATAAATAAATATTTAGTACACCGGTCACATCTAGGAGATACAAGACTGGATGGGTCTGGTCCAAACTAACACTGGGTTAAACAAGGTAGTATTGTTATCTAAACAGAAGAGAATTGGGGGGGGGGGGGGGGGACAGAAGGAGTTATAATGGATTTTTAGAGGCTTGGTGATTTGGAACAGTTTATGCCCAAAGTTGATAAACAGAGGAAATTACATATGTTCTGGCCCAAGGTGAGAGAATGAAAAGAACTCTTAATGTGTTTTAATGGTTTGTTCTTTTGTAATTTTGTGACTTTACAATGGGTAATTGCGTGATTTTCGCTTTGGGAATTACTCTGAGATCTTGAAATGAGGAACAGAATAATGACAGTGATAATCATCACAGTAAAAAACAGACAGCCCAATAATAAGATGGCGTCTCCCTTTTGCATTGGGTTCTAAATGTCTTACCTTCCCAATGGGATTGGAAGATCCTGTGTAGAGATAAGACCGATTGGAAGGTTGGATAATTTGAATTCTACAATGCAGCTGAGTTTGGGAAAACTGACAGTTAATTCTCCTTTCTCTCCCAGCTCCCTGTAAACACAAGCTGACCTCTTCTGGCTGCAAAGGAAATTGAAAATGAAAGAAATGAAAGAGAAATCAATGGCGATGGATGAGTTGAATACAAGCCACTTGGAACTCTTTAGTGTCTCTGTCATGCCTTTGGTAGCGTATCCAACAAGCTCTATTGTGTCCCTCTCTTTCCTAAGCAGGTGGCTACAAGAAAGAAGTGAAAGCAACAGAGATCTGAACTGATCTCTTCCATAAGTTTTGAAATTAGTCGGAGAGCCCAGTGCAGACATAAGGACTCTAGACTGCTTACCTGGATATTCATAACTTGAATTAGATACATATAAGGGATATGTTCAGATGGCATTCTGATTTTAGCTGCGTATGTTGTGCAAATGAAGCCTGTATTTTTATTCATGTAATAACAACAATAATATAGTCAGTGATTCAGTGCGCCAAGCATAGTCAGAACATTGGAATAAAGAAATAATGGTTAAGATAATCATGGGTAGGCATGATATGCAGCCAAAGCCACACAGACCTTTCATTCTATATGTGACCCTAATAGAAGCTGATCAGATTTTGCCATGAGAAGCACAGAAGTTCACTTGAGTGCTAGGAACCTGGTTGCAAAGTCTATAACTCGGAGCGGTCAGAAATAGAGAAAACGGGGTCCTCAGACACTAAACTAAATAATGATAGAAGCATCACAAAAAGAAATGACATAATTCTTAGTAGACAGTGTAGAACCTGTAAGGAAATCACAACTGACTTCCAGAAGGAAAGATGAGGTTGCTAACGCAGCTATGGTTGTGTCTTTACCAAGGGAAGGGAGGAGAGTTGGATTGTCTGAATACATAGTGTTTAAAATATACTGCCCTTTAAAGAGGCTGTTCTGGTTGTTGGATAAGGATGAGACTATTACCTTTGAGCAAACCTTAGGACACTTGGATTTCTGCCCACTGAGTTCAACAACTACTGTGATTTAAAGTTATTCTTGTACCTGTCTCATACTGTCAGTATATCTACTGTATACAGTTATCGGTCCTGAATGCCAGTAGCCTAGTACAACTCTTCCTGTCTGTTCATAACTGGAGATCCCTCTCTCTTTCATACAGGATCTAACGGGAAAATGCAGGAAAAAGATCAGCATGGTGCTAGTATTTTTCTCCCTTTCTCATAAAGTGTAATGAGAGTGTCTAAGCTGTTTTGTCCTACATAAAACAGCAGGAACCTTCACTTAAATAGGCCAGTAAATCTTAATGAAGGCTGGTTTATATCATACAGCCTGTGCAAAGTTATCATTAAGGATCCTTGGGTACTTGACACTTCAGGGTTTTTTTATTTTGCAGTGGGGTAGCCAGATCAGGCACCCCCCAATGCCCCTGTACTTCTTTCTTAGATAATGTTTCTTTTCCTGATCCTACTTGGAGCAACTGTGCATCAGCCACTCCACAGAGGAGGGAGAGGGAATGCTGACCATCCCCATTTGATTCTACATGGGTAAAGCACTGTTCTTAATGCAAGAGAAGATGCATGAAGAAATGTATGACATCAGGGATGAAGCTCTACCATCTGCTATCACCTGGATAGATTGGGATGGTTTCCTGCTTGGGTGAAATGTATTGCATTTCTATTCAAATGATATGCAGATTTTGTGCACACTTGACTCTTTTCAGACAACACAGATGACCCAATAGACCCATCATAGAGAAGGAGGAGAGAAGAGAGGAAGAAAGCAGCAGTTGGAGGGTTCTCCCAGACCAGTTTCTTTTTATAGAACTGTCCTGGGATTTCATTTCTGTCCAGCAGTAGAAAGAGAGAGTGACTCTGCTTTGGCCAACAGAGCTGATTGGAAGTGTGTTCAGTTTTTCCCTGTACAACTGTTTTCCTAGTCATGACAGGATTATGGTATTGGCATGACACCCTACCCCCTCTTGACCCAGTTAAATCCTATATGCCAATACAGTCATTGTGTTTTCTTTTGTTTCATTTATAAGTGATCAACATTGTTAGGAGTTACCTTTGATAGATGCTTAATAATGCAGCCTTTGAATTCCACTGGCATAAAAATGACCAGGATTATGCAAGTCAAAGGCCACATGGTATGTTGGGTTAACTGTTCTATTTGGACCAAGATGATCCCCCCACTCCCATGGAACGATCTTGAAACAATCATAGATCACAATAGAGTGCAGTTTTAATAATAAATGGATTAATCTGTACCTACAGTGTTTCTGACTTCCATGCAGGAAGGCTGAGATTAATAATGTGGGATACTTGCCAGAAAATATCTATCAATGTATACTGTATTGATGTATTTCATTTATACTGTACATCTCTATTTTAAAGATTAAAAATACATAAACATCAAAATCCAATATATATCTGATTTCCAGATTTTCCAATCTTCAACAGTTTTCATTAAAACAAGTGGATTTGCCTAAGATCAGCATATTTATGAACTTTATTTTCCCCATTCCTCCATTGTGGGTATTTTTCCCCCTACTTGTTAGTGCTCAGCATGCATTATCTCTATTGCAGTGACTATAAATTAATTCCCAACAGGTAAAATAGATACATAATCATAGCATTCTAAGTTGGAAGGGGGCATTTAGATCATTTGGTTCAATTCCTTGCTCAGCACATATGATGTAAATTTTCAAACAGCTTGAAGAGACTACTCTGTAAAAATAATATATTATTTCCTACCTCACTGAAACATTCAGTTCATTGCAATAGCCCTCACTTTATAATTTCCCAGTATCTATGGTTATATCTCCTCAAAGTCTGTGGGAATAGGATAAACTCAGTTTCTTTGGGGACACCAATTCCCAGATTTACTGGTTGGCAATGGGAGTAGGGATATCAAGAATGAGTGGAACAAACCTGCAAATTACATAGAGGATTCCATTGGTAAGCCACAGCAACTGAGCTTTGCCTGCTTGAGGACTTGTAGTAGCTGGCATGAAGATCTAAATATGGGCTAGTTTCAAACTGTAGTGATCTGACCCTTCATTTCCTTCCACAGTCGGTTAGAATTGTTTTGGTAAGTCAAGAACTATTGATCTTCCATATGCATATGCTCCTGGTCTGGCTCTACCAACTTGCGTGGGGCGTGAGGAAGGGTAACCAACTCTGGAGGTGGCTGGTGCCTTGAAGACCCTCCCACAGGTTAACAACCATCACTTACCATCAATTACTTTGGAAGATGTTATTTATTAATTGAACATTGGTTTATTGTATTTTAATCAGTATTTTAACCAGTATTTATTTTTGTTTTTATTGTAAACCGCCCAGAGTCGCTCACTGAGTGATATGGGTGGCAATTAAATTTGAAATAAATAAATAAATAAATAAATAAATAAACAAACAAACAAACAAACAAACAAATAAATAAATAATACTGGTTGATTGATTATGCGCCATCAAGTCATTTTCGATTCCTAGTGACCACATGGATTTTCTCCATGTTCATACGCATGTATAGCTGGACATTTTTGTAGTCAATTGTTTATGAGTATATTCAAGATAGCATACTGGTCCAAAACTTTGGATAAATTGCTCTTCCATTCCCATATAGCTGAAGTACATGCAATAAATTTGGAATATGGTAAGGCAATTGGGTTGGACAATAACAGCCCCCAAGACTACCTTGCGACTAAGATACTGCCCATGTATTATTAATGCAAGGAATGTAATGTAAGGAAGCTGCATTTAATGTATTTCTCACTGAAAATATATTTGTATCATCATTGCTTCACAGAATGGCTGAGAAGTGTGGACTTACTTTTTAACACCCCTCCCAACAGCATGAAAAGCCTGTTCATCTCTGCAAGCCTGAGGGAAAAGGCCATAGCAAAGAGCCTTTTGCAGTTCTGTGGGTCAAGAGCAAGCTATTTCAGTGATCAGTCACATTCATAACTTGAAGTGTAAGGACACAGATAAAATAAGAAGCTGCTTACTATTTGAAGGGTTACCATCAGTGTCCTCCAATTATAATGTTCCACAAAAAGAAGGGATGGTAGCAGAACTCCACCAGTCATCATTAGTTCTCCTTAAAGGAAACCAACAGTTGCAAAATGAAAAGCTACTTGGAGGCTGAGGTTATAACACATGCTAAGCCATGGTTTATTTTATCAGTGATTTAAAATAACCCTTAACAACTTGATCCACAAATAACACTCAACAAGGATCACGATTTCCAAATTAAAAAAGCTAGCTTCCTACATCCCATTAGGAATAAAGAACTGTGTCCATTTTGACTCAACACAATACACATTATGCTAGATTTGATCTCCCCATCTACTAGAATGAATGAATGACATTGTTTAATTATCTATGAAAGAAGCCAAAATTGTTCAGGAGAGGACTGTGTCTCAGGCCCAGCAAAACCTTATGCCTTCACCACCAGTAGCTATCACTGAGTTTTGCTCAGGCCTGATGTGATTGTCAAGATGTTCAGGCTACAAAGCATGACTGAGAATTCACTCTTAGAAAGCTTACAATCAAGGACTGACCAAAAGGGACTAAGTATGATAGAAAGAGGTTCAGGAAGATATGGACTTCTGATGAGATACCATAAATAAGAAAGGGATATGTCAAAATCTTTGTCTAAAACATTAATTATCAAGGATCTGGAGACTAGTGAGCTGTCATTTGTCAGTAGGCTCAGCATTTTGAGCCTGAACCAAAGCATTTAATCAAGGATGACATATAATAAATAATTGAAATCAACCCTCTTTGCTCATTGCAAGGCTGAGAACTCTGCTATCTCAACCAAGAAATCCAGCTGAGAATGAAACAGACCTCAATATGCTACTTGGCAGTAAATCCCCAAAAAATCATTTTGGACAGGACAGTAAAGACCAAAGGAAGAGAAAATGAAAGAGCTATGACTCCAATTCTTGAGAAATCTAAAATTACATCATACAACTAAATAATCAGAATAATTGGAAACAGAAGCCTGACATCTAGGAGGGAGAAAAAGAAGAGTAGAAGAAAGAAATGGGTTCACAGGAGCAGAAGGTACTGAAACAAAGCTGAGGATGTTAAAAGTAAGGCCAACATAAAACAGGAAAACTATTAGCAATGTAGACAAACTGATTTAACTTCTCAGAATAAGGCATATTTTAATACAACCAAAACCTCTAGTGGAACAGAACACAATCCAGGCTCCAATAATGAGGGTGGAATGCTTTAAATTCTAGTTGCATATGAATGAAAGTAGACTTTAGATGCTTCCCTAGCATATGGCTTGTGGATTTGGACCAATTCCAACACAAGTGTTTGAAAAGACTTTGCACAAGATACAATAACTTCCTTAGGGCTATCAGATCTGGGCTGTTGCAAAAATTGAAACGACCATCAGATGAGAGTAAAGAAATATAGATTTGCTAACTCTTTCTACCCTCTAGTGGTTGTCTGGAGTTTTGCAGCCCAAATCTGATTGTCCTACAGCTCCGCTCTGCTATCTCTACTACCCATTCAGTTGTCCTCTCAACTGGGTCTATCATGCTCAGTCACTCACAGGTTAAATCAAAGCAATTGGAGTATAATCTTCCATCCTTTTATTGTTCTCCTTACTCCCTTCCTATGTGGAAAGAGGTAACAGGTAGCTACAGCAAAGAGGAGGACAATCAGAGGTTTTCAGGAGTTGCACAGCACCAGCAACAGACTGGATCCTAGTAGCTGCCCAGGAATGCTAATCGTATAGTGACCCCTTAACAAGAACTGGCTCCTTGGCATAAAATGCTTTTTTGATCCCACCTTTTACTGACCAAGTCCAACCCAGGATGATGGAATGGTTAAAAATTGGACAATGGCTGCAGAAACCCAGATTGGAGTTCCTTCTTAGGCAAGAATCACACCTGATTGACTCTTGACCAGTCATTCTTAGCTTAATCTTCCTTAAAGGATTCTTATGAAGATAAAATGTAGATGGTAGAAAAACTAAGTAAATATTGAGTTTATTAAAGGAAGGGTGAGAAGAAATTCTAATAAATAGAAGAATATGTGATTGGGCTATAGAGATTCTTCCTTCACATTCCTTGATAGTCTTTGTATTCTGTTATTTCTACTCACTGGTCATAAAACAATTTATATTATTCGCTGGTCATAAACCTTTTTTAAAAAATGAATCAGTTCAAATTAATTCAAGATAATGACACAAAGCTCATATAATCTTCACTGCCCTGTCCCACTAGATGTTATTCAGCTGAGGAGAACTTGCATAAAAATAAAAATAAGAATGTAATGGAACTTCTACTAGAGCCCTAGATTTACACAATTGTAACACAAGAATATGTTCAGGCACAGTCATCATTTTTTAAAATGTATACTTTTATCTATAAAGCAAACTATCATGTATTTCTACCTTCCTTGTCAGAAGCAGCTCAGAGACCTTTATCTAATGCCCGGTCTGTGCCAAAATGAGGCATCATCGCTCAACGTCAGCTTTACAGAGAATTAAATTATTTCCTCTATGGATTTCCTCTAATTGGCAGAACTTAGCTGTTACAAGCTTTGTATCAAATGCAAGTCACTTTTGTTCAGATCCTGTGCTCCAAATAAGCTTTTGAAATACCCCAGCTTTCCCCTGTGAAAGTCAATTCAGGAGAAAATAGTTCCTTAAGATGCAGAACTCAGGTCTGTAAAGCGTCATACATATCCTCCCCCATCCTGCTTCTGAAAATAAAAAACAAACAAACACACAAAAAGCAGCTTTCAGGTCTCCTCTGACAATTCCAGTTGTCAGCAGAAGCTTTTGCATTGCAGAAGTCTCTTCCAACTATTGGAACCACCAGTTGACACTTGGAGGCAACTTGAAGGACCTCAACAAGGTAAACGCTATCACCTCTTTGCCTCAGTAAGGAAAATTGCCTCTTGTCTGTGGTACAAAGTGCATTGTTGATGTGAAGCCAAGGCAGTGGTTTATAGTCTGCCCAGGAGAGTCCTACTAATAGCTCCATCCCTTCAGATCATGAATCAGTTTTTGCTAAAGTACAAGTTCTTTCTATAGTAGTTTGGATCTCCTTCAAAGAACTGTGAATCTGAGAAACGGAGATCTTCATGGGCAGTGCTCCTCAGGATCATTGGATGTCCTTCAGAGTTGAAGGACAGCAGCAGTTCCTGCATGAGTAGGACAATGGATTGATTTTGTGTCATCTGCAGAGATACTGCCATCATTTTGGAAGGTTTTTGTTCTAGGCTGTAACTGTCAGATGATAAGGTTAGTCTTTGTTCTTGTTGGTCTGTCATGGCTTCATCCTGAAATAGAAATAAAATGATTTTGAAAGACTCCAGATGAGAAAATGAACAGTTTTAGATTGAAGGCAGTAACTGAGGAAGTAACTGAATAAAATAAGGAAGAGAGATATTGTAGGTGAGGTTGAAAAACCTGTGGAGGATCTACCAAGAACAACTTCTGGTTTATCCAGGCCATTTCCTCAGAACTGGTTTGTTTATGGGGACACAAAGCAGAAAGTAAAGTACCTTCCTCCAAATCTATTTCTACAAATTTTTGTGTAATCCTGAAGGTCTTCTAAGGAGTCTTACTTCTTAGGGTACAATAGAGGAAGTGACTTACTTGAAAGAAACTATACTTCAACTAAAAGCTAATATTTCAGGAAAAAGAAATAGAGTTCATTATGGAACTTCTGGAAAAGGGTAAGATACCACATAAGGAGAAAAACTTAGCATTGCCAATTTAAAGTAGAGTTTGGCAGCAAGAGATGCTCATCTGGAAAACGTCTCCAGATTTCCCATAAAGAATATATGGAACTAAATTCTAGACATGATTTCACTTAAGATATTGAGGGATTCTAGACTTTTGGTGTGTGTGCAATGAATGTTTTATGAGCTTGTATTTTCTAGGCTTGGAAATAAAGGTCTTTAAGTTATTTAAATAGGTGGCCAAAGTGGTATTTTTTTGAAGATATAAGACTAATACGTCTTCTTTAGTTGAGCATGTTATGGTTATATTTAAACAAGGTCTGAGGGAAGTCCTCAAATTCCCTCAGCCTGATAATATATCAATTGTTTTCATGTTGAATTTTGCAGCATTTCTCTTCATGAATTTCTTCCAGCTATAAAGTAATAATCCAAGAGTTATTAAAGCTCTTTTCTACACACATCTCTGCCAAATTGGCAGGCAGTTTTCACAAAGATGACTTTGAACAAATTTAGCCTCCATAAAAACCTGCTAGACAGCATTGCCACAAATCATTTTTTTTACATTGTCCTTTTAAGTTAATGTTTGTTTCTGATATGACAGATAAAAGATGAAAAGAGCACAAATAAAGACTTGAACACATACACATGATACAGTTGATTAAAATTTTAACCCGACTCGTCCACAAACCTCTATGTATTTTTTAAAAATCAATTAGATTGACCCATAGCTCTGGGATAGATGTGTACTTTGTAGTCTGGAGACTCTCTGGATTCCTGGGTAAAAAGATTATAATCTGAAACTTGGAGAACAACTCTCGATAATTATGGTAAATTATGCTGCTAGATGGACCAATGACACAAGTCAGATGCATTGTGTAGAGGATTTTTTTAAACTCATGAGTTAAAGCTCTCTCTTTTTGGTCTTTTCATTAATCAGCCACTGACTTTTCCTGTGCTGGATTGCAAACTTTTTTAGATATACTTGGAGATCACTGCATATGTCATACTCCTAATACCATATGATCTCTGTCTCAGCTTTGCCTTAACCAGTAAAATACTGTATACGCTTTATCTGCCAGTCTAGTCAGTTGATGTAGATATCAAGAATGATAATAATCAGTGCAGGTGACTGTTGCCAATTTCAGCCTACTGGAGGACTTCTTTAAAAATCCAACGTGTGGCAGTGACCCCTTTATATGGGGAGAAGGGGAAGAGACGGGCAGTGGCACATCTTGGCAGGTAAATGCCAGATGCACCAAAGGAATAAAGAGACTGATTTATTTATTCCCATTTTCCCCTTTAAGCTCTCAGAGACAGGGCTTTAAAACAAACACAGTCTCCTTTGGAGCTTTAGTCAGTCCAATTTATTAAATCAAATTATAATGTCCAACTAAAGAGATAAGCGATCATGGCAGTAGCATTTTATGTCTTTCAATCCTTCCCTTCCTTACAGACAAGTTTGAAATGCCAGTCTCAGCCTAGGAACTTTAGGCAGCCCTTTTCCCTCCTAAAAGCTACGGTGTCCTTGATGTTCCACCTGGCATTCCTGTTTGAGGGAACAGCTCAGTTCTTCATCAAGGAAATGAACTGTTTCAAGGCAAGGCCTTTTTGAAACAGGCCTGAGTAGAGAAATCCAGCAACAATTTTGTCCACTGTTTGCTTTCTCTCTGTCTGTAGCTAATGTTTGCTCTGTTGCTCCACTCTTCCTTTTCTTCCTTTCTCAAAAGCTGTCCTCCCACAGCCTTTACTCATTCACTGATATTAGGGCTTACTCTCAAGGAGACTGGTGTTTTTCCTTCACTGCACAAAGAATCTGTTCAATGACACTTCCCTACAAAATTCCAGGAGATGCTTGCTAGAGCAAGAACTTGTCATTGGCTTCATTCATTGCTCTCTTCCTCTTCCTCTCCCCCTACCTTCTAAATGTCCTCCATATGTTCTTGAGAAAATCCATCATAGACTCTTTGATTCTTTCTGCCCAAGTTGTGAAAGGCCATGTTTCTCCAATTGGCCTAAGAGACATGGTCTTAACCATTAACCGGTCTAGCTTGGAGGATGAAAGGGAATTTGAGAATTGCATATGTTAGATGAGGCAAAGATTGCCAACCAGCAGATTAACTACACCAGGACATCTCTATATCTTACTGTCATATCTTATTACAAGAAAACATCCTTTTTCTTCCAGAAAATTAAAAAAAAGAGAAGAAAGGGAGAAATATTCAATCCATCTGTATTAAATGCTGGAAGGATCTAAAATGAATGAAAGTGTTCTTTCTTGGTAAAAGATATTTCAATATCTTTTTATACACATGCACAAAGACACACCATTTATTCATCTTAATAGATGATTAGAATAGAGAAACATAATTCCCCCTGCTTATAAACTTGGATAGCCAGATGCCTACTAATGTGAAAACAAAATTGCAGACTTCAAAAATAAGGCAATGGTTAGGTGCTGAATCTTCCAGCTTTCTTAGTATGCTGAAATAGAAAAGCATGTAAATTAAAAACAGGCCAACAAATACCTATGAGCTGTTAGGACTTGCAGAATATTGATAGCAATAGATTCCATAAAATAAAACGAAATAACTATAATACATAATCCATTGTCTGTAAATTGACTTCCAATTTGATATGGTATATGAAAAATAAGAAATATGGCTTGGCTGCTATCCATTCTTCTTTGCTCCTAAAACAAGAACAAAATACCCCCCAACCCTCTTCCTGGCCCAAGGAGTATGAAATCCCATTTACAGAACTAACATAGCATAGTAGAGATGATTTAAGGGACTTGGCAAAATCAACAAACTTTAGGCCTGCAATTCACTAATCCAGAGTCATTGGCTCAGAAGTCTTTGCTAGAACATTACATAGATCCCACTCTTTTCTAGGTGGCACCATAAAAAAATCCCATGTAAAATAAATGAGGAAGATGCCATGCGCAGCATTTAGAACATCCTTCTAGTGACTTCTTGATCGCTTTGCTCTCATAGCAAGGAGTACCTGGTGTGCTTAAAGCATAACTGACAATAATGTACTCAGACATGGTGACTCAGGTGAAGCTCTTCTTACTTTGTTAGGTAGGGAACAGCCAAGTGAACTGACCCTTTGTTCTCTTTGTCATTGTAGTTTTCCATGGCAGAGAGATGCTATTCAAATTTTAGAGCTCCAACATTGAAAAATGTTGTGCTGCCTTTCAGTGCTGTAAAAAGGACTGAGGACATACTGTACTAGAATTTGTGATTCTAAGGTGATTTCAGTAAATCTCTGAATTGAATCCACTTTCCAAGATGGATTGATGATTGGGGTTGACTCAATGAATCAGATTGGCTTCAATTTTGAAATCTGTTGGAGTCAGCTCTTCTTTCTGAACTGATCTGAATCAGCAAATCAGGTCAAATTACAACTTGAACATCTAGAGAATGTCCTGTCTTTCATGGTACCAATGTAGTATAGTAAAGATGCCTGATTTGGACCAGGGAGACTAGGTTTAAATCCTGACTTGGCCATGGAACTCATTTGTTGACTTGGGGTCCTTTCTTTCATTCCCAGCTAGAGCCATCTGTAACAGAGGGCCAAGGGAGGTAAAATGGGCACAGCTGTGGATCAAAATCCCATACCAGTGTATTAAGTTGATGCAGGAACAATGGTGTGGGATTTCAATCTGTAGTAATGCCTGCCATTTTAGCCCCCTTGGCTCCCCCACTGTGGATAGCTCTGATCCCAGATGACTGTATAAGATTGCTGTAGTGGGGATAGAAATAGGGAGGATTCCCCGATGTTTTCTTGAGTTCTCAGATATAAATGCAATAAATAATAAATAAGTGGTCTGCAACCTCCCTGGCATCTGGTGCTTCTATCAAAGTCCCAAGGGAAGTCATCTGGAGAGATATCTCCCATAGGGCTGTTTCAAATGGAGAATGATGAGCAATCAAACAGTGTAATGATATGTGGGAAAGACCTTGGGGGATGGGGCAAAGAGATGCTGCCTAGGAAACTGTCAGATAAGAGAGGACATAGCCTGCAGCTGGATAGTGGGTGGAGCAAGAGGCTCAGAAGAGACTCTCCCTAGTTTTTTGGGCAGTAAAGCGGTTGCGGGGGGGAGAACTGTACTTTCAGACTTGAAAGATTCTGTCAATGTAGCTTTACAACAAAGTAGAATTAGCTCATCTGGTCTACCTGGTAAGGCTGACAGACAGATTACAGAGGGATGGAAAGTGTTTGTCACAGAAGACAACAATCTCTACCACTTCCAGAATAAAGTATGCTCACCAATACCCTTTTTTTTGTAAAGAAAGAAAGCTTTTAAGAAAGTGGAAGAGAGATTTCAGCATGGTATTCATGCAGAAGCATTTTCTAGGCCAGGGATGTGGAATGTGTGGCCTCTAGCTGTTGCTGGATATGAATTCCCATCACCCCTACTTAATAGCATTGATGGCTCAGGATGATGGCATTTACAGTTCAGTAACTAATGGAAAGCCACAGTTCTTTCTCCCAATCTAGTACCAACACATAAGCTCTATTGAGCAGTAAAAATAACCCTTCTACTAACTGCTCTCTCAACATCAATATCAACTGCAGTGAGTTAGGACAGTTCATTCACCATACAAGAGAGAAGCTAACTGGGATTTTGAATGATTAAGAAAAACAAAATGAACATTTCGCATTATAAAACAGCTTTTGCTCCATATTAATACTGTAGACCTTTCCTTTCTTTCTTTCATTTTTTTTTTTTAGGTTGAAAAGAAGACCTTGTAATCAAAATGAAATTCTTTTTTCAATTTCCAAGAAATTAAACTGTGAGCGAGAATAATAAAGGTTGTTAAGAAAAGTATTAAGGCTGTTTAGCCTCATCTATATGTTGATTTCTTCCAAGTAATCAGACCAATGTTCTTTTTTCTGTTGCTGTACCTAATAAGCGATTACAATAAAAGTATATTTCTTGTCACAACTATGTTTTTTCTTTCTTTTCATGCACATCTGGAAATGCTCTTTATATTTCCTAAAACTATTTTCATTAAAGATGCTCCTCATAAGCCTGTGAGCTACCCCAGGATCTAGAATCTGATGCAATTAGGTCTCCTGATTTCTGCTGAGTTTTATCCATGCAATATCCTTGGCTAATTGCTGAACTTCCAGAATTATGCAGAGGACTTGCTGAAGATCCCAAATTTGAGAGAATGCCTTCTAATGACTTTGTACTCAATTTTCTCAGTTATGACACCTACCTCTGGAATATCTTACCTCTGGTTATTGGGATTACCAACTCCCTATTATATTTTTAAAGATCTATGAAAATAGGGCACTTCAGAAAAGCATCTGGGGATGCTTGAAGATACTGTGGTCCAAATGGATACTCATTAGGGCCTTGTTGTTTTTATGGACTTCTAATGCTTTGATGTTAAGATATTTGTAAGCCACTTGGAGTCTTCAGAAATGGAGTGGCATATGAACTGAAGAACTAACAAACAAACCAATGATCTAACAAAATTGTAGGCATTTCGGTGCATTCTGGAATTGTCCTGTAAAATGTAGACGAGTAAAAGGCTGAAGGACAACTGTGTTTTAATCTATGTGTAAAGGGATGTTGTTCTGTTTAATTTTGTTTGGTGGGTATTTCTGCAGGGATGGTCCTTGAATGGAAGTGGGTTGGGGGTATACAATGGACAATTGGAAATTTGGTGACTGAGAGGGGCCACTGTTTTGAGTATCAAGAAAAAATGTCCAGCAATGGAGGAGAGAAGAAGAGAAGGGGAAAAGAGTTGTCTGCCTGAAGTGAAGGCTGCCAATGTGGAAACTGTAATGAATTTAAATTCTGTTGTGTTCTATTTTCTCAAGAAATCAGATTTTTAAAGAGAGCCCTGTGTTCAGAGACTATTATTGTAATAAAAAACAGTTCTTCCTTTAAAACTAATAAATCAATGCCTGGCCTTCATTTGCATTCATATCAGTCTTGGAATTGCCTTAAAAACAATGTAATTAAATGTGCAGTCATCTCAAGTCACCTATTCATTTTATGGCTGTTCTCTAATTTGCTGTTATGTCATCTTGGTTCACTGCATGCACTTAGCTATTACATTTAGTACTGCATATTGTTCTTGATGTCAGTCTTCCCCAAACTAGATGGCCTTCATTTCTTGGACTTCCCCAGCCAGTGCAGCCAGAACTCTGGAAGCTGAAGGCCACATCTCTGCAGGGTTCCAAAGTTGAGAGAGGATGACCTAGTGCAAGGATAACAAAGCTGTGGTCTTCAGGAGAACCCTGAACTCAGCATCTAGGATTCATTGCCATAGGCTATGCTTTTGAGATAACAGCACCTGAGAAATGTAGTTTAGCAGCTTCTGGGGGGCCACACATCCTCCATTCCTAATTGCTTCTCAGTGGTATAGCTGAAATGTGGGCTTCAATTGCACCCAACTTATCACTTGCTCACAAGATACTTCCTGGAAGGGTGGTGTTCAAATCTCCAGCATTAGGCCAGCATTCTTAGCAAGCATCTTTTTGAGCAAACTATTTTAAGAAAGAGTTACTGGGTGATAATTAGATATTGAAATACGCTCGGCTTCACATTTCAGTGCTCCCTTCCAATTAGAATGGCATTAGAGTGAAAGTGTAGCTATATAATTGTATGAAGAATAGATCTAATTTTCTCAATGTCATTGCAATATCACCTTCCAGCAGTGACAGTGGTGAGTGATTACGCATATCATTTAGCAATTGTACTTTATTCATTTTGCATAGGAGTCTTCTTTTTTGAAAAAAATAAGAGTAAGAAAAAAAAAAGGGGGGGAGAAATGTGGACATGTGAATAGATTATAAATGAGCTCATAAGGGACAGCCACACTGAAAAGTGTCAATATGTCATTCTTAACACTGTCATGTCTTGAATTTGCTGTGAATAACAGGTGGCATTGTATTGTTAATATCTAGCAATTATTGTAGGCTTTGAATATTTTGGCAGTGAGTAGTAGTACCGGTTGTTACTGGAGGAAAAAAAGAGCTGTTTAGGTAACCTTTTGTACCTTTAAGTTAAGGGACATATTTTTATGATTTTTGGTCTCAGAGTAGGACAATAGACAGGAAACAAATTTTGGCTGAGCTCTGAATACACAGCACTGCATATCAGAAGGATCATATTTTTTGCTAATATTACCCCTAGCTACCTGGAGACTAAAGGAAATTATCTGATGTGCTTATCTTACGAAAAGACAGCCCAGAAAATTCCAATATATGGAATTGGAGGAACTCTTATGTGTAATATGTTTGCTGGATTTTGTTTTTTGGTTCTGTTTAATCAAGTAAATAAAGGCAATAAAGAAACAGTCCAATATATAGCCACAATTCCTGCTTACATGAAAGAAGTCTAAAGACTTCAACATGGGGATTTATAGAATGATGTGTTCTTAAAGGGCAGCCATCTGAATGAATCAGAAACATGTAGGAAGGCCACAATGTCTACACTTCTGTCAATGGACCTCAGAAGCCAATAGATATCTCCTACAACTAAGTCTGTACTTTGTTTTTTATTTATCAGTATTTCATTGCTCTGGGACCATAAATAAATAAATAAATAAAATTAAACAAATCTCTCATATATTTCCAAGGTCTTCTCCAACTTCTTGGTCTCCAGTAGCACTGACTCCAGATCCATTGAGGTAGTCACTGCTGATGGAAAATTGGAGTTTTAGTCCAACACATCTGGTGGGCACTTGCTTAAGAAAAGCTGTCTAGGACTACAGAGGAAAAGTACACCATTTTTATATATTTGGTATTATTAACATTCATTTTGTGGGAAATAATAATTGTTATTAACTGTTAAGGATAATAGAAAACATCTTAATGTCTGATATAATTAAAAAAAGATAAATACATCTGATTCAGATGGCATTTGGTATTTTTTTAGGTTGTAGATGTGCGTGTGTCTATGTATGTATGTATTTATATACTAGATATAAATAAAACCTATATACTGAAATGTCAAAACATTTGTGCAGAAATTCTTTATATATTAAGGGTATTAAATTCATCTCTTTTTTTTTTTTTAAAAAAGGAAGGAATATAATCTGCAGTTCATGTGCAGGAATTCACATGCAGGAACTCACTATGAGATGCTTAATTAGATGCCTCAAAATCTTGTTTCAGGATGTGGAAGGTAATTACATGTAGCATATTACCCACGTCCTTATCAAATAGCACATGTTTGGAATTTGTGGGCATAGGACATGATGGCAGCCAGTTGCTTATGTGCTTTAGAAAAATTCAATGAGGAGTGGTTGGTCAACAGTTACTGCAACAAATGGATCTTCTATATTCTGAAACTGTATACCTCTGGGCAACTAATACTATAGACAATTGATACAGGACAGCAATTGCTTTCTTAGAGTCTTCTGCCTTGCCATGTTTTGAAATGGGAACCTATATTATTGAAAACTTTCTTTTGATCCAACTAATGGTTCATTCTTGTCACAATGATGTCCAGGCTGTGATCCTGAACTTTTACTTGTCTACAATGCTAGGTACTCCATGATGCAGATACCACTATCTCTCTATCTCTATCTCTATCTCTATCTCTATCTCTATCTCTATCTCTATCTCTATCTCTATCTCTATCTCCATCTCCATCTCTATCTCTATCTGATTTTAGTAATGTCAGTCAAAATCTTAGAAGGTTTTAGGTAAGAATCAAATCATCTCCTAAGCTTTGACAATCATGGAAAATGTCAGTCATTGAAAAAGAAAATTAAGAACTCTGAATTAACTATACTTCATCCCTCAGATGCCACTGTTTCTGACTCCCAAGCTTATATGATGATCCTCAAAATCTTTTGATGATGATGTACACTAGTTGGCCCCTATAAAAAGAAAAGTGATAAAATGCTGGTTTATTCTGGATTTGAGCATGATGTTAAAATAAGAAAGGAGAATCAATCTTTTAAGATTCTACCAATCCCCAGCCCTAACAATATAGAATAGAGCAGATAGAACAGCTACAAATGTTCTGGTCTATAGTTGTCTCAACCATTTGTTCCTGTAATTGGGGCCCAATGCTTACATCTCAGAAAACATCCTCTTGGATGTAATGCATTGAAAGTGTGTCACTGCAGTCGTGCCAAGTCTAATACTTGCAATGGTCATTCTGATCAGCACAGTGCCAAACAGCTAAAACACCAACCTTCACAGATGGCCACTCAGTGAAAGCCAAAAGGATTTGGGGGAGGTGTAGGGGAGAAGGGAAATCATTGAGTGTTCCATATTAGCTTCATTTTGCTGATGCATACTTTGTGGTTGAAAACTGTGGCCCACATTGACAAACATAACATCCATTGAGGAAAGGGAAGGGGAGTTCTTAACAGTAATGTGCTAAACATTTATTCTGCATTTTTCAACCATCCTCATTCAATTTGTCTTCCTCTCTTTGGCAAAAGGGAAAAGAAATGGTAGAATTCGTAAAAGCATTCTTGGCCTTTTCAGTGACAAGGTGGCTACAGGATACATGAATGTTCTGACTTGTGGTATACCTTTCTGGCAGTCTAGAGTCTCCTGGCCTTCCATCAAGTCCCAAGAGAAGGTGTCAGGAGATTTGTCTTATGGGGATATTTCAGATCAGGAAGTGCAAGTAGCCTGCCGATGATGGATAGTCTACACCTGGTGCCCCCCACAACAAAAGTATAAACTTGAAAGAGATTCAAATGACATCCTGAAAATGATTTAGAAAAACAGAAGCCTCTTTCAGGGGAGAAGAACATTTTCAAGATGTTTGACGTCAGACTGTGGCACAGTACAGTTTTGGCCTCATGTTTCAGCTTTGGAGGGTGTGTAAGGTGTGATTAAGACTTTTCCTCCATGGGAAAAAAACACCACCAGAAGAAGAAGAGTTTCTTCATCTTGCATTGTGCATTGGACTGAGAAATACACTAATATTCTTCCCCCATTGTTAGGTTCTCCCCATCTCATTGTCTAATCCAAGAGGTTCCAGCCAACATGCTTTTTTTCTAATGTATTCCAAGTATCTGCACTCCCATGACTTATTCATGGGCTGAAATCTAAAATCCCAAGCTAGGGTGGAGAAATGTTTACTCGGTCACTCATACCTCTATTCATGCAGGATGGTGCTTGGCAGGTCACTTGGGCTCAGCTGTTGTCACGCAAGGTTCAGAACGATGGGTTCTTCTATTTTGGGGTAAATTTTGTTTTGCTTTCCGGGTGCCATGCATGCCCTTCTGCAGGGTGGGAAGGATGAATGGACGCAGGTATTGAACAGCCAGGAGCCTGCATGGATGGATCAAAAGCAAGCTAATGGACAGAAAGTGCCTGTTCACTGACAGATTAATTCCCTTCCCTGTCAACTTGCATCATTGTGGAAAGCTTGTGATGGGAAGCCAACTCCCATCAGAATGGCACCTGCTGCTTTTCCATCTGCTGAATGCAATTGCTTCTTTGATTGCCCATTTTTCAGCTTAATGACTTTATTCCTTTTTTCCCCCCTCTTGGTAAAGGTTTTTTTTAATACAGTTTTAAAGGAGGGGGAGGTTAATAGCCATTGTGGAAAATGTTTATTTATTGAATGTATCTCCTGCTTGTTGGCTAAAGGTTGTTGTTGTTTTTTTTAATTTGGAAAGCACAGTCTCATTAAGATAAGTCTTGGGGCAGGGGTTGGGCTGCTAATCAGTGGGGTAATGGTTTGTTGGATTTATAGCCCAGCTTTTGTTCAGGGGTTTCCCTTCCTTCTGTTTTCTCTACCACAGCCCCTTGTGAGTGAGTTTGGGCTGAGCTGGACCTTGGGAGCTTCTGTGGTTGAAGAGAGACTAGAACCTGGGTCTATCCAGCACCTGTCCAAATTCAGAAGATCTGATTAATTTATATATTGAATCTGTAGCCTATCTTTCCACCACTCCATGTATTTATTTGGAGACAGGGGGGTCCTTAGGGTTAGACCAGGGTTCCTCAACCTCAGCAACTTTAAGATGGGTGGACTTCAAGGCTGGCTAGGGAATTCTGGGAGTTGAAGTCCACCCATCTTAAAGTTGCTGAGGCTGAGGAACCCTGGGTTAGACTTTGGGGCAGAAGTCTGAGTTTCCATTTGGAAGACATGATAACCCTCTATTTTGAAGGACATCAATAGCTATCACCATCTAAATAGGCTGGGAAGAGGCAAACATGGTGAATCTACCACCTTTTATGACTGCTTCAAGAAAAAGCTATACAAACGTTTATATATGTGTGTGAATTATGGGGTAGAATGCATGTCTAAATTTAAATTTCCCAAGTATTTTGGCTGATGAATATTCCTGATGAAATCATGGTGATAACATCACTAATGTTCCCTTTGCCTGGCTAAGCACATGAAATGGCAAAGCTGATGCACTAGCGATGAATATTGATCTCATAAGCCGTTACCCTTGCTATGTTTAATCTCTTTTGTTTGTGTTTTGCATATCTGGTCAGCCTCATTACTGAGTCCCATTTTTCTTTTTTCAGGCTAAAAGCCTTTGTTCTTTGGGGTAGGGGAGAGAAGCAATAATAACCAGAAATGGCCTTTGAATCCTGTCCAAGCTGGTTGAGTTGGTGGGGATTCATCAAAGCGGGTGTATCATTGCATATCGAACATCTGTCAGAAATGGAACTGGCAATTTACAGAAAGATATCATCTGTAATTTGCTACTTCACACTTTATGTGTGGGAGGAAAAATCTTAGGAAATTTGAATGCTGACTCCACTCTTTGCAAATTTAAAGATAAATGCTACAGATTTCAGTGATTTCCTTCCCTTGTATAACCCCCCTCCTTGCCCAGCAAACTAGCCAGAGAAAAAAAAATGAGGAGAATAAAACTTTCCCCTATTTTAGGCACTTACAGAGTTCTAGTTAAAGAGGAAACTGGCAGGAAATCTTTAAGGAGGAAACAAGTCTGCAACTCTTTGCAAGAAGGAAATTATGGCTTTATTTTATTTTTATTTTGTTTTGTTTTTAGAAAACTTACAGGACTGCCTATCTTATACCTAGAGCCAGTTGGTGTAGTGGTTAAAGTAGCAGGCTAAAACCAAGAGACTGCGAGTTCTAGACCCACCTTAGGCATGAAACCAACTGGGTGACCTTGGGCCAGTCACTTTCTCTCAGCCCTAGGAAGAAGGCAATGGCAAACTACTTCCAAAAATCTTGCCAAGGAAACTGTAGGAACTAGTCTAGACAGTTGCCAGGAGTCAACAATGACCTGAAGGCATAAAATAAAAAATATAGTGTCCACAGAATGTCCACAGCCACCTTCCATGATGTCCATTAGGTTCCTTGTCACATTTGATTTTTTATTAAAAGACTGATAATATTTCAAAATTATAACCAATCCAATAAGGGCAATCTTAGTTGAAAAACATGACTAAACAAAGCATCATAAAACCAAGCGACAGTAAAAACAAGACTATCATTAATAAGAAGACTAGGAAGATTGTCTAAATACAATAATATAAAAGTGAAATCTAACCATCTAAGGTAATAAAGAGTAATACAAATATAGAATGAAAAAGGGCAAATGGCTTGGAGATGAGGGGTATTTTGTGAACCCAAACCCCAGTGTAACTAGCTGCCACCTGTTGATCCCAAATCCAGTAACTTTCCTTGCAACCAATATTGATTCAAAAGAAAGTTCATTTATTGAGAATAAGTGTACAGATCCAAAGCATTGCTAAGACTGAGCAAAAGTGCGCCAAAAGCTGTTTTCTTACTTCCTCCCCCCCTTCATCGCCCTTAGTTCTTGGTCTTCTGATTCCCTTGCTGGTATGTCCTTGAGCATGCCAGAGCCTGTGATAAGGAGCCATCGGCTTTAAATGGTTTCTCATTCCTACTCCCCACCCCCTCCTTTTACAATGGCAGAACCGCAGCATGTAAAAAGCCATTTTTTTAAACTAGCCATATAATAATCTATTATGAAATCTTGTGAGGATTCTGACACCCCAGCCTCTAGCACCATTTTTATTTGCAACCATTTCTTTGGTCCTCTCTAAAGTCCTGTTGGGATGAGAGAAATGCTGGTTTGTCTCTGATAAATGAAATGTACAATGTTGACTAAATTGTGCCTGTCAATGTTCATATCTACATGCTTTCAAAATTCCAAAGGTGCCCACAGCTCCCCAAAGTTACATATGCTGGACCACAGGAAATTACAGTATAATTCCTCTGGATTCTTCCAAGCCTAAATCCCCACTAAGATTTCCCCCCCTTCCTATAAACCTCAAGCTAGGTTGAGCTTCATCACTTGGGGTTCAAGTCTGGTTAAAACCTTCTGGGGACTATCCTGCAGTATCTACTCAGAAATTATTTCCTTTGAATTCATGGAGATGGATTCCTAGGAAAGGAGGTAGAAGATCGGAGTCTTCATAAATGGATCAGTGATTCAGCTCTCTTGCTAGCCACTCTGATGGAGGGGAGGCACAAAAGGAAGGATAAATATTCCCACCTGTGGAGGATAAAATCTCCCACAACACATTTGATGTCAAATTATTATTAAATATAACTCTGTCTCTTCTTCATGGGAAAATGGATGTGAAAGTCTTCAGTCCTTTCATAATTTCCATATTTCTTATGGCAACAAGCAGTATACTTAAGTTTCCTGACAAGGTTAGACTTAGAGGAGAGGGGAGGAAAAACCAAAAGGGGAGGGGAGAAGGGAGAGGCAGAGAAAGAGAACACAGTCACTGACAAAGGCTGGAATTATCTTTAATGGGTGAAAGACAGCTGTGACCCTTGTATCGGCAAATGGTGGAAAAAGGATGTTTTGACAGCTTTTGCTCTGTTCTTTCCAATACAATGAGACAGATGGAAGGAGGAGGACTTGATTTTACTCCTAGTCTGTGAAGAAGTATTGCACAGCCATGGAACTGTAACTTTTATCCAGACCCCCCCCCCCCCCCCCCATTTCCATTGTTGTTGTGATGTCCTCGTCATCCTCCTCCTCCATTTTATTAATACTCATCTCCAAGCCACTTGCCCTTTTGCATTCTATATTTGTATTACTCTTTATTACCTTAGATGGTTAGATTTCACTTTTATATTATTGTATTTAGACAATCTTCCTAGTCTTCTTATTAATGATAGTCTTGTTTTTACTGTCACTTGGTTTTATGATGCTTTGTTTAGTCATGTTTTTCAACTAAGATTGCCCTTATTGGATTGGTTATAATTTTGAAATATATTGTTTTGTACTGGTCTCTCTCTCTCTCTCTCTATTTAATCATTGTGTTATTTATATTAATATTAAGATATCTATATGTGTGCGGGTATACAAAATTGCCCATTGCAAGTTATAAAATAAATAACAGCCCGTACTTTCCTCTCTCTTGCTTCACTCTGTGACCGTGAGTGAAGATGTCTTCATTAACTCACATTGGCTATTATATTTCTTCTGCGATTTTGTTTCAAAGATGCCTTTTTTTGAAAACAAATCAAAACAACTTTGCACTCATTTTTCTGAAGCAGCGAAACAAGCTAAGTTTGAAGTACAAGCAGGCATAGGTGAGGGATGGTGAGGAACAAATGACTTCTGAATTTTAAATTTAGCATTCAGATGGTAAGATGGTTTCTTTCACAGGACAACTAGTAGGACCTTTTGGGTCAGTTTCATCATAGTGATGAGGACATTTCATAGTCACACTTACTCTGCACTATCAGTTCTGAAGATTCTTAGCCCTTAAATTAGGACCTGAGGATGATGGGATAAAATTACATTTCCAAAACATTTCAATTTCTTTTTAAATCACTGTTTGAAGGATAAGAAGTAAAACAGATACTGGCCTGATGGTAGCTCTCTCCACCATTGTTCTGTAGGTGTAAGAAGGATGCTATTTTTATGGATTCCTCCACAGTTCTTGGGACCCAAAGCTGTCATTTAGCAAAAATCAGCAAAAATGCCTTATTTATTTATTTATTTATTTATTTATTTATTTATTTCTGTTTGGCCACTGCCCAACCCCAAATGACTCTGGGTGGTTCACAGATAATAACATAGAAACCAGAACAAACCCAAAACAAGACAGCATCTGGGCACAATATACAAACAGAAAACAAAAATAACAAACATACCTAGAGGCCCCGTCTGTCTCACCCTAAGGCCTAGGAGAACAATCGTGTCTTCAACGCTTTATGGAACACCTTCCCTTTTATGATCCAAAATTGCCTTAGGGCCAATCACATTTAGAAGCACAGAGTTCCTGACTCAGACATGACCCCTTTAAATCCAATCCATCAGTGTCAGAAATCTCATTCAACATCTGTCAGAAAGAATCCATGCATGGAACTGCAACAGATCAGAAATACTTCCACTTCTTGTATAGCCTCAATATGTGTCCTCTAAAAGCCATCATTCTGTGCTTTGAGAACATTAATCATTTCTCAAGATCTCCATTACAACCTGGGATACATCCTCTCCTATTATTTCTTTTCGAATTTCTAATATAACATATAGATCAGCGTTGTCCAAACTTGGCCACTTTAAGATGAGTGGACTTTAACTCCCAGAATTCCCCACCCAGAATTCTGGGAGTTAAAGTCCACTCATCTTAAAGTGGCCGTTTGGACAACACTGATACAGATGGTTAGTCCCATGGTGGGATTGGCAAAAGTCAATGAAACCTGGGCTTTCCAAAAGGATACCTATGCAGGATGGTTTCTTTCTAAGCGATTCCTTCCATGTCACTAATATGCTTTGTGTCAGCCCTTCAAAGTAGACCAGGTCAAGAAACAAACACCACAAAAAGTACTAGAACACTCCTTCATTGATATAGGCTATAATAACAGAATCCTGAAATAAAAGAGAATATCTGTATGTAGCTCAGGGTTGAACTGTGCAGTCCTTGGTGTTCTCTGAGCTTGGCTGGCAGATGTTTCATTACCCGATTAAGTAACACCATCAGTGCTAGTGAGTGTGGGGTTTTCTCCCTTTTTATGTGTAGTAGCCTGCCCTGCCAGTGTTGGTGGGGTGAGTGGTTTCCTCCTTGGTAGTTTTCTCCAAGGTGGTTGGTGGTTTCTCCAAGGAGAAAACCACAGCCCTGCCAACACTGGCAGGACAAGCCACTGTGTATAAACAAGAAGCAAACCCCACACTCACTACCACTGATGATGTTACCTAGCTGGGTAATGAAACATCTGCAAGCCAACAACCAAATTCAGAGAGCACCATGGACTCCACAGAATCTTGAAAGCCTGACAGTATTTTGCCACCCTTTCATATTATACTAAAGAGAGTCAAGGCAGGGCTAGCTTGAGTTTCTTCCTCATCTCCTTCTTGTTTTTCCAGGTTAAGTTCATGTTTTCCTAATAGCTGCTGAGTATCTTCTTCAAGGCTATCTCTGTACTCCTCTACATTTTGACTCTTTGATGGAGATATTTAGAAGGACTTGTATGAGGAGTCAGCAAGCTTTTCTTTCTTTCTTTCTCCTCTGGGAGGAAGGAGAGAAAAAGAGAGAGAGAGGTTTTCCTCCTCGAATCAAGTGAATGATTAAGGATGGGATGATGGGGAAAAGTCCTTAAGTAAAGCTGACAAATACCCCTGAGGCTGCTATATGTTGGAAAACCAGCTATACTTTTCACCATCTTTGGCAAACAGTTCACTGAAACTTCTTAATCATAATAGGAGAGATAGAGATTGAAAGAAATATATATAAAATCCATAAAGCCAGGAGTCTCTACCTAATTTAAGAAAGTTTATCTTTATTATAATGGATCAGACAAAATCTAACATATTAAAGCCTTATGTTGAAAGAAACCCAAACTTGTTACTATATTACTTCATATTATATTTTATTTCTGGAGTATCTCTCATTGTCTTATTCTACTTTGTTGTACACTTTCCAAAACTTCAACTGATGGGATGCGTAGGTGCTGTTGTTATCCAAATTAGCATAAATGAAATGAAATATAGAACGGGCTCACGATAGCTCCATCTTTATTTAAATCTCTCCTTCCCTACCCTTTCTAGCTAAGGAACTAAGCATATCATTAAGAAAATATTTTGGGGGTAGATAGTCTAATCAAGTTACCTGCTCTTGTATTGAAAATATGTGGAAATGAGTAGAAAGAAGAATCATGCATTCCGTTAACTTTTGGGGAGAAAGGTAGAATTTATTCTCTTGAATTTATTCCCGTCACTCACACAAACTCTTCCCCCAAACATGGCTGATCATTCCGCCTCATATTTCAACTGGAACTGAGCTTTTAGCATTTGGGAGGTGTATTTCAGCTTGTTTGGCATTTCAGTTGTGATGTTTATTTCATTACTCTTTTTCTCCATTTAGGTAAATCTCCCTGGGAATGTTCAGCCTTAAAGGTGGCCTCGAAATCTTTTAATTAATCCACCCAACCAAGAAATGTAAATGTCATAAATAAATGTAATGAATAATAAATAAATCAAACTAAAAGCATGCTAGCTGTAGCAAGGAAGCAATCATGAAATGTAATGGAGCTGAGTCTTTCTTCACCTCTCTTGCAATCGATACCGACCTTTGGAAGAACGACATTCCCCATCACAGGGGAGGGAGTGTGCCACAGTGCACAGCTATTTGTGCAAAAAGGATAATAGAGGGCAAGAACGGAGAAAGGGGAGGGAAAAGTGCCCTCTCATCTTCTCAAGTGTCTTTGCCACTTATACAGAGGGAGCATGGGGAAGCGGGAGTGTGTGCTTGGATGGGAGAGGGTTGCTAGCACAAGTACATTTCTGGACCCCCCCCCCCCCCCCATGAAGGAAGCTCAAGAACATTATGTCCCGGGACTGTGGCACTGGCAGCATGATGGTTAGAGGACTCTAGGAGATGCTGTAAGTCACTAAGGGGGGAATGAAGACAGCAGATGCAACACCAGAAAAAGAGGAATCCCATTTGCATAAAATGTGTAGAGGCTAATTGGCAGGGGGACTATTTATTTATTTATTTATGACATTTATAGGCTGCCCCCATCCGTTACGACTCTGGGTGGCTGTCAGCCCCACGAGGAAGACCAGACCAGAAAATCAATTCCACAGGAAGACTAGAATCACTTCTCTTGAGATGGGCTATAATAACAGCATCTTGCAAGTCTGATTGTGCCGCTCCCCACACACCTTATACTCCAGTGAATCTGAATTCTGAATATTATCTTGTTTCCCAGGACTTAACAAAGGGTTCAGCCCCCACTTTGAGTAGGCAATGGTTCTTGCATATTTCCATCAAGGCCATGTTCCGTACTCCCGACACCAGCTTCCAACAAGCAACATAAGGCTGCAACATACTTGTAGCGCTGGCATCTGTGGCTGCAGGATCCTGCTGCTTTCATCACAATGAAAGGTGGCATTGCTGTGTGGTGCCACAAGCCGCACCCCTTTGGGGTGGGGGGTGAAGTGATGTTTCAACACAGCGAGAAAAGGGGCAGGGCTTTTCTGTAACCTCTGCGGCCACCCCCCCCCCCCCAGAGATGCGACTGGATGTTTGATATTAAATAGGAATGTATTTTCTTATAGTCAGTAAAACCGTGTTCAGATGATCTGCTGAATTGTTTAGTCTGATGTCCAGATGCTAACAATGGCCAGATTATTTTTAAACCCGTAGTGTCTTCTTTCTCACAATTTCTTCCTCTTTAAACCAGACTTGAATGGATTGGAAATCCCTGTCTTTTATAATATAAGTCAAACATCGTAGCAATCGAAGTTTCCTGTAGAAGGGCCCCAATTTTACCTTTAGCTCACCGTTTCTCATTCCCATCCCAAGAACTTCACATTTACAAAAATGGCAGGAGAAGGATGGGAATGAAACTAACTGTAATAAATGATTACTCGCACACACCACATACAGTAAATGCAATAAATGGAAAGCAATTACGAATAAGTAAAATAATATATAATCTCAGTGTAAAGTATTACACTGATATACCTTTGAAAGCCTAATTAATGCAAGGAGCAAATTATTATTCAACCATGACTGAATTAAATAAATCATGGGATTGGGAAAAATAGGATGTGCAAAGAACAACTCTTTCAAGGAGGTTGGCAGGAAAGGAACTTGGAATGGAGTCGAAATAAAAAGCAGCCGCTGTGAAGCACTGTCATCATTTAAGGCCTTTCACTCGCAATTAAATGCCATAAAAACATTTGCAAAGCAAGGGTGACATTTATAGGGTCTGCTCCCTGCCTTTTCACATGACACCTTACTCAGTGGACACCCCCTTTTTGATTTTTTTAAAAAGGGCACAATTGGATCCTCTGCCAGGTGTGAGCAGGAACCACCTGGCATCAGTGCACTCCCAGTGACAGTTACGAAGTTTTAATGTTGCAGTCTGCATTGGAAGCTATGGTTTTTCCAGTAGTAATGTATGGCTGTGAGAGCTGGACCATAAAGAAGGCTGAGCGCCGAAGAATTGATGCCTTTGAACTGTGGTGCTGGAGAAGACTCTTAAGAGTCCCCTGGACTGCTAAGAGGTCAAACCAGTCAATCTTAAAGGAAATCAACCCTGATTGCTCATTGGGAGGATTGATAATGAAGCTCAAGCTCAGATACTTTGGTCACCTAATGTGAAGAGAGGACTCTTTGGAAAAGACCCTGGTGCTGGGAAAAATTGAAGGCAAAAGGAGAAGGGGACGGCAGAGGATGAGATGGTTAGATGGCATCACCAAAGCAATGAGCATGAAACTGAGCAAACTCAGGGAGGCAGTGAAGGACAGGAAGGCCTGGTGCAATACGGTTCATGGGGTCACAAAGAGTCAGACACAACTTAACGACTGAACAACAACAACAACAAATCTGCATTGGATCCCAGTTGAATAGGATGGCCCTTTGGTTAGTGTATTAATCTGGTAATATACCCACCTTCATTGGGTAACGGAGGCAGTTCAGTGGGCTTATTTTTTTGACTGGACTTTATGGTTCTATTGGCATGATCCTGCAACCATCTCCCCAAACCACCCAATTTACTCATCTTCATTGGCTGCACAAGATCTGGGGATGATTGGGCTTGTTAGGTTAATCCTTCCAGCTGCTGCCAAGGAGACATGGGGTTTATTACTTTCCTCTTTACTTCTTGAAGTGACACAATCTAGATCAGCACCACCTCAAACAGGGACTGAGGATATCCCCTGTATGCAATGGTGCAAAAGTGAGTCTTAACCTCACCACTGCATCATCTTCACCACCACCACCATCATCATTGTATTACATGGCCAGTATACAAACAAACTAGCAGGCACAGCAGATAACAATAAGACCTGGCAATAGCTAAGAGCAGGAAAGCTGAAGAAAGAGGGGCTAATTCTGGCTGCCCAAGACCAAGTCTTAAGAACAAATGCATACAAAGCCAGAATCGAGGAGACAGCAACAGACAGCAAATGCCACCTCTGCAAAGAAGCTGAAGAAACAGTGGGGCCACCTAGTCAGCTGCTGCAGGAAGATCGCACAGACTGACGACGAACAATGGCATGACAAAGTAGCAACAACAGTGCATTGGAATATCTGCAAGAAATACCATTTGCCTGCAAGGAAGAACCGGTGGGACCCCAAAACAGACAAAGTAACAGAAAATGAAGAAGCTAAAGTGCTCCGGGACTTTAGAATTCAAACAGACAAGCACCTGCCACACAACACCCCAGACTTAGCAACTGTTGATAAGAAAGACAAAAAAGTCTGAATAGTGGACACTGCAATACCTGGAGACAGCAGAATAGAAGAGAAAGAACTGGAGAAAATCACAAAATACAAAGACCTGCAAATAGAAATAGAATGACTATGAGAAAAGAAAGCAAAGATAGTACCAATAGTAATGGGCAACTTGGATGCAATCCCAAAACATCTGGAGCACCACTTGAAGACCATCAACATTGACGAAATCACCATCAGTCAATTGCACGAGGCAGCTTTACTTGGAACAGCTTATATCCTGCTAAAATACCTTTAACACCATCCAAAAACATCTGCCTATCCCAGGTCCTTGGGAAGGACTTGATAGGTGGACAAAAATGCCAAATCCATTCTAAACGTCTGGCTGACTGTGTGACCAACTATTATTATTATTATTATTATTATTATTATTATTATTATTATTATTCAAGTACAAATCTGACAAGTTTTTCCATACTGGGTTAAGACACAGAGGCAAGAGCAGGCAAGACCAAGTTTATATGGAAGTCTTTAATATTCTTTGAGAAAATTGCAAGTAAAAAGCCAGAGAGTCTTGCCCCCAAATAGACTATGGCATTACCAGCTGAAAAGCTGTGCATCATGAGATCGGCTTCATTGAATGTAGCCTTCAGCATAATCTACTTGTGGATCTTAGCTTACCATTTCAAGCCCCCAGCTTTAATTTGTCTTGTGAAGGCTGCAAACATTTTGACGCTTTCGCCTCCCTTTCAGTTAAACTGAGAGAGGGGAGATGTGACTTTATAATCATTGGCAAAGCCTACATGAGCATCAGGATATTGCTATTTGTGTATCGCCAGCTGTAAAATCAAGTCACGTGGCACCTTGATTTGGCTGGCATTCTATGAACTTTGGAACATTTAAAGCCAGTCCCTGCAGGAGTTGAGAACACAGCCTACTGACAACAGCAACCAGGCATGATGTCCTGATCTTCCCTTGCAACGCATCTCTTTGAAAATACTAATATTGCATTCAGCTCAAATCCCACATCTGAACAAAATCTACAAGTTCTCCGCTCTTCCAGAAGTTTGTCAATGTTTAAAACAGGTTTCTGTGCCAAAGTGTATTTCATTTGGGGAGATACTTAATGCATGAAACATTTCTGTTCATCTTTAGTGCTTTGAACTGAAATTTCGAAGACAGTTCTCAAGCTCTGCTTAGCCTTGACTCCAGGAGACCCCCCATGCCTCTTTTTAGTTTAGTTCTCCCAAGAAGGCAGTTCCTTTACTTTTAATCACTGTAAAAAGCTCTCTCTAATTAGGAAAGAGTGATCTTGTTTGATCTATCACCATACATTTAGCCACAAATGTCCACAAATTAAGTTATGTAAATGAAACAACAGTGATTATGAAGCTTACACCTTCATAGAATGTTCAAATTGCTATACCCATGCTCATAAACAATTATGCGGGTTATTTTGCATATATATATATATATATATATATATATATATATATATATATATCTCACAATGGAGCATCTACTATTGTTGTCACAACCTCTTTGGATAAATCCTCACAATTGAGAAAGAGAGGGAGAAAGGCAGAGGGGCCCCGCTCACTTGGCTTTCAAACCCAAATGAATGAGAGAACTGATTCCTTCAGAGCCCACAGCTAATGCCTCTGATTCTGAAGGCAACTCCGAACCCCCAAGCCCATGAGGAGGACATTGTCAGTGAATGCAGAGCAGCTGAAAACACTCATAAGGAAGAAGTATCTGAACAATGATGCCCCATCAGTAATAAAGCAGAAAGAATAAAATTAAGCTGGATTGATCACTAGACCCATTGTTTCCACCAATACCAGGGTTTATATCACTGGTGATATTTGTGGTAGCCCATGATAGCTTACGGACTGTGTTCCTTTTTTACTGATAGCTGCCATGGTGATTGCTATCTTTGTGTTCCTGAAACTCAGTGCCAAAGTAACCACCGAGCAGAGTGACTGTTCTGATGTCATCTATCCCTAAGAAGGTAGGCCACTAGGAGAACTTTAGGGGAATTGTCTAAAGAGCCTGTGATCTCTTGACTATCACTAATGGGAAGTAAGGGCAATGTCAAAGGAGCTTTGAAAATTCCCTTGAATCGGAGAGCTTCTCTTCATGTTTTTGCAGGTTGAGAACATTTGAAAAAAGCATTGGGGTTAGGTCACAAGCATCCTTGCCATCTTAGGCACTCATGTACCCACACCCACATGCCCACACTCACATAGATAGATGTAAAACATAATAATCGAAGAGAGCAAACAAAGGTGAGATTTAAAATAAAAAGGAGAGAGATGACAGAAAATAGCCCTGACTCGTCTTTAGAAAGACAGAATCTTCTTTGTAGATTTTCCTCTAATCAAATAGTGAGAACTTTTTCTGCCTTTCTCCCACCCCCCACCCCCAATTACTGTCAACCCTCATTTTGTTCTCACCTTTCCTTTTCTTATTAAAACATCCTAGTTAATCCCTGGAGTTACCCTACCAATGCTGGCTGCTAATTTAATTCCCTGTGTGGTGTCCAAACCTTTCGTCTGCTTTGCAGTCAGTCGTCAGTGTGGCCTTTGACTCACCATCATGCGCCTTTTCCTCTGTTATATGTTCTCCTTCTCCCCCACGACTGAATTTTCTTTTACAGCTTTTCAAAACAATATTCCAATCATCCACTCTACAATAGGTTTCCCGGTTCCTTTGAGAATTCTTGCTTACTCTTTTTTCTGTGGTTTTTCTTCTCAACCTCAGCCTCTACAGTTTTAATTCTACACCCCCCCCCCAACACATACACTTTGTGAGAGTTTTATTTCATTTCCTGTTGTCAGCTTTCCTTGTCAGCACATAATTCATTAGTGGCAACCCATTCTCTGAGTAGTTAGTGCCTTGCCTAGCTAACACCTTACACTCAGTTGAACTTCTTTGGTTTTCCCCTCATCTAGGGGTAATCTTATATCCTGATTCGCCTTGAAGGTGATTAAATTGCCCTCTTGCTTATATAGTGATAAGGGCCAACAGGAAGTAGACATATGGAATGGGGGTTAATATTAGAATTTTATTGAAAGCATTTAGACACTGCTTGAAGAGGTTCTCGGTGGCTGGGAGCCCTTAAAGATAGACCAGACTAGGAAACCAGAGTTATTAATGTTAATGCTCCTTTTATTCTAAGGTAACAGAAACACAATCTTGCAAGTCTGAATGTGCCTTCCCCTCCCTCCCTTTATTTCCATGGAAACCAGGGAGGGGCCTATCTGAGTTGCTTTCTCAAATTACATCTCTGCCCCAGAGTCAGATTTTGTTTATCTGACTGTTGCCTTGGTTGCGGTTCTTCCTCCTGTTCCTCAAGGTTATTCCTACTGCCTATTACTGTGGCTTACAATCAAACCAGAGAGACTGTTCTGTCTTCCCAGGTTATGATACTACTACTAATAAAGGTAGGGTACAAAAGGAAGAAGGGATGGAGCAGGATAAGGGGGGGGGGGGGAAGACTGCTCAGGAAGAAGGAGGAGGAGGAGGAGGGTTAGCTTGAAAGCATCTAGCAAAGATTGCAATGAATAAAAGGACAATTAACTTCTTTTTTGCAGTGTCCAGCCACTGTTTTATTGAAATCTGGCAGCAAGCTCTAAATCCCAACAGCATGATAACACAGTTCTAGTTCAGCTTAAAAATTAAAGTGAAAAACTATATTTGTTCTGGATTTGTTTTATATACATAGAACCAATATTTTAAAAGTAACCTCCATTAATATAAAAATATACCCCCAATATTTGACCCCATTCACCAGCACGACGATACAGCTTGCCACTGCTGGCAACAATACTAAAAAATGTGCAGCTTCCATTGACCAAAAAGTTGCTCATCTCCGCCTCTGTCCCAGCTGTCCAAATCAGACAAGAACAGAAAAGTCGAGGAACCAAGAATGGAAGCAATGTTTTGTCCCCTCTCCTGGACTCATGGCTTGTGATGGAACCAGGATCTCAGGAAGGAGGGAGCACATTCCAGGAGGAAAGTGGGGGAGGTAAGAGGCAACACAGTCCAGAGCGGGAACATGGAAGAGGAAGAGACTTAGAATAGCCACTCCCTAGAATCGCCCAGGGCATATCCATTAGGTCAGTGTAGTACAGATTTAGTCTGGCAAGATTCCATCTCTATGGTGTAAGCAATAAAAGAACTGAATTTGGTTGGATTGTTTCTCTGTTGTTCTTGGGCTGGGCCTGGCATGGCTTGCTTGATGCAGTGAAATCCTCTGCCATCTTCGATTCACCTAACTAACCCATCTGGATAGTCCAATTCTGCTTTGGTTGCAATCCTGCATGGAGTTAAGTGGCTTTGCATTCCATTGAAGTCAAGGGGATATTGAAGATTTCAGTAGTATGCAGGACTGTAGACTTCAGCTGTGTAGTGCAGGCCCTTGCATTTGAACTTAAGCTGTAACAGTTCCCACCATTGGAACATTTTCCATAAGTCCTTTCAGATTCAGTGAGTTGCTGCCAACCAGGATATATAAGAAATAAATCCTCATCAGCTGTTTTTATGTTTTTTCCATAACTATTTTACCCAGAAAAAGAAAGATAATCTTAAAAATAACTATAATGAGCCTTTATTAAGCATTAAGTGCACCTGTTCAGGCCTTGCATGCAATTATTTTTTATGCTTTATTCGTAATCCTTCATTATTTCCGCATACAAGAAAAACAATGCATTAGGAGCTGTCACAGCAAATGAGCTATTCCTCCCATGAGATATATTATTACCTTAGCAGCCATATTCTCAACATGCCTATGGAGAACATTTTTTTTTGGGGGGGGGTGAATGTTCTGGAAATGATGTGAGGGAGGACGTGTTAACTATAGGTGACCTAGTTCAGCTTCCTCAATCTGAGGATTCTCCATATATATCGCTTTAAATTCCCACTTCTCCCAGCCAACATGGCCATAGCTGAGAATTCTGGGAGCTGAAGTACACATATCTGGTTGAGCAGGTGGAAAATGGTTGACTTAATTGCTACTGTTCCATACATTTTAAATCTAAAATTTAAAAATGACCATGTTGACAGAGGTGTGGCTTTTTAAGAGAAGCTCTACTACCTTGGATCATGTTAGTTCCCACAGCTAACCCAACCCAATCCAGCATGGTGGCATGCATAGTCTGTTCACTCCGAGGTAGAATCTGAATGGACCTTCTTTCTTGCATCTGGACATTTCTCCTTTTGAGATATTGCTGGAGGTGGTGGCGGCTTTTGGTTGCTCAGTTCTGGGAATGGTAAACTCAAACTGGAAATCTGGAGAAGAAAGCTCAGGACATACTTGGCATCATCAGATCCTGGGCTCTTTCTGGCTATGTAGATTTTGCTAGAGAAAGGTACATCTGAAGGCTTTATAAGGACAAAGGAATCAATCTCTTGCATCCTATAAACAGGAGAGAAGGTTTGTCCATTTATCCAGTATTCTCTACTCTGACTTGGAGCAGTTCTTCAACCACTCTGACAAAGCAGGGCCTTTCCATCACCTGTTCCCTGACCCATTCCTCAGCACTTGGACTGAACCTCCTGAAGCTTTCTACAGGCAAAGCAGGCCCCGAAGCAAAGAATTGACAATAAAAAGACCAGCAGGGAATGATATAAAAATAAAATTATAAGAACTGTCTGAAGCAGGTTAAAAGGAGAAGTGACCAGCCCCAAGATCATGGCTACACAGCTGAGCAAGGGTTTCTCTGTCAGCCTATTCTGATCGTTTATTCTCTAGAGTGCAGTGATTCTCAAGACCTTCCATTCAGGTTGTCCAGCATGCAAGACCCTTCAAACAAATGCTTGAATTTCGTCTTTAATCAATGTTCCCATTAAAAGGAATTCACCAGCAACTCTGTAAGGGTCAGAAAAATAATTCCGAAGGTAGGGATACCAGATCTGGGTGGCAATGGTCCAGACAACCAGTTGATGATAGTGAAGAGTTAGAGTTTTCTGTATTTTTGTTACTGTCTAGTGGTCACCAAGAATTTTGTAGCCTAAATATGGAATGCCTATCTCAGGGAGTTGAGTGATATTCCATCTGCCTCTCCCTTCAGCTAATCTTTCACATTAGGCTCATCCTATTGAAAAACGGGCAGGTAGAGTCAATCTTTTACTAGGTGGGAAAATACTTAGCTTTTTTTGAATTAAATATTTAAACCAGGATTTATCTCTGCCACCTTAACAGCCCAGGAACGTTTTGTCTGCATCAGACTTCCTTTGGGCTGCTAGCCCACCCTCCTATGAAGACTTTGAGCATTTGATGAATTATGAATGAAGAACAGGGAATGAAGTAGACTACAAGCCAGTGAACCTGCTGGGAGCTTTTGGAGGGCCTCCCCTTAAAAATGAAATCACATTTATCTTCCCTCCAAAGTGGGTGCATATTCTGAAGATTTCCCCATTTCAAAGATAGGCGTTGTTATTTCTATGAAATTACTTCAAAGGGATGGTGGAATCATGGCCGTTGTTTTACATTTTGCATTAAATAAATCTGAAATCCAAACCTTGAGGAGTTTTAAAGGACTATCAGCAAAATCATACTGACTACATTTTTTTGATGGTTCTTAGCTGGAAGGATGCCAAAAGGCAGCTTTGATGGCCTGGGTTTAATGCCAGTGAGAGTTCACCTCCCAGTGTAAATAGCACCTAGGGGATGGGAACTGTTTTCATTAGGATTATACTTGTCAAGATCCAAAATATTTGCAGTTCTCACTGTGCTGCAAAATCATAGAGTCACAGAGTCATAGAGTCATAGAATCATAGGGCTGGAAGGGACCTTGGAGGTCTTCTAGTCCCACCCTCTGTCCCATGCAGGAATCTTTATACCATTCTGGACAAATGGTTGTCCAGGCTTTTCTTGAAACCTCCAGTGATAGAACACCCACATTGTGATCATGCTGTCAAAATTTGTGATCATGTTGATCTAGGATGGTATTTTTTAAAAAAGGAAATGCTAAAATAGGTGTGTTAAGCCCCCAACTATCTTCATGAGCCTTTTATACTTTTAAAAAATCATACACCAAAAATGCAAAAAAGAAAAAAGAGAAGGCAAGAGAATCCATTCTGACTTGGCCCCTGATAGTGATTTTACTACATCAGTGCCATTTTTGTGTAAACCACAGAGGGTGGGGAAAAAAAATAAAACGAGATTTAGAAAATGAGGGTAAGCGATCACCCCCTTCACCCTTTCTGCCCCACGTAGTCCTGATTAAATTTGTTCCTGCTGCTTTTGTTTGAAAAACCATCAAGCCTCACACAGTAATGTGTAATGTGGCCCTGAATGTGAGTGTGAGATAGGATTCTTCACCTTCAGATCTAATTGGATTCCATTATCCCTGATCCTTGGCCATACTGGCTGGAGCTGTTGGGAACTGGAATCTAATAGAAACCATAGACTCACAACTCCCCCCCCCCCCCCACTTTGATGTAAATGAGTGCAAGACAACAGAGAGAGGGATAAGAGGAAAAGCAAGGTCACAAGCTTTATTCTTAGTCTGTTTAATTCAAACCTGTTTACATCAGCCTTCCCCACTCTGGTAATGTATTGTTTGATACTCCAACTCCCATCCTTCTGGACCACTGGCCATTCAAGACCATTAGCTGTGCTTGATAGGAGTTGGAATCTGGGCAGTCTCAGAGTCCCCATGTACTGATGCCAACCAGCCTTCAGAATGGAATGGACTCTTTTTGGTGCACCCTCCAAGACTGTAGTTCAGGGTTTCCCATCCTTTGCTGCTTCCAGGTGCATGGACTTCAGCTCCCAGAATTTCATTAAGGCCATCCTGGCTGTGGAATTCTGGGATTTGAAGTCCCCACACCTGGAAATTGCCGTGGGTGGGAAACATTGCTTTAGCCTGTGGGCACACTGGTCCTGTCAGTCATTCCCTTGAGTTCGATTTTGTTGTCTCAACAATCTTTATAGGACTCCCCCTTCATTCTGTTTACTTTCTCCCCTTTAAGAGCTGTTTGTGCATAATAGATACAGATGATCATAATAAGCCATAAAATTGCAATCCATCTCTTCGATGCCATAAAAATCACAGTCCCACAGCCAGGCATCTCAGTGATGGATTATTCCTTGTCTAATGCCACAGTTATGAAAGAGTTCAGAAGGTTGTTTTTTTAGAGGATTAATGGAGATTAAAATAGTTGCACAACCAAAGGCCAGGACAGTTTGTGGTGCAAATAAGCCTCCACCTGCAGATCAGTGACCTTTTTGATTTTGGAGGTGATGGAAAGAATCCACACAGTCCTAAATGAGTCACCAGTTTGAACCACGTTGGACAATTTGGCATCTTAAGCATGGGGTGTTGGGCCATTGGACTACGTTGGTCATGTTTTGTCTTGCTGGTTAAATTGGCTTTTAAAAATGGGCAGAGGGATTCACCATTTCCATGATCTTATAAATGTAGGATCTAATATAGTAGTTTCAAGGTCCTCAGCATGTTTAATGTTGAAAACAAGCTGTTGGACAGGGGCAGAGACAGTTCCTTTGATGAAGGTATAATCACATTAATCCAACCTGTCCCATTCATTACAGCTGAAGTGGTAGATTGAGGACCATCATTCAGGCTGTTGGAAAATTTTGAAGTCAGCTGACCCAGAGATGTCTACAACCTAGCTACAAGGATGCCAAAATGATGAAACATCCATTGTGATGTCATGGGGCAAGTTCTGCCCTTTTGTACTTGCATCACAATACTCCATGCAAGTATCACAGAGGTGGAGGTTGTGTCATAATGTGGTGATGGTTGTTTCATTGCTTGCCTCCCCCTTTCCCCATTGATGGGGGCAAGTGGATGTGCTCCAGGTCCCCTCAATGAAACAATGTCATCTTTCAGGACCTAGGAAGCGTACGTTGTCTGTTGTGGTGCCTACCCTCTGGAAGAGTATCCCCCAGAGATCCGTAGATGTTCTGATGATGTTCCCAAAGTCCTTAAAAACATGGCTTGGGGTAGGGGGATTGTTGAATCCCTGTAGGTTGTTGTTTGCTATTATATATGATTCTCCCTTCTCGACATGCATTATCTGTTTCTCAACGTTTATTCTTTCTTGCTTTTAAAGTGTAAGCCACCCAGAGTCATTTGGCATTGGATGACCTCTAAATTCTACAACAAACAAGTAAATAAATGTGCCCAAGAACTAGCCTGATTTGAGTTTTTCAGATTATGACCCAGATTAGAATATGTGTTTATTACTGCAGAGGGCAGCCAGGAAGATGAAATAAAACAGATCAGTTAAGCCTCCAGTAAGCTTTGCACATGCACATAAATGCAAACGTCAAACTAAAACAAGTGGGGGAAACAAGCCCGCATTTCTCTTTCCCCTAATGTTACCATATTGCTATCAATTCATTCTTGCTATTACTTAGCATGCAAAGTAGTAATTTCAAGAGGAATGAACAGGTTGAGAAAAGTATCCTGCAAAGACTTGTAGGAAGGAACCTTGTCAACTTATTTCTTTTAACTGCATGCATCACATTGTAGGACTCATCATGCCGTTCTGTCCAAATCTACATTTGCATGTTACTATCATCCAGGTGACATATACAACTATGCTATGCACAAGAGTCAAAAAGCATCTGGCAATTTGTCTTTATTTTTGAGAGGGAGAGGGAGGAAAGGAAAGGAAAGGAAAGGAAAGGAAAGGAAAGGAAAGGAAAGGAAAGGAAAGGAAAGGAAAGGAAAGGAAAGGAAAGGAAAGGAAAGGAAGAAAAGAGAGAAAGAAAGAAAGAAAGAAAAGAAAGAAAGAAAGAAAGAAAGAAAGAAAGAAAGAAAGAAAGAAGAAAGAGAGAGAGAAAGAAGGGAGAGAGGGAGGGAGGGTGGCAAAATTAATTCTCATCTGGTGTGACAAACAGGTTTTGTCTTCATTAAGAAATACAATCTGGGGGAGGGGAAAAATATAACCCTTGAATCCATTTATGTTTTCAATTTGCTCTGAACTGTTTTTGAACAACTCAGGTCGAGACCTAATTTCTGAAGCAATCTTCCCAGTATTTTATTGTTCACCAGTGACTTGTACATGATTAAAGAACCTGCCAGGAAAATTCTCCCCCACCCCAATTCTCTCTAATGATATTATTCTTTTTAGAGTATCTTCTCCCTATCCCCCCAGTATCTCATGTATTGGGTTTGGCAGTATGGTAAGCTGCATGCGATTTGAGAACCAGGAATATATACTCTACTTGAAAAAAAAAAGTTTTGATTCACCATCATATTTTATTACAATGTATGTTCTACCATCATCCAAATATATTAAGACAGTAAAATATTTGCAATCAAGTATTTATATTAGAGTTTTAGAGGACCACGTTCTCCATTTAAGTGTAAAACAGCCATATTTGTTCTTACAGTTTCATTTATCATTTTATGACAAATGGAGCTTGCAAGGGAGGCTCTTCTGTAGATCTTGCATCATTCAATCCTTTGCTCTTTCTCCTCCACTTTCCTCCAATTTTCTCCCAGCATTCAGTGGCCACTTTACATGCTCGGTCCTTATTGGATGCTTCTGCTCTGCTGTTCTGTAGACCCCAGTCCTAAGGTCAGCTGGTGAACTTCCATGGCTGAGAGTAGACTAGAACCTGGGTGTCCAACAACTTAACCATCACACCACCCTGGCTCCTGGGCCGAGAGAGAGTGATTGGCCCAAAGTCCCCCAGGGAGCTTCCATGGCTGAAGGTAAACTAGAACCTGGGTCTGGTCACTCCTCTTCTGGTCCAGCATCTTCACTACTATCTCACACCAGCTCTTGGGCTGAGTGGGAGGGTATGGCTCAAAGTCACTTGGGGAGTTTCCATGGCTGAGGGTAGACTAGAACCAGGCTCTCCAACATCTTCACCATGACATCACCCTAGTTGCCACGTGTGGTTATTGTTTGACTGCAATATCCACAGAATATACATATACATATTCCTGTGTGTATTGCAGATATATAAAATTTATTCCACAATTTGTCTATGCATTTGTGTAAGTTTATTTCTTCTTCCCTGTAGTCACTATTCTCCCTGATTTTGTGAGGTTTAAAATTTAGTTGAGATTTTCTGTGATCGTCTACAAGGCAGCACTGCGGATATGTAGTGAGAGACAACAGGTAATTAGATTTCTTGTGCTTTGGCAAGAACAGGGAAGAAATGCCTGTGCAACTCTTAGATGATCACTTGCCCTTCTTCCCTCTCGGCTTCTGACTTTCTGCTCCCCATGCCTCACCTTGAAACATCTCCTTGTGCAGCCACTGTGACCTCAATTACTGTTTCATTTTCCCTTTTCTTCTCCACTCCTCCCTCCTGCTCAGCCAAAACCTCTTCTTTCCCATTTACATGATGACTAAGAATAAATGTCCTTCCTGCCCTCCCAGCCAGTTGGATTCCTAGATCCTACAACCATGTCCTGCTTACACCCCTTTTCTGATGCCCCCAGAGAGCCAAAGATGGCTATTGCAAATGCTTGGATAGGTGGCAACTTTGGGCTCCTGGGGAAAAGTTGAAGAGAAGCGGTGCCAGTTCGAAGGATCTGCTTTTCCAAATCCTAAGGATTAGAATATTCTGATTGTTGTTGAAAAGGTACTCTGATTTAATTAAAAGGGCTGCTGTAAAACAGGCTCAGATCTACCCATAGGGTGGACCTCAAACCTTCAACCAAGTGTGCAGATAGTCTTCCCTATGCCCTGAGTGTCCGGTGACACATTTCACATTGAGGCAACTTATATGAGGGATGTTTAGAGCAAATTACTCCTGGGCATGAGACGTGGGACACAGTTGCCACAGAGGTATCATGTAGTACAAGGCACCATTTTAGATTGAATTCAGGAAAGTCGAAAGCCGTATCTAGGGCAAAACTAAAGGGTAGTCCTCTTTGATGAATGAAGAAGAGGAGGCAGCAAGGAGAAGGCCTATCTGCCTCTAGCAAAGGAATATCTGGAGATATTGGGGAATGCCTTGGTTAGTTCCAGCTGTCAGAGAACCTAGAACCTACATTTGCCTTTGAGAGCTGGGGGAGTTGTGTGGTCCAGAAAGATGAATCTAAACATGTAGTGATTGTTGAGATGAGCTTAGACTCCATGACTTGTTAAAACACACCCACCCACCCACCAGCAAATGTGCATATTTCCAGCCATGAAGAACCCATCTATGAAAAACTAATTGGGTCACACTTGAACAAGCCAGTAGCTTCACTTCTTGTTTTGCAGTGGCCTGCATCCACATTTTTGGCCAAATTGCTGGAGACCACCGAAGTTATTATAATGAATGCAGAAATCGTCAGATGCTGGGGACTCTAGTTTTCCTGCTTTTTTTCTTCTTTTTTTGAGAACTAGCTCCTAGCATGAGTCAGGCGTGCAGAAAATGCCCGTGTTCCTGTTCGTTCCAGTGACGGTCCCTGCTGCCGGTTCTGTGCAAGTCACATTGCACTCCTCGCTAGGCAGGTAGAACTGAGAATAATCTGTGGCACAGCAGTTTAAAAACAACAGCCACAACAATGCGCCTGCTAAATGTCTTTATGGAGGAGATATTTACAATCATGAGAGAACATGGCAATATTTCTCTATAAAAACATCCCGAGTTTAATGAAGGCTAATTCAATCGAAGTCAGTTCTCTTTAACTGAAATCTGCTAGGCTCTTTCCATAAATTTTAGCAAACTAGGGACACTTGTGGATAGCTTGTCCTATCTCTGTAACGTTAATGAATATCCCTGAGGACAGTTCTGGAGGCAGTGAGTGGCAGAATCAGATTTCTTCAGTCTATCCATTATTTCATTGGGATTTTTTTTAAAAAAAAAATCATTCAATTAGGAGGTCACCGTCTTTTTCCTTTTAAGCTTTCGTTATTGCATTTGGGATTTTTCATTTTGCCACAGAAAGCACATCTTTAGGCTTAGTCCATCGACCAAAGTGGAAAAGCAAATCCACCCTGTTGTTTTTGTGTGCAGATTCTAGGCACACAGACGCCAGGCGTTCTTAAGGTGGTTGGAGGTTTGATGCTCTCGGCTCTCATTTTTGAACATGGAATTTGGTTCTGATATTTTGCCTCGGGGTAGCAGTTAGATATTTGAATTCCTTGCTGAAGTTCCTTATTTGAGGAAAAAGGCAACATATCAAGACAGTCTGGAAGGAAAAAAATAAATTCCTCCTCAAATACAAACTCTCTTGAGCACTGATTCTACCCAAATTGGAACTCTCTTAAGCCAGCCTGGATATTATTTTTCTCCTCCCCGTGGTGACAGTACAAAAAGAATAATTTGCGTTTCAGATTATGGTTGTCAGACTCTTTGAAAACAGACACATATAGTTATTTTCTTGTGCTATGTTTCTTTCTTAGGGGATTTGAATTCCTGCTCCTTTTTCTCCAGAGTTTCAGTTCAGTTGGGTCCAAGGTCATGTTGTTGTTGTTATTGACTAAAGGTCATTGCAATATTGGGAGAGAAAATCACATTGCTTTACAATATAAAAATACAAATAACTGAAATGTTAAAAGTATATGGTGATGGAGATAGCAAAGATTGTGATGTAGGGAATTAAGGTTGGTCGCACAGTCAGCCAGATGTTTAGACTGGATTTGGCATTTTTATCCACCTATAAAGTCCTTCCCAAGGATAGGCAGATGTTGTTGTGTGATGGTTTGATGAAGTTAAAGATATCGTTGCCGGATGTGAGCTGTTCCAAGTAAAGCTGCCTTTGGCAACTGACTGTTGGTGATTTTGTCAATGCCAATGGTGTCCCAGTGGTGCTCCAGATGTATTGGGATTGCACCTAAGGCATCTATAACTGTTGCTACTATCTTTGCTTTCTTGTGCCATAGTCATTCTACTTATATTTGCAGGTCTTTGTATGCTGTGATTTTCTCCAGTTCTTTCTCTTCTATTCTGCTGTTTTCCAGGTATTGTTGTTGTTCAGTCGTTAAGTCGTGTCCGACTCTTCGTGACCCCATGAACCATATTGCGCCAGGCCTTCCTATCTTTCACTGCCTCCCTGAGTTTCCTCAATTTCATGCTCATTGCTTCAGTGATGGTATCTAGCCATCTCATCCTCTGCTGTCCCCTTCTCCTTTTGCCTTCCATCTTTCCCAGCATCAGGGTCTTTTCCAAAGAGTCCTCTCTTCGCATTAGGTGACCAAAGTATCTGAGCTTGAGCTTCATTATCAATCCTTCCAATGAGCAATCAGAGTTGATTTCCTTTAAGATTGACTGGTTTGACCTCCTAGCAGTCCAGGGGACTCTTAAGAGTCTTCTCCAGCACCACAGTTCAAAGGCATCAATTCTTCGGCGTTCAGCCTTCTTTATTATTACATTTTTATCTCACCTATTTTAATATATAACTCATGGAGGAGAACATACCTAATACTCCTGCCTCCTATTTTCCCCACAACCCTCTGAGGTGGGTTGGGCTGAGAAAGAGTGACTGACCCAAAGTCAACCCAGCCAGCTTTCATGCCTAAGGTGGGATTAGAACTCACAATCTCCTGCTTTCTAGGCCAACATCTGAACCACCACACCAAACTGGCTCTCAGGTTAGAGCAGGGTCCCCCAAAGTGGCCAATATCAACCTGAAGGGTCAGTGTGACTATCCAAGCGGTTCATGTTGTTGTTGTTATTATTTGTAGTACTATTAGTTAAAGTAGTATTTATTAAATTATTTTCATAAAATAAATGTTTGGGGATCGATGAACAATTTGAAAGTTAATGAAGGGGTCAATGAGCTGAAGGTTTGGGGACCCCTGGGTTAGAGCATTGACTCTACATTCCAGTTAGAAGTGATCTATCTTTTCAAGGCCTCAGCATCCAGTTTACTGACTGATCTCAGATGAACAAACCTGGTTAGTACTGAACTTGCTTAAGGGTATCACTTGGGACATATAGTGTTGGCTAGACTGGAAAATTTTTAAAAAGCATTCTGCATGGAGGCATTTGCAAGTCAGTTCTCTGACACTGCCAAGAAAGCTGCAGTACTAAAGTATGTTGACTCTAAGTAAGTTCCAATGGGCTCAACTGATTCTACACCTTTGGATGGTGTAGCTTCCAAGCAGCTTCTGAGCAGACTCTTTCAGCTTCTGCAAGTGGCAGAAGATGTGAAGATGAGGCTGCCAGCAACATGCTTCTCCACAGCCTCCTCTTAGAATCCTCCACCACTTGCAAAATTGGCTTCTGCAATTGGCGTAGAATATATCCTAAACTTCCAAACTCTTTCCCCTGAAGCTGAACGACAATTGGAGCAGTATATTGGCTTTAAAAAACAAGGTAGGGAAGACCTCCAGAACTTGGCTCCTGAAATTCTTTACCAGCAGTGGCCATAGAAAGCATCTGTATTTACTTTAGTGTAAGGTAGTAATGTGTTGCATCTATGTGTGTGTTTCCCCTCTCTCCTTGTGTGGAGTCAGGGTGCATTGTGTGTATGCGTGCACTGGGAAGCACAGGGTGGGCTACGTATACTTTGCTCTGGATTCTGTGACCAGGAGGGGAGAAGAAACGGGATTCCAGATGGAGGAACCACCAACATTCCAAGCAGCCGCTTGACTGCCTGTCCCTTAGGGATGTGTTGGAGGATGTTTTTCTGGATTTTTTACTTTGTGGCTCCCAACCAGATCCAGCCCATTTTCAAACTCAGTCTTTCTTTCACTGGCTTCTCCACCCACACCAAATGTGGCCCTGTTCTGTTTTCAAAGAGCTTTCCTGCTGATGGACAGATAGATGGAACTCTGAACTCTTTCCATACTTCCTTTCCCCCATTCTATTGGGTTGGAAAGAAAAAGCATTGCCTTGATAACTAGGTAGGCCTAGTATTTCATGTCATGTCTCATATGTCACAGCAGTTTACTTAGAATTCAATCTTAATTGAAAGGGACATTTGTCTTCAGGAGACATTATTGACCATTCTGTCAAAGAAGTGTGCATTCGGCAGAGAACTACAATAGCTCAAACACTCACCAATCTGGCTGTGGTGGCCGTATCCTCAGTCAGAGAGGTGAGCTGTCGACATTGATCAGGTCCTCCAGGAGTTATGATAATGATCACTCTTTTCTAACCCAGAGATATCACTTTCAAAGGTCTCATATTAAGAAAAAGGTAGAGATCAGAAAAGTGCCACATTTTAGTAGGACCAACACTTCTTCTGGAAGGGCTGCCTGGATGAAAAAAAATGAAATCAATTCCTGCAGTTTTACAGAACAAAGTCCCGTTGGAAGGAAAGCTCTGCCTACTTAATTCTCTTAAATGCCTTTTACTGAGAGCTATTTGTTGGCAGAAACTAGATTTGGGAGTTGTCTTCACTAATTGCTACATTTCTACAAATGACTGTGAATCATTACGGACATTCAGTAAAGAGAAGCATCCTGAATGGTTGAGTTTTTCCTTCACTTTGACTGATAGTTTCCCATCCATTCTGCTCCAAATATGCCCCCCTCCCCAGTTGTTTCTATGATGAACCAGGCCATCCTTCCTTCCTGGTTCGCAAATTCCAGTGCAGACCCTCCAAGATTTCTAAAGTTCTGGAAATTCCTGCTGAAGAAGAGGTTGAATACCTTAGAGCAGTGTTTCTCAACCTTGGGAACTTTAAGATGTGTGGACTTCAACTCCCAGAATTCCCCAGCCAGCATGGCTGGCTGGGGAATTCTGAGGGTTGAAGTCCACACATCTTAAAGTTCCCAAGGTTGAGAAACACTGCCTTAGAGTAAGAGTTGGATGTATAAGTGTTACTTATATCTGTTGTAAGGAGGGTTGGAAGTTAATTCATTTTTTTATTTTTAATTATTTTCTTCTCTTTTTGTCTTTCATACTTTTTAATCTTTTATATCTCTTATCTCTAAATTTTCTTTCTTTCTTTCTATGGTTTCTTCTTAATATTAGTTTTATTTTTTTATTCTTTTTTTAAAAAATAATCAAGTTATTATTGAAGAAAAAAGAGAAGAGGTTGGATACTTGCTTGCATTTCCTTCTTCTACAAAGCTGTTTCCCATTTAAAGTGAAAATTTATCCACTGGACCTAATGGAAGGACATTACATTACATCTACTCTTGTGCTACTGGAAATTGCAGTCAGGTCTGGTGACACTGCAGAAATCCAGCAAAGCTATTGCCTCTTGATTACGTTTTTGACCAACCCCTGCACCCATTCACCTCCTTCTGACATCTGGCTTTCCAACACCAAAATGGATCAGATTCTGGTAGAAGACGGGAGAAGGTTTCAGACTCAATGTTTTTGAAATTGGAGCTCCTTCACTTTGACTTCCAAAAGGAAAAAAGTAAAAATAATATTGTATTTGTAAATTGAAATGGATGGACCAATCTAAATTTCACCTCTCTAATGTCAAAGAGTTGTAGCACACAAGGATGCTTGCATCATACTCCTTGCAGAAGCGGTTCTTCTGGGGTTATATGGCCACAACACAATCCTGGGTGTGTGTGCATGCATGGAGGGGGAAACATTTAATTTGAGGAGATTATGACAGGTCTACTTCACGGCCTTGATAAATACAGATCACACACATATTGTATTGTGGAATCAAAACATTTTTCTCACAGTACGTGTGCATATGTACAGTATGTGTGTGTGTGTGTGTAGGAAATAAATAACTACAAATCAGTATATATAACTGTATTGTTACTGGTAATACAGTGGATGGATGGAAGAATAGATAGATAGACAGACAGACAGACATTTTTCAACAGATGGATACTGCCGTACTGACACGGGCTGTGAAATGGGCTGTAACAACAATTCCTTCTGTATCCTCAGAGTTTCCATACAGTTACATGGAACAAATGGTTAAAAAATCAGTGCCCTGAACTATACACAAACCACTCCATGACTGCAGTAATCAGCCCTCAGTCCTACCTTGTGTGGAACTGACAGACAGCACATAATTACTTCTGTCCACTTAACAGTCAAAAAAGATTGCTATGCTTTGTGTACGATGTTGTCCTCTGCTACATTTGACCGAAGGTCCATCTCTCTGAGAGCAGTCTAATTTAACAGGCTGCAACTTTGGGCATCTCGAGTAAATGTGTTTCCCAGCTATGCTACCTGACAATATCTAACTGGAGACATCAGGTGCTGAAACTGGGACCGGATATATGAGAAACATTTAATCTACACCTGATTGCTCCAAAATGCATTGAATCTCCTGTGCAGTCAAAAAGCAATATTCACAACCCTCTGCAAAAATGGAATGAAGTTGCCTGTTGACTCAGGCACAATGGCTTTCTATGTTCATGTCACCATGAAGCTCATAAAATGTCATTTCCAGCCACCTGCAAAAGATTCTAATTTATATTAACAATTTGACACCAGTCTATTTTAACTGGAGATGGATTACATCAAGGCAAAATTTGGGAGCTATCCAGCTGACAGTGACATTAACAATAAATGAGAAATCATAGCCTTGTGCTGGATTACTTTTTTTCCATCTCATCTCTTGTAGTGACATAGTACATAGGCTAATCTGAATGTAGCCTTAGGCATCAATGCCCTGCATGGCAAATTACCTAACTTGGTGCTGCAATTGGAGTTCCCCCAGAAAATCCCTTTCTCTACTGATTCTGAAGCACCCCCACCCCCCAACTGATAATGTATTTTGTCCTCCTGGTGTCATCTTGCAAGATTCAGTTTAATGGGGCTGCACTCTCCAGAAATGCTATGCCATCTAGAAGATAAGATTATATTTATTGACCTTCCATGAATTTCATGGAAATATTATTCATGAGAGGCACTTGAAGATGGTAAACAAAAGCTATGCAGAACAGCGTTTCAGAGAGCCAAAATGCTTAAGCAAAAGATGGTGTGGGTAGCAAATTCCATAAAAGGCAGCCAAAATAACACAAAGAATTGTCTCCTAATTGTAGCCCAGAATAACCACACAGGAGCTCCTAAATTCAAAGTGTCCTGCCTCTGAATGAGAATGAGCAAAGTAAGAGTACTATTACTGGAATCTTCTTGGCCACTTCAACTTGTATCCAAATTCTGGCTGACAAAATGTTAGCTAGAGCAAAATTCTAGAATTATGTGACATGTTTCAAGAGGCTATCATCTTTAAAGCCTGAACTGGCTTGACGACTAACTACTTTTTCCCTTATCTTCAACTTCCCTCCATCTGAAGTAAAAGGTCAACTTGATGGCTTCTCCTTTAATGGAGTGACTTTTTGTTAATCGCCCATTGAGTTAAGGACTGGAAGCAGGAAATTAAAGTCTTTGGTAGAATTTGCAGCCTAAAGTGTGTATCTTACATTGCAAACTAATCTAAGTATTGAAGATACATTTAAAGACCTGGGTTTCTTTGTGCTCTTAAGTGGTGCAAGTGTACAGGGAAGAGGGGAAATTAGAATAATGCTGAAAAAAAATGTTAAGAGCAAACATAGGATAATTTACTAGATTTACAGTATATCCTGACTTTTGTTCAGGAGCTTAAGGTGGGCTCATAGCACTCCTTCCTACTATTCCATAGCAAGAAACCTGTAAGGCAGGTTGATCTGAGAGAAGCTTATTGGCCCCCAGCTTCCATAGTTAAGGATAGAAGGGAGTCTAGGTCTCCCCACTTCTAGTCTAACAACTTACTGACTTTTAGATATCTGTTTTTGTTGATGTTACAGGCATTGGCCAAATAAGAGCTTATGACACTTCAGAGACACAACTGCTCACCCCAACTGGATGTGCTCCTTATATAACTTGTATCTACAATGTAGTGGAAAAAGGCACCCTCCATATACATGTGATCTGCATTCAGCATCAAATCTATGAGATGCCTCCCCATGCATGTGAACTGCTTAAAGTGCCCTTGTAAGAAAACATTCCCAACAACATGAATGGACCCTGAACGGTGATAGGGGGGAGGAATCAGTCAGGAACCTGTGGCCCAGCAAACCAAATTGTTTCTATTCACTGACCATATCTCAAAGTTAGCATAGCTGCCATGCTGACCTAGTAGGAGGGGATAAATAATGAGAAGGTCACACGGATGGGTCTCTCAAAAACATTCCAACGTCATGCTGTAATTTCCACTGTGTCTGTTTTTGTCTTTTGTCTTGTCTTTGAAATGTAGTAGGCCAAAGGTATATAAGTTGTGGTGCTGCCCAACAAGCTGGCAATCCTTTGCCGGGAGCTCAGTGTACACTGTATGGTTTGCATGCTTAATATCTTCAAAGTGATTTGGTTGCTTTAGATGAGCCAGGTTTGGGCCACAACAATACCATGAACAAAGATGGGGTGGGTCCACACATCAGCCTCAAATGTAATTTTTGGTTTTGACACACTTTGTTTTATGAGCCCCTTCCTGTGGTTCCAAACCATGCTTTATGGCTTAGGATAATGTGCGAGCCTAGCCACTTGTGGCTTTTCAATAAACCATGGTTAAATTAGGCATATTATTATCTGGGCTGCAAAAACCTTGAGAGCCAGAGGTACATTTTTGCTGTTATCTTGCTGCTTTCAGGATATAACTTAGCCCAGATAATTTATAGCTAATTAAGCAAACCCATGGTTTAACCCAATGTGTGAACTCTAGTCACAGTGTGCATTCCATGGGGTTAGAAGAGATCACATTTCATTGTCCTTCCTGCAGGTTACTTCTTTTATGCAAGGCTAAACTGAAGACTTAATTCTTCTCACCTGTTCAGACTTGTTATATTCTCAAAGAAAATGAACATTTAATAAGAATAAGTTGGGGGTGGCACATGCCGAAGCCAATTGCAACTTATTAGAATTGTAATAGGGAAAGTAAAGTAAGCAACATGATTTTTCTATCACTACTGGTGTTCTGCAAGAAGTCAGCTCAATAATTGTCAGTCCAATCATTCCTGGTTTTTGGGGGGCTGCTTACATGGAAGGAAACACAAGGTCAAAAGCTTTGTGAAAAAGAATTCCAAAATCAACTATGAGAAAGGTCCACTATATGAACATTCAAATTCATCTGAATTTGACTGGAAATTCCTGATGAAAGCTTAAATCAAGAAGCAGGATTTGCCAATTTTTAAAAATATTTTTTACTAAAAGTTTTAACATACATAAAAGATAAATGTAAAGAAAGAATAGGAAGAAATAGGAAATAAGAAAAAGTGAAAAAAATAGTGTGAAGAGCAAAGCAAAGCAAGCAAGAAAAAACTAATTAAAGAAACAAGAATCAGAAAAAGAAAGCAACTTCCAACTTTCTTTTCAAGTTATAATCAAACTCATTATTCCTCGTCCCTCTTTAACACTGCAAAAATCCCTTCAGCCCCTTATTTAATCCTTTTTCAATCATCACATCCAAAAATCATTTTTTTCCCCCATTTTCAGCAAGAGACCTGTAAACAGTTTCCAGTCTTTTATAAAAATATTTGCCATTTTATCTCTGACCAAACAGGTCAGGATCTTCACAATCCATTTCTCCATTGTGGAAATTTCAGTATTCCTTCATCGTTGTGCATATAATAATCTTGCTGCAGTCACTATATATAAAATCAATCTTCCATGAGTCTTTTCTAATTGGCTATCCATAAGTTACAATTAAAAAAAAGTTCTGGGTTTTTCTCAATGTTAATCTTTAAAATTCTTTGTATCATTGTGTGTATTTATATCCAGATTTTTTTAGCTTTTTCACAAGTCCACCATGCATGATAAAATGTCCCTTCTTGTTTTTCACATTTCCAGCATTAATTTGAACTACCTTTATACATCTTTGATAATTTCTCTGGAGTCATATACCAATGATACATCATTTAATAAAAATTCTCTCTTAAATTGTAACACAACATGAAGTTCATCCCATTTAGCCACATTCTCTCCCATTTATCCATCTATATATCATAACCAAAATTCATGGCCCATTTTAGCATGCAATCCTTAAACTCTTCCATTTCAAATCTTAGCAAAAGTTTATACATTTTTGCAATCACATGTTGTAAAATTTTGTACATAATTCAGTATCAAATTCCATCTTATGTTGTTCAATTCCAATTACCTTTTTTACCTATATTAAATCTTTCTCTTAATTGTGCACATGAAAACCATTGAAAACTAAATCCCTCTGCAGCCAATTGTTCTCTTGACTTCATCTTAAGTGTTTCCTGTACTTCCTTGATATGTTTACCATTTCTTTTTGACTGCTGTTTCTTTTCTATAAAATGCTTCCTATGCTGAGACCAATACAGGTAATTCGGGCACAGCCTAGATTTGTATTTATTCCATATTCTTAATATGGCACTTCTCACATAATGATTTTTGAAGTCTACATTAATTTTAACTTTGTTGTCCATAAAAATCCATGCCAACCAAACCTCAGGTTATGTACTTCTAATTCTAACATTCTTTTATTTCTCAGCAACACCCACTCTTTCATCCAAACCAAACAACAGGCTGCAAAATATAATTTAAAATCAGGCAGTGCTAATCCTCCTCTTTCTTTTGCATCTTGAAAACTTTATGTTTATCCCTTGGTTTCTTACCCTGCCATTTAAATCTGGATATATCTTCTTGCCACTAGGATTTGCCAGTGTTACATCATCACTGTTTGCACCAGATGTCTATGGATAATGGATGAATGTTTAGGAATCTCAAGACCAACCTGCCTGAAGTGAATCACCCATTTCCTTCTGGATCTCCACATTTCTGCCGGACAAAGTCCCAATTTTTACCTAGACGTAAACAAGGACAGATTCCCTGTAGCTTTGACAGGGTTTTGAACAGGATCATTGAGGAGTTGAGAAGGAAGGAAAAGCAGGGAGCTGTTTCTGGAACAAAAATGTTCTTGCACTGCTGACCTAAATATTGACAACCCAGAAGAGGAAAGAAAAAAGCTCATGTGTCTTAATAATTGGATCCCACTTGATTCCAGCGTGGGTGAGGTTTGCAAATCTGTCCTGTGAACAGCAGTATTTCCCTTTTTCCCCAATTAAAATGGAATGCACATTTCCTTCTAGAGATCCATGGCTTCCTCTAGGGCTGCTGGAGGTGAAACAATAAATAGCAGGCCACAATGCAAACTCTCAGTGCCTAAGGCCAGTCATGTTTCTTTTTGTAACACAGGCAGAAAATCTCTTAAGTGGCTTTTCTCCCCTCCCGGACAGTGAAATGCAATAATAAATAAAACAGTGAATCGTTTCCTTTTCATGACCATCAAAATCAGGCTTCATTCTACCTGATGGCAGGTTCAGTCCTAGATGCTCCTCAGTCCATTCAAGAATTCCTCTCTGACATAACCTGTCTCTCCTTTTCATTCCTTCTGGAATCCAGTTTGATTAAGGTGGTTTGTCTTCATAGAAGAAGCTAAACCCTAAAGCTAGGTGCACAAAACACCACTTTACCTGCAGTAAAGTTGAGCAACGTTAGCACAATGAATTAATTCACATCCAGCAGACCATCTATGGCCTTTGTTCTAAGATTTATGAAGAAAGCTTCCTAACATACAGGACAGCTTACTGGGTTTTCAATGTGACTTATGGAAGGAATGAAATTTAGTGGGAAAGGAGCTGAGAATTTTTCCCCCTACTTCCACGTGTGACATTTTATGTATACACAATAAATCCTCAAGGGGAATATACTGACAATGACATGTATACTTTCAGCATTAGTATTGTGTTTCTACACATGAGGAGTAGTAAAAAAATATTCTCAGCAGACTATATTAGTCTCAACAAAAATGTATATAGAAGTTCTGCTTGGAATATTTTGGTAGGAATGACACCAGGGTGGAGGAGATAAAAACCAAATATAGGATGCAACTTACATAACTCATATTTTTAACCTAGATAGCATATTAAAAAGCAGAGACGTCACCTTGCCGACAAAGATCCGCATAGTCAAAGCTATGGTTTTTCCAGTAGTAATGTATGGCTGTGACAGCTGGACCATAAAGAAGGCTGAGCACCGAAGAATTGATGCCTTTGAACTGTGGTGCTGGAGAAGACTCTTAAGAGTCCCCTGGACTGCTAGGAGGTCAAACCAGTCAATCTTAAAGGAAATCAACCCTGATTGCTCATTGGAAGGATTGATAATGAAGCTCAAGCTCAGATACTTTGGTCACCTAATGTGAAGAGAGGACTCTTTGGAAAAGACCCTGATGCTGGGAAAGATTGAAGGCAAAAGGAGAAGAGGACGGCAGAGGATGAGATGGTTAGATAGCATCACTGAAGCAATGAGCATGAAACTGAGCAAACTCAGGGAGGCAGTGAAGGACAGGAAGGCCTGGCGCGATATGGTTCATGGGGTCACGAAGAGTCGGACATGACTTAATGACAGAACAACAACAACAACAACATTTTTTTCCCATTGGTTGATATAAACAACTGATAAACGTGTACTAGGTAGAGTGACAGAAAAGTAGCTTGTAAGTTTATGAGAATCAGGAAAGTCTTATTCAAAATTTCAGTTCAGAAAATTGAATCCAATTCATTCAACAGTTGGAACTGATTTGGAAAACTGATAGAATTTTATTTGGATGTTTTATCAAACAATTGAACTGGATAGATCTGGTACAGATTTCTAAGTCAGTTGGGAAAACACTGTTTCTGCACATAGACATGCACAGAACCCTCTGAATCTCTCAAGTTGACAAAGTAATTCTACTTGGTTCAATTATTTGAAACAACTTCCCAGTGCGGTTTATAAAATTAAATTCATACAGAGGTTCAACTGAACAGTCTGCAAATCAAATCTCTGAATTAAATATTTGCATAGCCCTATGAAATAGTTCTGGGGAGCCAGTAGGCCTTCTGAGCATTAATTAAGAAATCAAAAATATATTCCAGTTGGGAATTATATAAGATCCCTCATGATGTTGCTGTAAAAAACCATTTCTTTTCTCAGTTTAAAACTCTTCTGCTTATTTTAGCAAAGTGCCTTCATGGAACATAGGGAGAATATACATAAGGTCTATCATCCTCTATCAAGGATGTCATGTTTAGCAACAAGGATAAGACAACGTTTATTATTTATTATTTAAAAAGGCAGCTGAGGTTGGTGTTTCAGTATATTAAATAAAGTAACAAGTTTAATCTTGATTTTAAAAAAACACACCCTTTCATTTTGAACTTGACTTTACTCTTTAGAAATATCTTTGCTAGATAAACTACAGAACATACCCAGGCGTGGTTTTGAACATGTTAAGATCAAATTTAGATAAAGATGCAACTTTAGTGAATATTTGGATATTACTTTTGTAGCCAAACTTGCTACTTGGTTCCTAGTAAGTGTTAGCTATCCCAGATTATTCTTTTGTTACTATCTCCAGCCTCTGAAGTTACTGTTATTTAAACTAATCACTCTGACCTATGGATCTGAACCTATGGAAGATATCCTTGAGTTAAGTCTCAGACCTTCATCTGACACCTCACTGGGGTCTTTCCATTTTTATAACCATTCTCTCAGGAATTCTGGTTTAAAATTCCCAAGGTGGCAGGTTCTATTAACCAATTATAACCAGGCCATTGTTGAATTGCAAGGTTCACATGTGGCATTAAAAAACATCTTCAAATCATCTTCATGTCATCAAGGAGGCCCTGTCACTCTTCTATTTGACGGCATCCTTTATTGGAAGGGCTGTCAGTTTTAAAAAGGATTATGGGGCGGGGGGGGGGACCAGAAATACAAATCTCACACATTCCTAAGTCAAGATCTGCATTTTGTGACTTTCACATACCTAAGCGAGCAGGTGAGTTTTCATCAGTGTCACCAGCAGCATCATTCTCTTTCTATTTATTGCATCAATAAGTGAGGCATGCATTGTGCTGTGTGCCTAAGCTGTGACTGCAGTTAGGAGGGGAAACTTGCTAATTAACTCATTTTTTTCTGAAGCAACTGCTGGGGCAACTTTACATCAGTAAGTAAGTGTTTGCAAAGTGCTTTGAAGATGGAGACACTGTGTTACATAGCTGTTAAACACCATTGGTTTAGTACAGGATCCCTTTAATTAACTTTTGGAAAAGCTGACATAGTTGTAGATGTTAGGCAGAATAGAGGCATTTCATTAACACATTTCTTGGTTTGATAACACCCAGTAACACAAGTGATCATAAAAGAGATGATGCCACAAGAGACATGTTTCACCTAGATGTAATTATGCGGTAATTAGATGTGGAAAGGGGATGTTTAGTGCTGGACAGAAGACCCCAAACTTAGGAATCTGTCTTTACATTTTGTAAAAAGTCCCTTAAAACCTCTTAGCTCTTCTGGCCACAATGGGATATGAATACTCATTCTGGTGTCCATCTTCTGAAACACTCCAGCCCATTTTTCCACTCTGTCCCTCATAAGAGAGAGACTATGTTTAAACAATGAATGAAATTTGAGTTTCCAGTCTCTCCAAGTTAGTTTCCAAGAGGTGAGGTGAATAGGTGGTTTCTTCTTTGTTTGTGAGACATCTGTTTGTGCTGATCACAGTTCTGTGGGAAAAGTCACAGCCATGCAAGGCAAGAAGACATGATGGGGTTCAGTGTATTGAGAGAGAATCAGAGGAATATGCTGTTTTTGTGGAATCACTCTGTGTCAGAGATAGTAGGAGTAGCTGTCTTGTTATTATACACTTATAACTAAGAACAGTGACTACACAGAATAAACCAACAATTAATATAGTCATATGAGAGCCAGTTTGGCCTAGTGGTTAAGGCACCAGGCAGGAAGCCAGGAAACGGTGAGTTCCAGTCCCGCCTGAGGCACGAGAGTTGGCTGGGTGACTTTGGGCCAGTCCCTCTCTCTCAGCCCAACTCACCTCACAGGGTTGTGGTTGTGGGGAAAATAGGAGGAGGAAGGAGTATTAGGTAGGTTCTCACCACCTTGAGTTATTTATAAAAATGATAAAGGCGGGATAAAAATTCTAAAAAAAAAAAAATTGCAATCCATTATTACATTGTAGCAGAAAGTAAGGAGCCTTGAAATCAACAGGTCTATGACGTATAATAACATGAAACTCTACACATTCGACAGATGAGAAATTACTTATCAAAGTTACAGTAATTAATAAATGAATAAATAGTTCCAATCCTCCATCAGCTCTTCCAGACTTTTCCTTCCTTCTAATGTTTATAATTGTGGAGTCCTTGAGGTTCTCTGAGCTTGGTTCTTTTCTTGCAAACGTTTCATTACCCAGCTAGGTAACATCAAACGTTTCACTACCTGGCTTGGTAACATCTTCAGCACTTCTTTTGCAAGAAAAGAACCAAGCTCAGAGAACCCCAAGGACTCCGCAGTTCAACCCTGAGCTACACATATTCGCCTCTATTAATGTTTATAATGTACCACTTCTTGAACGATTTGCTTCTGAGGGTAAGCTTGTTGTTCAGTCATTAAGTTGTGTCCGACTCTTTGTGACCCCATGAACCATATCATGCCAGGCCTTCCTGTCCTTCACTGCCTCCCAGAGTTTGCTCAATTTCACGTTCATTGCTTCGGTGATGCTATCTAACCATCTCATCCTCTGCCATCCCCTTCTCCTTTGGCCTTCAATAAGCTTACATTCAGACAAAGCACACCTGAGTTTAAGCTCTGCATGGTCTCCTGTTCAACAAGAGTCTCCTGGAGTTGGGCAGCCAATACATTCAATAAATAAGTAAGCAAACAAAAAAAACTGCAGCAATTGGAGAATTCTCCCCATTCATCCCTAGAGAAGAAATGGGCAACAGGTCAGAAGGTCACAAACTCCTCCATTTTAAGCCGTCTCCCCTTTCTTTTTTGGTCATGTGACCCAAAGCAGAGTTCTTGTTAAGAAACTGGAAAAAGTTCTGGAAACTCCCTTTGCACACTTTCTTCCTCTTGCTTTGGAGAAGAGCAAAATATTCTGTTCAATTTCCAAGGACCACTTTCTCTCCAATGAATGAGAGAGGGGAAAAGCAGTTTCTTTCTAGCATGAATTGAGTTGATACCTTCTTGTTTCACTTTGGAGTCCATTGATAGGACAAGTTCAAAAGAACCTTAACATCTTTATGTTTCTAATTTACGAAGGGTGCCCCCAACTGTAGATTTTCTAATCAAAGCATGCTTCTTTCTAACTAAATTTTTATTTCCCCCTGAGGTTTGTCACCCTACCCTGAAAGAGTTTCATAAATGAAAATAATTAAAGAAGAAAACATCTCCTGACAATTTCTCTTCTTTTCAGCCTATGTAATTTGTGCATTGGTGGTGACTTGCTGGGTATAATCAGCATCTCTGTTTCTCCATATAATCAACTAATTTCCTCCTTTGAAATAAGGCATCCAGCTACATGGTAAACAATATAATGAATGAAAGCTATGCCAGGAAGCACAGCACTTTTAAAAACGGAGCAAATCAGAATATATAAGGAGAATAAGCCTTCTGGAACTATGGGGTTCTGAAAAGGACTTCGTTCTATATGAAGAGAACAGGTGGCTTATTTCAAAACTGGGCATCAGTAGCCTTTCCAAATTCTCCACCAAATTTGTGGGGAGAGAAATGGGATGGATGATTTCTCCGGAAGAAAGAGAAATTCTCCAGCAGTTTCTCAGGGGTTGTATACCCCTTGCATGCTGATAGCAGCCCAACTACTGAAAAAGTTCCTTCTGGATTCCCTTGGGATTGAATGGAAGGATGAGAAGACAGGAAGATTGCTGTACTGTGAGAAATAGGGCGTTCACATAGGTATATCCCTTGGGCACTTGGTAAGTGAATAAGTGATGGATATCCCAGTCAACCTATGAGAATTTCCCCAACATTTCTAAAGCAAAACCTCATTCATTCAGTTGAAGGAGAACTAGGGGGAAAATGCAAATTTTCATTGCTTGGTCTTACTCTTTATTAATTCCTTTATTGATTAACTGTAAACTGGGCTATAGAATCAGTGCCTGATGAATATGTGGCGAGTTCATCAATCTATGAGGTTAGAAATACAGCACTGTTAATACAAAAGCTGTAGCAAATAAACCCTCCCTGAAACTGGACAGTTTTATGGTCTGGTAATGGTAGCAAAGAGAGATCCTTATGACTTTCTCAGTCCAAAGGTTTATCACCAAAGTCATATTAATGGCTGGAAATAATGATTCCTTGTTGACTTAATAATTTGATTCTTCCAAATGATATACTTACTTTCAACCCAGCATTATACTTGTTAGCTTGCTTCCTTTTGCTTCACAGGACTGGGCACTCTAACTTGATGGGACCAATGCCTAAAGCAGGTCACATAGCTCCCCCCACCCCAAGACCTGGGGAGCTGCCTGCAGAGCCTCTGCAAAGGTGCCCCCAATGTCTGATTTTTAATCCACTTATTTAAGCAATTTATTTTGAAATGAAAGTCCAAAGCCAAATGAATGTGGCTCTTCTCTCCTAACTCCACCTTCTTCTTTCTCTCCCCCATCGCACCTACCTCTTGGAGTGGAATTACTAGCTTGCCCTCAAAAGCCAAATATGGATGCTGAAAAAAAAAAAAAGCTGTATCCCTTCCTGGCCTGGGACCATGCTTGGCACTGACAGTGCTTAGCCTGCCAAGAGCTGAAGCTTTCATAGATTGGCATTCCAAGTCATTTTCTGGCTTTAAATTTTAAGCAGAGCCACATCTGGTTGCAGTGCTTGCTGATTGCTTTAGATTGCACAGCTGCTAGCAGACTGGGGCTAGCAGCAAATAAGGAGGCAGGTTTGATGGGAGTGGGGTCAGATGGGAAGGGGACTGCAAGTGTACAGTCTGAGCAATGGGGAACAGATCTGGTTCCAACTGGCCTTCAGCCTCAGGTGTCATGGTGGATGCAAACCTATCTCCAGCCAGGTCTTACTCCAGAACAAAGATGGATGTCCCATCTTTCTCCTTGCCCCAAGCAGTCCCCTGTCTTCAGCTGGCCTTCCACTCAGACAAAATGGTATGTGACATGGATTCTAACATCTTGCAGCACCTATCCATCACCCAACAGCTGTTACGGTGCGGACGCTGTAAAAATATAGCCTTGAGAGCAAGGGGGATTCTGCTGAACAAAATGGGCATTCTTGCCACAATGTAGATAGTAAACACATCTTTCTCATTCCAACAGCTGCTTTCAGTTCACCTTATAAATATTTCAGGAATATGCATTTTGGGTTGCCTTGTCTGAAATTAACCTGTTTACCCATCGCTCGCTTGCCAGTGTAAAATGCTCACGTGTTGTGGACTGATGAAAACTTCATTTGGAAGCACTTTGTAATAACCCTCCCAAGTACATCATTTTATTTTCCGCTTCATATAAAACACTGATGTTCTTTGCTTGCCTTTTGCAGGAGCACAGTTTGATTTTATATTTTTTTTCCCCTGCTAGAAATAGAACTATTGGGAAATCAGCTTTAAAAATGGCTGCCTAATAGGATCTGCTTTTTGAATTTATATTGTTTCTGGTGATTAAGTTTACTTTTAGTGTTGCCTGGAGTGTTTCATTCATGAAGAATGATTGAGAAAATAATTATAGTGGGCTAGCTCATTGATAGTATCGGCAAACACTGAGACTGCACTGCACAATTAAAATTATGGTATAAGAAACTGTCACTGTTTGAGGCTTTGGGGTAGCGAGAAAGTATTCAGATACATACAAAGGAATTGGATTCAGCTTCCCAGAAGTAGGTGTTGGTACAGAGAGAAATGCAAAAGGTGCCATGTGCCGGCAACCCATTAGTGGCCCAGGTTGGGTTGGACCAATAAGTTTGGCTTTTTTCTTCTACTGCTTGAAATGTTGGAGAATTAAAGGGATAAAATAGTACCTCTTCAAAGCTTAAAGACTGCATTTCACCTCTTGTAACCTCTCCACTCTGCCTCCAGGTGAATCAATCTAGTCCCTGACTACTTTTGAATTCTCTGTCTCTCTCTCTCTCTCTCTCTGTCTCTCTCTCCCCCTTTGTCCCTTTTTTCTTGTGCCTTCGATTCAGTGTTGATTCCTGGCTTAGACTGGTTCCTGCAGTTTTCTTGGCAAGATTTCAGAAGTGGTTTGCCCTTGCTTTCTTCCTAGGGTTAAGAGAGAGGGACTGAACCCAGGTCACCCAGCTGGATTTGTGTCTAAGGTGGGGATAGGACTCATGGTCTCCCAGTTTCTAGCCCAGGGCCTTAACCACTACACCAGACTGGCTCTTTATGCTTGAAATAGGGCCCTTGATATGGTGCTTAAAGCCTGGTGAGATCCTCAGGTGAACACATTGCACATTTTTGGGCTACGACCTTGCACCAAGGAGCATAGACTGTGATCTCAGGGCTCCATGTGGCTTCCCCAGCGCTTTGGATACTCCCCTCATTAAAAATGACAATACCAATGGATTGTCATTTTAATGAGGCTAAAGAAGGAATCTACTGAATTCATGGGGAGTAATGATATCAGGTGTCATTTAATTCACTTTCTAAAAATTCACTGAAATGAAAACTAGTACTGCTTCTGGTCTCACCCACTTGCTTGTCGCAGCCCTTCGGGTACTATTTGATTGTTCCATGTGATTGTCTATCCTAAGAAGATTCTAAACATTTTTGTCATGTCTTGAGGGTGGGGTGAGGGCTTATAGGCACATGTTATGGCTTAAGATACTTACTGAAGTCACTCTTTTTCTAGGTTTCCCTGCGGGAGGGGGAAGAAATATTGTAAATGTCTGTATGCCAAGGACAGAACTTGCCATTATGGTGTCCGTGGCACTGATACTTAAATAATATGGAAAGAATTCCCCTTCTCATGTCTTCCCTTGGGACTGAATGAGAAGCCACAGCTGTTGCAGACTATTGGAGAGAAGATTGGACAATGAAAGACAGAATATTCACACACAGCCCTTAGCTACTAGGTCAGGGTATAAGTTCAAGAACATCCTACTCCACCTCCAAGAATTTCTCTTGAATTCTCTTCTTCTTCAAAGATATGTCAATTTTCTTCCATCGAATTGAATGAGAACTGCTAGGAAAAAACCACAGAATTTCTCTGCATGGCACTATTTCTCACCTTCCCATAGAAAAGAAAAATATAGTCTGGAACAGAGAATAAATAATTTCAAGGAATGGGGACTGAATCCTTGTTATTTTAACTTCCTGACTACATGAAACACTGTCTGAATTTCCTTTATTTGCCTGAGAGCAGAAGAAGCCCAAAGATATGCATTTTTACCCTTGTTTTTCTGAGCCATATAAGTCAGACCATGTTCTGCACCCAAGTCAAGCATGTTCTGCACCCAAGTCAAGCCTGTTCTGCACCCAAGTCAGCATCACTGACTCTCAGATGCTGAATTTAGCACTTCCCCCTCTTTCCCCTTCTTCATTTCCTTAGAACCTTTGCCAAGGTGTTGATTAATATGTCAAACAGAATATTCTGAATGAAAGGATGCCCTGTGGAGTGTGAAATGCATCAGCACAAATTACAGAGAGCAACAGAAGTTATGGCAGAAAAAGCCAGGTTATTTATTCGCTGCAGAGATCAGTTTGACAGAAGCTTTGCTTGAAGGAAGTCAGCTTGTAATGCAGGTAGAAGAAACCTGAAGCTTAGTGCCCTCCCTGGCCTTTAAAGCCATTTTGTGGCCTTCAAAACCACAAGAGCTGAAAATCAGTGGCATAGACCCCAACACCATCATATTGAGAAGGGGAGCTGTACAGTAAGTTCTAAATTGGGTTCAACATAACCTAAAAACAAAGAAAATACCCTAGAACTCATTCTTGGAACTTTGAGAAGATACACATGACCATACCCTAATGGGTGACACAGCCCTCCCACTTTGCCTTATTAACTGCCACCTTTGCACCCCCCAAAAGTATTGAGTACAATATCTGGTCATCAAAAGCTTCCCCTTGTCTGTTACAAATGTGGGAGGCTGAACCAGTTTTCAGCATCTGACACAAAACTGCAATGGACATGAAGTATCAAGAGTGAACAACTGAAGACAATTTTCCCCATCATGTGTGACAGATGCTTAGATGATGCAGGTTTCTTTCCAGAAGTCCCTATCCAGCACAGCCACTGATGAGAATTCTGGGAGTTGAAGTCCATGTACCTGGATTTTCCCATACAGATGTCTCCTATAGCTGATTTTTTGGGAGGAGGGGTGTCTTTGAGTCAATGTTGACTCCTGGCAACTGCCTGGACTAGTTCCTGCAGTTTCTTGGAAAGATTTTTGGAAGTGGGTTGCCATTGTCTTCTTCCTAGGATTGAGAGAGGGTCACTGGTCCAGGATCACCCAGCTGGCTTTGTGCCTAAGGCAGAACTAGAACTCACAATCTCCCAGTTCCTAGCCTGATGCCTTTACCATGACACCAAACTGGCTTTCCTTATAACTGTTTAGGGAACAATGAATCAGAGCATAGCTGAGACATGGCATGTGCAGTGCCTTAATCCTCTTCTTCGTGGTATGTGTGATTGTCATTGCTGCTGGAGCTGCGAACTGTTTCCACTAGAAATTCCTGCATTTGTGTAGACATACATGTATTTATGACATGTGCATTAAGTCTGCCCTCTAATTTCCCCAGTACTCTTCCCCTGCAAAAGAGGCTTCTGGTTTTCTATCTATTCTCAAGGAGCATTAGAACGTCTTGCAAATTCCTTCTATTCTTTTGAGCTTATTATTGCAAGAATGAAGGGGAGGAAGGGATGGTCTCCCCTTTACACATTTTTCAGTCTTCCTGGCTGCTTTCACTTCTTGGTGGGAAGAAGCCCATGATCTCTCCTAAGGTCTTCGCTTGGGAGGAGAGTTGGAATATGGGAAGGCAGGGAGGCTGCAGGCAGAAGAAAGCAGATTCTCTCCCAGAAGACGAGGCAGTTGTATTCCTCAGCCATCCTGTAATGAAAAATGGTGTGGCTATTTCTTTTCCATTAGATTAAATGAGGCAGGCTGGGAAAAATAATGCAGAAAAACGGGCACTGTGCTTTTTTTCTAAATAAAAAAGGCATACGGGCATTAATCAAGAACTGTTTCACTTGAGATTTAAAAAAAAAAAAAGAACATTATAAAAACAATGACAACAGGAAAAAAGTACAGTGCAAAAAGAACCCACATCCATTTTAATGGTTAAAGTAAACTAAAAGAAAGAAAAAAAAAAAGAATAAAAGATCCATATAATATTCATATAGTACCAATTAATTCAGCCTTTAAGCTTATCATGACATCTAGACCATATGGAAGCATATTGTTTTGTCTTATTTTTAGAATATAAAGACTTTTCAAAAATAGATGCCAGACTCATATGCTGAATCCCCTCCTCAGTCACAGGAGGGCAAATTTCTTTCATTTTTGTAAGATTATTCATTTTGTTGAGCCCCAAATTACAGTTGAGATGCTAAAGATGTTTGGCTAGATTTAGTCACATTTGTTCCAGCTGAACATAGAGAACACTGCGGCAGAAGTGACCGATATTCATTGGCACATTGTAACTCTGAGAGACAGCTCCCGTACTTGAGCGTCCCCATGCTCAAACTTAGCTAGCAAAAATGTAATTGAAAAACTAACCTTCCATCCAAGCATGCTTGCCAACAGCTGATCTTGAATTCCATACATGATTTGTAATAACAACCAACACTGAGATTTCACACTGTGATGAATGAAAGTGTGTAGTCAACAAGGAATTAGTTTCAATCGCAGATGAAAACAGAACATTCCCAACTGTGTTTTGCCTAAAGGGGGAAAAAAGTTTTAAAATAATCCACCCGGAGGAGAACTTGCACTAATGTGCTTTTCACTTACCAAGAAATACAAAACTTTTGAGCCAGTCATAACTTTATCTCATGGTTACCAAACTAAGAGACAACACCTACCTCTGTTCTGTCCTGCATTGAATGTCTTTTCTCAAACAAGAAAGCAATAAAGTGAAGAAAGCTACAAAGAATTATAATAAAAAAGGAAAACAGCCTGTCTGGTGTAGTGGTGAAGGCGCCAGGCTAGAAACCGGGAGACTGTGAGTTCTAGTCCCGCCTGAGGCCCAAAGCCAGCTGGGTGACCTTGGGCCAGTCCCTCTCTCTCAACCCTAGGAAGGAGGCAATGGCAAGCCACTTCCGAAAAACCTTGACAAGAAAACTGCAGGGGCTAATCCAGGCAGTTGCCTGGAGTCAAGAAGTTGAAACAGGAAGGCAGGCAGGGAAAGGGAAAGGGAGTTATAAGATGGGAATTTCCAACTTACATTCAGTGGCTTAAGGGACAGATCACAATTTTCCCTGGAGAACTTATTACAAGAAGTTTCATGAATGAACAACATGCACTATGTATAACAGGGTTTAGCAATCTTGTGCCCTGCAGATGTTTTGAACACCAAATCTCTAACCATTAGTCATGATGTCTCAGGCTTATGAGAGGTATAGCCCAAAAAAACTGGGTGACACAAGGCATCACAACAAGGAAAGCAGTAAAACGGTGGGACCATTTCTCTCAGACTCAGATTTGGTTGATGGGGAAAAGTCGTCATTGTCTGGAAGTCAAGAAGATATTCAAAATTGCTTTACCCAGACCTGTTTTGTAGGGTAGACCCAGTTACTACTGGGATTTCATTTCCAATATTTGGGCAAGGGTTGGGGAATCAAACCCAACAGTATCCAGCCTATTGACAGAACCTTACAAATGTGTGCTCCATTGATTTACAGGAAAATCAATAACTTTTCTATCATGCAGATGGCTGAGAAGGATATTTGTGAAGCAAGAACAAAGGAGGAAGGAAACACAGCCTTGAAACATTCTACACTTAACTGTCAACTCTAGAAATATTACTGCACTTGGATTTTTACAGTTTACATGGATGCCAGACTATTATATTGGTAACTTAATACAACATACTACTGTTTGGAATCAAGTTACAGTATGTGCTGGGTTTCTCCCTCCTCAATGGAATTGCCATTTTAAATATCTTTTGGACTGCTGCAAAGAGACCAAACAGCTGGGAAATAGAGGCAGTTGGTCTCTTTGCCACTCAAAATTGAATTTAAACAGATACTTTCAGACACAGTAAAGCAACATTATAGTAGTACTCCTGTATGGCTGCAAACCATGATGAGGTGGTCGATAAAGAACACACTCAGCTTTCTTTTCTTAAATATTGGTTGGCTTGGTTAGCACCCCCAGTGTCTTTCCAAACAATTGTCTCACTATTTACACAATCCAAAGGTTGTGATGTGCATTTGCAAGTATGCTGTAGGTTTCCTTGTTTCACCCATAAATCTTAGCAAGATCCTATCTACTGGCTGGATCTTAATTCCCAAGATGATGTCAGACAGATGCAACCATGAACTTCAGTACCATCCAACTGATTTGAACTGGAGGCAACTTGGGCCGCAGGCCCTTGAAAAGCTTTGTATGCAGCCTCCAAACACCTCAGAAAAGGTTCCCAAATTATAACGTTTAATGCAACAGAAGTGGAAATGTGTCAAATATGCGATGGGAGAGTAATCATATTAATGCTATTTAATTTTAATTCAGTGTGAATGAAATGAAATCAAATGTAACTTTTGTCCTGGCCCTATCCACAGCTTTTTGGTGGCCTAGTGTGATGGAATGGAATTATGAAGGCCAGACTCAGGGAGGAAAACATGTTCTTGCGTCTCCTGAGGAGCGAGGGAGAGATAAGAGGATGAGGCTGGCACCTCCCTGAGGAATTCACAGTGTTGTGACTGGCATTACTTGGGAACTGGGGTTTCAGTCTGGGATACTTGCTAGAGGTTGTAGCTAATAAACATTGCTGGACTGAATTTACATGGTCTCCTGGAGTTCCTTGGGCTAGGCCTGACATCAATCTTCTCAGACTCAAACTCCAGCTCCCAAGTAATGCCAGTCACAACACTGTGAATTCCTCAGGGAGGTGCCAGCCTCATCCTCTTATCTCTCCCTTGCTCCTCAGGAGACAAAAGAACATGTTTTCCTCCCTGAGTCTGGCCTTCATAATTCCATTCCATCACACCTAGCTCATTGGCAGTCCAAGTGAACCTTGGGCATGGGGGGGGGGGGGAATGCACATCTCTGGTTCTTATGCTTAATTTTCTATGTATTTAACAAACTGAGAAATCCTCAGAAACAGAAATTGGATAAAATGGAATCCGATAGAGAGAGAGGGAGGGAGGGAGAGGGAGAGGGAGAATACAAGCAATGGGTTTTTCAAAATTGTTTTCAAACATCACGTGTCTGTGCATCAGACAGGATGTTGGCTCTCTTTTTTCTCAGACAAGAAATATCCTGAGCCAGCCTTGACTCCAAGCTAGCTTTGATAAGAGACATTTGTTGATTATTGTTATACTATCTGTTTTCTCAGCTTTCCTTTAAGCTAGGATGTGAATGATAATTTTAATCTCAGGCATGACAGAAGACCAGGCCCAGATTCAGCTATTGGTTTTAGATTTCCAATGACTGGCAATTAGCTTAAAGCAGTGTTGTCCAAACTTGGCCACTTTAAGATGAGTGGACATCAACTCCCAGAATTCCCCAGCCACTCATCTTAAAGTGGCCAAGTTTGGACAACACTGGCTTAAAGGATCTAAATTGAAAATAGGCACTAATCGCATTTTGAATTCTTTCCCCAAATCGGTGGGCAAAGATATAGGTGATGTCTCTAAATTTCTTTAGAAGAAGGGGACAGTAGCATCAATACTGAACAAGCTAATGGAAGAGTTCCTTCCTAAAATCTTGTTTCAGGATTGAAACCCGGGGCAGCTAGAAAAGTAAAAACCATCGGAGAGATCACTGTACTAAGAAAAGGACAATATACATTGGCCATCTTGTCACTATATGAGCGCAAGAATGCCCTCTTTAGTGCATGAACGTTTCTGCCAAACCCTCTTCTTTCTGTAAAGCAAATCCTCTTTCATCAAGTTAAAAAGAAAAATGATATTGCCTCCTGTCCCCCTGCAAAATGCACACTAATTTATTTACCCATTTGTAATCTGAACTTTAGAGCAAACATTTTCTTTTTTCTTTTTTTAAATGGGGGCATGTGGAGTTGGACACACTGCAGATTCATCTCCAAAAATCCCAAAGAGTCAATAAATGAAGTGTGCTTTGTGGAAGCAAGTGGAATAACTATCTATTATTGATATTTTATTAACGGCTTCATTTTAAATAGTGTGAAGCCATGATTCAAAAAACGGAGCCTTTTAAAGTAAGCATTTTCCATTACTTTCTCGTGTTCCCCAAGGGGAAATATGTTTTGCTTACTGCAAAAATTATCTCATGCAAGTTGTCACTGCTGCCATCCAACTTCATTAAAATAAAGGGGGAAGGGAGGCACACCAAATGCTTCCTTTTCTTCCAATGGATGGTTCATGCACTCCTCTTTCCTTTGCATCAACAGAAAGCAAGATGTTAGGCCAGGATTCTCCAAACTAGTGCTCTCTACATGCATGGTCTTCAAGAGTTGTCAGGAATGGTCATTCTGGATGGGTAATCCACCGATCTAGAGACGGCCCAGCTTGGTGAAAGCTGAACAGTTGAGTCTCCCTGTGGCCATTTCTCTATGCCATCTGGTTAATTGGCTCAAATTATCGGATTTGAAAGAAGCAACTGAAATGACATATCCATTTTGAATTTCCTTTGAGTCAATGGAACAAGGTCAGCAGGAGGCTTGCCATTTTACCCAGTTTTGTGGAGGAAAGAATTTTACAACATGTGAATATTATGTGCGCAAGCTGGTGCCTCCTTGGCTTGTTTATGGAGATGATTTTTCCTTTTCTTCCTAATTTGGCTGAATTAAAGGAAAGATCCCTGAATGGACGGAAGTGGCATCAAGGCATGCTTTAAACATGGCATCAAAATCAGAATCTTGGCTAAATGGGTGTAAAGGTCAGTAAGAATAACCTTGGGAGACAGGAAAAAGAACCATAGCCTAGACAACTGTCATGCAAAAGATATCTCAGCTCACAGAAGGAAAGGGGACATGGGAAGCATCTCAGAAGGGACTCTCCCTAGTTCTCTGGAAAGTAAAGGTGAGGAAGAGGAGAAGGGCTTTCAGACTTGCATTTTTCTATTACTGTAACTTTACAATAAAGGTAATGTTAGTACTCATGGTTTTTTCTTCTTGTCTGGACTATCTCGAAGGGCTGACATTAGGCCACTGTGCTATCATTTGCACAAAGTAAAAAGTTGGAACTTCAGTGCCTCTTTCTTAATCCAAGAACTGTTGAAAAGCTTTAAACTATACAACTCTCTTTTCTGTCCCCACTCCAGAGCTGCTTACTTTAGATAAACAGTGTCAGCTGATTATCTCTTCATGCTTCAGAGTTGGGAGTAATTCCATCCAAATAAATAACAAATTTGAATCTAAAGATCTAGGATCCTGATACTACAGCAGCACCATCACAACAATATGGAGTGTAACCAATGAATGGAAAGCTTCCAGAGATATCTTAAGGTCTGGGGGCAGAAAGATGGGACCCAAAAGACATTCAAGTGACCTTCAAATGACCAAACATCCTCAAAATGGAAGACCAATGATGAATTGGCATAAACTGGGAAGAGGCCAGGGTAGAAAGACAATACATCTCAACAGGTTGGAAGGGACTTTCACTCAGTTACCTATATGTTGCAGGATATCTTCAGGTACTTGTATTGCCCCAGCTCTGCCTTCAGAAGGTACTTCATCTTTAAACCAGGCTTGGAGCAGGTGGCCATTGAAACAGAAAATGCTGAATGCAGGTGTTGGCTGCCTTGTTAAGATCTTTCAAAAATTCACTGTGGGATAGGAGAGCTACACCCAATGTAATGATTGTTTCTAATTCATTGAACAGAGAGCCTCCACCATTTGTGCTTACAATGGGCTATTTTCAACATCAGAGATGTGATTGATAAAGATAATAATTGGATTAACTAATTTGTAGCTTCACTGATGAAAATTCATTATACATGTTTTGTTCAGTAGGTCAAGTTCTAAAAAAAATGAGTGAAAGCTAATCTCAAGGGAAGATTCAAGGTTACATTTACGAACAAGAGGCCTATTTCAATGCATGCAAATGATACTTAAGCACGGAGGGGGGAGAATATATAACCAGCACGTAGCCATTCCACTAGCCAGATGCAAATTCTCACTAAAACCTCAAATCCTAGGGGTCAAATAGGTATTAATATGTTTGATCTATAAAGACAATCCCTATTTAACATTTGTTGGTTATGCCTAGAAAGTTTGTATCGTTCTTCCCAATATTTCAGGGCAATATTAAGGGGTTACTGTCAGCCCCACTAGGAAGATGAGATCAGGAAATCAACTCTTCAGGAAGACTAAAACTGTTTTTGTTGAGATGGGTTACAATAACAGAATTTTGCAAGTCTGTGCTGCAATCCTCCTCCCTTTTCTTACTCCAGTAAATTAGGGAGGTGTCTGCCTGAGTCACCTCCAAATGTTATCTCGTTGTTCTGGACTTAAAAAATGTTTTAGCTCCTTTTGCCATTTAGTGGTTCTTGCCTGTCTCCATCAAGGTAATCTTCCTTACTCTCTACAGTGGTGTTTCTCAACCTTAGCAACTTTAAGATAGGTGGACTTCAACTTCCAGAATTCCCCAGCCAGCATGCTGGCTGGGGAATTCTGGGAGTTGAAGTCCACCTACCTTAAAGTTGCCAAGGTTGAGAAACACTGCTCTACAGTTACACGAGTGATCACCATAAGATAGTTACATAGGTTGTGTAACATAGCATGTTTTAACCTAGTCATTGAATGAAGCCATCTTGGTCTGCACAATATATTGAATCATAAATATAATAAATGTACATGCGCAATGCACAGAGCCATAAACAAATCAGGTTCAGTTCTAACCAAATGTAACATCTGGGAATGCAGGTGTTAGGACTGATCTGAATGTGTGTGTGTGTGTTGTGAATATAGCAAGTGTGATGGGGGTGGTCATGATTTCTGGTGGAGAAATACACATGGTTTTGGTGTTTTCACAAGGCCGATGACTTAGTTTAACATTATGTAAAACTGGGGTCTATTCTGGATTAAATCAAATCCTTGAGTTAGTTAAGGGTTCCTGTGCCATATTAACAATGCCCTCTGTACTGACTGAGTTAATTATGTAATAGGAACAGGACTAAAGTGTTTACATCTTTCCTCCATCCAGAACATTTCTTTTTTTTAATGTGTTACAGAAATTAATGTTCCTTGAAAGTAGAAGTAGCCAATAATTAATTTCCTCTAAACTAAGAGATCTAGGTAGCCATGCTGGAAGTGAGTGCCTTAGCAGGCTAGTGATTATGGAACTTATTGTCTTAGCCTCACTCCCCAATATTGTAGATTTCTTAGAATAAAGTCACCCTAACTCCATCATGTCAACTGCAGGAACATTTTACTCACATGGTTTAATATTTTCTCTGCTTTTGTTTATGGGCAGAGTACATAAAAACAAATCACTGCTTCCTCTGAAATTTTTTTAATGTAAATAAATTATAACAGCACTTGTTAGCTGCACTAGAATAAAGAATCTGTCAGCATGTTGAAAGCACTTTCTTGAGTCTTATATCCAGCTGTAAAAAGAAAAAAAAACACGCACACACAAAAACCCTTTCTTCAAAATTACAAGGCATAAATTAAGTTGGCAAACATAATATTTTCACATTTATTTACATGTTATATTTTGCTGCTGTTTCTCAATGATCTGGGGAAGCATGATTAATTAATGCTTGCAAATTAAACTCCCTATGAGATATTTACTTGACAGATGGGATATAGTTGCAAGATGTATTCATTATTGTATGCAATTAAGACAAATTCACAGAGGATGGACACAGCTCAAGACCACTTACTTTCTCAGAAGTAGGGATATTTAAAAAAAAAAACAACTGTCAGATTTCAACAGAAAGAAAGTGCTGTGATCCACCCAAATAACCTCATTTTAGCATAGGTAGGTTGCCACAAATGGAGTTGAATAGCATACATGATTCTCAACTCAAAACTTTGTCCTTTGGGAAAGCTGTTGACTTAAAAGAATTTATGAGGGCTGATTTTTGAAATCTTGAATTTTTAAAATTTAAACATATACATATGAACAGTAATTGAGTTTTTAAAAGCATGCTTTATCTGAACTTTAGAAAGTTTATTCCCCTAAGAAGGCGTTGATCTTCTTGGACGTTTCACCCAAGGAAAAGTGGGGTGAAGGATAGCTGTTTGTTGTTTTCAGTGATAGTTAATTAGGAATTAGGATTTCTAAAACTAGATTTGGATATGGGTATGGTTTGAATGGAAGGACTTCTGAAGTAGCCTGAAATAAATAGGGGAATTTCTCCAACTGCTACATCAGGGCCCAGATGGAATCATTATACCTCTAATGCAGATTTTTCCCTGGAAAAACAAAAGACCTTTCTTTATATTTTCAGGAACAGTAAACTAAGCCAATTAAATCTATTCCCAGCATGTGGGGGAAGTGTGTGTAAGTGTGTGTGGGAATTTCAGAACAGGCAAGATGGAGGATGTTGCTTCACAACGCTAAATACCACCTTGCCTTTTTTGACCACCCACCTCCTTTTGCAGACACCACTGCCTGTTCCATAAAGAGATGGCCTGTGGCTCCAGTTCCAAACTTTGACTTTCTATGTTCAATCTTTACAAGAGAGGGAGGGGGGGAGGAGAGAGAGAGAGAGAGAGAGAGAGAGAGAGAGAGGGAAAGAAAGAAAGAAAGAAAGAAAGAAAGAAAGAAAGAAAGAAAGAAAGAAAGAAAGAAAGAAAGAAAGAAAGATGATGCAATGTTTAAGGCATTGTTCAAGGCTACCCTTTACCATAGAAAGCCCCTGGATATCTTTGGGCCAATCACTCTGTCTTTCAGTCCAATCTACCTCCCAGGGTTTCTGTAGTGAGGAGAGAATGAATTGCTTTGAACTCTTGGAGGAATGGCAGGGTGTAAATCTAACAAATAAAATAATATGATGCTGTTGATGTTTTCTTTTTTTTATAAAAATCAGATGGCTGTACAGAATACTACTTTTGCAACGGACTATAGAGACAGGCCCAGTTGTTCTGCACCTAAGAGGTTTTCTACACAGGTTATATTTTTATACCCATTTCTGATAGATATATTAAAAAGTGCCCCTCTCAACATGTAATGTTTAAACTTATTTCTTCCATGGAAAGTGGGTTAAAAACTGTATTCCCTTTTTCTGAAATCTGATTTAGCTTTAAATTTTGCCCATTTGCTGTGCATTCATCGCGCTGGTTTTTGAACAATCTCACCAGCAGAACTGAAGGCACAATTAGTCTCGCTTTAGCTAAGATTGTTTCATTATCTCTGAGATCCGGTATAATTTGATGTAGCTGCATGAACCTCTCATTAATAGAACAAGAAACACTTGAAATAGCTTAATTGTGCCACTGTCTTTTTATTTCTGCCTTTTGCTCCTGCCTGATATAATACAGATAATTTTAACTCTCTCCTGCATCTTTTTTTTAATATTCATTTTTGAAAGTGGGTGGATGCTGACACACTACTCACAGCCCGGGATGAAATCCATTTGCTGTGACCAGCAGTTCTGAAGGAGAATAAGAATTTCACACAAGAATAAGCAGCTTGGTGGCCTCCAGTTATTTTGGCCTCTAGCTCCCACAGTCCCTTTCTGTGGGCCGTTCTGGCTCCGGACTTGTCTTCAGAGGCTCTTTTCCCCCACTATTTCCACTGGCTATGGCTGTATTCTTCTGCATACAGAACTCATTCCAAAAGTCACTGGCTATTGTGTGTCAAGGATGGAGAAACTCCAGTTGGGAATTCTGCTGAATTCAGTGAGATGTACATCTGTGTAAACCTCTATTATTTTCCCTATTTGTGGTACATTCAGTAGCAGTTCGTCGGCAGTCCATGTTTCCTTAATCAATACGATGTCATGGCAGGAAGGCAGTCAGTAAAATAAGGATCTCTGGTGGATGCAAACCACCCAGCCACATTCCAGGTTAGAAGGGTGACCTTATGGTGGTCCCTTGGATGCCAAGAGGCTTGCACTGCAAGTCAGGAGCTGGATGGGAGATTTTTGTAGGGGCAGTAGCGTCATATCAGTTGTTGGTTGAGATGGTTGTAATTGTGTCTCCCTCTGTGTGTGTGTGAGGGGGAAGGTGGAGTACCATCAAGTTCCTGCTCTCCCATCTCTGCCATCTGTTTGTCCATCATGGCTCTCTTCTTGTGAGGGGGCAGAGGAGTTTGTAGTTCTGGCTAGGAGACCAGAAGAATCAGTGCAGCATGGGCAACAAAATGTGGATCACTGGTGAGCAGGGATCTCAACTGTTTAGTGGGGGACCATCCCATCCTTTGGCTTGTCCGGTGAAAGGAGGGGTGAGGGGAGCTGTTTCTCCTCTGAGTTGGGTTCCTGCAGGGCCAGGAGAAGCTCCTCAGTTTTGGGAGCAGATGAGGGTATATCTCCAGATTGGGTTTCTGTAGTGCTTGGCTGAGGTTTCCTTTGTTTGCAAGCCAGTTTCTTTTGGGTATCAACTTGTTGGGGTTGCAAGGGTTCCTTGAGCATTGCTGGTGTGGAGCTCTCGGAGGAATCGCTGTCAGTGTTACTTTCCCTATTATTGGTGAAGAAGTCCGAGTAGTGTGCTGACAGCTTTCTGCATGTCTGAGCCAAAGGAGAGGCAGCAGTGTGCAATGATTTAGAAGATGACCAGATCAATGGGGCAGATGTATGAAGTTGGTGCTGGACTTCCATATCACTACCAGCTCTGGGAGGGTATGTCAGAATTGTTTTAATGTCTGCTAGTTTTTTTCTCAGATCAATGAGTTCTGTGTTTATAGATTTCACTTCCTCCCTGGAAGCGTGCTTAGGCTCTTCGCTGTTGGCATGGCTGGCAGATTTACTACATTTGGAACATAAGATTTTATGGCTCTTATCTGCAGGGTCATGACCATTTGTCACTTTCCCAGTGATGAGGCCATGGACTAACTCGCCCTTAAAGACTCTGATCGTTTGGATGTGATGAGACTGCCATAGGAAGTTGCTCATTTGTGTGAGTCTGGTGGGGAGTGTGACTGGTTGAAACTCAGGACTAAGTGTTTAACATTTCTTGGACTGGGTAGGGAGTGAAAATCTTTCAAATAAATTGTTCTATTTTGGCAATTTAGGAGCTGAGCTAGAGAGGTCACAATAATCTTACAGCTGTTCCATCTATGGGCGTTCTGATGGATTTCTAGGAGGAGTTGCTTTTTCTGTAACACACAGAGGTAGTTGGCAGTATCAACTTCTTCCGGATGCTCTGTTGATGTTGTAGGAAAGGCTGCTGGAATGCCAACGTGGCCAGCTTCTGCTGCCATTTTAACCCCCTGATTGCCATGGAGGATTTGCAGATCAAGGGATTGTTGGAAGCTGTCTACCTTACCTGCAATGTCATTTAGCCATTGCAGTATAAAGATCAGAGTTTCTGCAGAGAAAAGGGAGACCTCATGGAAAGGTTGAATAATGTAGTTGTGGGGGGTGCAGGAGACTTGCTTCAGAAGGTTATCTCCACTACCTCCCTGCTCTGGGGAGTGATTTGGGCTGAATTTTTGAAGGATCGGGGAGGAAGGCCTGTCTTGTTACTGGCTTCTGTGTTGTCATATTCTTTGGGGGTGAAGGGGATCCGGAAGCTGTCGATCTGTTTTTCATGTTTTATATTGTCTCTGCATTGGGGAGATGGGAGTCAATCCTTATCTGTTTCTCTGCTTTATTGGATTTATCGGCTCCAGTATAATTACTGGGGCTGGTCTGGGTTCTTTTCTTGCCCCTGAATGGCATTTTTGGGCTGTGGGGTTGAGCCAGAAGGGATGAGGCCAGTAACAAGCTGGGAGCTCATTTCAGTAGCTGCTAGTCTGTTGCCATCATGGTGCCCCCCATAGTACAGTATATGTTCCTTTCAGGAGCTCAAAATAATATACATGGGGAAGGGATTTCTGTCCTGATTTTATCTCTGAAGGCAAGAACTCAGTGAGGTAGATAGGGCAGAAGGAGAAGGACTGGCCCAAACTTACCTCATAAGCAGGGGTTGCCCCAATCCAAGTCCAGTCCTTAACTACTACACTGTAGTGGCTTTCTACTTATGGAATGTGGCGCAGTTCCTATCTTTGTTATCATTGCAGCGTGCAGCAAGAGGAGTCCACAGGGGAAGGTCACTCAGTTCCATACATAGGATCATGCATCAGAGGATACAGTCTTGCTCCCCCAGGAGGCTGTTTATCCAGCAGAGCATCTATTATATCCAGTCTTGAAGAAATCTTGGACTCCAAACCTAGGTGACAACCCCCAAACAGTCCAAAGAACTCCAGAAAGGGTAGAACTGACTGCATGATAGATCCTATCTACCATAGACTGCATTCAGATGATAAGCTTAACCTGATCATGGAATCAATCCATTTTCTGGGCTGACGCAATCCTTTGAGGCATAAACTACCCCAACAGCTGCAGTTTGCACAATTTGCTCAAACACACACACCTCTAAAAAACTGATAGTTGATATTAACCAGGTTTTCCATGTTACATGAATACACTTTTAGTCTTTAACCAACCTGATTACCAGGAGAAATCTTAACATTTTGGCAGTCTGAAATCACCTTGAAGCCACTTGCTTAATCCAGTGGGGGATTGCTGGGAGCTATCCAAGGTCCTGTTCTTTTCCCTAAATTCCTTTTGCCCTCTTGCTTCTCTGATGATCCTTTCTTGACCCTGCCTACTGTTTTGTGGCTCTCAAGGAGCCAACAAACAGAAAAAGGAGCCTCAAAGGAGCAGCAGGATATGCTTAATATGGCAATTTCATTTAAGAAATATATCTGTGCAATGCAGAACGTGATGAGCCACAGTATAATGCAGATAAGGAAATGTTCAGAATCTATAGAGCATTAGGAAGTGAAAGAGAAATAGTTTGAAAATGTGCTTTGCAGGCTGTCACATCTTTCATTCTGCAGCTCTCTGTAGAACATCATGCAGTCTTTATGAGGAGGAGAATGGGTGGGAGTGATGAAATGTGCATTGTGATGTTGCAACAGAAGCTCCGCCCCTTACATACTCGTGTGTGAAGTCCCAACATAACTATCAATGGGTGGTGTTTGTGTTGTGACATCACAACCTAGGTTTCTTCATTTTGGTATCATCGTAGCTAGAAGCTGATGCCTAGGGCAATTGTTATGTGGAAAATGGGGGGAAACTTACATCCCTGGTTAATGTTCTTAGCTAACAATTTATATCTATTTGATATCATCCAATCACTTTACTGGAAGAGGAAAAAAAGAGTGAAAGAGCAGAAGGTCATGTTCTGAGAGACCAGAATCCTTTTTCTTTGCATTGTTTGTAGTCCCAAACCATTCCCCCAAATTAAACATTTAAAATGTTATAAAGTTCTAAATACGCATACACAAAACAGCAACACAGAGGTAGGGGGAGGGAACATCATTTATCTTACTGCAAATGTTTGGCTTTTTAGGTAAGTATGATCTGTTTTGTGTCACTGATCAATGTGAAGAAACTATGTCCCACCTGCATGAATTTGAAGGAGGACAGAATCATAACTTATGGTTAAACCTGCTGGTTGGAGTGCCATATAGCTAAAGGTGACCTTCTATAAATTTCCAAGCAAAAAAGGTAACATATAGTTTGTATTTCCCAACTTCTGTCCACTCTTCAATTCTCACTGGAAAGGAATTCTCATTCTCAAGAGGGTTTAGTGATCTCTGAAGCTAGTTTTCTTGAGGAAGATAGCAGGGAATACTCCTACTCACAAGATGACCCTACAGTGGATCTTTCCCATTACATCTGTAACCTCATGCATTATTGTATACCTGACACTGCATGCAGGTTAACCACATGATGCAAAATTTGAGAGGGCCAAAGGATTGCATAGGTGGTTGTGGGTAATGCTGGGTCAGTGGCTCTTCCTCTATTAGCAACCATCACTGGAGAAAGAAAAACATTGCTTCTACAGCAACCTGGAGCCACCTGAGAGCTTTAACCATTCAGCCAGTAGTCGAGTGGGTCAAACTCTGCACCTCCTAAGGAAAATTGTTAGGAAGATGTGTTCTAAATCTAAAGTCCTGGTCAAAGCAAGTTAGGGAAACCTTCTGACTCTAGTCATGGAGTGTCCCTCAACACTGTGGGAGATTCTAAGGTTGAGCCTGGTGAGTCAGAGATAGGGCAGGGCTTTTTCTTAAAATGTAATAGATTAAGGTATTGCTGAGCTCTAGGCTATCCTCCCAAGGGAATCTTTAAGGAGGTGTATGCTTCAGATCTTGTCTCCAGGGAAGGCTGTCTAACCCAGGCTTCTTTATAGGGCAGCCATATGTTGACTTCAAAGAGAATATTCCTTTGTTTGAAGGATTGTCCAAGGACAGTCCTCTAATTGAAAGCATCTTCTCTTTGAACGATTTTCCCATCAAAGTCTGCTTTGATAATAGAGAACCACAAAAAGTTAAAAGGACAGCCCCTCAAAGTTGGCCATCAAACAGCATCTGGACTACAGATCTGCCATTTTTCTGCAAATCAGCATCCTTTTTTTTTTGTTCTCCTACTTGCCAATGTCCAAATGGCTATGCTACATTCCTCTCCTCCATGTTCTCTACCCCCTTCTTCTGAAAACCATGATATTAAGTATTCTTGGGCTTTCTCTTCTCCTGGGACTGAAATCTGATCATAGGGCACTTTCAGATTGTTGGGTTTTCTTTGGGCCATTGATTGATTGCGTGCCATCAAAAGAGCATTGACTGTAGTGACCACATAGATAGATTTCATCCATTACTGTGCACGGTGGGTTTTTTTCCTTCTTCTTCTCTTTCTTCCCGTTGTTGTAGCTCAAGCAAAACTAATGCTTTGCTGTAGCAATCTAGGTTTCTGCGGCCTTTTAAAAAAAAGCTAAAATTGATTTTTACAACTTCCACAACATCTAATATTTCTAGTGCTGCAAATGAACCAGATACATCTGTTTGCCAATTACACTGCAAATTACTTAATACAAAACTGCAAAAGTGTGGATAGAATTTCTGTAGAAAAGCTCTCAAGGTAGGGTTGAATTCATCTACATGGGTAGATGGGATTGTTGTATCCAGTGAGCATATGCGTGGACTAATTGTATCATCCATTTTGTATGACTCCATGGTTAACACTTGCAGGCTTAGGAGATTTTAGTCAATCAAAGCAACATTTATATATGGTTACATCCATGGATTACCAATGACTTCATCCACATTTTGCTTCCAATGGAAGAACAAACCACAGGCAGCCATTTCTGAATATTTTTGAATCACTATTTCTACCAGTCTAGTCTTTCTCTGAACTATTTAACATCTGTGTGTCAGGTTAACAATATAACTACAGACTTCTTCTTCGAAAAAAAACAAAAGCCCTTTTCATTTCTGTCATAAACATCTGCTCTCTCTTGCTCCTTAAGCTTCCTTCTTGCTACATTAAATTTAAACCATTTTTCCCCACTTTTACTGAATCCTGGATTAGTATTATTGTGTGTGTGTGTGTGTGTGTGTGTGTGTGTTGAAACTGAAATTATATCTCCATTTTTGAATAGGGCTAATTCCTGTTTGCTCCCTACATGACTGGGCAGATATGTCCGGGTTCCAAACCCAAGCAAAACGTCAGAATGGGCCTGTTCAGCAACTACCATTCCTCACCCTCTCCTGCCCAGATATTTCACATGTTGTTTTGGGTGGAATAGAAATGAGCTGGTTGGGTTTAAATATCTCATTAAGTCATACTGAGGTTTATTTAGTTTAGTGCATTTTGTGAATCCAACCACTGTTGTATTAAAGTATGGTTTATGGCTTACTAAGTTGTGTGCAGACAGAGCCAATGGTGATTTAGCTGACAAACCATGGTTAAGCCCATCATGAATTTGCACTATGTTTGAACATAATCAGAAATCATAACATGTTTATGCAGAAATATTGTGTCTATAGAGCAAAAGTCTCCACAGGCACACTTTTTCATTCCTCCATTTTTTAAAAAAATCCTTCCCATTGGCTGACATTGGCTTGGAAGCTAAGCAAGCTTGGGCCTGGTTAGTACTTGGAGATGACATCATCACGAAATCCGAAAGCTATAGAATAGACTAGAATTCCAAAATATCTCAGAAAAAGGAAACATAGAACACTTCTGTACTATGTCCATGACAAGTATATGGTTCTGTCCTTGTGGTCATCAGGAGCTCAGCTCAGCTTGATGGCATCTTTACGTTTTTGACCACTTCAGTTTCAGCCCTACTCACTGCTGAATTCAGTCTCCAAAGAGAACATTTATTGGGCTGTCTTCCTTCTCAGTAGATAGGAATGCAACTTCTCAGAAAATTAGTTTATTTCTCATAATGTAGCAGCACCTCTACCATATTCCCTTTCAATTGTCCTCATCCTATGGATACATTAGCATCCACCAATAGACCATCAATGTAAAAAGTGGGTATAACTGTTTTGATATGCAAGGCATATAGCCAGAACAATATCCTTCCCTATAAACATAAAGGGCAGAGATATGGAAAGATGAAGAAAAGGATCACTCCCACAGTCTAATTATCTTTGGAACCAAAGGTCAGTAGTACGTTCCTACGCACATCAATTTTCTTCTGGAGATTGAATACGATGGAATTGTTCATAAAGAAAGAGGGCAGGGAGAGTGTTTTTATAATGTATCTCCCCACCCTCACCCTGCCATCCAAGAATTAAGGAAAAAGTAAAGTAATACAGAAGGAATTCATCATTTTCAACATTCACTCTAACAGTACTGCCCTTTGGCCAAGCTGCACATATATGTTCCTGTGTAATTGTTAAGATCTTGGCTGGCTTTATTGTAGGTGTTTCTGCCCACTTCTCTATAGTGGTCCCTCATATGTGAAATGTCTGTCAATGGGTGCCAAGAAAAGAATTTCTCTTCCAGAAGTTATGCCATTTTTAAACCATCCTGTGGCATTTTTTACAGTGACTGTCTAACTGGCCTTCCAAAAATAATTACACAATTTCTTATTGAAGAAACCTTCACAGTTTTCTGAACAAAAGTTTCTATGTCTTCAGAACAAAAATACAGGTCAATCTATATAACTCTTTGGAATATTCAACATCCTTCCCACCACCCCCTATGCACATTTTATCTGGATTTCAGAAGACTAGTCTGAACTGACATTGCAAACTTTGAGGTTCAGTGCTCATGTACTTTGAACAGGCCATCACCCTAAGCCAGAATATGGTTTATTTGTTGGAGCCTAACATGTTATGTGAATGCAGCAATTATGTTTGTTAGTGAGGGTTTAGAGCAGTGTTTCTCAACCCTGGTGACTTCCAGATGAGTGGACCAACTCCCAGAATTCTCCAACTAGCATAGCCACTGCTGAGAATTCTGGGAGTTGATGTCCACCCCACCCCCAGAAGTTGCCCACACTGAGGACACTACTTTAGAGTATGGTGTAAACCCAGCTACCATTTAGTCAAACACATGGATAAACCTGTTTGCAGAAATAGATGATGAAATCAATGAACTGCAATCCCATCAGATCAGGACTAAGGGCGTATTCTGAAACAGAAAATAGCATTAAGCAAAAGGTTTCTTAGCTTACAAATTGCAGGAGGTAAAATCTATAAATTGAAGCCATGCAGCTTTCTTGTAGGAGAAACTCCAACCATGAACCCCAAACAGGCACAGAGATGACACTGATGCACAGTTCTGCACCTGTTTGTAAGGGAACATTTGACATTTAATGAGGTCTCTCTGCAAATTTAGGTCTTTGCTCAGCAATTGGTGGAATAATGTTATAATCATTTCAGGTACAATTAACCTTTAACTTCAAGGCTTGATACAATCCCTTGCCATCACTATCTGAACAAGACCCATAAAAAACAGATTGGAGATTACAGGAAAAAGTCCTTGAGACTCAGTATTTGGAAGCCTCAGAAGCAACCCAACTCATAAGACAATAAATCATTCCTAGAAGACCCTTCCCAGATCTAAGGATTGGCTCCTCTTCCAGAAACTAGTTGGTAGGACTTGGTTCAATTCATTATTTATCAGAATTTACCAGCACCTGCAAATGTCTTCATAAGCAAGATTGAAATGACTTGCCATGTTAAAAATAGGTGAAAAAGAGAAACCAAAAAATGTCTCTATCCAGATAGACAACACTGAATGCTTACCTCTTAAAAGTCTCCTTCATAAAGGGGTCAAGGCACCTAAACAATTGGAATAAAGCAGAATGTAACATTGGTATAAGCTGTCCTTTCTTAGAGTGTTAGAGAAGACCTAGAGAACTTTTAGGCGAGTCCTTCACTCCCCTGGACTTAAAGAGAAGAAGAGGAATGAATTTTTTAAAATCTGAGCCCCCCACCCCACCCCACCCCACCCCACCCCACCCCATCAGTTCAATGTAAGTGGTCTGGGACCATCCAGTGAGTGACATTGCCAAGAGGAATCTTTGAAGTATGATGAATGATGAATTTGACACAGATTATTTTTTTTAAAGGTTACTTTAATGATCAGAAGATTCTACATTACTTCTACTAAATGTGAAATGTGGTTAGAATGACAGGCTAAACCAAATACATTATTGTAAGGGCTTCCATGTATTATTCAGACCTGATCCTGCTTAGCTTTTGGAGATAGCCAAAGCTGGCTAGCTGCTGCCACCTGGCTGGACAGGAGAACAGTTATCTCAATGCACCTAAAGAATTGTCACCCAGAAGAGGAAGCCAAGTTATTTGCTGTTGCTTTTGGGGACAGGAGCAAATATTTGGGCTGGATCCAAATGTATTTGTGTATTAATTCATTAAAGTATACCTTGTTTTTCATCTAGGAACTCAAGGTAGTATACATCACCCTTCTGTGAGACAGATGAAGCTGAAAGACAGTAGTTTTGGCCCCAAATTACCCTGTGAACTTCCACTGGAGAAGGTGGTCTGGGTCTCCTCACTCCTGGTTCAACACCTTCACCACCACATCACATTGGCTCTTGGGCTGAATGAGAGAGAGAGAGACTGGCCCAAAGTCACCCAATTATCTTCTATGTTGTGGGTGAATTTGAACTTTGATCTCCCCAGCCCTAACCTGGAATCTTAATCGTTATACAGCAGTAGTTATTTTAGATTCTTTGAAGCTGATGGGACTTGATTAATCACAATTACCATAGGTCTCTCTGGGTCCTACCTAATGTTGGATTGTTTAATCTAATCTAACCTATACCCAATTCTTCTCAACTGCACAGAAGCATATTTAAACTGAACTCGAAGAGACATTTCCATATAGTCACTTTTTCGTGAGATGGGCAGTATCTAAATTTGAAATATAAATAAATACACACACACACACACACACTAATATAAAATAAGAAAAATAAAGAAATCAAAGACAAAGCTAAAAGTGCAAGAAAGAAAAAAAAGTAAAAGAAAAATAGAAGAAAAGAGATACAAAGAAGTAGCTTCCGATCTTCTTTACAGCAGTTATAAGTACAATTATAAATTTACCTCTTACTCTATGGTTACATCATAAGTCTCTTCATAATCATCAATATCATAAATCATAAGTTCATTTTTTTCTATTTCACACAAAAAGTCTGTAGGGGGTTTCCATTTGGCGATAAACATAGTTATTGTCTTTTCTCTGATCAAAGAAGTCAATTTAGCCATCTTGGCAAGTTCCATCATCTTCACCAACCACTCCTCCATTGTGGATAATGCTGAAACTTTCCATCTTTGGGCACAGAATAATCTCACTGCAGTTATGTACAAAAATAAGGTTCCATAACTTTTTTCCAACTGTTTGTCCATCAATCCCAAAAGAAAAACCTCTGGTCTCAGTTGTATATCTATAGACTACTAAAATTTTCATTGTGTTTATCTGTTTGTACCCTCACGTTAGTGCATTATACCTCAACTATTTTTGAATCGAGGTACCTAAAATCTGCTAACTCAAAGAATGCGTAAAAAATCCAGGACCCATTACCCCTGTGGAATGGAAATTTCTGTGATGTTCAGACCAGTTTTTTCACAAAGTTGTGGCTGTTGCAGTGTCCCCACAGTCACATGATCATGATTTCTGATGCTCCCTGCCAGCTTCCCACAAGCAAAGTCAATGGGGAAGCCAGCAGGAAGTCAGAAGTTCCTCCCATTCCCACTGCTTTTTTGCCTGCCCATGGTCATTCTGTTTATCTGTTTAGGTATGTAAATATTTTATTTATTTATTTATTTATTTATTTATTTATTTATTTATTTATTTATTAATTAGATTTCTCTCCCACCCATCTCCCCTACAATAGGGGACTCTGGGTGGGTTACAGAGAGAATAAAACTATAAATACTGTATACATAAAATACACCCCATATATACAATTAAAACAATACTAAAAACAAAAAATCCAAGAAGAATATTGACTTATTAAAGTTCGTTTGCTGTTACAATTAGTTTTCTATTTATGATGTATACTCTTCTTAGATGATCACAGGACTGTCCAGCATTGGGGTAAAAACAATATGGTTCGCTTAAAATTTAATGTTCTTTCTGGTCACATCAGACTGCACTACCTTTCTCTCAAAGGATGACCCAACGGGCCACAGGGTTGCCTAGTTAATCTTTACAATCCTCTGAATCAGTGTATGTCAAGGAGACATTTCCTAATGGTAAAAACAGTCTGAGAGTTGAACAGACTAGTTTGGAAGCACCAGAGTTATTTAAGCAGAGACATACACACTTACTCACTCGCACACACGTACAGTGTGCGTGACCAATAAGTTTCTACCATAGCCTTGCAAAACCAGAAGTTCCTTTGATATTTCTATCACTCCAGAAATATACTTGGTTCAAGAGAGAACACATTCATTTGTTCTCCCAAAGTGATCTGCACATCTTGCAAACTTCTGCAAAGAGCATCTTGCATTCTGACATTTGAGGTTGACCCATCTTTGATCAGGATGTGCTTACAAAGGCTTTTAAAAAAAAGACAGACTGAAGAGCATCTGGGTAAGATGGAGTACCTGTCAACTCTAAGGAATGATCCAGCAACAGCTACCGTCGCCAGACAGAGTCAATTGGTTCTTGATTACTTACGTAGATGTACCCTGAAGCAAAAGCTGTTCAATTTTCAGAGAAATATGGAGTCAGCATGGGCCATCTTGAGGGGGAAAAACCCCAAGCCACTGTATTGGGACTATTTGTCATTCAGTATTTAATCTGAAGCCTGATATTTGTGGTTTAGGCAGCATGATTGCTCATGAGTAAAAAAAGAGCCTTTTTTCCCCCTAGCTAAAATAGATAATATGTTTCTATATTATAAAGTGCATGTGAATGTGTATGAGAGGAAAAGAGAGAGTCTGAAGTGGCTAACAAAAAGCTTAAATATACGTAGTGCATTTTTGTTAGCGGTTATTCTGAACGTAGCAGTTACAACAAGATATTGAAATAATACCCCATTGAGCAAATGTTAACTATGGCCGTGGGGGTGGGGCCAGAAAGCAACTTCCTTTTCCTCCTACTCCATCCCACTTATTGGTGACATTATCATCATCTTTGCAGCCTAAAAATATATTAATCCAGGGAGCAGTATCAGGGTCTATGATGTTTCCAAAACACGTCCTGTGCAACTTCCTCCAAAATATTAAATCTCATGAGGTCATGAGATGTTGGTGGTCTTATAGGAGAAGTTGTAATATTTTGTACAAGAAGAGATCTTGCAGATTTCAGTGTTCTCATGGCAGAGCTTACAAGACTTTAGGTTAAGATCACTGATTTATTATGTGCCATCAAGTCATTTTTGACTCTTAGCAACCACATAGATAGAACTTCTCCATGAAGATCTGTCCCTAACCTGATCCTTCAGCATTTCCAATGGTGCATCCATCACCACTGTAACTGAGTCCATCCATCTTGCTGCTGGCCATCCTCTTCTTCTTAAGATCACTACATTCATCAAATTTAGAAATGTGATGAGATATCTAGTCATTTGGAGTGAGAGGTACCTGGACCACTACATAACAGTGCCCAGGACCTGAAAAAGTTGCCAATTTCTCTACTATTTTTTTTCAAGTTCTTCTTCATTGTAATGAGGTGAGACTTCTTTTGAAGCATTCTGACTTTTGACATATTCTGGCTTTCCCTTCCAGGAATCCCATGAGGTTGTTGGGGAGATGCAAAGGAAGAAGTGCAGTGCATTCTTGTTCATGAATAGTACTAAGAACCCTATCCAGACTTTGCAAAAACAAAACTACTTCCTACAGCAGACTTCCTCAGCTTGACCTTCAGGATGTATTGGGGTTGCAACTCACTAATTTCCCAGCCAAGGTATCTTGGTGTGGGTGGAAGGTGCCTATTTGAGGAAGGCTGTTGTATACGTTCACACAAACACACAGGCACACCAAGGCAAAATATACACATGAATATCCATTTACATCTAGTAAATATTTCAATTTTTGCACTCTGACCTTCAAGAAAAGAGCCATTGTAGAGTATTCCTATAAGGGAAAAACGGAGAGACCCATTGGAGGGACTGATACAGGAAAAATGGAACCCTACAGAATGAAAAAGACACGTATTTTGATCAGGTCCTATTGATGGTCCTATCTAAAAGACCACTGGGATGCTGTTCCCCCACCCTCCAGGAGGTTCATCAAGGCAAGAAGGGGATTGATTTGCAAGACAATTAATTCCCCATTCTGTACCGTATTTTATTTATTTATTGGAAATGTATCACTCCTTCCCATCCCAAATGGGTGATCAAAACAGTAAAAAGAAAAGAATCACAAAAACTTTGAATTATTCTTTTTGGCTTTGGTCATTGCACCAAACAGAGAGATAATGAAATTATGCCTTTTTGGCTTTCTTGCCACTATGGCAAGGAGGAGGAGAAGAAAGATGTGAGGTTGCTTTATCACTTTCATGTTGCTGTTTGAAATATTGAGAAATCTATTTCTTTGGACAACTACATTTTTTTCAATTCCACTTTCTCTCTGTCACATCTGTGTTCCAACCCATGCTTCTATAAATTATTTGAGAGCATTATTATCATGGGTTTCTGCAGGGTGGGGTCAAGCGATGACAAATGTGTCATTTTGTGCATGACATGAATTATGAACTCTACCTCATTTGCATCACGATGCCACGGTACAACTGATGCTAATTTCACACGGTGTCATTTGTGCAATGATGTCATGATGTGCCCAATGTCATTGTGGCTTCTTCTGAACAGCTATGATAATGATCAAATTGTGCGTGGGTGCCCATCTCACATGAACTTTTGTAACTAATATTTTAAGGTTACCTTTGGAGTTGGGTTCATTTATCTATTGATGTAAGCAGAATTGGCTCACGCTTCCATGATGCAGAATTTTGTAATTACTGTAGTACAAAGAACAAAGCATATGTGGAAAGGTCTGATCAATTTAAATTATGAAAAAGGCTATTGCATACCAAGCAAGAAATGCTGAAAGCCACAAGTACAAGGTTTTAACACTCTTTCTTTCCTTTACAAAATTCAATATTCATTAAATACCAGTGCAGCTTACAATTTCAACCTATTGCTTTACTCAATCATAACCTTTTATCAACTTCAAACCAGGAGGTTGGGGGGCAGGAGAAATAATAAAATATATGGAACGATGAAGCCAAGTACCTTTGTGTGTCTCTGTGTGCGTGCGTGTGCGTGGTGTGTTCTGGTCTGAATTAGGGTGCTTGCATTTGGTTTAGAAATCATGAAGAGTATAGTTGAACAATGACAGGTGAAGAGATGGAAGTAGGTTTGATGTGTTCTCGCAACATAATATGCACTATGGAATCTTTGCAAAGAAACTCTGCAGCATCGTTTAAAGAAAATATTTATTAATTAGGGTTCTCCTTTTCTTCTAGTGTAAAAAATGGCGTCATTGACAATGTATGCATATCCCAACAGAGATGGAAAAATGACTCCATTAATAATGGGATCATGTCTGTCTTTTGGTCCAGTAGCGATGCCTGTCACTAATGAGAAGCATTGAAAACACCCTGCAAATGGAGTCTGCAGCAAAATGGGGGCAGGACAGAATGACCAGATGCCAACGTGCCCTCTTCCAGGACACATCTTCCATTCCTGCTCAGCCCTCACCATCAGCCCACATTCCACACTCTATTAAACTTGCTCAGACAGCTTTTGGCAAGTGGGAAAAGCGAGGTCTTCTCTCTTGGGTGGGCTCCCTAAAGATTTATTATATTCTGAAAGCCTCGGGCTGTCAGATAACTGATGAAATTGCTGTTAATGTAGTATTTGAACACGGCTTTCCTCTGGGGTAACCTTCTTGTTTAGACAGGTCTTTGACCGGCTGAGCTGATTATGTTCCCTTGCTCTTGGCAGATTGTTTTCCATTCAGTTAGCTTCTATTTTCAACCTGCTTATGTTTGTTATCTACTCATTTTTTCATTGTTATCTACTACTACTACTTTCATAGCATTTTTTAAAAAAAATTCATTGCTTCCATTTTCTCATAGTTAGCTGCTTTGAATCTGCAGTGCAGGCTGGCAGAAAGGCAGCACAGGCAGTAGGAGGAAAGATAATGAAGTTATCCATTTAAAATGTTTGCTCCTGTGAAATAGAGATTTTTTTTTAAAAAAAAAGTTATTTCTTGCACTTGCATCCTGTCTTTTTTTCTGAGAGCTCAAGGTGACTTGTATGGAGATTATCTCTACCCTGAGATAATCCACAGCAACAACCTGGTAGGGTACGTAGAATTCCACAGCAACAACCTGGTAGGGTACATAGAATTCAGATTGATTGATTGATTGACTCAGAATAACCCGGTAAGTTCCATAGTCAAGTGGAAACTTGAATTGGTGTCTCTTTGGGCTACGTCTAAGACCTTAATCACTATACCATATTAGCTCTCAGGTATAAGAGTAATCTTCCCCCAACATGAGCTCACAAACCAGGTTCATCCAAAGCAGGCTGTAAAATTTGAAGAACTAAGGCAGATTGGGGAAGGAGATTGAGTTCCGGATAGAAAGTTGGAGTTTCTTACCTAACAAGGAGAAGAACAATGAGGTAGTTAATTCTTTTCATTTTATTTTCACCAGTTTCTCAACTCACTAGATACAAGTTTTGTTTGGCTCTGCTGTTCATAACTTCAGCAGGACCAAAAAAAGGAAAAAAGAAAACCCCAACACCTTCAAACTCATGAATATTCAAATATTTCATATGCATTTTTCCTAATCTGTAAGCTTCTTCATAAGCATTTTTCCTAAATGAAGATAAATTTAATAGCTGGGAAAAAAAATGCACATTTGGAATAGCCAGACAGAAACTTTATATTGGGCATTGCACATTTGGAATATATTTTCCCCAATGAACACTTTGTGGTGTAAATCTTTGTCAACGACGTTACAAAATCCAGAACAGCACAGATTTTGACTGGTACAGATGTTTGGGTCCTCCTTGATGCTCAGCAGATTCAGTGATCTGTAAAAAATTGGGGGCAGACTGAATGGACCTTGATATGGGAGCGTCTAATGGGGGAACCAAGGAGAAATAAGAGGGTTGGCAATTGCAGTTTCCAGGAAGCACCTGATGGACCTGACTCTTCACTCAGTGGGGTAGAGTTTGCTGATTGGAAAGAACATTTACAGTTTCTCCACCTCTGCCCTAGCAGGTAAGGACCACTCTCAGCATTTCCCAGTATGTCAAGACCATCATTCCCCAGGTAGGTGACCCCCAAACAATCACATTTTTCACCCCCGTCCTTTGCAAAAGAGGTACATCCTTTTTTGCCCCTGCTTTCAAAGATATAAGCAGAAGTCCCTTCTGTGATGAACTTCACAATAATTAAAAGAATGTCATCCTAGTATCACAAGAACATCAAGAGCATTTCATCATCCTTAACAATCCTGAAGAATGTTCCTCTTGATTTTTCTGTCACTGAATCTGTGCAAAATATACAGAAGACATTCATTTAATTCACATAATCAAAGAGAAAGTGTCTTGGGGCAAGTAAAGAGGCCCTTCTTCATAAATCCATTGTTGGAAGACAGCAAGCTAGACGAACTTCAGATGTCAAGTATGTTTGCAGAAGTGAATATGGGCTAGTCAGGCAAATCGCTTCTGTCTAAAATAAATTCTTCTATATTTCCACTGGTGGGAGAGTTCTCTCTGCCTGATCCAGTAATTGTGTCTCCATGTCATCCTAACAGAGATGGAAGTATTAACCCTAATGCTTCTTTTGTACATCTTTTCTGTTTTTGCTCACCATTAACTGGAGAAGGAGTTAGAGTCTTGAGTTAGACTCAAAGACAAAATAAAATTTGGGGGACCTGCAGTCCTCCAGCTGTAGTTTGGACTACAACTCCCATTAATCCCTTTCAGAATAGCCATCACAACAACACACAATAGGCTACTTTATTTGTATGGGGGTAGCAAATGAGATTGCATAGATGAGAAAATACTTATATAATGAAAAGATAGCATGTTTGCTCCACAGTACTTGTTGGTTTCTAATGCAGGAGCCCATCTAACAAATCCTGGCCATGGCAAGGAGCAAATGTCTCCCCCAATATTATGTGTTGCAGCAGACTTAAGTACCATATTTTTCCGTCAATAAGACGCCCCCATGTACAAGACAACCCCCACTTTTCCAACCCAAAATTAAGAAATCAATATTTTAAAGATAGTGCAGAACACATTTTTATTTAGTAATTAGGTAACATTGACCTGCTACACTCGGTGGGAGGAGGTCCAAACCGTCTCTCTGTAGCTCTATTTCCATGCTCTTTTGCATAACTGATTACATTCAATCACGAGTGAAACTGCCGATAGCTTGTCCCTGCAAACAGACTTCCTCCAATTGGTTTGTTCAGCATCAGCTGATGTCAGTTCCATAAGGCTCGCGATTGGAGGAAGCCTGTTTGCAGAGTCAAGCTATTTCACTCGGAGGCTAGCAATAGGAGGAAGCCTGTTTGCAGAGACAAAGTATGGGCAGTTTTGCAACCACGAGGTTCTCTCCTCAGCTGACTTCCTTGAATAAGACGCCCTTCAATTTTTAGGGTAAGGAGTTTAGAAAAAAGTATCGTCTTATAGTCGGAAAAATACGGTACATTGCTTTCTTTTGAATGAGAAGTGGGATGGTTAACTTTTTACTTGATAATTTCATCTCTGGACCTAATCAGTTGCTAGGTATGTGTTACTATCAGCAGGCTGTTCTGTGGCTTAAATGAGATGAAGCTGCTGGACTCAGGTGAGTTCAGTTGTCCATAGATCATAAACACCCAAGGTCAGTGTTGACAATTTCCATATGGGTAGAATTGCATGGTCCACATGGCCATTAATGAGAATTCTGGAAGTTGAAGTTGAAGTTGAAGTCCACACACCTGGAAGTGGGAAACCCTGCTCTCAATAATGGCTGGAGGTACATTGACAGAACTGTGGAGAGAAGATTGCTTTATGGCTTCCTGTAATATTTGCTCTAAAAATCTTGGGCACACAGTATTTTCACTTGGTATCGTTTTCAGACACAAACGGGCGCTCTCGCTTTTAAAATCCCAAAGTCAAAGGTAACAAAAGCCCTGTCTTAAAGCCCTGACAATTTGCAAAAATCCAAACCAAACAGGAGCAAGCTAATATAAGCTTAATCAGTCCATAGGAATATGCATTTTTCAGCAAGAAAAGGACAAAACAGCTGATGAATTACGGTTGGCACACTCTCATCAAACCAGAAATGTCAAAGAATATGGGTTTATTTGCTAGGTTTTTCATTTGTGGTGTTTAATGCTTGGGGTGCTTTTGTTTTGCTTTTTTAAATTTATATTTTATTGTGGGGCAATTGTTTTTAATAGCTTCCAGAGTCCAATGCTGGGAATAAACACAATGAGAGTAAAATTTATTGTTCCATGAATGTGTCTGTCTGTCTATGTGCTTCTTTTGAGTTAAAAGAAAAAGGACTGCAAAGGGGAAAAAAGAAAAAAATTAGAGACATCCTTGTAACCAAGCTTGGAGAAGGGGTGAGGTGAGTGAAAAATCCAGAGAGAAATGCAATGGTGAAATAATAATAATAATAATAAAAAAAATTAAAAAGAGAGGGGCCACTTTCCAATATTTAAAGTGTTGCTACCTCTTGGATAGTGAAATAAAATTGCTATTTGTTCCAAAGATAGGTAGAATTTTAATTATAAGAAAGGAGTTGGTGAATAAAGGTTAGGAAAAATCTTCCCCAGGTACAAATATTTGGAAGCAGAAGAGATTGAATTCCGCCTTGTAAGAAGTTTTCAAGCATGGGCTAATGTTCAGGAATGCTCTCCTACCAGATTTTCTGCACTGAATGGGTCAGAACAGATCCAGTCCAATTTTCCAGTCCACAGATTATATCTCTGAAATTTGTGGGCAACTGCTCAGTTGGCAATTTTCAGGAGAGTTATTTTCTTCCAACATTTTTGGGTCAACCCAAAGGTCTAGTTAGTTGTTCAGCCTCTATGAGTCTTACTGCACTCATTTCACTTTTTCATCTGAAGCCCCACAAACAAAAATATAAACCCCAAAGCCCCATGCTATGGTGATGACATCATAGCATCAACCACACCCCTTGAGGTTCTCAGAGCCCAAAATGCTTTTTCTTTCCAAAGTGAGGCTTAGCCTACCCAAGGACTAGATACCTGTGCTCTTCCAAGTCTATGTTTTTAATCTGTCACCCAATTTCTCAGCTGTTTTCTTCTCCTGCAAAACTTCCTCCTATTCTGTTTTTTAAAACTTGCTTGGTGGTAGGCTGTATTGTTTTTGTTTTTGAGGTTATTTTATTTTGGAGATGGCTTGTGGGGTTTCCTTCTGTTATGTATTTTTCCATGACTCTGAAACCTCCCTGACTGCTCTCACTTTCCTGGTGGAAATTAGCCAATGGGAGAAAAGGTTCCACCTTATATCTTCCCTTGAGATTTAATAGAACCATCAGAAGCCAAGGAGGCTGCAGACCACTGGATGGATGATTGTACAATGAAAAAGTGAATATTGTCACATATGAAACATTTATGGAAATGTTGCTAAATAGCACCACACAGAAAATTTCTCCTGGATTTCCTCCTCATGCTTTTCACTGAATGAAGACAATCAGCTTTTGACATTTCTTTCAAAAGTGAAGAAACTTTCAGTGAATTCATTTCTCTGCTGCCTGCAGTGATCCAATATGTCAAAAGCACAGCCAAAAGATATCCCTAAATAAAGCTGAAGCCAGACTCATGATAGGGTGGGAAAACAGAAGCAATTTTCAGAGGGGAAAATAGATTTTGGCCCAGTTACAGTGATCCAATAACATTAAATCCTCTCTTGTGCCATGAACGTGACTATTGGTTTGCTGCAAAACACATGTGATCCTGTCTCTTTCATCTCTCCACCCCTGCTGTGGTCTTGACTCTGCAGTTAAGGGAGGATAAGATCTGTTAACTGCAGAACATCCTTTATTCCCTCCCTGTCCTAATTCAGTCCAAAAGCTTGTTGTTCCACCATTGGCATGTTTGTCTTTGGATCGCCTTCCACGTGCATTGGTCTCTGGTAACTCTCGATTAAATGTCAAGGCAACAATCTGTATAAGCTAAACTGCATGAGGTCACAGTAGTCTGCCATTCTCCACTTATCCTCCTAGTGACCCTTGGAGCCTGTGGCTTTTCCAGCTTTCAGTTCACCGCTCCAATATATTAGTCAGTAATGAGACAAAGCAAGATTTATTTAAAAGAATTCAAGTATTGATGGATTCCTGGAGATCCTGGTCTTAAAAACCTGTCCTTTCATTTCTTCAGCAGTTTTCTACTTTGCCTCCTGAAGCTCTCATGCCCGTGGAAATAAATTTGTCTTGAGTTTTGGCTTATTGTATGGAGAGACAGACAGACAGGCAGATGGATGGACAGACAGACTGACAGACGGGCAGATAGATGGACAGATGGATGGACGTACATACAGACATACGGATGGACAGATGGTTCTTAGAGGCCCAAAATTATTTTTCCCAAGGACTAGATACCTGTGCTGTTCCAAATCTATGTTTTTAATCATGTTGTCCTGAAATATGCCCTGCAATTTCTCAGCCATTTTCTTCTGCAAAACATCCTCCTGCTCTGTTTTTTTAACTTTCTTGGTAGTAGGCTGTATTGTTGTTTTTCGGGTTATTTTATTTTGGAGATAGGTTGTGGGGTTTCCACAATGACAGATGAAAGGGTGGATGGGCGGACAGGCGGGCAGATGGACGGATGGACAGATGGATGGACGGACTAAGAAAAGATTGCAAATTCCAATATAATGCTTGTTTTAACACCTCACCATCAACCCTAAAATATCTTGTACACAAACCATCATTTTCAAAGCAATTGTCAATGATGCTTATATTTTAGGTTTGGCAGTCTTATCTTCCAAATCTGAGCATGAATTGTTGAAGCACAAAATTGGAAGAAGCCATGTAGATTATTATCAGCAGTCTGATAAACCAAATTTGTGTCCAAAGGAGGGGGGTGTAGAGAAAGTGTCTCAGAAGGGATCCTCCTACGTTTTGGGAGAGTAAAAGTAAGGGACAGGAGAGGTACTTTCAGACTTGCAAGATTCTGTTAATGTAAATTTATAAAGGGACAATCACCAAATGTCTGAGCTATGTCCTCCATAAAAGTTGGTATAATTGCTTATGTTTACACAATGCTAAAAGCTAAGATACCTGATATTGCTCCAAGGGAGGTATTGTCCAGAAGATGTTTCAGTTCTGAAGGTTTTGGAGAAGAAGAGGAGCAACACACCTTCCTTCTCGTCAAAACATTTGAGGCTGAATCGATCCTTGCCTAAGATATCGGGGTTGATTGCAACTCTTGAAACTGGGTTGCCAAAGAAAATGGCAACAGATAGAGGGGTTGGCTAAACAAGGGCCACCAATTCATTAAATGAACAAACAAAAGTCACAGAATTTTAAAAATACAGTACACACACCATTAATACATGCATAAATAACGATATATAATACATCTTAAAATTAAATTGCAATTTTAAAATTTAATTTTAAAGGCTATCTGAAGACCAATTTATGCATTAGAGCATTTTCAGAATGGCAATTGCTTCAGGACCAGACTGACTTTTTAAATGACTCTTATTTAATTGTCGCCCTGGTTAGAAGGCAACTTATAATTTCAGTTTACAACTTCACCTTAGCCTGTGAAAATGTTGGAAAAAATTACTTGCAGAGTCAAAATGAGATGCAGCTGAACATTTCAGCAATGAACAAAAGGGAGATCAGCTGCTTAATCATCTTTGCTTTCAAAGGAAACTTGTGAAAGCATTGTCTGAGCAAAGCTATCCTTTAAAGGAAAGTTCTTTGCTACAATTTGCTCCCATGATATGAGACAGGAGAAGACTCTAAGGAAGCATAAAGGAAGGTATTGTGAGATAGTTTTGGTTCATAGGAAGAAGCAATTAACTTGGTGACGTCTTTCGAAAGGAGCTGGAAAGAGCCAAAGCAGTAGACTCCTGGGACTTACACGTGTTTACAAAATGATTCCTTTCAGAAACATATTTTCCCATCTCTTTCTATCTTCTTGCTGCCTCTCCAAACCCAGCTGTTTTGCTATCTTTTCCTGGACAAAACAATTGCACATAGCCATAACCTATAGAGGCAACAAGCCATCTTCTTACAGGTAGTTCTTGTTTAATGTCCACTCATTCAGTGACCATTCACACTTATGATGGAACTGAATGAGGGGTACTTACGATGGATCCTCAAGGTTGTGGGCTGTTGCAGCAGTCACATGATTGCAATTTGGGTGCTTGGCAACTGGTGTGCATTTATGATGGTTACAGCATCCCACGGTCAGGTGATTGCCATTTGCTACCTTCACTGCTGGCTTCCGACAAGCAAAGTCAATGTGGAAGCCAGCAGGAGGTTGCAAATGATGATCATGTGACCGTGGGACACTGTAACTGCTTGGGATTCACCTAATGATGGCAACTGGGATTGCCAGAATTGCTGTCGTATGTCGGCACAGCCATGAGACATTGCAACTTATGACTGTGCCGCTTACCGACGAGTTCCCGGGCCCAATTACCATCAGTAAGTGAGGACTACCTGAATATGATAATGGAGAATGCATTTTGGACCCTGGTAATAGCAAATGTATATTTCTGCAGTTATGGGCTTGCAAAATGGCAGAAGAAATCCTGGAAAGAAATTAGATGAAGAATAGATGGAGTTAGGACCTGACTGCCTAAGGGGCAGCTCACCTTCAAACTTTTCTGGATGTTCAGATTTGCAGGACAGGCCCTTTTGAATATGTCTCTGCAGTCAGAGGTCCACTGATAAGCATATAGGAAAGGTCCTTTGTCCTGTATCAGTCCAGAATGGTGCTCCTTTGGAAGTTGCCATCTTTCTGCTTTTAGAAGATCAGGCCAAGATATATTTCTTTCACCAGGTTTTTCCGGGCCAATTATTTTATTTCTCTTTCAATTTCTCTTAATCAATCCATGCCTGTATTGTTATCCATAATCTCTATAACTTTGCATTTCTTTTCAATTTACTTCTGGATTATCTGTGTTTCCTGCCAGCCACTATGATATAAACCTCAATCAGTCCATCAACTAATGCGATATGATCATCTGCACTTTTGTGGATCTTGGGGCATTTCATCATCTGGATCAGAGTATTTTTATGGACTGGTCATTGACCACAATCAAGATTCTATTCTATTCTTCATCAGCTGGATGGGGAAGATATTTCAGTCCTTTAATCCACTGCAGGATCGCTCTGACTTAAAGGCTTTCACTGAGAAATTTCCCTCCCCATAACAGAGTTATAAAACGAAGTAGCAAGCCACCCATTTGAACTTTGGATTGTGTTTTTTTTTTAAATGGGAGCTATAGAGAAGCACAAAATGAATACAGATCGCATCATTCCAGCTGCCTTCCCTTACCTCCGAGCAACAATCATAATCATTTTGTAGCTCAAAGTAATTTTCAAGCTTTTCTGCTCAACTTCATCTCCATGACTAATGTTTTAAGGGAATATTTTGGAGATGACGAGAGAGGCATCTCAAATGCAGTGGGGGTGAGGATAAGTCAGATAAATTTAGCACACTCCTTCTTTTTCTTCCAGCAACATTCACATTTTGCTACGCATACTGAGGCTCTTAACAATAACAATCACTCCGGGTTGTCATGCAAAAAGAGAACCCTTCTGTAGGCATATGTGGATTGCATCTGTGTGCTGAAGGGAGGTCCTACCTAAAGCGTGCTACAAATCTAGGTTAGTGGAATAAACAGAAGAGATCTAGAGGCTTACCAGAGCAGAACACAGCAGTCCTTAAATTGACACACGAGATCATAAACTCCCAAGATATGCTTTTCATTATGCATCATAATTATGGACAATGTTTCTTAGCAGGAGGCAGGCGAGAGGCCCTGTCTAAAGTATGGAATGATATTTCGAAGGAAAGCTGGCATTTTTTAATTCAAGACAGTCAAATCAATGACAATATAATCCCAAGGGATATTTCAGTATTTTGGATTTCTTCGTACATTCACTTTTATTGGGTGATTGGGTCCCAGGTACAAAAAACAACAGAGAATATAATGATATTTCCGTAGATTACAGTGGGAAAAATGTTGTGGGGTGGCGGGTTCAGATGAATTTTCTTCCCCTGGGCCTCTCAGAGTCATTAAGTGGACTTTGCCTTTGGTTATAAAGGAAGAACTTGGAGGAACAATTTGGGTTTTGTTAAGAAATAGGGTTTTTTTTTAATATATGTGTGTGTGTGTGTGTGTGTGTGTGTGTGTGTGATACTTTATATTGAGGGTGAACAAATTTCAGGCTAGGAGCTAAACCTGTACCTATATCTATATCTGTATCTATATCACCTCAAGATTCATCTCAGGTTTGACCCCATTACACACTACTTCTTGAGCAGACTATATGCTCTAGTTAGTATAATTATTATTATTGTCATTATTGCTATTTACACATGGTCTACTAGACAGCTTGTAGTATATGCACTGTTCCAACTAATGCAACAACCCTCTCCTCCTCCTCCCCTCCTTTACGTAGAGATGCACGATTCTAATAACCTACTATATCAACAGGAAAGCTCTTTGTTGCTGGTTTTATTAAATACTAGGAACACAGAAACCCTTCCTGATATTCTGCAAAGTATTCATTGGTGTAACTGTAGATTGAAACTGATTTTCTGCCCACCCCCAGGTTTGCAAAACACAACAAGAGAGGATCCTGCCTGAGGAATGTACAGTACAGTCGAAACATCTGGCACAGGGAAGAAGACAAAGGGAACAGAGGAAAATTAAGGTTGAGGAAAATGGGAAGAATCAAAATGCATCCACAAGGCTATGCATTTGGGGGATTTTTAATTTAGTGATAAAATAAACATGAATTATCTCAATTCTATACAGAGTTCAGCCAGGTGCAGACTTTTTCTTCCAGGGCCTTGAACTCCTCCTTCTCATTGTCTCCTTTTAATAATCAACTTTTTTGTGTTTACATTGGGAATATATGACTCTTCATTCTTTTTCACTGGGGGGGGGGGGGGCAAATTTAGGAAGTCTGTAGATGCAAGCAAGAAGCATGTTAGAAATGTCCTGCAGCTAGAAAAAGAAGAATGAAATTAGCAACAGCAAACAAAAGATAAAATCCACTGCCTAGTAACTTTTGACTTTAATTAAATAATGGGAAAGGCAATAAAATATAGAATCTTTATCTCAAATATAGTATGTTTCTGAGGCAAGAAAAAGGGGGGGGGGGACAATGGGGTCATGAAGCACGTAGTCTTGAGTGTTTTGTTATTTTCAAAATCGTCTGCAAGCAGCTTAGTTCACTGAGAGCAGTTTTTAATACCAGAAGGTAGAAGTCTGGTGTCATCAGTAGTCTGACAGCTGAGATATTGATCCAGAAAATATATACTAAGTCATTTTCACCATCTACCACACAGGTGCCATTCACAGGAGGTGCTGTGGAAATCTGGCTACCAACTTTATGGAAGGCTACCAAGGGCTGATAATAGATGGAAAGGGAATGATTATAAAACACAAAAACACCTCAGAGGACACCCCTCCCAAGGCAACAGCTACTATAGTAAAGATTCCCACAATTTTTTCTGTATATGTCAGAAGTACAGAAAATCTGAAGAATGAGGAGGAGGAGGAGGAGGAGGAGGAGGTATAGTTCATTCAGATGGGTGTCCTTGGCCAAATTCTCACAGGCTTGTTTCAGGGAAAAACTGAAGGTTGGAATGCTAAGTAAGCCACCTTGACTCTGATGAGGAAAGGCAGGATACACTTCTAACAAATGGATGAATAAATACATTTTGGAGGACAGCTCAAGGACTTCAAGTTTTACATTCTGGGCTATTTTTTTCTGTGTAAACCTGCTTCTGCGAGTCTCTCTTTGTTCACAAGAGACTTTTGAATGACCATAGGGAGCATCTTGCTCCATCTACCTTTTCCATGGGTTGAACTTTCCTGCCCCAATTTCTGAAAGTTCTCTGCTTTCTTTTCTGTTTTTTTCCTCCTTAGCTGCCCAGACTTGCCTTTCTTTCTGCTTTATGGAATCAGTGATAGCATGGAGAAGGTCATAACTCTCTACCATTCTCACGTGTGACCTTCCAGACATAAAAACTATCCCTTGTTACCCAGTCCAAACAGAAAACTAGGCAAATACATGTTTGAAAGGCTTTATCGCAGTGCAGGAATAGCTCCTTCCAATAATAGTGAGAATCAGGTGAGAAATTAGCCAGAGAGCACTTAAGTCTTAGAAAGGTCAAAGAGTCCATGCAATTTTAGTCAGCTACTAGCAGGAGAAAGGCAGAAGCAGAGCCACAAGAGTTGTCTGTAATAGTTCAGGGTTCAAGCACCAGAAAATGTCATGAGCCATCCAAATGTCAAGCCTAGGATTTGAATGCACAGCAAAAGCAACAATGGCCTGGTGTTGGAGAGGGTTTGGAGACTGCTCTCATATAGTCCCAAGCTGGTATGGTTTGATTAGGGGCATCACCACCCTCTTCTCTCAAGAAGATGTGATCGCTTTTGCTCAGCCCTTCATAGCTCTCAGCATGTAATTAGACTAGGTGCCCTGCCAGATACTGATCTCCCATTATCTGAATTGGATTTTTTACCTTCACAGACTCATTGTCTCCTGAAGCTGCTGTAGGTACCTGATTGCCTGCTAACACATGAGGCTGATGGTCTGTCAAGTCCGCTTCTTCATCCTCTGACTCAGGGGATTCAGATAAGACCATAATACAAACTATACTTGCCAGTGATAGCCTGAGTCTGGGAAAAGAACCACCTAAGGGGTTTTCACAGAGAGAACCATCGCATGGGCGGAAAGATGAAATGGACTAAGAAACTAGCAGGAGGTGGGTTGTGAAGAAGTTGGAGATGGAACGAAAGAAGGAAGATGGCTAGCAAAAAAAAAGAAGTGAGAATTAGGCAGTCTTGGCCTTCTGAAGAGATACAGGTTCCAAGATGACTAAAGACCACCAGAGAGGAATCACGATAGGGGTGGCAACTTGTTATGCAAAAAAGATGGCAGGATGTGGGACCTGTCTACCTTGCACAGATATTCCAAGGGAGAAGAGGAAGATATAAGAAAGAAGATCCAGGTTTTGCTAGTCATGAGAAAGGGCTAGTTAAATTTTAATTGGAGCCCTTGATTAACGCTTTGGAGAATAGAATAGCAGCTACATTTTATGATAGGCACCCTGCCATTTTAGAAGAGGTATGCTAGCAGTGAGATAGTTAATCTCAGATTGGAAGAACAATTAGGCCATTAGAAAATTGGCTATATTCCATCCTCCTCTGAAGGTAGACACTGGAGGGGGGCAAAAGGAAAAGAACTACAGGTATCTGTATGCATTAGTTGCTCTCTGCTTGCTTAGTTATCTGACTGGGAAAGTCAAGTTTTCAAAGGAACTGATTACTTTCTATCCTTGTGCTAAGAATAAAGCAAAAAGTTAACATCACAAGAAGGCTTTGGCATGCTATATTTTGTCTGATCAATCCTGAGAACTCACCAATAGATCTCTTTGCATGCTTATTTAAGTTGCTGGGCCCATAACTCTGTTGGAGGATGAAGTGTTCTATGTGTGCATATTAGTGTTCCTAAGAGCAGGAATTGGATCTAAGCATTGATTAGTGAAGCAGTTCATATAACTATAATGAAATGTATTTACAAGAAATACATTATAGGGACAGGCAAAGCTTAGAACCTACATAACTATATCCTACCCAGAACAAAGTAAAAAAAGCATGTCCTCTATGCATGTGTGGCTTGGAAGAAAGGCAGAAGGAAATGACCTGGATTAGCAATCTCATAAGCAAAACACAGGGACGGTAATAGACAAAGAGGGGACACTGAATCAATTCTTAACTCTCTATTTACACCCTACTGCCCCTTTGTGGTCAGAAGGTCATGAGACGCTGAAGAGTCACTTACACTGGATTTATATCTCCAATAAGAAATTGTGTTGTGTGGTGATATATCACGTATCAGCCATCCTGGCACTGGTCAGAATCATCACTTCCTCAAAATGCCTCCAAATAACACAGCATCAAGATGTAGAATCACCTGGAGAGAATGGTGAAATTGACAAGCCAAAGTGCAATGTGAGAGAAAGCTAGACTGTTAGAAATACTAGCAGTATTTTCTACCCAAGACAGCAGTGAGTCCAGTACCGCTCAGTTTCAGCTTGGACGATGCAGCGTTGAAACAGTGTTTTCAACAAATGCACTCCAACAATTTGAAGACTCAGACAAAGCAAGAACAGTTTGTTTCATGCAGAAAGGTACTGAAGATGCCATCACATTAGGTAAGCCAGCAGGCTATAAAGCTCCTGCTTTCAAGAGCTAAGTAGGAGGTGACCTCAGTAGCTGATATGATAGACCATGGTTGTCAGGGAACTTGTTAGCAAAAGCCATTTATAACCTTGAGCAAATTCAGATCCACCCTTCACTCCTGTCACTTCCTCTGTCAAGTGCTACATCTATTAACTCTCTCCCATTGCTTAGATAGGGAAAGGGAGAACAATTCCTTGTGCAGGTTCAGTCACATTCTTTTAAACAAAAGATTCCTGGTGATACAATAGTGAGAAAGGCCACACAGCACTGCAGGTACCTGCCAAGGCTAATCCATCCAAAGTAGGCTCTCTTACATCCTTGGCCCTCCGCCTTCTCCTTTTTCTTGATGCTTATTTCTTGTCGAGTAACCTTGTTGAGAAAAATGAGCAAACAGGTCCAGTTAAAGAGAGAGCTCTCGCACAGCACCTTCCCAAAATCTGGAGCTGAACTGAAATATCTGTCCCTGGCAATTGGAAATCAGGAAATCTGACCTCATTTAAATTTGTGAGAGTTCTAATAGCATAGATGTAGATGTAGTTAGCCTTCGGGTTAATATTGACTCCTGGTGACCACATGGACAAGTCCATAGCAACATTTTCTAAAGTGATTTGTCATTGTTTTCTTCTTAGGGTTGAGACAAAATGACTGGCTCGACATCAACCAGCTGGCTTCCATGTCTAAAGCAGGACTAAAACTAAATCTCCCCATTCCTAGTGCAACACCTTAATCTCTAGACCAATTGGCTAATTCTAATAGCATATCCACATCAAAAGAACATGGATGGATGGATGGATAGATGGATGGATGGATGGATGTTTGTTACGGCTTGTTTACCATCCAGGATATTGTGGGTTGCATTTTGGTAAGTATGTAGGATGTTCTGTATTAGAGACTCCCGATCTCACTCACAGCATGGAAAGATATGACTATTAAAACACCATCAGTATGGGCACTTCTGGGGAGAGTTCCTCTTTTTCTTATTGTTGTTGAGTGCAACCTGATGAGTGCAAGTGGGATTCTTATTTGGAGAAGGAATAAATCTAAAGATCTACTTTCAATCTCCAACATCTCTAGGGAGGGTTGAGAAACTTGAAAGAGTTGGTGATAATTGATGTGGGCTAGCTTTCCTTGAGCTGAAAAAATACGGGAGTTGAAGTCCCAATATATCTAGCAGGGACAAGAATGGAGGGAGATCGATCCACCTGAGAGTCAATACATTGATAGCTTTCCAGAATTTCAGACAGGGTTCTTTTCTCACCATGCCAGAGATTGACCTGTACACAAAGCTACAACATTATTGAGACGTGAAACCATTGGCAGTCAATATCGTTGTGATTATCTTAAATTCCATGTACGAGATACAAAAAGAATGCAAATACATTCTTCTCTCTATGTTCTCTATCTCACTTCTCAGTTTCTTAATTTGCATCTGCTTCCTATTTTTTTTTCCTGTAAGAAATCAAATAAATGATTTCTCCTTCTTTTAAATAGGTTAGAGGCATACAAAAGAAAAAGACAATTAAACTGCAGTGTTCAAACATGCAAAAAGCCTCCTTAGGGTTGGCAGTTTGAAGTCAAGCTAAGGAAAGGTAAAGAACATTGTGATTAAGGGAGCTGAGCATGCACTGACTGCATTTTGCCTCTTTAGAGTTGCCTTCAGCAGACTGATATTTTTTCTTTCTCTACCAAGATATTCATTATTTGCTGATGGCTTATTTAAATCTTTGACATATATAATGCTGGTTATGTACATGTTGTTTCAACACAAGCAGACTGTACATCTCTGAGGGGATTGTCTAACACTTTGAGTTATATTTCAAGATGGGTGTACACTGGGAAGCTCCTAGTGTATGAAGCTCCAGAGTGGGGGTGGGGGGGATGAGAATATGGGTCAAGTACTCCCAATAGATTTGGGCTCCTTCTTGTTTGATGTTGAGGTTAATCCAGTTCAGCCACTGACATGCTGTACCTTCCTCCTTCTCCCTCATTGGAGGTAGAGGGCATAGGGTCGTAGAGGGCACAGGGAGGTAGAGGGCATAGCCTTGAAGGAAAGGAAGAAGAACCACTACCAAGACAATGATTAGACAAATGGGGCTTGAGCCCATTCCAAGAAACTAGTTTGAGTAAACATCTCAGATAGGCCACTCCTAAGTTCACACAAAGCTAAAGTGAGGGAGGGGGAAGCACATTCAGACTTGCAAGATTCTGTTACTATAACTGTTACAATAAAAGTAGTCCTGACCTATAGGGCATTGGTTTTTTAAACTGGTCTACATTATAGGCTCACATTGGAGGACTCCTGGTTGGGAAGGGGGAGAGATTTAGCATTAGCAAGATGCAAGTTATTTCTGCCTCATAGGACTCTTAGAGAGATACCCAGAGCCTTACTCCTGAAATGTCAAGCCCCATGTAGCTGGTAAAACCCAGGATGGAAAAGCAACACCAATTTCAGAAAAGTATCTCTCATGCCAGTCTGGAATTACTACAGAATCCTGAAAACTGTAATAGTACTTTCCCAGCCAGAATGAGTTAATTAAGAGAGAGTCCTTTTGTTCCAGGTCTCTCAGCACCTGGACTGAATTACCTTTTTGAAGATAAACATTCCACTGGTTCACCCTTAGCTTTCCCACCATCTCTCTCATCAGTTTGCCGAAAAATCCTTCTCTGACACAGAATGAATAGCTGAGATATGACCCAGCCCTTGGCAGTATAAAAGGCAGGAGACCCAAACTCACTTGAAGTCCAGATAGAGGGGACAACCCATATAACTCCTCATAAGTAATGTACTACTTTTGAATAAGGTTATCTTTATGGGTAGCAGTGCTAGTAGCAGATTTACTAGGAGTTCCTGTACCTGACACAAAAGATCAGATTTAAAGTTCTAAGAGGCTAGATGTTGGCCCATCTTTTCACTATCACTACCTATGTTGGCCTTATCTAACCAGCTGGTCATAAATCTGTCAAATTGATTGTGCTCGATGGTGGGCTTTGTCGGGACTTTAATTCTCAACTGCCTGGGGTGATTTACAAACATTGTAAACCATTAAAAAGCTGCCTATGGGGTGTAGTTTTGTCCCAAGTGGTACCATTAGAAGATGCCCAAAATAAGCCAAAAGGAGATCAAGATTGTGTGATATTAAGTTACCGGTGCTGTTATGCAAGGAGCTGGCCATTATGGTAATCCATTTCTTCTCTCCTTTCTTTTGTTTCTGTTTTTTAATGATATAAAAGCAAAAAAAAAAAAGATATTGGCAGTTTGGGGGGTACAGTTTTTTTGCAGACAAGAACAAGATGAGCTAGATCACCTAAAAGCACACTAGTATCCTAGTATCTGAGTTACAGAGATATCTCAGGCTTTGAGAGAGCCCCAAGAATTTCAGAAGTATTAAAGATCTTCAAGAAAAGAAATTTCAAAAATAATGGGGGACTGAGCATACTATGGAATCATGAGTACAGGAAGTAGAGTGCATGAAAAATGGCTGGAATTCAGAACACCTGAATTTTGCCGATGATCCTACTTGTCCAATCTGAAACAGAGTAAGCGGTATCCAGATTTTTAAAATGATAACACTGATTAACTCAACCTTCAGGACAACAACAAGAGTTTATTGGTAGGGCTAAATGCAGACAACCCCAAGACAGCAATAAAGATAGTTTTCTTTAATGATTCTGGTGGTCACCTGAATTTTTGCAACTCAAGTGTGGAAGCCTTAGGTTCAAAATATCTGCAGGATACTGAATTGCTGAACCCAAGATATATATCACCACCTGAATGTGCAAGAATGGAGGAGAGAACTTTTTAAACACTCACTTTACCTCAAGTCTCTAAAAAACAGTACATTTTCTACTTCATTTTATTCTCATTAGCTCCAAATTAGGGCGAGGACCTTGACGCAGTGAATACCAGGGATTGGTGGATGTTGCTAATGAACTCAAGTCTTAAAAATTGTGAGGGCTGGAAAGAAGGTTACTGAATAGAAATGAGGTAGGTATTCCAGAGGGGCAGACTATTAGACTGAGCAATCAGTAAGTAGCCAGAATTATGGATTGACAAGCTTCTGCAATTAGTTCTGACAGTATGGTTTTTTTTTTTTTAAAAAAAACAACTGCTGAAATATTCCCGGCCATTCAGACCTAGTGGGCTAAACTTTTTCAGTCTGAACTCTTGAGGCTGTCAGTGAGGACGTGACTGATGAGTTAGGCCTTCAGGTTCAACAAAAGCCTGGTTTACATAACAAGCTAAACCATAACCTATGTTTACAAAGCTTCGGTGGATGGATTCACTTATCATGGTAAGCTATAATGTGGTTTGCTTGGCTGAGGGTTAGTATGTTGTGTAAACCCAGCCATTATGGTTTCAAACTATAATATATGGCTTAACATGTTGTCTGAACTTAATCAGTTGTGGCTGATTCAACAAACCATGGTTAAACAAGCAATATCATTTGGCTAGAGGGCTGCACCTGTCCTTGTATGGCTATACTCCAAAGTGGGTAAGGCCACACTCTGAAGGTAAGTAGGACATGGTCTTTCTGTGGAGTGGGGTTGGAAGTGTTAAGAGATTAAAAGAGGTACTTTAAGCAACTACACCTTAACTTTCCCACCAGAAGGATGCTGGGGGATCACACATGGTTTTGGGGTCCATATTGTTATACCCCTGGCCTGACTGAATTTTGGAACTCAGTCCAAAAATAAGAAAACCATTCTTATGGTTTTTTCTTAAAGTCTGCTAGCATATTTTTCTTTTAGTCTAGCACTGTGATGGAATGGAATTATGAAGGCCAAGCTCAGGGAGATAAGCATGTTCTTAGCTCACTGGAACCACGTGGGAGGAACAAAAGGATGAGACTGGCACCTCCCTGAGGAATTCACACTGTTGTGGCTGGAGGACTTTGGGAACTGGGGTTTTAGTCTGGGAAGATTCTTGCTAGAGGTTGTAGCTAATAAACATAGCTGGACTGAATTGGCATGGTCTCTTGGAGTTCCTTGGGCTAGGCCTGACAAGCACCCTGGACTAGAACAGCCACTTAGATATTTAGGCAAAGAGGAAGTGTATCACTCATAAAGAGAACAACAAAGGATTTACCTAAAATTTCCATGTTTGCATAGATTGTATGATCATTTCTAAAGTGAACATGGACATAAAAACAGAATCTGACCTGAATGAGGAACATGATAACCAAGAGACCAAAGGGTTTGCTCATTAGTCTTCCCAGAAGATAATTGGTGTTGGGCAACTTCTTTTTTCAGAACTTGACTTGGACTGGACAAATACCTGGACAAATACTTGGTTGAAATAAGGGACCATCTTCTTGAAGATAAGGCATCTTGCCACTCCAATGACAATTTGCCACTATGCTGCTTCTTCCCCAGGATCCCAGTGGTTCCACTTGCAAAGTGTCTGATAGTTGCTCTACTGAGCCATCAAGGATCAAACATAGGCATAAGCAATCTTTGGATATGACATTTTATATGGGAAGGCATTTGAGAACCATACTAAATAGACCGATTCCACCAACTGGTTGATTCCATATGTCACCAGATTTTTACCAATTGGCTGTTTCCCTATGTCACCAGATTATTTTCAAGGCCAGAAAGGAGTAGGGTTTCCTTGGATTTAGGGAAGAAGTTGGTTCCTTGATTTTTAAAACTATGTTGACCTATGTTAAGGGATACTCTAAAGTTTTGTATGTTTCCTGCTTTGAGATGATGGGAAATCAGGCTGCCAAGTTTGGAGAATTATGATAGTGGGGCATCCAAGGTTTGTCCCCCTTCCTCCCAAAAAAGCTGTATGTGCTTCTGCCCACTCCTCATTTTAGAAAGTGATGAAGTCATGAGTCTACTTTTAAGATAGAAGCTTCCCACTTTGGAATTTGAGAGGTTGCTTTTACAAATGGATGTCAAAATGAAAAAAAACATTCCTTTATTTATTTATTCATTTGATGAACTTGTATGCTGCTCAGTAACTTTAGGTGGCTTATGTATTTGGATTAAAAAAGAAAACACTGAAAACAAAGGGTACACCATACTGATAATAATAATTGGCATCTGTGCAAAAACTGTAATTTCTTAATGTGGTTTGATTATACAGTTGAGAATGTTGTTGAAAATAGTGGTGGTGGCGATGATGATATTTTATGGCATTTCCTCATAAACTGATCACCACCTAGAACATAACAAACTAGATATAACAATAATTGAAAAGAGAGGAGTAATTTTTGTAGATGTGGCAAAACCCAGGGAAAACAAAATTGAAAAAATGGTCCCCTCATGATTGACTGATTATGTGCCTTCAAATCATTGTTGACTATTAGTGACTATATAGATTTCCTCTGTAAACATCTATCCCTAACCTGGTCCTTCAGGTCTTCCAACTGAGCACCCATCACCACTGTAACTGAGTCCATCCACCTTGCTGCTGGTCATCCTCTTCTTCTCTTTCCTTCCACCTTTTCTAGCATTAGAACCTTCTCCAGAGAACTAGGTCTTCACATAATGTGTCCAAAGTAGGATCATTTGAACCTGGTCATTTGTGCCTCAAGAGAGAAGTGTAGATTGATTTGTTTGATGATTCATTGCAGTTGCCTGCTACCAAAGAAAGAAGAATGCTCTGAATTTTCTCCCCACATGTTGCTTGAGATCCAAATCTAAGTCTTGTACTCTTTTAAACAACCGTATGCCATTGATTCCCCATCTGATTTCAAATGGAAAGCTATCTACTATACATATCGAGTTAGTTAAGCAACATTTGCTTAGATCTCCCCTTTTTCTTCTCCTTTTTCCTTTCTGCCAGATTTTAATTGTTAAGCTGCCAAGTTTAATTAGTTTTCAGGGCCAGGCTAAAGCTGTGGCAAGATTAAGAAATATTTGCTTCCATTTTTTTATTGCTTCAAGGGATTCTCAGCGAGCTCAGCATGGTTCTTTTGTGTTCGGATTTCCATCACTAACTGCCTCCTTTTCCATCCTATCAGTACCCTTAGCACGGCTCATCTTTCCATCTCTGTTCTGGCGAGCATTTGCCACGCAGCAGCACTGAACATGATGTTAAACGTATAACCTGCACTCCTACAGAACATTTCAACCAGTTACGGGATTAATTCATATTCTGGATTCACACAAAACTTTGAAACTCAAAACCAGCCACGAACCAATGTTATGATCTAACATGTATGCTGTCGCTGGAACTTTACTTGACCTGGTTAAGCATATTGTATGCACATAGCTTAAGGGTTCGAATGACACATTTAAATTGCTCTGGCTTCTCAAGGGAACGATATGTATTTCTTTTTGTTTAATAGTAAATACAGTCACTACAAATAAAGATAGAAAGGAAATAAAGCCTTAAAAAGAAAGAAGGGAAAAGGAATAAGAGAGGATTGGTAAGAAGATATCAACAGTATCCTCCATCTTTTGCGCAGAGTCAAGACAAAAGCTATATTTGGCTTAATGCCATTTCAACACAACTGAAAGTAAAGTAATTAAATGCAGTTCATGTACTCATTCCTCTATCTGATCTGTTAAACATGACAATTTGGCAGCAACCGTGGAAAGGGTCTGCTTGGGCACCATCAAAAATGGCAGATGGATGGGCATCCTACTTTAGGTAAAGTTCATTAGTGGTCAATTGTTCAAGAAACTCCTCTTGTTCCACCAGTCAAAGAAGCACCAGGTCCTCAAGAGTTTAAAAATAGCGTTTTCAAGCAATACAATGAAAATGCCAAAGCTCTGCGACATAATATTGGGCTACCTTGTAGTTAGAAAATTAAACAGGAGAACGTTATTAAATATGGAGCCACAGCTACATATACGAAACAGAGGTGAACCCTTACTTTCTCAGTTGCTCTGGGTTTGTCATCTGAAGCAAAGGAATTACATGGAGGTTTCCAGGGACGCTGGTCTAGATGACAATGAGAAGGCCAGAGAAAGAAAAGAGAGAGAGAGAGATGGAGTGAGAGAAAAAGCTACTGCAACTGTCTCAGGAATTTAATTTGCACTTCGTTTATGAGAAGAAAATGAATGTAAAGCCAAATCGGAATTGCTATTTTTGTTCTGACAAAGAGTTTTGTTGAAGTTATGGGGTGAGCGGGAGATGGCATGTTTTGAATGGCAGTAGCTGCTCATTTTCTTTCCTTTGCATGTCAGTATGAAGTGTGGTAAAAAAAAGACACTGTGTTGTCAAATGGATTTTTTTTTTTAATTTTCTGAGAGACTGGGCAATACTTTCTTCAGGCGTGTCGATAGAGATGAGAGAGAGAGAGAGAGATGCGCCACCTTATCCATTCCTCTGGATTTTGTTCAGTTTTGAGATAACATTGTAGGGTGTATAATAAAAACACATATCTTTTCTCGGCTGTTAGTTTTGGCAGTGATGGGCATTTTCATAAAAATAAGACATAAAAGACTTAAAACATGTTTTTTTCCTCAAAAACCCAAAAAGAATGTTACAAAACATTCAGCCCCACCTCCTCCAATGACATTGTGGCATTCCTACCACGTGCCCTACGGCCCTCCGAACTCCAAAAGTTTCAAAGGACTCCCTTTCAAAGGGAGAAGGAAATGATGTCGTCTACTTTCAGCTGGAAGTCGTATAGCTCAGTGGAGAATTTCAGAATTTTATCAGAACTGTATCCCTTTATTCTCTTCTGGAAGTGTTTTCTGTGAGCGACTCCTGTATTCCAGAACAATTCCAGTTCATTCCTAAACAGGGGAATGTATTTATTTATTTAATATCTCACCTCCCAAATGTGAGCATTCAGGTAGCTAACCATGAAGAGACATCTGCCCCTGACCAGAGGAATGTTGCCCAACACTGCATTAAAAAAAGTCAGTGGCTCATCTCTGCCTACACAACTGTTATGAAGTCAGTATGCTGTGATTTCATTCTCAATGGATGGGACCATTTGAAACTATAGGCGGGGGTGTCATGTATAAAATAGTGCTTCCCATTAAAAGCAAATATCTTTTCTGGTGACTCCCATATTCCAGAACAATTCCACTTCATTCCTAAACAGGGAAAGGGTTTGTAGATTAGAAAATGAAAATCCCAGGAAGCCTTGAGGAACTGCTGGAACACATTATGACCCTTATTTTGGTCTACGCTTCTTAATCCTCTGTTTTAGCTTCAATAAGTTCTTGTCAATGCCGGACAAGATTGGGAAGTGAAATCTCAGCCAATGTATCTTTTTCCAAGTAGTTTTGTCAGTTGTAGGTAACAGTAGAGAACAGCAGAAATTGAGGGGGAGAGAACCATAATTAAATGTAACCTTTATCAAAGGCTTCAGATTTTCTCAGAAGGCTTTCATGCCTTGAGTAGGTCAAGCCACTTGATTTGGGAACCCCAGGAGCTTAAGTTGCTTGGTGGGTAAAATTACTTTGAAATTTTATTTGTATTTCAGAACTGTCATGGTGTCAGTTTTGCAATGCTGGAGCTTGATATGACCTCAGCAGAGGGAGAACAGTATTTCTGACATTTCTTTCCTTCGATGATGCCTTCTCCTTGGAACATGTCCTTTGGGGCTGTCTTCTCATTCCTGCCTCTGCTCTCTACATCCCTTCTCCACTCCAGGCAACATTTGCCTTGGGCAGCAATAGAATTTCATCTTCTCTTTCTCCTGTGTACTAACTTGGTTTGTGCTTATTCCAAATTCAGGCAGCTTAGTTTCCCGACCTAGTTAAATGTGTAGTGTGAATATGGCCTAGCAATAAAAAATATGGTGGCCCTCCACAAGTTGCTATAATAGAATTTTCAGCAAATCTAGCCAGTATTTATATTGTATGTAAGAAGTGGGAGAGTTAATTCATGTAATAAAATCTACTTCCAAATTAGAAATGATTTGTGGACAATTTAGTCTAAACTTAGGCTAAAATGTGGCACTGGTCAGGACAAGCAAAGTAAAGCAAAAAGACTTTTCTCTCCTAATCACCTTCCCAGGAACTTGAGAAACAATAGCCCTGTTAGCTTTAAATGCCATAAAACTTTTAGAGAGCCAAGGAATGTTGATATAACTGGAAGTAACCATAGGCTTTGAGAAGTAAGGACAGTATAAGATAAAACTCACAAAAGTAATTCTTTCAAATTCTTTGTTCTTTTAAATATATCATTGTCTTTGTGGTACTGCCCTCATTACCTCATAATTCCACCCTAACTACCTCACTAATCTCACTAACCACATGATGTGCTGCTATATTTAATCAAGTACTTTGCTGCTGTATCCAATCAAATGTGTATTCTCATTTGCATAACTCTATATAGAGGGTTTGCACCTTGCCCTTTTTTTAGGTTAGTCTCAGCTGCCTCCGGTACCGTAAATAAACAATCTGTGCTTCAGTGGAATTGTGTCTGGTCTCCAATTTAAAATGAACTCATGGGGAAATTTTGAGAGGAATTTCTCCTACAGTAGTTCCTATAGCCCAGTATTCCTAGTCTCATTATGTTGTCTAAAAAATTCTATTGTCCATCAGCAGAACATCCTAAGACAGAGAATATCAACCTGGTTGCTTTATTAGTGTAGATTTCTCTTTTAATTGCCTACCTTAGTTATAACAGAATAACATCAGGGATATTTCTCTTTCAAGGATTACTTTCAAGAATGTTATCGCATAACCAAATCAGGTTTACAACTGGATTCTTTTTTAAAAAATTGCTTTAATATACAAAAAGAGAGAGAAAGAAAAAGAACTAAAAAAATAAAACACAAATACAGAGACACACAAAAAGAAACATCAAAATGTTATATTACTTAGAGAGGAAATTATTCAGTCTATGATCATCTCTATAGGTTTATAGAATTTTAATAATATAACTATAGTTTTATTGTACACTGCCCAGAGTCATGTTTGTGAGATGGGCAGCTGTATAAATATGATTCAATAAATAAATATATGTCTTAAATTTGCAGAATGTCTATGTATACAAAAAATATTCAAACTCCTGTGGTATCTGTTTTATAAAAAAAACCAGGAGACTCTGAGTTCTAGTTCCATCTTAGGCATGAAAGCCAGCTGGATGACTTTGAGCCAGTCACTCTCTCTTAGCCCAACTCACCTCACAGGGTTGTTGTTGTGGGGAAAATAGGAGGAGGAAGGAGTATTAGGTATGTTCACCACCTTGAGTTATAAATAAGAAAGGCAGAATAAAAAAAAAGGAGACCCTTTAAACAGTTGTATAATTAAATTTCATATAGGAAAAAATAGAATGACTCATAGCAATTAATAATGTTACTGGGGCAGGATCAGTTATAGCAATAGTACCTATATTCCATTTATTAATCCATTCAGCTAAGGAGCAAATACCAGAAAATAATCTTCTCAAGAATAACTCTGAATGTCAAACTGCAAAAAGTATATTCTTGTTGCAAAAGATTTGAAAGTCACCATGTATCCATCAAATTAAACCTTGGCTTACATACTGCAATAGTTTCCATGTACAAGATTAGATTTAGATGGAGTAGAATTGCTGTCTAATAAGGGATCTAAAGTTGATTACAGTCTCCAGCCATAATTATCTGATCTACGGTGAAAGTAAAAAGATGTTCAAAACATCTATCAAGTACATGTGGAAAATCTGAATAGAACTAGAGTGAAGAATAACTGCAGTTTATCAGATTATGGTTTCGGCTAGAAGGGAGAGGAACAGTAGAGATTATCCAGCCTCCTTAGAGGACGAGAGTGAAGGGAGAGATGGTGTGAGAGTGAATTGCACTAGGGAGGATGGTAAGTATTATGTAAATATTGCTCGGGTGCAAGCTGTCTCATAGACCCAAAAGCAGCAGGTTGGATCCTCCCTCCTGCATGCATGGAAGAGAGAGAATTAGTTAACATTAAACTTTCAGATATTTCATATCTGAAACTAAAGGTACTGGTTACCTTTACCTCTGCTCTCACTTAACCTTGACATCTGCTTAATCAGAGTTCAGTGAGACTGATCTCCTTGATTATGGTACAGAGCCATGGAGATGGTCTGGAAGGGAATATTCCGAAGGCATTACAGAAACCAGGGCAGAAGCATTCCTTAAGCTCTGGGAAAGGAGGAAGTATTAGGAAGAGGCTCAAGCTGGCTCATCCTTGACTCAGTGGGGTATGAGGGAGAGAAGGGAAAACTTAAGCAGACTTTGCAGGATTCTGTTATTGTATTAAATATTATAATCTGTTGTTATATTTCTAGAAAGTTTAGTTCTAGTCTTCCTGTGGAGTCAGTTTCCTGATCTGTCTACCTTGTATAGCTGACAGTTTTTCATCTGCAGTTCATATGGTTGCTACAGAGTTCTGAAAAAGTCACCCACAGATTTTTCCTGTGAAAACTGATCTTGCTTGGTGTTGTAGGAATGTTTTGAAAATGTAAATTATTTCTGGGGTAAAGATCTTGTAGGCGGATCACTTCAAACTGAAGATCTTTATTGATTCTCAAAACTTTGTCCTTATTTGCTATAAATTGGTTATTAAGGTTTTCAGCTGAGTCATTCTTGTTCCATGTGACTAAGTCACCAGACTTTTCAGCTCTGTCAATTTTTTTGAAATCTAAAGCATCAAATCCCTAATTGAAATCCTAAAATTTGTATTCAAAGTATCCTCTAAGGTTTTATGTACATAGTTGCAGCCTTTCCAAATGTTTGTATATTATGGAAGGCAGCTTTTAAAGAGGTGAGAAGCTCAGTCTGGTTGGTTTGCTTTTGCTTTTGCTTTTGCTCTTGCTCTGGGGTCTGAATTAAACTCAACTGAAGTTGTCGGCAGGTCTGTTGCTACCTCAGCAAGCTGCTCTCCCTCAAGCAGGAGGGGAGAGTTTTGTTTTCTCTGTCTTCCCAAGTTCAGACACATAATACATCAAATGAGAGACACCACTGGCCACTGTTTTAGATAGGGAAAGTTTTCTGTTTATCAATTACATAATAAAGCAATTTAAAAATAAAGCAATTACAATTTTGTTTGGGGTTATTCAAAGTTGTAATCCAGGATATCAGCAAAACCAGAAGTCACCTTCTATAGGGTTCCCAATTGGTTAGGATTACATGGTGGATTGGAAAGAAACCTTAACAAGTCAGACCCAATGAAATAGAGATAAAAATCCTCAAGAAAAATGGATTACGGTCCCCCACCCCCAGGAACATTTTGCTTCTCTCAAAGTATACTTTTCAGCTAAAAGGTATCAAAGAGTAAACATTTGGCAAAGTTCTACCCAAGAGAAATATTCTATAAGATTCTAATTTAATTTTTTTTTAACCAGGTGGTAGATAAATCGTTATGTTAAAATGTCTCAGTGCCATCAGAATAATTTAGGAAAATGAGCAAAACAAGGTGTATTTTCCATTCTGAGTTTCTCTTCCATAAACAAAAAGATGCTGAATTTACCCGAATTAGTTTCTGTTCTCCATAGATTCCTTCGTTTTGCTGTTCTGCCACTAAATAAGTGAAAATACAAATTACAAGCGACATTTATGTGAACATAATCAATTCTCCTGGCCTCCCAGAAATGTTTTCTCAAAGAACCTATATTTTTACAGATGGCATGGAAAAAAAACACACTAAACCTACCAAACACACCATTATTCCTGCGAGACCTTGAGTTCATTAGTGGAAGCCACCAAGCCTTGCTGAGATGCAACTAATTGTCAAATGGGAAATGAACAGCAGGATAAATTCCCAGCAAACCAAGTCATTAACATTTGCTATCTGCATCCGGAAAACCTGGTAAATCAAAAATGTAATGACGTAGCGAGACAAAATATCTTTACTAATTGGGATTAATTTGCTGCAGAGGGATTGCTGACCTATGTGGGAGGGCATGTGAGAGGAATACTGCATTCTTACAAGCGAGACAGCTAACTTTTAGACGGAGTAAAAATTAGAGCGGATCGTATAACTGGATGACTGCAAAAGATTGAATGTTCTGCTACCCTTGATGATGGTTTGGAAATTGCAGAATATTTTTAGCACAAAAACTTGGTAAAATAATGCCAGTGTGCTAAACTGATTAACAGAAGCGAAGTACAAATATATGCAATTGTATTAATGAAGTTTAATCACCATCGTCATCATCAAAAAGGGAAGAAGGGGGAAATGGTTGTAATGATATATGGGAATGAATTTGGGAGGGAGGAGGATGAGCTGCAGACTAGACAGTGGTCAGATAAGAGGCAGCTGAGCCTGCAGAAGAAATGGGGATGTGGCAAATGTCTCAGAAGGGACTCTCCCTAGTTTCTTGGAGAGTAAAGGTAAGGGGGGGAGAGATGTACTTTCAGACTTGCAAGATTCTGTTAATGTAACCTTACAATAAAGCAGAGCTTGTACTTCTGGGTGTGTTCTTGGCTGGACTACCTCGCAAGGCTAACAATGGTCCTGATAAATATTATAAACAGAATTCCAAACATTTTGACCATATTGCTCGAATTCTTCTTGCTTATCCCTTTGTTTTTTAAAGAATGATAATACATGTCAATCCACTGCTGAAAATCAGATGAAGATTTCTTTTTCCAATGTTGTATGATAATTCTTTACCCAATCCAATAAGTCCAGAGTTACTAATATCTTGAGAAATTCCAAATGTTGGGGATATAGCCAAAATGAATGTATGACTCATGGCGATTGATCCAGAGTCACATTAACAGTCCTACTGATGTGAGTCCAAAATGTGACAATAGAATAAGACCAAACCATATGAGTAAATGTTGCCATTTCCAAGATTAAGACGATTGTAATGAACCCTTATTACAATTTGCTCTGAAGCAATTATTGTTGATGCACTAGATTTCATTTTATGATCATAGGAAATTTCATGTTGCTTCAAACAATCCTCCATGGATCATTCCTACTCCTTACACAAATGTTGTATATTGTGATGGAATGGAATTATGAAGGCCAGGCTCAGGGAGATAAACATTTTCTTAGCTCACTGGAAGAGCGTGGGAACTACAAGAGGATGAGACTGGCACCTCCCTGAGGAATTAACACTGTTGTGGCTGGCTGACTTGGGACCTGGGGTTTCAGTCTGGGAAGATTCTTGCTAGAGGTTGTAGCTAATAAACATAGCTGAACTGATTTTGCATTGTCTCTTGGAGTTCCTTGGGCTAGGCCTGACATATATATAACATCAATTTTATCAACTTCTACAAACAACCGAATCAGACTGATAGCTTACATGCTGATATACATTTTTTATACTGTATTGCTCAATACCTATATTATGTCAACTGCCCTCGTTCATGACTTTTTTTCCTGGGCTAAGATCAAGAACCTGGGATGATTTTTTTACTTTTGGGTCTAATCTATACCCTTGAGATTAGTCATTATCCATGTAGTAATCAAGTTGAATACCAATGCGTTTTTCAAAATTATCTAAACTTGTTTTAAGTTGTTGTGTAATCTGATATACAGTTGCTTGCTACCTGCCCCCTCGAGAACAGTCTATAGGTTTTAACTAGGAGAGTAATGCCATTAGGGTTGAATAATTAATTCACATTTAGAACTTTTAATCATTCCAATGAAAGGAAAAGTAGCACTGTAAGAATGGGCTGAATGGAAATACAATAAGTCCCCCCTTTCCTTGACTTTTGGAAGCTGTTATCCCTGCTATTTTCTCCAACACAGACATGCTCTTACACACAAGTAATTACTTATTGGCAGTTTATGGTACAGTAACAATGATGGCACTGTCTAATTTAAATAGTTACACAGAAAAGCAGGACAATGGTCTATAAATAATTAAGAGAAAGATACTTATTAGCTTATTTTTAGCTCTGGGAGATAAGCTCCCATTACAGTGTCTGCAGCGCTCCAAGGCAAGCTGATCATTCAAGGTCAACAAGAGGGCAGCTAGACAATCACTGCATTTCTATCCCTGAGCCCAATTTTACCCCAAGGCAGACCAGGGTGAATCAAAATCAAAAGATGTTTCTTCAGCATATGCCAATGCAAAGTTTGATCCCTGAGTCATTTTTAAATAGATGACAGGAATGTAAATCAAGGCAATCAATGGGCCATAGCTTGTCTTTAGATCAGAAGACAGTATGTTTCAGGAATGTCTACACTGGTGGTCAATGTCTTGGACCAAAATACCAGCCCGGAATCCATGCTAAGCAAGAATTCTTTTTTTTTTTTTTAAACCCGGAATGCTCTCTGCATTGATATTTGAGGAGCACCTACGATAATACTTTTTATGGGCCTACTGTAATGGTATCTGGGAATGACCTTGGGAGACAGGAGGAAGAGCCACAGCCTAGACAACGGTCTGATAAACAAAAGTTCAAAGGAGGAGGAGTGGTGAAAGTGGGACCCTCCCTAGTTTTGGGGAGAGTAAAAGTGAGGGACAGGAGGTGTACTTTCAGACTAGAATGCCTGGTTGTGCTTCTTGTTAACTTCTTAAGACTAACATCTTCTGAAGACTCATCTTTTCATCCAGGCCTTCCTCATATAAAAGGTAGAAGCATTTTCCTAAAAGTACATATTTTATATCCCCTTTGTTTCTTTTCCTCCTCCTCCTCCTATTCTTTTAAAATGGATATTTTACCTTAATGGTTCCAGCTTAGTGTTGTTTTATTATTGCTTTTGAATGTAAAATTAAACTGCTTCAATATATTTTATGGCAACTGTATCTAAACCTTTCAAAGAATAAACATGGTTTATTGAATAAGCCATAAAGGCTTGCTTTGCATATAACACTAAACCTGGTTTGTCCCCAGCCAAAGTTTCTCTTTTTCCCTTTGATTTTCTACATCCATTATGTGAGTTTGGGCAAGAATCAGAAAGGGCATCTTGGTAAGTGAAACAGTTGGTACCTCTGGAGTGCTCACCTCAGGTATCCCTTTTCAAACTTTGAAGACTGCTCAGGAATTGCAAAGATTTTCAAAGAAATCTCCCCCCTCCATACAAACAACCTTAATTTTTTTTTTTAAATTAAGAACTCAAAAAGACCCACCCCATTCTGAATCAAGATAAGATACAGAAAACAATTTTGGAATAGAATCTGTTATCCTCTGATCATTATCTTACAGCTGATTAGTCTGCAGTTGTCTCATGCTCCCCTCTTCTTCCATGAATTTATTTCTGCTATTAAATCTTTCCTAATCCATACTATTACTGCTTCTGCTCTGGCCCACTCCCCAAAGCCACAGAATCTGAAAAACAGCATAGCACATGTCATCACATATTCTCCCCAGCATCCTCATGATACTCCAGAAAGAAAGTGGTATTAACTATACTATGATTAACTTTTAATGACAATGCTGCCGCTTGGATAAGATCTTGTCAATGGAGTGTATGCACTGTCATAAATTAACTCTGATGTCTTACCATTGTTGCTAGTCAGAGAGATACCATTTTAATAACAAAGAAATTGCCAAGACAACTGCAGAGAATAATGGAAGCAATTATTTCGCCCCCCCCCACAAAAAAACCAGCTGCTGAAAGCTTATCCTGATATGTTCCCCATCTTTTGAGAAATGTCCAGTGGATGTGGTAGAAAAACAAATGAACTGTTACCAAGAAAATGAGGCTCTTCCAGAATTCTTAACTTTTGATTGCAAAAGTTGAGAGAAACTAAGGTAAATGTAACCTGAGCTTACCTCTTTGTGGGCTATATGTGTGTGCTTCAAGTCAGTTTTTTTTTTTTTTTTTAACTCTTGGTGACTGCCTGGACAAGTCCCTGCAGTTTTCTTGGCAAGATTTTGAAAGTGGTTTGCCATTGCCTGCTTCCTAGGGCTGAGAGAGAGGGACTGGCCCAAGGTCACTCAGCTGGCTTTGGGCCTAAGGCAGGACTAGAACTCCCGGTCTCCTGGTTTCTAGCCTGATGCCTTAACCACTACACCAAAGGGGATCTATTGTGGGCTGTATGTACTGCATTTTTCCATCAATAAGATGCCCCCATGTACAAGAAGACCCCCACTTTTCCAGCCCAAAATTAAGAAATCAATATTTTAAAGATAGTGCAGAACACATTTTTATTTAGTAATTAGGTAACATTTACCTGATATACTCGGTGGGAGGAGGTCCAAACCGTCTTTCTCTAGCTCTATTTCCATGCTCTTTTGCATAACTGATTACATTCAATCACAAGTGAAATTGCCGATAGCTCATCCCTGCAAACAGACTTCCTCCAATTGGTTTGTTCAGCATCAGCTGACGTCAGTTCCATAAGGCTCGCGATTGGAGGAAGCCTGTTTGCAGAGTCAAGCTATTTCACTCGTGATTGGAGGCTAGCAATAGGAGGAAGCCTGTTTGCAGAGACAAAGTATGGGCAATTTTGCAACCACGCGGTTCTCTCTTCAGCTTACTTCCTTGCATAAGACACCCTTCAATTTTTAGCATAAGGATTTTAGTCTTATAGTCGGAAAAATATGGTAAATAACAAGGAACTCTCATCATCAATAGCAAGGAGTGGGGTGGTCACAAGTATGTCACGGTGCTTACCTTTGCAGTGGGCCATTTAGTCCTGTACTGTCAGAAACTTTCCAAACTCCTGGGCAAAATTCTTTGCAATTATCATTAAGCCGAGTTTTTAAATTAACAAAACATCGGTAGGAAAACAAAGCTTCGAGGGCATGAAGAGTTCATAGTTCATCCCTGAGCTACATATATTCCCTTCTTTGAAATAAGAATAATCCAGTCCTTCAAATATGGGAAAATATTATCCTACGGCCTCTAAAGAATCATCTCTCCAAAACACATCCAATAAGTACAGTCTTTGCACTGCAAATTCACACTTCCTTTATAAAGATTTAAGAAATAGAAAGACAGCTGCCTTCTAAAAAAAAAAACTTGAAAACTCAAGTTTTCCAGAAGCAAGATTTACCAAGTCTTTTCATCGAGAATAGAAGACTCTGTTTTCTACCCTTTTGTGGAAGTAACCTGCATTGTTAATCTAGCTCATCAATGTCAGCTTTGGATAATAGCATACAATTTGCTTAAGCACCTCCGTTTTCTTTTTCTTTCTCATTTTTAGGGGTAAGAAAAATACTACTGTCATTCCTGTTCAGATCTGCCTGTTCTGAAGTACAACAAAGGAGCAGTATGGGAGTTAACAAGCATAGAAATTGTACCAGTCAAGTCACTATTTTACAATATATTCTCAAAACACTTCAATGTTTTTGCAATTTCAAACAGGAAGGAACGCTTACAACATGCAAAATGCGTAATAAAGCTTCCTTGTGGCAACAGTTGTTTTTTGCAATGGTAAAAGCATTTCTCATAAACCCTGAAAATGTATATATAAAACCTTTTGGAATTGAATCCTCATCTCTCTCTGTACAAGACAAGACAGAGTGTCTATATACAAGGCAACATTTTACCCAGTTTAAACAAGTATTTGGTGTAAAGAAGATGTTCAAAATTATCATTAGTTATTACTGATGAAAAAATATGTGTTGCTGATTTCTCTTCTCTTCCCACTTCCCAGCCCATAATGAATTATAATTAGCACTCATACATTGCACTAAACCATGGTTTGTTTTCACTATGTTATGTTGAAACAACCAGACCAGCTTTGTTCATATATAATGCTAAGACATGTAAGAAATGGCCAGATAGCTTATGCCAACACTGCACCAAAACAGACAAAGGTTAGAAATGAAGAAGAAATTTATTTTGATGGAATTTGAATGCAAATTTATCCAGTTTTGCCTTTTCAAATGAATACATAAACCAAGACTTAATTCCCATTTAGAATCTGAAGGTTTCTAAACTTTGCACTTAAATTCCATGTCTTAAAAAGTTATATTAGGGAAACATGTATTCAAATGTGTATCTTAGTGAAAATAGTCTAGAAAACTGCTTAATGGTATACATTGTGCAAAACTGAAAAAATATGTATGTTTGGAAAAATATGCATCAAAAAATACAGTTTTTAAAAAATCAAGTTAAAGAAACTGGGTAGATTTGGCAAAAATAAAACCTGATAAGAATCCAACATTGGATGAACATATTTTTCCATCCTTCATATAGATGACACTGCCTCACTGGTATAATAGTATCATGAAGCATGTTCAGAAGGACCCAGGGCTGCCAGGTTTCTCTGTGCATATCTTATCTGCTCCCCACTACAATGAGACTGAGACTGTTGTTAAAGCAGAATGGATCCCCTTTCAGAATGTGTCATCTCTACCCTTGGCCCAGTCTAACTTTCTTCTCCATTCAATGCAGATCTTACACAATGTTCTTCATGAAGCTTCTCCTCTATTTTTTGTTCCTTATTATCTACTATGAGTCTTTCTGGATGCAGATCTACCAGTCACCTGATTTTTCATCTGCATCCATGTTCCATCTGTTGGCTGTCTTTTTCTTATCTATCCATAGAATATTCAGTCCATATCAATTAATAAACTCATTCATCGAATATTTAGGGAAAGGAACATACACAGATGTTTACTGATGAGGATATATCCTCCATTTAATGTAACCAGTCTCCCCAGATATTGATAAGGCTTTAAACCTCACAAGTCCATTGTTGTGTTTCTGCTCCTGTGCTCCTGCAACTAGGAACACCAGCTGATGAAAACCCAGAATTGTAGCCAAGAACACAAAGAGATTACCACTGCCTGCCGATCCTACCTGCGCCTATCACCTGAGATGGCTGCCTACCTAAGGTAAGGCCCACTTTTGATCAGATTGTGAGAGGTTCCATGTATATGGTAGGGATGAGTGACCCATACATCTTTTTTTGGGGGGGGAAGACTCCAGAATCCCCCTATATTCAATGTCACAAGTGGATTTCTCATCATTTGAAGGCCAAATAAGAATAAAATAGAAATATGCAGTCTCTGATAGGAAGCACCTGTTTTATTCATCAACCCCTCCTACATATACACAAACACACAGCCAAAAACACCTCTTCTGTCTTTACTAAGATGACCTCTGTCTAATTCCTGGCACTTCTGCTCCTAGCTTTCACAAATAAAAAGTACACCCACAAGTACAAAAAGGGTTGCTCACCCACATCTCAGCATTGGCCAAAACACCATTGAATATTTTTATCTTAAAATGTCAGTCAGTGTAAAGCATTTGAATACTAGGTTAAGCTGGTTTATGACTGTAATAAAGATGGCTTTGCTTTGAATACTAGGTTGGTTATATTATTATCATTATCAATCATTATTATTATTTTACTCTATTCATGCACAGTTATTCCCCATTCCAGGCAGGCTTTCCATCCACATTTCATGTTCATCTTCATTTCCTATTATTCCAAACACCAATGCAGAACGAGTTCAAATTATAGTCATGGCCCCAAAATGAAGCATAATTTCATATATTGTGGCAAAGCATTATCTGAGCATTTCCTCTGTGTTGGAGAGAGAGCTGATATTGTCACCTAGCATAGATCACTCAGAGTATAAATTGCTTTTACAAATAGACTTTTAACATCCCACAATATAACTAAAATTGTGTCCCTCATATTCACTTAAGAGCCACAGATAAAAAAAAATTCATCTGTTCATGAAATATACGTTTAGCATTTGGTAAAGGGCAGAGTCAAAGATTTTAAAAAAAAGTGCTTTTTGTCACAATACCCTTTGTGACTGGATAGAGCCTTGCATTAATATTAGTATCTTGAGTGCCCAGAGCATAATTCTGCCTCCTCTCTTGAATCGTAGATGTTTTTATTTATTGGATTTCTATCCCACTTGTTTGTTTATTGTTTTTTACACATTTATAATCAGTCATTGTTACAAACAACTATCCTGGCTTCTGTTCAGGAGCTCAAGGCAGCATATGAAATACTTCTTCCTCCTACTTTACTGCAATAACTTTGTTATTGGGTAGGGTTGGGCTAAAAGACAGCTAGAGGGCTAAAGGTAGACTAGAACTTGGGCCTCCTTGCTCCTAATCCTGCACCTTCACCACAACTTGGGCTAAGAAAGAGTGACTGGCCTAAAGTCCCCCGGGAGCTTCTGTGATGGAGAGGGACTAGAACCTAGGTCCTCCCCACTCCAGCATCTTCACCACTATATCACACTGGTTCTTGGGCTAAGAAGGAGGAGAAGGCCTCAAAGTCACTGAATGAGTTTCCATGGCTAAGAAGGGACCAGAACCTCTCCATTTCTAGTCCAGCACTGTAACCACCATCCTACACTGGCACCCTTGTTTTTGAGAGAGGAGAAAACAGACAAACAGACATATTGGACTATGTTATGTGCATTCACTGAACTTAACAATAAGCAGCTGTTTCAGAGCATGGAGGGGTCCAAACCCACAACTCTTTACAATTTATCAATGTTCTACTTTCTTTCAACAGTCTAGCATCAGTTGTATATTCTTGCTGTAATAGGAAAGAAGGCATATATTCTGAAATAAATAAATCCTGCAAAGGCTGCCTTTATTCTTGATGATCAGGCTAATATTTAAATTAACCTCAGGCTGTGTCTCTTGCATCTAAATTGACTGTTGGCATCTTTCCAGCCTACCTGGAAATGTTGAGGGCTGAATGCCTGCAAAGCAGATGGTCTGATGATCTCCCATTGAGTTGTTTGAGGTGGTGGTGAACATCCAGGAAAGAGAGCTTGATTTTTTTTTAAATAAATTTGTTTAATTTATTTTGAGATCTTGGGGGTTTGATGGGTATCTCAAGGCACAGCTTAACCATTTTTGCAATTCCAAGTTCTGTAAAATTAGGTAAACTCTTGGGCAGTCATCTCTAAGCTGCTGCCTGCCAGATGTATTGGATTACACTTCTCATCCCCTGTCACCATGGCCCTGCTAGGAAGGGATGATGGGAATTGTAGTCCAACAGAAATGGACAGTGCCAACTTGGAGAACACTGCAGTAGCATAGCTAAGTCCAATAAGGGTTTCATTCATAACAATTCCCTTTTGCACAGCCTATGTCACTGTACATAGAAACAATACATCTATATATTTTAAAGTAATCTCATTTCAGCTACTTTTAGATTTCAGTGCTGGCCAATATGGGTTGAAATGAGATTGACCCAAGTCAGGTGAGACATTTGTGCATGCCTATGTGGGTTTTCCCACTTGCTTGCAGTGGTGAGAAGGTGCATTCAGAGTATTCAACCATTGCTGGAGTTCTAGCGCTCCTGTTTGGATTTATTATGACTAACCTAACACATTTATCACCCACTTCTGTCTTCCATTTGTGTCTCTCTCTCTCTCTCTTTTCAAAATGCCTCCAGCTTTGGGGAAGGTTACACAAAGAGAATGTCAAAAGTAATAGCAGAATTATGATCAAAGCTTCTACCAGTGGGAGTAAAAAAAGAAAAAAGAAAAAAGAAAACATCCCATATCTGATTACCCATGATTCCAGTTTTATTAGCACTTCTTTATTCAACGTGACTTATTAATTTGCCTTTTTGATATTAAAGAGTAAGTTTTTTAAAATACATAGCTTTGTTGTCTTTGCTGAGCTAATGCTTTATATCCAAATCAAAAAATGAAGACTAGTTAATTTTTTTTTTAAAGTAACAGGCATGTTTTTATTGACCGATGGAAAGTCCAAATCCATTCATGTATAAATACCAAATACGTAAATATTGATTTGCATTTGTATTCTTTGCTTTGTTTGTGAATGTGAATGGGTGCATTTGGGATAATACGTTTTCGCCCTTAGAATCCTCTCCCTGTGCCTCCCTCCCACCTGCAGCCGCAGTTGTTACTCTTAGTTACTGGGTCTTATTTATTTATTTATTTATTTATTTAAATTTATTGGCTGCCCAATCCAGTGGACTTATCTCCTGCTACAATCCAGCCTGAGAGGGTTATTTCCTTCCTTTGGGAGAGCTCTACCACCCTGAAGGTCAGCCAATTTTAGCAGGATGGCTTGATCTATCAGCTGTGCTGCTTAAGGTAAACCTTTAGTTGCTGATAAACAACAGAATAAACAATGCATGTGCTTAATTAGAATTATGAATAGTTCCAAACCGATATAGGCTTTGGAAACCTTCCAAAAGATGAGTATCAGCTAACTGGGGAAGGTTGACTTGTTTTTGACCCATGCTTCCTTACAAGCAATCACCCAACTTGTAACAGTTTCTCACAAGCAACAGGAAACAACAGAACAGCGATGCTAACATATAATAAACCCAGATGTCTACTTTGCCTCCACATTTACACCAACAGCACCATCACAGAGCTCAACAACTTCACACACAAGATTGAGGCACCTTCAGATGTTCTTCTAATATGATATATCCCATCATCTTCTAGCAATACCCCTCCGGATTCTACTTTGATTTTGCCCAAAAGAATCGACACAGTTTTGACACCAGGACTCAGAACAAGGACAAAGCAGTATCAGAGCATTTTAACTTCTCAGGACACTCAATTATAGATCTCAAGGTAGATGTTTGGGAACAAGAAAACTACACCAGCATTGTAGAGGAAGAGACTGCACAAAATCACATATATCAAAAGATCTTAACAAACACAATGGGTTTTTAATCACATATAACCTACATCTGGATAACCATGATTCCTCCCATTCCCCCCTTGCCTCATCCCAATTTAAATTCCACATCAGTTCAACCACTTCATGCTTCTGATGAAGTGAGCTACAGTTCCTGAAAACTTATGCCTTTTAATAAAATCTGGTAGTCTGAAAAGGTCCTACAAGACTTCTGATTTTTGGACACCTGAAGTGAAACTCTTGGATACCAAACTGTTGCCTCTACCTACTTTATAATTCAGCATTATATATGGTCTGGAGGGCACCAAGTTGGAAATGTTGGCCTATAAACACACAACATACATATATGCACACATAAACACACACCTTGTAGGATTCGCATCATTTTTTAATTGCTTTCTTGCTGTAATTTCCTTTGATGTATTCATTCCTTCATTAGCACCATGTCCCAATCTCACTAGCACTTAAGGTGTTGTCTCTTCCCATTTCCTCTTCTAATGAAACTCATGCTGGTACTAAAATTGTGTTATTAAAGATTTAGGTTCTCCAAAGGCTACATCAATTATTGCAAGGCTTTAAAATCATTGCTAATGGCTCTCAGGGTGGAGAATTATGGCACCCAGCTGTTTGAAGGGAGATTGGGGGCTGGGGGGAATGTGTCCAAATCTGCTATTTGGTTTATTTTGAGAACCAGAGGTCCTACCTACCTATTCCAAAGTGAAGTTGATGCTTCAAGAAGGAACCCTGGGTTTTTTTTAGTTCTGTTTAGTGTGCAATCCTATAGCCCCTGGACAGATATGCTATGAATGATAGGATACTACAGATTTATCTCTATATCTTTTGTAAGGCCAGTGAAAAATTGAACTGTAGTCTCTACCTTGCCATCACTATATTGATGGCAACCGGGACAATCCAGGGGAATTCCAGATATGGATGAGGGAAAGGTTTCTCATCCCTTGTAGCCAAACAATGCAGACACTCATCCAGAATGGGGTAAAAATGAGAGGAACTTTGTGGGCACTGGAAACCGGCATTCTTATAATCCATTTCATTAGAATCAATGAATGGGATTTTTTTTTTTAATGACAAATTAGTCAGTGGGAAGAATTAAATAAGGGGAAAACCTGCCATTAACAACTTTGACCCTACCAGGTGCAAGTCTAGTAGATCTTAGGAAGTGACGTTCCTCACCTCAAAAATCTCCCTCTCTACTACTTCTCTTAGGAGGTTTACTTAAAGGATTGCTGTAGTTCATTTCAGTGATCCTTGCAAGTTCTGTGGCTCCAGTTTCTAACGAGATGAGCTTGTCTTCACATTATGCTTTTACTACCTCTGGTACCAAGGGCTTCCATTTTGATTTTTGAGTCAATGGTACTGCTTTCAGATGACAGGACAATTTCATGGAGAGTGGGGGTGGGGGTGACAACTAGGAAATATTTGCCTTCTTCATCAACTATACTTACTGGCAAGGTTTCCTGGATCTTCTGCTGTTTCAGTATTGCTGCCTCCTTATAAATATTTTTCCTCATCCTTCTTGATCTCCCAGAGGCTACCCACCTAGTGATTTATAGTATCATCCAGTCATCACTGTGGTGATAGAAAGCCTGTCCATATTAGTGATGTATCACCACGACAATGCCTGGATGATGTGATAAATCACTAGTGTGGATGGCCTCTTAGTTAATCAGGGATCCTACTTTCCACTGACACTCTGCAATGAGTTCATTTGGCAACATCATAGCAATTAGGAGAAAGAAAACCCATTCAGTCCAAACTGGGTCCTTCCAGTTACTTGGACAATCCCACCATCCACAAAGGGATCAGGTTGACATCAGGATGCTGTATGGCCAGTTAGATTGTTAAGTTTTAAATCAAGAGAGCCTTCGACACCGAAATTTGACCATCTATTTAATTATGTCTTACCATTTTGTTACAGCTTATATTTTTGATATTATTTTAACTTTGGACTGTTAACTTCGAGTCTACTATGGATATTGTATTGCAAATTACTGATTGTGACACCAAGAACTGACTGACTACAGCAGCCTAAAACTGAATAAGGAGTGAATGAATTAATGAATGAATTAATGAATGAATGACAATATATTGACACCACTGGGGGAAAAATAGAAGCCAATTAGGAATGAAATGACATTTATTGAATAGGAGAACATTTTGGAAGCAGTCTTCCCCCATCTCTCTCTCTCTCTCTCACACACACACACACACACCCAAGCATACACCAGAAGAATTCATAGGAAGATAAGAAGTTCCTTTATAAAAAATCCTTCAATTGATCTGTCTAGCTGCATTGTGTATGCATTGATTAAACAAAACCAGCCCCATCCATTGGTAAAAGACAAGTAAAGTTACAACTTTACCTAGACTATTATTCCTATGGGATTTCTTGGTACCAATTGACTGAAATATCTGGAGATGTTCAAGAAAATTTGAAACTATTCAAGGAGGAGAGAAATTCTTAGAAGGAAAAAAAGTGGGACCAATAGGAACCGGAGAAAAAAATATAGGCTAAAGAACTAGTAGAAGTTGGAGTTGCTTTTTTATTTTCATTTTTGGAATTCTGCCCAGAACAAAAGAAGGATTTGGATGAGGTCTTGAAGCTTATGAACAAAACCAAGTGTTCATTATAGGAAGGGAGAATTAAAAAGACTAAGGAATCAAGGCAGCATGCTAAGAGATCAGCCTTCCCCTATCTGACATCCTCTAGATATGTTAGCTGTGCTGACTGGCAATGATGGAGGCTGTAGTCTAACATATTCAGTAGGAACAGGCTGTCTTAAACTGACAGGACAATTGTGTCTTTAGTACTCATGGAGAATTTGAATTCTACCAATTTTCTCTTCCGCTGGCGTTTCATCCTTGTGCTTTGGCAAATCTAAAGAAGCAACGGAGACAGAAGAAAGGGTGGGGAAATGAAGACAAGGCATCACATCATATATTAATTTAAATTAAATTCTCAAGGCTCTCAGTCTTGAGAATTGCTTAGATTGTGACAGCACCCCCCACCTCCATCACTATTTACTGTAATCTTAGACTGCATTTGAGCGGGCCACAGCCAGTACAAAACAGGATAGCAAAATACAGACGATGTGACAGTCCATAACCATCCAGTTGCATAAAACAGCAAAAGCACAAAACAGGGAATGTATAAACAGGTAGCACACACTCCAGCAGAAGAAAACATGACATTGATCCCCAAACTCAATATTAACAGTCTTTGCTGTGCAAAGCAGAGTGTGAGCAGAGATACAAATATAGAGGCATATATTGACAGAGTCCATGGTTCAAACAGTGCTAGGTCTATATAGATTACACTGCCTTCAGACCAAGCCATTGGTACCTCCATTCATTTTCTTCCCAGTTTCATTCATTCCATCCATTGGTTTGCAATTTAGAAAAAGAAGAAGAAAAACCTGCAGGCCTTGTCATATTCACATTTCCCCAATGAACAGCTTTATACATAGCTTTCCCTACTAAATGCCCTGTTTTTGATTTAACTCATCCTAGAGCCTAGAATAGGCTCTTTTTATGCAGCTATCCTTAATACCCTTGTTTTGAACACTGTTCTCCAAATTACACCTTTCAGTAGGCAGCTGGCCCAACTAGACACCCCCTTCTATCTTTTTCCTTTTGTCCAGAATAACAGATGCTAGCAGAATCTTCCTGCGCTGCAAAGATATTTATTTATTTATTTATTAAATTTATATGCCGCCCATCTCCCCCAGAGATCCACAGACCATTTTATTCTAAAAGAAATCTGTGGCAGATTTTTCCTATATTCTTACCCACTATCACTATCTATGAATGGGAAGCTGTTTCCATAGACCTCACTCTTCTTAACAACAACAACAATAATAATTTATTAAATTTATATGTCCTTTGCTGTCCTTGTGATGCAGATGCAGTAGAAACCATAGCCCCCCTAGAAATTCTACAGGGATATTCATTTGCAGATGATCTTCCCTCTCCTCTCTAAATTCCTAAGCCATTCTTGCATTATTTTTCTCATATTACCTATGAGATAGCAAAAACAGTTCTGTGTCCTTAAATGCTACCACGTTTTGTTATACTGTGGGTAAACTCTGCCCTGCTCTGAGCTGTAACTGCTAATGGTCATGCAATGTCTTCCCATGGTGATGCTTTCTGTTCTTGGTTATGGCCATAATAAAGTCTGCCTGTCTATCTATTTATCTTGGCATGAAAATGTCCTCCAGAAACTTAAGGTTAATGTAATGGAGAGCAAAAATTTAATGATTCCTTTCCTTGACATCTCTTCACCAGGGCCATGATCTGAAAGTGGTTCCCTGCCTTTAATTTTGAGTAAAGGAATAAAGAAAAGTAGCTACTATCAACTTCTATGAAATAACATTTAATCTTACTTAGCTATCAATTACAAAGAGCATCTCCAGCTGTAAGAATTTGCCCGATTCCCTATCTCAAGTTTTCTAATAAAGTCACAATTAATACCAGTTTAATTCCTGAACACAAAACACAGTTCATAACTGTTTACATTCATTTTACAGCCTGTTGATTGACTGAGACTGAATTAATTGAAGTCATTATGATTAAACAATTTGCAAACTGTGAAAAAAAAGAAACGAAAATCAGAGTAAAGAAGAACCGCCGTGGTGCAATTTAGTATGTTGTATGATGGGAGCCATAAAACTACATTAGAAGCATAATTCCCCTGAAATGGCTTTTCTTTTCTTCACTGTAGTTTGAAAAGAAATGTAAACAGAGGCAGCAATTTGCATTCCACGAAAATTCTGTATTGCCACTTAAATTTCTCAAGGTCAAGTGCCTTCTTATTAAATTTAATAGATGATGTAGTACATTCTGCCCTAAAACAGACTAGCAATATTCCAAATAAAGGTAGCTGAAATGGAGAATTAATCTCTTTGCTATGAATTGGTCTCTTGTGTTTTCTGTTTGCCTCTTTACCCAAAGCTTTGGAACTAGTTCTGAATAAACCTGCAATGCTCACTGGAATGCTTCACTTTTCTGAATATTATTCTAATTTTGTAACCTGACCAGAGAATTCCAGATATTGAGCAGATTAGAAAACAATAAACCCAGAAAAGGATGTGGGAATAATTTTTTTTATATAACACATAATTAAACTATGACATTACTGCCATCAGATGTGGTGATGGATATCAGTGTGGATGGTTTGGGAAGAGAACTGGATAAATTCATGAGATAAGGGATCTCTGTGGTTACTAGTCTTAATGAATGCATATTACAGATAGTCCTCAGTTAATGACTGTAATTGGGACTGAACTCAATTGCTAAGCGACATGGTCGTAAGGTAAAAATCATGTGACCGCACTGACTTACAATGACAGTTCTGGTTCCAGTCATTAAGTGAATTGCACGGGGCCATTAAGCGCTATGTCATGTGACCATGACTTGTGACTGCCTGCAGGTTACCCCACTAACTTTGCTTGTTGGAAACCGGCTGTGAAGTTTGCAAAGGGTGCGCCAGTTGCCAAGCACTTGAATTGTGATCACATGATCACGGGGACACTGTGATGGCTGCAACTTCAAGGACCGGTGGTAAGTTTCCTTGTTCAGCGCCATCATAACTTCGAACAATCACTGACTGAGTGGTCGCTAAGAGACAATTACGTATATTTCATAGATCAGAAATCATAACTTCAATACCAGTTAATGAGATCACAGGTGGAAGAGTAGAGCCCTCTGTCTATCTGTCTGTCCTTCCATCCATGTGCCTGTCCATCTGTCCATCCATCTGTCTTCCTGGAGGGAGGGCCAGACAGATAGACTGACTGACAGACAGACAGATGGAGTAAAAAAAGATTTCCAATTCTAGTGATATATAATGCCTGTTTTTAACTCCAAAAGAGAAAGGATGAAGAAAGCTTCTCAGAAGGGACCCTCCCTAGTTTTGGGGAGAGTAAAAATAAGGGATGGGAGGGATACTTTCAGACTTGCAAGATTCTGTTAATGTAACCTTACAATAAAGACAGAGTTAGTACTCCTAGCTGTGGTTCTTGTCTGGGCCACTTCAAAAGGCTAACAGTTCCCAGTAACATTTGCTAGTATGCAACAAAAGTCATTTGTGAGGTACTTTCATTTGCTAAGAATCGAATGCCTTGCTCTGCACATCCACTTTTTTTCCTTGGAGGACTTAACTGGTGTGGCTTGAATTCTGCCCACAACTGACTGGGGTTCAATGAGCACAACTGACCACAGAAGAGGAGTTTGACTCAAAATTGCAATGGTCAATTTAGAGTTAAAACTGCCCAACACATTTGCGGACTTGTTGTATGAACTCAACCAATGTGGTTAGCCAGTCCCAATTTGAGAGAATGTCTGATCATTCTGCTAAATAAGTCCATGGACATCTGCTTTGAAGCTCTGCCTGAGAGCACCACGAGGACCACCGTACTGCTTGAGAAGATGCCCCAATGTGCAGTGACGAGAGTTCTCCACATAGGGCATCAGTTGTACATAGAAAAAGGAGTTCCAACTGTTTGACCAACTGCAGGGAACCACCACTCTGTGGCTTCCAATTAAGGTGATTGCAGGCAAGAAGCAGGATGAAAGGGAGCTGTCATTTGCCACATAATAAATTGTCCTGAAGTCTCCATTAAACTCTGCACGCAGACCTCTTGACCCTTGGTTATTAAGACTTACTAAATTTTCAGCACACCAGTTGCAGAATTATAAGACCCAGCCAATGTCTTTCTTTGTTCCAGCACAGTGGGTAATTTAGCTATCTGTAGAAAACAGTAGGATAAAATAACGTTTTGATAATAAAGCATTTGACCCTTTTAGCTCCACTTTAGTTTATAACTCCAGTCTTCAATCAATATATATATATATATGTATAACCATTTTAACAACATGCATTAAATGTGCGAAGATTAATGCTTTTAATTCTTCTAATTGCAGTTCAAATTAGCATTTCAATTAGTATATTTTTACTATTAATAAACTGCCAGAATTTACCAAGGTTTTGAGACAAAGCAGATGAAGTTGATGCAGAAACCATTTTCCAAGGCTGAAAGAGTGAAGTGATACTTGTTCATCAGATTAGATTATTTTAATTTTGCTGATGATATTGACATGTTGAAAAGAAAACTGCTAGCCTCCAACATAATTTTGATTTGCAGAAGGCTTCTAACGGGGTCCTTCTAAATTCCTTATGGGTGCAATGCAGGCCTGGGGACCACAGGGGACAGGTGAAGTTGTAAGGTGGATCTATTATTAACATCTCTTTGCCTCTCATTTTCCTTTTCTGTTTTAGTTCTGTTTTGATAGTTTTTAATATTTTCATAATTTATTATCTAAACATTTTATGTAATGGTGGTTTATATATTTCTTGTTTTATTGAATTGTTGTACGCCACCCAGAGTTACTTTTTGTGAGATGGGCAACTGTATACATTTGATTAATAATAAATAAATAAAATAAATAATTAATAAGACTTTTTGGAGAATGAACATGGAGAGTGAGGTCAACTCAGTTAAAACAAAAGTGTACCCACTTGTCTAAAAAGGGGAAAACAAATCCCCAAGATAATAGTTTAGCAGGAACGATGTGTAAACACCACTGGGAAATGAATGGCTTGTGTCAGGCCTAGCCCAAGGAACTCCAGGAGACCATGCAGATTCAGTTCAGCAATGTTTATTAGGTACAACCTCTAGCAAGAATCTTCCCAGACTGAAACTCAGTTCCCAAAGTCAGCCAGTCAAAACAGAGTGAATTCCTCAGGGAGGTGCCAGCCTCATCCTCTTATCTCTCCCTCACCCCTCGGGAGACAAAAAAGGATGTTTCCCTCCCGGAGTCTGGCCTTCATAATTCCATTCCATCACAGCTTGTGACAAACCAGCGCAGCAGACATTTTGTGAGAGTATCTACCATGTGTTCTCAACATTGCAGAAATATCCACCAATCCCCAAAGTTGCTTAACCTTCTGTAGGTGGTATAGTTTAAAAGTTTGACTCTTTGAGATAGAACCTCTTCTTCCAAAACATGGCAATGATACTGGTGGTAAATCTGGGATTCTTCTTCTAAACATCTATCTATCTATCTATCTATCTATCTATCTATCTATCTATCTTCCCTCCATTTTCAATAGAAATTTTCCATTTCCCCTCCACTTTTGATAGAAATAGGGGCATTTTCTTATTACCAACTCGTGGGGTCAGGTCATAAATCTGTAATGCTTCCTTATAAATCATTCACCAATATGCACCTGTGATTCATGCTTTCCCTTGCTGAGTGCATTATGAAAGAGTATGAAATAAATGCATTTTAATGGGCCCTGATGGCAGGAGCGCTTCTGCCGCTCTCCAAAGAGAAATGCTACACTAAACCTTGATTCCCATCTGCTAATTAAGGCATTTGGCCTCCTTCCTCTCTTAACATCCTCTCCACCTGCCAGAGTGATAATTGGCCCCTGGGAAGCTAATAATGAAACAGGAAGATGAAGTATGTATGTATGCATGCATGCATGTATCTGTGTCATTGTTGGGGTAGCTGTGTATCTTACTTTGTAGAAGACAGTCATGTATTAAAAGATCTCCACAACTTCTATCTTGCGACTGATGTTGAATGTCAGGTCTCACCCTGGGCCTAATTCTGAACCAGTTTCTTTCTTGCCTTATCCTGTTTTTCATAACCTCTTGCTAAATGAAGAATTGCAGAAGCTTGAGCACTCTTCATGAAGGTGTCACCCAACCATGGGCCAAGGTCAAGGTGGAGAAGGAAAAGGAGAAGTCTTACAGTTTCTCCGTTCAGCAACTGCCATATAAAAATGGGACTGAGCAGCAGGCTCACAATCACTTGAGAGAGATGAAGGGTACATCTCTTTAAATTCCACTAACTCTTTATAATTGTGCATTTCTATACATAAATTAGCATATGCATATACATGCAAATATGCCTCTCTTTTTTCCTGTCTCTTTTAGAGGTTCAGACATTTCCTCTTTTTTTGGAAGGGGGTAATGCATTCACTTGCCAAACTTGTCACTTTCAGGGGGCTGAGGCTTAAAAAGAATGATTCATATAGAGAGGAGCTCTGGGGCCAAACTCTTTCCCCTCCTTTCTCAACATTCTTTGATCTTTGCAAAACTGCATTTCTTTGCCTATTTTTTCAGAGCTGAGTTAAGCTACGTTTGGGTTTGCAGTGGGCCAGAACTCTTCCTTCCTTGCAGCACTTCCTGGAATGCGTATGTGACATCCCAGGGTCACAGGATCATTCCAAGAAGGTCTTTGGGGTTACAGCTGCAAGTGTGGCTATTGCAAATATATTAAAGGGTGAGACTGAAAACTCTTTGCCACTTGGCTCCCTTAGTAAAGGAAGTGCCTGTCCCCTTTTGGAAATATTAACCAAAATCTTTCTGGTTTTATTGTGTGTTTTCATTTGTCTCACCCCACAGGAATGGGCAAAAAAAAAAAAAAAGGTGTGGGGTGAGGGAAGGGACAGAGAACAAAAGTGCAGCACTAATTTAGGCTAATCCTAGTGGACATATAGTTTTGCTTTAAGGTTCCTTCCATATGTGCAGACTGTTTTCCTCCTAGAATCTCCCTTTTTCTGCCTCCCTATCCATGAGAGTCCTGACTCAAAGAATGAGTTTGCTGACAACAAATAAACCTCCATTTAAGATTTCCCTGCTGCCGTTCCGTGGTGGCTGACGGCCAAATGAAAACAACCAGGAATTAAAATTCCGAGCAACTGGGACCGCTAAGAACAGCAGCTGCAGGACAATGTTGAAATAATCAGCCACACAAGGGTGTATTGCAAGCACTGGAGTCAGGAAGAAGCACTGTAAAAAAACTGGTCGCTGGGCAGCAGTCCAACCTATCTCTTACGGTGGTTGTGGAGGGGGAAAATAGGAGGGGGGAGAGCCCAGGATCTTGCTGCTTTTGTCAACGGGATGAAAGCCATGTCACGCCATTGTACCTCAAGCTACCCCCTTTTTGGATGTGTGTGCTATGTCATGGCACACATACAAGAAAGACTTTACAGCGTAACAATATGGTGCGATGTATTCATTTGTTCATTTATCAAATGTATAGCCCGCTGCAATCATACATAGGCTCTCAGGGCTAACAAAAAGACAGTAACCTCAAGAGCAATAATAAAAGTTCCAGTAGAAGAGAATCTCTGTAGCTCAGCATTGAACTGTGGAGTCCTTGGTGCTCTCTGAGCTTGGTTGTTGGCTTGCAGACATTTTATTACCCAACTAGGTAATATTGTCAGTGCTAGTGGGTGTGGAGTTTGCTCCCTGTTTAACTGCAGTAGCTTGCCCTGCCAGTGTTGGTGGGGGTGTGGTCTTCTCCTTGGTAGTTCCTCGATTAGGGTATTGTCTTCTGCTTTATTGTTTGCCTCGTGTTAATCCCTGCTGATCTGGGTGTTGACTGCTGGAGAGGATGTGTTCTGGTCTTTTTGTTTCCTTCTTAGCTTTCTTGTCTCTTTTGAATTGTGTGTCAATGTGGTTTATCTCTATGTGTCTATTGCTGTAATAATGGACATAAAAAGATGGTGCAAGAACAGAAACAATAATGGCGAACATGCTGATTAAAAAATGGTCTCAAAAATGGAGGGGAAAATCCTAGATTTTATTTTTATTTTGTGTTTTATTTTTATTTTGTGTTCTCTCTAGCAAGAAGAAATATATCTTGCATGAAGAAACTAGTATCCATTGTCAACAGACTGTCTTTTATTAACATATTTCTTTAACCCAAATGGAAGTTTATGTCTTCTAATCAAATCAGTGACCTTAATTTCACACTAATATATATTTGTACCTTTGTTTGTTTTTTTATGTGTTGATTGTTGTATTATTAAGGAAATGATAAGTTATTTCTAACATCACTGAATCTGTCTGGGCATAAAGGAATCTGCATGTTACTTGCTGTGTATTTTAATTAGTTAGAAGAGTCTGAAAATAAATATCATCATTGGTTGTAGTGTCCTCCATCTGTGTCAGCCTAGTGAGGTAGTCCAGACAAGAAGCACACCCAGAAGTACTAGCTTTAACTTTATTGTAAGGTTATATTAACGGAATCTTGCAAGTCTGAAAATACATCTCTCTCCCCTCACCTTTACAGTCCAAGAAACTAGGGAGGGTCCCTTCTGAGATGTTTGCCACACCCCATTCCTTCTGTGGGCTCAGCTGCCTCTTATCTAACTGTTGCCTAGTCTGCGGCTCTTCCTCCTGTCTCCCAAAATCATTCCCACATACCATTACAATCTGGGTCATCCCTCAAGTTTTGTGAAGCTTTGAGGCTCCACAAGTAGAAGGCTGCCTTGTACAGCAGAAGGTGTGAACCTGCCAAGGCTGAAGGCAAAGTGCCTACATCAAGCACACAATGCAGGTGCTTTTGACATTCAAAGCAGAGAAGCAAGCAGCAACATGTTCACCACCACATTATGGTGGAGGAAAGAGGCATAAGATTTACATCTTGGGACTGTTAAATGTAGCAGGCTGGACAGCAGATTTGGCAGTAGCTGATGCACTTTGTTATTAGTACACTTTGCATCAAAGTCTACCACAAACTGTCATGACACCAATGTGACAACCCATGCATGGTAATGTCATCATGCAAATGTCACCACTGCATACTTGTGTCCCAATGACTCATGTGAGCATGTGACTCAAGAAATGTGTGTGATGACATTGCCACACACATTTTGTCATTTCTCCTCTCTACACCCTCCCACCAAATGTACCTATGGCATTTCATATCTGCAGTAAAAACAACAAATCTGAGCCTTGTCTTGACTCTTCTGCTATTAGCTCTTAAGTACTGGTTGAGTTCTAGAGAGAGGACTTGGATGAATCTCTGGAATTTAGTAACTCACTATTTTCCACCAACTGGGGAACATATTTCAAATCAAATGATCTTTCACTATATTACCAACGGGATTAGATTGATGACACTGAGGCACTTAGCAAGCCATAATGCACTGCTGGTGGGTTGTATTTAGCCTGATGGATCACAATTCTATGGGCCTACTCCAGTAAAGGTGAGCCCCTTGGAACAGGAGACACCCCCTTACCTATGTTCCAGGAGAACAACCATGTTAGTTCTAAGTAGAAGTTACTGCATAACTCTAATTAAAAATGGGCATGTTGATTACTATTTACTTTTTAAATTCTCTCCATAGAATTATGGAAATCACTTTCCCATAATGGAAGTTCATGGTAGGAGGACAATTTGGATAGCCCTTTCAGATTGGAAAATGTATTATTATGGTTGGTCATACAGCCAGCCAGATGTTTAGACTGGATTTGGCATTTTTATCCACCTATCAAGTTCTTCCCAAGGACCTGGGATAGGCAGAAGTTGTTGTTTGATGGTGTTAAAGGTATCATTGCAGGACATAAGCTGTTCCAAGTAAAGCTGTCTTTTGCAATTGACTGATGGTGATTTTGACAATGCCACTGGTCTTCAAGTGGTACTCCAGATGTTTTGGGATTGCATCATCATCATTATTATTATTATTATTATTATTATTATTATTATCAACCTTGCCTAATAATAAATAAATAAGAGACAATTGTGACTTTACTTGTAAATGTTGAATGAAATGCCTTTTTGCTGGAGATAATTTTCCATTGGCGATTCATGTTTGCTCTGCTCAATTTATTATACGTGGGATATTGAGTACTAAAATTAAATGATTTTGTTGAAGATGATCAGTCGCCTTTTGTTGCCAATGTCAGTATTTTTAATTTGTTTGTGTTCTGAGGAGGGACTAATAGAATGTCGGGCCTTTTTGCCAAATTCCATATATTTATACTGTAAATATGGGAAGATGGAAAGAAAGGGGTCATCAATCCTTTATCCCTATGTATTTTGGAGTTTGGGATTTTTACATACTATTAAAGATATAAAGACTGTGGAATGGAAAGTTGCCAACGGAACCTTCCTCAGTGCAATTAATAACCAAGATCAAATGGGATAATAAAACAACTTCTGTGTGTGATTAACATGCAACAGAATGGTTCTTGCACAAATAATTGCTTTTTGTTTAATGGGACCGTGCGTACATGCACAAAATATTGTGGTTCAATGTCTTCATGTTATGTGTTTCCTCTTTTTAAAATTAATGTGACATAAGGCATTCTTTATGCTAATGTTATAGCTCCTTGGTTAGTTTAACACCATTATCTTCTTTAATGAATAATTCATTCCCCATTGAAAACTATATCATTTTTGCAGTGTGTAAATGAAATTTTGAAGTGCGGTTTGACTTTAAAGAAGTTCAGATTGTGGAGAATCCACATAAAACACCCCAAAGCACTGCATGGACACTCTTACCTCTTACTAAAATGTAATTACTTATAGGAGGTAGATTAAGGGGGTGTCTCTGTTTTTAATTCTGTTTCTTACATTGAAAGGGGGGAATTGTCCTGTATCTTTTTTTTTTTCTTTCCTTTTAAAAACACTTTCCATTCTTCTTCATTCCTTTTTGGAGTCAATATATTATTACAATTAAAGGCTTTTCACTGCAGTATGAGTGTACCTGATTGCTACATGGAGATGTTTCCTCTGGAGTAGGATAAAATGGTCTGTTTCTAATCCACTTCACTTTCACTTCTACTTATTCCCAAGCTCTTTCTATTTCATTTCTGCGCCCATCTGCAATTTAAAGAGGAAACTGTGATGGTATTAATGCTAACCTAAAACTCATAATTTAACCTACTGACTCTAAAATACAGTGACAGCTGTCCAGCTGAATAAATATGATGTTAGAGCACCCATAAATATGCACAACATTATTCACCAAGGGCCTCTGCAGAGGATGAATGATGTAATGGCATTGTGAAGTCATGTCACAAATTCCACCCCTTTTTTACATGTGCCATGATATTGTACATGCATATGGAAGGGGAGGAGCAGTTCCATGTTTTCCACAAATCATGTTTCACCATTTGGACAAAACTTCCAGATTCTATGGTAGCTTCTGTCATTCATGGGAATGTGTGTGTTATTAACTTGCTTTCATCAACTACATATCTAGATATGAAGTGGAGTGTCTACAGGATTGAAAATAAATAAACATTACAGAAAGAGAAAACAGATTTGGTCAGCCGTAGGCTCTTCCGACCACTGCTCTAAAGACTTAATCTTCATCGCTTGGAGGTAAGGGATTACTTTTGAATAAAGATACTTGGGATCAGTGCACCAATGACGCGAAAATATCTGCAAATTTTCCACAGGACTAATAATTGGCACCTCAGACAAAATCAGTTGATTGTGCTAAGCTATGATTTATATTTATTTATCTGACTGATTGATACAGTCACCCTACTTGGCACATCACTCAGGGTGGCGTACATCATCAGTAAAAGAATTATCAATTAAAACCCACGCAAGAAATCAAAAGATTTAAAAAACACAGTCCAAAGTAGCAATCTATGATGGTCCTCAACCATCCCAAACTTTATTAGGGCAGCAACTTCCCCAGAGTTTTTTTCTTCCCTAATTGCATTTATTTATTTCATTTTCTGCCATCACAATACAATCTTCCAGAAAAAGAACAGCTCTGTGTTTGTTTCTAACGAGTCGGGCTTCTGTGGTAATCAGAGCTAATAGTTAACTTCCACACTGGGGATGAGGGGAGGAAAATCCTTTGCCTGATTCTCTCTCTCTTTCTCCCTCTCTCTCTCTTTAATTCAAGGTCTGTGAGTGAAATCAAAGACACCTCTTTAAAATTCTCTTTTCCCCCCATGAGTAACAGACAATCCTCATCATACTCCACTCTCTCCTGTAATGAAATTAGCTCTGTCATTAAGAGATTTAATCGTCATTATTCTCCTGTTCACCAGGTAATATTCACAGTGATGAACCTCACACAATTTGCTACAGAGTTTTGCAATAATGGAAACCACTTTGCTTGAATAGAGGTGGAGAGAGGAGAGGAACCCTTGAAAATTGCAATGGTTTTCTCTATGTAACCGTTTCAAAATATTTTATGCTTTTAAAAAAATCCTTCAAACTGAGCTGCTCATTGTAAATATTAATCTGGTATGTTTTAGCACTGTCAAGATCATGTTAATGCTTTGCGTGTCTTCTCATCGCAAGATTCTTTTCAAGCTGATTATTTCCCCTAACATTTTGCTAGAGCCATGTTGGAATTTTTAGGAGACCCTTCAGACTTTGAACCAGTCCTGTCATAGAGCCATTCAGGTTCTCAAGGGTCACCGTATCATGGTTTACCCATAGGAGTAGCCCTATATTAACAAAATGAGACAGTGGTCTGAGGCAACACATACAAGGAAAACTGGAGGGCAGTGACAAGGAACTGGAGAACAGGGCAGTGTATAATGTGTAGCCCATTTTTCATCCTTGGGTCACCCAAGAAAAGGGGTACCAAACCATGGTCAGAATACCCAGTGTTGCTTACCTTCGTCAGGACTTGGGGGAAGGCCCTCCCTATGGACAATTTTGCTAATGCCCAGAGACATCAGTCCCAGAAAACCTTAGGAGGAGTAATCTTGTAGATATTAAATCTCAGGAGTATAGAGTAGGAAGGTGCTTTAAGACCATCAATCCATCCCTACCTGCTTTGTGTCAGACTCAACTAATGGATCCCCAACAAATACCTCTCCAGCCTTTGCTTGAAGACCCCCAGCAAAGGAGAACCCAATCTTTGCACTATCAACCTATTTTAGAAGGGTTTTTTTTCCCCTAATGTTCAGCTACAAACAATGGCTTCTGCCGGGAAGGCAAAGGGGAGGGAGGAGAATGGCCAGCCATCCGTTCTCTTCCCTAAATGCAGATTGCTGCAGTCAGAAGAAGTTTCAAGGAAGTACGTGCCAGCCCAAAGGCAAAAGCAGAACTAAATTATCATAGAAAATTGCAGCAAAACCTAATTAAGCCAGAGCTGGTGAAGAAAGCGATTGTTTTAACCAGATGAATATCTCTTGTGATCTTCTGTTGCTAAAGATGCTGGAGAAACTCAGAATCTGGCCTCCTAGGTGACCCCGTACCTGAGCTGCAGGGCTGAGGAAGGCTTTTTAGTCACCTGGGTGACTGTATGGTACCAGGCATTTCACACAGTCCTTGAGGCAGTGAGAGACAAGGATGTTTGAAAAATGTGCCCATATGCTCCTAGTGGGGCCAATATGGCTCTGGATGATTTGAGCGTGGTATGGAGGACACCACAATCTGCTGCTGCTTCAGATGATAGTTGTTCACAACATGGGAAAAATTGGAGAAGTGCTGGCCAGCTTTCCTCATGGATAGCCTGCAGCTGCTTTAAGTCACATAGAATAACCACTCAAGTAGCTCCCTTGGTGAGATAGCAAACATCACAGGCACCTGATTTGCAGCCTTGTGCAACAATCTAGCTGATCAATGGTGAGCAAGATGGGGTTAAATGAAGTCAGGGAGACGTAGCCGCACTGAAGCAAGGGATTTGATACTGAGAGAGCCTTTTTGCCTGTCTTCATTGTTTTCTAAGACCATCCGAGGACTTTGAAGGCCAGCTGAACATTCATATACCATGCATATCTACCTGTGGGGTGTCAGCATACAATGGAGCAGCACACTCTACCTATTGTTTTTAAATCCCATTCAATTAGATCAGAGGTGAGCAATTTATTAATAACTGGGTGGGGCCCTTCATATTTGGGGGGGAGGGGGAAAAGTGGGTTGGGTATTCACACAAAGTGGGCCAGACCATATCATGTACTGTCAGCCCCACAAGGAAGACCAGACCAGGAAATCAACTGCACAGGAAGGCTAAAATTATTTTTAGTGAGATGGGCTATTGTTGGACCCAAAACAGGGCTCTTGCCCGGAGGCGACTGCCAATAACTGCCAGACACGAGAAACCCTTTAGAGCAAAGTTCCTTTATTGGTGTGCAGCAGTAAAGGGGATACCTCTATGAAAAGAGGCTCCCCAAAGACAAAGAAATCAGGGTTTTTATACATTTTGCTTCAAGGAGATATAACATTTAGAGATTAATGATTGATCAAGAAATCCTTCATCACCTTAACTGGGATTTCCCCTTGATCTCTCTTGTGCTGTGGACCCATCCCCTTATCTTTTATTTTCTCAGGAGATGACAACTACAGGTGAATACATTTAATAGGTTACTAAGGTTAGATATAGGCTAACTGAGAAGGGTCAGCTATGGGTGAATACATCCTTGCCCTGAGAAGGGTCACTAAGGTTAACTACAGGTTAAAGCTACAGGTGAATACAGGGTCAGCTATGGGTGAATACATCCTTGTTGTCCTGCAAGAATCACAGGCACGGTATTTTTCCATTCCATGCTCCTCACTATAACAACAGAATCGTGCAAGTCTGATTGTGCTGGACCTCCTCCTCCTTCTTCTAGTTCGCTGAATTAGGGAGGAGTCTGAGCCACTTCCAAATGTTATCTTGTTGCTGTGAACTTTAAAAAATGCTTTATCCCCTTTTGCCTAGGCAACGGAGTCTGCATATCTCTGTCAAGGTCATCTTCCTTACTCTCTGCTTGTACAGTGGTTGGTTTAGGATTTTCTTCCCTGAGTTTTGGAGGCAGTTCAGTTCACATGACAGCTTTTGCAGCGATGTGAATGTCTTTCCTCAAGATGGCAGGATGCTTTTGGCAGGAGTGGTCAGAGGAGGATCTAAGAACCAGGCCTGCGGGCCATCAGGGAGCCCCCAGAGGGTCACCCTTGAGTCCGACTGTTATGGTTGCTAAATCGCCATTCCTTTTTGAGGCTCAGAAATAGTCCTTGATATTTGGAAGGAACAGGATGGTGCCCCCCCTTTAGAAAACCCTCCTTGACTCAGGCCAAAAGCCATCTAACCTAGCCTTTTGTCCCCTTTGGTGGCCAGCTGGAGACTTTTGGGCTGGGTAGCAATCATCCTCTTTTGCTGTCATTTCCCATCACCAAGTACTGAAGGCATGCTGCTTGTGATTCTGGAGGTAGCCGCAGAGCTATATTTCAAACATTAACAAAAGACCGTCGTCTTCCATCATAGCAGCAGGCAAGCAGCTAGTTTAACAGGTGCAAGGTAAAGTAGACACAAGCTCCGTCTTCTGAACTTTTGTGGCTGCTTGTCCACCCGTCCACCTTGCAGCTGCTTGTTGCCCTATCAAACATAGCTCACTCAGCTAAACAGTTTCCCACCTTGCTACCCAACACGGGGCATAAGGCAGCTAACACTCATTGTTTTAAAAATAATGGTAACCCAGAAGGAAAACAGGGCAGCAGTCCTGGCACCGGATCAATCCAATGTGGTGATGCTGTAGAAATGACACCAACGTGCATCATGTGATCGGATGAACATGCAGGCATGCTTGTGGCCTGCACAAGGCCATGGATCGGGCCTGCTCTTTCCTGGCTTGATCAGGGCTGTTCTGCCATGGGAAGGAAATCACATAAGCCACCCAGCCAGTGCAGGTCAACCATAGGCCAGCTGGTGCTTCTAACTCAAGAGGATAGGAACAAGAGACCTTCACAGGAGATAGCTAGAAGGACTACACCTGTCTTCTCCTGCCATCTATACCCTGAGATAACCACCTCACTCTGTATAAAGGCAGGACCATCCCCAAACTGCATCGCTTACAAAATGGAGATGCTGGGAGATCAAAGTTAGAAGACAGGTGAAAACACAACTTTGTCTTTGCAGGATACATTAGTCAGAGCTTGGAGAAGGCAACACCTGTGACTTGGATGAGATGGGATGGTATCAGATACCAACCATCAGGGACTGACTTGTATCCCAGGCCCACTCCAGGGGAAACCATTCTCAACGGGGACTGAATGCCAATGGATGTTTCCCCTCTCTGAGCATCTGCTTAATGGTGTTGAGCATTGAAAGCAATGACTGTGATTACCCTCTGCAGTAATATTAAGCTGATAATATAAAGCAGAGCAGTGCTGAATATCTTCCAATTCTATCTGGAAGTCTTTTACTAAAAATAAAGGATTTTTAGTAAAGTAAAGATTAGGGGTGGGTGGGATATTGTTGCAGCTTTTCAGATCCACCCTAAAAGTTACAACACTCAAAGCACCGTTCCAAAAATGTTTTTCCCTTTAAAAAAAGTCATCTATATTTGTCTACCCCTCCCAGTATTCAACAGAGATTTTGCCATCCCAGTTTCTCCCAAGTTCCAAAAGCTGGTTGGGCTGAATATTTTGTTCAGAATATTATTTTGTTTTGCTTTTAATATTAAAAAATGGGGCTGTCATCTGATTTAATAAAGAACATTCAGTTGCTCATCTTCCTTTTCATGATTGATTAAATGTAAATAAATTTGCATATTTATAAAGCCCCAGTGCAGGGTTTTTTAAAAAAAATATTGAAGGCAACATAAGATAACTCACAATTTAATAAAGAATAGCTACTACTCATAAAACAAGCTGTCTTTAATATTTTCTTTCCCATCCTTGATGCAGAAATGAATTAAATGTATGGGGAAAGGACGGCAGATGTGAAAAATGAACTGAGCCCAGCTCCACTAATTAATTGGTGCTGGTCAACTTCAGTCAGCAAGAAGTTTCCATGAATGATCTTCCTCTTCAACCCAGAGTGAGCCAACTTTCCATAACACAAGTCTACGATTTTCACATTACATTTTTGATCAAGGGCCACAGTTCGTTGTGCGAGGAGAGAGGGTGTCACACAAGTGGGTGCCATCAGGATTGCTCTGGGAATGGCTAGGGTGAGAGTGGAAGCTCTCAGTTTTATTTTGTTGCAGCTGTCAAGTGGTTTTCTCCAGCCTGAGAGTCTTGATCAAATAATAATGCAATGGCTGTAGAAGCTTTCACCCTTAAGAGGAGGATGCCTGTGAAATATATAGAGAAGAGGTTGAACTCTTTTGTACAAGGGAAAGGTCCTAATTTGCCAGTTGAAAAGGTCAAGGGACATAGGGTGTGGAAAGACTTCTGTCTGAAACTCTGGAGAAGCATTTCGGGGTTCTATCTGTTCTGTATCTGTTGACGGAATTCTGCCACAGATAGGAATGTGTGTCTTGGGAAGGGAGCTCTACCAGTGGGTTTTCACAGCTGGGAAGACCATGTTGCCCCTCTGCTGAATGTGGGGACACCTGAATTCAGACCCCCATGGATTGTTTTAGCTCACAGGAAAATTTCTAGAGAAGGTAACATTTCAGAGAAGTTACTATGTTTATTTGTCTGGCTTGATTTGCTGGCTAAGTTCACAGAACTTGCTTAGCCCAATTACAAAATTCATCAATTTTCTAGGTTTGCACCAAAAACAGGCTGGGGTTGCACAAAAATACTAAACGCAGGTAAACACTAACCAAGCTTAGTATATTGCATGAAACAGCTGTTAGGTCTTTCACTGACATGGTGAAGCAATTTTTGTTAACACAGACATAATGTTCTCTCCCTAGCTCTGTAATTACAGGACTTTACTTTTCAAATAAAAGATTAATTGATGTGAGTTGCAGAGAGATAAACCTGCATTCATTGCCAACTTGCCTCTGGCAACCATGATGTGATGGTTACTGGACCTTTGAAGACCTACAGAGCTCAGTTTCTGGATACTGAGGCATTACTTCCTGCTAGACCAGGGGTCCACAACTTCCATCAGCACTCACATCTGGCCCCAAGTGACCTGCAAACTGTATTTCAGGACCCCAGTTTTCAGGATTCTTCAGGGTTAAAACATTGCCTCAAATCTCTGCAAGGCTTAAGGGACTCATTTTGACCTTATTCTCCACAGTGAATAAATAAATGTGAGCTGTAGCTGAAAAGAAGCAGTTTTAGGTTGCATCCACAGAAGCATAATTTCCAAATCACAGAAAGCAATTGTTTCACTCTTTCCTGCTTTCATCAGACCTCACTTCAAATGTGAAGTGGGAGGACTAGCTTTAAGAAGGATTCAGAGAAATTGGAAGAGGTTCTGAGAAGGGCAGTAATGATGATCAGAAGACTAGAAATTAAGTCCTACAAGATTGAAGGAGCTGAGCATGTTTAGCTTTTGAGAAGACAACCGAAGGACAGTATGAAAGCATTATTCACATACCTGAAAGGATATCAAATATAAGAAGATTGAGGTCGGTTTTCAATTATTTCAGAATTCAGATCATTTAATGATGGATTAAGTTACAGCAAGTCAGTGCCAACTGAATGAAAGACAAACTTCAAAAAGTAAGACCAGTTTGACAGTGAAACCAATTATCCAGAGAGGTGGTGGGTTCCCCTTCACTGGATGTGTTCAAGCAGTGGTTTAAAAGCCATCTGTTGGGGACACTTTAATCTGGATTCCTGCCCTGAGCAGAGAGTTGGACTTCATCTCTTAAATGGTCCCTTCTGGCTCTAGGATTCTAGAAAAATGAGGCAAATTTTAGCCCATCCACTCTGGAGGCATCTAGGGATGCAAAAGGGTGCCAGTGAGCTGTATGCTGTGTTTTTGCACCTCTGTCCAAGAGCATTTTGCCTCTTCTTTCTCTGTGATTCATTTTGAGGTCAACAGAAAATTGGCCCTTCCATAGCTATTCAGATACAATGGAACATTTTATCTCATGAAGCATAAATGTCCCCATCTTATTTCTGGATGTCTTTCACAAGAAATTACTTCTGGCAGTGGAATGTCTCCGAAGTAATAGCTGCAATTTTTCCTGTTGTTGAATCCTTAACATACTTCATTTTTGTACGCATTTCTAATTTTGTATTTTTGTAATCTGTAGCATTTTCTATTTTCAACTGTGCTTTTCAATTGTTTTAAGCCATTTGGAATAGTGCAGGATAAAATTATTTCTGTATACTGGCCTTTTTACAACATGGCCAAAACATAGTGATCATGGAAATCTGTCATGTCTGGAGGATACCAGGATGGGAAAGAGCAGTATAAAAAAACAAACTAGGAAATCTTACATAGTTCCTGAAACTAGGAGAAGGGGCTTCTAGTGAAAATTGAAATTGATTCAGAAAATTGAGGTGAAATGATCCAATGCTTCTGTTCAGAGTGCTGAATGGTGTGGCTTTGATTCCAGATCTTCCACAAACTCACATTGATTCAGATACATCAAATTCAGTTCAACAGTGAATTATTTTTAAATTTTTATTTTATTCAGTTTAGGTGCTGTCTGACTCCACGCAATTCCTTTGAGTCGGTTGATCCAAATTATGCCTCCAGAAATTTCATACAAGCTGGACAATTTGTCAAGTTGCCTTCAAACTAAATCTCAGAATTGAGACTGTATACAGCAAAAATTACTGTTCACAAACAGGAAGTCCCATCTTCTTTTCACAGTGTTTCCGCAAAGAGTGAAGAAGAGGTAGGTCTGCCCCCATGGAGATATTTCCAGTCCAATTCAATGAGATGGTCCCATGAACTACGGATGTTAATTCAACTTTTTTAGTAACCTGCATTACAACTACATCTTTCTCAGCTCTGAGTATATGACATACAAATCTCCATCTTGCTTCAAAAGGATGCAACACAAGGGGAAAAACAGAGGTGGCATCCCAGGTTTATTTAATCTCACTTGTTCCACAAATGTTTGAGCATTTGTAATATTGTTCATTCCCAAGATGCAGAATGTGAACACCTAAGGTTGAACAGAACGATGCACTTGTCTCAGCACGAATTCAAAAGTGGATATGAAGCATAAATCCCCTTTTTCCCTCAGTAATATAGTAGCCATGAATCTCAATGTCACGCCAAGTCGATCATAATCTAACACTTCATGCCTCAGCCAACGACTTGATTTGTCAAGAGAACAGCCCGGCGAACCGCCAACAGCATCGATTCCCATTGGGGAAGGAAAGGATAATTAAGCCCTCAGTGAGCTAATTTCATATATATGTTTCTTTCTGGAGAAGAATCACATTTGCTTTCATCTTTTAAATAAACATCAATGAAGAAAGATTGCATATGCATAAGATTCCAGAAGGATTTGCTTTCCATAATACATATGAATTTTCACCTTAGCACCACCTGACACAGTGCAGCGAGGAGCATTCTGGGGCTTTGCTGCAAACTCTTACGCAGTATTACATCTTAATTAGACTGGCTGGAACTGAAGATGCGTTGCTGTGCATGAGTTGTTAAATGAATGAGAAGAAGCTTTCCTCAAAAGCCCAAGGGTGTAAGTTAGGTATCTCTTCTTACCTTTCCTTGATATCTGAGCCATATTTTCTCCCTACCTCTCTGCAGTTTGAAGTTCACCTCCATATGGAGGGCCACCTTCAAACTTCCAGTCTAATCCACCACTACCACCCCATTTGCCATGGAGGGTTACTGATTTAAAGAGAGTTCAGGAGACAGCAGCTCATCCATGGTTGCACACCAGCTGACTGACTGGAAAAAACACTTCAAATTAATACAATGCCCAAAATCAGTCTTCCTTGATTGTTTTCTTGTCCCATAGAAGAAGCCTTTGTTGATCCCCATCACACTTCTCAAGTTGCTTTTAAGTTTCTTTAGACTTTCTTTTGACCAGACTCAAATGGTCATACCTTGGACACACTGTGTGAAGACCTAGCTCCCTTGAGAAGTCCATAATGTTGAGAGAGACAGAAGGAAAGAGAAGAAGAGGATTGCCAGCAGCTAGGTGGATAGACTTGATTCCAACAACAATGGGTACACTGTTGGAAGACCTGAAGGACCAAGCTGAGGACAGATAGTCCTGGAGAAGGTCTATCTATGTGGTCACCAGGAGCTGACATTGACTTGATGGCAATCAATCAATCAATCAATCAATCAATCAATCAATCAATCAATCCTCTCCTGTTTCCCTAGCTGCCTATGCTTCTGTTCAGAAAAAGCCCCCTTGTGGCATCTTTCCTAAAAATTTGGGAATCTACTTGGGCAGCAGATGTTTGGAGAAAAGGCTATGCAATGAATGACAAATGTTCTCTCTTTCTGCTTTCCACCCCTGCGAATATTATTAACATTTTCTTTTCCAAAAAGAAAATCTAAAGCAACTCCCATCCAATTAAATGAATCTTACAAAATTGGGGAGGAGGGAGGAGGGCAGGCAGAGTTAGCCCAAGTATATTCCATGATGTCATCTAATCATTTTTCAGGAGCACTGCAAAATATAAATGGTAAACTCCTACATGTTAAGTAGCAAAGGTCTTTTCACCCCACCCTAAGCAGTTCCAGAAAAATGCTGACATTCATTTCAGCCCAGACCTCCACTTCTTGATTTTTGCCTGATTTCTTCCCATACAACTATTTTTGAATTTTCTGCCTTTAAACCAAGAATAGCTTTCATCTCAAATGCCATACATATGCTGAAATACAGTCTCCTTAAGAAAAGTAGTCTGAGACATGCATCTACTTCATGCAAACCCTCTTTCATTACAAGCATTTGCATGCAATCTACTTTTCCAAATATTGTGTGAGATAGATATATATATATATATATGCTGTGTTTCTATTAGCAGTGAGAAACTTCCCTTTTGCAGAGGAATGCAATTCAAAATTGAGCTATTATGAACCCATATTCAGAACCATGCTTCTAAAGCAAAATCTCTTTCAGTAGAAATTTATTTTGACATCTGTTTAAATCCTGTCCTATGTTGCTTGCAGTTGGATGCATTTTAAAATTCAATCTGTCAAAGAAATTCCTTTCAGTATTTATATTGCCAATGAGGAAAAGGCATGCATTCTAGATGATTTGAGAATTATGATCAAGGTGTTGAAGGATAGGAAAATATGAATACAATCCACTTGGAAAGTTTCCTGTGCAAATATGTCCTTGTAGAAAATTCTGCAGATGTATTTAGCAGGGATGGGCAGAATATAGATCAGAATCTACTATAATCATCTTTCCCCAAACTCCACATCTTCTGAATGCATGGACTTCAACTCCAAGAATTCTTAGCATGCTGGCTGGGAAATTCTGAAAATTGAAATGCACTCTTGTGAAGGGCACTGAGGTTGGAAAAGGTTGCACTGGCAGATCTCTGACTGAGTTTCAATTTATCTGCCAGGGTTGTAGACTATTTTCAGTAGCAACAATGATAGTAGATTGCTGGAAAAGCATGTGTAGAGGAAAACTTAGTGTCTATGTGTGTGTATGTGCTCTGGGAAGTTCTTCAATACCCTCAATAGATATTGCCCATTTTGTTTTATGGGAAAACTACACAAGCAGTTTGCCCTTGCCTCCTTCTGAGATTTTTTTTGCAACTCCCCAATCCAACCAGCAGCTGTGGTATTTCTTGGTAATCTCCCATCCAAGCACTAACCAGGTCCATCTGTGCTTGATTTTTCAAGATGCCTAGGTGCTGCCACCTGCTGTAACCAGCTGCATAAACACTTGCTAATCAAAGGAGAAGACATCAGCAGTCCTAAATAGGAAAACACATGGGGGGGGGGGGCAGAAAAGGAGAAAAGAAAGAGGAAGGAGAAAGAGAAGGAGAAGAGGAAGATTTTTAACACTCCTGTTTTTTCAGGAAAATCTTACATCCTACCAAACTTTGTACACACAAGTCAAAGCTGCAGATGATTTGGAAGTGCCATATCTATCTCTGTTGCACTAAAGATCTGCATTCCGTCACACAAGAGTTACTTACTTCTTCTGGGTTATATATAAAATCCTATGGCTTGGTTTTTCATCTTCAGTCAAATATTCTACAAGTTCATCATGTCAATAAACCAATTGTTCATAAAGAACAGGCATAATTCACCACTACTACCCTCAAATTCTTGCTCTTAATCTCTTTTGTGCAAACAAAGGCAATGGAAATTCAATTTTGTTAATGTCTTGGTAGATTTGGATATTGGCATGAAATCCTGGAGCAAACATCATTTCATGGTGACAATTTTATTATTGCATGCTATTTTTACAACAATCATTTAAGAATGATAAACAAATGTATTCACAGTGTGCTATCTGTGGAAATAAAATTTCAACTAACAATAGGCCATTACTATTCTTCAATGCACCAACATCAACACTGCCTGACAATTCAATACTTGCTTTGTTTCTTTGATGGAAAACAAGATGCAAACATTTCTGAACGATGCCACATTTCTGTTGACAGTAGGTTTGAAAAATATCCATTGATGTCCTTCAGCTGAGCCATTCTTTGATCAAAACAAATTCATCCATAATAGTACACAAAGGTTTACAAATTCAATGTGGGGTTGACTGATCAATCAGACTTGGTATCATTCAAGTATACAGGTTTAGTATCACACATTGGTACAGTTAGGTATTCTCAGGCCCCCCTTCTAGAAAAGGTGGGACACTCTCAAGCTCTTTCTTCCTCATCCTCACTTTGTTGTATGTATACTGTAAAGAGTCCCAGCTTTTAGCCATTTGTCTTTCCTTCTTCTTCTGAAGAGCAAAATAAATTCTGTATAGAGTCCCAGTAGGAGCACATCCAAGTATTTCCCTTTGAGCATAATCTGAGTAGGAAGAACTCATGCTAGAAGGTAGATGAAGTTGCCCTTTATTTACAAGACAGTCTAGAGGTTTCTTCCATCGTTGAAATTAAAAATGGAAAAACCAGATGTACTTAGCATAATGCCAGGCTGTTGGGATGATTACACCTTCTGTTCTGGCACTTCCTAGACTGACCAGGTGACCACACAGCATCATGAAGCTAAAAATGGGGGGGGGGGGGACCCTCATCACCTCCCTGAAGCTGTTTTGCAGAATGATATGATACACATAATCAAATATTGTTGATCCATTTGGGTTTCGCGTTATTATAAAATCGAGTCCCCCTGTAGGAAGCTTTGCAGTTATTTTGAGATGGTTTTCTGATGAAAAAAATGTGCCCATGTCAGTAAAGACCCAGTGCTGATTAGGATGCTAAAAAAGAAGAAAGAGATGAAGCTTGTCGAATAAACACAAATGTGTCCTGTTAATATGAATGTTAGATCTCTGCCCTTTAATCAGCATTATACTTTAGCTGGAGGAAGCTTTCTCAGCAGATTAGAGGTATATGATATCTCCCATCTTCCCCAAAGAAGAAGCATTTTGTCACTTAAGCCCTAGACAGCATGTGATTCTGTAATACAATGAAACAACATATAATAACCCTCAAAGTGGCACAGTATCAACTCCCATAACATCCATTTGTGGTGTTACATGCTTTGACCCAGGAGGGGGAAATATTTTTAGGTCAAGTAGAGTTCTCAGAACAGCAACCATGGCAGAAAAGCAGAGGAAACTGAGTATATATATAAAGCAGCAACACTTAATTAGAGGAGGATCACACTTTGCCAGTTGTCTGGCATGCCGAAAGCTATTCTCCAAAATAGGAGCAAAACCAGGACAAAAATCAACTACCTTTAGTTAATGCAAGCCTTCTCAATGTAGTTAATAATTTCCTTCCTTCCTTCCTTCCTTCCTTCCTTCCTTCCTTCCTTCCTTCCTTCCTTCCTTCCTTCCTTCCTTCCTTCCTTCCTTCCTTCCTTCCTTCCTTCCCTTTGTAAAGATTTAGTTGCAACTTTTCCAGGGGCTCCAGGGAAGCATTCCAGATTTGGAGAGGGGGTTGCATTTATTCCTGAATATCCTTCCTTTTCTCTTGGCACATGCTTTGCTAATAGCAAGGCAGTCAGGATTTTGCAGCATAAAGCCGTTGAGGCATCCTGGAACTGCCGTATTAATTTCTCCTTGAAAAAAAATGCAAGTCTCCTTCAAGTCCTGCTTGACCCCTGATGGGTTCAGAGACAGGTCCACGTAGCGTTTCTTGGTGTTGATATACAAAATGCTTCCTATTGTCTTGATCTGGGATGTTTCTCTCACTTCTCAGTCTAGTTACAGCCCTGAGATTTCCTGGTAGTCTTCATCCAAGTATTAAACAAGTCTGGTCTTGGTTAGGCTTAGACTTTGACCGAGTCAGGTCAGCGAGGTACTGCCACCCACTGATGCATTTCACCTAAGCCACTCCAAGTTCTTACATCCTAGCACATATCTCCTATCCCTTTGCACACTTGCCTTGCATGGCATTGCAACCCATTGCCCATACTTTATCTTTCAATGTTTACAGCTGATGGAAAAATCCTTTCCTGGAGAAGCTCTTTATGTTGCCAAATCATTGTATCTGAAATTGCATTGATCTGAAGCATGTTGCCTTTGTTGTGTTAAAAAAAAACAAAACTCCATTGTATCAGTTTGACTTCCAAAAGAGCAATCAGATGCAAACAGTCTCTCTCTCATCTCCAATCGCAGCAGATTCTTTGATTCTTCTCTTGTAAGAGAAATGAAAATCACATCGTCTCAGAATCAATTGGCTAGTGTTTGTGTAAGAGAGTGCCTCTCACTACCCTTCTACTCTTGAAGTGGGTGGTATTACACCATCCAGATAGGAGTCCAGAATCCTCAAACAGTTATATGCCATGTCAATTCTGCCTTCCTCAGACTCTCTTCCTTAATATTAAGGGAATCAAGGGGATTGGGACAGATCCATGACTGGTAAACCCAGAAGTGACATATAAGCAGCTGGAGAAAACCGTCTTGAACTAGTACAGAACAACTCCAATGTGTGCATGCACACATTTGCCTTATTCTCAGTCACAGTTCTTATTCATTCATTCATTCATTCATTTATTTATTTATTTATTTATTTATTTCATTTATTGATTAGATTTCTATTCCTCTCAGAGGTCAAGGCAGCTTCCATGAGGTCTCTCTTCTTTTTACCCCTAAGACACAATGCTGTGAGGTAGGTTGACCTGGGAGTGGACAACTTACCCAAAGCCACCTAGTGTGTTTCCAAGGGGGGGGGGGTTCTTGAACCAGGTCTCCCCTGCCCTAGCCCGAGAGCTTAACCACACTAGTTTCCGTGGATAGGGATGAAAGATTCATTTCCATCCTGTCTGTTTAGAAGCATCTGAGTGCACCAGGATCAGAACACTTCCACTAAAGATAGACTTGTTTGGTCCATATTTAAATAAATGTAAACATGCAAGGATTTGTGGTTCAGAATCATAAAATATGCATTTAGAGAAGGGGAAAACACCCCGACTAGTTCATTGGATTCTTGCCAAGGAATCATTAGCTGGAAATTAACAGAATCAAAACTGGTTGAGGGAAGACTCTGAACTTATCTTTCTTCAAGCAGTACAAATGAAAGAATATAATGGCACCAGACTGGAATAGAGAGCTCTCAGCCATAACAATCCTACACTCTGAAACCCTCTGATACTCATTCTGGTCTGCCCTGTCCTTTGAAGGTCAGCCCCAATCTATAATATAACTCAATTTTGTTTCATCACCCTCCTCTACTCTTGGTTCCTTCCCATATAGGAAAGGAAATACAGGAAGGGTTTATCATATCACAGGGTGCAGACCTGATCACTGCTGTGAAATTTAATTTATTCCCCATCAGCTTCTAAATGCTGAGAGTGGAGGCTATCTTGCAACAATTCTCTCCATGATGACAACATTTTGCCCAGGTGAAATTAGGGAAAAAAGGAAGCTAACAGATTGGTTGGAGAGAGGTTCTTTGGCTTCTAGTGGTACTCTCTGTTCTATTCATCAGAACAGAAGGCCCAGTTGTTAGCCCTGCAAAGTAGTCCAGACAACCAGGACTACTAGCTCTATCTTTATTGTTAGGCTGCATTAACAGAATCCTGAAAGTATTCCTCCCCTCCTTTCCTTTTACTCTCTGGGAAACTAGGGAGGGTCCATTCTGAAATGTTTCCCATGCCCTCCCTCCTTCTGTGGGCTGAGACATCTTTTACATGCCAGTTGTCCAGTCTGCAGCTCTCCCTCCGGTCTCCCAAGGTCATTTCCACAGACTATTACACCAATGTGGATTGAAATCCAAATTAAAGAGTTAATTTGAATATTCATTAACAGCGGTGTCCTCAAGCCCCACCAAAGCCTAATAAGGGAAATGTTCACATCACCACCATCGAGTATGTTGGGGTACCACAGGACAAGAGCTTGTGTTGAAGCAATCCATGGACCACTTTTCCATTACCATCTAATGATGGACTGATGACCAGGAAGCCAGGAACATACTGGCTAATCCTCTCTCTCTTTTTTTTAAAGACAACAAAGGTACAGCAAGTTAGGATTCTCACTTGTTTATATTGAAAATAAATCTCTGCAGTTCCCTGTATTTACTCTGGATGTGTTCTGTGGTCCCCTAACAAGAGGAACACAGCAGGCATCTAGCTGAGCAAAATGAAGTGTGTGCTGAAGGCACTTCTGCACTGTCTGCCTTGATTGCTCTTTACTCTGCTCACGCTGAAGGAGTTTTAATTGGGGAATAAGACTTCAGAGAAATCTGTTAGTGACTCGGCAAACCCTACCTGAGATAATTAAACTATTCTTCTGAAGAATCTCATTCTGATTGCACTGGATTGCTATTTTTCTTTATATATATATATATATGCAGAATTTAGCTTGCTACCAATTAGACGGTTAGCTTTGCAACATTCATCTGAACAAGCTGCACTCAAGTAGCATTAGCTTAAATCAATGGAATTAGTTCTGAGGCCATTCCGGTCTCCAATTCTTCTACTTTGCTGATGAAATCAGCTGTCCCAGATGGCTGGAAGAAATATGCATCCCCTATTTCATTGGTGTGCTATTCCCTTGTGAACAGCAGTCATGTAACTCAGCTGTAAACATAATACAAATGTCTGCTAGATCCATTTGGTTGGTAAAAACATCCATCCAAGCCTCAATGTTATGTATACCATAGAGAAGGCATGGAATTTAACAGAATTATTCTTCTAGTCTTTTCCCCGGATAACTTTGACATGATGTGGTTTTTTTTTTTTCCCCCAATAGGCAAAAGTTATGTATTTGTTTTGTTCTTCTGTGCTGTGCAAATATGTCACCAGATATCAGAATTCCTGAAAGAAAAGCTAGATTTTCTATTTGACAGTGACTGCCTTCAACTAAGATAGCCAGTTGGATTCCCATCCTTCCTGCCATACTTTGAAAGAGAAAAGATTTCCTCATGTCCTGCCATGGCAGAAAGATGACCCGATAATGGGGAGTTTTTTGTAAGTCATGATGTGAGAGTCAGGACGAGAGGGATCAAGAACGTGCTCTCATCACCAGAACAACGGGGAGGAGTTAAGAAGATGAGACTGGCCCCTCCCTAAAGAATGCAAGGGAGGTTGAGAGGGTGACCCTGGAAATTACTCTCACTCTGAGAAGATTTCTGTAACGGGACTGAAGCCAATAAACCTTGCTGAATTGAATCTGTACTGTCTCCTGGAGTTTACTGGGCTAATCCTGACACATATCTTCATGACATCACCTTTGGTTTATCCCCAGCTGACATCAGAGGCTGCTTACCTTTATCTTCAGCTGTTCCTGTGTTAACATGATGGTTTTCCTCTTTGCTTAACAGAAGCCTTGCCAACCTGAAGTCTTGCTAACTTGCTGTCCGTCAGCATCTGCGACTGTCTGCTCTACTTTGCCTTCTATGTTATCATGAAGCTTCAGAGAGGTGAACACCTCCTACTGATCACATGTTGGCTAGGAATGGTGGGAATGGTAGAAAAATCCTGACCGGGGGTGACAGATTGGTAAAAGATGAACTTTGAACTGAGACAAATTGTTTGGGGATCCATACAAAAGATTGGCTTCTTCTGATGTAACAGGCTCGATAGAAAAGCCCTACAGTTATTGAAATAAATCCTGTGCCATGATTTAGAGGCCACATTTGAAATCTACCCATTCCCTTCCCCATCCCAAGATAGCTCTGGCATTCATTCAAGTAAGGCAATATGATGTAAAGTCAAGGCTGCCATGCTGGTGATCCATCAACTGATTTAGAGCATGTCCTTCAGGTTGCTGTGTAGTTGATGTTCCACTTTGCAGTAGTTTCGAACAGTGTCTAATCTAATGGAAAGTTTCAACCTATCCTTGCCTTTTTTTTATGGGGGCTATGACAGAGGCATTCATCCAATGCCAAATCCCTGCAAGAGAATCATGGAACTACAGCAACATTTTGAAAATTGCCCTCTGCTCCCAAACCTATTCAATACTGCAGGATGAGAAATGAGTGTGGAGGAGCAGACGGAGTTTCAACAAGTGACTTATTCCCATGTAAATATAGAATAGCCTTGCTAACATTTGAAGTCATATGAATCGAGGTCTGACTTTGCCCGTCCACAGTGGCCAAGGAAAAGTCACGTTGGCTAGAAATTCCTGGAACTGGGATGTCAGCATCTATGCCTGGCACCCCTGAAATGGCAACAGCCTGCTTCAGAAGGGTAAGGCACTACCCCACTTGCAAGACTGTCTCTTTCTTTCTTTGTTGCCATTGTAAAGTGCATGTTCTTGACAAAGCAGACCATGGCAGTTAACAAAAGGCCAAATCAACAACAATAATAAACCTAAAAGGGCAAACCACCACCACAGATATCATAGCAGAAGGGATACTTCCATTCCCAAAGAACTTATGGAGACTAAGGAAGGTGACCTTGATGGAAATATGCACGAACCGTTACCTAGGCATAAAGGGCTGAAACATTTTTTTTTTAAAGTCCAGAACAGCCAGATTACACTGGGGAGCACCTCAGGCAGATGCCTCCCTATTAATAAATTAAGAAAGGATTACACTTAACACAATAAATTAATAAAGGATTACACTCAACACTTCTCAGTATAAGGAAGAAGAGGAGGAGGTCCATCACAATCAGACTTGCAAGATTCTGTTATTATGGCCCATCTCAATCAAAGTAGTTTTAACCTTCCTGTGCAGTTGATTTTCTAGTCTTGTCTACCCAGTGAAGCTGACACAACACCTGTAAAGAAGGAAATCTAGAGATTTATTTAATAACTGGTTCTGTCTCTCCTCTTCTCCCAGTAATTGTGTGGAAGTAAGTCTGTGAGCTTCTGAATTAACAGTCATGAAGGTAGTCTCACTTGATCAAGAAATCAATATGCATTTTTATCATCTCATATTTGTATTCATCATTTCCCTTTTAATATTAATGCCTTCCCACTGTTTATTGAGTATCACTTGATAATGGGTGCAGGGTTTTTTCTTCCTTTTTCTCCTCCAAGATTAAAGCAAATCTATTAATAACATTCATTGATTAACATGTTAAATATTAAAGCTATGTTTCATCAGCATCAAACAAAAGCATCAACATCAAAAGTACAATTATGCTCCTCAAAATGTTTTGTGCAGTGACACACACCCTAAGGAACAATGTCTAGTTAATTGCTAAAGAATCATCTCCATCTGGTTAGCTTTGTCTCCTCCAGTTTCTAGTCATAAGTCTCCAGATAGCCTTTGAAATAGTCTTCTTAAACACATTGGGGCTTCCAAGGTTATTAGTTGTAATTGTGTTACATGATTAAGAGAATGTTATTTAGTGGAGTGTTGGAAGCAATGTCATTTCTTGATTGCTGTGAACAACTTCTAACTGTAGATAGCACCAGCTACCAACTGTAACTGCAGCTAATAATACCTTATTATTCTGATTCCAAATTTGATCAAAAGGGGGGAAGGGGAAGCCAAACAAATCACCCAACTATTCATGTATTGTCAACTGCTATATATTTAAACACAATAACCAGAACAATGGATGTCCTTAGCATGCATTTGCCATAATTAGCATCCTGAGGACAAGAATTCAGAGCTCTAGAAATGACACATTGGTGCATTAATTTTCCAGACCAAAGCTGGGCTTGTAGAAGATATTGATTAAATATCTACAAGTGGAAAATTATTTCACTAGGTTGTATAATGTATAGCCAAAAGAATCTATATCAAAGGGACAAAGCTGCCAAGAAGTGAAGCCCCATCTCATATCTTTCATCATTCACCAAAGCTTGCTGAAGAGCAAATTCTTAAGATGGTTGTGATCACCACCAAGGCATCTATAAGCAACCCTGTCTAACCTGCCCTCTATCTACTTGACTTGTAGCACAGAGAAATCAGCAACAAAGAGAACGCAGCAGCTACTGGTGCCATACACATTCATTAGCTATGTCTGCATTACATGCTTAAATATAATTTACTGGGATAACCCAATTTTCTGGGTTTGCACAAGACACTGAACCATAAAATCACCCATGGTTCCATAACATACTAGCCTAAAATCTTTGTGGTTCAAGAAAGGCATGGGAACATAACCACTGTCAGCTGTTGAGCAGAACCTCAATTTCTGCTTCATCAATAAATCAAGTTAAAGTAGGAACTGTGGCCTTCAGTGAAAAAGCACTTTTACATACTTTCCCCCCCAAAAAGCATTTAAATTGACTTTTTAATTCCACTTCTGATTACATTTTCAGGCTTACCAGAATATTCCCAGGGTGAATTAGATCAGGGCAGGGAGTATACTAAAAGTATTGTTTAAGCAATGCTAACTATGTGTTTTGATGCAAATTATTGTTCTTCTTAGGTGGTAATTTGGACTTTGGCATTGCTACACTCTATCATCATTGAAAGAATGTAATCACTGCTCATTAGCTTCACTTTTTAAATGTCATGCATAGATTTAGAAGTAGCAAGAGAAAGCAAAACAAAGCATGTTTTGGTCCAAACACAATCAAATCAATTTGGAGCCTACATCTGACACTAACAGCAGGAAGCAAGAACAAGTGATTTGGGAGGATAGGAAACATAGTGACTACTTCTCCATTACCAAAGGACAGTGATTTGCAGATGTGTACATTTGCAAACTGAAAACAATTACTATCCCTTAAATAAAAGGTGCAATCCAGGAAGGATTACAAACAGGTCAAACATCGAGTGTAGCAGCTTTTGTCCAAGAGAAAAGCAGAAGGACAACCAACATGTCAGAAGCCAAGAAAGCGGTCCAAGAAAAGGAAGATCAGATGACAGAGACGGAACAGAAACAGAGACAAATCAGCAAAGACGGCTTGAGAAATGACTTCCAGGAGAGAATGTTGGTGAAGATCTTATGGGTGGGTTTACCTTCACATTTACTTAGTTTTGAGTGTTCAAGGGATGTTTATGAATGTTCTCTCTTTCACTGTCCATAATCGTTCTCTATCCTGCAGCTTGCAGCCATGGTATCTGCAGTTCCAATGGCTCTAATCAAAATGACACAAGTAGCATTGTGCCATGGCACCATGAGCTCCACCATGAGGGTGGATGTCATGAGGCATCTTCAGAAGGATCCACCTTGCTTTGCAATGGCACAATGCTGCTTCCCACAGACTGATGGATGCCTGCAACTCCATGGTTTCCCTTAAATCCCAAGGGAGGTATCAGCAGGAAATCCCTTCCCTGTGGCCTTTTGTTTATAGTGCAATTGTCACAATTAAGGCAGAATCCTGCCCCTGAGATTTATTTCTTTTTTAAATTTCCTGTGGAGAAATTCTAAGAAACTAATGACCCTAATTCTTGGCCCACACATTTGGTGGAGAAATTCAAGCAACCTTTAGTGTCCAGCTTCCAGGACCTCTGCAAGAGGGGTCAAAAAAGTCAAGATAGCCATCATAACCATGTGGTTGAAGCTACACCTTTTTTACATGTGTTGCACAATGCACATAAAAAGGGGGCAGGGCTTCGGTCATGTGATCACAGCCACGATGTTGCCTTTTTTGACACACACATACGTGTGGACACATCTGCCCACCTCTAGTCCAGCCCTGGGCTTTGTGCCAACTGAGAGAGAGATTGTGGCTATGCGTTCCCTAAAAGTTTTTGTGTGGAGTGGTGTGTAAGGATGTATCACAGAGGTGAACATTAAGTGTCACTTGGAAGGATCAAACCTTCAAATACCTTTTGACACTTGCGCCTGATGGAGAAACAACTCATGCCAAGAACATATGGAATGTGGAGTAATAACAATCTGATTTGAGCAGACTTATTTTAAAAATAAGTCAACCATCTAGATGGAGGAAAATGAAATGCTTTATATTAGGGATGGCAAGACTTGGTGGGGGGAAAGACCAACTGAAAAAGCCCAGATGGAGAAAACAGAATTATACATAATTTGATTTAGACCACATTAAATGAAAACTTTTCAGGGCTCTTGGGAAATCCAGATCTGATTTTAAAAGAAGCCCAAACAGACTCATACAAAGGAAACATATTTTACATTGAGCGCTGTCCATTTTGGTTTGAAAGGTCAGCTTCTCTATCCAAGGAATTTATGCCTCTACAGAGACTTATTGTCTGGCCTGCCAGAGGCAGAGAAGCTGCCACACAAGGTTAGGTCCTTCGAAAAGCTGACACTGTAGGAAGCTGGAAGGAACTGAACTAATTTTGCTACTTGCAGGGAAATGGGAACTGCAACCTGGGAGCGATTTCCAAGGCATAAAAATAGCCCACAATGAAGTTTTCAAGGAAGGGTAGCTTGATTGTTTGTGACCGTTTTCAAAGGGGAGAGAAACCAAGATGAGGCTAGGTGTAAGAAATCAGGCAGATGCAACTATCATTACAATAACTTTCTCAGCTAAACCCCTGCTAGGAGATCTTGCATCATATGGAAGCACTGGCAACCAAAGACTAAATCAGTCTCCGTTCAAACGTAATGTGTATTTTATATTCTCAGTTCAACGGAAGCCAAGTCATTCTTTTGCACCAGAAAGCAGGAAGAACACATTTCTTTCAAAGAAGGCTTATTGCAATCTACAGAGCTACTCCAGAGTAAATAACAGGGAGGCAGAACCTGTGAATGCATTTGAGGATTTAATGCAGCGATGCTTTTGAAAGTGTCAAGCTTTAGTTTCAGGAATTACAATTACAATTAGTTTCCGGAATTACAATGGAATTACAGTGGAGTTGCAGGAACTGCAACGGCGTCTTACTGTAAAAGGCAAGGCATTTTCTCCCCAGATTGTTTGGGCTAACTTTAGAGTACCAGGGTAAAATAGATGGAAATGCCAAAACAGATTCCGCCCCCCTCCCACCAGCCACACTTTTTGGCACTTTTACTCAGTGGATAGCAAGGCCTGGCTAAACTTGTCTCTTCTCAGAAGCCAAGAAGATCAGAACCTGCTTAGTACTTGGATGGTGGGCTATCAGGATATCCTAGGGCTGAAAGCTAAAGAGGGATTTAAAAAAAAAATCTCAGAAGGCCATACTGTTGTGCAGAAAACTATACACAACATGAATCGGTCCATGAAATCCCCAGAAGTCAAAGGAGATTGTTTTTTCTAAACTTTGGTGTTTTAAGTTTATTTCAGAGTGGAGCAAAGGAAAGATATTGAAAAGCCAGCTGGCAGCTAATGAGATATTTGAGCCTACTGTACCTATAAAGAGGAAGGGCCATTTTGTATTAGTTGCTAGAATCCAGCTCTTCAGACTTTTTAATGGGGGAAGCTATCTAATTACTGGTTTATTGATAGAATTTTTTGTTTTGCTTTTACCCTCCAGTTGAAAATGAACTTTCTTCAGCATGTTCCTCTGCAACCACTGATGTCAAATACCCATCCAACTGATGACATTTAGTATTTAGTGTCAATATTCAGCCTCCACTGGTGTTTAGTCTTTGACAGCCTTTGATATTTGACTGGCAATTCTTTGAGAGACAGTTACCGTCTCTCAAATTAGTATCTGCTAATTTAGATACTCCTGAAGCTTCTGGCAGAGGTGGAGGGGGGGTTCTCTCACCACAGCCCTTATTATAGTTGGGGGCTGGGGAGGGAAAGGAATCAGCATCTGGAAGGCCCTGACTTGTTAGTCTTTCTTGAGGCTCTGAAGACCTGCCTGGTCCTTCAAGCATTTGGGCCAGGTAGATAGGTGAGCTCCTTTGGTGCTGTAGCTTTGTTCTCTTTACTCTTTAAACAAGGGGATCATGGATTTATGTTATGGTGGTTTTTATCTTTGTACAAAGCCCAGAGTCACTGCTGTGGGTTGGACAGCTCTATAAATCATTTAAATAAAATCATCATCATCATCACCACCACCACCAAAACTCTCCTGAAGGAACAGTTATGCCTTTCACACTCACAAAGAACATCCTGGCTGGGTTCATGGATTGTACCAAGGCACAAAATGTTTTTTTTTGGGGGGGGGGGGATTAAGCATATATGAAGCCAGGTACCATAGTTTGTAAACCATGGAGTTTGGCTGGACTGCCTAAGTTGTCTAAGGACTTCAGCAATGGTCACCAATTGGATTGATCTTGAAATACAAAGCAGGGTTAGAAGTGGCTTGAGAAATATTTATATATCAAAAGTTGGTTTCCATCGAAACCGCTGAATATGTGACCAACTGAATTATCCCTCTGCCTACGCTGCTTTCCATCCACATTGAACTTAATCCTTTATAAATCCCAACCTAGTATAGGAATTCTGCAAGTTGAAGGCCAAAAGGTCTGGAGGACACCAAGTTGGAGAAACTTCATTTATGTGTGCAATGTTAGGGCTTGCAAAGCTTAGATGTAAAAGCAAATGGCCACTTCCAAGTACAGGGGGGTACTCATGTAGCACTTGTCAGCCATCTCCTTAAAGCAATCGGGTCTTTTCTTGGGATTGTATGGGTACCCTCCTCAACTCCAGTGCAGTTCTGGGAAAAGATGCATTTGGCTTATAGTATTGCAGTCAAGTCCCTCCAAAACCTTTTTTTTTGGGGGGGTGTCTTTGTTTCTGAAGCATTGCACTGCCCTACACAGCAGAGCAATATAATCTTGCCATGGATTTCCCTGCAAAGCAATGCATAGCATCTGCTTGCTTTCGGAGAGGCACACTTGAAGGCTCTTAACCACAAACAGGGTCTGGGAGCACGTCACCCAGCCGTCAGTCTGCATCAAGCCTTCTCTGCCATCTCTTGCATTAATAAGCCCTGACGTCTCACATTTTAGCTGCAATGTACCTAACACAATTCTCCATTTCCCACCTGGAATGGCCAATGTTGCCTTCTTGGCCTCGCTGTCCTGTGCACACAGTTCCTAACTACAAAATATTTCATTATGCTTTTCAAACATGATTGGGCCGAATCTCCCAGCATGTTAATAGCAAAGCAGATTTTATTAGCATGTGGCATTAACAATGCAGGAGGGGGTGGCGGCTCTCGTGATCTGGAAATTGTGATCCACAATTGACCTTTTGCTTAACTTGTCAAATTTGATTAAGTTAGTGGCATACAGATTAGAGAAATCCCTGTTTGCTACAATAGGTGCAAGTCCTCATGATTCTCTCTCACTTTTGAGCCACATCTAACTGTCTGAGGGGTATATCACTAACTAATATATACCATTTTCCTAATTATTTCTTCACTCCAATGTGAAATTTCAGACTGTGAGCAGATCCCGCCCAAGCCATGGCACCAAGGTGGAGTACATACCTGTCTTGCACAAAGTGTCAGGATCAGCACTGGGAAGCCCCACATCATTGGCTAGGCCAAGGAAGCAAGAATGAGATACGTGTCAGTAAGGCATCTTTACTGTTACTCTAAGATAAATACAAAATCTTGGAAACTGTAATAGGAAATTCACAGCTTTGGTTATAGTGACGCAGTATCTCCTTGATGAACTGCTTTTTCCCAGATCTCTCAGCACCTGGGCTGGGTTGCCATTTCTGAAATAATCTTTCAACTGACTCCCCCCACCCCCCAGCTTTCCTATCATCTCACACACATACCAGGCTGCTCTGCACAAAAGGCTTCAGAGAAGGGCTTCTTCCTAAAATCTTGTTGAGTTAGTGCCTTTCAGCGGAAGATGTCATAGCAATAAATCTTCAGTCTTCAGACACTGAATCCCATATTCTCCAATGAGTGAGGCAGCATATGAGAGAATGACAGAGAGAGGCAAGGGGCGGACAGACAGATGGATGGATGTTCAGACAGACAGACAGAGGAATTTGCTTACAAGAGAAGCTCACAAACCCAGATAGCAGACAAGACAAAAGCCACATATACAAGAGATTTACCAGAACACAAACCATACATACATGAGATTTACTAGAACACCAGAACAAAAGCCTTATATATGCTTCTGTTCAAGAGTTTAAATCCTAAGTGCTTTCTTCCTACCCTTTTGACTCAATGGAAATTTATCTTCCTGGCCCCAGGATTGAGAGGACCCTGCTCAATGTTTACAGAATAATTTTGTCTAGCCTGAGTGCCCAGGTTTCCAGCTTCATCTTTCATAAAACTGGTGCCTGACAGAGGCATAGGTTCACATAATCCCCATGTGTGTGATTCTTCTAATGCCCCAAACTTCAGGGGCAAAGGGGATCATTTGGGAGGTATCAGAGTGGGGAAATCTGGAGAAGTTATTGGCCAAGTAATGGGTTGCCTCTTAGAGGTTGAAGTAGAATGGTGTCCACAAAGGGGTCCAAACAGACAAGCTAGCCCTGCCTCTTTTGTATGTGGCTGATGCCATATGCATATACAAGGGAACAGGGCTTCAGCCATGATGCTGAAATTGCCATCTGGCCTGTTTTGACATCCCCTTGTGGATGCCTCTGGGTTCAAGCCAGACAGAGAGCATTCCTGAGAACTAGAATCTGATGTAACGAATCGTTCATGAAGCAGGTTTTAAAACTATAATAGAAAGGACATTTATTTACAGGAGGTACATTGCAGGGATAGGCAAAGCCTAGCATGGAGTTCACTCCATCCTAACCAGCAGGAGAGTCCAAGAGCATGTGCTTTCTGGGAAAAGCAGAAGGAAGTGACTTGAGATTAGTAATCTCTTAGACAAAAGCAGGGAACATGGTAGACAAAGAGGGGACACAAAATCAATCCTTAACTCTCCACCTATGTCCTACTGTCCCCTTATGGTCAGTAGAACATGAGGTGTTGAAGGTTCTCCCTTTGGACCCACTCCTCCAACATGTCTTTGCTAAATGACATCCTTATGTGACTGTTCACTGAGAATGTATGGATTTGTACAAGAAATGATTAGTATTGTTTATGATACAACCAAGTAGGATTTGACCCTGCAGTTTTGACTGAGTTTCTTAAGTCTGCAATCTTGCCCTTATACTAAGAAGAGATGACTTCCCTATCCAACCAACTTGGGGGCTTTTCAAAGTAACAGAAATTGGGCTTGATTTCATCAGGCACCTGAAAACGGATTGGCTGAATTCACACAACAAACTTAATGAGATCAGTTGCAAGCTGAATAGCTGTATTTGCACAACATGCTCTGCTTAGTTAGTTTTAATTCTGGTAAACCTATTTCTGACTTAACCAGATGTGCAAACTTAGGGCTTTCGACCAGTTGATGGCTCAGTGCATTGTGGTAACCCAGAAACTGTGTGAATTTAACAATGGGTGAGGTTTGTGTTATGAGAACACAGCCATGGGAATCCAGCCAGCTTTGGAAAAAAGGTACAGAAACGCCGTCAAACAGGGTTACATTTGTTTCCTTTTTCAAACATGGATTTCTCCAGTTAACCAAGCACCTGCTCTCAAGTGCTTCTTCTCACTTGCCAAATCGCTGCCAAAATGTTAGCAAAGCTCTGAAAGAAAACGAGAGGATATGTGAGGGCAATGCTTCTCAAGAAGAACCTATAACCCCAAATGTACTTTTAATGTTCTTTGGGAGAATTTTTTAAAATTTAAATGCAGTAATATATGATCGTTCAGGAGCATTTGCACTTCTTGAGGTGATGTTCTTCAAAAGGCCCACTCAGCACTTCTGAGCAGGCATGTGTGAAACCATTTTCAGCTCTTGTTTTCTTTCACAGCCTGAGCCAGAGAAGTCTGTAGGAAAAAAATCCATCTGCTCTTCCCATTTCATCCAGCTTTCTTTCCACTGCTCTTCCTCCAGTTCTGTACACTTCTTTCTGCAATCAACAGCCCCATTTGCACACATCCTTTCACATGTTGCTGACACAGCATCCAAGAGTTTGCAGCCTTAAAGGTGCATCAAAAGGGGAGGGGGATTTCTTTAGATAGCTTGATGGACCCTGAAAGAGCTGAAGAAATTACAAGGATACCATTGTTTTTAAGTTTGTGAGAATACAAATATGTATGGTTATCAATGTACTGTTATTGCTGTTATTATGGTATTTATGTTCATGCACTGAAGGCCAGTTTGGTGTAGTGGTGAAGGCACCAGGCTAAGAACCAGGAGACCATGAGTTCCAGTCCCACCTTAGGCATGAAGCCAGCTGAGTGATCTTGGGCCAGTCCCTCTCTCTCAGCCCTAGGAAGCAGGCAATGGCAAACTACTTCCGAAAAACCTTGCCAAGAAAACTACAGGGACTAGTCCAGGCAGGAGTCAAGACTGACTTGAAGTCAATAATAATAATAGTAATAATGACAAAAAAGTCTGGATAGGGGACATTGCAATACCTGGAGACAGCAGAATAGAAGAGAAAGAACTGGAGAAAATCACAAAATATAAAGACCTGCAGATAGAAGTAGAACGCCTGTGGCAAAAGAAAGCAAAGGTAGTACCAATAATTATAGGTGCCTTAGGTGCAATCCCAAAACATCTGGAGCACCATCAGCATTGACAAAATCACCATCAGTCAATTGCAAAAGGCAGCTTTACTTGGAACAGCTTACATCCTGCAACAATACCTTTAACACCATCAAACAACAATGTCTGCCTATCCCAGGTCCTTGGGGAGAATAGGTGAACAAAAATGCCAGATCCAGTCTAAACATCTGGCTGACTGTGTGACCAACCATAATAATGTAGTACCTACTGTAAGTACTTCACAAATTGTCCAGACTGGGGTAGTTTGTAAGTCAAACAACAAACAAATAAATAAAGCTAAATAAAAGCAGGGTGGTAATAGAGGGATATTTTAGCATAATTAAGTCATGGCATCTCATCATTCAACTGTAACAGTCTCAAATCTGTAATCCCTAGATTTGAACGGCAAGCTCATTCTGATCTGAAAGTCACAGAACAGTTTTAAAACAGGGTGGGGGATGCTACCTTACAAAACTCAACGGCAGACTTGATTGCTCTTTGATGTTTCTAATTACGTTCACAATATTAAAAGGTATTGAAATGCTGTTTTAATGATTGTGAAAATGTTTGGATAGTTAAGAAATAACCATAGATTAATGTAGTAGAATGTGAGGGTAGACATAAATGTGATTAAGATTATGACTATTAACTCTCACCTGTGGTAACTATATATCTGTGATGTTGGGGCGGAGGGAGGAAATGAGAAAACCAGTGTTGTGCCTTTGCAACATAAACCTTGCCCCTTCTGCACCTACTTCATGACAGGGCATGCACATCCATAAAGGGTGGACCTTGTACTGTGACTCTGCAACACTGTTTCCCCCATTTTGCTGAAGGTCAACAACCTTGCGGATGCCTCTGAACTGAAATTTCTTTGCAGAATGTCTTTAATTCATCAAAACTTTTTTTCCCCAGGTCTTGACATTATTCCAAGTCAGGAACACCTTGAAATTTGAAGGAAACTCCAGCTGGTCAGAGGGTATCATGGGCTGTGAGAATAACCTTGGGAGACAGGAGGAAGAGCTGCAGCCTAGACAATCGGATTTTCGTGATAAATGAAATCTAAGTCTGAAGCAGGAAAGGGGGTGGAGAAAGCACCTCAGAAGCACTTCCCCCCTCCCCTGCCTTTACTTTCCAGAGAGTTAGGAAGGGTCAATTTGAGATGCTTTTTCACCCCCAATCCTGCTTTGGACTCAGATTTCTCTTATCAGACCATTGTCTAGGCTGTGGCTCTTCCTCCTGCCTCTCAGAGTTATTCTCACAGCCCATTACAGAGGGCCTCAAAACCTTTCTTTTCCAATGAAGTAAGAAATCATAGTAGTGATATAGGCTACTGGGCTTTTTATTAACCCCTTTACAAATGATATTATGAGTTTGTGATTCCACCCCTAGCCTGAAGTAAGCCCACTCTGCAGCTGTTCCTCCAAAGGGTTTGTGCCAGCAAATCTAATCAATGTTTCCCCCTTTTAATTAAAGAGAGAGCAATTGGGCAACCTGTGCTCAAAATCAATCCAATAAAGGCTACCTCCTAACCTGATAACATAGTAGAACAGGACTTCTTTTCCACAAGTATTATTTAATAGTTGTGAAGAGTATACAGACAAACAATGCTCGAAAAGCAATAAAGGCCAGATTGTTGCACAGGAAAGCTCAGTGCTGGATCAATTGATCCCCCTGCCATTGATGTAATGTTGCAATTATGCAGCCTGGCCCCCTTCCCCCAAATAAACCATTGGGTGCAGCAAGTCATATTTCACAGACCAATTCCAACCCAGCTGATGTCTCAACTTGTACAAAACTATCAAAACTATGTTGCCCAGAAGCCATTTTTCCCCTTGAGACAAAGATGGAGATGTTGTTGCACTTCTATCAAGCATTTTGGGAATGGTTTTAATACAACATAGATCCTATACAAACACCCTTAGGGTTTTTCTGTTAGCCTGTGAAGAGTAACAGACACCGTGAACCTACCCTTACATCACCTAAGATGCCAGTGGGTGTTTGCATGTGAATTTTTCCTCCCCTGACAGTAGACAAGTAACACATCAAGGAGAAACGTTTGTCACAGCTGTTCTTCTTCTATGTTTTTTTCTGTTGGTGGTAAGGAAGCAGTCAGAGAATGCAGTGATACAATCAGCAGTAGGATCGATCAGATGGTTTGTTGGGAACCCACACGCACAAAGTATCCCCCACTGATTGGGGTAAGAAGGAAATTCTTGACCTTACTTAACTGAAGAAGACGGAAGATGAATTTCAGTTAGCAAGATGCAAATGTGTGGTTTCTGATTAGTTAGTAGCCCATAGCATACTTGCTGACTGATCAACACCAGGAGCTTCTAGCGAATCAGCAGCCACATATTTACACAGCTTTCAAAAATACATGTCTCCCTCGTTGCTTATAAAGGTGGGCTTCCAATCATCTCTTCACTGACTACAGTGGTGTCAAGTGACTCCTTTAACATTATCACTGGTAACAGAACATGGGGACCTTTAGTTTGCTTTGTCCTGAGGTAAACGTGGCATCAAATCTCTTCAGTGGCAAACTCTGAAGCAGTTTTAGGGATTAGGTTGCCAGTGTTTGTTTCTGAGGTAAATATCCAACTGAGGAGGATGGAAGCCCATGACCTTGTCAGAGTTACCTGAAGACTAGAATAAGAGCTTCATGAAGAAAAAGAGTTTCAGTAAAACAGCAGCATATCAGGTCTTATTCTTAAAATTTTACCAAAGCACCCAAACTGGTATTCAACTACTGTCTTCACACAGCTTAACTGGGTCAGGTACAAACCTAGCACCTGCATTCATACAGCATGTTAAGCAGGGTTTGTTTTAGTCTTGGTTAGTTGATTGCGGTTATTTTTGTGACTTATCATGCTGTGGTAACCTACTCTCATTAGTTACTTTATAGTTTCATGTAGTGTGTGAGCCCAGAAAATAAGTTGTGTAACCTGTATTAACTTAGACTGTAAGTAGCAGATGGTCAGTTAAGGGAGGGGAGATTTCTAGATTTCGTTTCAGGTAATCTCCTACTGTAGTTCAGTCTACCTCTTGGCATATTTTTTCAAAACTGCAGGATTTTGTTTTACACATTTGGTACCTGCATGTTTCTGGGTGTCCAAAATAGATTTATTTCAAGTCTAACTGGGAAAGAAATACCTACCTTGTCTTGTCCTGCCAAATTCAAGCTGACAGAGCTCATCCAGATGAAATGTATCTATCCACAATTTTAGTACAGATTAAACTACAGCAGGTGTGGCAAACAGAAAATGCTGCTAGAAAAAGAAAACATGATGTGAGAAATGGCCCCAATTGCCGCTGATAAAGATTTTTGGATATAATGATGTGTTCTATTGAATACAATAAGGTTATGGCCTCCTGGCTTGTTTCTTTAGATTTTTAGTCTCTCTTGATGAAGGATTATACATTCAAATGCATTGGAAGTCAGCAGAAATTCATAGAACAGTTGTTTACTGTCGCATCTGTTTGTTTCTTGCCTAGACTACAGTAACAGTATATGGACAGATCTTTATCTATTGACTGGGGTCTATACATTTACAATACATACTGTTTATTCCATGTTTCCTTCCACCATCAGACCTTACACAGCTTCCCTCTTAGGGTTAGAGTCCAATTTAAGCTTTTGGTGCTAATGATTAACATCCTGCATTTAGTCATGCTCTATTATCTGTCACAGCTCCTGATTTAGCATGATGCTGTTTGTGTTGCACTCTCTCCTATTTGCATGCATTTTGGCACCTGGGTCCTCAACTATGGAATTCTCTTCCTTTTCTTCTCCAGGCCCACACATCTAAGAGAGATCTGAAAACTGATCTATTTAACAATCCATTGATTGGTTGGAGCAGTTGTGAGTAGAGGTTGAGAATGGTGGTTAGTAAATGTAGATGATAGAGCTATCTTCTTGTAAATCTCATTAGTAAAAACAGATGGCAGGGTGTCAGATTATAGGTATAGGAGTTTATACCTGAATAAGTGTTGTGTTTATAGTCATTGTAAATATATCATGATTGAGTTTATCATGTTTGTGTAATTCTTTTGTTTTAGCTTAACTGATCATTTTAACTGTGGTTGGACTGTTCAGGAGGGCACATTATAAATATTTTGTTTGTTGATTTGTTTGTTGTGGGTTGTTGGGTTACTGTGGCAGTTTACTAAGAATGATAATAATGGTAAGCATTTATTCATATAGTTACTGGAAATCAAACCCCACTCAGTTACACCTAAGAGCTGTTTTGGTATCTTGTTGGATGTGATAGGCAATGGGAAATGTTTCACCAACTAGAACAGGGCTATGGAAAAAGGACTGAGAGTATTTAAATGTGAAATACTGCTGAGAATGGCAAACAAAAGTGTTGAAGAAGTTGGGGATCAGCTATCATGATTGATTCAGAGGATTAAGTGGGGACATTAAAGTAAACGTTCTTTCTCTAGCTTGAATCTGGGCTCTTTCATATATTACAGAAGACACTGCTTAAATGTCTTAAAGGAACAAACAACAGGTAAATTAATACTATGGTATTTTTTTTCAAGAAGGGAATTGGAAGAAAAAAACAGTGTCCAAAAATTCATATCAATGTTTCGCAGATCTTTGGTATCAGCAGTGGGCTGAGTAAAGATGAGAAAAATTGACTTTTCTTGGCAAATGCAGTAAATCATTGCTGAGAATAGTTTGAGTATCTATATGCTATCAACTGGTGCTTGTTCCTTATTCCGCAAAGTATCTCATGAAATACTTTAGTTAATTGCTCTCTAATTAGAACATTGTTGGACATCTATACTATGGCAACCATATCATTATGAAGCATAAAGAAGTGAGGCAACATTAGCTGAGAATATATTGACTTGGTGTTTGTATTTGTCATTCCTAATCAATCTATGTGTGTGACCTGGAAATTAAGAGCAGGTTCAGAAATGCTCCACCTGGATTGTTTGCTCAGGGTGAAAAAGGGCAATGTCATATGAAAAGCTTTTGCAAAATGGAACAGGTGACCTACCACCTTTGCAAGTATCTCAGAGCTGCAGCTTATGCAAAACAGCCCTGTTATCTCCCATCTAGCTGTACTATGCTCTGTCCAAGGTACTAATGGTTTGCTACTATGCCAGTGTTCCTCAACCTTGGCAACTTTAAGACATGTGGACTTCAACTCCCAGAATACCGCAGCCAGCCTTGTTGAAATTGAAGTCTACATGTCTTAAAGTTCCCAAGGTTGAGAAACACTGCACTATGCCATTCCAAAATTCTGATTTACATTGTACTTCATCATCAGGAAACCCACTTAACTGATCTAACCCATCTGGGAACCCACCTATCACTAGAATTTTTGGTATGCTCAACAGGTTTCCATTTTGCATTGGGCACCCCTTTCTCCCTAAGCATCAGTTTTGAAGGAGGGGGTTGCTTTTTAGCAAACCCTTTTGCTGCTTTCTCTTTTTGTTAGTCACCTCCACAAATACATGAACATTGAGGAGTCCTGGAATCAAAAAAGAATTTTGTATTTCTTGTGTTATTGTCATTCATACTCCTTTCCCACCCAGCATCCCTACAGCTGTAGAACAAATATGGTAATTCATTAGACCATGGTGTAAATCGTGGGGCTCACATCCTCGCTGCAAATACTTCTTGCTTTGTTCTCAAAATGAAATGCTAAAGCAGGAAACATCTGATCAAAGAGTTTTCAAGTTTCATTTTTAGGAAAGTGACTCATTTACTATTTAGACAGCAATGGCCTCTTTATTCGGCAACAAAGCCACCTGCAGAAGAAATATGGGCTCAGAAGATCCTTTAAATGACAGTCAATCATGGAATAGCTAAGCAGGTTTTAGCAATCACTGCATTCACTTCAGCTTTTTAGATTTTTCTTTGCTGATAATAATTATAACAATAGTAGAACAAACAAACAGACAAAATGCTGCTGACAAGTTCCTTTCCATTAAAAGAAGATGAGGGCAATCTGGCTACAAGAAAGATGGCTGATTGTCTGAGAGAGAGTTAGCTATCTCTTCACAAGGGGCAAGTGCTCCATGGAGTCATTTCCATGGATTCCACATTGATAGGGAAAATTCCATTGGCATTTGACTTTGCTTGCTTTGCTGCTTTGTTCTAGTGGAAGAGAAATTCTCCTACTGCTCTTGATTAAAAATATATAATCACACAGTAAAGGGAGCCCATGGTATTACTGTGATATAAATTGGTGAACTGGCTAGTTGCTTTATATCAGGTCTACCTGTTCGTCCATCTGGACCAGTATTTTCTACTCTGATCAGCAAAGCTTTTCTAGGGTCTCTGGCAGAAAAAAGTCCTTCTCATCCCCTTCCCCTGATTCTTTTTCATAGGAAACATCAAGCATTGTGCTAAAATCATTTAGATGTGTGACATTTCCCACCTTTGGTCTTGCAACTGCAAAGGATTAAATATCAGGGAAAGGCTTCATAACCCTGCAAGATCATGATACAAAACACCAGATAATTTATGTAGATAGTGGCTAGTTTGATTCTGAGTGGTTCCCATTGACTTTTATGGGACAAAATAAACCTGTTGAAACACAGTTATGATAGGACATCTGGGACCAAGCTGCTTGGCTTAAATACAATCCCAAATGAAGTCCTTGTTGTCTGCCTTGTTCTCTCCCTTATAAATGAATTGATGTACTTCACTGTATTGTGATAGAGGTAAAACTTACCAGATCTTGTAAAATAGTCAGAAACAGTTAGAGAAAAATAGTTCCTGAGATATTTAGGACTTGGGCATCATAATTTTATCATAGTAACAGAACCATTCTGAAATTAGGAAATGTTCTTCAAATAAACATTAGTCTAGAGACTGGCTTCTTTGAAAGGAACCAAATTAAACTCCTTTTAATGTGTAAGATTCAATAATATTCCATATTTTATTTTTGTGTTATGCTTTCTTCTGAAAGAACTAAAGCAATATATAGGAACAGCAACAATTAGCTCCAACAATTGACAATAAAACTACCTTTCTGTTTAAAAAAAATGACAATAAATATACAATTAAAGCAAGATTCGTTGTAAAATGGAAGTCCCCAAAGTGGCCTGATTCATAGTGACTGACGCTTTAACCAATCCAAATTATATTTTAGAAACTCCTTGTTTAGAAATTTTCTATATTTTAGAAACTTCTTGAAACAATCAGTTTGATGTCTCCCTTCCATAGCAACTATCAGCAAGGCAGCCATATTATTTAGGCCAATAAATAATAGTAAACTATTGATCATTGGTTTGTCCAATTAAAAGACTGGCAACTCCATAAAGACTTTAGGCCGCATACCACTTTAAAAATAGTAAGTACAATTAAACAAAGCAAAGAACATTGGACGTGAAGAGGAGAAAATATTCAGGTTAACTTATAACATCTATAAGTGGCTCACTACTGCACCCTCACCTAACATCTGGGGGAAAAGCCATGTTTTCAGAGACTTTTTAAACACCGTCTGGATGGGGACCATATGGATCTTTGGCAGGATGCTGGCTTCTGGCACATTCTATCACAGCCCCAATCAGGTCTCCCTCCCAGAATCCTGACACTAAGTAAATACCCACACAAATGGACTGTCTTCCACTCAAGAAAAACTCAAGTCCATTTTCTCCTGTATTGTCTCCTCTGGAGGACAGGATCCAGGCAAACATCTTTATCAGCCGCTGTTTAGTTTTTAGACTGACGATATTAAGGATGGAATTTAGGACTTTTCTAACGGAATTAGGGTTCTTCTCTATAAGAGCCAGAATATACTTTACAGTTATAAAGGATGTTATAAAAATGCCCCCCCCGGAATAACAATCCTTTTCTGGCTCATAACATTTTGAGTCATCATCTAATGACTCACCCAAATTGCACTGGGAAAATTCCTACCTGTAGGTTTGTAACAGAAAATGGGAACTCACTACAGGAGAGGGGCAAATTGCATGACAGACTATCCCCACGAACTGAAAAAAATCAGATCCTATAGTGATTGTATTTATTCCATCTCTTACTTAAAAGACATTTCATCCTGTAATTAAGTCTGTAATTCCCAAGGCACTTTGCAGGAATGTATTCAAACCATGCAACAATAACAATAAGCAGTTAAAAGCAATAATGCATACTAGAAGCAGGATAAAGCCTTTTCTTTTTCTTTTTGAAGGAAAAATATATGGAAGAGTTCAAACCAGTCTAGCGCTTCAATCTCTGATAATGAAGCTTCTCTATCACTCAAACTTATCCTCATTTGCAGATGCTTCTATAACAGCAATAAAATATGGCTGTCGTAAGGAAGAAAAATATTGGCTAAAGAAAGAAAGGCTGCAAAGACGAGATGCTTAAGACAGGGACGGGAGATAGACCACATTTTTCTTTATTATACCCTTTTGTTGGAAAATGGCAGTTCATATGAGATAAGTTTTAAAGCAACAGACGCCCTAATCTCAAAGCGGCTTGAGAACAGCCATGCGAGACAGGTGCCTCACCCTGGGGACGGGTTGGTGTGGGAGAAACAACAGAAGGGCAATCCCTTTTCCTTCTTGACCTTTAATTGAAAGATTGAAGATAAGTAGCTGATTCATTTTGCTCTCTAACACCAGGATGAAAAAGCTTCGACGACACCTTACTATATCTTCCAAATCACCTTTTTTGTCATTCCAAAAAGTTCAGAAGACAAGAAAATGGATTGATAGCATCATGACAGGCAGGACATTCTTAAGTGAGAGTTGAAAGGCCTTAAGTTCATATATCTGTACTTCCCCAAGGACGCTTTTTAAAATCAAAGGTAGTTTTTTTTAAAGCTCAGGATCACCTGCCACATTGCATGGAGGAGGAGGAGGAGGAGGAGGAGGGAGGAGGAAGGAAGGAAGGAAGGAAGGAAGGAAGGAAGGAAGGAAGGAAGGAAGGAAGGAAGGAAGACGACTATTAGACTGCTGCAATGTGGTCTACATGGGGCTGCCCTTGAAGAGTATCCAGAAACTTCAGCTGGTGCAAAATGCAGTGGCGTGAGTTGTTATGTGTGTTTCTAGTAGGACGCATGTCACACCTCTGCTTTGTGAGTTGCACTGGTTACCAGTTTGTTTCCAGGTCCAATTCAAGGTGCTGGTGTTGACCTTTAAAGCCCTTCATGGCATGGGACCAGGCTATCTGAAGGACTGCCTCTCCCCAGTTTTATCTGCCCATCCTACCAGATCCAGCAGAGAGGGCTTGTGACAGGTTCTGTCGCCTAGGGAGCTACCTTTGGTGGGCCCCAGGCGGCGGGCCTTTTCTGCTGTGGCGCCTGCACTGTGGAATCTTCTCCCCCTGAGGTGAGGTTGGCCTCATTACTGTTGAGCTTCCAGAGGTCCCTTAAGATGGGGGAATTAGTGAGGTAAAAAGGATTTTTAACATCCTTTTATTCTCTGTTTTATTTTGCTTTTTATATTTTTAATGTATTTATTGACTGTTTTCAGCTTTGTTGTACACCGCCCAGAGTCGCCTGAGGTGAAATGGGCAGCTATGTAAATTGGTTTAATAGGAAGGAAGGAAGGGAGGGAGGGAGGGAGGGAGGGAGGGAGGGAGGGAGGGAGAAAGAAAGAAAGAAAGAAAGAAAGAAAGAGAAAGAAAGAAAGAAAGAAAGAAAGAAAGAAAGAAAGAAAGATGCCCTTCTTGAAAAATTCACTCATTTACATGAGATTTGGAGCTTGGTGTTGGTTTCCTTTCAAAAGCAACCATTTCCCCGCCCCCACGTAGGGTGCCAAAGAATGACAGCTGGTGCCATGTTAGCTCAGTTAAGCCCCCAACTGTAACTGAGAAGCAGATTGCCACAGCACAGACCTCCTTGTATAACTAGAGCATGGAGTGTCAAATGAGCCACCAGCTTTAGTAATTAATTGTTCCTCCATGCACAGTAGGGAAGAAAGACTGTCATCGACACCAGCCAATTTTCTCTCCCCAAAAAACAATCACAGGAAAGGAGCAACTTTTTTGAAAAGAAAGCCTGAAGGAAAGGGAGACGTTTTCTCTCATTTCTTAGGCTAGGAAAACAGATGAGGGTGTATAGAACTTTGTACAGTGGTACCTCGCGTTACGAACTTAATCTGTTCCGTGACTCTGATCGCAACTCGATTTGGTCGCACCGCGAGGCAAATTTTCCCATAAGGTTCAATGTAAATACGGCTAATCCGCCCTCCGAATTTGGTCGCGCCATGAGGCAAATTTCCCCATAAGGTTCAATGTAAATACATACGGCTCTGTATTTTCTTTGGAGCCATGCTGACAAGCACACCAAAAATCTTCCAATCGCCACAAAACACACCACAAGCCTCACCGAATGTCTCCTTGCTACCGTGATCTCGCCCACAGGAAGCCGTGACCACGTGGCAGCAGGGCAAATGGCTGCGGATCCGGTTCATAGCGCAGGGTGGAGGTCGCACAGCGAGGTAAATTTTTGGGGCCGGAGCTGATCGTATCATGAAAAATTCGTAAGGAGAGGCGTTCGTAACCCGAGGTACCACTGTATTATGGAAGGAACAAACCAGGAAGGAAAGTTGCAAACTCACTGGTCATGCCATCACGTTGGGGGAACGCCATTAGTCTAGGATTTGGTGGTCATTCAGTGCAATAGAGAAGTGCTCCCCAAAGGAATTTCAGTCCTTCCAAAACTATGGAATAATTTCTGGCTGGACAAATGTGATGAACATCACTAGTATCTGAATAGCTCACAGATGTTTTGCAAGGAGATGGTATGGCAGCCCGTGGCTTAAAAAAATTAACCATAGTTCTATAGAGACAACTCTGTAGAGACATTTTTAAAAAAAAAATCTATTCAATTGTGTCCAATTCTTGGAGACTGCCTGGACAAGTCCTGCAGTTTTCTTGGCAAGGTTTTTTCAGAAGTGGTTTACCATTGCCTCCTTCCTAGGGCTGAGAGAAAGTGACTGGCCCAAGGTCACCCAGCTGGCTTTGTGCCTAAGGTGGACTAGAATTCACCATCTCCCAGTTTCTAGCGTGATGCCTTCACCATAATGCTACAGTGGCTCTCAGAAACAATTGTATCAGGATGGAAAAATGGAAAAACTCTATTCTGAAGCAGCTTCCTTGATTGCTAATCCTGTTTAGAAGCAGGATTAATTTTAGGAATGTTGGTTGTCCCATATAGTACATTACAAAGGAAACTTCCTCATTTCCTTCCCATCCAGCTCCATAAACCATTTTTCAACTTCAGAGACTAATAGCATGTTCTTGCTGAATCCAAGTATCATATAGTCTTCCCAAACCTACAGATGTTGACTGTTGAGAACGTCCTGCTGACATTTCTGATATGACCCCAGGATATCACTTGATGGTTAATGGCCCTTAATTTCCTAGCCTGATCCCACCTAACTAAACAGCCAGTGACTTCTGGAGCAAATTTAAGATGATATGTCTGTGTAAATTTACAGATGTCTTTATGGTAAGCGTTAATGTACGATGCTCTGTCACCAGATAAAATAAGCAACCTCTTCACCAGCTTTACTTGGTAGGATGTTTTTGGCCATTCCTGCAGCTTGAAGTTTGCAGTAATATAGGAAGCCAGGAAGATATATAAGCTGAGTTCGGAGATTGCACTAAGCCATAAAACATTTGGTTTTGACTTTATGTGATGTCTGAACCAGCCATTGCAGTTTGTAAATGTTGGTAAGCATTATGTGGCTACTGCCATTGATTTAATAAATCATGATTAAAACTGGCTTAGCAGTTTGTGAATGAAGCCTAGTCACCTATCCAAAAAAACCATGTTTTAAACAAGTCATGGTTCAATGTACTGTGTGAAGCCAACCTATTTATTTAGGTAGGCCAGCACTGTCTACTCCATGGTTCTTCATCACCTTCATTTTTATTACTGATCTAACATCCCTCTCTTTAATTACAGATTTATTTGAAAAGCAGACATATTTTAACATCTGGAATTCCCCAATTGCTGTAGATGGCAAAAACCTTGCTATTTTGGGGAAGCAAAATATGAAGTCAACTGTAGTGCACACAGAGAGAAACTAGAGTTTACCATCTAGCTGAAAGTCAACAGTTACCTGCGGTCTATCCTACCTTTGTGACAATTGTGCCTATGTAAAAGACATGTTCACAATATGGCTCTATCACATTTGCAGTGTACGTTTTCCCAAAACGCATTGTGTGAAACCACCGATGGATCATACCACCATCCTGTTCTATATCACAGCTAACTTTCGTTCCAAATTTGCTATTTTGGGCGTGCAGTGAAATAGCCAGGACAGAGTTCTGATTTATACGACAATAATGGAGCCAAGCAAAATTCGGCTCCAGTACACTATTTGTTGTGTTGCCCATCAGCACATAATGCTCCTATTAACATTTAAATGGTTGCAACTCAAACTGGCAGCAATCACATCAGTGAGGTGAAAGTGATGCTGGGCACTATTGTTTAGCTGGAGATAGATTTCTCTACACTGCTGAGTTATCAGACCGTGAGTGTGTTGGTTTACATTCTGAAGGTTATCTCTTCAATAGGAAAAGGTTAGGAGATCTCTTCCGCTGCTTTTGGAGAAAAAAAGGAAAACAGTTGAAAATGCATTCCACTGCCTTTTGAGAACAATGAACCAGTCTTTGTGGGAGAGGGATTTTAACTTACCTTAAAAGATGGGATGGGATAGTACAAGACACAATGTTGCCCTTCAACTGGTCAGTCAGGAGGATCCCTATTTTATTTTATTTTATTTTATTTTATTTCATTTCATTTCATTTCATTTCATTTCTTATTCATATGCCCACCTTTCTGTCAAACCAGGACAATCAAGGCAGCTATGGATATAATAAAGCAGAGTTAGAGAGAACATTAGAAAGGAAAAACAGCACAAAGATAAATAAATGAAAAGACTTTTAACACACAGCAAAAACATTAAAATAATTCTTAAAATCTGTTTGGTAGTACAGGTAGACCTTGCTTAACAACTGCCCTGTTTAGCAACCGTTTGAAGTTATGATGGTGCTGAAAAAATAACTTTATAACTGGTCCTCACATTTACAACTGTTGCAGCGTCCCCACAGTCATTTGATTGACATTCAGGTGCTTTGCAACTGACAGGCATTTACGACCATCACAGCATCCTGCGGTCATGTAATCACCACTTGTGACCTTCATAGCCAGCTTATGACAAGCAGAGTCAATGAAAAAGCTGGCAGTAAAATCACAAGTCACAGTCACATGATGTCTCGCTTAATGATCCACGGTGACTTGCTTAACAACCAAATGGGAAGTAACGTCGTAAGTCCTTTGTGGTCGCGTGATATTTCACTTAGCAGCCATGTCGCTTAGCAGCAGACTTGCCAGTCCCAATTGTGGTTGCTAAGCAAGGGCTACCTGTATTAATTAGGTGAGTTGCTGGATGTGAGGGTGATCTGGCTGTGACATTAGTCACCCCATTGATTGCCAGGATTGATTCAGCTGATCTGATTATGTGAATGTCCTCTTCCTTTCTCACTGCTTCACGTGCGTCCTTCCTGAAGTTGCACAATGAGTGTAAGAGGATGACTGTCTCAGGTAGAAGGAGTGTACCAATCTAGTGTATATGATAGGAAGGTAGAAGGTAGAAGGAGTGTACAAGTCAAGGGTACATGATAGCTACGCTTCCCTGCTAGAATTTCCAAGCAAGCTCAAGTGTAGATGAGTTACATAGCCTGCAGTTAATAGATTCAATGTAGTAAATATAGAAGGCCTGGACTGAAATGAGTGAGATCATAAAGATAAAGCAGAAAAAATGGCCCCAATTGGGAATAGCGAAAAAGGTGATGTGACTATCTGCTTGCTGGTTGAGAATAACCAAACAAAGGTAGAGACAGAGAAAAAATTGCCCAACTAAACTCTGGGTTCCCAAAAAGATTAAGGAGAGATATCTAAATAAGCAGTGCAAAGAAACTGAGGATAACAATGGAATGGGAAGGAACAGAGATTTAAATATATATATAAAGAAGGGATGGCACAAATATACAAAGCTGTACATCAAAGATCCCCAAATTCCTGAAACTTATCAACATGTTATCATTGAACCATAGCCATTCTGGAAAGTGGAGTTAAATGGGCTGTAGAAAATATTACTGAAAATAAATCTGCAAGAGTTGATCAAACACCAGCAGAAATATTTAAAATCTTACAAGATGATTTTATTGAAGTCAGTGTGTGTGTTGGGGGGAGGGGGGTCAAAATCAGCATAATGGCAGATGGAGTGTCACAATGCGGGTTTGCTTTGTGATGATCTACCTGCCATCTTACCGGTTTTAACACCATGGGTTTGAGTGCTCCTTGTAGTTTTTACACAGATACGAAAAACACAGCAGTAATGGCCAAGGGATTGGAAAAGATTAATTTATATTCTACAACCAAAAAAAGACAGTGATAAAGAACGCACAGGCTACCAAACCATTGCTCTTATCTCACATGCTGGCAACATCATGGCCAAGACTTTGCTATCCAGATTTCAATGATAGATGGAACGAGAAATGAAGAATGTAGAAATGTAGAAACCGAACTCAAAAAAGACACAAAAATTACCTAGTGGACATCTGATGGATGAGGGAGTTTCAGAAATATGTCTATTTTTGCTTTATTGATTGTGCTAAGGCTTTTGACTCTGTAGACAGTAACGAATTGTGGATAGCTCTTAAAAACATGGGTGTTCTGGGCCATTTCATCTGCCCACTGAAGAATTTGTATGGTGATCAAAAATTAACAGGAATATGGAGCAACTAAACAGTTCAGACTTTGGAATGCCAATGCTGTATATGGTCACCTTATTTATTTAATTTATATGCAGGATAGATCATGAGAAATGCTGGCTTAGAAGCAACAGAAATACAAATTAAAAATGGCTGGGAGAAACATAATCAACCTGATTGACTGATTGATTGATTATGTGCCATCATGTTGTTTTCGACTCCTAGCAACCACATAGATAGATTTTGTCCATGACAGTACTACTCTGATGTTTGGAATTTGGGCTTATTTAGTTTGCAAGATTCAGTATATTGTCCCCTTATCTTATCGACAAGAAACCTAACTAATAGAGTCACTGTCAGTCTTTTCTCCTGGATTATCTTCTGCTGTCAGGGGCTTGACTCTGACCAAAAGCCATGTTGGTTATCCATGATGGGCATACTCACCCATCCCAGTTGGCAGATGGCAGTTTGGGAGCATTGGCAGAGAAGAAACCCTATTAGAGTCACTCCACACTAAGATGGGCAGTGACAAATTTTAAGAATAAATACATACATACATACATACACACATATTAGTGCCAAGAAAACCCTGTTGGCTTTGCCCACGACATTTTCAATGGTAGCTTCCACCTGTCCTTAAGAATCTGATGCATAGACTAACTGCTCTACACACTACCCTGCTGATTGTGGTACGTTATTAAAATGGAGTTGCTTTTTTTACAAAATGTAAAGTTTTCTGGGAGCTTCATGGCATACTAAGGGTGGGCTATAAAAGGAAGTCACAAAGGAAGACACAGCAGCAGCAGCAGCAGCCTCAGCAGCTTCTAGGGACTTGAGGGAGAACTTCAGCATCCCAGCATGTTCTACTCACCCATTGGCCTCCTGTGAACCAGTTTCTGAGGTTATACCAATAACATGATTAATCTCTGACAGGAACAGTTATTTGCCCATATTGGAGAGAATGCACAACATATGAATTGGTTCTTAGGCTCATTGGTTTCCATGGATACAGAGGCCTGTAGGCCCTGGTGTGCTAAGACACTATTTTGTCAAACTTCCTCCCTAGACGTATCACTTGGCACCATCATTACTATGTTTTCGGTATCCTGCTAAGTCCAACCTGCTATCCTGAGCTTTTCATGGTAACACCAATATTATTAAAATCTGCTTTGCTGTGTTATTTTGATTGTGGCATATTCTGTTGCCCTAAATTGAGTTAGACCTCTACAATGGAAGAAAGCAGAGAAGGGGGAGGGTGTTAATGTAGCTGAAAGAATAAGAACTACGCTGATTTGGATTGAACATATTTTTCCTTTTCTTTTTTTAAGCAAATTTCACTAGCAGACTAGAACTGGGGCTGAGCTACAACTGGGAATATCTTTTCTGCTGCAGAAAGTAAGTATTCATGCATTAAACCAACAATATTACATGACCTAAGGCTTTTGTTTCAAACGAGTTACAATTATTTTGTAGATATTAAGGGTCTGCATGGTAATTAAACAAGCATACTTTAGGGTGACCAGCTGCAAAACAAAAATTACCATGACAATGACATTCTATGAAAACTGGTATTTGCTGCTGTTCTCTTTTCTGCTGTTTAAAGTCCAAAAGCTTTGCCCATCTTTTGCACCTGACAACTACTGAGGAAACGCAATGCAATGCAGCTCAATGCGATAAAATGACAAAGAATGCAATGAAGTATCTCTGGAAAAGACATCGCTAGCTGAACATAAACATTCCATAATCAGTACAAACTAGAATGGGTATCTTTGTTGAAATTAAATATTCTGCAATAATATTATTGCAGAATAATAGACAACTGATATGCATAGGGAGGGGGATCTCTAGGCTTCCCTCATCCTCTCCCCAAAAATGAAATTCAGATATAATCTCTCTCACCCACGGACACACTTTCTCTCAAAGGCTCACAAGAAACTGGATTGATTGATTGACTATGTGCCATCAAGTTGGTGTTGAGTCTTAGCGAACACAGATTTTTTTCCACGACAGTCCTTCAGGTCTTCCAATGGCAGCCCCATCACCACTGTATCTGTGTCCATCCCCCTTGCTGCTGGTCATCCTCTTCTTCTCTTTCCTTCTACCTTTCCCAGCATTAGAGCCTTCTCCAGAGAGCTAGGTCTTCACATAATGTATCTGAAGCCGGATCATTTGAGCCCGATCATTTGTGGAAACTAAACTAAGGAAAGTAATCATTCTTTCCATTTCTTAGGCTGTTCAACCCAAATGCTGGGCAACTAACATAGCATTTCAATGTTAGGAAAACTTCCTCCTCCTAGCTTCATCTCCAATTTGGTGTTTCACAATAATTAGTGATTTATTAGCCTGATTCATCAGCAAGTTCCATTGAACTCCATGAGGCATATTTCTGAGTAGACACACTTAAGATTGCACAGTTACTCTCTGATTCTCTCTTCCCTCCTCTCCTCCAAGCCAAAGATGGAAAATTTTGGCTTTGCTTTCAGGTTTTGTAAGATACTTTCCTTTACAAAAAGAAAAAAAAATCCTGCATGTGAAAATAAGACGTTTCTAGCACTGCAGATTTAAAAATAGAGTTGCATGAAACAGCACATAGGCATATCACACTGTGGCTTTATAATTTTAACAATCCTGCTTCAATCACTATTCTTTGTTTGGAGGGCTGTGTAATGTTGCAACCTGCAAATAAAATGAGCTACTTTTATGTTTGTTTTTCCATAGATATTCAAGTGCTTTTCCCTTACAGCAGTGGCAAAGATGATTCATTGAATTTCACCTGATTGCAGTCTTTAAGATACAGAGCTTGCAAATTCATTTAACCCTGGCGACTCAGATAGCAGCCTGCTTGGCCTTAACATTTCTACCTTTTTAATTGCTTGGTCAAAATACCTGCTAATACATGCAGATACACAACACCCATATATTGCATACAGGGTATTTAGTATAGTAATCTTCACATGCATAAAGAAGGAGACTCTGAGTGAGTTATATATTACAATTGATTGGGATTGGTGATAGATTTTCTGCAGGGAGTTCTGTCCCCAACCTGGTCCTTCAGGTCTTTCAATGATGCACCCATCATCGTAACTGAATCCTTCCATTTTGCTGGTGGTCATCTTCTTTTTCTCTTTCCTGCCACTTTTCCCAGCATTATAAACTTCTCCAGAGAGCTAGGTCTTTGCATAACTTGCCCAAAGTATGATCATTTGAGCCTGGTCATTTGGGTTGATTTGTTCAATGATCCATTTGCTTGTTTTCTTGGCTATTCATGGTATTCTCAGGAATCTTCTCCAACACCAAAGTTCAAAGGCATCAATCCTCTTTTTATCCTGCTTCTTCAAAGTCCAACGTTCACTTCCATAGAGTGTCTCAGGGAAAATCATGGCTTGCACTATTCTGATTTATGTAGGCATAGACACATCACAGCATCTGAATATCTTTTCCAAGGCCTTCATTGCTACTCTACTAAGTGCTAGTCTGCAGCACTTGGACGTACAGATGTATTTCTTGACTGCTGCTTCCTTTACTGCTGATAGTCGATCCTAAAAGGCAGAAGTTATCTACCACTTCAATATATTCACTGTCAGTCCTGTATCTTCACTATCACTTTCAAGGCTGGTTGCTGTACCTGTTGTCATTAGTTTAGATTATATTAGGCTTTATTTGTCAAGCTATGCTAGTATCAAGTCTTTCTACACGTGCCGAGGGAAGCAAAGATAAAAAATAATTTATTCAGCACCCTGAGTTAAAATAGTTTTTTAGTTCTGCCCTATACCAAATATCCACATTAGGCCAATCTTGGCTAATACCAAAAAAATACCCAACCGTCCAAGGACCTAAGTAGGTCCTTGAATGGAAGACCGCAACAAAATCCCATAGCTGTAGGCTTGGATCGGGAGGTCAAAGAAATAGTCAGAGAGAAGGTAATGGCAAACAACTTCTGTACTGCTACCAAGGAAATTACATGGACATTTTCATTTAGTCATTAGAAGATGAGCTTGATAGAGATCATCATTTCTACTCCACTAACCTGCCTACTCGCTAAGATGAACAGCATGAAATTATATAGGATGAGGTTCAGGATAACTAAAACCCATTTAGAATAACTCAAAGCAGAATTTAAATCACATGCTAATCAAAATGTGAGATATGATGGGCCTTACTGGAGATCTCTTTCAGCCAAATTTAAAATGGATTGATATTAGCATTGTTCATCCATAAAGCTATGTGAATACTAATTGATGGGAAGGTCACTGGGGAAGTGGGAGTCAAGCAGATACACCCTGCAATCATATGGGTATTAGAGGTCCCATCACTTCCCACCCTTCTCATAAACCTTCCACTTGCTCTTTCTAGAATTCTCCATGCTCACAGAGCCTCTTAATGCTCTGGGTGAATACTCTGGCTTTTGCAATGATGGATAATCTTTAATATGGCTGAGTGCACATTAGTATTGTGAGAGATTAACAAGGCCAGCCCAATCATTAGGTAAAGGCAGTGATAGCAGCTCCATGGTCCTTCAAACAGAACTTATGTTCCAGGCAGTATGCTATGCCCCCTATGGTAACTTACACCCTTCAAGTGGATGCCGTGCTACTAATTCTGCTAAAGCAATATTTGGTTATCAATTCTGCTAGTTTTTCTAGATAGAATAGCAGAAGAGGATTGGTTTATCCTTTGAGTTATAAAATACAATGACTTGATATGAAGATCCCACCTCCATAAGGCAATCTATGCACCAATTCTTCTTAAATTGGATAACCTGCCTTTGCCACCATCCTTCCTTAATACACACATGTACAGAAACAAATTTGGCATGGACCTGTTTCTAACGAAATGCACTGGTTGCTTTGCATTGTAAGAAGGTTTTTTTGGTGGGGGGGTGCAATTAATAACTTGGAAATTAAGTTGCCATTTTGTTTTTCCCTGTCCCCAGGATGCTTCCCAATCTACATATTGTTTAACTGGTGAGCTGTTCAGTGGATTATACAAAATACAGAGATAAAAAGACAGAGCATTTAGATTTGGGTATTGCAAAAACAGATTGAAATTCAATTTGGGACCAGGTTTACATAATTTCCATCAATATAAACAACACTGTACTTAAAGATTTAGTGTATAACTTGTTTATTGGTTGATAAGTGGCAGAGGATTTTGTTCTCGATTAGAAATAAGCGACAAGTGGCAACCAAGTGCTTTGCATTTACGGAGCTAGAACCAAATTAATTTTTGATACAAAATCATTCATGGCTCATTACAGGAGCCACAAAAAGCCTTGTAATATAAGCCAGGAGTAGTGCACATGGATACTAAACAGTACAACTTATAACTTACTAGGCAAGCTGCAGTCCCCAAGCACCTTTTCATGATCTGCAAGATCCATAATTCCTACGGCTTCATCCTTACCTTTGAGTAGAATCTGGCCACCCTGAGGGTCCCAATCAAATAGGTTTACATTTGATTTGCTCCACTCCAGATGCTGGAGGGAGAGGAGCAAGGAAGCAGGCCTTTCTATGGCTGTACTAACCCACTGGAGCACTCAACTCTTCTCAAGGTTAGGATGATTATTCCCTCCCTGTTATCTTTCAAGAAAATGGTGAAGAATCCTCTTCCACCAAAGCTTTGGAGAAAAGGCAGCTGATTATGATGGCTCCCATATATATCATTCAGTGACTATGGTTTAATCAATGGTTTTCTTTTGAATATGTTGATATAATTGTTTTATGATTTGAATTTCATATTTGTGGGTCCAGAGACTAGGACCGGGGCAAGGGGAGCATGACCATGTTGGGCAATAAATAGTTCACAGTCAGACATTTGGCTCTCGCTGTTGAACTTTTGTAAGGTTCTGGTCAGGTGAACTGACAGTATATAGGTTGTAGTGACGTTCTCTTAAATCCTTTTTCAAATTTGCCAATGCTCCTCATATGCACAACTGTGTAGTACCCACCATGCTCTAAACTACAATATGATTTGTCTGATTCTAATTTAGCTTATTATGTTAAATAACAATGGATGAAAATTTCACTCAGTTTAACAGCCAATTTCCCCTTCATTGCCACTCCTAAAACTGCTGCGATTGACACTTAACTATACTTGAGGTCAGACAACACTAACCTATCTTGTTTAACTTGTTTGGTTTGTGCTCAATATGCTGAATGAACCCAGCCATTATGGTTTGTAAGCTGTGCTTTAGGGCTTAAAGAATTGTGTGAACCTATCCAACTGTGGTCCATACCATTTTTAGGTGTGTGCCAAACTTTCAACTGCTGATGATGGAGCATTCTGAAGAATATTCTATTCTTTCTCCAGACCATGCTGAATTGGCTGTTCTGAGATGGTCCAGCATTTTTCTTGAAGTAAATCTGCCAGAGCTGGAAGACTTTTGGGATGTGCTAGAAATGATCCAGCCCCAAGAATGAAATGTTCCAAAATTCCCCGGCATGTTCCATTACCAGCAACAGAAAGTTCATCACATACATAGCCAATTGTATGAATCAGGACATCGAGTCCCTCAATGTATCCTAGACCCATGAATTATCAAAGAGAAATTTAACTCAGAAGGAATGAGAAATAGATGGACAATATTATCTCCAAAGCTGTTTGGGCAATATAATCACAAGTGCCATATAATCTAGTTTTTTGTATGAATTCATCTGCAGAGAACTCACTTACTATACTGGAGATTTTCTTTGAGACACGGATTTGAACATGATGACTCCTGTTCACTTTATAATAATTGTTCTCCAAATGTGCATTTATTGAATAGGGGAAACTTGCTGAATGTGAGTGGAATTTACTCTTTATTGTAACTGTCATTGGAAGCTGATGCTTACCAGAGCTGTAGATAATGGTATGAAGAATCACCAAAGCATGGAGCATTAAAAATGATAGCGTAATTAGGTCCTTCTATAACCCTGCTAACATAACAGTGGTTTACACGCTGCCTAGAAGACAGGAGACATATACCTCTATATTGTTGACTGCTCTTGGATGTTCAGGTAACACATTTATTGTAGCAGTATGTGAAAACTATTTAAGGATCCCATCTTTATTCCCAGAACAGACTTTATATCCAGGGTTGGGAGGAAACTCTGTACTTTATCTCTGTAAGTCTGGCTTTACAAAATATTATTCAAATTATTGAGCAGTTTGTTGTTGTTCCATTGTTGTTTTTTAATTGTGTTTTCAAAAAAAGAGCAAGTTTCTAATTCTTTAAAATTGATTTGGTATAGAGAAAAACCTGAAAGTACATAATGGGTGAAATATGTTGCTTTATTTCCTTCTTCCCATAAAATTTCCACTGCATATTCAGTTGCTGCATAGCCGCTATAGTGGATATGCAACCTTTAACTATTGGGGCACCTGGTGCATAACATTATTGAGAATGACGAATATGTTTTCATCTTCTGAAGTACAGACAGCAGTGTGCAATTAATGACACATCATGGTCCTTATCTAAAGTCATATATGGGGGCTATGTAGTTCATTGCTGGGAGTTTACCGTTACCTAACCTGACTTGGATGTTCACTGAATTCATGGATAGCCTTAAAACAAAGCTTTCAATGCTCTAAATCCAGTGAATGAATTCAATTTACTGATGTGCCTCCCTCAACCTTTCTGAGAATTATTTTTAATGCAAGAAAATCTGCATGCACGTTTACGTGCCTTTTACACGGCTTCCACACAACATGTGTTAATCAATACAGATTTTGCGGGCAGCTTTCCTTTTTGTAAAAGTATGCCTCTCTTGAGTCAAACTGAACTCCTGGGGACCACATGGACAATGCACCAATTTTGTTATCTTAGCAACAATAGAGGAGTGATTTACCATAGTCTTCTGCCAGCATTTTTGATTCAGGTTTTTGAAAGCCAGCCATGATTGGTTACAGGTACTACATGGTTTTACATTTTGAATTTATGTAATTGCCCATACTATTGTATGCAACTTCCCCCAAAATACACTTAGTGATATGTATCTGCTCTATGCATGTTCATCTTATGAAATCTTTTGGCCAAGAACTTTAGAAGCTAAAGGTCTTTGTAAATTATTCCTATACTGCAGATCATCCAACCTCACTCTCAAAGAAATCTGTGGTAGATTTGTTTACAGCCCAGTTTTCAGCCTCTTTCTACTGGCTGCCCTTTAATATCAAATTAGTTTATTATATTTTCCTATCAGTCTCAGTATTGCTGAGCAAATCCTACAATTCCACTGGGAAACAAAATGCAGTCCCCAAGTTCCAAAAGACAATTCCCAGGTTTCCAAACAAACAGAACAATGTTAAGCCAATACAGAACATCTTTATGTTTAACATTCAGGTAATACTTATTTCTGCCCTCTCCATGTGAGTCACCCATGGCAGGAGTTACTAAGGAATAATAGCCTTTATATCTTCAGAGTTGAAGTAAATAGCCATTTTGGCTGTTGCTGAATGCAAGCTTTAACCTGACATAACATCTAGCATTATCTAGGCACGTAGCTCATAATTTCTATCTCAAGCTGGCTTGGGAAAACTTTATACATAAATACATACATACAAGGATTATCCCAAAGGAGGGAGAAATATGTTTTTATATATATTTTTTATTCAAGATTTTTTTCATAAGTAAAAAACAAATCTAATGAAGAAAACAGAAAAGAGGGAAAGAGAAAAGAAAGAAAAAATAAAGTACAAAGAAAAAGAAAAAAGAGAGGGAAATAACTGAAGAAACTAAAGTAGATGACTTCTGACATACAGGTAGTCCTTGTTTAACGACCACAATTGGGACTGGCAACTTGGTCATTAAGTGAAGCAGCCGCTAAGTGAAACTGCAACTGCGCTTATGATCTTACTTCAAGTTTCCTTTGCTTTACAGACCTGTGAAGGTTATAAATGCAAGGATTGGTCACAAAGTTACTTTTTCATCACCGTCATAACTGAGAATGGTTGCGAAATGAGGCAGTAGTTAAACAAGGACTATGGTACAAGAATTATGTTTTATGAGCTCTGTCACCTGTGGGCAGGACCCACACCTTTCTTGGGTCCTTTGGGTGTGTGAGTGGCTGTACCTGAGAGGTGGCAAATGCTTCTTGAGGGAGGATGAAGTGCCACCACTAGTCTTCAAAGGGTCATGCCCTCCTTCTCTAGAAAAAGTCATCTCTCAGTCCAGCCATACTGGACAAATTCTGCCTTGTCTACCTCCATCCCTTTCTTGGGAAGAAAATAAGCAGTGCCCTGCTGGGTTGGACCTCTGTGTCAGTCCCACCAGGTAGACCAGACCAGGAAATCAACCAGGAAGGCTAAAACTACAGTGGTGTTTAAAAGTTTGTAAACCCTTTTGAATTTTCAACATTTCTGCATAAATAGGACCCAAAACCTGATCTGTTCTCCACACAAGTCCTAAAACTAGATAAAGAGAACCAGTTCAACAAATGAGTCAAAAACATTATACTTATTCATTTATTTCTTGAGGAAAATGATCCAAAGCTACATATTTCTGTGTGACAAAAATATGCGAACATTTGTTTTCAGTAACTGGCGTGTCCCCCTTAGGCAGCAATTAGCTGCAACTAAACGTTTCCGATAACCGTTAATCAGATCTGCACATTGGGGTTATTTCACCTGTGAGAGCTTTATTTTTTAAAAAAATTAAAAGCCAACGAAGTTAAAGAATCCTGTTTTCTTCTTTCTTCTTGTATCTCAAGATCTTTGGCTTAGAACATCAAATCAGGACAGGCATTATTCTCTCTAAAGATGGTAACACTAATGTTTGTGAACCCTAGCAACTTTAAGATATGTGGACTTCAACTCCCAGAATTCCCCAGCCAGCTATGCTGGCTGGGGAATTCTGAGACTTGAAGTCCACATATCTTAAAGTTGCCAGGGTTGAGAAACACTGCTTTAGGAGATAGAAGAACATGGTAACCTCAAGGAAATACAATCTTAGGTGTTAGAATTGCATTATGGAAAAGTCAGAAATAGCCATGGGTTCTTCACATCAGACATCACAAGTAACACTGCAACTCCATCTGCAGACAGCTCAAAATCACAGCTGTTCTTGAATATCTTGCATTTAAATCTACTTTTAAAACTCCCCCCGCCCCCGCCAGTCCTTACTTTCCATTCTATATACCTGAGGAATTCCACCTTTGCAAATGCTAGTGTGAATGGATATAATCGGTGTCTATCAGACAGATATGTGGATCAGAACATAATTAAACTCTGAGATTTTATATTTCTCTAAATGCTGCAGCAATTCTTTCTTTTCTTTTTTCTGTTTTAAAAAGTCAAACACATTCTAAAAAGTACCTTTTGAAATATATCCAGAAAGGCATGTTTTGAAAATACTTACCTCTGCTTTCATTTATTGCAGATTTTAAAACAAAAGTGCAGATTGATACAGAAATGCTGTTACGGTGCAAGTGCGCAATTTGGGGCAATTACACATTATTGCAGTGAAGGCAGAATGATCTTACCTTCACTGATAAAACTGATGAGTTGGAGATGCACAAAACCAAGCTGGATGCACTTTGGAATTAATCATACTCAACTAACGATCTTGTTGCTTTTTGAAAGAGCAGAATTGAATTTTAAGATACACCTACTTGAGGGGGTGAGAAGGTGGTCAAGATGGTAGCCATGCCCAGAAGTGGAAGACCTGCCTCTTTTTAAAGCATGTTGTATGCACTTTTAAAAAGAGGTGGGGCTGTCAGGCACCATCTTGATTTTTTTGATACCCTACTCTCATGGTGTAATGGTATGTGGAAATGACCTGGGGAGACAGGAGGAAGAGCTGCAGACTAGGCAATGGTCAGGTAAGAGGCAGCTGAGCCCCCAGAAGGAATGGGGGCATGACAAACGTCTCAGAAGGGACCCTTCTGGGTTTCTTGGAGAGTAAAGATAAGGGGGAGAGATGTACTTTCAGACCTGCAAGATTCTGTTACTGTAATCTTACAATAAAGATAGAGTTAGTAATTCTGGCTGTGCTGCTTGTCTGGACTACCTCTGAAGGCTGACATCAATCTTGCAAGTCTCAAAGTATATATCTCCCCCCCCCCGCCCCTCGCCTTTATAGCCCAAGAAACTAGGCAGAGTCCCTTCTGAGATGTTTGCCATGCCCCCATTCCTTCTGCGGGCTCAGCTGCCTCTTACCTGACTGTTGCCTAGTCTGCAGCTCTTCCTCCTGTCTCCCCAGGTCATTCCCACATACCATTAGACATGGGTGTCTCTCTCTGTTTTTTGGTGACCTCCAAGATTTCTTAATTTCAGCTGGGTATTTTAGTACATTAGTGAGGGGGAGAAAATTATTTTACTGCTATTAGGATAAACAATTGGCCTTCCAAATTTCACCACATCTAACCACAATTCTGACCAAAAGAAACCAACAAACCCAATTGATATGGAGAGAAAGCTGTCAGTCCACTGTCAGTCAAAAGGAATAGCTGGAGCTTCTCCTATGCAGGATGGAGCCAGAGTACAGTGCTCTGTTGCAGGAATGACAGAAGCTTTTTGTGTTCTGAAACATGTAAAATGCCATTGACTGAGACCTCCTGCTGTGGACAGTGTCATGCTCATTTATGTGAGGCTGGTGGTGTTAAATTAATCCACCTGCTGTGAAGCCATTTTGCATGTGAAATCATGTTGCAAAATGTAAAATGTCAGATAAATCCCTAGAGTGGCTCTCCTTCTCAGGATTCTTTGGTGCTTTCCCCAGTGAAAGAGAAAACCAGGAATACCATTTACTCTTAGATGACCATAATGACTAACAATCACTGTTTATTAGTCAGCCAACTATGTAAGATACACAAATACTTTTTTAAAATGAATAAAAACATCCAGGCTACCTCAGTGTCACTAACTGAGGTGGCCCCTAGTTTTCAGTTTTGATAGGCTAGACTACTGCAACATGCTCTTTGTGGGGCTTTTCTTGAAGACTGTTTGGGCAATACAAAATCCAGCCACCTGACTATTATTGGGTATCAGCATTTGGACCATAGGGCATTTTGCCAGCTGCTCCAGTACTCAGTGTACTTCCCAGCCCAGTTTAAAGTATTGGTGGCCTGTCAAGGGTCACACTCCTGTTGGTACCACAAGGGAACTCCATTTGACAGGCCTCAGCCAAGGTTCTGGGGAGGGCATGCCATTGTGGAAGCCAACAAAAGTCCTCATAGCCAATAGTGATGTGTCTGAAGACGGACTGGTGGTCAGATTCCAGAAGGGTAGGACAAAGCAAGGCTAGGTCTTCAACTGCTCTTAGTGACAAGTTCTTCAGAGTGAGGAACAAAGTGGGTTCTTAATGCTTCCTGCTCCACAGCAATTTGCACCTCTGTAAGATTCCCTAAACACTTAACTTATATGTTATTACACACAGAGAGAGAGAGAGAGATACAGTATCTTGTGTGTGTAATAACATATATACGAATAAGTTCCTTCTACAGTTACGTTGAAATGTTACAGATGTTAAGGATGGTCCAGTGGGCACAAACTAGTACTCCCAGCTCATGGGTTAATGTGAATATTCATATATGTGTTTGTATATACACACACATACACATCTGTGGCTTTTGATGATGGCTAATTTGAATGGCAAGATGAAGCAATCAGTGTTTCCTTTAAGCCTTTCTCTAATAAAATGGCTGTCAAATTTTATGATTCAACCTTGCACATCTGGGATTTCTTACTCAGCTGTAAAAGTTGCCCTAAGCAATTTCTATGTATACATCGGCTCATTCTAACCTTGTTGAAATCAGCAAACTCAAGTTGAGATGTTAGCAGTATTGTTCTGGCATCTTATTTGTTTCCCTAAGCCTCATGCCTGCCATTATGTCCTTATAGTTTACAACTTTTAAAAAAATGCATGATAGTAAAACCAAAAAAAAAAAAGGAAGAAGAAAGCAAAAAAAAAAAAAAAGGTGAAAGAGAAAAACTAGAAGGACAAAGAAAAGGAAAATGGGGGAAAAAAACCTAGTGGTTTTTTTTTACACTCTGCCTTGAACAAGTGGCACAACTGCCTGATAAAATTACTATGATGCAAAATAAAGAATATATAAGAATAAATAATGTCAATACTATTTTTAATTGACTCAAAAATAGGAGTTGTTACTTTTCTTTATTTCATGCTTTAATTTAAAAAAAATAGTGCACATTTGTGCAAGATTACTCAGAAGCAAGCCTCACAGGACTCAGCAGAGATTTCCCACCATTAAATAAGTTTAGCACCACAATTAATTTCAGTGCATTTTTGCTTTTTGCGGGCAGGTGGAACCTTCTTTAAATGAAAAGAAGGGACACCATTCATACACTAATTATATTAGCTTTTCTTTAGCATTTATTTAGTGTTCCACAGAGTTCATAGGACATCATACAGATTACCTTTTTATAATCTTTCCTACTCTGTAGGATCAGATGAAATTTAGCAGTCAATATTTAATTCTTATCCTGGGAGACCTACGGTAGAACAATTGCATTTCATCACCTTCCCAATAGGAGTATTCCAGCATTGACATAAACCTCTGAAGAAGAAACATACTGCTAGCTGGAACATTTATTCAATTCAAGAGAAGTCAACGAAATCTCCCCTTGGATTGCTTCCCATCAAAGAAGCAGTCCAAATTATTCCTCTGATCCCAGTGGTTTTCTAGAAGTTCTATATGGGATTTCATGTACTTTCCTGGGTATATGTCTATAACTATGTAAGCATTAAGGCACTATGGAGAACGTAGCCAGCCATTTAACAGGCTGCAAAGGTTGAGGTATAATCCATACTGGGAGAGAGTTTGCATAAATGCGGGTGTCCATGCGTGTATTAAGTGGAGGAGGTAATCTGAATTGCCGTTTGTACTGAGGTCTAGTGTTGAAGTGTGTCTTGGGGAGGTGAGGTATAGTAGGGAATGGAGCTTGGCTTCAGAGTTTGCTGTTAACTGGGGAGATATGGTGCAGGACATAGCTTGCCACTGCTGGTCAAGAAGGACAGCTCACCAGCTGGTTTCTATTCTTTTCAAGTGGCAGTCTTTCCAAGGAAGTCAGGGTGATATTGATGATGGTCCCTCCAACCTAACACTCCTGCTCATCAGTGCCAAGTCAATTGCTGGTAAAGCATTTATTAGCCAGGATTTCATCTTGGATGAAAGCATTGATCCGGTTGTTTTACCAAGTCCCAGCTGAAAGAAGGGGGATATGTCTGTGTCTTTTGGGCTATTCTGTAGTTCAGCAGGCTAGGGTTGGAGGGTGAGGAGGTGGTGTGGCCATGGTCTTTAGGAATTCCCTGTGGTTGACTGGGTTCCCCATCCAGGAGATTCTGAGAACATGCTCTTCAATCAGGTAGTCAGTGCAGCATATAATACTAGTAGCATATAGTCCTCCCCATGGTCACTCTTCCTGAGCTGGCTGGGATGGCCTCAGGCCATGGTATTAAATTACTCTAGAGTATTCATCTAGGAGATTTGGGTGCCCATCCTGAAGTTATCTTCTCAGAAGTGGCTGGAGTTTTTATGTTCTCCATGATGCCCATGACCCTGTTCAGGTTGACATCTGGCCTTGAGCATAAAGCCAGGTACATGGAGGATCTGATATTTGGTCAGTTTGGATCGAACTAGTGATCTGAAGTTGGGAGAGCTCTGTCCAGAAATGGCTGATGGTTGACCACTTATGTTTCCCTTTTGTTTTCTTTGTTCAGCTTTGTATTCCAAGTGCTACAACGTTTCTCTGTTGTTTTAACAATCTCTTCTCCTTCTTCACCTTCACTTCCTTTTCCTCCTGCTCTGCCTTCTCCTCCTCCTCCTTCCCCACCTCCTCCTCCTCCGAATGCATATTTTTTCTCAGGTACCCCCAATGGAATCAGTAGAAATTACTGAAGGCTTGGCTGATTTCCCAAATGCATTAAGAAGCTGCTGTTAGAGCCTTCCTTTGTTTTGACTTTTGGCTTTGTTTGTACATGGAGAAAGTGCTGAAACAATACCGGCATCGTGTAGAATATACAATGACAATTGTGGGCCTCAGATAGAAGATTAAGCCACCGCAACCCTTTATTCCACATTTTGTCAGAGCCATTAACTGAACAATGCATTTCCTGAAAGAACAGCTCTTGGGTGATAACAAAAACATTTTGCATTTTATGTTCAGATGTACCTGGAGTATTCGCCCCACTCCACCCCAACACACAGCCAGTTTGGATAAAATGAAATTCAAATACGAAGCATATGCAAGCTACTGCAGTTACCACTAATAGAATTCATATACGATTTGTAAGGGGCAGGAAAGGGAGCCACTTTGTGATTCTTATTTTATTTTCCAGGGCGTGTTTTGTTTCTGCTAGAAAAGTAGATGGCTACTTCCATTTGCCTAATAGCAGGGCTGGGACTGGAGCTGAGAACAGGACCACTGAAGTCTTTACTGCTCTGCTGGAATGTATTTTCCTTGCATTTCATGTTTATGCTGACATCGATGCCTATGCATCTTAGCATACCCAGACGTGCCAATGTGCTCTACTTTCTGTGAAGCATTTCTCCTTGTTGGGTGATGTGGCGAGCCACCAAAATGCTTTTGCTCACTAAATGTTTGAAACCCTCTTCATCCTTGCCTGCTTTGCACCTATTAACGCTTTTACATCATAGCGCTATAAAAAGGAGCTGGAGACTTCTGATTTCTTTTTATCTCATGTAAAGAAGGAACGTTTCTGAAAAATAAGCAAGCCTTTTGAGGTTTGCATATATTACTTGTTACTCATGGAAGAGTGGGGGCTGTCTCAATTTTTAAAAATTGCAGCCACAGCCAGAGGATTTGCCGAAGTAGATTTTCTTCTTCCGATCAATCTACTTCTAATGATGCTTGAAATGCTATAATGGATGTAGCACCCCTGTCTTGGCCTAAATTGGATTAGATGCCTCACTAATGCAATGCTGGCAAGTCAAATCAGCCTTTAATGCCACCAAGATGAACCTGCAGGGAATATCTGATCACTAATGCCCACGTGTGAGTTGGAAGAGAAATCTTACCTTTTGATTTAATAAACCATTTCTCTATTTCCCAAAGGTGACTCCATGTTGGAGCAAGAGTAGCTAATTAGCAGAATTACTCATTTTCAGGAGAGGCTTTGGGACTTTCTTCTAAATTAGGACATACTAAACATCACAATCCTATAAGATCTAGCAGCTCTTTTTGCACACAATCTTTTTGATAATTCTAAGCTTCATGGTAGCCCACACAAGGATTTAGCATTCTCTGTTGAGGGACACAATTTAATGATGAGATTGAATTCATAAAAACTCATTGCTGTTAAAAAACTTATTAAGAATATATGTCTTTTATGTTTTCTAAGTCCTGCTGGCATTGATTCACCTAGGCTTCTTTTGCATTCATCCTGAAAAAGGCAACTTTTCCCATCTTAAATTACTCATAGCCAGCATTAAAGTCTCTTCTTTTCATTCTGTTCATTCATCAAACCCTTCCCCATTAATAAACACTAAGCAACAAGGATGAATCACAGTCAGAAGCCACAGGACAATGGGTGGAGGGTGGGAGGGGATGGAGCAAGACATACCTCATTGCTCTATATGGACAGTTGTGTTCATATGCCTTGGCAACTCCAACTGAAACAATCAGGAAGCACATGATGGGAAAGACTCTTTTTTTATTGGAGATCTGAGGAGTCCTTGGCAACCAAAGAAGACAATTCTGAGCTACATGAGTAGATTCCTAACTTCCTAGACATGTCAGATCAGTATGGTTTCCTCAGCCATTTCTCTTCTCGTTGGATAACACAGTGGAGGGACCAGGGGCACATCCTTCATCCAGAATAAAGGAAAATATATGCTGATTACTTTTTAATCTCCTCCCAGGTGAGACCAGAAGTTCTTGGACTTTAACAATACAATTGCAAATACTTTTGTTATGGTCATTGACCAAAGACATTTTTAATAATTATTCTAGGCTGACCAAGAGGTACCATGTCAAGAACAAATATAGAACTAGAGCAATACATAGAGAAGGAAAAAGGCATATTCACTCTTTTCTCTACTTATTTTCTGGCCCACTGACTTAGTGTAGCAAAAGCAAGTCATTTATTTGATCTAAAGATACCCAAGAGAAACCAACACTACATCATACTTTCCTAGACAAGGACAGAAAATTTGCAGGCAACCAGTTCTATTAGAGCTGTTGAAGGCTTTTTATTACTAATAAGAATACTGTAGGCTACCTGTTTTTCATTCTTGTATAGAGTCAGTATTTAAAGTTGGTTATTTTTATCAAGTAATCCAAAGTATCACATCTAATTGCATATGCCGTATGTGTACCTCTGGCAGAACAGAGCAAGGGAAGTAGAGTCTGTTCTTCTTCTTCTCACTGGTCATGTTTGGAGAAGGCAACTGAAGAAGCAGCACCTGCGAGGAAACAGCTGCAAGGAGAAGGAAAATACTCTAGAGGGTCAACAGTGAGCCTCCAAAAGATACGGGCCTGGGCAGGTCCCAGAATATGACAACCCCAGCTGCTAGCTCTTTATGAAAGTATGAATAGAGCTATATTATGATTATTACAGCATCCTATGGAAGATACACAGCTAAACCTACATTGTCATAGAAGGTGGCTGTATGTAGTTGATTCTGGCTTAAAATTGATTCTGGTTGGACCTGTTTAGTGTTTAGATGGGGGATCCCTAAGAAATCCCAGGGTATAGGCTAGACTAGGAAGTAAAAAAAAAAAAATCCAGAAAATGGCAGTGACCATTTCCATACTATTACCAAGAAAGCAGCATGGTGTATCTATGTAGTCACCAGATGTCAAGCTTCATTCAGGTGAGGCTTTACTTTCTTACAGCTCACCTCCATGTTGAGTGACAAATAGAGCGCTACTGGCTTGCATGGCAAACCCTGTTTGTTCTAAAGAGACACCATAAATGATCTTAAGCAGTCGTTCATTTATTTGATTATTGCCAGCAGAGCCTAATCAATCTAAATGAGATTGCACATTCTATTCATTATGAAGCTTCATTAAGAGTGGCCTGTAACCCTTTCCTAGCCAGCAGAAAGTTTGCACTTAATTTCCACAGGTATTTCTTGTTAAGTAGAACATTTCATTTAGGATGTTTAACCAAAAAATCAAAAAGATCCAGCCAGCAAATCCAAAACTAGCAGAAATACAAATATTCTACGGCTGTTTGGCCCATGCTTTCCATCTTTAATTGAGACCTATCACCCAAGAAATGAGCACTGATTCTTCTTGTGAGACTCCATTGATTCATTCAACATACCTTTATGAATTTTCAAGAAAATTAATCTATAGTGTTAAGGCCTGATGGGCCAAAGATTCTGGGTATTTTGTTGATTTGATTTTGTGGGCTTTTTGTGGTGTATGCGTATCTTTGCAGCAAATATGGATAGTTGCTGAATTGAATAGAAATTTTTCTGAGGTGGTACTTGCTCTCCTTGCTTGCTGAGGTGATTTTGGCAAGGATTTGTACTAAAAAAATAATACAAGAGCACACCTTTTACTTGATTGAGATTTTAAAAAAAATATAACGGAGCAGCTAGAATCAAACCAAAGGCCTCTCTTAATCCATCTCTGGGATTTAAACTGACTAAACCATCTGTACTTAAGTTCTTGCTATTCTACACTGATTCCTGTCCCACTTTCATCCATATATATATTCAAGTATCAGCATCTTCACCACACAATGTCAGGCTCTCAGCCTGCTCTTTGAGTCAACCCAAAACTTCATAAAAAACTGGTTCTTTCTCTTCTGCCTAGAGAGCAACTCTCTAGTTCATTCCTCTTCCATGTCAGGATTGACAGGGTCTTCTTTCTTTCCTTTTGTGTCCAACTGTAATCGTCTTTTAGATTCCAGACTTTGACAAGTGCTGAATTTAAAGAGCTTTGTCATATGCTATTTCTGAGTTTGCCTTACTGGATTTCTTATGAACAGCATGTACTTTGCCTGCAGGAATGAGAAACAGGACCACCTTGAACTTACCAGCAATACTAAACTATTAAACAAGGATATAAAAGAGCTATTTCTCATCTTCAGCAGAGACTCCACATGTATGCAAGTGTTATATTCCTGCCATCCCTTAAGATACATGGAACCGTAGCTGGAAAACTCCTAGAGAAAGAGTTGCAGCCATCAAATAAAAGAAAGGGGGGGCTCATAAATTTGATTTATTTCAAGATTTATATGGCCACCAAAATCACAAGAATGTGACTCTGGGCAGCATAGAACTGTAAAACATATCACACTGTCCCTTTGGTTAAAAAAAAATCAGTAACAACAACAAAACACACAGGGAATAACAACATGCACTCCAACTCCCAAGACAAGCTCACCTAACAGCCCCAGTGACTGAGGGAACATCCAGGTCTTCAAAGCCCTCTTGAAGGTTAACAGGAATGGGGCCAGACAAATGAGATGAAATCAGAAGTCCTAACTTTATTCAGCCATTAAGAAAGTTCTGGCCTAATGGACTTTAAAAAAGAACCATGACGGCCTTCTGGAATTTATAAAGAAGGATATAGAGAAACAAGAAGAGTCCCAGACCTTTCTTTTTCCTGGAGAAATAGAGTATTGGCAGAGGCATCTATACAGGAGGTGGGTCAAAGAAATCAAGATGGCGGGCAGTGCAACTCACATAAAAAGGGGGCAGGGTGTCCACCATGTGGGTGTAGTTACCATCTTATCTTTTTTGATGCCTCCTGTGGATGTCCCAGCTACTTGGCTTATCTCATAAGATGAAGCTAGAAAGCTGGGGGGAAGGGGGGCTTTGATTAATGTGTTGACAGAGCAGCTTCTAATAAAGCCATCAAGGCCAGGATAAGCAATTGTTGGAGCTAGGACAAATTAATTTAAATGTACTTAATTAGAATAGAATTATTCCCTATTTATATAATAACTTTCCCCTTGAATCACATTAAACATTACCAGGAGTCTATTATGTAACCACAGCAGTTTACAAAATTGAGAAATAAACAATAGATCAGTATTTGGTGGAAACCTTTTGAGGGATTTTGGGGATCCCAGGAAGCTTCAGGCTCTGGTCACTAGTCATAAGGTCTCTGCGTGGAGCTTTAGATCTAGGTTTGCTGCTCTTGTTCCTTACGTGTCATGTTACAATGCAACCATAGACAGTCCTTAAATCAGCTGATACAGCTTCATACATCCCACAACCTGGGAACCATTCAGGTGGGTGGACTTCAACCCCCAATATCTTCAGTAAGGGCCATGCTGACTGAGGAATTCTAAAAGCTGAGTCCACATTTCTAGAGAGTCCCAAGGTTGGGATATAGAAGTTCTGTGCCTGCCCATTTGAAAAAGGTGTTGCTTTTTAAAGCCATAATTGAATTTAGCTCATTTTGGCCAGCTTAGTGCCCACTGGCCAGGAACAGACTCCAATGATTCAAATATTGACAAAATACTTTCGGTTCCTCAGAATGGCAAGCGGCAAGGGAAATTACACCAACTGTTTATAAGAAGATAATCAGAACAAAACATCTCCTGAAAGGTATAGAATTATTGTAATGTGGCAAAATGAAATAACACAAGGAGAAGGTTTTGTTTCCACCATGCATTTTGTCCTCCATGACTTGCTGAAGAAATCATTTCATAAAAGTCACCTCTGATTTGTTTGATATACAATTATTGAAATTTTAATAAGGGTTATGCAGAGATTCCCAAGCATCTCATACAGTCAGGGAGGTTATAATAAGTTTATTGCTGCAAGCCTTGACAGCAACTCATAAAAATGAATGACAATCTATATATCGTAACATCTCGTCGGCTCTTTCGCATGCTAATAGATTACTTTGCTTTTCTTCAGTATAAGAAGGCAGACTATGTATCCAATATTCAATTCCAAAATGAAGATTACAGAAAATTTGATTCAAAGTCAGAAAGTCACATTTAACAGAGATACAAATAACATTCATATAAAGTTTCAATTAAAATCATTTCAGGAAGGTTTCAGGCAAGATACTTACAAAAAGGAGAGCGTCTGTATGTTTATACTCTTCTCTTTTTAAGTTTGGATTGACATTGATCTTATTCCATCTAGATATGGGGAAGAATTTGTTTGGTTTACGTTTTTACGTAAACTAACATAATTCTCATATCCCTGCCTAAAGTGAAGATTGGAACATGTTTATCATCCAAGGTGTATCCCTCTCTGAATTTGGTAATGCAGTGCTCTGATAAAACCGTAGTTGCAAAAGTTCATAGTGAAATGCACATATTGTCGAAAAAAAGACCTGCGATTTTCTTTCTTCTTTTTATTGCCTTGCCCAATTTAGTTCTTGAATCAACAACCAGACCAGTAACTAAAATAAATTAAGTGATTGCTAATTGCAGGAAAACATTGTACAAACAAGCCCAATTGTACATGCTAAGAGCAACTCCTTGAATTTTGCATGTTTAAATTCAGGAAGCTAATTAGTTCTAATCAGATTAAACAGTCAAGAATGTGGCATCGAAGACTGTCGGATGAGCAAGCTTATTGGCCATTTATGACCACCAGCGTAAAAATGACTTATGCAAAATTTATCTCAGGTGCAATGATGATATTTTACGTTATTCTGAACCACCTGCCTTTAAATATGCCACATACATTCTTAGGCTTGTTAATTTCTTTGCTCATGCAAGATCACTTTTCACCACATTAGAAGATTGCAATTACTTTTTATAATTAAAAAGACCAAATTAGTCTGACTAGTTTCAGCTGGTTGTCAACCGAGTTCTGCCCTTCCATTTATTTAAGTGGCAATTCAGAAGAAAGTGGGAGTGTCTGCCGCATTCTTTAACTTTACACTATTTTGTTCTACATTTCGGTTATGGTAAAAGTTGACAACATTGTGCAGGAAGCGCTTTGGTGCTTTAGGTGTTACATGTGATAAACTGAAACAAAGCAATTAAAGCCATTCCCAGGGTACAGCTCTAGCAATTCCCCCAAATCCCAACTATTCAATTTTTCTTCAACATTAAGAATCAACACTTGAGTCTTCCTGTTTTCTTCTCCAGACCTTTCATTTTGTGATGTTACTTTTTGGGCTGCTGAACCCACAGGCAGCAACTTCTTCTTATTATTGATCTGTGCTAGAAACCTGATGCACAGGTTATACATGCTACGAATACTTTTTAAAGAAAGTTGACTCTACCTATGGATTAATATATGGAAATACTTTGCATATTCTTTTTTTTTTCTTCTTCTTTATATCCTATTTTGGTGAGGCATAAATGGATCCCCTTCCATCGAGGTCTGGCTCTTTTACCTGGAATCTATTTCAGTGGCACCAACAATTAAGTTTGTTTGTTTATTTATTTATTTATTTAACTTGTCCCCGCCCATCTCCCCCCAATGGGGGACTCTGGGCGGCTTACAACATATTAAAACAGTAAATAAATATACAATTAAAATTTAGAACAGGACACAGTTACAAAGAATAGAAGGAAAAATCCAGGAGGCCGATGGAAGCAACACCAGGTCTCTAGGGGGCTAGCCAACCCCACATCTGATGACCTTCCTCCCCACCCCAGGCCAGATGGCAGAGCCAGGTCTTCAAGTCCCTCTGAAAGGCTAGGAGTGAGGGGGCCTGTCTCACCTCCGGGGACAAGACGTTCCAAAGGGCGGAGGCTACAGCTCCTTGAGTCTTGCTATATACATACTGGTTCCTTACAGAATGGAGTTTATAAAGCCTGTCTTACATTTACCCCATTAGAGGAGTTGACATGTTTCCTAATGGCGCAACAGTGGAAAAAAATGAAAGTGAATCTGGACAATTTAGAAACTTGACCATCAGAATGTAGGTTGTTCTCTGCCGTAAGACGAATCGATGAGTATATGACACATTTTCTTGCCTGTTCATTTCACAAAGCCACTTTCAAGCCACTTGCCAACCTGATTGCATCGTTGGAGATCTTAAATGCTAGCTTTGCTAGTCTTGTTTATCTGCTTTCTTTCATTGTTGATCAGCTATTTATTTATGGAATTGTTATTGTAAGAGACTGAGACACTCCAAAATGCCATTTGCAACCTTCACTCCCCCTCTGTAAAGTTTGCATTCTTCTCTTGGGAAACATTATTCACTCTCCTTGTTTGCAGCATCATTGGTATGCAGCAAATAGTTCCATATACATTCAATCCCTACAGATGATATAAAGTGGTTGATCTTTTGCATAATTTTATGTGTGATATTCAGTCGATGATGTCTTCAAATTCTCTTAAAACGAGCAGGTAGAATATAATCAAGCCACTATTGAAATGATGGGTTTTTTTCCCATTCAAAGACATCCTGAAAGGCTGCCTCTGAGATTAATGTTTTGCAGTGGGAATACTGGTTTTTCAGCTTTTAAAATAAAGTTTCTGTTAACTATTTTAGGCTCAGTTTGTGTGAATATTCAGTTATGGGGCAATGCATCCTTCTTGGGATGATTCTGGATTATGGCAGACATTATATGCAACACCACGTATGTTGAATATAAACCTGTTATGAAGGCACTGAGAACACATCCCACAGATCTGCAGTGCTTTCTGTTGCCTGATTCTTTTCCTTTGTCATATCCTCTCTGTAAGACTCTTCGGGGGAAGCACCCTAAATTAAACATTAGGAAACTGTTACTAACAGCAGTTGGTAGCCATCTCAATACCACAAATGGATTCAGGGATGCTAAGTACAATTCCACCCACAAAATGGGTTAAGCATTTTAGTATATTTACTGCTGCTTCAAGACCCCTGAAAATACCTATATATGCCCTTCCTGATTGGCCACCAGTTTTGGCCTTGAAAAAGTGGCTAGAGAAGACTTGACCCCTACCAGGAATTACCAGGATAGAACCTGGGATCTAGACTGTTATCTTTAACAGTCTCCTGATCTAATCTATCTACCGGCTAAAACTTCTGCTAGGGTACCTAAGATGGACCAAGCAGCTGTCCTCAGGCACTGAACCATCAGCTGAGCTACCAGGGTAGATGCCCTAAAGGACGAACCCCGTTGCCTGCCAGAAAGGCAAACCGACTCATGAGAATAAGCTCCTGCAGGACACCCTTCTCAAGAGAAGGGACTTTCTAAAACAATCCTGGCCAGCAGACAAGCCTTGAGTAGGTTCTGAGAATTTAACTTTTAAAGCCTCAGTTTTAGCAGAACAGTTGCTGAAATGTCTGCATACTGATCAGCATTGCTAGACCCTTTCCATTTAACCCTAAGATCCTGTCTGGTCTTCGTTTCCATCGTCCAGGTACAGCTGGATCCTAAGCAAGCCATCTTTCTTATGCCTCTTCCCTTCTCCCTTTTTGTAATTAAATGCCATTCTTTTCAGATCCAAGGCTTATTATATCACACCTGCACCAAATCCCATCTAACGATGGTTGCAAAAAGTTATCTAAGAAAATGCTGGTGCAGGTATAATGTAAATGCAAGCGACTTCCGCAAGTGAAAGAGAAGTGTGTAGAAGAAAGCGGAAGGAACGTTTTCCTAGGTTCCAGAGAAAGGTTGGCAAATTGGGTCAGCTTGATATTTTTGCAGAAGAGATTCAGTTTTAGGGTTTTTTGTTTAAGATCCCTTTCCTTTCTGTTTTGTAGAGGCTTCTGACGGACGCTGATGGCATTAGATCATAACCAAGGTCATAGAGGGAGTAAGTACATTTCGTTTTATTTTTCTTTGCCTAATTTTTACTGTTGGTCCATCTGAATAATTGGTATCTATTCTGAAATCACAGCCGTCTTTTGGGCCATTGTAGGTTCCTTGCAATCTTCCTGATACATATTACAGCTGGGGATAGGGAAGAAATTCATTTACTCCTCATGTTAATATGAAATGATCTAATTTAGACTTTCTGATGTCACACATGAACTAGAATATGATTACCTTTAGGGTAATCTTTTAATCTTGCGATGCATTTCCTCATCAAACAGTGCTTGCATTAGAGGAAATTGGGTACAAGTAATAATAATGCACAGACATTGTCAGCTGAATAAAAGTATGCCTGAAAATGCATATGGATTTTCATTTGGGGATGGGGAAAAATGGCAAACTGATACAGAAACAGGACAGGTCTAACTTCTGCTTGAAAAATGATACAGACTACAAAACCAACACATTTTTCCTTCCCTGGATATAATTTTAAAATCCTATAGCGGCTACTACCATATGTCATTATGCCTCTAGAATTTGCCTAGTTCATGACATTCTATTTTAATCATTTTTAATACACTGGCAGGTAATTATGCCCAGGGCTAAAGTGTGGGGAATGATTTACAATGGTCAGAAGGTGAACATAAGAAATGTTAGTAAGCATTGCTCAGGGGGGTTTAACTTCATTTGCTTCCATTGGACACCGTGCATCGCACGACCCCTTCATGTCCACATCCATGCTATTCATGACAGTAAATCTTTTGCCTCAGACTCTTATTTTCGAAATTTTAAACTTAATACAAGCTTTATTGGAAAGCTATTAGGCAGCAAATCAGAAGGTCTCCTTCCTAATGTCCATGAGGATATATTGCTTCTAAAATGAAAATAGTCCAGTTGCTGGAATGTGTGCAACCCCATCCTGGTATTGCTAAAGTGGCTTCCATGAGAACCATGCTTGGAAAAGAATTGTTCAGGGTTGTTCCAGAAGAGAGAACAGAAACAAAGGGTTGAAATAACAAGGAAATAGATTTCACTTGGACATCAGGAAAAAAAAAAGTAACAGAAAGAGTTCTACAACAATGGAATAGACTGCCATGGACGTTTATTGGGCACCAAGGGGTTACCTTTGGTGGGTTTGTTTGTAAGCTGCCCAGGGTCACTTATGTGAGATGGACAGCTATATCAATCAATCAATTAGTCAATCAATCAAATAAATAAATGGTGATGGGCTCTTCTGCAGTGAAGGGGCTTAATCAGAGGCTGAATGGACATCTGTAAAGGATGCTGTAGTGCAGTGTTTCTCAACCTTGGTAACTTTAAGATGGGTGGACTTCAACTCCCAGAATTCCCCAGCCTGTATGCTGGCTGGGGAATTCTGGGAGTTGAAGTCCACATGTCTTAGAGTTGTCAAGGTTGAGAAACACTGGTGTAGGGATACAACATTCCTAATCTATTCAATCCATCAGGTGAAGAAGACTCATAATGGAGCTCTGAAAGCTGCCCACACTTTTGACACTACTTAACCCAATTCAGGAATGTTTGTCACTTTTTCAGCCCGTATAAGTACCAGGTTGAAATAATGTAGTTAAAAACGTAAAACACAAAACTAATCTTTCTTACAGGGTGTAAGGAGAACTGGAGTAAAGGATGTGATGTGTTATGAAAATAACCAAGTTTTATCAACTGGTCCTTCAATAAAAGTGGCACATGAAACTTTCTTGTGGAATGATATTGCTACTGACAAGCAATGTTCAGATGTAATAGTTCCTCCCCCACATATTTTAATGTTATTGCTTAATTCTGAAAATGACTTGCCACATTTCGGCTGCTATGAAATGTGAAACCTTCAATCTATTGCAATCTTACATTCAAGTAAAATCTTTACTTCGACTGGCGGGCAAGCAACAGCAGGCATTTTATGACATAAAATTGTGAATTTTTATTGTTGCATTTGTCTGAAAAATAGACCCAATTATCTAACATATAAGGGCTGGATTTATTGGGTTTGCTATGTCTTGCTGTTGGGAATATTGCTTTGCAAGGATGGTTTGGAGCTAGTGTCATGCATTCATTTTTTTAACAGTTCCACCACATTATTTCTTCTAAATTCTTATTATTTTAACAGAGTGTGTTGTATAAGCTCAAGCACGTTGGTATTAAATATTGACTTTTCCCTTAGATGACCAGATCATTATCTATAGGAATTATGGTATAATAAATACCCAGCAGAGAGCAGATTTTTCTTAGTGCCTTAAACTTTCTGTAGGAAACCAAGGTTTATAATAGTCACAGTAACCTGCAGGCTTTGTCGTTAAAGAAAAGAAAACAAAGTTGATGCTATCAATTACTTGGTGGTAAATGCTGTTTTCCCTGTTATTACTGTTTTAAAAAACACTTATCATCCAGCTGAAGTCAGTTATGGATGTCAAACAAGGTCAACAGTAATGCCGAAACCTTTGGGTTTTACACAACTGTTTTGTTTCCCAGTAGACTTCAGTCATCAAGTTCATTCCTGAATGTTGGGGTATTTGCCTAATAAACAGAGACAAATGTAGAAATAATTATTAAACTTCTAATAAAAATGCCAGCCATCACACTACATTGAAGAAAACTGGGACCAGGTGATCTATGTGCCTGCTGTTCAGTATATTGTTGAGATGACAATTGTTGACGGGCAACTTCCAGGACCATCTTCTCCTTCTCATGTTCTTTAGAAAGAGGAGGCATTCAAAGAAAGATATAAAGGGCACATCTTTCTGAATGCCGTAAGTGTACAGGAGCAAAAAAGTCTGATTTATCCAAAGTTTCAGTTATTGAATGGATTCACACATCACACTAAGCCATTATGCTGTTTGCTTGGTTCTAAGTGTGATAAATGAACCCAGCCCTTGTAGATTACAAGCTACTATTTATGGCTTAGTGGCTTATACTAGTTTAGCCAATTACGGTTTCTTCCATAATCCACGTTTAAAGTAAACCATGACTTATTATATTGTGTGATCCAGCTAATGATACTACAATAACCTAAATATTGAATTGTTCTATAGAGTATTTTGTCAAACGTATGGATTTATCTTGCACTTCCCTAGAATCCAATTTAAAAAAGAGCTCCAACTTTCTTATCATTTTTCCCCCTTCTGCCAGTTAAAATCTTGCTTTGATCCCATTTTATCCAAAGGAAAATACTGCGGCTGATTGAGTGAAGTTTTAATCTATATTTCTTCTCAAATTTGATTGCTTTTTGTTCTTCTTTATTTGCAAGGAGTTTTCACCTCTTTCCCTTCAGCACTGTTATTAAGTGCAAAGTGCATCAGGTACTGAAAATAGCCTTGCCAGATCAAGTTCCTGCTATTCCATTGCCCTCCATTGAAAAAAGAGCTAATTGGGCTACGGGTGATAATAGGGTTGACTCTAAAATACTGTTACCAATTTATGAAGCTTCACGTGTCTTAGTTCCATCTTTTGGAAAGACTTAATCGCTGTGCTTTGTTCAATTTCTAAATGGCCTTTATCTGTTCTTCTATGTACCTAATAGTTCATATCAATTTACTCTACTAGGTATGAAATGTGATTCTTTTATGTTTTGCAACACAAAGTGGGGTCTATTTTAAGGCTCTTCTCTATTTCCCCCCTCCTGTGTCCATTTGTCTTACTTCGCTTGTTAAATATTTATTTTGCCATGTTTGACAGCCTGTGATGTGCCCTGGGGCATTGGGTTCCAAATACGTGGCTTGAAAAAAGAGTGTTCAATTGATTTTTGTTTCTCCCTTAAATCTGACATGACCAGATTCACATTTCATTTGCTCAAAGGAAAATAATAGCAGAAAAATTGTGATCTGTACATATCTATATATAAAAAAGAGAACTATATTACCTGGGAAAGATACCTGGGAAGGAAGGAAGGAAGGAAGGAAGGAAGGAAGGAAGGAAGGAAGGAAGGAAGGAAGGAAGGAAGGAAGGAAGGAAAGTCTATTTTTGGCAAGGGCTCAAATATAAGGAAATGTGGGCTATGCATACCTATATCATGACAGTGAACGCTTTTATACTTTCTCCATTCTAAACTGATATTCCATTTGCTTCTTATTCTCCAACTAGCATGTCTAAGAAAGTACAAGAATCAGGTACAGGGAAGAGGATCAGAAGTTTGGAGCAGTCTCTGATCTGTCATGTGAATAACTTTTAGCAGAGTTTGCTTGAGGATAGGAGCTGCCCTTTCATAGCATGAAGAAAAGGCAGCGATAGCACGATTATATTATATAATAATAATAATAATATTAGACCCAGTGCATAATTTGGGGGTCCTCCTGGACTCACGGCTCCTGCTCGAAGAGCAGGTGGCAGCCGTGGCCAGGAGGGCTTTTGCACAGCTCCGGGTTGTGCACCAGTTATGCCCTTTCCTGGATCGGGATGCCCTACGGACAGTCACTCATGCCCTTGTTATCTCCCAGATAGACTACTGCAATGCGCTCTACATTGGGCTACCCTTGAAGAGTATCCGGAAGCTTCAGCTGGTCCAGAATGCGGCCGCGCGGGCAATTTTTGGGGCCCGAAGAAGGACCCATATAGCACCTTTGCTCCGCGAGCTGCATTGGGTACCGGTTTGCTTCCGGGTCCAATTCAAGGTGTTGGTTATTACCTTTAAAGCCCTACATGGCATGGGGCCAGGTTACCTGAAGGACCGCCTTGCCCCCACGACTTCAACCCGTCCCACCCGATCTCATAGAGAGGGCATGCTCCGGATCCCTGCGGTAAAAGAACTTCGACTAGCGGGGTCCAGAAGGCGGGCCTTCTCTGCTGTAGCCCCTGCCCTTTGGAACATCTTGCCCCTGGGGGTGAGACAGGCCCCCTCACTCCAGGCCTTTCGGAGGGAGTTGAAGACCTGGCTCTGCCATCTGGCCTGGGGCGGGGAGGGAGGATATCAGAAATGGGGTTGGCTGGCCCCTTAGCGGCCTGGTGAGGCCCTATTGCCCTCTTGGAGTTTTTAGCTTTTTATTTCTGTAAATTTCTAGTTTTATAGTGTATAATTTTTAAACTTTTTAAATTTAATTGTGATTTTAGTGGTTGTAAGCCGCCCAGAGTCCCCCATTGTAGGGGAGATGGGCGGGGACAAATTAAATAAATAAATAAATAAATAAATAAATAATATTATTTCCTGGAAGGGAGAGAAGGACCATACAAGGCTACCTCAGAACTCAGATGTGCAGTATTTCTACTATGATCATCGTGGCTTGAAGCCAACGAGATCAACGTTTGGTCCTTCTATTAGATGTTTTTTAAAGAATCTGATTCTTTTAAACTCGGGTCTATCAAAATGCAAAAAGCTGAGCATCCAAATAATTCTCTTCCTAATTTTCAGAGCTCTATCACAGCAGGCTAATGATTGCAGCTATTTCCATTCTTCCTCTACAGTAATAAAGTCCACAGTCATGAGTTTGTCTTGCAGAGATTTTAAATCAGTCTCTCTACCTTGATGAATTCAGATTAACATAAATTGTAATGTCCTGAATAGTTGCATGTGAAATGACTATTGCTGTCATACAGTCATTTGCATTTTAGCGAAGGGTTACCTTTCCCTGTATCCTGAATGAGATGAGTTAACCAAAAGGATGTAAAATTGCAGCACATGCTGAAGATTCAAATAAAGGAAATGGGTCTGGGACAGATTTTCCAAAAGATATTTGGGAGTTCAAGCTTTTGCAGCTTCCTAGAAGAAATGGGTTGAGACGCACTTCCATTCACTGTTAACCCTCCAAGAGATCTTGCACTTTTCTAATGCTGTGATACACTTTCAGTTTAAAGATGTCAGTAGATTTTAAAATGTAGATTTAAATAACAGAGTTTTTTTTTAATGACTCTCTTGGACCCAATCATTGTTAAAATTATTGCCCATTCTGTGGAGCTGGGAGGCAATAAGGAAGTTTGAGCTTTGTTCATGTGCCCGTTACTAATTCTTCCATCTACAGCTTTTATTCAAAATTTGCATTCTATGTGCCAGAAGACACCATTCTTCTGCAACTGCACCAGGAGCTTTCAGAAGATTACTTTCCTGCAAAATTCTGTGAAATCCAGAGGATGGGCTCTTCAAAAGTCCATCACAATATAACAACTGTGGAAAAAGCCATATAATATTTCAGACATTTGTTAGAAATTAGATGAGCCTCAGTGTCTAATCCACTGAGAACTCTTAAACATGCAAATGTGCATGGTTTCCTTAACAGATTTTTAAAAACTGGGTAGCTGCTCTCAGAATTAGTCAAAGCCAACACACAAAATAGTGAAGAGTTATTATTGCTGTTCTAAATATATACAGTGTAGTGGGGAAAGGGTTGTCAAGAAGACAGGGCTGCGTCTCAGTAGAAAAGCACCTGCTTTTCACGCTGGGCACCTAAGTTTCAACCCATGAGGTCTCCAGGTAAGATCTGACAATCCTTAATAAACAGATCAGTCGTCTAATACATTTATATAAAAGGAAAGAAGGTTGGAAGGATAACAGGCACTGAATACAACCAAAATGTTCCTGGTATTTATCCCTGTGCAAAGAATTGCTGTCTCTTCACAGCCAAGGGAAGATTCCATTCCTGCTCCATCCCCTGATGGAAACCTACCAGCATTTTTTTCCCCTTCTCCACATCTGGCCAGTAGTTCCTCTGTCTCCCCCCCCCCCCCCCCCCCACCTTCCAGTCATGGAGCAAGAGCCGAATTTAGCCTGGAAACCAATACCTTAATTTTCACCAGCAACCCTGAACCACCATAGGTAATGTTCTGCTTTCTCTTCCATTCCATCCAGCTCTCAAACTAATTACAAGAAACAATTCAAAGTGTGCACCTGTAGATGATAACAAGCTCTATCTGAGGCTAGTTAGAAGGCCCTTCACATTTCACTGCTCCTCTCATCAAATAATTCCAAGAGTGTAACCAGTTAATTATCTATTTGTAACAAAAAGAGTCGTGTAATTTAAAGAGTGTTCTCCTTCCCCCACTTCCCTTTCACGGAGCAGTCATAAATAGGTATGATAGATGGCATTATGCAATGCCATTGCGAGGAATTGACAGTGTCAGCATTCAAAGCGCGCACTTACAGCTTAGGACTATAACGGCAGCGTCACATTTGTCTCAGCATCTAAGAGACAGGAAGACTTAAATGCAGAGGAAAAGCTATTAGTGCCAAAAACGGGTTTTTTTAAAAAAAAAAAGAGTGCCATTGGATCTTATAGCTGAAACTATTGCTTTATATAAAGCATGCTTCCGCTGCTGATGAAAAGGAAGGTGTCTGTGCTTAAAAATCATTGGAGAACAATCAAATATGATAAATGATCACCAGGAACTGCCATTTTGCTAAGCCAAAGCACAAATTTACAAGAAAGGAGCTGAAACAAATGAGTCCGTGGTAAGGGAATTGTCAAGATCCACATTTCCCACAGCAAGCCGGGAACATAGTGTGACAAGAACTTAATGCACTGATTTACATGCAGCTCTCACTCGTGAAACTTAATCTCCCAGAGATGTAATGGAATCTATTCAGGTAAAATAGTTTTACCTAAAATTGTCTTTAAAAGAACAAAGTCTTAGCACAGGTACCTGCACACGCAAACATGCACATACACACACACACACAATTAATGCTAAATAGATTTCCATAAGTAGTGGGCTCTGATGCCATTTCTTCATAATTCAGTTGGTAAGAAATGGAGAACCGTTACAGCTGGGACTTCAACCTTCTGGAATCTATGCTTTTACTCCATTGTTTAAAAAATGAATCTTTGATTTCCACCTAGGAATCTAATCTTCCACCTAATCTTTCATGGAGACTAAGTGTTTGCAAATGTCTCCATGAAAGAGACATATAAACTCTATCATTTGGCCCTAAACACTTTCAAGACTCCCATCTGAGATGCTCATCCATAGAGATTCTGCTTGTAGAGCCTCGTTTTTAGAGGTGAGGTGGGCTGAGTCCAGATTTTTTTTTTTTTTTTTTTTGTGAAGGCTCTAAACTTCTATAACTTTGGAAGTTCCCTTCACCTCCCTTCAGAAGTCAAACTGGCCTCATATGTAAAGTGGCCCTCTTGATGGATTTGATTGATTATGTGCCATCACATCAGTGTTGATTCTTAGCAACCACTTAGATTTTTTCCATGATGATCTGGCCCTAACCTGGTCCTTCAGCTCCTCCAAGGGCACCCTCATCACCACTGAAATGGAGTCCATCCCCCTTGATGCTGGTCATCCTCTTCTTCCTCTCTTTCCTTTCACCTTTCCCAGCATAAAGTGACCTTGTAGAATTTATTTAAAACAAAATTATTCTGGAAGGCTTTGGGGGTCAAGGAAGATGTCACCTATGGTTTGTTGCTCTATTGCTATTTTAATTTTTATATTGTTACTTTACTGTAGACATTGTAGTTGGTGTATTTGATTGAATGTTAATGTTGAGCACCAGAAGTTACTGAGCTATGGCAGTATATAAATTTAAGAAATAAAAATAAAGAAATAAAACATTCAAATTCATCCTATACTCAGACTCTATGTATGAGCAAAAAGGTCATATACAAAAGAGAATTCCTCTCACTGTTCATTTACAAGACTTCCTTAATAGAAGCATTCAAGGCAGCCTTGAAGTATATAAACATCTTACTGCATTTCTTTCAGTGAACTGCAATCTGAAGCAGTTTTTCTTCTGCATCTTTTACTTATAGTCAGGGTATATTTACATATTCTATGTACCTCCATGCATGAAAGCTTGGCACTAAAAATAACAAATAAATACTGGGAGAATAAATAGTGGAATGGTCTGTAGTTTTAGATCTAACTGGTAATGTTTCTGCCAGGGGAGGGATTCAAAACAGGGAGTTACTGAATACTGGAGTGAATTAAATGCCACCTTAGATATCATGGTTTCAAAGCCTCTTCATTCATCCAATATATTCCAGGACTGGGGTCCAATGAGATTGGATTTTCTGTCTGGTTTTAATGACAGGGACTTAAGAGAGAAAGACCCCTCGAAGTTCTTTGTGCATTAACCCAGCTCATGGAAGCCAGGAAAAGTTAGAAATGATCATTGTTCCCCACTTCTCTTCCTCCCCCTCTCTGACACACATTAACATATATTTTCTTAAGGTTGTTCTATTCACATTAGCTGCTGTGAAAATTCTTTACAGCTGAAGGATGGGACAACTATATTAAATGGAACAAGTAAAAAGTAGATTAAAATCCACTTTCCACCACGCCATGCTTTATAAACATTCTGTATATAAATGCTGAAAATATATGTAGGTATTTTGATTGAAGCTTTTTCTTTTCTTTTCTTTTCTTTTTTCTTTTCTTTTTTCTCTTCTTTTCCTTCAAAGACAGAAAGAAAACACCTGTTCAGGAACCAATTATAAAGCTCAGAGAACCTTCAGTCTTAATTAATGAATAGCATCAGAATTCTCATTTAAGCCAAATCAAACGTACTTGAAAACCAAATTTGGAATGTAAATGATGCAATCAAAATTTGATTCATCTTGCCATGCTATGCAGAGAAGTACAATTCAATTCAAATCAATTTTTTTTTTCTAAATCTGCATATGCGAAATGTTTGGCATATGCTGTAGCATAACATATACTCTATTGTAGAAAACACACAAAAATGCTATTTTAAAGTTTCTATGTTTATCTATGTTTTAATTACTTATGCCATTTTATTTTTCCTCCAAGTTAAAGAATCTGGTCCATTGTGACAAGCTACACACACACACACACACACACACAAAACATTAATGGTAAAATATAAAAAAACACAACACAACACAATATCAACAAGGGAGAAAAACCTGATAAATGGCAGTTATACAGTGAAGAAAAAACTAGACATATTATGGTGATTAAAATAAACTAAACATGGCAAGAAAAAAGGAGAAAAGACTAATTAATAAAAAGGTGGAAATATCCATTGAATATCTATTCATTTAGCCCTTAAGCTTAGCATTAAATCTAGACCATATTGCAACCTATAGCAATCTTCTTTTTCAGAATTCAGAGACTTCTCAGAAATAAAGAAACAGACTTGAATCCTGAATCCATTCTTTAAAATCAAGAGGATAAGGCTCCCCTCCGCTCCATTTTTATGTAAAATTAAGCCTGTTTGCTATGGCCCAGGCGTGATGAAATGACAAATTCCGTATTTAAGAATATAGTTCAACAACATCACTTTAAGGTTCTTAACTACAGTATTATTTCCAAAACCAACAAACCATTGTAACAAGTGGGCATTCATGTATAGATTGTTCCTAATTTGATAAATTCCAGTGAACTATGACTGATCATTTGAAGACACATGAACCATTAGATTTTTATTCAGTAATTTGAGGGGGGGACTAAATAATTGATCTTATATACAAGATCTGAGCCAGCTTTCCCCAAGCTGAACTGATGGAGCTGATAGAGGGTTTTTGTGAGTTGTAATTCTACTACTTGGGAAAAACTGATTTAAGGTCTTCCCTGGATTTTGTCTAGTGTCTTCAATGATTGCTTTCCAAGGAATTGCCCAAAAACTTGGAAGAGATTCTTTGTTCTTGCTCTGGGCTGTCACCTGACATTCTTCCCCTAACTCAGTCTTCTCAGAGTGATCTTTAATTTTTCTGCACTTAATGAAGTAACATTGCAATGATTAAACAGCATAACCCTCAAATGCCACTGTCTGGAAACAGTCAGATAAAGTATATTAGAATTATCTAGTGTTTCCTTACATCCAAATGAACATCACAGTTTAATCTACTGGGCATTGATTCCAATGATTTGGGTCCTAACAAAGAACTAGGAGTCATGGACATACCATTGTAAAATGTAAGCTGTTCTAAGCACGGTGGCGTTTGGCAGAAATATTGGTTTCAAGTCTATTAAGTTTAACGTTTCTAAACATTTGTTGAATCTTTTTGATATTGTACCAAGAGCCCCAATTACATTTGGTAACGTAATTAAGTTTTTCTCCCTTAAACTTTTAGTCTCAATTTATAAATTGTGATATTTTATTATCTTCTCCCATTGTTTTTCATCAGTTTTTTTCCAGTTATTGCCACACCAGTGAACCTCACCTTCTTTTCTATAACAGTAATGTCTGGTGTATTATGCTTTGCAACCAGTAAAACCAAATTTTCTACATGCTTTCCAATGGACAATTTTTGCAGCCCTTTCATGGCATTGTTTATACTCTCAACAATTTTACTATAGCCACTAATGAGATGGTCTACACTTTCATCTTTAATTTTATATAATTGGCATTGTTATCAATATGTTCAGGTATGACTGGTGGTATAGGTTTGCAGGGCTTGTCCTCATCTGCCATTATTGTTCCTTTTTCTTTTTTTTTAAGTGTTCCAGATTTTAACCACAATCATCTTAGAGTCAGATCTGCTTTTCCTTCAATATCATGCACATATTTGCCATGGAGTTATTTCCTTTCCAGATAATCATCCAACTTTGAATTACAGGTAATCCTCAACTTACAAACATTCGATGGCTGGTGTGGGTCTTCCGGGCTGTGTGGCCGTGTTCTGGAAGTTCTGTTTCCTAACGTTTTGCCAGCATCTGTGACTGGCATCTTCAGAGGGCAGGAGCACAGACAGGAGCAGCTCTCTCTGTGCCCAGGATGGTGTGACCCTTTTGTGGGTATTTATAGAGATCTGAAGGGGGGGATTGGGGGGGTTGGGGGGTTAGGGGGGGTTGGGGGGATTGGGGGGTTGAGTTAACGAGTGGCTGCTTGTTTTGGTGTTCTGACACCAAAACAAGCAGCCACTCATTAACTCAAAGCCCCCAACCCCCCCAATCCCCCTAACCCCCCCATCCCCCCCCCCCTTCAGATCTCTATAAATACCCACAAAAGGGTCACACCATCCTGGTCACAGAGAGAACTGCTCCTGTCTGTGCTCCTGCCCTCTGAAGATGCCGGTCACAGATGCTGGCAAAACGTTAGGAAACAGAACTTCCAGAACACGGCCACACAGCCCGGAAGACCCACACCAGCCATCGTATTCTGGCCGTGAAAGCCTTCGACAATACATTACAAACATTCATTTAGCAACCATTCAAAGTTACGACGGTGCTGAAAAAAGTGACTTACAACCAGTCCTTGCACTTACGATTGTTGTGGTGTCCCCATAGTCTCATGATCAAAATTCAGACATTTGGCAACCAGCATGTATTTACAACAGTTGCAGCATCCCAGGGTCACATGATTGCCATTTACAGCCTTCCCAGCTGGCTTCTGACAAGCAAAGTCAAAGGGGAATCATGTGATTTTTGAGTGGAATTGTTTGGTACAAACATTAACAGTGACCATGAATCTCCTTGAAATATACCTTGTTTTATTTATACTTCCCTAGTTTCCTCCATTTCCCATAAGGCTGGTTTTCCAGATAGCCACTGACATTTGCAGGAATGACTGCAGTAAAAAGATTATAAAATCAGGTGTGTTCACATGATGCCTTGCTTAACATCTGCCCCACTTAATGACACATTTCCCAATCCCTATTATGGTCATAAATCGAGGACTACCTGTGCTTCCTTCTTGTATCTGCATTTAATTTTTCTTATTTTCAGGAGACTTTCCCTACAAACTTGTATAGGTAGAGCCTCTTTTCCAAAAGTATGCATTCAGACTATGTTTTTGTTCTTCCACAGTTTGTTTTATTTGCAATAGTCCTCTACCACCTCTATTTCTGGGTACGAATAATCTGTCAATGTCACTTCTTGGATGAAGAGCGTGATGTATGATCATTAGTTTCCTTATTTTCCAATCAAGATCATCCGATTCAGCTTGCATCCAATCAATTATCCCTGTGGTATATCTAATTACAATGACTGCCCAAGTATTTATTGCTTTGACAATATTTCTGCATTCAGTTTAGATTTTAAATTTTTTTGGACCTGTTTGATATAATTTGAACTAGTGGTCTTTTTAATTTGGCCGTGCAATAAATCAGACACTTCCATTAATCCTAAGTATTTGTATTCTTCATCAGGTGCCAGGTGTCTAATGGCATTTCCATTCATTAGCTGTAGCCCATCTTCTATAATCTTGCCTCCTTTAATTACCAGACTAGCACATTTTTCCAGGCCAAGTTTCATTCCTGTGTTTTCACTACACATGTGGACAGTATCCAACAGTGACTTGATTTTAGCTGTTGACTTAGGTCATCCCTATAAAGCAAATGGTTTATTTGAGCCTTTGTTTCCTGACTTTGTATACTTTTTGAGTGGAATTGTTTGGTACAAACATTAACAGTGACCATGAATCTCCTCGAAATATGCCTTGTTTTATTTATACTTCCCTAGTTTCCTCCCTTTCCCATAAGGCTGGTTTTCCACATAGCCTCTGACATTTGCAGGAAACTTGTAATATTTCTGCTCATTCCAAAAATGACCAAGCATTTTCAAATGCAGTTGTGGGAAAGTGAGTCAAATACTTCTGTATAGTCTTTCCTGATCATTAAAAGCTTTGTTTTAATTTCCTTTGAGTTTTTAAGGGTCATCTCGTCAATTAATAGCTGGTGTTTAGTACCACATGAATTTTGGCAACTTTTGTTTTACAATGAAAATGGCATTTTCTTTCAAATAAGCATATATTAGATTTGGTTTAATTCCAGGAAACAACTTGAAGGTAGCAGGTAGGCAAGTTATAGCCCTGTAGTTGTTGGGGTCAGTTCATTTTCCTTTGCTTTTCTGTCCTAGATATCATCCAGTCTTCTGTCTTGATTGTTTAGAGGTCATTCAGCTTTGTTGCTAGTTATGAGTGTAGACTTGTCAGAAGTCTGAGCCAAAAGCCAAGAGGTTCATCTTTTCACAGGGCACTCCAGTTTTTGATCTTTTTGACCTACATTTATTATTTCTGTTGTTATCACTACATCTTCCTTTTGCATTCCACCAAATTCTTTCCCAACTTTGTGGGTCCATTGTTCTGTTTTATTGTGTTCCTTATTGTTTTCCCACAAAGTTTTCCAACGTTCAACATTCTTTTTCTTTCTCAGGATTGGTAGGTGGCTCATATTTTTCTTGACCAGCTTCTAGTCTTTTGTAGAATAAACATGGTCTTTTGTTTAAACTGATTCATTCTGCTTTCATATTTTTGAATGTTCTGCACTAATGCCACAATTGTTTCCCCATTTCTTCTGAAACTTCTGTAATGGTTTTGGCTCCAATACTGTATTGATTTATAAGAATAGGCTTCACTTTTTCATTTTTAATATAGCCTTGCTGTAGATTCTTCAGGTTGTTCAAATCTTCCCCAATTTTTTGACTTCCTGTTCTAGGTTTCCTGTTCCATTTTGGCTTTCCTTTTATAAATGCCTCTGGCATCCTTATTTTAAGCCCTGTGTTCTATTGTTACAACACAAACAGTGAAGTACATAAGCTGGCTTGTTTCTTTAATAGGTTCTGCTGGAATTGCTTTCCTTGACATGTTAATGTCATGCAAAGGATTAGCTAAATCTTTTTATTTGTTTTAGTAGTGCTAATTGTATTCCTTCCAGTTCTTTCATTTGAATTTTTTTCTTAATTTTCCCAACCAATTCTGTTTATTAATTGGTTAACTGTAGTGCTTCTATTTCCTGAGTTATCCACTATTTTTGTAGATCAGAATCACATCCTTCTAAAATGTCCACACTTTCACTCAGTGTTAGTTGTTCAAAATTCAAATTATCTGTAATTTCAGCTTGTTCGGATAGCACACATTTATTGTTTGCTATCCTCTCAATAGCTTCCAACTCAGTTGGAAAACCTGGCTTTTCAGCATAACATAACACTGATCCATTAGCTTCTGTTGAGTTTGGAAAGGTCTGTTTGAACTCCCATTTCTGATGACCTAGATTGGTAATTACTTTCCACAATCAATTTGTTTTCCATTTTTGTCCAATTTTTTTCCTTTTATTCACCTATTTTCCTATTATTCACCTTAAAGTTCCTTTGCAGTTCCACACCCTGGTCACCTATCTGAGCCCTATAGACCGCTTGTCATCTGATGCCCATAGTATCAGTCAGCCCTTCAAGGTAGGTCAAGTCAGAAAACAGACATTGTAAGGATTCCAGGAATGCTACTTTATTGTTGTAGAGTATAACGACAGAATCTTGAGAGCCTGCCAGAGTTTTCTTCTGCCCCCTCTTAAATCTTACAGAATACCTTACAGGTGAGGTTATTTTGAGTTTTTTTCTCATACTTTTCCATTCCCCAGGATTGAGTTCTCACCTTCTCTTACTGGCTCATCCATTCCTTCATCAAGGTTACCTCCACATTCCTCTACACCATCAGATATGGTCCTTGTTGATCTGGGCAATGGGCAATCTGGGAGAGAAAGCTATTTTCTAGTTTTCACCACTGCAAATGGGTTGTGGGATGCACCTAGTCTGGGTCCTCAGTTGAGATCTTTCTGGCATGGGTGGCCTTTCCAGGAGCTACACTTTCACCATAGTTCTCCCCATCACTGAATCATCCAAGCACCAGCACTCCTATAAGGTGATATCTCATGGCAGGGTTACAATTATTATTATTATTATTATTATTATTATTATTATTATTAGACAGCATTTATTTTTTTCATTCCTGGGAAAAAGTACTTTAGATAAGTATATCTATAGATATATTTATGCAAAGGGATACTAGTCAGAATACTTTATGCAAACCCAAGGATTACTTGCTAATTATGTTACTTTTCAACAGATATATCTCTTTCAGACATCAGTGAGATCTTGATTTAGTGCCGTCCAAGGAAAATTTCTAAAACAGAATAACGGGGGGAAAGGTGATAACCCCCCTGAAAAAAAAAATCACGTGAATCTCATATTAATTCTTGATATGATCAGTTGTGGTCAGAAACAGGCACAGATAATTAGTTATCCCATATCTAAGTTGGTATATTGTCATTATGGAATAATTCATTCATGGACTGAGATATTGATCCATAATCAATTGGCTTCTTTTCCTTCTAATTTTCCACTCTAAAATGAATATTGGCTTTTGTGCACTAAGCCTATCAATAAATTCAATCAAAAGCAAATCATTTTCCATCTCTACTTTGTTATCAATGGAAAGGCTTAGCTTGGAGAATAAAGCTTTCTTAGCAGGTTTGGGATGAACTATCAAGACCTTCACAGAAAATCATTCAAAGCAGTGTTATTGCAGGTATCAAAAGCTTCTTTTTTCAAAGCAGAACAATGGTATTACTCAGTTATTGGAAGAGATCCAGACCAGTATCTTTCATTGAGGTAGCTTTTCTGGGGTGCAAAAATGCTATCATTCTTGCAAAGTGCAATAGATCTAAAGCTCAACATCTCTCCGACAACATTATTTCATTATTATGATCTTAATCAAAACCTATTCTCTCACAAACCGTGATCAGACTTAGGACAGAACCAAAGATTCTGAACCTACAGCCCTCCTGATGTCACAGAAGTACCATTCCCATCAGCCTTGTAAGGTTGCAAGGAGTAAACTGATGTCTGACATCTGTAACTACTCTGATGTCTGGGAATAAGGAATGTTCCTCATCATGATACAGGGCGTACAGGACATTCTGGTCCTATTGCTTTGTACAAGGTGTAACAACTTGAGAATTCATTGTTAAAACAAGCAGTGAGGGTCATGGGAAATAGTAGAGTAATTCTGAAGGGAGAGCTCCATGAATATTGATAGCTAGAATAGCTAAATAAAAATGATTAACAGCTCCTGGATAAAAACTGGATAAACAGCCAGTAATAGCTTATCTTACTCTCCCTATGAAGTTCCCAAAGATATTTAGGTGGTGACAAAATTCTTGGACTACATTCACATACAGAACAGAACGTGAGTATATGCATACTAAAACAGACCAGATTACCACTATTCCATACATGTCCCTACTGTAGTCATAAATAGTATTTCAAATTAGGTCTTGACTATTCCTCATTTTTTTGTCTTCACACTTCCAAAAACACTTCAATGATTAGGACAGGCTGGACTATAATTTTTTTCAGAGCAAATGAAAGCAAGTAGCATGACTTATACAAAGCCTTCTCCCATTTCTTTGTTTTTTGCTTGTTTTGGGTTGGGTTGGGATTGTCACCCGGCTTGAAGGCCACGGGGAAAGAATTTTTAGGAACTACATGGAAGGCATCTGGACAGAGAAGTCTGATATCGTCCATATTCCAAATTTAAGAACATCACTTAAGCTTGATGGTGATAACTGCAGAGCTCTGTAAAAGGCAAAAAGCGGCGAGCCATCATTTTTCTTGATCAAAGTGGTTTGGTTAGCCATCATAATTGATGATCTTTTACAACATTTCCCTGATGGATGTGCTATTACATCCTTTCCATTTGCAGTTTTTATAGGTGCAAGAAGAGACTCTCCTAATAAGCCATTTTTCTTCTTTTGTCTTTTTCCCCCCGTAAACTTGTCAACGATTTAAATAATGGTACCCTGAAAATAGGCTCTTCCACAAGTAGTTTTCTGATAAACACACACACACACAAACACACACAAACACACACACACAGACACACACAGAGAGGCTCCGACATGGAACGTGCCTTTTTAGATAATCCAACGTGAAGGTTAAAAGGTTGGGGGACTGTTATTACATCTAGTCATTCATGTGGCCAGAGTGAAAGCTTTGCTGTGTACTTAGTGGGGTTAAAGGTGGCAAACTCGGGGAACAGATTAGATCTTTGGCAGAGCTGTACTTTGGCTGATCATTCTTAAAGGCCGCCAACACCCCCATCAAAGCGTGCATTTTAAGTGTAATATTTACTATAAAGCTTCATCTGGCACATTTTAGGAAATGTGAAAAGGCACACTGACCCTGCCTCTATTTAACATCTTTAACCATTTATGAGCAGTGGATTAATATTTTATGGAGTCATGCTTGAAAAGGAGAGGAACCAAACTCTTTGCCAGCTTAGAGGGTGCAAATCTTCATTAGCTTCATGATTTAATCACTAAGGCGTACCAAATCGGGCAGGAGCAATCATAAACATACATATTTTTGTTCATGGCTTTGGCATGACAAAAAGAAGAGATGTCTAGAAAGCCCTATGCTTGAAGGCAATCGCATTTTTATTAGATTATTATTATTTTTTCATCATGCAGGCATCAAAGATATGCAGTTATCTAGAACAGTGTTTCTCAACCTTGGCAGCTTGAAGATGTGCGGACTTCAAGTCCCAGAATTCTCCAGCCAGCCACAATATTAAAGCTGCTTTTAAAGCAGATCCCTCAAGAAAGACTCCAATACCTGCCAAGATTTCACTGGGGCTAAATAATAACTTTCAACTTAAATCCAGAGAGGAGCAGAATCCTAAACTAGCACCCAGTGACTAATTAAATTAAATCCACCTTTCCTAACAGGTAATTGTAATTCAGGCAAGTTAAAATCTTGAGGGATGCCTGTACTAACTGAAGTTATTTAATAGCCTATAAATTTGCTTCATATGATGAAGGAATAAAAAGGGGATGACCTCCTAAAATAGAAACAAGCCTAACAATTAAATACACCTTAATCATGTTCACCTTACAAATAATCAGAGGAATTCTTGATGAATCTGTCAGGAATCTTTCATTTAGGACAAAATAGGAGATATATTCAAATTCACCAGTTGAGAAAGCTTCCCAGGACTTTTTATATCAAGTTAATTTTTAAAGGGGAAAAAAAAAATCAAAACACAACCCTAGAAATGATTACTGAGACCCGGTAGCATCAAATCTGATTTGCTCCAGTTTACAGAGTCACCAGGCAGGATACTACTCAGACATTAACAAAATGAGATTAGAAATTGAAGTTCCTGGTTTATCTCTAAACAGTAATATCCATTTGAATATATCATGATTCTTTTTTCCTTCCTTACTGTGATCTCTTAACACTTTCAACATTTCTAATAATGCAGCAAGAAATTCTAAAGCCAAGGACTACTTGATGTATGCCATGACACACCTTTAATGTCTGTGAAACACATTGTACAGGAGTGGTTCATCCACAGCTTTGCAGGGAATTTCATGGCCAAAATTGAACAGGACAACCAGATCACATTTTTGAAGCCCCAAAAGTCATGCCGTTCATACTATCCCCATACTACACAGAGAGAGAGAGAGAAAAACAAACTAGCAATCAGACAAAAGCAGCTGATGAGATTGGGCCCATTCACAGTAAGAATAAAGAAGAATTATTGGATTTACATTTTAATGAAATTGTCCTAATCTCATACATTCAAACCAGTACAAACTGAAACTCAGTTTACCTTTGAAAGTCACATTTCCAATTTGCATGCAACTCTCCTGATTTAACAAACAAAAACAGTGTGGACCAATATTTATACTAGTGGAAGATGCAACAGAAATACAGGTATGAATAAAAAGAATGTACAGAAATGCACATTAGTATCCAGATACAGTTGTACAACAGCATTAGGAAACAATGTGTAAAAAGGCATACGTGTAGTAAATCAGCACATCAAATGGCATATATTAGGTGAAATCTGCTAAAGCATACATAAGAATTATTACGTAAATAGTTTTTAAAGTCAAATTAATGCAAAACCAGGACAAACTAAAGGCTGGAAACGTGAACAAGTGAGAGAAACCAAAACTCACAGATTCATCTGTACTTAATGCACATATATGTCACAATAAACAAGTTAATCTTTTTGTGATGAAGTAGTTACATGAAGGGAGTCAGCTATATCAAGCTGTGTGGCATGAAATGTAAGGGTGGCAAACGCGTCAGTCAATTTGCAATGGTTGTGATCTCACACAAACAGTGTTAGAACTGACATATGTTGGAGAATTTTGATGAAGATTCAGCAGCCATTATGTTTTGGGATGCAACGCCATTTTAAAAGAGTCTGGGGGAGACATAATTTCTAAGCAGGGCTTCTATTAAACCAGGCAGGGATCTTTAAGATCCCTGGAGTGCCATACCATACAGCACTTACCCTAGTAATTATTGTGATCCTGCCAAACCTGATGAAATATATCCCCTTTCTGAAATTCTGCTGCCATTTCAAATCTCCACACAAGCACCTAAGTGCTTCTTGGCTGATAGGCTCCATTCTTCTCTCTATGTATAAAATGTATTATTTAAAAAAATAAAGACTTTTTCAGGCCCAAACCCCCTCTTTGGTGGAGAGAGGTTGTAAGACAGATGAGAGAGCCAAATCTCATAGCCACCTCATATGAGAATGAGCAAATCTTATGTGATTTTGGACCGCCTTTGGGACTATCTCTGAAAAGGTGTTGGGAACTACAAGGGTTCTAGAACGCAACAGCAAGAAAGTTGTTGCGTGCTTATAGACAAGACTATGGGCTGCTCTGGTTACTAGCACTGACCTTAAATGCCTTGAAGGACTTAGTTCTAGGATCCCTTAGTGGCCATTTTCACACCGGCCACATGTGGAGCAAGATATGGTTGGTGGAATTAAATCAAAGGCTCTGCATAAAGTGTAGAATTTCCTGTTTTGAAAGCCTAGGTTGATACTACTTCTGTTGGTTCTTTACTGATTACTTAACATCTTCCCAATTATTTATTATTTGTTATATTTATGTACTACCATAATCAGAACCATCTCCACTTAGGAAGGTACCCATTCCACAGCAATGTAACTTTTACTTTATGTGGCAGGTTATTTAAAGTTTCTGGTTGTTTTTGTTTTTGTTTTTTTCCCCTTTTTTAATATCTGTTTCAGTCTCATTTTTGTTTTTCCATTAAATGAGTTAAATTTCTGTAGTTTTAAGTGTTGTCAGCTCCAGCAAATAATATATGTATATACATACGTACATAAATACATACAATAGAAGGGCAGAAGGGAGGGGGGAAGAGGAGAAGTGTTGTCCTGGATTTTGATCACAGAAATCCTCCAAGATTTATATTTAATGTATCATCAAATTTTGGGTGATCAGCCATGGGCCCCCAGGCCACACCCATAAGATGGCTCTCGGGGGTGTGAGATGTCTGCCAAGCACAGATTTGAAGTTTCTGCCATCTGAGAAGATCTCTAGTAGCATGTCATTTTATTTTTTTTTAATCCATTCAATCGTTACTGATTCTCAGAGACTTCCTGGACAAGTCCCTGCAGTTTTTTTGGCAAGGTTTTTCAGAGGTGGTTTGCCATTGCCTCCTTCCTAGGGCTGAGAGAAAGTGACTGGCTCAATGTCACCCAGCTGGCTTTGTGCCTAAGCAGGACAACAACTCACAGACTCCTGGTTTCTAACCTGGTGCCTTCCCCACTACATCAGACTGGGTCTCCACATCTAGTACTACTGCCCAAAATGAGAATTCATCATGTACCCAATAATTAACAAATGTTGCTCCCCCTCTTCTCCCCAAAGCCTTAGGAAGTATCATTAAAAAAAAAAAATCAAGACCAATCAAAGGAAATGAAAGATGCTAACCTATATGAGTCCAGTCCTGGAAAACTGTTTGATGAATGAAAAAAGCTTTGAATCCATAATTTCTAAGGTTCTGTTAGATCCACTCCCATTCCAGAGAACTCTGGGATCCTAAAGTTGACAGGAATGTCACAGAATCTATATATTCATGATGTTTTCCCATTTGAAAAGTGGTCAGTTTAAGTGGCTTATATTTATTTCCCTAAGTTCTCTTATATCTGACAGTATAAGAGAAAAAGTATTTCCAATTCAAAGCGTAGGGCTGTGTGTGTCTGCGTGCATGTGTCTGCATACATATGCACACCAGACACCAGATCTTGTTTTATTGCTTTATTTAAATTACATGGATCAATGCCTGCTCATATTTGGCTTGGCTTTTCAATTACAGCCATCGCACTAAACCAACCTATAGGCCACCCTGCTTTACAAAGATATTCTTAGCTTCTCCATATTATCACATTAATGCTTTTCAGTTTATCTGCAAAGGAAAATTGAATTTGACTTGGTATCTGCTTTATCAGTTACCAGATTGTCTACCTTTAATGGATGGGTGGTAAACTACTTGTAAGTATCTTGGCCTTCATGAAAACACAGGAAGGATCTCCCAGGATGGCTTTGCACATTTGTGGCTTTTATAACGAACTTCCTATCAAGCCAGTTACTTCATCAAAAGGTGAAAGAACCACAAAATAGGTGGTATGTATCAGCCTTTACAGCTTTAAATTTATTACAGGGTAGTGAATTTTAAAACAGAGTTTCATTGTTGCTTGTTCTCTTCAAAAGAATTAACATCCCGAATACAAAAGAGCCTTTGCTCTACAATTTTATACTCTCTTCCTTATCTATTACGGCCTAAATTATATTTGTAACAATGTGGCATAATAGAATATTAGGTGTTTTATTTGGGCAGAAGCAGTCCTGCTATATTGTTCCATCGCATACCCAAATAGAGAACATTTGGAAGCACAATGAACCTGCTGTTTTATCACAACTTACTATCTTGGGCTACCAAAAGACGTTGTAATGAAGTCACTGATTAATTCCAGGTAAGCATGAAAGAACCTCAAATGCATCCTAATAAAACGGAGCATGCTCAGTTGTCCCACAATGCTGGTGTCTGTGTGTGTGTGTGTGTGTGTGTGTGTAGGGGAAGCTAACCAGAAAAGGGAATTGAATGGCCTGTTCTGTGATGAGCACTGCAGACTGCATTTTCCCCCCTGCAGTTCTTCTGTTATTATTTTAGTTACATGAGGCCTTGCTTATTGGATTTGAGGACTGAACAGTTACCAGAAGCCAATACTAATTATACACAAAGCAATTACTCCATTTCAAACCTTAACATACAAAACATTAGTAAGCACCAATGGCTTCACCCATAATGACAGTCCAAGAAAGTGACTACTTAACCTTAGCTTTTGTATTTAGCAAATGATTTCAAGCATCTTGGCTTAAATTCATCGCAGAAATACAGAATTCCCACAAAACTTTCCTAGTCCCTTCTCAAAATATTTCTAGCTTCCAATTCATCCGATATCTTATTTGAGCAAAACCAAAACACCCTACTCAGAATTGGGCTATGGGACTCAGAAGAACTCTTAGTCATGCCTGGTCCAGAGGACATTGGGCGAAACTAGAAGTGGAGTTTAGTTGACAAGCTTCCTCTGCCTCAGCAGATCCAGGCAACAGATGTCAAGTTCTCAGAGCTCAGAAGAGAAGGCATTTCTGCAGGACCTGGGACAGCTCCCAGAGTGGGTTTCTTTGTAAATCAGTAATTGGTTTTTGTGAGGGCATAAATATTCCACTAACTCCAGTTCCCATTAACCATGAGTCGTTACCCCAATCAGGTTGGCTGGGGAAAGTGCAATTTGCTAAATCACAATTAAGCAAACTACATTTTGGCTTAGCATACTATGTGAAGCCAACCATTTGTTTCCTCAAGTTAAGTTTTGCAAAAACTGAACATCTAATGCCTTTTTTTTACTCTTAAAAACAATAATAGCGACGTTACTCATGACAATATTCCAAAACTCATTGAGGCAACACCTTTATTAGATTAACATGTCAAACAAAGTTCTCCTAGTGTTATTTAGAGCGGTGGGTTTTAACCCTTCACTGAGATTCTAGGCTATTTGTGATGATGCTACCTGAAGCTCTGGTTATTAAGATAGACTTTTCCCAAGTAAGCACTTTTGAAAATGCAATTTCTTTATTTCTTTCCTCCCTATTTCTTCTTGTAGTATAATGCTGAGCATATCAAAGAACATCCTTTGGAATTCAGCGCTATCACCTTCCCCTTTCCACTTAGCCCTTTCATTACTCCTTTTGCTATAACCTAGAAACTAAGCCCCTTTTCTATCTCCATTTCCTTCTTACCAAAAACTTATTTACTTCCAGACTTTATCACCTGATGCTACTGAATCCATATCTGGATTTTTGATAGCAGGCACTACGAACCACTGAATCCCAAATGCTTTTATGTTTTGCATTAAATGTTTTTGTGTGGTATCTTTGTGTGTGTGTGTGTGTGTGTGTGCATGTGTGCGTGCAAATTGCTATCCTCAATTTCCCTTCAGGGAAAAAGAGGGGACCCCCCCAAAAATGTAAGCTGAACAAAGAAGGAAATTGTCACAGAGAACAGAGGAAGGAAAGTAGTTCATTTTTTTGAAGAGGAAAAGATCTCAGCTTCATATCCCCACCTCCCTCCACAGCTATGGCAAACCACGTCTTTATTGATCACTGAACAGCATTTGCAGTGTCAGCTGGGAATTGTGATGCAGGGGGCAGGGGACTGTTCAGAGTCAGAGAGGCTGTTGAATTCCCTGAGATGGGGACCGAGTCAGCCACTCAGGACACCCTGATTATGGATGGTGTCCCTAAGTCTCAGATGAATAAAAAGCAGAGTGATTTGGATTGCATTACTGTGAGGGCAAAGGAGACACGGAGGACTGGGGGCAGAAAGAGATAAAGGCAGAGAAGAAGCCTCAGGGGAACTGTAAAGATTTTTTAAAAAAAGCACCAGCAACAAGAGGAAGGCATGGAAAATAAACAGTAGGAGAGGGAAAACTCAGGAAACAGAAGATTACAGAGCAGACAAGCACATATCCACCAAAGAACAAAGGCCAGGATTAAAAAAAAGAAAAGAAAGAATTTCAAGGTAAAGAGATTGGAAAGACAACTGGTCTCTAGATCCAAGAGATAAGGACAGAATGGAATTGGAAATAATTATTGGGAACCCTTTCCTCCAACATACCGACAGAAGGGGATAGAGAGTTTGAGGGTGAAGTCCAAAAATGGGATGATTTCATGAAAGAGGTGGTCCACTGGGAGTAAGTTGGGTTTCTTTAACTTGGGTCAAGGTGCCTACAGTTTCTTGAGAAGGAAATGAGGATTTTCATTCTTAACGCATGAAGCTTTGCCCTATATGTTAACCCAGCCACTGTGGTTTGCAAAATAGGGTTTTACATGTATGTAGGCATGTGAGCAAGGAAAAAAAAAAGTCTTAAGGAAGGTGTTGGGGCTGCTAAAAGTCAAAATTAATGGGTGGAGAGCCACAGATTTTTCATTCCTATCTTGAGATGAGCTCCTTAGATGATAGAGAAACAGAGAGATTGAGGGGCAAAAGGTATTTCACTAATGGAGAATCTGCTTGGAAGGTAGGAGGATCAGCCCCAGCATTTGCAATAAAGGTCCTCTGATAGGCATCAGAAGTAAGTGGAGAATCCCATTACATGATTTGGACTGTTTTCTAGCTGGATTCACATATTCTCTTAATCCAAAATGTGGTTTGCTTTGGGATTACCAGTGTTGTCCAAACTTGGCCGCTTTAAGATGAGTGGACTTCAACTCCCAGAAAGCTGGCTGGGGAATTCTGGGAGTTGAAGTCCACTCATCTTAAAGTGGCCAAGTTTGGACAACACTGGGGATTACCATCCTGAGAGTACCTGGCCACTGTAGTCTGAAAACCATGATTTATGACTTAACTAGTGTGAACCCTGACTTACTGTTTCTTCTGAGTAAGCATGCATGGGACTCTGCCTGCAGGTCTGTTATGTCAAAGGACAGGATTTCAATGGATCATAAAGAAAATAAATAATAACAACCTTACCTGCTATGACCAGATTACAAGTTCCTCCATATCATTCAGCCAGAAACGTCAGACACACAACCCACATCAGGAAAAATGGACATGCTTTGATCCAGGGATTCTCAACCTTTTTTCTTTTTTTAGCCCATGGCCCCTTCTGAACCTCATTTGCCTCTGGAACCCCCACCATAGTTGCTGTTGAGATGTGTATTGTGAACTGTAGTCATGTTCAATATTTATGCTAATGAAATCAGCAGAGAGAATGAGATGTGAAGATTTTGGGTGGCCCCCTAGAAATAAGGCATGCCCCCCACCTGGGACCATATGGCCCACCTTGAGAACCACTGCTTTAATCCACGGTCAGCAGTGAATTTGATTTCACTGGGCAACTTGTGCTATTGAACGTACAATCCAGAAAGTATATTTGTTCCCACCTAGACACTTATATTCTTGTGCTCAGTTTCAAACAAGGATTGAACCAGTTGCAGTCAAGACACCTCAAAGGCACAGCCCTGGCCTGTCTTTATTTATCCTTGGTCTTTCAAGGTGGTGATTTCAGACCCAGCTGGAAAATAAAGACTCCAGGGCTTACTGACCATGTTAGGTGGAGGAGATAGATGGCCCGGTTGAGAAAGGCCAGGGCTCAAGACCATGGCTCAGCCCCAGGAGGGACACCACCCATCGCGTCCTCCCTTGGTTTCTGCGCGCCTAATTCTTCTGCCATCTAACCAAGACGGGGCTGGAAGACCACATCACCATCCTCGCAAAACTCCCACATCTCTTCCTCAGCCACCAGACGGGACCCAGGCAGAAGGAAGCTCGCCTCTCCTCGCGGGGTGACCCCAAGCCGGCCGCCGTCGAGGGGCCTTTAAGTGCGCCTAACTCTCGCAACCGGGGCGGCGGGGGGGGGGGGGGGAGATTGAGAGAGATTGACAGAGAGAGAGAGAGAGAGAGAGAGAGAGAGAGAGAGATCTCGGGAGAGCGCATGCGGAGAAAGGGGCGCCTGCTTCGCCAGAAGCAGCCAGGCAGCTTGCCGCAAATGGCTGGGGGAGGGCCGAGGAGGTGGGAGCGGCCGAAGTGAAGCCGCGAGGGGAGTTTGGCTGGCAGAGAGCCGCTTTGCAGCCGCCGGGAACAGCCACGGAGAAAGCGGGCGAAAAAGCCGAGCGGCGCCGGAGGGAGCGAGCCCGACCGCCCGCTCCAGCGGCCGGGCCAGCGAAGCCGGGCTGCGCCGCGACGCGGGCTCCGGCTGTTTCCTCCCCAGCGCCGTCGGGGCTGCCAGGCGGACGCCCGACCGGTAAGCTCGCGCGCTGTGGGTGTGGCTGGCGGGCCGGGGGCTCCGGAGAGGCGGGGCAGGACCAGCGCCTTGGCGGTACCCGGGTTTTCGCTGACGTGGGGAGGCTGCCCATCTGGGCTGAGCGACTTTGGATCCTTTCTCAAAAAGCCGGGCGGGCAGGGCCGGCGGGAGGGAGTCGAAGCGAGAGCGGAGGCGACCGACCCGGAGAAGCAGCGTCGCTCTCCCGGGGGTCCAGCCCGCCTGCTGCGCCTCCCCGGGGAAAGCCCCTCGAGTCCAGCCCGGGCTTCCTCCCAGGAGAGCCCCGGTAGGTCGAGGCGGCTGAGGCGAACCCTCACTTGGAAACAAAAGCGGTGCCCTTGTTCCCGCGGCTTTGGCCGGGCGCCTTGGACTACAGGGCCCATCGCTCCCAGCCGCGGGCTGGCCGGGGGCGCTTGCTGCTCAGCGCCTTTGGGGAGCGCCCCGCCGGGGGCAGCGGCGTGCCTGGGAAGGGCCCCCCTCTCCTTCCCTCCCCTTTCCCGGGCGAGGTTTTGTGTTGCGGTGGGTGCGTGCGTTTCTCCGCGGCTTCTCTTCTTCCTTTCAATCGTGACAAATGCTCTGGCCGGGAGGTCGGGAGAGCGGCGCGGAGATGTTTTATGTCCTCCCAGACTTTGTCAAAGCCAGCCATGATTTGCGCATCTCGAGAGGAAGGGGCGTCTCGGGGTGTCTCTGTGCACAGAGCTGAGCCGGGATAACACTCGGGGGCCCGGCAGGCCAGCCAGCATCTCCGCGTAAACTGTTCCAACTTATTTGAGCTGAAAATGAAAGGTGGGAAACGTTTCTGATGTGCCCCCCCCCCTCCGCTCCCCTCTGGAGATGGTTTGATGGATTTTACAAACTACAGCTGTTCATGTACCATTGCTCTGGCCTCTCCGATGGCAAACAACAACCTCTTTGCTTCTACCCCATTACTCTGAGTAGTAAACGCAGCTCCCATGTTTGTTTGCTCCCTGCCATAAATCTTCTGCGCTTGGTGCTTCCTTCCTCGCCATTCACTTAAAGATGTTTTCACTTTCCAATTATTCTCACAGCTGGGGACTCCCCAGTTCTTGGTTGAGAGGCTGAAGAATTCTTCCAGCCCCTTCTCCTCTTCCTCCCCACTTCTCTTCTTGCTACTTCTTAGGGGTGCCACTTCTCACATTTTCTCTCCTCCCCGACCATAGGAAAGTGGGGTCTTTCTCTGGGTGCCCTCCAGCTAGAGAGAAAGCTTGATGGATTCTTAATTCAGACAGAATCAATCACGTGCTCGTTCCAAATAGGGCGTGACTGATTGAACACCCGTGGACAGGGCTCCCGTATGGGTGACTTCATCTCCACCCGATTTTGTCTGCTTCCAGGCTCAGAAGAACGTTTGGAGTTTTTCATTTGTGAAATGAAAGCTGTTGCAAGTGGAAATGCCAAACAGCATCCAGAGATCCTGGCTGGGGATCTCACTGGACTTTCTATCTATTCATCCTGTCCAATAATATATTTGCACAGGAATATATAAAAGAGTTTGGCAGCTCTGGATGGAACTGCTGATGTTCAGGGAGTCTACGGAGATGGGAGAATTCTGTGGCGCCTCGTATCCCGAGAGAGAGACGTTTTATGAACATCTTTAACTGTCCAGTTGGATTTTGGAGAGTAAAATCCCTCCTGTGGGCATTTCCAGCAAGTGATCTATTCACTTTTTAAAAGAAAGGGTTGAAAAGGGAAGGAGGCAGATAGAAGCCTTTCAAAATGAAGCAAAGGGATAACATGGGAATTAGAAGTCTGTTTGGCAAAACAATGTTTTATACACTTTTGTTTACTTTTGTAGGAATTATTCCTCCCCTTTTCTCACCCACACATACAGCTTGGCTGGGTTCACACAACCTGTTAACCCATCGCTTGCTTAACTGGGGTTTGCTGAATAAAACAATTGGCTCGGTTTGTTTTACATGCTTAAAAAACAACAACAAACCATGGTCTGCAAAATAAAGTGGCTGAGTTTGGAAAACCTGCTTAGCCTAATCAAGTAAACCCCATTATCTAAGTTTATGTGACATACTTGAACCCCAGACTGAATTGGCTTATAAATACATTGCTTGAATATACCCATTATGCCTTGGCAAGAGTGGGTATGTTGTGCAACGCAACGATGACACCTTACTATGTGTTATGAGCACTGTCCACAAAATGTAGCTGGATTCAGTTGAAGGACCTGTGGCTGGGTTCATATGCTATGCTAACTTTAAGTGTTTGGATATATTGTGGTTTGTAAGCCATGGTTTACCACTCAGGATGAGGTGTGAACCAGGCCACTGTGGTTTGTCCTAACCAAAGTTAAAACCCACAGTATTTTAAGGTAGCAGTGAACTTCTGTTCTGGTGGTCCCCTAAGGCTTAAAACAGGAATGCTAGTTAGAAAACCTGTACATCTGGACAGCTGTTATCCCAACTCTTTCTCCTTTTGTACTGCTCTTTTTATTTAAAAGTGCATACTTTGTATGATTTGCTATTGATTTTCTCCTCCTCCTTCTCCTCCTTGCTGTCTGGCTGGGGCATGCATTCATCCTGTTTAAATGTTACACCAACATAGATTTTTTTTTTCAAGTGGGTTTTGATTAGAAGAGAAAGTGGGACATAAATATCTTTGACTGCACCCCCTGACTAGTCCTTTGTGCTCCTTACATAGTTTTTGTATTCCAGATTCCAGCTGTAAATGCAAAATGGATTGTGTCTAGCTTTACTCCTGTTTGCTCTTTAATTTTCAGACCCAATTTCAGTCAACAGAGCTGTTTCCCAAACGTTCTGTGTGATTTTGTTGTTGTTGTTATGCAGAAGTGGGTTAGTTGCACTGAAAAAAAAATAGGAATTTGGAAGGAACAGAAATGATACTTAATGCTTATGTTATTAGATTTTTTAAAAGTGTATTTTTTTTAATGTACATCTTGCCATGGGACTTTGATGCTTCCTTTACTTTAAGGAAAAAAATTAATAATCTTGCAATATAAATTTATCTTGCATCTGAGAGACCTATGTAGAATAGCACTCTAAGGCTGCAATCTTGCATACTTTTTATAAGGCAATAAAGTAGAACTCAGTGGGACCTCTGATATTATGTGTGTTGTGGGAAGAATGGAGATGTTTTCTTCCTCTCCCCTACTTCTGTAACATAGAGGGGTGTTATCAATCCAACCTACTTTATCTCACAGGGGTAAAATGCTGTTCTGGGGAAAAATAGGGAATACTATGTATGCCAGCTTGAGCTCCTGAAGGAAAGCAGAGTATATAATCGATTGTTTATGTGCCATCAAGTTGTTTTTCACTTCTAGCGATCACATAGACAGATTTTCTCCATGACGATCTGCCCTAATGTGGCCTTCAGGACTTCCAGTGGTGCCCCCATCATTGCTATAACTGAGCCCATCCCCCTTGCTGCTGGTCATCCTCTTCTTATCTTTCCTTCCACCTTTCCCAGCATTACAGCCTTTTCCAGAGAACTATGTCTTTGCATAATGTGTCTGAAGAGGGATAATTTGAGCCTGGTCATTTGAGCCTTGAGTGAGAACTCTTGGTTGATCCATATATTCCGAATATATGGGAATCAGCAGGCCCAATCTGGACCTGGAACTACTTAGTGGAACTACTTAGTATTGTTGGATTCATGTATCATGGTAAGCCACTTTTCAAAAATTAAGAGTGGATTGTTAAAGAAGCCATAGTAGCTTGATTCACACAGAAAGTGAAAAATTATGGTTTGCAAGGTACCGTAGCTGAGGTCAATATGCTCAAAGCTAATCCCAAATCCAGACCAAATGAGCAGTGTAACGTTTAGGGTGTCTGTCAGAGAAGCTCCTTGAGTGATTTTGGAGTTGTCATCGCTCCCCACAAACTATTTTCATAAAATTGTTGTGAGGGTCAAATTGGAAGACAGACTACAACATACACCATCTTGACCTTCTAAAGTGAAGGGGAAATTACTCATTTTTAAGAAAAGAAATAATCCATATTTTAACAATCACGGTATGTGTTCACACAAGTTAATTTGAAACCAGCCCAAACATGGTATGGTTTAATGGGTATAATCTCAGCCTAATGTTTGGGAGTTTTTAGTTGTCATAACCAAAGGATAGAGGAGCTTGGATATCCCTCTGTGCAATCCATCTGGAAACTAATATTGCTTCTGTATTTGGTTTAATGTGTTTAACTGGAAAAGGGTTTCTGCCAATCACATATTGAATTTGTTCTTGATTGAAGAAAAGGACCAGAGTTGTTTTTTGTTATCTAGTAAGTATGGAAGATTGGCAGGTACAAATTGCCAATCTTAAAGGATTTGGTCATGATACCATTCTGGCTTTGTCAGAAGCTTCTGTCTCGTGCACGTTATCACTTACAAAATGATACACATGAAAGGACATTTGGTGGTAAAGATGCCATTGTACACTCACAGGATTTGAAACTCACTGAGGTCTGCTATTTATATAGCTAATTTTCATTTTTATTGAAATACAAGCATCTGGGTTTAAGTAGTTTGTTCAGTATAAAGAAAAGCAATCTTTACTTTCTTGCTTTGATTGAGATGTATTAAATGACAGTGCCTAGCCTTTTCCAACCTGGCAACCTGCAGATGTATTGCATAATCCAGTGGGTAAGAAGGATGAGAAACTAGGGAAGGCTAATATATGACTTATTGTGGTGGCAAGGGACCAAAAAGAAGTATAGAATGCCACAAATTAAATTATTTCTGTTATTGCTTTTTGATTGCTTCCAGGAGCTTAGGGTAGTGGATGTGACCTCTCCCACCCACTAGCTTTATCCTCATAATAATCCTGCAAGGCAGTTCAGATTCTATAAACTGGATCTGCACAAGATACCAAATTAAAATGTACTTGTCCAATGTGTAGCTTAATGTTTGCTGTGTGCATCTAGACAGCTTGATTAGCATCTAGATCAGTGTGTGAATTGTCCATTTTGGTTTCTGAACCATGGGTTGAGGCTTAGCATAATGTGTAAACTCAACCATTTGTTTATTCCATTGTGGTTAAAACAAACGATGGCTTTATATGATGTGTGATGTCCAGCCTGATCTGGATTTAGAATCATTTTGTGAATCTCAAAGCTGAATGGGCTATTGTCCATAGTGTCCTCTATATGTTTTGGACCACAACTCCCATAACATGGGATTATTGGGAATGTTCTCTGAGACTGATGAGAATTAAACTCCAGAATGTTTACTTCACCCTTAAACATTTGCTCAGAATGCAGCTCTGCCTTCTCCCAAATATGTAAGGTATACACTATGACCAGAATATTCATTTTTGTGAATAGGTTAATTTGTAAAACTTGTGGTTTAGTCAGTAAACCATGATTAAGCAAGCCATGGCTTAATGCATTTGTATACACAGCCTGTCTCTTAGCTTTAGATAATTAAGGCTGCAATTCCTTGGAGAAAAATTACTTGGAATTAAGTCCCACTGAAAGTACGTATTTGTTTATAGAGAACCATCAGTATACATATAGAGTCCAAGAAAAACTATTGTTTGTGTTCATCTTACAGTCTAAAATTCAACACAGGAGCAAGACAACTAGGTATTCCTTCCTTCTATCAATATAAATTACCGATGTTTAAAGTGAATTACAATTAGGTATGGGAACTAGGAATTATAAAATAGGGACTTTGCAGAAAGGAGTTTTTAGGAAAAATGGCAGGGAAGTAAGGAAGTTGGTACTTGACTGGTGTTCTGAGTGGCAGTTCCATTTAAGTGGGTCTGTAAAGAAGAAAGGATGAAGTCTTTTGTGAAAGTGGGAAAGTTTGAATGAATTGAGGATTTACAGATATAATGACATTTTGAACTAACATTCTGCTCAGATCTGTCCTCCAATTTCTCAACAGTTTCCTTCTCCTGTGAAACAAGCTTTGGTTCTTCTGTCTCACGTTTAGATGTTTTTCCCCCATGTTTCTTTTGGTAGATGATTAGATGTATGTGTTATTATGATATGCTGGAGTGTTAAAGATCTCTTCATCCATTTGCTTTCTCCCTGGCGGTCCCACTTCTTACTCTGAAGAAGCTCCATGGAAGGTGTTCCTTCATTATGTCTGTCTTTGGAACTGAATGAAAATATTAGAAGCCAGTAAGGCTGCAGGCTGACAGAGAGACTTCAGATGCAGTGAAAAACAGGAGCTCCTCTCCTTCTCAACTTAACCCTCCTAACTGAGGAATGTGCAACCCTCCTGCCCCCAGCCCTTGAACATTTCACCACAATTTGTTTTTCTTTAGCGAAAAAGCTCAAAAAGCTATTGATTTGATGAATGCAAATGGTTACTAAAAATACCAAAGAAAAGATGGAGGCTTCCAGTGCTTTGAATGGAAGCCAAGCTGCTGGAGAGGGCCATCTCCTCTCCCCCACTCAAGGCAGTTGCAGTCTGAAAGGAGAGGTCCCATTGGTAAGGCATAAAGGTGAACTTTGCTACTTGCATTCATTTTCAGGCAGTTCAGGTTTGGAAGCTTTCTGCTGAACAGAGTGATAATGTTGTGCTGGGCTGAACGAAGGCTCTTGCGCTGATTAAATCTAGTAAGAGCAGAGGGCATAACGCATACAGAGGTAGGTTGGGATTAACTTGAATGAGAATGATGGCTGTTTTGTTTGACCTTGTAAAATGGAGTGAGGTGCTAATTTTCGAGGCATAATAGAAAAATGCAAGATACTTGGTTGCTCTGATGTGCATGCCGAGATTTGGAAGGTGACAAAATGTTTTCAGAAAATAAGATTTAGATTTCTATTCATCTCAAATGTTTTTATTGACTTGATTTCACATTAGCACATTAACCCTTCATTTTTTAAAAAATGTATTTCATGGAATTTTATCTTGGTCCATTAAGATAAATTGCATTGCTGTTTATTCACTCTGATGTATGCAGGTTTAATTCTAGGTGTTGGACTCTGCCACAGGTTTCTTGGCTGAGTTCTCCAATTCCATGAAGCCAATCTCTGAGTTCACAACACAGCCATAAGCTGGTTGGTTTATGCACTGCAGCAGGCTAAGCCAAAATCAGATAAATCCTATTTTGGCTCAGTGCTGCACTAAAGTTTACAGTTTCTAGTCTGTTTTTTCCAGACCTGCAAAAAACAAATATTTATTTCAGTTTATATGGCCCTCTCATAATCTAGGTGGCTAACAGCAATGTAAAAATACAAGTAAACAACAACAACATGATCAATACATAATTGACAGCTGGGGTAAAATTATAAATGAATATCTAACATCAACACAACTATGTCATGGGCTTTGCCCTACATTCCCGACCCCATGACCAATGACAGCCACATCTTCCAAGCCTTACTTTGGACGTACCAAAGTCCAGCATGGTTAGGACTAGTCTGATCTCTGGGGAGATGATGTTGCAAAGAGCAGATCCCATGGGAGAAAAGGCTTTCTTCCTGGGTCCACCAGATGGCACTCTCTAAAGGGCGGGACCCATAGCATGTCTTTCCTACTGGATCTGATGGACAGGTAGACACAATTGAGGAGAGGTGGCACCTCAAATAACCTGGTCCCATGCCATGAAGAGCTTTATATTACTACCAACACCTTGCATTGAACCAGGAAGCATACTAGCTACCAATGCAGCTCACAGAGCAGAGGTGTCACATACTGTACGCTGACTGAGGTGCACACATAACTGTCCGTTTAAAGAGCCAGATTTTGAACTGGCTTTCATTGTAACTAAGCTGGAAAGAAAAAGTATCCTTTCTCCTTTCATGGCTCTGTCATGTGCTTTTCGGTGACTTGGCTTGGTGCAAGATGTGAAAGCAGCCACTTGTTTTGTTGGCAAACCATGATTAATTAAATCATGGTTAAGCACAGTCTGAATATCCAGACTGGGTATCCTCGTGTTCTGTTTATTCATAATGGGATCCTAAGTGTCAGTTCTGGATGGACGGACACACACATTATTTGTTTCTCTAAGGCAGTGTTTCTCCACCTTGTCAACTTTAAGATGTATGGACTTCAACTCCCAGAATTCCTCAGCATGCTGTCTGGGGAATTCTGGGAGTTGAAGTCCATACATCTTAAAGTTGACAAGGTGGAGAAACACTGGTCTAAGGGTATGTTTCTAAGCTATAAATACAAATATAAAACTTTCTAGGAGTTTAACTATTAGGGTTTCTCTCTAATAATTCTGGGAACTGGATTCCAAAGGTGCCCCTGGAGATTATTTTTATCAGTACTGTTGTTTCATTCATACAGGAGCATGCTATGATTTTGTTGCCCATATTTTTAAACTTCGATTCAAAATAAAATTCATTAGAAAATCCCATGCACTGTAGCCAAATTCTCATGGCACTCTTAACAGGGTAAGTTAAAGACATTAGTCATGCATACAATATGCTAAGATAGATAAGCTTTAATTCTGGTTAGACTTTCTTTTGGGAGTGGGGCTTAGCATGTTGTCTGAACACCAGCTGATTGCTTAATTGATGATCAGTGTATTGCACAAAGCTAGAACATGAGTTGATTTAGTAGCTAAGGCAAGAGTGTTATGAGAACATAGCCAACCTAAACCATATCTAATCTGGAGTCCTTGAAGGTACACAGCTACGAGAACTGCAGTCATGCACATCTAGAGAACATTAGGTTTGTGAATGGTCTGTGATTTAGAGTGTTGCCTGTTTGAGGATATCAAAAACTGAATGCATAGGCAACCAGAAGAATGGTGATTCTATCATGTGTGTCATGCTGTCATTGTACCCCTGACACACACATCATTTGTCTCGTTTGTGCTTTGCTGTCATGACACACGTGACATTACTTGCTGCCCTCCCCTGTAGACACCCCAACCTGACATGCTTTCCTTGACTGATGGATTCAACTTGTATTTGAGATGCGTTTGGCTTCTGGTGACATTTTACAGGGGCCGAGGTTGGGGGGAGGTAGCTCATTCGGTATTGTGTGATATAACCTGTTTTGGTGAATCTGCTGGATGGAGAGGCCAGCTAGAGATCAAAGAATTAATGTTTGAAACTCACTGATTGAACATGAAGGTATTAAACTCAGTGGTGTTTGTTTGTGGGATTGGGGCTTTTCTGAAGTATTTGCAGCTCCAACCCACTTAATATTTCACTCCTGTCTTCCTTGTTCCTTGTGAATTTATTCCCTCCCTCTCTGATGGTTCGTTTCTCACCATCTTCTGCTAATCTGCATGCCATTCAGCTTCCATCTCACTTCATTAATCCAATTTCTGGACCTTCTTAATCTATTTTTCATATTAAATCGTGTCCCACCAACACGTCACTTTTCAATCAAATCCATTCTTCAGTCCAATATTCTTTCTCTCAACTTTCCACAGCTAAGTTGTTCAATTCTTTTCCTCCCTTACCCTATCGATCGCATCTTTGGCCATCCTTCCATTGCTTGAGCAGCATTAATTATACGGGGATCCTGTCCAATTCAGCCTGTCGTCTTTCAGAGCAGCTAACCTCCGTGCACAATTACACTCTCATTAAGGAAATGTTAACGTGGGGAGAACTGCCGTTCCGGACCTGTGTATTGGCTTGAAAAAGGGTCTCTTGCCATGGTAGGTTTATTATCTCAACCATCTGTGCGTCTGTCAGGCATAACTGTAATGGCTGTTTGGGATGTTTGTCACTGATCTTGCAACAGGTCAGTTTAGCGAATAATTTTCTATGAAGCCATGCTTCCTTGAGCAGGGAGAAAAGCCATTGCTTGGTGATGTTCTGTGCAAATAGGTGTGGCAGTGTTCCCAAATTCAGTACAAATAAGATGGCAGGCCCTATCAATCTAATATAGAGATATGAATATTATGTTGTAAACATCAGTATGCTCACGGACACCATTCTTGGCATCTGCTGGCTTCCTTGCTGCATCTGATTTATTTTCTAAAAACAAAACAAAACTGGAAAGCTGATGGTATTCCTTAGGGCAGGGTTTCTCAAGCTCAGCCACTTTAAGAGGTGTTGTCTTCAACTCCCAGAATTCCTCAGTCAGTCATACTACCTTCAGTTCTTCTTCTTTTTTAACTGTTCCTGTCTTAGTTTTTGTGACTTTTATCTTGGCAGTCACCCTGAGGATGCTACTCTAGCTGGTTGCATGTTTAGTTCTAAGCAGTGGGAATGCTCCAGGGAAATTAGCCTGTCTTCCACCCACAAACTCATGGGAAGATTAACATCTGGCAGTAATGGATGTGTGCAGCCAGCTAGAAAGAATTCTGGTGGTCCATCCATCTCCTGCCAGGTATGGGAATAAACATGCTTATCTAGGCGGTTTGCATGTGCATCTCTCCACGTTTTGTGCCACGTTGAGTGGATTTTCCAAGGGAGCCCTCATTCATAGAGATTGGTTTCACACACATTGCTAAGTTGTAATTTGTTAACAGAGTTGACAGATCCGTGTAAAGCTACAACTGAGTTCACGCAACATGCTAAGCCAAAACTAACAACCCTCATTTTTGTGTAGTACAACATGTGAACTCACTAATCATTGAATCATTGGCTGCTGTTCTATAGTGGAAAGAGGTGTAAGCCAAAGTCTTCAGATCATAATGCCACATGCTAAGCCAAAAACAGTGGTGATAATTATGGCTTAACATTTGGATGAACCCATCCATGGAACTTGGATGAGAATGTCAAGCCTGTCCAGTACTGGAATCAGATAAGTATGTGAATTTAGGATTGGGGTGCATTTGGGCATTTAGTTGGAGTGTATTAATTGGGGTGCATTTTTATGCAGGCCATAAATCAGGAGTATGAAGCATGCTTAGGATTCAGAAGACCCCAGGTGTAGATCCTCACCTCCAGATTAAAAAGTGCCTTTTTTATTTGGATAAAGTGAGAGTTAGGTGAAAGGAGGAAAGGGGAAGAAACTTTGGGGTCAGAGAGAAAATCTAAATACTTTTGAAATGCTGCCTTATGAGATAAAATTCAAAATCTCTTGTGTGTGTGTGTGTCTGTGTGTGTTCCTGCAGTGCCATTGTACATTTGGAGAAGAGAATGAAAAATGTTTCGCCCAAGAGTTTGATTTTCTCTGCTTCTGACCTGACATAAAGTGAGAAAATGGCTTGCAAATGGATACTTCCATTGTTGAAAGGAAAGGAGAAGAAAAAAAATCCAGTGTGTTTAAATCTCATAAACGTTTTCATTTGGGAGTACAACATGTTGCATTTTATGCTAGCAGTCAATTTGCTATTTTCCCCCTCTCTCTTCTCCCTGCACACACACCAGCTTGCTCCGTTCATCTCGTTATCCGGTAACTTAACTTGGTACCATTTGTGGCCAGACTGGGGTTTTTAAAATGTCTGTGCTTAAAACTTGTAGAAATCGCTTTCCAATTAGACTTTTGAATTTGCATGTGACAGAAGGAAGGAGGGAGCTTTTTCGCTTGCTTTTTCGGTAAAGTGTTGCATCGCTTTGGATTCTCTTGCATCGCTTTGAGACTCTGCAGCATGTCGTTCAACAGATGTGCCTTTATTGGGAGCATTGCTTAACATGTTCTCACTGTTTTTATGCACTGGCAGACAGCTCAGCACTGGAAGGCTGTGACTGTCAGATGAATGTTCTCGGTTGCCTTGCGGGATGTGCAAAATACTTTCAAAACACCATAATTGCCTGATCTGGGGGAGACGGAGAAGCCAAAATCTGTCCTTCCCACATTTTTTCAAATTTTTATTTGAGTGTATGAAAACGTTAGTGGGCATGTCTTCCGTAACAAACAGAGCTGTCGGTTTCATAAAAACTTAATTAGTTGGCGACAGTTATTCTATAAGTAAAATCAGTGTTCATTTGCATATGGCTTGAACAGTAGTTTGGAAGGGGGAAAAATTCATTTTTAGAGGAGGTATGTTGGATATACAGTGGTACCTCAGGTCATGGACTTAATTCGTTCCACAACTCTGGTCGCGACCCGAATTGGTCGCGACCCGAATCAAATTTTCCCATAAGGTTCAATGTAATTACGGTTAATCCGTTCTGAACCATATGTTTTTTTTTTTTAAACGGCAAAAATATGACACAAAGTACAGTACGAAGAGAGAGAAAGCTAACCTTGCTCAACGCGACTTCTGGCGTGGAGGACAGGAAGGCGGGTGGGGAGGCGGTTACTGCTTGGAGGGAGAGTCCCCCTCCCTACAGGAAGCCAAGACCATGTGTCACGGCAGGGAAAATGGCCACGGATCCTGTTCGTCACCCTATCCGGCGTTCGTGAACGGAAGCAAAATTTTGCGGATGGTGCTGTTCGTGACCCGAATTGGTCGTGAACAGAAGCGTTCGTGACCTGAGGTATCAGTGTAATCCTCCTCTCTTGCATATGTAAAAGTGAAGGGAGAATGCCTTTTCTAAAACTGTTCTCCACTGGCAGTTTTTATTAGGAATGGGGAAATTAATGGGAATTCACATACTTCTGAATCTGTATGTGTCGCATAGTTATCCTTTATTCCTTAGAATTTTATGATGCAGTTTTGCAACAGCTTCCCCCACCCATTCCAAGGTGTGTGTGTGTAGATTAATAGGGGGGAGGGGGGAGGAATACAAAAAATATGATGGAAAAATGCTTGCAAAAATGCATATACTGTGCTCAAATGTACATATTGCGAAAAGTGGATATGCTTTATCTGGACTTTCAAGAAAAAGTTCAGATAGGATAAGGTTAGAAAAATGAGGAAGCAAAACATGCAGATTTATGCAACCCTAGGTTTATAGGTATTGTGCAGTTAATCAACTGAAAATGATGTTAAGGAAGTGTCTTAATAAACACGCCTATTCTGCTCAGTTGTGAGGAGCAAGACAGAAATGTTTCTTGTTAAGTCTTGGATGTTACTTTGGAAATAGCTCTGCAATATGCCATTCAGTTGTAACCTTTAATGTGTTAGAAATGGGAAGAATGAAATAGAATGGCATGGAATCATTTCCAGTTTACAGGTAGTCCTTGTTTAGCAACCACAATTGGGACTGGCAACTCAGTTGTTAAGCAAAGCGGTTGCTAAATGAAGCCATGACTGTGCTTATGATCTATCTTCAGCTTTCCTTTGCGTTACAGACCTGAAAAGGTCATAAATGCAAGAATTGGTCATAAAGTTAATTTTTCATCACTGTCGTAACTGCAAATGATTGTTAAATGAGGCAGTCACTAAACAAGGACTACCTGTCCTTTCTCTCCAGTCCTGCCCCTTTCAGCTACTTTATAGATCATGGTATTGGGCAAACTCAGAAAATAGGCTAATTCAGGTACTATAGAGAATGAGGGAGATGACCTTGACAGAAATATGCATGAATCATTACCTAAGCAAAGAGGGCTGAAACATTCTTTAAGTCCTGGGAAGCGAGATAGTATTCAGAGGCAACTTAGGCAGGCCCCTCCCTGATTCATGGGATGTAAGAAGGATGGGAGGTACAGCACAATCAAACAATTCTGTTACAGGTGGTTCTTGTTTAATGACAATTCAGTGACCAAACTTACTATGGCGCTGAACAAGTGGTACTTATAACTAGTCCTTGAAGTTCTGGCCATCGCAATGCCCCACAATTATGTGATCATGTTCAAGGTGCTTGGCAACCAGCCCAGATTTTCAACCATTGCAGCATTCTGCAGTCATATGATCGCAATTTGTGACCTTCCCTGCTGGCTTCCTACAAGCAAAGACAATGGGGAAGCTGGCAGGAAGTCGGAAGTCACAGTCATGTGAGGTCCTCGCTTAACAACCCGTGGTGATTCACTTAACAACGATAATGGGGACTACCGGAACTGCCATCGCTAAGCGGTGTGGTCATGTGACATCATGCTTTACAACCGCATCACTTAGCGATGGAAATTCCGGCCCCAATTACTGTAGTTAAGCAAGGACTGCTTGTATTATAGCTAATCTCAATAAAGTACAGCTCTAGTCTTTCTGTAGAGATGCCTAGTGGGGCTGACAGGTTAAGCGTGTGGTAGGAATGCAAGCATGGCTAAGGCTTCACTGATGGTTAAAATCGGAGACATGGTGGTGAGCACTCATTCTGGGGGAAGCAGATCCATTACTGTTCTACTTTGTCAGGGCCCACAAGATGGCAGTGTTCAGATACATTTTCTCCCCTTCTCCTTCAGGAATCTACTTTCTGAGGGATCTACTTTTTCACTCAGGCCTTGCATTTATGGGCTTCCTTTTTTCCCTGCTTTTTAAAATGGCACATGGTATTGTTTTTTCTCCTGCTTTCATTGGCTGTTTGTATTGGACGTTCCGATGGTTGGATTGCAAGCTGGACCATGTTCCTCAATAATGGGAAGTACAGATATACTTTTGGTGAAAACAAGGCAAGTAATCCCTGGGCCTTGTGTCAGTTTCACCCTGTGGTGAAAAGCTACTTGAAATAGGCTGGAAAGGGCTGGTGGCGACCATTCTTCTCTCCTTACCATTTTAGAAGGAACCTAAGAAATTGTCATCTCAGCTGCATGGTACGTAGACATCTAGCCGAGAACTCTCTACTTTGCAAAGTCTCAAAGAGAAGGTTCTTTTCCTTTTTCCTGTCATTTGCTATCTGATTTCTCTGATATGTCAGAGGTTGAACCTGTTGGCATTTTTTTGCACATGTATATAAACAACACTATTCTTCTCTTCTTGCATAAGATATCATTTTAGATTTGTATGTAATCCTCTCCATCTTTAAATGCATGTATGTAAATAGTATCTCCTGATAAGTACATCTCAAATGAGATTTTTTTTTTTGTGGGAGGGAGGGTGGTACTGTGATCTCTATTACTTACTTTCAAAATATGTTGAAGATAAAATCATGAATTTTGCAATACCCAAAAGCAATTGCTAATTTTAAACACAGGCTGTGTTTATTTCTCTCTGTGTGAGTGTTTTAATATATTCTGTTACAATACTCAGATACTTTTGACTTTGGATGATTGCCAAATTTCTGTATAACTTGTGATATATATTCAAGTTTGGAAGAAAACACCATTTGGCCCTAATCAGATGGTGGAGGAGATGTCTTACTTGATGGGGGTGGAATGAGACAAATACAGAAGAAATATTCAGAAGTTCTATAAGAAGTTAATGCCAAAACAACTTCTACCACCTCAACCAGAAGGCCAAGTCTCTGCCTCTTACCAGGAGATGTCACTAGAGTTCAGTAGGAACTCAAGAGACAGAATAGCTAATAAGCTCATCAACTTCACTCTCTCTTTCATTCACTTTTTTCTCCCCTGGTGGTCAGTATATGCTGCCTCCTAAGAGCACTTCATAATAATGGCAATTACCAGGGGTGGTTTAATGAGTTTAAGCCATGAATGGGGAACCTTTAGCCTTCCAGATGATGATGCTGAATGGCATGTCCCTCATCCTTGGCTATGCTAGCATTGACTGATAGGAGTGGGTGCTGAATTAGAGGAAAATAGATTCCCCATTCCCACCATCTGAGAATGGCTAGGTTCATCCACTGTGCTGAGTTACTGTTAACCATGTTTTGTTAACTAATCCATAACTGATTAGGAGTGTATCTTCTGCTAGGTCAAAACCAGCATAGTTTAATGTAATGCATGATTCTGGCTAGTGAAATCCTACTTGTATGATCAGTTAACAACATGGTGAGTGCAAGACAAAAGACAAGAGTGGTCAGTCTGCCCTCTGGTCATCTTTTAATGGCAAATCAAGGTATTATAATAGAGAAAAGGGTCTGTACAATTCTAGGGTCTCTTGCTTTTCAGTTGTTCCTTGAAATTATATTGATTGAGCAAACGGAGTTGATTTCTCCTGATCTTTGCATAATCAGTGTGAAGAATGGAGAGTGATCCTAAAGGCCACCAGAGTAGCTGGTTGGTCCTCCTTCCCGCACCACCTTTTGTGTGTTCAGCAACATTATGAACATGGACAGGGCCATTGTGTGGCTCTGAGTTTCTTTGTGACTTTGTGGCATGCTTGTTTTTAGAGCATGTGATACAACATTTCTGTATTTCCAATCTTAAAATGACACGCTGCCAATGTTTGGCAACCTTGCTGTTGAAATTTAATGGGGTGGTCAGAGAGCTTGAGAGCTGTATGAGGCCTGTGTGTGTGTGTGTGTGTGTCTGTGTGTGTGTATTTTCTGCGTCTAAATGGAAGCATCTTTACAGTCTCATTTCATGAAAACATCAGGACCTGCCCAATATATGAACTCAACCAAAGAAAAGCGGCATTTCCCTGTTTCAGTTTTTAGGGAGCCTAAAATTCCTATGAATTCTCTGGTTAAATCTGCAAAGACTCTGCATTTAGATGAGAAATGTTTTTCTATTGTAATACTCTGATTTTTTTTCCTTCCTTTTCTCCAATTTTGGACACTTTGCCTTCCTGGGATTTACAGCCAGGCTGATGCAAGGGAGACTTTCCATTTCAATCCATGAAGGTGGCAAAACTGCTGGTAATTTTTGCCTAACTTCCTTGCTGTCAATGATAGGGCTCATAAAATACGAAAGCTACTTTCTTTGCCAAAACATCAGCGAAAAATAGCATACAAAAGGCAGGCTTTTTATATAGCTTTATGATGTCTTGTGGAAAAATTTTTATGTTCTGTTATGAAATGAAAAATATCTAATAAAAGCAGTGCAAAATGTAGAATGATTTTACTTTCTATTTTTGCTCTTTGGTTTATAAGGTAGTATAGGGCTCTATTCTGATAATGGCTTTGGCTCTTTATATATCTTAAATAGTGTCTACTGGATTTTAGAATGACTGGATTTAAATATAAATGATTACATTGGTCTACTTTTTTAAAAAAAATCAACACTGATATTGCATCATAATGCACTGGGGTTTTTTTTATATAATTTCAGCAAAACCTATTACAGTTAAGTCAATATTGTAGAAAATCTATTTCACAAGGTAGGATCATCAGGGATTATAACTATTATAGAACTAATTTTATGGATATAAGCTTCATATCTTTGTGCACCTTTGAGCCCAGAAATCATAAAATATACAACAACTGCAAAGATTTCTTGTTAATGCCTTTATATTTGTGGATAAGTTGCATGGAATACAGGACAAAAGGCAGACATTTGGTCAGCTGGTTGTAACCATAAAAAAAGATTCTCCTGGTGTTTCAGGATAATAAGAGTGATGTACTGCCTAAGTTGTTGTACCTTGAGCCACAGAAGCGCATTGGACGATTTGGGGTCTGTCATTCAACCTTCCTCACAGGAACATTGTTGTAGGTAAAAAATGGAGGAGGGAATGCTATGTATGCCACCTTGAGCTCCTGGAGAAAAGGTGGGATATAAAAGTAACATAAACAATGGAGTTATCTATGGAATTGATTATTGCTGGGTTCAGGATAGTACTTTGTCCAATATTTATTTATTTGTGGAATTTACACCTATAGTGGTTAATGATGGTTAAACAACCTAGATGATTTGAGGTTGCGCAAGACTCTGAGGCATCATTGTGAAATAAGGCATGGACCATGGGGTCACCAGTAAGGCCTGAAGAATAGCCCAGGACTTAAGGAGGGGAACCAGCATGGAAAGGTCAGAAGTCATAACCAAAGATTAAACAAGGATGAGGGAAAATACAAACATTCCATGAAGATCTGGTTGATCATGGATGGCTTAACCAGAGTAGGAAGTTTTCAGAGGCTCTTTCCTGTCCAGGAGGATGTAATCTGAGTGGGTGAATTCAATTCAAGGCCTAGCAGTACTTCATTAAGAAGTTGTAAGTTGCACATGGCTGCACATGGATCCTTCAGGTCCTGATATGGGACAGAATGAAGGAAGATCTATCAACAGATATTTGCTATGAAAATAAAAATGCCTGTTTTCATAGGCATGATATCTCTGAAAGTCCAGTGTTGGAGCAGAAGACAGTTGTTTGCCTCATTTCTTGTAAAGAATGTTTGCTCTGCAGGGATATCCTTACACTCTTACGAAGCCCAGACTCAAATTCCTTCTCATACATGAAGCATGCTATGATGGTCTTCATCTGTTCACTCTCCCTCGAGCTCCAGAAAAGAAGAAGGAACATGGATAAGCATAGACGCAAACTGACAATTTCTAGGAATCCAGAAGCTTGTAAATCTTCCTGCTTTGTTTGGATCTTTTCTTGCACATCCTTTCTTGGCTCAGAAGCTGGGAGCACTCTGTGTGTGAAAGAGATAGAGATGGAGCGCAAACCTTTTGCTTTGGGCAATCAATTCAGCCAGCCACTCTTGCCATGATATGCAACCTCTTCAAAAGTCTCACTACCCCCAAAGGTGCTGTTTCCAAGGAAGTGGAATAATTTTGGACAGTGATAAAGTTTTCTGCTACTTCAGGAAGAATGATCAAAATGGGCCACCTGGATGCAGTTTTATTCTTCTAGGGAGAACCAGCTGTGCAGGTGCCATAGCACTGTGTGGTGTTAATGCACACAGATGCACTCTGAAGTTCATCTGTGTCAAATTGATTTTTTTAAAAGTCTGGTTCTCCTTTAAATAATAGAAGAGTGAGTCAGACAAACCTACCATGTTATCAGACATTACTTAATACAGCCTGCTTTTTCCTGAGCCTAACGTATCTAATGAGCCTCCCATCACAATAGTTTCTATGGGATCAATTCTCATAACTGATGACTCCTGAGAACATAGGGGCTGTTGGCAAGATTTCTGGTGAAGACTTAGTGGAGTTGCCGTTTATATGAAATGCTGCCTCTGTTTCTTAGCTTGCTAGATTTATACCCTGTCTTTCAAGATGTTCTACATAGCCCTTTTTCCTCCCTGGTGCCAGTCCAACACATAAACCACTACCCCACCTTTGTCCTCCCATAGTCTGAGCCTCTTGAGCAATGTGAAGGAAAGGAGCCCCATAGTACAGAATCTGTCTCTTTGGATCCTTCCATATGCCACTGTCATGTGGGAGATGGTGAGGTACCCCTTCTCTTGATGTATTCAAGCAGAAGCCTGAGGGATGTCTTTCAGAGATGCTTTGATTTGAACTGGAGCAGAAAGTTGAACTCCAAGGGCGAAATGACCCAGCTCTGAATTTGTGAAGTGTCGCCATTTAAAATCAATGCTTAAATCCATTTTAGGGATAAACCAGATTTGAGTGAAATATGTATACAGTGGTACCTCGGTTCACGAACTTAATTCGTTCCGCGACTCTGGTCGCGACCCGAAATGGTCGTGAACCAAATCAAATTTTCCCATAAGGTTCAATGTAAATACGGTTAATCCGTTCTGACCCCAAATTTGGTTGCCAACCGATTTCTGGTCACGACCTGAGTCAAATTTCCCCATAAGGTTCAATGTAAATACGGTTAATCCATTCTGAACCATATGTTTTTTTTTTAAAAACCACAAAAATATGACACAAAGTACAGTACGAAGAGAGAGAAAGCTAACCTTGCTCGACGTGACTCCCGGCGTGGAGGACAGGAAGGCGGGTGGGGAGGCGGTTACTGCTTGGAGGGAGAGTCCCCCTCCCTACAGGAAGCCGCGACCACGTGTCACGGGAGGGAAAATGGCCATGGATCCTGTTCGTCACCCGATCCGGCGTTCGCAAACAGAGGCAAATTTTTGCGGCCGGAGCTGTTCGTGAACCGAGGTACCACTGTATTACTTGTACACTTTCCTAAATTCCACCAGGGTTTGCACGATAGTCTTACTGAATGATGATGATGATAATGATGATTACAGTTGTGCATGTTGGCAAAACATTGTCTCCCCATACTGTGTACACCAAGAATTCTTTCCCTCTCCTCTTACTAGATACTCAGTTCATAGAAAAGCAACTCAGTTAATGATTCCTTATGATATACTCACAGATACTGGGTGTCTGCACATTAAGTGGCTCTCTTTGCTTCTGAACAATATATGTCTTCTTTTTTTTAACAGAATATATTACATAGGACATTTTAAAGGAAGAATTGGTGTGGGTGAGTGGTGCCCCTTCATATAAATCTGTCTGCTCTGCTTGGTGTGCACTAGCTGTGTTGAAAGATATTTAGTACAGCCTTTTAGACTAATTTTTGTAGACCAAGGAAGATGCTGTTTGCCTGGCTGTGTATGCAAAAGAGGCAGAGGCTATCTGAGTGACGGCCTAGCCAATCTGGCATTTTTTATAGAAGTTCATTGTGACCTTGGTTTTCTTTTCTTTTTTTTTTAATAGTATTTTATTGAAATTTTAAGATTACAAAGTTAAAAATTAGAAATGAAAAAGAAAATTGAAAATACAAACTATAAAGAAAAGGAAAAGAAAAGGTGAGATAAAGTAAAAGAAAAAGAAAAAAGACATGAAAAATAGATAGCTTCCAATCTATCTCTGGTCTTAAGAATAATATGAGTGTCATAAGTGCTAGTTTTTAATGCATTAAGTAGGAATAATTCTTTGTCAAAACATATCCCATTACATTTATAATCTAATCTTCAATCCCTATGTAAGCTTCGCCCCACCTGCATTTTGCAAATAGTCCATCAATGGTTTCCATTCTTTAAGGTAATAATTATTTGAATTTTCTTTTAATAAACAAGTCAGTTTATCATTTTCTGCCATTTCCATCAGTTTTAACAACCATTCTTGTATTGTTGGTAGTGTCTGGGTTTTCCAAAATTGTGCATAAAGAAGTCTTGCTGCGATAATCATGTATTGAGTAATTCTAATAAGATGTTTTCCTATTTGGAAATCCATTATCCCCAACAGGAATAATTCTGGTTTAAATGGAATCTATATTTGTAGTATGCTCTGCATCAAGGTTTGTATTTGAGTACAGAATTTCTTTGCAATTTTACATGTCCACCACATATGGTAAAACGACCCTTCTTGTTGGTTACATTTCCAACAAATGTTGGAAATTGTCCCATACATCTTTGATAGTCATGTACCATCAATACAACATTTTATAAAAATTTTCTTTCAAGTTATAACATAAAGTAAATTTTAATCCTTTAGACCACATATTTTCCCATTGGTGACCTTGGTTTTCTTATGGATCATCAAGAGCCAGATTACGGATTCTTTCCGACCCAATGAAATGTTGGAAAGAAATTATATAAACAGGTTGAGGACTTTCCCTTTCAGCAGGATAACTCTGAAAAATTGAACAGAATGGGACCAAATTTAGGAGGAGGAGGAAACCAGCAAAAGTTAAATGACCAGTTTGGAAAATAGACTGGATCTGCCTGGGGCCGTGGAGAGACAAACATCCACCAATATCTCTTGATAAGCAGTGGCATGAAATTTGGCAACTCCCCTATTCTGAACACCCCCTCTCCCCACGTGATCCAGAGTGGAGGGTATCAATAAACAATGTTAGGGTGATTGATCCCTTCAAAAAAGAAGAAATAGATGATTCTGGGACAGCAAATAAAATTCATAACAAAATGAGTATTTAAAAAACTGATGTGGTCAAAGTACAGCCTATTTTACAAATAGTAAGCAAAACTTATGTTTGGAGAAATAAAATCTCATTGGTCGGACAATAATAACTGAAAAATTAATCTGGGTGTTCACAGTCCACCCTGTGCTTCGTGGTGCAGTGCAATGCACACAAACTCACAAATGTGGTGGAAGATGAAAGCAGAAACAACATATACAAACACAAACTCACTCACAGAGAAATATAGATATATGCTTCTATTTTATAGATACATACACATAGATACATAGGTTATATATCTATATATTTCTATATATAGAAATATAGAAATAGAAATATGTATGACCTATGATTATTGCTGGTCAAGGATTGGAAAGAATTCCTAAAGCCAGGCTCTAAAGCTTTCCCTATTTTATTTTTCTTGAAGAACTTGCAGGCAGGGCCCCAATCAGACTGTTCTTGATTGGAAAACTTCGCTCATTATCTCATTTGCTAACATAAAAAAAAAAGAAACTTGTTTAGGCACTGTGTGCATCACTTAACATTTCTCAGATTTCTTCTATTCATAGCACATGGGTAACTTGGAGGTTAAAAACTGTAAGCCAGATTCACACGTGGTGCTAACCTTCTCATTTTAACAATGGTTTGTTAAACAGCTGTGGCCTGGTTCACAGAAAATGCTCATCCATAAACCCTTGTTTACAATGGCTGGGTTCCCATATCACCTTATGCCCAAACCCAACAAATCATGTTGGCTGAGTTCGCAGGAGATGCAGAACCATGAATATTAGCATACAACGTGATGATTTTGTGTATGTCACCCTGAGCTCTTTGGAGAAAAGGCAGGGTTTCAGTGTTTAATTCACTATGCCATAAAACTTGATTAACAGACCACAGGGGCTGGATTCATACAAGTCACTAAGCCAAATCCAAACGAAGCACATTTTAACAGCAACATGTGTGAATCGAGAGTTATGCTATTTGGGCTACTTGGGGCGGAGGTTAAAGAAAACTTCTGGGTGATTAGTGATTGGTTTCATTATTGTTTTCTTTGCTGTGAACTGTGTGTGTGTGTTACATTTTACACTATGCTACTTTGGACGTTTGTTATCTGGATTGTTTGTTTAATTTTATTGTCTTGGTTTTACCTTTTAGTACACTGCCCAGAGTCACTGCTAAGAGATGGGTGGCCATATAAATTGTTTCAATAAATAACTAGATAAATAAATCATTCTTTATCATGACCCTTTTTGCTCCTCCTGCAAACGCAGGTGTATTTATCAGCTACCTCTGTTGGGCAGGGGAACATTTCCCTTTTTTATTATTATTATGATTTCAGATGTTTTACTAGAGTTTGTCTCTGTTCTGTCTTTACCTTTTAAAACACATTATGGGATAGCTGAGCGCTGGCAGAGGGGCCAGTGTTTCAGAAGAGCCTCAGCATAGAAACCTTTTTTCCCATCCCTTCCTGGGAACGGAAGTCTTTACATTTCCAGACGATAAATCACTTGCCTTCTCCCCACCTCCCCTTCAGATTAGTTATTTTACTTTTGGATAAAAGGTACAGTAATTCCTCATAAGAGGATTATATTGCTGAAGTTAATTCTCCTTCTGCATTGTGTCTGAGGCTGATCCACTGCCTCTAAGAGTTCGCTTTGAAAGCTGTTTGGGTGTTGCAAAGATTTATATAAGTTTGTACAAGTTAAATAAGAGCTGTCTTGGATGTAATAGCTAACCGTTGGCACACAACATCTGGATACTGTATTTTTTTTTCAGTCAATGTACATCTTTAAATAGTGAGGCACAATGTATGGTCTATTTCAGGTGGATTAAGAGCTGCTGGGGGCATATTATTGTTAATGTGGGTTGAACAGCTTGAACCAAAAAGGAGGAGATTATCTGACCTCAGAGACATTTCATGGTGTGCCTTATTGCTGTTAAGAGATGTAATTGTTTCTTTTTAAGGGGGAAAAAAATTCAAGCAGCCATTTCTTCTGTGTTTACTGTAGGCTTTGACAGAAATGTGACAATTAAGAGTCAATACTAAAAGTAACTGCTCTCCATTTTGCTACAGGCATGAAAGCTATACCGGGTTTTAGTGGCAACAGGGATGGCAGATGCATTTGCAAAGGTCCTAGGGCCCACTTTTCAAAACTTTGGGATTTTTCAATTGTCAACGTGATAAAAAGAGATGGCGGCTGGCTTAAAAGCTTCTGCTGTTCCTTCCCCTTTTATGTAGCCCAAACTGTATCTGTGTGTGTTGGTCTTTCTCGCTTGTAGTAAAAAAAAAACAAAAACAAAAACCCAACAACTAAGGGATGTGCACTTTTGATTGTGCAACCAGAAATACATTTTTAGGAAAACAGCAAGATGCATTACTTTTATTCTCAGAGGATTGGAGTGGGTAAATTGTACTTAGGGACTTCACAAGATGCCTTTTGTCAGTGTGGACCATTTTGATGTAATCCCCCTTCTTCTGCTCAACGGCTTTAAGGAGAGATGCCTTCCTATTATGTCACTCTGTCAGGAATCATATTGTAGAGGTAGCTGAAGCTAGTGGTGGGTGGAGCAAGAGCCAGAGTAGGCACCCATTCTTTTAAAAATTCTTTCCTGCCCAATTTCTTCTGTTACAAAGACATTATGTAAAAGATTGGCAAGATAGTGCTCTGAAAAGTGAACAGAATGGGATCACATCTGGTGTGCAGAGATGTTTTCTGAAATTCTTGTATTGTTGGCTAATTTAGAATTTGCAGGACAGATACTGAAGTAGGAGGGACACTAGGTGTCAGGACTGAAATCCACAAGGTCATGTTTATTAAAAGTGTCCTCATTAATTACTTAAAGCACGAGGGGTCCTTCCCTAATCTGGTGAGGCCAGGCAATGGAGAGGGTCTCTGGAGTTTGACTCACAAAGAGGTTGCTTTTGTTGGGCAAGTTTTATAGCCCTTCCACCTCTCGCTATCCCTGAAGTTGCTCGGTTTAGGCATCAGCAATGGAAGGTTAGATATTAATGAGGATTAAGTGTCTAGCAGGCACTGGGCACCTGCTACGGCAAAAGGGAAAAATAATTATCTGATTGGGGTTAGGGCTGGAAGTTTGTTATCTCACAGCTCACAAGAGTAAATAGGAAGATCTAGCTAGTGTAAGCAGCCTCTCTTCCAGGTGTTAATTGAAAAATGCAGGTCAGTCACAGGACAAGGGAGAAGCTAGCAAAAGGAAGATTGAGTAAAAAATAGGCCTGATTTAGCTAGAGGCTGCAGAGGAAAAAAAATCCATTAAAAATGCCTGAAATGCATCCCCATGGGAGAAACAACTGGGCAGCAGTTACAGATGCCTTTATTCAATACCCCCACATCTCCTGGTCATGTGACCCACGGTAGAACATATGGAGCCTGCTCTATGCTTCCCAGAGAATGCGTGCATGCACGGGCACACTTATTTACATACAGAGGAAGCAGAAGGAGAAAGCAGACACACACGCCCAGGTACTACACATTACTTATGCAAAAGAAAATCATGGATGCCTCCTGCTGGTAAAAGGGTTGGAAGACTTCCAGAAACTGTGCTTTACAGAACAGTTTGTTGAGACAAATGTAGGAAGAACAATTAACTAGGTAGGTATGCATTCACTCTTAAAAGTGAGGTAGCGAAACAGATGTGTGGGCTACAGATTCCGTAACGGTGCTTGAAGTATAGGTGCAAAGTTCCCTTTCCTTGAATTTGGCATCATCACATTTGCCAAAGATGAAAGGAACTTGCCTTTCCAACAGAAAGACGGTCCTTCTCTTTTAGACAAATTTGCAAGAGAGCTACTGATAGAGCTCACTGTAAAAAGCTGAAAAGTTGAAGCTAGTAGTGGGTGGAAATTGACTCCTTCTTCAAGGACCATGCTTTCAAAGACTCCTTCTTGACTTGATCCATGATTCTGTAAGGGGGCTTTCTGCTTCTTTGATCACCATTTTCCATTTTGTGCAACAGTGTCCATCCCTGGGTGCTAATAATTTTGTTGTTGTTGCTGTTCTGCTCTCGACAGAAATAACCCAATGAAGCTGAACATAAGAAGTGCTTACCCACACAAGTCAAAGTCTGGGTGCCAGTCTACCCAATTATATATGGTTTGGCACCTTGATTTTGCTGGAATTCTTTACGTCCTGTAGTTACATCTGCAGAGAGGATGTATCTAGAGATACGTGCTGTGACTTGTTTAAAGCCTAACAAAGAGAAAATAAATAGTCTCTTTCTGTCTTTTTCTCACTTTTTATTGTAAGTGTGGCAAATTAACATTAGCTACCTAGGAACTTTCCTACATGAGTTGGTTTTTTTTAACTTTTATTAAAATTGAAGTCTTATGTTCTTTTTTAAAATTCAAAAGGTACATAATTTGTTGTTTGTAATATCTGCTCTTCGGTTCTCTTGAAAATTAAAGGGGATAACACTTTTTCTGCTACTTAAAAGGGGAAAAAAGAGGCTATTGCTGGGTGAATATAAAGCAAGCTTCATAATAAAGCCCTATTTAAATAAAAACAAAACTGAATTCCGATTAAGAGTCTTAAAGATTTATTAATATTTTTCCCTGCATAAGATAAAACCTCTTTGCTTCAGATGATTTATATTATTTGCCTATTTGATCAAAAATAGTTTATGCAGTCAGCAGCTTCCTGAAGGGAGGTTGCATATTTTAGTGTTCCCTCCCAACAACTCTAGAATCAGAGGGGACAGCTCTATACATTTCCAGCATTGTTCAGCCTAAAAGATCAGTGGCTGGAGTTGAGAATAATGGATAAAGGAAGAGAAGCAGTCTGTTTTCTAGGGTTCAGTAACCAATTGCCCCATCTTCCTGGGTTTATCGTGAGAACCATGAGTTGAACTCCAATGTGTAGTACAAAGATTGGGAATCCATATGGCCTTCCAGATGGTGCTGAACTACAGTTCCCAGCAACTCTCTAGCCCTTCTGGCCATGGAAGCTGGAAGGGGGAAGAAATTTTCTTGAAGAGAAGGTTCAGCGTTTGAAACGAGTGGATGGATCAATACATTTGTGCAAGGCAATCCTGAGTTTTAGTGAAATAAAATCCTGTGTATTTTTGGATTTCCATGCATTCATTCCCATTTACTGTCAGGGTTCAGTAAACCAAAAGCAATGGAGAAAACAGTTACAGTGATGTAGGATGCAGTGAGAAGAAAATGGATGGTGGGAAGTGCTGAAGTGAACATTCCCCCATTCCAGCCTTTCAGGGTCTTACAAGGGTCCTGTTTATAATTCAGTGATATCTGTAGAGCTACAGTTTCTCCACCCTTGGTGTAGAGCTGTCTCCTCAATCTTGTCCTTTCCAAATATGTGAAATTCAGCTGAATTCAATACTCAGCCAGCATGCCGGGTAGAATACATCTAGATATGGATGGATATGATGGGAGTGTAGAGGAAGAAGGAGTTTGGAATGAAGGAATCCAAAGTGATGTTGTGTACATCAAAGCATGTTGAACAAAGATGCAACAGCTTACGTCAAAGCATGTTGCATAAACCCAACTACTTATGGCTTCTTCAGCCAGCCATTGTTAAGCTAATCATGACATAGCATGGTGGTGACCCATCTCTTGGAAACAATTTCAAGAACAATGCCTATAAGGGCTGGGCAAAGCCTTTGGAAGAAGTGGTTTGTTACACAGGAGGGTGCCTAGGAAGCACTTCTCTTGAAATTATTAAAGCGGTTCCGTTGTTTGGTCATGCTGTACTGGTTGAGACATTGGTGTGATCCAGCAAAACTTTTGTTTCATGAAGCTGGCTGTTTTCTACCACAAATTCAGAAGTAGTATTCTGGAGGAGAGAGATTTGAACTCTACCTTTGTGGGCTTTTCAGAGGCAGCCAGGGAACATTATGGAAACAGAACGTTGCACTCGATAGGCCATTGATAAATTACTGCTTTTGTGTTGATGCTCTTAATACGTCCACGTTGAAATATTCTGCAAGATTTATATTTTTTTTATCAGTTCTTTAATTCATATCAGAATATCTTCTTCTTGAAAGATTTATTTATTTATTTATTTGTCATATTTATATGCCGCTCATCTCACAGAAACTTTACTCTGGGTGGCATACAATAAAACCATAAAAAACAATAATTTCAAAAACACTCTAAAATTAAAACATAAATATTATTATTATAAATACAACTAAAGAGGGTAGGGAAAGCATAGATGTTATATACAATGTAGCCACCTCATTAAATCCCCATTTCCATGAGACCCCCAAGCCTGTGGACATAACCAGGCTTTAAGGGACTTCTGGAAGGACATCAAAGAGGGGGCCAATCTTACCTCAGGGGGGATGATGTTCCACAGGGCAGGTACAAAGTCAGAAAAGGCCTGTCTCCTGGGCCGCGCCAAATGTAGCTCTTTAGTAGACAGGACCCGGAGCATGCCTCCTCTGCTGGACCTGATGGGACGGGCAGAAGTAATTGGGAAGAGGTGGTCCCTCAAATAACCAGCCCCATGCCATGAAGAACTTTAAAGCTCAGAACTGGCACCTTGAATTAGGCCCAGAAGCAAACTGGCAGCAAATGCAGCTCACAGAGCAGAGGTGTAACGTGTGCCATTCTAGGGGCACCCATAACTACCCACATCCCGCATTCTGCACCAGCTGAAGTTTCCAGAAGTTCTTCAAGGGCAGACCCATGTAGAGCTCATTACGATAGTCCAACTGGGAGGTGACCAGGGCATGAGTGACTGTGAGTAGATCCTCCCAATCCAGGAACCCAAAGATAGGTTATAAATTATTTATATAACATGATATTAAAATAATATAAGCTGTCCAAGTGGAGAGACTCAGGTAGAGAGATTCTTTTGTTTGGTAAATGCAAAGCTTTCTCAGATTTAACAGAATCAAAACAGATTTTCTATTCAGATTCAACTTATTTGAATAGTGAAATGTGTTGGATGTTAATTAACCTAGCTGAGAAGATTCAGCTGCAGACTAATTATAGCATAAGAGAATATCGTTCATTTTGTTCTCACTTGTATAACATCACAAAATGTCACCAGTTGCTTTATAAACACACATAATTTTGACTTTGGTACATAAGGTGTGTCTAACTTTTGTTGCTTATATTTTAAAATATTTATTGAAACTGGTTTGTCATCTGCAAAATGGAATTTGTGCCCCAATGGCTGTAGATAGGCAGTAAAAATGGAAGACATTTGCTTTTCTCAGTCTTGGACAGTTGCAATTTCAATCCAGGGAAAGAGCATGTCTTCTGTGAAAAACCTGCCCTACTTCAATGCTGTTTTTTCACAGAAATTCAAAGTACTGTAATGACCCTAAGTTAAGTATGGTGTGATATCACTGTACTGGAATGTGTCTAACATTTTAAGAAGTTACTCCATTAATTTACTTTCTCTTAGAACCAAGCCATGGACAATTTGGGAGTTTTGTGTTATTTTATTTAAAGCAGTAACATGGAGCTTGGCTTTTGACTGGAGCAGAAGTACAGTGGAAGAGGTTCTTGGACCTCATGTTCTCCAGGCATTTGAGATTTCAGTGTTCCTCAACCCCAGCTAGCATGGCCAGAGTGGTAGTTCAAAACAACTGGAGGATATTCCTACACAAAGTTCATCTGACTGAGATCTTCAACTTTGGCTTACAGTATATTGTAGCAGGAAAGAAAATCATTCTGAGGAAGTGGTGAAGAAGCTTCTGACCATTGTTATAGTTCCAAGCCGAAACATGCTGTAGACATCAGGTTGTCTATCCCTGGACTATAGCGTCTGAAAGAATTCAGGTTGGGTTTCAAGGTTTGCCTGAAAATTAGGAATCACTCTGGTTTGCTCGGTATAGAAAGGGGTGCTAATCTGTCAAAAACATTTATTATGCCCAGAGACAGCACAGCTAAACTCTGATATATAAATAAGTTTTGCTTTGGGTAACTGCTATTCATCCCAGCTCACTGGTCTGATCTAATTATTAGAATTTAAGGTAAAGTATGTTTATTAAGACTAAGGAGAGGGGGTGGTGGTTCTTCAGATTTTTAAGCAAACTTAGGCGATACAAAGCTCTCCAACTTAAATATTAATTTAAGCATTTACTTAGCCCTGAAGAGGTATTTCCCATAATCCTTAGCCAGGTGGCATTCAGCTACTCCGGCTGATTGTCCAGCCTGGAGGTCAGTATATCTAGACAGCTGTGTACCCAAACTGGAATGCATGTGTGAGCTGAACTCTACACTTTTAAGGGTACGGTGTTGCATCACACTTTCCAGTTCAAAAGGTACAAACCAAACTCTGCATTGAGTGAAAGCATGCATCAAATGGGGGAAATGGTTGAGAAAAAGTTGCTTATCAAAAATGGGTGCAGTAGGAAAGCTGTATAAAAATTACCCCTGTTAGGTGAATGCAGTTTGCATTTTCATGGAGACTTTTTGTGATCAGATTTTAGAAAAGAAGTCCCAGCCTGAAAAGTAAACCTAGGAACCGACTATTTCTTTAAAGATCCAAGGGTAACATCTTTACACCTAATGGAATGGTTTTGCTTGTTTTGTGTTGATGCAACTAATTTCATTAAGATTCAGACTTGTTTAACCTACATATTTGCAACTGGATGCCAGCCTTAACTTTCCTGATGGAGCAGATATCAGATACCGGAAAAACAGAGAGGGGGAAGGATTGAAGCCATAAAATATTATCAAAACATTTATCAAGCACTTTGCATATTAGGTGCAAATTAATTCAGGTATTCCCCCCTTCTAATCACAGCTGCTTTCAAGAACCTTTTTGATAATGGAAGATAATTTTGCAGCCCCATTGTGTGGGAGAAAATAGTTATTTTAGTGAGCTTTGATTGAACATCCATATTAATTCCCCGCACTTTGCTCTACTTAGTCAAACTGTTATCAAAATGAAATGAATACAACTTTATTATATGGCTAAAAAGGCTTTAAGGAAGACTAATATCCTTGTCACTTTGCAAAAGGGAAAACAGAGATGGAACCTCGTGATGATTTTATGTCTAAATAGGATTTTTTTTTTTTGATTGACAGAATGAAATGTGAGGAGAGAGTAGAAACAACCCATGGGATTTCTGTTAGCCAATGTGGCAGTGATGCCCCTGTTTACATCTTGTTCAAGCTACCAACGTGATCCAGGCAATTAAACCTCAAAAATAAAATTATGATACCCGAGTGCAATGAAGGGTGGTGAAAAAGAATCCAGACTGCACTAAATACAAAACAAAAACCCCTCAGCTGCAATATTTTAGTGTTGGATCTCATTTATTCCCTTTTCACCACCTTCAGTTGTTCCTTTAATCTTTTATTAAAAATGTTTTTGGACATGGACACATTGCATAATAGATGAACACATAGTAGGCTGAGAAAATTTGTCACTTAAGTACTTGGTATAATTAAGTAATGCATTTATCCAGCGGATCAGAAGGGTTCTTAATTATGTACATAATTTGAATAAAGTTTTTAAACAGCGGTACATGTGTTAGGAAAGAAAGGTTTCTTGAGATAATGTTCCCCTAAAACAGTATCCAACCTGGGGGTTAGGACTGCAATTCTTGGCATTTCCAGGTAGCTTGGTCTTTTGGCAGGCTGGGGAACTGGGAATTCTGGATTGAGGAACACTATTCTAAAAAACCATTATTGTGTGATGCCTTTGAAATGCTTCTTCCTGTCACTACTCTTGTCCTTGTCTATAAAACATTTCACAACGTTATAGTCTAAAGAAAAGAAATGTTACCTCTTGATACTTCACGTCTGGCATCTCTTAGCCCCAAACTATTTGCTAGTTTGTTCATGAAGTGTTCAGAATGGCCGCTCTTAATTTAAAGAATGTACTCCCTTTTGGATAGGGAGGTATGTACTGGAAATCCCCTAGTTTATCCATGCAAGACCAGTGAACAGCACCTTCAGGGATCAAACAATGGTTTCCAGGAGGAAACTGGTGGAGGCTATGACCTGGATTGAGGGCTGCTCAACTGTCCCTTTGAATGAAGTATGAGTAACATGAGTTGGATGTTGGTCCTCAGTTATGTTAGGTACAAAAGAACGGAAAGGTGAGGGTGATTGGGAGAGTCAACAAAATACTACTGATTCAGCAGTTCAATATTGTTCTGGTTCTGAACATCACATTTTCAGAAGGATTCATTGAAAAACTAGAGCGGGAGGTAGAATTTGTGAGCTTCCAGATGTTGCTGAGCAAGATCATCTGTTGGTATCAGCCATTTTATCCGGCCAAATGTGAATGTTATAGTTGTATCTGAAGGACCGTAGCTTGCCCAGCTGGAGAATTCTGGAACAGGACAACTGGAGTAAAGAAAGGCTGAAAACTGTCTTACGTAGAATGGCTGAAGATTTGGATAGGTTTACTCTGGAAAATGAGACAGTTTAAAAGAGGCATAATAGCAGTCTTGCAGAACTTGTTTTCTGTTCCCTTGGAAAGTAGGATTTGAAATGACAGCATGGAAATTGCAAGGAAGCAGTTAATGACTAAACATTTGGATGAACATTCTTCAAGTATAAGTAGTTGGACAAGTTGATGGCCTTATATTGTGCAAAGCCATCATGTAGTCTGGTTTGGTTTAACACATCAAGTGAACTCAGCCATTGTGGCTTATAAACCTTGGCTTATGATTTTGTATATTGCATGAACTCAGTTGTGGTTTATGGGTAGTCCTTGATTAACGACCACAATAGGGACCAGAAAATTCATGAAGCAGGGTGGTTGTTAAGTAAATTGTGCCCAATTTTACGACCTGTTTTGCAGTGGTCATTAAGCAAATCACTGGGGCCATTAAGTGAATCACACAGTCATTAAGCAAATCACACAGTTCCCCATTGATTTTGCTTGCTGGGAGCCAGCAGGGAAGGTCACAAATGGTGTTCATGTGACAATGGGATGCTGCAACCATCATAAGTACAAGCTGGTTGCCAAGCGCCTGGATCACGATCATGTGACCATGGGAGTACTGCAATGGTTGTAAGTGCAAGGACTGGTTGTAAGTCCCTTTGTTCAGCACCACTGTAACTTTGAATGGTCACTAAATAAATGGTTGTTAAATGAGGACTACCTATATTCAATGACCCATGATTGAAAAGCAATGGCTAGACTATGTAGCTTGCTGCAGTTTGTATCCACACACTATAAGTTGCCTCAATCCAGTGCTAATGTGACAAAAGTCTCCTTCTGGCTATCATAACCCTGTTTCTGCTGTTATTTTCTTCACTCTTCCATTTTATCAAAGCAGACATGTAACATGTTGCTCTTCAATGGAGAAATAAGGGGTGCTTTTCTAAATTCTCCGTCAAGGATTCAGAATGGCTTTCTGCATTTTTTTTTAAAAAGCTTGCTTCAGGTTTTTTAAAATGAGAATTCTTAAATTCTTGACTAATAACCAGCAGTTTAATTTCATGATCTTTCAAAGCCCTTATTCAGAGCAACTTCACTTCATGCTGCAGCTGTGATCGGCAGTTCTTTCCATGAATAATAGAGTGGACCTGAATGAATTCACGTTGTCTTTTACCTCAGGGAGAAAGAAGTGGATGGTTATAAGTAAGATCCTTTGTCTGTTGACATTACTTCTAAACTTTTCCTCCTCAGGCTGTGGCAATATATGTATTAAATAAATGATAGCCGGCATTTCTCCTCTAGATCTTGAGAGCGGTTTTCAGCCACTGTGGATGCTTTCCAGGAGCTGAGAGGTTAAAGATCTATGAATTATTTATTCCTTGTGTGTGATTGTATGGGTGTGTGTGTGTGTGTGTGTGTGTGTGCATCCTCCTCCACCCACAGTTGCAACAGGGTGAATGAAATGGAGGGTAGCTGGTGTGATCATTAACTCAGAAGCATCAAAAATACTCCTCTGATTGATGGATGATTATTCCATGTCTCTAAATCAGCTTTATTATAAGTTGCTGACTGAATGTGAAGTATGGAGATGCCACTCACAAACATGTCTGCAGCTTAGCTCTTAGACTTTGGATGAAGGAGTGGGGGTGGGGAGTTGCTTGAAAACAGGGATACCATATCAGTGGCATAATAGGACCCAGTGACCTGGCACTGGATCACAATTCAAAGATAAAGCTTTGCATCTAGAACATGGTTTGAGGATCTGTGCCCCTCCAGATGTTTCTGAACACCAAAATCCAGCATTGCTCTCCTTTGATCATGCTGCAGAAACTTCTGGGAGTTGAAATTCAGCAATATCTGGAGGGCTACAGATATGCCCCACTCCTGCTCCAGAAGGCTCCAGTTTCAATTCATTGTATCGCCAGGTAAGACAAAGGTTGTGATCAGACCTTTTGAAGAAATGCTGGTTGGTATAAGCAATGTTATACTAGATGGGAGTTTCTACTACTCTGTGCCCATAATTTTTTTTTTTTCCACCAAATTTAAGACAGCTTGTGATGGCATTTTTTTATCATTAGAATTTCTCTAACTTGGTTGGATGTTTTGGTTTAACACTTACATTACCCCAAAGCAGGATTGGAATTGATGGGAGTTGAAGTCCAAAACATCTGGAAGGCACCAAGTTAGGGAATTGTATCCCAACAGTGCAATAGGTTCACACTAAGTTGAACTTAGAAAACCAATTAGTCAAGAATTCCCATAGATTCCAGTGGGAACTGAGCAAGCCTAACCCAAAATATATGTCTTCCACAGACATATTGTAATGGTATGCGGGAATGACCTTGGGGGAAGAGCCAAAGCCAGGGGAACATCGGATTAGAGGCAAATGAGCCCACAGAAGTAATGTGGGCATGGCAAACATCTCAGAAGAGACCCTCCCTAGTTTCTTCGGCTGTAAAGGCAACAGGGGAGAAATGTACTTTCAGACTTGCAAGATTTTGTTAATGTAACCTTAGAATAAAGTAGAATTAGTTCATCTGGGCATGCTTCCTGTCTGGACTACCTTGTAAAGCTGACATCAATCTTGCAAGTCTGAAAGTGTAATGGAAGGCATGTGTGAGGAGGATACTGGAATGGAGGTTAAGGTTATCAGGAGGGAGGGGAAGCATTCCTGGAGATGTTACAGAGCAAGTGCTTCCTCAGCCCGCAGCAGGACTGTGAGAATAGGAAGAAGCTGAGACTGGCCCCTCCTTAGAGTCTCACGGGGTATATCCACTAGTTGCTTTAGCATAGGTTTAGTCTGGCAAGATTCTGTCTATTAGGTGCAAACTAATAAAGGAACTATACTGGACTGGACCACCTCATTATTGTTCTTGGGCTGGGCCTGACAGAAAGTACATTTCTTCCCTGTTGCCTTTACAGCCCAAGAAACTAGGGAGGGTCCCTCCTGAGCCGTTTGCCATTTCCACTTTTCTTCTGAGGGCTCAGCTGCCTCTTATCTGACCATTGGCTAGTCTGCAGCTCTTCCTCCTGTCTCCCAAGGTCATTCCCACAGACCATTACACATACTGGACTTGCTGAATACTCACTTAGTAGATACTCACTCTCATTTTTGTGATCAGAAATGTTCTGTGTACAAACTTTCAAAACATGGTTGGTTTGGCTTCATCTTGGTGTAAATACCTAGCAGACCACTGTGGCTTGCAAACTATTTTATGGCTTTTAACATGCTGTATGAGTTCACTCAGTGGTGACTTAGTCAATAAATCCATAGCTAAACAAATCATGGTGTAGCATGTGGTATGGGTGATGTGCATGTTCACCTAAACCAGCTGTATAATTCCATGAAGCTTTCCAATTATTAAACTGAGATACGATCATCTGAATGAGTTCATAGATCAAAATAGGAGATGCCATTAAACCACCCCAAGCTTCCAGACAGAAAACAGAAGAGAAATTTGGTATGAAAAGAAATGTTTAAACACAGCAGAAGGCTTCATGCCATAGTGGGTTACTTTTAAGGGTTTATTTTTTCAATGGAAACCCCTAGGAACGACACGTAGTCAAAAACAGGAGGAGGAAGGAGTATTCGGTATGTTCGCCAGCTTATTTATAAAAACAATAAAGGCGGGATTAAAAAAAATCTAAAAAAAGACATCTAATGTTAAAAAAAAGGAAAGGATGGTGGGGAGAAAAAACATCTTGTTTGAAATTTAATAAGACCATCTTCCTGATCAATGTTGTCAGTAAAATCACTTCTTCCTCTCGACAGTATCCAGAACAGGAAACTATTCCAGCTGTTCGATTGCTCTGTTTAGTGTGACCTGGAAATTTTGGTTGAAACAATGACAGCCGTGCTTGGCACTGTTCTGTGATGGGCGCTTGGCATGTGTCTCGTTATTTCAAGTTAATCAGGAAGATCCTTTGGAAAAGGGAGGGGAAAACAGGGTGACCTTTCCATAACATTCACTTTGCCGAGTGAATTACACACACCGAAGCAGCTGAGAGAACTCAGTGACGTTGCTTCTGTGTGCTCAGAGATGGCTGTAATTATCTTCCTTCTCTGCATTGCTTGGTGTCACATTTTTAAAATCTTTTCTTTTTTGCTTCTAATGTAGAAATCAAGAATAATCTCTCTATTCGGCTATGTCAAAAGAATTTCAAATTATACCAGTGACTTCTTCCAAAGGAGGGTATCTGTGGCTATTGCAGCTGAAAAGATGATTTTGATTTATTCGTATGTGAGATTTATAGCCCGCCTCTCTTCCAGAAGCTGAAGGAATATGATATATACAGCATTCCTTCTTCCAGTTCTCCCATTATAGCTACAGACTTCTGGGGTTGATTGGGCTATGACTGGTCCAGGAATCACTCAGTGAATTTCCATGGCTGAGGGTGAATTTGAACCTGGCCTTCACTGGTCCTAATTCAACACAGCCATTGCCACCCTGCACACCTTGCTTTATAGAAGTTGTGTTTTCACAATTCTCTGTGCTATTACCTAGATATTAGTTCCATAGAGTTCCACAGAAACTCGGGGCGGGGGGCATTTTGTTGGAATGCATTGCAGGCCTGCAAGTTTATTTACTATTTATCTCAGTTTGGCATGTATTTTATTCACCCGTCCCAACCAATTTCTGCACTGACCTGCTGTTTTCAAAGAATGCCCAGCATTTGTATTTTTGTATGTTTTCCAGCTGTTATGTACACATTTTGTAAATATCTTTCCTCAACTTTTGTAATTTTTCCTAATAATTGCATTTCTGCATGCAATATGGCGCCCAAATTCTGATGTAGTAAACCATTGAATGTGACTTTATAACCACATCTGGTAGTTTTCACTATCTTTCTCTCTCTGTGTTGTAAATTTCCTGCAATGGAAATGGTGAACATTTGAAATATCCTGAAAGGTGTGTAGATTTCAAGCTGTTCCCCCCAGCCCAAACTTGGGAGGGAGAAGACTGAATTGAAAAGCCAACTGCAAAGTTTGTTGCCCTTTCAAACAGACTTGGAATATGTAAATATCAATTTTAGTGGTGACATGTTGGTTAGGCACCTTTTGAAGATACAATCATTGTTTTGTTATCAATGTTAATAGTTTTTCATAAAACAAAAGCATATTAAACTTCTTGGCAGCTGTAAGGTAAGATATAATAGATTAAATAAGCTGTTGCTTGTTATCCCCCTACCCCTACCCAAGGGTCTTTGGCAGCTCATGGCAAATGCCCTGGTGTTTTGCTCTGTGATCTGTCTTGAAATGACATTAAGTTAAGTTATTTAAAATGAACTTAGGTTGTTTTTTCAAAACCACTTGACATAGCTTATGGAAAAGAATAAACATTTAAAAAGTATGATCATATTTCTATGGTAGAGCATAGTATTGCTCCATTGCTCCACTTTGAAAGCAAGATCTGTCCCTAATAGAATCTCAGTATGATAATCTGGTCTATGTTTTAAGTCAGGAGCAGTCAGAGCAATCAGGTTGAAGCAGATGGTTACACACACACACACACACACACACACACACAGCAAGTTTTCTTTAACCAGATTTATGGAAAGAGGAAAGAAATTAGATTAGAGAAATATTGTCAACTGGATATGTTTAGCACCAAATCTCTAAGTGTGTAAGGGCAGAGATTTCTTGAATCTCTTTCTAACCACCCATTGACACACTGCAGAGGCAGCATGTTTAAAGTAAGGGCAGGCAACCTGTCAGGTCTGGGCCATATATGGATTTCAGTCCAATTTCAAAAGCCAAGAAAGTAGACACATGTATGCAAGAGATCAGTAGGGCTCTGTGAAACTTTGAAGGGCTGATTCAGTTGGGAGAAGATTCAGTCATATCTTCCCCAGCCCAAAATCAGACCATCTTAGCAAATCTCCAAGGCAGTAGACAGTGTCAAATTAAATACCTTTCAATCACTTTGGAAAGACTTGAAAGCAATTCAGAGACTCTCTGGTTTTGCGAAGTCTCAAAACATTATTTCATCTACTTCCTTCAGTATATTGACAAAGTTGGGGAAATTTAAGTGGTCTGATCATCTCTCTGATACTGATATGAGTGGCTGGATAATGTGTTTTATCACCTACAGTAACATTATCAGAGTGCTGGGAAAAATCCTGCTCTACTGTTTTAACTCTCACTCTTCTGCTAGAATTTATTTAGGTACATTCACTAGGAAGGCAAGAGAAATGGAATATATTTGTTCTGTTCTCTTTTTAAAGTGCTTTAAAGTCATTTGTACCTCCTGCATTCCACATATACTCTTCTGCCTTTATCCGTCCTTAGCTCTCAGTCTATTTACATGATGTATATTTTAGTTCCTATTAGTTTTTGCATCCAGTCTGCCTGCAATCTGTCTGTCCACTCCCCTATTCAGTCTCCTCAAAACCTCCTCTCCAAAGTAAAATATACCCCAAAAATCTAAAAAAAAATAAAAATGAAACCAATGCAGGCATTTTAATTCTTCCCCATGATAGTCTGTAGTCAGAACTCTTACTGAGTAAAATCATAATTGAGTTTGAATTGAATCTTGTTGCCTTTGTCAACTTCTAATCACATCCTGTAACTTTTGAATCTCAATTTTAAATCTGGAGAGCCATGGAGAAGGGAATATTCAGAAGCCATCAAAGAATCAACAAGGGCAGAAGACTTCCTTAAGCCTTGGGAATGGAGGTAGTATCAGGCTGGCTCCTCCTTGGGTCGGTGGGATACAAGTGGGAGAGACTTGTAAGATTTTGTTGCTATAGCCCAGTGTTTCTCAACCTTGGTGACTTTAAGACCTTGTAGACTTCAACTCCCAGAATTCCCCAGCCAGCATTCTGGGAACTGAAGTCCACACGTCTTAAAGTTGCCTAGGTTGAGAAACACTGCTATAACCTATCTCAATAAAATTTAGTTCTAGTCTTCTTGTGGGATCCGCTTCCTGAGCTGGTCTACCTTGCAGGGCTGATACAGACCTTGACTGACTTGGACATACACTCCTGAAATTTCCAGCAAGAGGAAAATGTCTCTCCCATGCTGCCTGCTGAGCAGAGAATAAGAGGGGAAAAGAAAAAGAAACAGAAGAATGTGGCCATCAGCCGAAAGAAGGATACTCCCTTCTGTTGAGGTTCAATTTGAGCATTTGAGGTTGTGAATCTTAGCACAGCTATCTCCGTCATTCAATAGCCCTGCAGCCAATTATGCAAATGAACCTTAATGATTTCACTAGCCCTGTCAAAATAAATAAATAGAGGCTGTTAATTGAAAACAGGATTTATGGTTTTAATGGGATAAAAAGCTGCAGGACAGTATGCCATATTTCAATAAGCCTGTTTCTTTAAGAAAGAAAGAATATATTGTGGTGGCGGTATTTCAGCAAGTCTCCCAGACTTGGTGGCAGAAGATACTGCCTTTTGTTAAACAAATGAGAAGATTGTGCTGTAAATATTCTTGCAATGGGTGAGCAGGTACTGTTTTAAGAAGTATTAAAGGTTTTCTTCCCACTTCTTCCCAGCCTTCCCCAAATCCCACACCATCACCAGTTGGGCAAGATGTACTGCAGATGGGAGTTGCTTCATGTCATCACATTTTTCTAATAGTGTTTCATTCAGTCAACATCCAGAACAAAATCTTCTGTTTTAGTAACTCCTGAAAGCACATGGACCAAGACAGGATGGGGAACGTTGCATCATGCTTACTTTCTTGAATGTTGGAAAACTCTCAAGGATGCCTCCTTTTTAAGATTCCTTGGAATAGCAGAATAATAGGAATTAGGAATAGGAATTCCAAAATTCCTTGGAATTTTGGAAATCCTTGAACTAGAAGAATAATAGGGGCAAGTTTTCCTGTCTTGTTTGTCTGTATATTTCAGACGGATTCTGCAGAGACTTGAATCATACTGTAAATGGATATAGTACATGTTTTCAGCGCCTTGTTTGCCTTACCCAAAGCCAACAATATATCTACAGAGCACTTTGTAGGTCCTATCAAAATATACTCTCAATGTAGAAAACATGAAGCAGCTTACTACTGGCTAGATAGAAACAGGATGGGGCGGGGGGGGGGGGGGGACTGTTCTTTTTAAAAGCCATATGTACCCAAATTAAAGAGCAAATGATGCACATCCAGATTTTCATGTTGGGTAATTTTTGGATTACAATGAAATATTTAATTTTGGCATTAGAGTAAAATTGATCAGCCCTGCTAAAAAGCAACAGTTGTTCCTGTTGTACTTTCAGGAATGCTTTGGCGTGGAGACGTTTTTAAGGCTGCATCGAGGGAGACTGGGGAAATCCAGAGAGCTGTGGGGTGGGTTGGTGAAATGCTATTCATCGAGACTGTGACAAATCAAAGACAATTAAAAATGTTGCTCTTTCGAAAGGCCCAAGCCCTGCAAATGTTTCCCGACCTTTGAAATAAAGACAGATAGATCTGTGTTTGTGTTTTTGTGTGTGGGAGGGGTTCCTGTGCGTTATTAAGATAAACAGGGATGTGTGGGAGATGCAGTATGCAAGCTTGAGGTGTACATTAGTTAGGTCCAAAATTGATCCAAGATACTTCTCTTAAGTCCTGTTTTACAGTGATTAATAAGGACAGCCATCCTCCTCATACTGCTGTAATAACTGTGCAAAAGGAATTAAGTATAAAATTAGAGCTAATGTATTAAAGGACCACAACATTGGCTGATGGAACTAACAAAATAAGCAGATAGCTCCATGGCTATTAGCCAGGTCAGCTTTTTGGGGTTGCTGTAAGCTAGATGTATGAGGACTACTGTATAATGGTCTTTAAATGCTCCTCCACATGTATTCATGTGCAGACAAAAGTTTCACTTTTAAGAGAGCTGTAGAAGGAGAGTTAGGACCGGGTAAAGGAAATACTTCATTCTACCATGTAGGATTACCATTGCTATTAGGTGGTTTAAAAGGTGAACTAGAGAGTTGAGATTATTTTAAGGGTGGACTAGAGACAGTCATGCAACAGCAGATTATTTATGGCCACTAGCACAGCATTTCTTTGAATGCTAGTTCCTACAGACAAAGCAGTAATAGAAGAGTGTATTGTCCTCTTCTTCTGCTCAGCGTCCTAGTTACATTTAGTTAGCCATTGTATGACACAGAATGCTAGACTTGGACCTAAGCTGGTGTTCTTAAGGTAGCATCTTCATAGCCATCATTATCTCATTTGGGAAGATTTTTCATTAAGGAAAAAGAGTGACCAAAATGGGGGAAATCAAGCATTTCTATCATGATCAATAGAGTAGGGAGGCTATAATTTTATTCCTCCTGTTGTCATACTACAGATCAGGAATTGGGTATCCAAAAGAATTGATTAGCAGTGAATTCAGGGCAGGCAAAAAAAGCAGTTTCTTCTTTTCATGCAATGTGCCCTTACCATGGTGTTCACGAACATCACTAAAGGGGGCAGTGGTGCTTGTACAAAAAAAACCCCTTTGGGACTGGGATGGTTAATGAATTTTATAGGTACTGTAGTTTCAAAAAAAGGTTGGGCAAATTCATGAAGATAGGTTCAGCATAGCATCACAGAGATAAATGGTTTCTCAGAAGACATCTGGTTGAACCACCTGCAGAAAATCTACTTCTACAGTTTCCTTGATAGGTGCCCATTTACTTCTATTTCAGAACCTCTAATATATGTAGAAGAGAGATCGTAGCCTTTACTGGCTGAACAAATTGTTCTTTAGGAAGTTTTTCTTGATGTTTAATCAATATTCTCCTTTCCTGTAATTTTGAACCCAATAGTTTTCTCCATGTTCTGCATGATAGTCTTCAAGCAGAAAGAGCTGTGCAGTTGTTTGTCAGCTACTTTTCTTCTTGTTGAATACCCAGGGGAGCAATATTTTCCATCCCAAAATATTCCAGTCTTCAAATAGGTCATTCCAAAGTGGAACCACTTTTGATCCTTCCAATTTTTCTGGCAGGACGGATCTCCAGTTCCTGAGTTGCTTTGTTATGATGCATTTCAGTTTGCCAGGATCTTAAACTGCAGTGCCCAACGTCGGATATGGTACATTAGTATGACAAAAGCAGAATAGTGTCATTATGTCTAGTAATCAGGACTATAGGTCTCTCTTTCTCCAGCTTAGAATTGCATTGGCCCATTTGCCCCAATATAAGTAAATATTCCAGTTTGAGGGTCAGTATGCTTTTAAGTTCTACTTGTTCCGGGACCAAAAAATAAAACAAAAATGGAAACAAAAAAACATGGTCTTCATGCTGTGTTTGTGACATCTAAGGTATGTGGCCCACTTCTCCGGAAATAGAGTGGATGAGTCAATGGAATGTAATGGTTGAAGCCTTGCATAAAGGTCAAGGGGGAAGCACTATAAATCTTCATGCAGCCATGAGACCAGTTGAAGGACTGTGGGGCTGTGGCCACATCTTAACCTACATTTCAGCAAGTTCTTGAGAATAAAATACAGAAGAGAATTAGATAAAACGCCTTGGAGGAAAAGCAGCTGAGGTGGACAAATAAATGGAAAGATTGATATGATACAAATCTATCAAAGTAATTCTTTTTATTTGTTTGCAATGTTTATCTACTGATTGGCATTAAAAATATCCAGACAATTAATGTAAGAATGCTATAATGAATACAGTTAAAATAGAAAAAGATGAAACAAAGCAAAGTACTAAAAACAGTAGATCACATCAGTAAATAATATTAGGGTAGTTGATCAAAAAGAAAATAAGATAAAGAGATTCTTATTGCTGGAATCCAATTCCCATTATCCCTGACTCTTGGCTATAATGGGTGAAGCTGGAGGGAGCTCGAATCCAGTAACATTTGGAGAGTGGTGGCTTCAATATCCTTGTGGTAAATCACCAATTCCTTTACCAAAGGGGATAGTAAGAAAACATTTTGAAGCTTGCTTAAGAGTCTTTCAGATGGGTGGTGGCAGGGAAATGTTTAGGTGAAATATTTCAGAACTGGATTATATACAGGTAGCCCTCGCTTAACAACCACAATTGGGACCGGAATTTAGGTCGCTAAGCAATGTGGTGGTTAAGCGAGACGTCATGTCTCTGCTTCGCTTAGCAATGGGAACCCCGGCAATTCCCCTTGCTGCTGTTAAGCAGGTTTTACTGGTTGTTAGCTGAGGACCCACCCCAATCCAAGCCATTCTGGGCTTGGTCCCTCCCAGCCCCAAGGCTCAGTAAGGTAAGGGACTGCCTCCAACTCCCCCACCTGCCTGTCTCCTCCCCATCTCTGCCCTTTTGGCCACCCTGCACCCTGCCTTGCGGGGTGGCAACGAGCCCCAGAACCGTGCAGCTCTTGGGCTGCTTGCCACGCCCCGGAAAGCCCCAGCCGCCCCAGCCCCTCCCCACCTATCTCCCCCTCTTCTATGCCTTTTTGGCCTCCTGCTGCCCTGCGCTCCACTGTCCCAGCTGACCTTGCTGCCTTCTTGCTCCCACTGCTGACGAGGCGTGCCCAGCCTTGCTGCTGGGCTGGTCTGAGCTGGCTTCAGCTGCAGAACAAGAAACAAAAATGCTAAAGGCAGCCCCTTGGTGGCAGTGTCCTAAAATGCCCCTTTTTGCCAAGCTCCCGGACAGGGCTGGAGCTGGCTTTGGGTTCCAAAAAGCAGTCCCTTTGCAAAGAGGTAGCTCAGGCCCGCCCAAGAACTTTTTGCAAAGGGACTACTTTGGGTTTGTATGTTTTTTTCCTTTTTCCACAGCCGAAGCCAGCCATCCAGACTGGGCACGCCTCATCAGCAGTGGGAGCAAGAAGAATGCAAGATCAGTGGTGCAGCAGAGTGCAGGGCGGCAGGGAGCCAAAAAGGCATAGATGGGTGGGAGATAGGCAGGTGGTGGGAGTTGCAGCACCCCTGCCTTCGTAAGTGCAGATGGGCAGCCAAGTGCCTGAATTTTGATCATGTGACCATGGGGGCACTGCAACGGCTGTAACTTCGGGCACTGGTCATAAGTCACTTTTTTCGGCACGTTCATAACTTTGGGCACCGAACAAATGGTCAGTAAGCAAGGACTACCTGCACTACCTTCCAGCTGTCCTGTTTGATCAGATTTTCTAGCCATACTGGGTATAACACATTGGTACTTTTCCAAAGCAGCAATTATCCTAATTACACTTCACCACTTAAAATCGTTTTTCTGAAGATGATTCACAAGAATTGCATAGAAGAAAACTATATATGATAATACATTTGCTTGCTTGGCCTGAAGCAGTTTGTGTTATTTTTTCAGCTGAATCAGAACTCTTACGATAGAAGAGATGTTCTGATGTGTTTCTGTGTACTGTAGCTTTTTCTCCTATCTGGTGATACATTAAAGACCACACTGGTCTCTCTATCTTCTTTCTCATCCAGGGACCCCTCTTTTTTCAGGCCAGTTGTGTAAGGACAAACAGATCTTTATGCGATGGTCATACTTTAGTGCTACTGTTGGAGTGCCTAAGATTTATGCTTTCCCTGGAAAGCTAAATGCTTAAGAACATGAAAACAACCCCCAACCCCCTATATAGGGAAAACGCAGAACTATTAGAGATAGTTTTGGATTCTGTCCACAAACATACAAGAATATCACCATATTTGAAGGAATCACGGTAACCACACCAATACACAATGCGAACTGCTGAAATTAGTGAGGAGACAATTCCCATCAGCTCAGAATTGCGAATTTATTTATTGGATATAGTAGACTTGGTCCATGAGAGTTATGTGATCGTAAAATTAGTCTTCAATGTGCTACAAAACCTTTGGTGGTGTTTTTTTTTTTAAGGGAAAATGGCTTTTCCCCCCAGTTTGCTGGCTTTGAAGACTGCATTTGTTTCTGCTTTCTGTCCTAATGTTGTGTGAAATGTTGTTCTGAAGCTTTATCTCAGGAGATGGTGAGACCGTATATGGGCTTGGAAGCTAAACAGGATCAATCCTCGTTAACACTTGGAAGGGAGAACACCAGGAAATACCAGAGTTGTAGAATAGACTGGAAAGTCGAAAAAACATCCTGAAGAGAGGCAGTGGCACACTACTTCTTCATTATCGCCAAGAAAATTGCATGGACACATTCGTGAAACTGCCAAGAACTGACTTAACTCTAGGGGGACTTTACTTTATTTTCACCTTTTGTTGTAAACAGTACCGTTACATTTTTCAGTGGGTCCTATCCCCCTTCAAAATTTCACTAGTAGGGTGTTTGCTTTGTGTCCAACTCCTGGACACTAAACCCAGTTCATCCTCTTGACTTGCTTTTTTATACCCCTGGGAAGTGGTGTAATCTCTAACCTGTTGGTACAGGCGCCCTTGTAAAAACCTCCCATGCCTTAACAGCAAGAGCACTGCATAATCCCCAGGCTTGGCTGAGAAAGCTCCCAGAAGCGCTCTGGAGCTTAAGCAGATTTCTTTATGCGCTTTGTCTAAGCCATATGTATAGCCTGTGTGACAGGTAAGGGTCCTCCCCTTGGGTGTCTCTATCAAGATTGCACAGCTTCAGCTCCAAGCTCAGAAGCAGCATCAGGAGCTATGTGCTTTGAAGTTCTCTTGGGTCTTTAAAAAAATCACCCTCTAGTGCAGTGTCTCGCAACTTTGGCAATTTTAAGATGTGTGGACTTCAACTCCTAGCATTCCCCATCCAGTATGCCGGCTGGGGAATGCTGGGAGTTGAAGTCCACGTATCTTAAAGTCACCAGGGTTGAGAAACACTGCTCCGATGCATTCCTTTTTTAGTTCCACCTGAGCATCAAGGATCTGGATCAAACCGATAGTAACTACAACAACATAATAGTTCTCATTTCACATTTTTAGTCAGAGGACAACACAAGGAAATAGGACTTAAATCGAGCATGGTGAGATCAACCAATTCTAAGGGAATTAAGCAATGTTGCTCTCTCTTTACTTTAAAAAAGATAAACATTTGAAAATATATGTAGGGTTTTTTTTTTCATAGAAAAAGAAAAATGTCACTAACTGATTTTGGATGGGGGGTGACTTGGAGCAAGCTGATATTTTTGAGCCTCATCTTACTTCTACGGTTTTTGAAAGGATAAAGTGAACTCATCGAATAGCAAAGAAATCTAAATAAATGAAGTAATACGATTGATGTCCTCTGCTGTTCCTCCATCAGCTTGTTAAGTACTTCATCGTGCTTTCTGAATCCCTTAGAAAATTAAGCCAAATAAAATAGCTGTGCAAGGAAATGTAATATCAACATGAAAGGATTATTGGTGTTATCCAATCTTCCATTGGGTGAGTTGCAGTTGGTGTTCAGTGCCCAGATAGACACAGAAGAATCTCAGGCTGTGCTAAATAATGACCAGTTCTGATACTTGTTTCATACTGGAAAGACATAATGAGTGTAGAATGCATTTTGTGCAGCTGAAGCAGTTACCTGAAAAATTCACCTTGTCAAATGCCTGCACATACTCCTACTCCTACTCCTTCTCCTACTCCTTCTCCTTCTCCTTCTCCTTCTCCTTCTCCTTCTCCTTCTCCTTCTCCTTCTCCTTCTCCTTCTCCTCCTCCTCCTCCTCCTCCTCCTCCTCCTCCTCCTCCTCCAGCGGTGATACTTGGTGTCTTGGCTTATACTGCTTGCTTCCCCTCACTGGCCTCATCCTCTCTTGCCCATCAAGCTGTTAGGGTAGCTCCCTTTACACAATTAAGTTGGATTTGTGATCCCCAGTTTGGTGCCCTCCTGGATACAGCTGACTGTAAGTCCATTCAGTTCAGTACTAGATGGTTTAATTCTTATCTAAGTTTTCTACCTGTATATAGGTAGAAAATATACCTATATTTTTATCTATTTATTTATATTTATATATATAAAATATAGGTTTTTTTTATTTGCTTTATTGTTTTTATTGTATCCTGCCCTGAGATCTGTTGCTATTAGGCAGGTCATAAATATTTACCTAAATAGACAAAATGGTCAAGGAGGATGCAAATCTGTTATTGTAAACATCCTGAGTGTACCAGATTGGTAAAGATTATTTGTAATTTTAATTATCAGTTGCAGCTGTATTTACTTGTCTTTGACTTTAGTGGGAAGGAGGTGCAACCTGATGTCAGCCTCTCCCAAAGAGAGACCCTCCAAGGATTGGGAATTATGAGGGTGACATCCAACACATCTGGATAATGCCATATTGAGGAAAACTGCATTCTTGAACTCGGTGATACAAGATTGTCGTTTGACTTGTGTGTGTGTGTGTGCGCGCGCGCTCCAACAGCTTATGCAGCCATAAGATTATACAGTGTTGAATTGAGTCAGAGCCAAAGAATGGGTTGTGTTGAAAATAAAAGAAGTTCTGTATATTAAATCCAACATTGCCTAACCCCCTCCTTTTTTTATACTGTCCCATAATTCTTCTCAGTCATAATTGTCTCTGAGAATTGCACAATGTTTTTCATGGTCAGAAGAGAATTTCAGAGAACAAGGAGCTAGTGAAACTTTGCAGATGACACGAAATTTAGGAATGTCCTGGGGAAGACAGCAAGGAACTTCAAAAGGCGATCCACCAAGTGATGGATGACATTCAGCATTAGCTAATGCAGTTTGGATGGGAAGGAATGTTTTTCAGCTGATGTTGTTGCTGGTGTCTCAATTAGCTGTACTCTATTCTGTTCAAATGCCTGATTATATTTTTAGGCAACTCATCCTAACTGCCTGAAACATGTAGCCATTGTCAGAGCGATGAAATGTAATGATGGATGAAAGCTGAAGTCTCTAAAGATGTCAAAAATAGAGTGAGGCTTAACAAATAAACTCGAGACCATATGCTCAAGAAAGCAAGCAAGGAAAAACGGTTCCAAGTTGGAAAGGGGAAAGTCTATATGCTCAGCCTCAATCCATAGTAATGTCGTCCCTATCTTTCTGTGTGTTTTTACATCAGATGAAGTCTTGAGTTCAACCATGGTTTATTAAATCATGATGGGCTGAATTTGCCAAATACACTAATTGATGGGTGCATAATATTAGGTCCCAGGGCCATATCCATCAGCTAAAAAGTATTATCATACTCACTGCGTATAAAGAATTGGAATTTTTGTCCTGACCTGCCTACTTTTTGGGGAGTAGCTCCCCGTTTTGCCATTCAGGGGGTACCTATGGTCCTGAGCTTTAAAACAACAGATCTCTCCTATGCTAGGAAGTGGTGAATTCACACAATATGCTAAAGCAATCCAGAAAAACTGTGTTGTGGGATAGTGAAATGTACCATCTCCTGAAAGGAATGGAAATCAAAAGGTTGGGGGGACTGATTTTACCTCTAAGCTGGAGAACCTGTGGTCTCAAGATTTTGCTAGGTCTGAACAGGCTCAATTTGCAGGTCCAGTGACCGGAATTTATCAAAACTGTACTTTAACATCATCTGGAAGGCAATTGTTTCCTCACTACTACCTTACATATATGAAAACAGCTTGCATGTCGTGGATTTCCAAACATTGGTACCAGCTAATCAATTGGTACCAGTTAATGTGTTTTTGTTTTATTGTAAGCTGCCTAGAGTCACATAAAAGAGTTATGAGCAGCCTTATAAATCGAGTAAATAAATAAACAAACCCAGGATTGTGGTCTTAAGTAGACTGATGGCAGTACACTATACTAGCAGATATCAAAAGAAACTAGGATTCCTCCAAAGCAGATTAAATACTCCTTTGTGTCAGGACAACATTCACAAATATAATGAAGAGAGGTTTTTTCCCCCTTTGTTTAAGAAATCATTTAGGCTCTGTAGCCTACATGATTCTGTAGCTACAGGGAATTAGGCAGCCGCTCATCACAGGTATATAAAATAAGATTTCTTCAGGCTAGACTGGGTATTTCTGTCTGCCTCATTCCTCAGAGAAAGCTAGTTCTGGTTTGTATGAACAGTGGGCTGACAGATGGACTATCTTCTACAACTTGATAGCTCCAAGGTTCTCATTTCTACCTGTTTTATTTAGGGATGCAGATTGCATTCTAATGTCCCCTAAAATTCATGGTAGTGCCATAGGAATATCCTTTACTGTATAGATTAATGGAAATCTCAATGTTCCCTGATGTTTATATTGCAGAAGATGGTATTGCAATGAGGGACTATGTTAGTTTGTGTTTTGGAGAAATGCGTACATTTGAATTAGTGCAGTCCAATATTTTAAAAGTATTAATTCTTGAATGGTGGACTGTAGCATGAAAACCAATCATTCTGAAATTGCCCTAGTAAGAAAATTATCACTGTCAGTACATTCTGCATTTCATTTCCTTCTGATTTCATCAAAGTGTGAGTGAACCCCCATTAAGATGGTATCTTATGCATTTAACAAAGTAGATTCTACTCTATGAAAATGTGCAGCAGGGATGGCGATGTAGGGCCTTCCAGATGTTCCACCTCAAATCAAACCTATCCTTCATGGCTAATTTTTAGGGAAGGGAAGACAGATCAGCTGGAGGGCACTCCCTGGTTTATATTACGCAAGGTTACAACCTCTGGAAATACACATCTCGGAAGCGCAGAGGCATAAAGAATAAAATTATTTGGGAGGCTTCTATCTCCTCCAAGGAGGAGTCTTCATTCTAGGTTTAAGACCCATCATTTGTATCAGAGAGGAAAGGCAGTCACTGGTGACATGTTTATGACTTGTTACAAATGTGCAATGCACTCCCATTGGGAACATTATGTCCTGTTCTGGTGGGTACATCTGAATCGGGGAAAGTGTAGAAAAGGTCAGCCAAAATAATTGGGGATGAAACGATTTTCTTAAGAGGAAAGGTTTACAACTTTGGGGCTTTATGAATGAATAGACAAAAGGCAGTCCCCGCCCCCTGCCGAAATCTTATCTTATTAGAGTCCTGAGCCCTCTAGTGAAAATGCAGGACAAACAAAAAGAAAAGATTTCTTCCCACCGAGGAAGAATTCAGCCCCAGAAAATGTAGTGATGACCAACGACTTGGATGATTTAAAATAGAATGAAACAGGTTCATGGCAGGTAAAGCAATCAGTGATGGCTCATTGCTGATTACAGGATCAGAGCAGTTTAGCCCTGAATATCAGCTGTTACGGAACAAGGGTGGGAGAAAGCATCTTCTCTGGCTGTTGTAGACCACAGAATGCTACATTAGATAGACCTTCTCTGCGATCCATCTCCAAGGTTTACGTCTTCTTATGATGTGATTGTGTTATGCTTTGTCAGTGAACAGAGTGCGGTCAGTCAAGGCCATGGTTCTCATGGATTTGGGTTGTTCTGAGAGACTTCAATGCGGTCCATTCAAAGACTGACTCAGAACTTAGCCATCCTTTGGTACGCCACCCAGAGTCACGTTGTTTGAGTTGGACAGCCATATAATTGCAATAAATAAATCAGTAAAATTCAGAGCAGACCATTTCTGCCTCTCTTAAGTGCTTGGGTGATTTGTATGGATGTTTAAGGTCTGTAAGCAAATAGGTATCTCCTGGCATGCTACGGGTTCTGTCTGCTAAAGAGTTCCATCTGACGGGACCCAGGAGACCAGCCTTTTCTCCCATAGCACCTGCCCTTTGGAAATCATTCCCTCCGAGGTGAGATTAGCTCCAACCCTATTGTCCTTCCAGAAATCCCTAAAAACATGTTTTTTTCAGCAGGTTTGGGGATCCCATGGTAATGAGGAGCCCATAAAATGGTTGCATGGTATGCGACATTTTGGTGCATTCTCCCATGAACTTATTTATATTTTATTAATTGTTTTAATGGTTATTTAAGATTTGTTTTTAATTGTTCATTTTATTGTACACCACCCAGAGTTACATTAGTGAGATGGGCGGGTATATAAATTTGATACATAAATAAATCTGGAGGCAGGGTTAGTTGATCACAGGAGAGTATGACTGGATCACCTTTCTTTAGAGCAGTCTCTGCCCCCACTGTCAGCACAAGCAAGGAGTGATTTGAAAATACTTATAGGAGCTTTGAACATTGCACTATCAGTACAAAAGTGTCAAATGGACCACCCAGGCCTGGCTTTAGACCATGGTAAAATGGTTGTGTTTTGAAGCCAATCCAAAGCCCTCCTTCTTTCTTGTAGAACTTTCGATACCGAAATGCTTCCAGGGAATTCCATCTGTCTATTAAAGAAAGATGCATTATTAATGCAGTATATTATTTTATCCCTAGGTGAGAGGGGGACAGTTACCAGAAATGAAAGTCTTTAAAAATACAAAACCCATGAGAGTTCAGCTCATGTATCCAGAGTCTCTCTCTGTATCCTGTACCATTTTTTTTCCAAAGGAAATGTGCTGTTGCAACTCATTAGCACAATTCTCTTTGTGCCACTCATATTTATCATAGTCAGTGCAAGTTTACCCAGTCCCCTCTATATTGTTGATTCAGCATTTCTGAGAGAAATATCTCGTTGTCAATCAATTGACAGAAAAATATTGCTTCTTGAAATGCTGATTAAGCAACAACATGGGGACTCAAAGAACTTGGAAAGTAATTTTGTAGCTACTGAGGGTGTTGCTTCCTTGAGCGTTTTGCAGTGTGCTTAGAAGCATAAAGAAACTTCTATTGTCACTTTTCACCATGTTGATTTTCTTACTTGTTGTTGTTCAGTCGTTAAGTCATGTCCGACTCTTCGTGACCCCATGAACCATATTGCGCCAGGCCTTCCTATCTTTCACTGCCTCCCTGAGTTTGCTCAGTTTCATGCTCATTGCTTCAGTGATGCTATCTAGCCATCTCATCCTCTGCCGTCCTCTTCTCCTTTTTCCTTCCATCTTTCCCAGCATCAGGGTCTTTTCCAAAGAGTCCTCTCTTCGCATTAGGTGACCAAAGTATCTGAGCTTGAGCTTCATTATCAATCCTTCCAATGCGCAATCAGAGTTGATTTCCTTTAAGATTGACTGGTTTGACCTCCTAGCAGTCCAGGGGACTCTTAAGAGTCTTCTCCAGCACCACAGTTCAAAGGCATCAATTCTTCGGCGTTCAGCCTTCTTTATGGTCCAGCTCTCACAGCCATACATTACTACTGGATGATTTTCTTACTAAATGCCTTCAAAAACATTGTTCCTGGGTATTAGGGGCTGTTTCTAGCATATTAACAGCTACAGGTAGTCCTTGCTTAACAACCACAGTTGGGACCAGCAAATCTGTTGCTAAGCGATGTGGTTGTTAAGTGAGACATCACGTGACTGCGACTTGCAATTTTACTGATGGCTTCTTGGTTGACTCTGCTTGTCAGAAGCTGGTTGTGAAGGGTGCAAATGGCGATCACGTGACTGCAGGATGCTGCAACATTCTAAATGCCTGCTGGTTGTGAAGTACCTGAATCTTGATCACATGATTGTGGGGACACTGCAGTGGTCGTAAGTGCAAGGAATGGTCATAAAGTTAGTTTTTCAGCACTGTCATAATGTTAATTGGTCACTAAACAGGGCAGTCATTAAGCAAGGACCACCTATACATGCAAGTTGAGCCTCTATACATGCAAGTTGAGCCTATTATTTATTCCATATACTTATTATTGTTCCTTTCTGCCATCATTGAACTCCAGTGTGGTTTATGCAGAATTCTCAGTTAGTTCTTCCATCTACATCTTCAGCAGGGTGGCTGCATTATGCACCTTAAGACCATAGCTACTTCTCCTTAGGAGCCTTTAAGCAGCAACTCCTTGTGGAAAACTGAAGTGAAAGATGACGCTGGTACTCCCTTGAACTGTTATTTTGGGTGCAAAGTGCTCTCCTTCTGATAGGCAAGTGCCAGATGAGTCAGAATTTTAGGGCACACAAGTGGCAGAGGATAAAAGTCCCAATCAGGTGGAGGAATGCCTACATGAGTAATGAATTGCTCATGAGTAATATATTCTAAATAGCATCTCTCCAGAGCAATCACTGATGGTTAGTAGAAAGCCCCGGCTGGGACTTTTGAATATTCAGATGTGAAAGCCCTAATTTTCAGGAGGTGACTTGCGGGGAAATGTCTGCTCATCTGCTTGAAGGTCTTGTCTTACCAGATATTTGTTCTTTCATTGAGCCATTCACATTTCTGTTTTCTCCCACTCTCTGCTCACATGGGAAGGGGCCATGGAAAAGAGGCAGAAATCAATAAGGCTCCCCAATTCTGTTGATGCTGGCACCATCTCCTCTTGCATAGTTTTGTAAAGAACATAAACAAAATTGGCTTGTTAGAAAATAAAATATAAATGAAAGTTATAGCCCCCCTCCCCCAGCCTCTTTTGCAACCTTCTGGGAAGATTACAAGGATGGGTACCAAGTATGTCTTAATCAGACATGTCATGCAAACACTGCCAGTACAGTTGGATAGACCAATGATCTGACCTTTGGAAAGTAGATTCCTTGGTTTCTGTAACTCCATTAACTTGTGTAGCTCCCCACCCCCATCCCAAATATGTAATAATATACTCTTAAGCCAAGTGCACGGCTGATCCTTTGTCTTTGCTAAGATTGACAACAGTCTACTTCGTCTTTTAGAAGAGCCACTTCCTTAAATTGCTTTAAAAGGGGGAAAAATAAGATGAACAGCTGGACTGTGAGCTATTCCTTGTAACTGATAAACTGAACATCTGCATACAGAAGCACTATCTCTGAATATCAAGTGCTAGTGAACTAGAAGAGGTTTTTGGGATGATTCCTGGTTGACCATCGTCCAGAAGTGCCTGGTTGACTGGAAACAGAAAGTTGAATGGAGATACTCACTCCTGATTCAATGCAGTAAGTAGTAGATAAAATTAAAGGCAGGGACGGCTTTCTTATGATGCAGGTACTGTAGATAAAATAGCTTCTTGAGGGGGTAATGGAATATTTTTCAGGCTCCTTATCCTCTGGAGTGCTTGAAAATATGAGCTTGAGACTCAATCTTCAGTGTTACCCAGAGGAAATGCTGGCAAATTTAGTTCTGTTGAACTAAAACGATAAAACTTCAGTTTGGACAAAGTCATGTCCGACGGGCTTTCACTTTGCCCAGTGTCACCCAAGAAAAAGGAAAAGGGCACAGAAGGAAATTCAGCTTTGCCTAAAATGGCATATGCTAAGTTACAGGGAAAGATGCAAATATTGATGCAATTAGTCATTTGTATAGGAACACAGTGCATGTTCTCATAGTGGGGAAAACAGTGATCCAATATGTGTGTCTGCTGCTCCATCTGTTGTCCAGAGCAATTGGTATATACAATTTAAAAAAAGTTGACGGGCAGCTTCAAGTCACTGATTCTTCATTTATCTTAAGGTTTTTTGCCTTTAAACTGAACTTGGGCCTTCAAGTTGAGGAAGTCTTTAAACAGAAGACTATCAAATTAACTGGCCCCAATAACCAGTTCATGTTAATTCGGGGCATGAGAATTGTATCCTGTTTTTATTCCACGTCCAAGTTTCTAAACTATAGGTCCCTTCCCAGTTGTGTATTCTGGAGATCTCTAGATCTGTAACGTCCAGCAGAGGGTGCAGTTGTGCATCAATCCAAGCTAGTTAAAGGCATTTTAGGTCCAAGCTGCTCCTGGAAAATCCAGAAGCCCTAAACTCTATAGATGTTCCTAAAAGAAAGAGTATGATCAAAGTTTTACACAGATCTCTGTTGTGCTTGGAATTGTTTCTTGTAAACATAGGCCAAGACTGTTTTGAAAGACCTCTCAATGTGGCTTGTTAACTTGACACTATTTATAGATTAATATATCTTCTTTAATTTGATTTTTTAAAAGCATCATTAAGCAGCTAGGACTCTTTGGTTATGGTCACCCAAGACAAGTGACCCAGCTGTCCCTTCTCTCAGTCATAGCACATATCCTACAATGCCTACATCTGAATTTTATTTTGGGAGGAGTGGGTAGTCCTCCAACATCTGTATAGGAGACTTTCCCCAATCCTGTGGTAGCATGACTGAGGTCCCACCACTGCAAACAGACTGGGGAGGGGGACTTACCTACCCCCCATCCCTTTCAGCTCCTTTTTCATCTCCCCATGTTGACTGCAGAAGTAGGTAAAAAATACCGAGGAGACAAAAAGGGATTTCGTAGAAAGGCCCAGTTTTGCAAGGTCTCTTTAGGACATTATCTCCAGCATGGAAGGATCTATTATCTCCCCAATAAATAGTTTTCATGACACAGGGAGAATTACAGGTAGTCCTCGCTTAACAACCACAGGTGGGACTGCTAAGTGATGCGGTCGTTAAGCGAGATGTCACATGACCCCTTCTCTTAGTGACGGCAATCATGGCAATTCCCCTTGCCATTGTTAAGTGAATTTTACCAGTCGTTAGTTGAGCACCCACCCCAATACAAGCCAAACCATGCGGCTCTTGGGCTGCTTGCCACATACTGGGAAGTTGCAGCTAACCCACCCCTGCCTATCTCCCCCCATCTATGCCTCTGGCTCCCTGCCGCCCTGCACTCCATTGTCCCAGCTGACCTTGTCATCTTCTTGCTCCTGCTGCTGACAAGGCATGCCCGGCCCCGTTGCTGGGCTGGGTTAGGCTGGCTTTGGCTGCAGAACAAGAAAAAAAGAATGCTAAAGGAAGCCCCTCATCAGCAACGTCCTAAAACGTCCCTTTTCGCTGCACTCCTGGATGGAGCTGGAGCTGGCTTCAGCTGTGGAAAGGGGGGGGGGGAAACCCCAAAGCTGTCCCTTTGCAAAGAGCTCTTGGGCGGGGCTGAGCTAGCTCAGGTCGCTAAGCGATGTGGTCATGAAGTGAGATGTCATGTCACTGCTTCGCTTAGTGATGGCAATCCTGGCAATTCCCCTTGCCATCGTTAAGCAAATCATACTGGTCGTTAGCTGAGAACCCACCTCAATCCAAGCCATTCTAGGCTTGGTCCCTCCCAGCCCTGAGCCTCAGTAAGGTAAAATACTACCCCCAACGCCCCCCACCCACCTATCTCCCCTGCCTAGCTCAGCCCCGCCCAGGAGTTCTTTGGAAAGGGACTGCTTTGGGGTCGCCCCCCTTTTTTCCACAGCGGAAACTAGCCCAGCCAGGCCGGACATGCCTCATCAGCAGCAGGAGCAAGAAGATGGCAAGGTTAGCTGGGGCAGTGGAGTGCAGGGTGGCAGAGGTAGGGAGAGATAGGTGGGTGGGGGGAGTTGAAGCCCCCCTGCCTTTGTAAGTGCAGGTGGGCAGCCAAGTGCCCGAATTTTGATCACGTGACAAAATTAAGGCCTTTATGAACCTTAATTTCTAAAGTAACTTGTCTTGTCTTTAGAAATTACTCTTTCACCCCACCCCTGACACACTTTTGGCTTTGAACTAATAAGGATCCTCTGGGGGGGGTTTGGTCTACTTGATCTGAGTCGAACACTAGGAAGGGGTTTTTTTCATGATAATTTGGTGCAGGAAGGATTTAAGCTCCTGACACAATGACGATATTAAATGGCAGCTGGATTGTTAGGGAAGGAACTCTCTATATCAGTGTTTCTCAGCCTTGGCCACTTCAAGATGTATGGACTTCAACTCCCAGAATTCCTTGCTGGCTGGGGAATTCTGGGAGTTGAAGTCCACACATCTTGAAGTGGCCAAGATTGAGAAACACTGCTCTATATTGTGGCAGGTAATGGAGAAGACAGTTTCTTTAATTTAATTTAATTTAATTTAATTTAATTTAATTTAATTTAATTTAAAATTTTTATTTTTAGTTAACATTCTTCACATACCCAATGAACACAACAATATTATCATTGTGAAATCCCACTGCTGTTTTTACAGTGTTTGTATGTGTGAGGTAGAGATGTGATGTTTGATTATGAATGAATTCAATGCACATCTTGCCTTTTCATTAAAAGCAAAGTTAACACTAAAGGCAGCTGACGATAAATTGCAAGAGCAAACTTATAATTAAAATCACAAGACTAAACAGTGGGGGAACCTCATCAAATAGAAGTTCATTAGTAAGAAGTAAGTAACTTTTGGCTTTTTATCTGATTGAAAATGGTTTGGGCGGTTAGGCAGAAAGCAACTGTGATTGAACGAACATCTCTAGAGCCTGGGTAAGCTTTCCAAAAAATGTTCCTTCACATCTTCTCAGGAAAGAGTGTAGCCCCACCAACTTCTGGTTCTAACTCGACTTAGAGCTGGCTTCAGCTTCACTGATTCCCTTCCAGTGTATTCACAGTGGGAAACACATTTTCTGGGGGATCCAACTTTATGTGAAGACATTTGAGGCATATCTAATAAACCAATTTTCACTAATCTGGTATCCTCGAGAAGATTTGGACTGCCAGCATGCTGGGGTGATGGGGACTGAAGACCCACACAACAGGAGGCCACCAGGCTATGTGAAGGCTGTAATAAATGCTTGTAAGGAAAGGTCCCCAAACGTAAAATTAAGCCTGAATGTTTTGCTTCCTCTATTTTCAAATATCAACCATAATTCCTACTTTGTGGGTATATATGTGTGTGGATACTCATTCAAATATTATATCTATATATCTTTGTCCAAATATTTATGGAACAAATAAATCCAGAATTCTCATTCAAGGCACAAATGACCAAGCTCAAATTATTGTATTTTGCGCACTTGATGGGAAGACACAGCTTTCCTGAGAAGTCAATAAAGCTAGGAACAGTGGAAGGAAAGAGAAGAAGAGGATTAGTTATGTGCCCCTAGTTAACTGCAAGGAGGTAGCAAGATTTGAGCCTTTGCAGACAAGTGTGCTATGTAAATTTCTTTTTAGTGATTGAATGTTGAGATTTGCCTTTGTCTTGGTCTACAACTCTCATCGTTCGATCTGGCTGGCTCAGGAGGATGGGCACTGTAATCCAACTTCTGTTAAGTGCACCAACTTAAAGAAGCTTAGCACAGATGGATTCTCTTCTTTTAAGCAACTGCCCAGGGAACTAGGAAGCCATTGCACTTACCTCTGATTAGTCTGTTCTTGGTTAATTGAGCAGGAATACGCTGGGAATATAGAACGTTTGTTGGTGCAGTGTTTCACTTGAGCATTGAGCATCCCCAAGGGTACAGCTGTCCATCCTATCTTACAAAAACCCTCCATAAGTAATTTCCTGCATCTGAAGAGAAACTCTTTCATGAAGAAGCCATTAGAGTGAACTGAATTATTCTGAACGTACTTACTGCTCTTCTCTTGGGAGTAAGTGAGAGAAGACACAGATCTCTGCCTGGATCTCCAGATGTCTTTTTCAATGCTGCTATGACAGCTAAGGGTGGGAGAACATTTGGATTGGAGCATGGCAGCATTCAGGGAGGCAGCCTTTCCTCCTCGCCTGCTCGTAGTGCCCCCACACCTATAAAGGTGCCAATAGCCCCAGAGCGGAAGAAAGATAAAATAGCCATTGTGTAGATATGTTCTTCTTTCTCATCAGTGTGATGATGATCTGCTTCAGGGGAATGGACATTGAAGTAGAAATGTTTTGATTAGGAAAACCTACTAGTCAAAAGGAGGTCGGATCCAAATTTTATATGGTTTTTACCACCGTTGCTGAAGTGTGAAGCCATATAATCAACATGGTAAAAAAGCCAGCAGTGTCTGCACCATGCTTTTAACCTGATTGTGGAGTTAACCCAGTTTTGAAATTGGCACAGTATACCTAATCAACAAATCAAGGTTGGCATAAAGAAGCTTTGCACATTGTACAAATGCAGACAGTAGGTATGTAAGTGAGCTGTATAAGTGTGTTGCTTGAATATAGCCAGAATATCCCATGTAGGGGCAGAGATATTGGAAGTCTTAATGTAAAATCCCAATTCTTTCTTCCCCAGCAAAATGTGAATTCTATGATTATGTGCCAAAGGGTAAATACCACTTCATTGTACTCAGCCACCAAAAACAATGTCTGGTCTGTGAAGGCCAATGGGATTTAATTAATTATTAAATTAGTTGTTCTGCCTATCTTCTTCTACGTGGACCTTTTTGACCCTTTTTTGCACAAATTATGCTTTTATTCTGTCCCCAACTCCTGAATGTTTAGCTGCCCTCTTTCCATGATTCTGAAGCTCAGATGAATGCATAAACAAAAAAGAACAGAAAGGAATGGGTTTTAGGAAAATGTCTTTTTCACTCATTGCATTGTGGGACATTTTGAAAGAAGGCCAAGTCAACAGCCAACATCAAGGAAGCACTTTGTCAGAGCCAGCTGTGCCCACCAAGGTTCATTACAGAGTAGGAGATACTCTGCTTGCTCATGTTTGGGACAGTTTGCTCATGTTTCTTTCAAGCTGAGGGATGGACTAAATCAAGACATGCATTTGGGTACTCTAGCATACCTTTCCATCTCTCTGTCCCTTCTAATTAAAGACTTGTAGAGAGGTCTAGCCTGCTTTCTTGCTGGTAATCTATTTACCAATAGCTTTCATAGGCTTCCACACACTTCCCATTAAGAGTCCTGTGTTGGGGTTCCTGGCAAGCTGTCCATTCTCTTCCCTCTCAACTCGCTGGAGCCCAATGCTTTGTGGAGACACCGCTGAAGTAAGCTGATCGTAAGCCAAGTTATGTTTTTTTTTCCCACTCTTCCCAAAACCTCAAAGGTACATTCTTAGAGGGAAACTCAGTGCTTTTCTCTGTAAGAAAAGCTCTCCAGAGAAGGGGCATGATAAACTCCTTGGCATTAGCCTGAATTCAAATGTCAGTTCTGAAATGTCAGATTTGCCTTGAGAACATGAGTCTCAAGACTACAGAAGGTTGCTGTTCTGTTCTTCCATGTTTTGAGGGTGTAAACTTTTAAGTCTTCCCGTATATGCAGCTAAATTCCAATTGATGATCTGCTCTCATATCAATGGTGCACTTCTGTTCATCTTTGCACGCTGAACTGATAAAGCTGCATGGGAACAAATTTCAGTGTGCGTCTTATTTCTCTGTGTGTATGAGCTGTTCCATGCTATACATAATTGTACTGTGCCTGTATTTCTCTACCTGTACCTGATTCTCTTATCTGTACCACCTATTTCCTGTATTCTTTTAAAATATATAATAATATGTCAAAAATATATGTAATTGCACTGTATTTCTCATCCATCTTAACTTGGGAGTAATCTGAGAACCTGCTTTACCATAAGCTTGAACATCTGGAGTTCACTCTATGTAGATAAATGCTGGGGTGTTACTTTGTGAATTATAGCAGCATATTTAGCAAGGGGTGCCTTTGAAAGTAATGTTGATGGGCACCCTAAGACCCCAAGTAGGGCTCCGGAAAGTGATCTGCACATGGGGTGAATTTCATCCTCTTAACAAATAAAGGAAAATGGATAGCCAATCTATGAATCATGGATTTTAACTGCACTCACCCCCATGGAAGGAGACTGTTTTGAACTGTTTATATTCAACAGCATAATTCTAAACATAATTCACTACTATCAATTCACTATTTCCTGTCCTTTTATTGCTGCTTATAATGGATTCAGGATTTTCCTCCTCTCCACTTACATTTTAACTGTTACCGTAGAATGTTCTGTGAAAAGAATGCAGCCTGAAAAACTACAATGGAAGGTGAGAGGCTTTGGTGGGTCAGAGAATTATTGGTAATGTATATTATTAAAAATGTGCATTTCTTCCTGGAACTTAGCAGAAAACCTTTATGAATCTATTATGTGTGGAATTGCACATCTTCTCTTTTGAACAGTGCAGCATTCACTCACCAGAAAATTACCGTATCACCGTTATCACAGGGCATTAAGGAAATATGTCTCTAATTGTATTATTAAAAGGTGTGCTTATTGGTACAATAAATTGTAATGGCTCACTTTTACACATTCTCCCTCTAGGATCCTACTGAGGCTTTTTGATAGCTGGGCACTGAAGGGAATGTAGACTTACAGAGAAAGCCTGAACAGCACAGAAGAAAGTGCAAAATGCTACTCGCATGCTAGAATGTAATGACATTAACAAAATAGTAATTTGGGAGAAATTGGAAATGGTGAGCAAGCGGCTTAAGGGCATTTTGGGCTGATCAGGCAGTGTCGCTGAGGACAATAACAACCTAAAGAATTGAATTTCTACAGATAGATCAGATCTTGAACACAGATAATGTTTTGGTGTAGAAAATTAAGCCAGCAATGCCTTAAGGACCAACTAAGAGACAGGCATGATCCAACTTTCTGGGATGAGACCAAGATAGTTTCTGATGTCTTGCATAAGGTGTGTCCATAGTTCTGTCATGGGAGAAAAGATACAAAAACTTGATTGAATAGGATGTTGTTTGAACCAGTTCATGCTGAGACACTCTGGATTAGAACAGAAAGCTACCACAGACATCAGTAGAGAGAACTGTGCTTATAATACAGCGACAGTTGGGCAAAACGATTCTCTTCTTGCTCTTCCCCATAGAAAACAATAAATTGAAGGGGAAGGAGAAAAAGAAAATAGGCCAACAAAGGTTGAAGACACTCAATAGTCCAAAAAGGGACAGTTGGAAAAAGAGAGAGGATGAATACTGTATTGCAATCTTCTCAATGAGTTGAGATTAGAACATGAAATGTATCTGAGTTGATACTTCCTAACCGTGTGACAACAATAATTTGAATGATTTGGGTACCCTTTTAGATGCATCCATCACTGCTGGCCATGTGGGCTGAAGGTCCTGGGAATTGACTTGTGCTACATCAGGAGAGCTGCAAGTTCTGCACTCTTAGTTTAAATAGCAGCCATTCCTTCTATGGATGTTCTGTCATATGGTTGCTGTAAATCCTGTTCCATTGGGGTCAGGAACAGATCCTTGTTACCTTGTTCTTATCCCTCTTTGTGGCTCCATTCTGACTGAATCACGCAAGGTCTCAACTGCTTGGCTTCACCTACATGATAGCCAAGCTTTAAATATTACAGCAGCAGAATGAGGTGGGGTTTTCCAAAAAGCAGCTCACCAGCCAAGTATGGGGCCAGGTTATCTGAGGGACCGCTTTTCCCTGATCATAACTGCCCATCCCATCAGATCAGGTAAAGAGGACATGTTGCGGGTCCTGTCTTTAGGGAACTACACTTGATGGACGCAAGAAGGCAGATCCTCTCTGCCATGGTGCCTGCCTTATGGAATTTTCTCCCCCCAGAAGGGAGGTTAGCTCCATCCCTGTTAAAGTTCCAGAAGTCCCTCAAGACCTGGCTATATCATCAGGCCTGGGGGTCCCAGGAGACTGGTGAGATCTTGAGGTGGCTCCATTACTGTGGTTAATATCCATCCTCTCTTGTGCATTGTGCTTTTTTACATTTTTAAATAATGATTTTTTAAATATATTTATTGTTTTAATCTAGTGTTGTATGGCACCCAGAGTCACTTTTTGTGAGATGGGCGGATAGATCGATCGATCGATCGATCGATCGATCAATCTCTCTTGTGGAAAGGGCATTCTTTTACCATTTGCATTAAAAGAAATTGTGGGGGTTTTGGCAATGCAGAGGTTAAACCATTGCTCACAAAGTAGCAGATGAAGCCATTCAGCTTGGCTGAGGGTTTTGGCAACCACAGGTGGAAAGTGGTAGGTAGGTTAACAATCTCTCTGGGGTTTAATTTTGTGTCACTGGTTTAATCATCTTATGAGTAACATCTGTATCACAGCTTTTCTCCAAGCAGCTGAAAGCAGAGTCTGGATTCTTCCTGAGTGGTTTTCTTTCTAAGCACCAGTAGACTTGTTTAGCTTTGGAGAAAGAACTCCATGATAACCTGCAAACTATCCTCTGGGCATTTTTAGCTTTGAAGACTGCAGTGGAAACAATGCAATTTTATGCCAAAGGGAAATGCTCATCCGACAGAACATAAATAGGAAAATGAAGAATTTGCATGAATAATATGCGGGCCCAAGGAAAAAAGTGCATATATGAACTTCAACGGTGTGCATCCATAATCATAAGAGCTAACAACATATATCAAAAATGCCAAAAAATTGCCCTGTAGTTGCCTTCTTAATGTGCATCTACTGCATATTTTCCCTGCTACAGTTTTGTAACAGGCTTTGTTGCTGGGCTTTATTTCAGGGGGAAATAAATTACCCCCTCCCCTCAAGAAGTGTGTACAGTATTAGCATGTAAATAGCCCCCTTGGGAAGTGAGCACATAAACTGGCCATGCATGCATCAGAGTAGTCAGCTTTGATGTGAGCTTAGCTTCACACTGCACTCTGCACCCCTTACGTTTCCTGCTTTCAAATCTTGCCTGACCCCTGCATGCTGGAAGTATGATCTAGCTGTCTCCAGGGCCAGATCCATCTGCAACAGTCAACCGGGGTAGGCAAGACTCCAACTACGCATGCCTCTGGCTGGGCAGGCTTGGTGTCTTTTCCTGCGGTTGCTGTTGAGGCATCAGACTAATTTTTTGCAACTCCTCCTCCTGCTAAGTAAGTTTTCATGGAGGAGATTACAGACCACCACGGTCCCCTCTCTCCTCCTGAAATTAATGAGTCCCTTAAACCTGTCATTGAGAGAAACTAGCCTGTATGGCTATGTGCAGCTAGAGATTATGAAACGATTGATGTAAGTGCCTGTTACTTCAGATTAGATGGAACCTTCAGTGACTGTTTTAGAGGCTAAATTGAATCATTGCCAAATTTCCCTCTCTTTTTTTGTCTGTAGAAGTATTTATTTCTTTATTTTAAGTGGTTTTAGTCCATTGCTTCACCAGAGTGGCTTTCACGTATCAGTGACATTCCCGAAAAATCTCAACTGAGAAGGAGGATGGATTTGGAAGAAAGAGGAAGAGGAGTTATGAGTTATAAAGTCCTTCTAGCAACTAGTCTGGAAGCTCTTTTGACCTACAGTCCTATAGGATGGCTTCTGCCACATGGTAGCTGATGGAAGGGGGTGGCTTCTTAGCAGAGCTGATGAAGTGACCATTGCTTTCTTACTCTGACTCTGCAGCAGCCTGATGGCAAGGCCAATAAGCCACTATTAAATCATAGAATCAGAGGCTGTGCTCTCATACCACGTTTACAGATAAAGTTAAAGACTTAATGTCTGCCTTTGTACAGCTTGCTAAAGCTGGACAGTGTTAACCTTGGTTACATTGTTTTATGGTTTAGCATAGAGTCCAAACCCATTTGATTTGTTTGTGATTCAAGTAGGGTGCAAACCTTGAAAATGGTTTAATTAGGTAACTACAGTAAGCGTCTTGTGCAAATGCAGCCATTGAGTTGGAAAAGATGTTTGAAGCTATTGAGTCCAATCCTGTGCTCAGCACAGGAATCCCTTTTAAAACCTCCCTGACCGTTGGTTCGCCAACCTCTGTTGCTCCACTGTAACATGTCTGGACTTTCTGGAGCCTTCTTTTCTTAAACTAGGATCTCTTTTTTGCTTCTGTGTTAGTTATACGGACAGAGTGCACCCATTTTCAGAGATGAAAGTAGAGACGAATGTGGAATGACTCACTTTTCATGCCAAAAAGCAATGCCTAAAGATTACCGCTGCTATGACCCAAATCTGTTTATAATCCTTATTTATTTCACACTGCAAGGGAAGAAGAACATGGTACTGAGTCAGACCACTGGTCTATTCAGCTTTTGAGAGTCTCAGGCTGGAGTCTTTCTTTGCCTCACCCAGAGGGACTGGGAATGGTGCTTGGCATCTTCAGCATATAAAGCAGAACTACAGCCTTTCCCTAGCATAGTCCTATCTTCCACCAGAGTAAAGTAAAAGACAGTGATGGGCCTTTTAGTTAAGGCTATAACATGCAGAGGGATGATAAAACCATAAAATGTTATCCTGCTAGGTGGTTGATTTCACACAGCACAAAAACCTGGCTAAAATGGGAGTCTTAGGAAGTTGGGGAAACTGAGCCTTTGTGCCATCTATCCTATGGATTATTTTGGGGGAGCATGCCATTTTATGTGATCAAAATAATTGTGCTTTGTTGACATGAGGTTAGGTTGAAGCATATGATAGGTTCAATCCCAGCACCTCCAGAATTGTTGCCAGTCAGTGTCAATAGCACTAAATAGAATTTGGGTCAAGCTCAGTAAAATCCTGTTTCCTACATTGGTAGGAGCAGCAGACTGGGACTTGTTAATAATGTAGAAGCCTTAAGAAACAGTCTATTGACAAGGGAAGGAATGTTATAAGAACAAACTGTTGAAAGCAAAGCACCTCTGGTCTGCCTGTTTAGAAGAATTCACACCAAAGAGAGAGTGGGAGAGAAGTTGTAATGACTGTGATGGAATACGATACACACCAGCTTCAAATTATATACAGGGATGCCCAAAACCCACTGAGATCTTAAGTCTTTACTGAGTTGGTCAGGTGGAAAATTTGGCATTCTTCTTGGCTGCACTCTGCAAAACCATTCACCTGGAAATTCAAAGCACAGGAAGGGACCTTGGTTTGTTTGGATTACGTATTTCCAGGAAATCCTACATTGATACCTTTCCAGAAGCTTTGATGGAAGCGCAGAAGGCACAAGGGATGATCCACTTATGTGGCTGGGCAGGGCAGCCTGGAAGGTTGTGAAGTTGTTGCTGCTGTTTTGCTCTGGTTTCCAGGAGCCTCCCATCCCCATAAACCTCTAAAACATGTTAGTTGGCAGCTCACAGTCTTTGTGTCACAGATGCCCTAAGTTGTGTGCCAGAGAGCACAGAGGTTTCCATGACATACAGCTGGTGCAGATGAAATGCCGCTTCTGATCTCCTAGCTACTGATGCTGCCAAAATTATATTTTCTGGCTCGGATATTAGGGTTTCAGAGACTCGGGATTTAATTTGTGCCTGAAAAGACCTTCCATCTTCCTTGTCTTCTCCATGCCTGCCTCATGCTCCTTCAGCATGCCTCCGTTCACCTTGCCTGCTGCTTTGGCAACCGTGAAGCGCAGGCAGGCAGGCAGGCAGCCTTTCTTCCCCCTGCTTCCAGCCCACAAGAGAATGTAGATCTAGCAGCATTTCAACATCCCAGGTGTCAGGGAGGAAGATGGGATGACAGACCTTCCACCATTTCATTGGCAGTGCTGCCAGAGTGGGTGGATGGAGCGTTGCATCAATTTCTATCATAAATATACTGCCAGAAGTCCGTGCTATAATTTCTTGTAAACTCCTGGCAGCTTACAACAATAAAACAACATTTAAACCAAGGCGATAATACAGTAATGAAATGTTAGAGCAATTCACTCTACACACTCATCATCCCCCAGTTGCTCTCTGGAAAAGCTCTGTTATCAAGCTCCCAAAAGGCATCGGTGGGAGGGGCGTTAATCTGAGTTCCCTGTTAAGGGGAGGCGGTCCATAGCATATGGGCACATCAGAAAAACATCAAGCTAAGCAGGGAGGGGGCTTGGCGGTATGGTGGTGAAAAAGCAGGTGGGGATGTGGAGCCTTATCCTGCTCCAGATGACATCATGGACATTGTGGGGCTTAAATTGGCTTTGGAAGCAATTCATTTATTTTCTTTAAGTGTGGAGGATAATTTCCTGAGCCTGATGGTGGAATCCTCCCTCCCCCCACCAGTATTCCCAGCCATGATTAGGAGATAGGCGTTGCTCTGTAATCTTTCATTGAGCTCTGTTCTTGCATTTGAATTGCCCCCTTAATTTTCAGAGCTATTCTGGGCTAGTGTTACAGTAGCATCGGCATTCAGTAAATATGGCTGAGGCCAAACCATAATAGGTACAAATCATCTGTTTTGAAGTATGCTAAGCGGAGTACTGGTGGAGATACAATGCTAACCAGGGCTGTCTGAAACAGAAATATTCGGGGATTAGAATTCAGGAAGTAGAACTATATCTGTCATCAAATGGAAGCATTTTAGGTCCTTAATCTGATGGGCTCTAGTCTACGAAAATATATTTCATAATTCCATACTAATACAAGTCTTCATCTGGGGACGTTCACACTGATAGAATCAAACCAGTACCATTCATTCAAAAGAACTGTAAGCAGATTTGAGAGAACTCCATCTTTGACAAATAATTTTAGAGAATAAATCCTAAAGGAAGAGGAAAAACTTCATAGTACCTCAGTGGAACTCAGCATGGTCTCTGAATTATGAGGAGAGAAGAGAAATGTTTGAAAAAGCCGTGGCGGAGTAATATTTTTCAATGCAACATTTTCTAAATTTCCTCTCCTTTTTATTATCAAAACAATAATCAATAGCAAGTGTTTCTCTACTGTCACTCCTGCAAGAGAGAGGTCTGACACACAATTCTCAGCTACCCAAATACAACCAACATTTGCTTGTGAGTTGAGCATTCTTTTAATACTTCCTTTATGCAGAGAATGCACATAATTGTCTCAGCAAAGAAATGAGAAACATTCATGGTTTCCCCCAGAGGTTGGAGGTGAGGGGAAAGAAAGGGACAAATTCATAATTCAGTTATTTACCAAACAATAACAAAACAGAAACTTTTTTTTTTTAAAAAAACTTTCTCAGTAGCAGCCATTGAAAGGGTGCCCACGTAAACAGGGCTGTGTATATTAGCATCAAGAACGGGGAGTGTTCACAGTAACCCCATTGTGGAATTGCTATGACAGAAATGCAAAAAATGCATTATCAGTCAGGTGTCCACCACAACTGTAACGAAACCTAGCAGACTGAGATTTGTAATTTAAATACACTGCTTAATGGGGCTCTGTTTTTATGATAACTTTGAGTGACAGTGCAACCAGCTGGACCTGCACCAAAAGGTTGCAAGGTGGCAGTATTCTTCTGTTCAAGATTTCACTTTCCGTTTCCATTCCCTTTGCCCTTTAGTTTTGCAACCTCTCCAATACCCAAATAACATTCCATGACTTCTGAGCATTTCATTCCTCATTAAGCTTTATTGTGATTCCATCTCCCCTTTGTGTTTGTGTGTGTGTGTGTATGTATATAAGTCCTAGCCCAAGTTTATGCATGCAGTGGGTTGCTTTGGCCCCTTGAAGATCAATGCTAGTGTAGTGCCCAAGGCTGAATGCCTCTGCCAGAAGTCTGCAGTTCGAAGAAGCCTAGTGATCTCATGAATAGAGTGAGGGAAAAGCAGAGCCCAACATAAATCAGGATTGCAAATGAAGAACAGACCTAGATTTCAAGAGTCGAGATAACAGGCATGTCAGGAACAAGAATTTATGATGGTTGAATTCTAACAATGTGATGGAGTCCTTGAGATGTATTTATAACCAGTGTTTCTCCCATCCCTGCTTTGTTCCAAATTGTTTTATTGGAGCCATTTCAGGAAGTCTGATTCTTCTTCTTTCCTCCCCTTCCCTTTCCTAGAAAATGGAGATCCAAGGCTTATCCTCTGTCTGTCAACTTAGATTCATCTTCATTTTTTTGTTGATTTTGGTGCTCTCTCTGAGGAAGTTTGCAGGGTCAAAATATGGCTGCCTTTGTGAACATAATCAGTTTGATAACAACTGTTTTCTAAAGAGGCAAAGGGGCAAGATTGTTTTCTAGCCCCCAGCCCCCAATGGTGATCTCTACCCTTTTTCTGGGCAGATGGGAGCCACTTTCAAATAAAGCATGAAACGCCTGCCTAATTCAGACTTTTAGCAGGGGGAGAAAATGTATACCAGCAGTTACAAATTGGCAAATTGACTTTTGTTGTTGTTCCATAACCTACCCGAAGTGGGTTATTCATTAGATATCATTTGGCTTGTTTCCTCGAGATTCTGGCCATATTTCTGACTGATAATCTGGCCTTTGTGTACAATTTCTAAAGCTGTAGTCTTCCTGGAGTAGTTCCAGTGATTTTGACTAAAAATGAAGCTTTTTGCTGGAACCTTCCTTTTGAAACATCCTCAAAGTTTGACATCTTTGCTGTGTCTTAACCTAACCTTGCTTATCCAGAAATGGTTTGGCAGTTTGATCTTTGTGGATTTTGTTATAAGCTTGGTCTGCATCATCTGGGCTGTATATTTGGAGAAAGAGAAACATAATAGATTGAACATCAGAAAATGTGTGAATTCTTGGAGTAATCTGGAAAAGAAACATATGGAAGTGTCATAGGTTGGAAGTATCAGAACTTGGCTATTTCTGTGCTAGGAACCTTCTAAACAATCAACTATCCTTTAAAATATAACTTTGAAGTATTAAAGAGTTATTCCTAATTCCCAAGAACATGTCATGTTAATCAACGTGACTGGTTGCATTGTATAAAGTTATGTTAGGTAATTGGTTGATTCTGGTAGAGTTCAATCAATCAAAATTTATTTATGGTCCAAGACCAAACACATAGAGTTAAAAAAAAATAATAATATTGAACTGTGTATTACATATTATGTGGTCCGCAGCATTTGCAGATACTCAGTCTTGTTTGTCAAGGAGGGGGCATGGATATGTGTGTGTATGAGGAAGAGAGTTATTTTTTTCACCACTACATTCTTTTAGCATCTTGAACTTTTGAATGTTTTTCTTGGCTGTTTGCTTTCAAGAAAAGAGAAGGACCAGCTGAGTGCCCCAAGCCAAACACAGGTGAGTCTATAAAAAGCAGAGGGCCATCCCAAACACAAAATGTGATTTAAGTTAAAATTATTTTTAAATAGTCAATATGATTCAATATAGTTTTTAAAAATTATTTCCCACTTAACTCATACAGAAAATTACTATGTGACAGTGTCTTTAGAAGTGTCCCCAGAGGCCACACCCATGAATTTTGTTGGACATACGCAACTTTAACTTAAGTTATATGTGCCTGTAGTCAAGCATCATAGTGTTTGGACTTTAAGGTTTAAGTAATACTTTTCAAAGAATAGTCCAAGCCTTTTCTATTGTGTAAATAACTGAATGGGAAAATGTAGGAAAATGCTCTTGGCAATATGTATAAATGACTCACCACACAATTAGGTTCCACGTTTGGTCAAATGATTTCATTTCCAAACTCCTTTGCAAGGGCATCAGGAAGGGCAGGGGTCAAAAAATGAGAATGGCAGCCATGACAGGCAAAGCCCCGCCCCTTTTTTACATGTGTCAGATGAGCAGCATAAAATAGGGCGGAGCTTTGATTGTGTGGTTGCTTCCACAATCTTGCTTTCTTTCTTTTTTTTTTTGACTTCTCCTGCCCCACATGGATGTCCTGTATACAGATATTCTTGTTTAAAAAAAAAAAAACTTTTCAAACTTTCCCACTGGATAAAATGCCAGGGAGATTTTTTTTTTAAAGCATGAAAACATCAAGCTATCAAAGTGTGATGTTGGTGCTAGCTGTGTGGGTCTTGTATGGTTGTCTTCCAAAAGAAAAGCTGATAGTTTCCCAAGGAATGGCTCTCTGCCACCTTGTTTCAAAGAAAATTTTCTGTGGCTTTCCAAAGGAGTTTAAAAATCCACATTGTGTTTCTGTTTGCTGGCAGGGGACATATAGAAAAGAGAGAAAAGACAAAGTGGATTTACTTAACAGCTTAAGCTGTCTAAAATGTGCCTGCCCAAGTACCCATCCTCAGGAAAATCATTTAAAGAACAAGATTCTTAATTCTTCGGGGTAAGTTTATCATTAGACGTTTGTGTACATCCCTTAAGGCTATTTAGTAATTATTGGAAGCCATGGCAGAAAGTTTTAGGAATCTGATTAAAGATGGCAAAGGTTTCAGTCTTCCCATGCACTGCCCTACATCATAGTCCGATCCGCCAACCGTTTTGTGTTCTGCTTGCCCTGTGTGGCCACTGATGATGATGTATCTCACAAATAATCCTGTCTTTCTTTATCTTGCTTGTTCACTGTATGTGTCTAGCCTACAGTTTTTAAAGCAGCCAACTGTCAGCTATTAAAGAATATATGCAGAGACTGGATCCACCATCATGCAACGTTTGCTTAACTGTGGTTTATTGAATAAACTATAATCAGCTGGTTTCACCCCACATGTGACCCCAAGGGTTCTCAAACTGAGTTGTCATCCCATGGAGGATTGTGAGGAAATCAGAGAGGGAACTATACATTCTCCTGCTGTGCCTGGTAATGGGTGGATTTTTTTGAGCTGCTGGCATTGGACCACACCATGGAAATGATCCAAGTGCTAGAACCTGGACAGTCTTTGCACTCACAACAACAGTTTCTGCAACACCCCCATACAGCTACTGAATGTTGGCCAAAGTGATGTGGTCATGCTAAAGGAACACTTGTTTAGCTTCATCTTCTCCCTCCTCCAAGACCAGCTCTTCCATGGGACCATCACATTGATTCTACTGCTGCATTTTTGGGCTTACGTTAAGGAACCAGACTGGACAAGCCAACAGCTGGATTGTCCAAACAGAGCAGGAACTTTGAACGCATCATTTATTTGCGGGGGTGGAGGAGAGAGGAATAACCCAAGTTCATTAATTGCTTTAGAGGGTCACAGCACCACAAAGTTTGAGAATCCCTGCACTAAATCATAGCTGATAAACCACAGTGTCTTGGTTGTCGTGACCCTGTTTGCCAAAACCTATTTGGTTTTTGCTTTATGTGCAGTATACACCCAGCCACTCAAGTTACACATATAACCGTAAGCCATCAGCTATGGTTTACAAGCCATAATGGTTGAATTCACACAGCATGACAAGTTAAGCCCATAGCAATTACATTATGGCTCAGCATAAAAGTATAGGCACAATAATATCTGCTCAAGCGATGCAGTGTTCATTTAGTCCAGAAGCCTACCAGAGGAAACACTCCTGATACAAACAGGATTACCCTACATCTAGAAAGCACTATTTCTGTTATACCTTTCCCAAAACATCATCTCAGAAATTGAGCTCACTGTGGGGATAAGGTAGTGGATACGTGGGTTTGACATTAGCCTTATTTCCCACAAGCAACTGGATTTGAAACCATGAGGGAAATATTCAGGTGAATCAAGAAGGCCCAGCCTTAACTCTTCTAAGCCTTCTGTGTGCAGCCAGTAAAACTCTTCTTCCAAATTTCTTATCATTTGATACGTTTTAATGTAAGGGCCGGAGAAAGTTATTGAATAGATGGGGTGTAATAATTTTCCCTGTCTTTAATTAAAAATTGATTTGATTTACATTTTAATGGAACATACATTTAATACGCTTGCCTTACAGTCACCAACCTGAAGTATGAGCTCTTGGCAGGCCACTCAGAGGTGAAGTGTGGTCCTTGGTGAGAAAAAAATTTACATCCCCTCCCACTTACAAAAAGCTCCCTGTAAGTATCAGCCCCAAGCTTCAACATAACTGATATTAGTTTTTCTGTCCCAGATGGAAGCAAGAAGCATTGGGGGCTGCGTGGCCATTTTTTGTCCACCTTCCAACATTTTTCAGATGTTTCCTCTCAACATGTGCAAAGCTCTGGAATGTTCAGGATGCGTTCAAGGATTTGCACTCATTCCAGCCCTTTTCATGCTGGTACATTCCTGTCTGTGTAGATATTAATCTCATGTAATGGCCTGTTTCCAGTGGAAACAGGTAAATCGATATTGATTCAATCTACCAATGATTAAAACAAGGGAAGATCACATGTGACTTTCCAAACTATGGCCCCCAAGTGCCCCTTACCTAATCTGTAAAGTTCCTTGGAGTTCAGACCAGCGGAAGGGTTGATCTGTCCCTGTTCCTATCCCTCAACAGAGAGAAGATGATTCAGAAAAGCATGTTCTGGCCCTGCTATACACCTCCAACAACATAAAAAACCCTATTAATATAAGCTGAGATCATATATATAGATGACAGCTTTCAGTGCTTTTCTCCTATGTGCGGTTTTAATAGGTGTTCAAAGTAGCCCTCCAAAATACTTTCCTAAACTATAACTTCTAGTTTCTTTTGAGAGCTTGCATCATCTGTGTTCATTTCATTTTGTGTTTTAAATTTATTTTAATAAAGAAATCAGAATGTTTATTAAATATATGGATGCAGTCTGGAGTATATTAAGCAAAATATTCATTGAGTTGCCTTATTTAATGAGAAGTAGCAGCTGTTTGACATGACATAGGGCAGAAATGATGTTGAAAAGCTGTTGGTGGCCTCCTTGTGATAATGATTCTAAACAGCAACAGTGTTTTTCTGTGAGCTCCTATCTGCTCAAACTTTTCCTGCTGTTTTGAGAAATCTGTCCTTGAAAGAGTTTCCTATAAAACACACAACACATGAGAAATACGGGATCTGTGGCTTATAGGAGGTTTTCAGGAGAGGACTCTGAAATACCCACAATGGAGAAATGGCTGGTGAAGATGACAGAATTAGCAGAGATGGCAAAATTGATTTGTCTGATTAGAGAAAGGACAATAACCACATTTATTAGCGACTGAAAACCCCTTTATGGACTTTTTGCGGAATGAAGAAAAAAAATAAACTTGTGATTTACAGGTTTGATGATTAGAAAGGGTAGATTATGGAAAGAAGGAAATTATGTTGTAATCTTAGAGACAGAAGGTTAAAATATGAATGTACTTGTAACTGCTAAGATGAGAAGCCACTTGTTTATAACTTTTTCTTTTCTTTCTCTTTTCTGTTTCTCTTTTTTCTTCATGTCTTTTCTTCAGCCACTTTCTTCTCTACTTTTTTACTCTATTTCAAAATCTGTATTTTTATTCTTTTAAAAATGTCTGTAATGAAAATGATTGTTTTCAGGATAGGAAGGAATGAAAGTATTCCCTTCCAAATATGCAACTATTCTGCGTAGGCCTCATTTTTTAATAAGGAAATTGAAACCCACCAATATGTCCCTCCTCCCATGAGTAACGCTAGGTACCCGGGCCTGGGTTATGCAGCTATGCATTTGCAGAGAGGACTGGAGAAATGATGTTAGAAGAAAGAATAGCAAAGAACATAAGAAGAGCCCTGTTGGAGCAGGCCAAAGGTTTTTGTAGGTTAGTAGCTATGCTGACTGACCAGGTGCATCCGGAATATTCACAAGCAGAAAAGTAGGGTGGTAACTCTTCCATTGATGCTGCCAACCAGTTATTTTGTAGATTGTTGTAGGTAGTGATTGCTGGTCTTGTCGCCCATGAACTTATCTAAAAAAACCCATGTACATGTTGATTTGTTTAAAAAATACGTACATATTGATTTGTTGGGGGTGGTTCTCTTTTTTTACCTCAACTGCTGATGTGTGTGTTGTTTTTACTGTTATGTTTTGTGGTGTTTTTAACTGTTGTTAGCCACCCAGAGTCATGAATTTGAGATGGGTGGCCATATAAATTGAAATAATAAATAAATAAATACATTTAAGTGGCCACTGCCGCTTCTGATGACTTCTGTAAAGAACAACTTCCCCCCTCCCCATTCCTGAATCACTCTGTTTGTGATTCAGGATGGAGAAGTTCAGGACTGATAGAGGGAGTTCCAAATGAACACACACCTCTGTGTGTTGTTCAGGAAGTTCTCCCTACACTCTTTTCTGCCTTTCTTCTTATTCCCTCAAGTCATGCATCTATAAGGTTCTGGAGATCCTAGGATGTTGCTTAGTATGACATATTTCAGCCTGCAAGGGACTGTCTCCAGCCATAGCTGGAGTTCCTGCCCCAGCTCAACCAAACAGTAGCTCATCAACTAACATTCAACATTTCTCCCCACCATCGCACAACAATCAGTCAATACCTTGATAAACTAGGGTCATGAAGGCTGGTGTGGATCTTCCGGGTTGTGTGGCCGTGGTCTGGAAGTTCTGTTTCCTAACGTTTTGCCAGCATCTGTGACCGGCATCTTCAGAGTACAGGAGCACAGACAGGAGCAGTTCTCTCTGTGCCCCTGTGGATGCTGTTTAGGTGGTCCAGGAACTTCTCTAGTTCTTCTTCCTCCTGACTCCAAATTGCGAAAGTGTCATCCACAAACCGGAACCAGACTGATGGGGTAACGGGTGCTGTTTCCAAAGCCTATTTTTCAAAATGTTCCATGTAGAAATTTGCTACGACCGGGCTCAGGGGGCTTCCCATGGCGACGCCGTCCATCTGTTCGTAGAACTCATTGTCCCATTGGAAGTAACTAGGGTCATCTCCTGTAACTGAAAACCAATTGTTCAACAAGCCGGAAAAGAGCAACACCATCCCAACGAGCCATCCCAGCGCCATTGCACAGGAAGCAACCTGCAGAGAAATAAGGTAGAATTGTCACCTTACCAGCGTAAGTTATCTACCAACCACAAAACATCAGATACTTGCAAAATCAAATCCTCCCAGAGGACCATCCCATCTAAACTGATGCAAAACAGGCAAGACAGAAGAATAGATAACCCCAGCTAACCAACAAGCCTAATTTCTCCAAAACGTGTGAACTGATGAGGGTATCTTGTAGGGTAATGAGATGTCTGCAACTCAGAAAGGCAAGAATTGAGTCATAAATGGGGATAGTTGTTTAGTTTAGATATTTAGTGTAGTGGTTGAAGGCACTAGGTAAGAAACTAGGAAAAACATGAATTCTAGCCCTGCCTTAGGCACAAAGCTGGCTGGGTGACCTTGGGCCAGTCCCTCTCTCTCAGCCCTAGGAAGGAGGCAATGGCAAACCACTTCTGAAAAACCTCACCAAGACGACTTCCAGGTTCTAGTCCATACAGTCAAAAAACTGACTTCAAGGCACAAAACAAAACAAAAACCCCACCTCTTAACTTTACCTTATTTTTTAAAAAATTATATCACATATTCAGAGAGTCAAATTTAGCTCTGGATATTTCACACCTGACCCCCATTTATGAAAAAAAAAAAAAGTATTCCTCCATTGACCCTCAAAAATGCTAATGTAATTCTGGTGCATGCATGCTTTCACACCTTTGTATCCATACCCACTTTGCAATTTTTAAAAATTGTCCTTCTGCAATAAAGGTTTTTGTTTTTCTGTCTTGCTCTTCTGTTGCTTGAGAATTTCTCTCCGATCCCGGTGGTGTTTCTGAGCTTCCTTTCTTGCTGGGAATGGCAGAGAAGGCTGGTTTTGATTTCTGTGGTAGATTGTCCATCATCCTGGACAATTCTTGGCTGCCCACATTTCTTGGTAGGAACAACCCTCCCATGGAAGGACTTCATTCATGGGGACTTTTCTTGGGATTGAATGGGAGCCAAAGGTCCTGCAGACCCTGGAGACTTGATTATAAATGAAAGATGGGCCATGCACAGACGTTAGACTGTGCAAAGAAAGCCACATGCTATCCATGAGAATCTTATCAAATTCTCTTCTCTTCTGAAAGAAATTTAAAAAACAAACTCTCTTTCATCATATTGAATGAAAATGGGTAAAAACAAACGCACAAAAAATGAGAGAAAGTTTTGCGTGGCACTAACTTGTTTTTCTCGCCTGGATTTTGCGTACTAGATCCTGTTTGCACCTCCAGCATTAACAGCGCTGTCTTATCTTTTTGGCACATGCAATCTCATCTAGTAATCTGATTTGAATGTTTACTGCTCAGGCTTACTGATCCAAAAAGAAGAAAAAAGCCTTGTTTTTGTTAGCAACATCGTATTTGTTCTTTGCCTTAAACCCTCATCATCTTGGTCCCAAATATATCTATCATTCAAAGACAGATATTACCTGAGATTTATGATTTGGGGCTGTTTAAAAACAAGGATTATAGCACAGTAGGGATATTTCACACTTTAGCACTAAAATAAAGCCACAGAAGAGCATATGGAAAGGGTTCTAGACAAGAAATTATCTTTTCTTTTTCTCTCCAGCATCTCTTAAGGTAGGAAGCAATTAAATGACCCCCCTCCCCTCCCAGAAAAGGTTGAGTGAAAGTTAAAGCTAACGTATATCAATAGCACTTCTACAGACCTGGCTGTCTTAGCTACCATTAGCTAAAGATGAAAACTTTAAACTTTTGATACAATGGGTTACCAGTAGCAAGAGAGCTACTGATATCCCCTGTACCTTGTCACTTCTTTCATCATCATTCCTCTTTCTATAGCCAAGAATGAATCAACATTTTGGAGAAATGGGAACATGGGCCACTGGTTTCTTTTACCAGATTGTAATAACAGCAATAACACAATGTAATATATGTGTTATATATATATATAGCATTGTGTAGCATTGGTGCGCACATTCACCAGGGCCAAGCATCCTTTTCTGGCACCAGAAGGGTGGGGCATGTCCCTAAAATCAACTAAAGAGCTTGCAAGATTGCCAAAACTCACTTCAGCAATCTCACCCTGAGATCTTGCATGAGGCTTTCACCCCCAAACTCTGAAATCTTGTCAGATTGAGTCCCCTTATATGATTTCAATGTGGTAAAATATTTTAAATCCAGTTGGGGATAGTCACGGGCAAGGAGGCAAGAGAGTCTTATGTCTCATGGCATTATTGTTGAAATAATTGTGTCATTTGTGCCCTTTGCACAATGACACCATGCATGTAACATCATTGTGGCTTGTATTAGATATTTATGGTCACAGGCACAACTTGACAGTTCAATGGGCATCTTTGTCCCTGTCAGCACTGCATCGCCAAGCCCTCTTACTCCTTATGTCTATCCTTATTACAGATTTGCAGAATATCTGTTCATGGTCTTTTCTACCCCCACAGCCCATGGCTGTTTGCAAGAAACACAGCAGAATGTGTTTGGCCTCCGTGGAGATTCCGAAGCACATCTTTGCATACCTGGACCTCTCATAGTTGCATGCTGAGTTTTTGAGATGATAGCCTTTCTCATCTTTGAAGCATTTTAGTCTACCCTCTCTACTTCAGCCATTAGTGCGTATGTCTTCACCACACCTTACTGACCCCATTTTGTGGGAAAGTAGCTTCAGGATACAGGAATGTAATGGTCTGTGGGACTATCCTTGAGAGACAAGAGGAGGAAGAGGTGCAACCAGGTCAGATAAGAGACAATCTAAGTCCACAGAAGAAATGGGGGCATGGTAAGCATCTCAGAAGGACCCCCCCCCCCAGTTCCCTGGAAAGTAAAAGCAAGGGTGGGGGGGAGATGAGCTTTCAGACTTGCAAGATTCTGTTACTGTAACCTTACAATAAAGGTAGTGTTAGTACTTCTGGTATTAGTTTCTTGTCTGGGCTACCTCAGAGGCCTGACAAGTAATGAGTTGTTCTTCCATTGCTTTGTATATGCCAGGGAACACATAATTAAAACAGGTTGATTTCATCAGTCAGTGAGAGCCAGTTTGGTGTAGTGGTGAAGGCACCAGGCTAGAAACTGGGAGGCTGTGAGTTCTAGTCCCGCCTTAGGCACAAAGCCAACTGGGTGACCTTAGGCCAGTCACTCTCTCTCAGCCCTAGGAAGGAGGCGATGGCAAACCACTTCTGAAAATGTTGCCAAGAAAACTGCATGGACTAGTCCAGGTGGTCACCAGGAGTCAACACTGACTCAAACGCATTAAAAAAAAAAAAATCATCAGTGACAGAATGAAGATATGCTTTTTTTTTTAAGGAAGTAATAGTAAGTGACCCTAGCATCTCTCTCAAAAGTCAAGTGTGGCCCTTGAACTAAAAAATGCTTGCACCTTTACCATATTCATTCCAGGAAATAGCCTGAAGGTACATGATAACAGTGTTGATCCTGAAGCTAAGTAGGTATGGAACTGGTCCATCCAGGAATGGGAGGTGGGTTGACTTCCACAATGGAACAAAGGCAGAATGGAAGTGTTGCAGAGGAGGGGCTGAGAAACCAAGCCTTGCCTGAACCCATGAATGGGGCTGTGGGACAGGTCAGATAAAACTGTTCAAAACCTATGAACGGTTTCAAACGCTTTCCCTGTGTGGGCCTTTTTTAAAAGGAGCAACCAGCTAGAAAATTCACATCAAAGGCTACATTTGCAGCAGGTGATTTTGGAACAGGAAAAGCAGGTGGGAGGGGAAATGGATTTTTTCCTCCACCATCCCACAAACAGTTTCTCTCCTGCAATAGCCAGCTTCTCAAAGCTGCTTTTAAGTTTAGCGTTTTAAAAAGTACATCATTGGGAGATCGCTCAACCACCTTCTGCACAATATATCTGGCCCAAGCTCTCAGCTGGGCATTCACAGCACGTTGCTTTAGCATGCTGTATTACATCAAGGTCTGAAGTTATTAAAAAATCCCATTTATATATATTTTTCAAATCCAACCAAAATGGAAATCCCTTTAGAATGAAGTCACAAATCTCTAATTGTTAATCTAAAATTCTGGCACATTCTCCCTATAGCTAATGTCTCATAGCTAAGGAAAATAACAATACAGGTAGTCCTTGCTTAACAACCATCTGTTCAGTGACCATTCGAAGTTAGGAATGCACTGAAAAAAGTGACTTATGACTGGTGCCTGGCCATTGCAGCGCCCCTGCGGTCATGTGATCAAAATTCAGGTGCTTGGCAGCCCGCCTGCACTTAGACCACAGGGGTGCTGCAACTGGCTAGCTCAGCCCCACCCAAGAGCTCTTTGCAAAGTTCTGCTTTGGGTTTTTTGTTTCTTTCTGGAACCTGAAGTCAGCTCCAGCCCTGTCCAGGAGCTCTTTGCAAAGGAATTGCTTTGGGTTTTTTTCCCTCCCCCTTTTTCTGCAGCCGAAGCCAGCTCTGGCCCCGTCCAGGAGTGTGGCAGAAAGGGGCGTTTTAGGATGCTGCTGTTTCGGGGCTGCCTTTAGCCTTTTTTTTTCTTGTTCCACAGCTGAAGAAAGGATTAGGGTTAGGGCTGGGCACACCTCGTCAGCAGTGGGGGCAAGAAGGTCAGCTGGGACAGTGGAGTGCAGGGTGGCAGGGGGCCAAAAAGGCATAGAAGGGGGGGGGGAGATAGGTGAGTGGAGCTGGGCTGGGGCAGCTGGGGCTTCCCGGGGCGCGGCAAGCAGCCCAAGAGCTGCACGGTTCTGGGGCTGGTTGCCACCTCGCAAGGCATGGTGCAGGGTGGCCAAAAGGGCAGAGATGGGGGGGAGACAGGCAGGTGGGGGAGTTGGAGGCAGTCCCTTACCTTACTGAGCCTTGGGGCTGGGAGGGACCAAGCCCGGAATGGCTTGGATTGGGGTGGGTCCTCAGCTAACAACCAGTAAAACTTGCTTAACAACAGCAAGGGGAATTGCCGGGGTTCCCATCGCTAAGGGCAACAGTGACATGACGTCTCGCTTAACAACCACATTGCTTAGTGACCTAAATTCCGGTCCCAATTGTGGTCGTTAAGCAAGAGCTACCTGTAGTGCTTTTCCTCCCATATTTGAAGCTGCCAACAATGACACCTCTTTAGCACTGCCATTAATTCACACCAGAATCGTCTGCTAGTTTATCTCACACCCTGGCAAAAAGTCCATAATGGTCATTTTGAAACTGGGATGGGGAACATCGAGGACATCTTGGAATGAAAAGATTTCAAGCAATATAACACTTTTCTCATGATACAGGGGCACAAGACAAACTCCATGGCACACAATTCACTCCTGCACGCTGCCACCTTCTAGAGTTGGCCACCTAAGTCAATTGCCTCTTTTTCTCTAATAAAAGGGCTGGCCTTGCGTATGGGGAATTACTATAACCCTTGATTCATCTACATTTGTTACTGGGGGACTGGTAGTGTTAAAATTCAGATAATCTTCCTTATTTCCACCCCCACCCCCATGGTAGACCATAACTGTGTCATTCAGTGTTGTTTGGGGCTTGTATTTTAACAGAGTTTGGCTTAAGTAACTTGTATTTTCAGTATAAACCTGCACTGTCCACTTTGGTGAAAGTAATCTGACAAAATTGTTTGCACAGCAGAAAGATGGGGAACAACAGCAGTTGGCGTGAAAGTCCCTGTCCACCCAGCAGTTATAAGAATGGATGTTTTCAGCTTGCACTCAGCTGGTTCCTAGCCAATTTCTCACTCTGTCCTTGCATTGTGTAAAATTACTACTTTTAGGAGACACAAATGTTAATCTGCAAAACCCAATCCATCGTTTCACTTGAGTGGGGCTGTTATACAGTTGCATGGACATTTTGTCAAGCAACAATAGACAAATGTGCCCAGACTATATGGGAATAAGCAGAAGGGCCAACTTCAGATTTTCTCACTCACTTGCTGCCTTTTGTTCTGCTTGTTCTGTTTTGAAAACAGTTGTTTGTAGGGGGCAATTGGTGTAATGTTTCCAATTATTATTATTATTAATTAATTAAACTTGTACGCTGCCCAGCTCTCAGTGACTCTGGGCAGCTCACAACAATCAAACAAAGAAATTACAATATTACAGTACAATAGTTACAAAATTACAGTAAAATCAAAAGATAAAAAGATGATAGAGATAAAAGATTTTTAAAAAGTCATTAATTCAACTGTATTGCTGGTTAGGCTGCCCCCTCTGCATTGGTTTACCAACCTCTCTTCTCCCCACAATATGCAAGGGGAACATATGATGTGCAGAACAGATCATGTTTTGTTCCTTATTTATTTATTTTGATTGATATGGCCACCCATCTCAAACTAGTGACTCTGGGCAGCTAGCAACAATTAAAACCAGCAAAAACACAAGAGAAATACAAAATAAATGAACAGTTAGTGGCCGAGGTAAAAACCACAACAGCCATCAACACAACACAACCACTTCACAGGCCCCAGCTGACAGCCTGACCTCCACACCTGGGAACCCAGGCATGTCTTCAGGGCCTTGCAAAAGGCCAACAGGGTTGGGGTTAATCTGATCTCCTGGAAGTATGATGTTCCACAGAGCAAGCGCTAGAACAGAAAAGGCTCTCTTCCTGGGTCCCACCAGCTGGCATTCTTTAATGGACGAAAACAGTAATGTGCCTCTCCTGTTGGATCTGAAAAAAATTGCTTTAATAAATAAACAAACAAACAAATAAATAAATAAATAATTGGGGAGAGGACATCCTGCAAATAAACTTGGCTCCACACCATGAAGAACTACTGTATGTGCAAACTGAAGAACATGGTTGCCTTTATCTTGACTGATCTCTTGGCTCTCATGGTAGAGCAGTAGCGGCATCTTCCCCAATGATCCTGCCCATGACCTGCTTACTATTGTTAAGTTAGTTAACTGCTACAGTGTATTCACAAGGCGCTCTTATTAATTCCTTCTTATGCCTATTTGGAGGCCTTTTTCAGTGTTACTGTGCAAGCATGGGGACTGCTACAAGCAACATATTTCTGGTATAATGGTGAAGCTGTTGGATTAGGACTAGGTTCAAGTCCACCCCCACCCCCACCCCACCACCATAAAAATTCATGGGGTAGTTTAGCCCAGCCAACCTTATGGGCTTGTGGTGGTGGTGGTAAGAATTGGAAAACTACCAGGAAAAATAATGATGATGATGTAGTTACAGAAGAGCAAGTATGGATAAATAATGTAGCAATAACTGGAGATAGAAGGGTCAGTGAGAAAGAACTAGGAAAAACAGGGAAATCTAAAGACCTTCAAATAGAGATTGAGGTAATGTGGAAAAAGAAAGTCATAGTGGTGCCAATAGTCGTCGGTGCTCTTGGTGTCACACCCAAAAAATCTGGAAAAGCACCTGGATACAGTAGGAATGGACAGAATCTCAACTCATCAGTCGCATTACTTAGAAAGTGCATATATTATAACAATATCTTTAGACAACCTAGATCCTTAGGAACAATCCAGTAGTACAAAGTACCAAATCCAGTCAGAACTGGAAACTCTGTGGAAAGAGCTATTATGGTTATTGTTGTTATTATTTTCGGTAAATGTTTTCCCATGCTTCTAAGTAAATAGTGGAAGATTACTACTTTCTCTTGTTTGGCACAGTCCTGAGTGATGCAGACTTTTGGGTACAAAATTGGTAGGATTTGTCTTTTGAAAAGGTTGTGAGGAAGGAACAGTGACACAAGAGTAAAGTTTCACCCTTCTTTGGCTTTCCAAGAGCTAACAAAGGTACAATCTGCAAAACAGTGATTTGGCTGATTATACTACAAAGCCCGTCCTGTGTTATGAGTCAATAAAGTGGCTGCAGCTTGCGATAATGTTTAGTTTGTGCTGAGGGGTGGGAAAGAGATCCAATTGTTCTCTTTGCCTGCCCTCACTTCTTTCTCCTTTTTCTACATAGTCCTTTTTCCTACATAGACCTTGAGCACACCAAGATACTTTGCATTTAACCGGCAATTGGAAGTAGTGAAAGGCGTCCTTGCAAACAAAGGGTGTTCCTTGGCACCGGCTTTTGTATTTGCAAGCATTTGGATCTCTGCCCGAGTGGCACCTCAGGCTAGCTTTTCTGCTGCTTTATCTTCTGGCAGGCAGCAGGCTTCCAGAAGAACAGGACTCCTGCAGAAAGCTCAGTCACATCAGGCCAGATGTGAGAAGGTCAACACCCAGGGGATAAGAAAGAGCAGATCAGCTCTTTCGAGCAATACTGTAGCAACACCCTAACGCACTAGAAAAGGGTGTGGAGAATGGTTTGTTGGGGAGGATCCCTTTTCGGGCACCAGCATGGAAATGCAAGAAAGGTAGAGGCTTCTGACCATTTTCCATAAATTCCCAGGAGTTGAATAACCGTTGTTGTGGACTTGCAAAGATAGCTCAAAGCGCACCATCAGTTTTCTATCTTTTGTGACCAAATTCCAGTCCATCCATTCCCCTTCTCCTTGGGTCTTCTCCCCCAACATGAAACACAGATTGAGATGTGGCATCAATGTTCTCCTTTTGCAAAGTTTCCTATTTCCCCCAAGATCTTGGTGGGGGTTTTTTTCTTCAGGGATGGAGGCATTTGGGCTGTGTAAGCAACACAGAGAACTGGGATCTATTTTGATATATGATTCCCATTCGAACCAAGTATAAAACTGTTTCGGTCCATGTTCCTCACAATACATTGTACTGGAAATGGACAAAGAAAAGTCAAACTTTAATGGCGTCTCTATTTTATCAGTTAAATGTATCCATGTAACTTCCATTGCAGGTTTTTTGCCCAAGAGAGATTTGTCGTGCTTGGAGGAGTTGTTCCCCCCCCCCCCCCCCGCTTCTTTTTATAAAGCAGATTAATGAATCCAGGCTGAAAAGCCATTTTATATTTAGCATGTGCTAATTCTGATTTAATTTACCTCTCAACCAGAATATAAATTATTTTCTGGGAATAGTTTAGATTCTTGTGCTTAATAAGCCATGTCTATTTTTGAAACCTAGAAGCTGAGGACTCAACATTAAATAGTTAATCCTTATTTCCAGCCCTCTTGCATATGCAGGGCAAAAACAGACATTTTTACTAATGCAGAAAAGGTTGTGAATTTTGTGGTGCAGGGATGGGAGATGACTTGGGGATTGTAGCGTTTGCTATGTGGGATCAGGGTTCCCTTGTTTATTTTTCAGATTCATTAGAGATGTTAGGAAATGCCATTAACTGTGGAACTTGTAGCAATATTGTGCTAATTTAATCCAGGAGCATGAACTATGGGAAAAGAACAATAAACAGCAAACAAGATTTAAGATGAACTGGTAAGAGATTGACTGGCATAAAAAAAATGAGCAATATAAAACTTTGCCAAAGCCAGCATAATATGAAGCAGCCCATTGACTGGTCTACTTTACTGTTGTCTGTTCTCACCAGATAGTTGGTTCTTCATGATCTAAGTTGGAATCTTTCTCAGCTTTGCTGTCTAAGATTCTTTTAATCCAGGATGTCGAGGGGTGGAGGTCACAGCTGTTTGGGGCTGGTGGACATAATTGCAGCTTTGTAGAGATGTCCTGGGTACTTTCAGAAAATAGTGACAATGGAAGCATAGCCTATTCATAAAACGCTGAGTTGTGTAGTTGTGCCCAGGAGCAGAAAATACGAATTAACTCGTAATGTACTGCAAATCTACTTGATTCAACGTATGTACTGGCCAATTTTGAGCGTCAGTGAGGTGTACGTCATGTACTCATCAGCTAGCGGTGTTGCAGTTACACAAATAAGGTATTAATGGAACTCTATACATAGCACTTATTTTTTCTTCTGCTTGTTCCGTGATATATAATTTGAAGCTTGCTTAATAAATGATTGAAATAATATTACAATAATTTAAAAAGCTGGTGGGCTCGCAATAACTTTCTAAACAGAAGAGAGTTAAGAGAGCAGATCTTTTCTGTTACTCCTTTGACCTTGATTTAGCATGAAAAGGCGACTTTATTTTCAAAATGTATCCAGACTGTATAGGGTAAAATGCAGAGCTCACTTGTATTGTCAAATAGCTTGTATTAAATCAAGGAAAAATAAAAGAAGAACCTTCTGTTAGTCAGGCATATCCCCCCCCCGCCCCAACTTCCCTATCATGCAGATCAGTTTCATGGGGCCTTAATAATTCATTCCATTCAGAGTATAAATTTAAAATTAGAATCTCAGATTCCCTGATTCATACGCAGCTTCACTTTATTAAGCACTGATTAAAACAACCTAGCAAAATAATGGTAATATGTACTGCAGTATTAAGATAGTTATCAAGAGTACCCTGGCAATACACCTTGGTAAATATATGGGGCATTATTCTAACAGGTGTGCCTTAAGTAGTAGATGAAGGTCTACTTGGATTGGAGATGGGAACATTTGCTGTTATTCTTAGAGATCCCATTGAAGTCAAATAGCTTGCTCCAGACTTGCTCTAACAATGCTAATGGTATTGTTAATATCTTGATGGGATTCCTTTAAATTGCTCAGTTTGGGATTGGCTTCTAAAGATCATTGGATAAATGCCGTGCATGTAACTCTGGTCTTGAGAATCCTGTTTGCTGACTACTTTCTGGGCCAAAGAGCTGGTTGAGGCCGTCAGTGGCCTAGACAGCTCCAACCCAAAATACCTGACTCTGTTCTTTAGATCTTCTGAAGAAGCTTGTTCTGAAGAAGCAGTCCCCACACTGCTGCTATAGGACTGCCACTGCTATAGGATTTGCCTCTTTTTTTCATTTCTGTTTGCTCAGAAACAACTAACAACTAACATCTCTGTTGTGCGTGTTCCAGCTTTCAAGAGACTTAAAGCTTTAGACAGGTTATGCAGAGACTTCCCAAAGTGGTTGGACCATAAAAGCGATCCTTAAAATTAATAGACAAATATGTTAGTTAGAGATCTCTGACTTATATTCGGTCACTGCTTTTTTGTAATACTCAGGGCATTTTTCACAAGGAGGAAAGACATTCCAGTGAGTCCCAGGCAGAGAGGGGCGGGGAATGAAACATAATTAGAACTCTGGCAGCATATAGAACATGTTCCAGCTTTACTCATTTATCTGCTTCCAAATAACAATCTGTTAGGAAAGCTATTTTCATTTTTAAATGTGTGTTTCCTGCCTTCTGTGTCAGATAATTTGTTCTTTTGCCTCTTGCTTTCCTTTTGTGTATTTTAGGAACACTTTAAGAGTGATTATATTACAGGACAGATCACATGGTCTCTTCTGCACCGTAAAGGTGATCAGTCAGGTCTAAGTGACAGCATAATTACATTCATACAACTGGATGGTAATATATTCCCTTCCAGAACTCATGAGTCAGTGTCCAGGATCCTATGCAATCATTTAGGGAGCTGTCCGCATATTTTTCAAAGCTTTTTTTTTTAAGCCTGATGTTATTTTTTTATAGATCATTAATAATGTAATTTTGCATCGCAAACAAGCCTTGAAATAATGAATTCCAAAGTTATGCATTTGTTATAAGCAGTTGTAATTTCAGCAGATGGTTTTCCATTATAGGATTTACGCAGGGTAGCCTATAGACCTGGGCTTCTGTGATTCTTTCTGACCCCTTTGCTAGCAGTGGCCAAGAACTTGTTATTAAACTTGTATGCCACCTGACTTTCTGGGCCCCTCCGAGAGATACCTGCATGATGGTGGCTGGCTTGCCAGTGGATGGATGGTTGGATGGATACTTAAAAAAGGATTGTTGTTAAGGCAGCATATGTCAGGAATCAATAAAACAGGATTTAATGAGGGTGGGAGGAGAGATGGTATGTCACCAAACAAGATAGGTTGGTAGGTTTGGTAGTATCAGGAAAGGAGTGCATGGGAAGTAACAGCATGAGAATAATGGGGGAAGCTTGGGGAGAGGATGGGGGGGGGGGCTGCCCCATATCAGATCCTTGTGGCTCAGTCCAGAGCTGAGCTGTTTCCCTTCTCCTTTGGGGTCATTGCCGATCAATTGACCCAAAGTAGAAGGTTTAATGAGCCTGCTGGATCTCAAGAGCATTTAGATAAACAGGAACCAAAGTTTGCTAGAAAGAAGATTCTGGCTCTGGTGTTGATCCCTTAGTTCAAACATAGAGCTGAGGTTGAGAAACACTCTACCACAGTGTTTCTCAACCTCAGCAACTTTAAGATGCGTGGACTTCAACTCCCAGAATCCTCCAGCCAGCATGAAGTCCATGCATCTTAAAGTTGCTGAGATTGAGAAACACTGCCCTACCATGTTCTTTGCTGCAGGCTGAGGAAGGCACTTGCTTGTAAATGCATACATGTGTTTAATTTCTACTTCCTCACCCAGAAAGTGGTATTTATTCAGTTCTGCAAACTTTTGCCAAGTCCAACATATGAAAACAGCTGGCAAAGTCTTGTTTTTTTAAGGGGTTTATTTTTGGAAGCTGGGCTAGCTAAACACTGCCTTGATACCGAAACTGACGATGCAGTACTTCCCTGAACATGGAAGTGACCAAGAATATAGGCGGATTCTACGGGCAGAGAGAGGCCACTGGGCTTCTTGTTTGCTGTTGGAGATGATAAATATCAGGACTGTTGAGCCAAATTTGGTTTATGTGCCTGCCCTTTAAGCAACACCAGCAATTGAGTTGGTACTTGAGAGCCAAGTTAGACAATCGGCTAAATGTGGGCATGCATTTGATTGTTTCTCGGTTTTCTTTTTTACCATCCCTTCGTAAAAATAACTAACTCTCTTTTTCTGCCATGCATGCCCAATGCCCTCGTTAGATCAGCCTTCCCAAGTTAGTGTGACACAGGTGGTTTTGACGGCCTTTACCATCATCCACAGCCAGTATTGCCAGTCGAGAAGGAAGGAAAGGTATACTCTACAAACTTCTAAATAGCAGGCATTTGCTAAATGTAGCTTTTAAAACATTAAAGTGTGTTTAATTTACTTGTGACTGTATGTATTTTGCTGCTGTTAGCTGCCCTGGAGAGCATGGGAAGGACGTGGGGCATAGAGAAAGAAAAGGATCACTGCTTTTTTTCCTTTCCTTAAGTCCTGCACTCAGCCAGAAGCCATCTGTGTAGGCTTTGGATCTCAAAAGGAATCCCCTAGGACAAGCACAGGCAATCTGTGTGCTTCCAGATGTTGATGAACTACAGTTCCCAGCATCCTTACCATTGGCTGGGCTCCATGGATCTGCTGGGAGCTGACATTCAAGCCATAGGTTGCCTGACCTTGTAAACTCTGGGGGAGGAACCTCCACCAAAAATGTAGTTCATTCTCCACTAAGTGCTTAATTTGCCCTTGCTCCATCACAGGTTGGTTTCCTTCCCTACCTTACCTGCTAAACTGCTGTATGTGGGGAGTGTTATATCTATTTTAAAAATAAACAAGGCAGCAGCTGACAGTCTAGCAAAATAGACCCTGTTTGATGCAACTGCCAAATATGTCTGTGCCGGAAGATAATGAGTGACTGTGTTTAAAGATTTGTTATCTTTACCAAGTGATAGGCCTTTGCTCTGCTCTGATTTGGATTTTAATGAGAAAAAAAAAATGATTAAAATCAGTAAAGCTGTGACATGTTTGGAAGGCCACACAGGCAGAGCAGCCATTGCAATCTTACCCTGATGAAAGTATTGGCAAGCAGCGAGTGAATGTTTTAAAATGCCCTCTCCTGCACACTAGTTGGGTCTGATGCTCAAATAAAAATAAAATAATAGAGGTCCTAATGTGAAATGGAAGAATTGAATTTGAGAAAGTTTGGGCAGAGGAGGCAGTTGATTCAGTGACCCCTGAACATGCATGAAAGGATGCCATATGAACCGTTTAATTCTCTTAGTTTCTCCCCCCTTACCCAAATGTTCATTCAGTTAAATACAGAGAACCTAAAGGAAGTTAGGCTAAAGATTTTTCAGAGAAATTTAGAGTTGAAATGGATGAGGTGAAGTGCATGATTCCTCTTCCTCCTCCTCCCTCATCCATCATTCAGGTAGATCAGGACGCTTTAGTTACTCTTCTCATGCATTTTACCCTCATAATAACCTTCATTATTCCCGAGTCAGCCAATTCAAGTCATGATTGACTGGAAATTTGAACCCAAAGCCATCTAGGCTCTAATCAGACTGTAACTTTTGGGCTGTGTTGCACTTCATACTGGAATGCCATTTCCAGCAGGGAGGAGTCCATTTTTAGTGCATGCCCACAAAGGAGATTTTTTTCCCTTCCCTCTGCCATTAGGATTCGGTCATTTATTCACTGATTATCTGTACCATTGAGATAGCTGCCTTCTCTTCCACTTCCTTTCAACCCTACAGCCATAGACCAACTGCATAAAATATAGAATATTTCTTGTCTATTTCCTTGTTGGGAGATACGTTGCTTTCTCTAGCCGCGCGCATGTGTGTGCGTATATATATATTTGCTGTATTGATAAGGTCAACTGACTATCAATAAAACTCATTCTGATTCTGATTCTAGCCATATAGATTGGATGAAACTTGTAATGATGTCACCAGAGTCTTTCTAGGGCAATGGTATTTCTCCTTAGACTCCATAGAGAAAGGGCCATGAGAGCTACAATTCCCTTGGCTATGTGTTGTTGAGGGTTTGTTGTTTTTTGTTGTTTTGCCCACTTTTGTTTCTCAGATTTTAGATGGTATTTTTCCCAGCTGCACTAGAAAAACTATTCAGGAGAAGAAAGTAGGCCGGCAGGCTTGGTTTCTCATTGGGATGAATCTGAGACCATGCCATATAATCATCATGGTCTTCCAGCTATGTGAATTTCTACGCCCAGAGTTCTCAGCAATGGCCATGCTGGCTGGCGAAGTCTGGGACATGAAGTCTGCATAACCTGAAGTTGCCCAGGTGGAAGAACACTGGACTTAAAGACTTCCTGTTAAGTTTTACATTTTCTCATGTGTAAGCCATTAAGAATTGTATGTCAACAGAGAACTGGACCAGAGCCAAAAGTCAGCAGGGTCCTGACTTGTCTGGCAATTTCCTCCATGCTTAAGTTTATCCAGTTTCAAGTTGTCTATATGTGACTTGTTGGGGCATCTATTTTAAGGGAGTGAAAACTGCATTTGCTGTTTCATTAAGCCCCAGAGCCCTGTGCTTGAAAGCAATGATCCACAGCCTATGGAGGTGCAGGAATGGGAAACCAGTCATAGTATATTAATGATGCATTACTAATTTATGAAGCCATTATTACTATATGGGATTACAAGACATAAGCTATATTTTAATGCAATAACCAATGTGGAATATCTATCTTTTTTCATTTACATGTGAAAAAAAAAGCAAACAGCTAAACACACTTTAAAATATATAGAACATTAGACAACATTTTGTGTTCAGTAGGCAATATCAAAATCATTGTCTTCATCATCATTCCCCCTCCTGGACTTCCTTGGTAAGTTGTTCTCATGCTAAAAGTTGGAGAATGAAGCATAGCTCAGAGGTACAGCACTGGCTTTGCACGCAAGAAGTCCCACATTTAACTTCTGGCATCTCCTGATAGATGGAAAAGCTTCTTTCTAAAACCCTAGAGAGCTTCTGCCAGTCCACAGTGACATTGCCAAGCTAGATGGGCATTGAATTGTCCTGAAAGAAGGCAGTTTTCTATGGCCTTGTCCATTTCTCATCCTGCTCCCTTACTTGAGGATTTTCTTCTTTTATCTTTATGGGGAAATCTACCAGATTACCTCCTCTAGACATTCTATGGAGTGCTCTCGGTAAATTTATTTGTATCCATCTGTGGATACAGAGAATTCACCATCTCTGTCCTTTTGCCCCCCCCCCCCCCCGGCCATTAAAGGTATTGGTATTCATTTCTCTTGATCGCATGTCTAGTGGAAGTTCTGTTTACATCACGATGATGGAATAACCTAATAGGAATTTGCCAACAGAAAATAAATCATTACTATGAGTAACATATTCAGACTTTTTGTCCACCTATATAGGAAAGTATTAATTTTTTAAACTGGATATTAACAGCTCGGTGGTATTTTAATGTTAATTTAACTTCAAATAACGTCTTGCACACTTAAGGCAGTCAAACTTTCAAATGAAAGGGAAACCCGCAGCTCCCCACTTCTGGCAACCATACATTAAAGGTTTAGAAATTATAATGCGAGGTCCATCTGCAACAAAAGAAGAAAATCGCCTGATGGGTTAATATTTTTCCTTGATTTTGGTATATGTGGCTAATGCATTAGTGCAAACAGTGCTTGATACAGCATGCGAAGCCACACGGTTCATAAATCAAATGCTGCATACATTTATGTAATTAAAGGAACAAACATATATATTAATTTTGGTCATTCTCCCATAGGTCAAAGGGTTAAGGAGGAAACAATGGCAAAGAGTAAGAAAAAGAGTATTAATGCTGAATTTGGCAGCACACAGGCATAAGTCTCTTCCAGCTAAGTGCCCATCAAGGCAGACAACCCAAAGGTGGTGTCTGTTTCCTTTTGCTCTCAGAAACAAGAGGACTATGTTGCTTTGGAAACCAGAGTTTGAGGGTGGGGGGCTTTATACAAGCCTCCCTCCTGTCCAGCTCTATTATTTACACATGCCTGATTCAGAAGGATGAAGGATGCCCTTAAGGAAAGAACAGTAAGGGCTATACCATATTCCATTATATGCACAATTATGAAATAAATGAAATGATTTAATTTGTTCCATGTTGGGCCGTAACATCTTGCTTGAATCAGCTGATTGAAGCTGGCACTATCCTGTTGGTTTATAATGGTAATTTCCCGAGTTTCCAATGTTTTAATTGGGACTTAGTTATATTTCTGCCTAATATCTAGCATTGTCTGGCGAATTTCAGAGGCCCTTAATATATTTCAGGAAAAGGGAATCTTAGTGTAATAATAAACTTGAAATAGTTTAAAATGGTAAATTTTAATTTATTATTTCTGTTTAAAATAATAAAGTGCATTAAATAAATCAGGAAGAATCTGAAAATTAAAAAAAACAGATAAAACCCACTGGTTATTTATTTGATGTATTACATTTTTAACCTGCTGCAGTCTTGCCTTTTAGTGGTTTACAAGGGAGAAAAGATCCATAATGCAGTGGTACAGTACAAAGATAATGAAAACCGTTATGACGAATATTTAAAATGATTAGCACATAAACAGTTCTAGTATGGTGCTATCTTAAGTAATTGAAAAGGCCCTGGAAGAGCTCCATTTTAAAAGGCCAACAGGGATGGAGTACTGTATCCCTATGCCTGGGAAACAATGTATAGTATATCTTAGCTTGATGCCAAAACAGCAAGCATGTGGGAGAGACAAGAAAGGACATTTCTCAAACAGAGAGAAGATCCTCTCTCTTGTGTTCACTCAACTAAGTTTGTTTGCCAGATGCTGAGAGCTCCTGAGAATTAAGTGGGAGGAGGCATTCTTTTGGGAAAAGCTTCCCCCAATCAGGGCATCTGCCACGTATGTGAACTTCAGCCCCCAGAATTCCCCAACTGTCTTGGCTATGGCTGATAATGATGGGAGGTGAAATTCATACATCAAGAGGATGCTAAGTTGAGGAAAGTTGCTTTAGGATGATCATCTTCAAGACTGAAAGATGGATAAGAACAGTCACGGTGGGTCTGAACATGGACTGGCACCCATCAGAGGCCATTCGGAGTTTCTCAGTTGGGGAAGGCTGAGCTAATGATCTATTCTGGAAGTGCAGGTGTTGATTCAAAGTGCTCCAATACCACTGGACCAACAAGATCATTCTCATGTCTTATGACCATGAAAATTTCACTATCAAAGATTCCCCTTGCATCCATGTCCTCTTTTGGTATTAATTTTTAGTAATGTGACAGTCTCCTGAGAGAACCATAGTTCTCTGTTAGTTTCTTTAATCATTATTTATTGGAAGCTGATTGCCATCTTATTAGTTTTGATAGAGATTTATATCCTTCCTTACCTATTCATGTGTCTTCTTGAGTAAATATTTAAAACACTTTAGGCTACAATGTATTTTACCATAGTAAAAGCACTGCAGTGTTAAACATAATTCATGTCTTCCCTCCCTGTCTTCACATATACCATTTTTAATTGCAGAATTCCCCTCCTGTGTGCAGCCCTGATCTAGTCTTGTCATGTCAGATTTTGAGGATGTAGCAATAATGTTGTGTTCATATTTTCTTAACGTAACTGTATCAGCAGTTGTTCCTTTCTAAGATACTGAAAGTTTCAGTTGAGATTCTTTTCGAGAGCTTTAGATGAAATTCAAAATCACGAGGATCCCCAAGTGTTGGGACTGCACAAGAGTTCTGCTCAGACCCTCAGAAAGCTCTGTGAACGGCTCTGTCTTCTTTATCATTCCTCTCATTTCTTTAAACCCCAACTTATTTTGAAGAAAACCTCCTCTCCTCAGCACATATGAAGCTATCTCTAGCAGTTCAGATGATTGCCCATCAAGCTCAGCCTTCACCAGCTTGGAGATCTGCAGAAGTGTTAGAACTATCCCTGTTTCTAATAATGACGCATGGTGGACAATTTTTATCTTGGCTTTTCTTTGAACCTGTGTGGGAGACCAGTTGAGGCTTTGATGAGAGCTATCTGTGTTACCTGCAGGGTGATAAATGGGAGAGGGAAACAAGGTGAAAAGGGGAAAAAAATCACCAGCGTTTCACAACATTGCTGTGTGAGCCCCACCAACTCAGCACCATGTAGTAGAGACACCATATGGGATGGTGTTACTAACTTCTCTCACTGCAAATCAGTTACATTTTGGACTACCCTTGAAAAATCTCATAAAGGATCATTTTGTGAGATCTTCACGCCCATGTTTAGTTCAACCTTACTCACTTTCTTTCTCTCAATGTTATAAAAAAAAATTCCTGTCTCACACCTATGGGTGGTCTGTGTCTTCCTCAATCTCAGGTCCTCTACCAGAGGGTTCTGCGTAGCATCTTAGCTGTTCCTAACATTGCCCTCTTCTGGACAGAGAGCTCTGATGTCGTTCCTGGGATCTGTTGGAGCCATTCCAACTTAGGAGTCATGGCCCCGAGTGCTCCTACCACCACTGGGACCACTTTATTTATATTTATATTTATATTCACACACACACACACACACACACACAGAGAGAGAGTTTTGGAAGTACTATGCACAAACATTTAACCTCAGGCTCATCTAGATGAAAAACATAATACATTTTTTAAATACTTTTTTTTTTACTTTTTCCCTGTTTGGAGAAAGTTTATGGCTCATGCTGCATTTTTAACTAGTTTCCTAGTTTCTTTGATGAACTTTATTAACAGAAGGTTATTTCCTGAATTAGTAAATTAGTTATGTATTTTATCATAAAACAACTGCATTTAAAACAATGCTTTCCATAAAAACTCCACATTCCTAACAATGACTTGTTCTCCCTTTTAAATACAGCTTCTACTGCCAGTTTTCCCAGTGGAGGTTTTCTTTTCAATTCTCCCCTCCCCATTTGCTATCTTGGGCTAATTTTTATTCTGCAGTCCAGAGTCCACTGAAGCCTCCCACACCCCCTCTTGCAAAACTCTAGTAGAGTTTAATGGGTTTGGATTGTACTGTAAAACAGTCAACTCTTGGCCCCCTCTCTTCTTTCTTTCTTGGAACAAAAACTGCCAGAAAGTTCTGTTGAGCATATAAATTCCATTGATGTGAATGGGAGCCACACAAGAGCTCAGCAGCATTCTTGGACAGCACCCATTCATTTTAATGGGGCTTGCTTCATAGAACATAACTGGCGGCATGTTGATGCCCGTTCCTTTTATGCTGAAACAAGCATAGCCGTTACCTCTTATCCTTCTTTTTTTTTTCCTCTGGAGGAGGATTTCCTCCCTTCTCTTCTTTTACTGTTCTTCCAAAGTGTTGCCTTTTTTTCCTCCATCCTTTGAGTGTGTGTTAAGAAGAGACTCTGGTCTTTCTGTAGCCTGAACAGCACCAACAGTGTACAAGATGTGATTATCCATAGGCTTGTGGGAAAACCAAGGCTTTCGGAAGGAAGGAAGGAAGGAAGGAAGGAAGGAAGGAAGGAAGGAAGGAAGGAAGGAAGGAAGGAAGGAAGGAAGGAAGAGCTCCCAAGCATGGTAGGGGGAACCCCACCATCAGACCAATAAGAAGTTGGTGAATAACTCAGGGGCGATGCTCCCTGAGTTATTCACCAACTCTCCATCTTTCTTGGAAGCTATTTATTATTAGGATTGTTTTTATATTGTATTTTAATGAATTTTATCTCTTCTGTAAACCATCCAGAGTTGTTTCAACGAGATGGGCGGTAACAAATTTGATTGACTGATTGATTAATTAATTAATCAATCAATCATCAGGCAAGGAATGCAGGAAGATCAGCCATGTATCCTCCTTCACAAAAGCTTTCTTATCCTTCACATTGAAGTACTATCCAGTCCATCAGGATGAAGGCAGAAGACATAGGGAAACTGACTGTACAGGTAGTTCTTGTTTGGTGACAGTTTGCTAAACAAGAACTACCATTTAGCAACTAGTGATGAAAAAGTAACTTTGCAACCAACCCTTGCATTGACAACCTTTGCAGGTCTGTAAAGCAAAGGAAAGCTGAAGTAAGATGATAAGCACAGTGACCTCTTCACTTAATGACCACTTCACTTAATGATTGAGTTGCCAGTCTCACTGTGGTCACTAAGCAAGGACTACCTGTATTCCTACAACAGTTTCTACCTTGCTTTCCTGTTTCACTATTTTAAGTTCTGTGTTTGGTGCATATGCAGATCTGAAGTTGTATTTTTTGCTTTGATTGTCCTCAAGTAGCCTCCTTAATACTAAATTACTGTAGATGAGAGGAGAAGTGGGTGCAGGATAACAAAGAAAGGATGAGGAACAAACCAGAGCTTCCTGAAACCCAGCATGGCTACATCCTGAACTGAAGCTCTCCATAGTGCAGAATGTTGTTTCAAGCCTCGGGGAACTAGGAGAATTCCTGCCCCGAATTATACAACTGAATATCAGTTTTCTGCAGCTTCCAGTATTTTTAATCAAGTAGTTTTTTTGTTTTTGTTTTGCTTCAAATTACCAAGGCACTCTTTTGTAGATTGATAATAGCATGCCACAATGCAGTTGGGAAGATTTTATCTATAATTGCATCAAGATTCTTTTTGTGAGGTGTTTTACTAGTCTGCAAAAATCAAACAATATAGGAAAATAATACTGATAAACCATATGTTTTAAAAACATCGTTTTTACCTTGTGTGGGCCTAGAGTGAGTTATCTATGTATGCAAGGCATACGTGCACTGGCAAAATTTTAAATATTCTCTTCCACATACTCACTTTCTACTGGTTCCAAATATGTGCTGATATAGGATGTAAAGACGATGGAAGATGTAAAACCTTTGCAAGAAATGAGCTTGTTTTGGAATCTTACAGAATTATCTCTCTCCTGCTCTGAATCCCACCCCCCCAAAGAAAGTAGGAAAAGCTTTGAATCCCTACTCCTCTTTAGCCTTTGTATAACCTTGGGGTACATCTGGGATGTCCAGAAAACTGAGGTCTGAACCACTATCTCTAACCAAACTGACATTGACTCAAATTTCAGATATGAAAGCACCACGTAGTGGGAGTATGCAGAAAGAGGATTTTAAAAAGGGCTTCTCTAAAAGTTCTGTTCTTCCTCCTCCTCCTTCAGGGTTATTTTGTTTTTTGAGCAAAGTGAAGCAATGTGGCGACTCCATTCCACTGCTTACAAGTCTCCTTTTCTTTGAAGGAGGGGGGTTGAATAGGGGTTTCAATCACAGCTTTCAATATGGAGAATAGACATCACTCAGGGTTGCACTGTTGGGTTCTTGGTGTTCTCTGAATGTGGCGGTTTTCCTACAGACATTTCACTAGCAGGCTTGATAACATCATCAGGGCATGGTAGAATTTGCTGGTTGTTTATGACAAAAAAAAGCGGGGGGGGGGGATGATTCCCTAATCAAAGAACTATCAAGGAAGAAACCACACCCCAACCCAGACTGGAAGAGCAAGCTATTATATATATACTGAACGTAAAAAACCATCAAACTCCTTTCTCTCATGCACTGATGATGTTACCCATCATGATAACGAGATGTCTGCAGTAAACCAGTCAAGCTCAGAGAACACAAGAACCCAACACTTGTAACTTATTGAAGCACAGCACTTTTTCAAAGCTCTGCACAGATCTACAGTCTGCTAACTGACCTCGGCGAAGCTCCAATATGGAAGAGCTTCATCTTCAACCCACTTACTAAGAAGAACTTGTCCAGCACTGTTCTCTTACAAAGCAGCTAGTAGCCCTTCCTCTCACCTCTTGTATGCCCTGTACCTTGTGCAGTCATTGTTAGGTTTTGAAAAAGATTAATCGTGCTAATATACAATATTTTCTTTTAAGAGCAGAGGGTCACAGTCTCCCTCAGTCCAAGCTAGGCATGACCATTGAGTGATATGCAGCAGATCACGTTCCAAAAAGCAGACAAGGTCAGGATAAATAAGTAGGGCCTGGACAAAAGCTAAATTTGATTCCATGTAATTTAGATTAACTTTTAATTAAAAAGCAATTACATTAATTAAGTGCAGTTAATATAATCATTCCCATGTATTTAATCACTTTCCCCTTCTGCTGCATTAAAAATTAAAAATTCAGCTGTAGTTTTTGACAGGTTCTGGGGCTTCATCCAAAGCTTTTAGGGTAGAGGGATCAAGAGGTCCAGGAAGTCTAGCCAGTGAGCCTATGTTTTAGAGGGTATTTTCTTCTTATTTTTTTTTTTAATTGTGTAAAATGCGCAAAGTAATTTTTTAACTTAAAAAAAAAAACCTCCCAAAGGAGGAAAGAAAGTACTCCCCACCCCCCAAAGTAGGCTACCTCTTAAGGGATTTTAATTAAATAACTGGTACTTTTTTTATATATGCTTCATTAATCTTGGACTGATCATCAGGTCCCCTTCACTCCCTGCACTGACCTTTAAAAATTTTTATTTTAATGTTCTTTATTAAAACTAACCATGCAGTGCTCTGTTGTTCCTGCTTAGTTGGATGGTTGAAATTGCATTCATGGAAATACAATGCTTCTATTCAATAAGTGCTGTGGGGATTCCATAGACAGGTTCCGTAGTTAAGATGTGGACGTGCTGCATATTCCAGTCCTAATTTAGCGGTTTCATCATTACGTTTGTCGTAGCCATTCATCTATTGTTGTTCATATGGCTATTTAGCATGCTGAGGTTTTAAAAAATCACACACACGCGCACACACATATGGACACTAAGTCTCTTTTGGCTTTTGTTGGCAGGTTCTCCAATTTGAGCTGAAGACAGCTTGCATGAGACCTCTACTACCAACTTTTGAACAATCCATGGTAAGTCCTACAAGTATTTGCATTAGATATTCTCAGGTTGTTTGGAGAAGACAGAAACATAAACATTTCCTTCCTGGCAATATTCCGGTTCTTTAGAGAAGGGGAAAGCAAAAACATTTCTTCTTGCTAGAGGAAGGAGGCACACTCCACTGTGGGCCAATCCTTAATATCTCCCAAAGATGTGAACCATAAACATAATAATTTAGATATCAACAGATGGAAATCTAGGGAGGTGTCAGGTGATTCACGGTAGATCTGCAAGGGTTAAGAGGAGCATCTTCCTTTTGGTTGGCCAAAATAAAGCTTATGGGGAGCACCAGATGCTGTAAGGATGGTTCCTCCCCCAGTTACATTGTTAGAATTCAGTCTACCTGGCTCAGGGCCTGGGTATCTAAGAGACTACCTTTCCCATAGAGTCTCTGCCCATATGACCTGTATGGCCAGAGAGCATCTACTGAGGATCCCTGCCTACCAGGAGGTGCAGTAGGAGGGGACCAACATCAGGCACTCTTGGTGGTTCATGGTGGCAGTTTCCTTTTCTATGGAACAGCTTGCCCCCCAGGACACAGATAGCCCCAGGAGGCCTTCTGGAAGCTAGTCAGAACTTGTCTTTTCCCAAAGGCCTTTGGAGACTGACCGTAAAACCACAGTCCTCTCTCTTTGGGGGTTTCTTATTATTTGAAAATAGCTGTTATATTTTTTAGAAGTTTTAAAATACAGTGGTTTAATACCTGCAAAGCACCTAGAGTCTGTGAGGATTGAGGTGTTAAATAAGTTACACAAATAAATACAATAATCAAACTGGGGGAATTGAAACAAACACCATAGACTCATTACTCGGGGAACACGTGATCTACTTCTTTTCTACTACAGTTATATATGCCTGCAGCAAGGGAAGGGTATAGACCGAGTGTACCTACTGAAGGGGTTATTTTTGTGTTTATCCTCATCACCATCTCCATCAGGATCAGGCCACAGAGGAACTGACCAAACCTGGTGCCACTCTAACTATGCCCTAATGTGATAACTCTACCAAGACAGGGATGCACAACATATTCTCACCTGAGTGACATGCCTGGTCCTTGAATGGTATCTAGCAGTTATATTCCAAAAGTTCTAGGTGATTTCATGTCATTTACATTTGATTGATTGATTGATTGATTGATTGATTGATTGATTATGTTCCATCAAGTCACTGTCAGTTCCTAGGGACCACATAGGTAGACCTTCTCCATGATGATCTGTCCCCAACCTAGTCTTTCAGCTAGGTGCCTCCATCGCCACTATAACTGAGTCTACCCCCTTGCTGCTGGTCATCCTCTTCTCTCTCCTTCCACCTTTCCCAGCATTACAGCCTTTTCCAGAGAGCTAGGTCTTCGCATAATGTGTCCAAAGTAGGATAATTTGAGCCTGGTCATTTGTGCCTTGAGTGAGAATTTTAGGTTGATTTGTTCAGTGATCCGTTGGTTGGTTTTCTTGGCTGTCCATGGTATTCTCAGGAGCCTTCTCCAACACCAAAGTTCAAAAGCGTCAATACTCTTCCTACCCTACTTCTTCTAAGTCCAGTTTTTGCTTCCATAGAGCATCACAGGGAATACCATGGCTTGCATGATTCTGATTCTGTAGTTGAACTCTCATAGTTCAACTGAAATACAGTCAATATGGTTACCCTTTAATCATAACAGTCAGCATGCTAAATAGGAGTCCTGTTACACTTTGGTGACCACTTTGGGGAGTCTCCGAGAGTTGCATCCCAAAGCTTCTAAAGCTCTTCTGTAGGTGGGTATTATCTAGTTGTGTATGTCTTATTCAAATAGTGCTTTTGTGGTTCTATCAGTTCTCTGCAAGAGACCTTCATTCAAATTCTCTTGATCCCTTCTTTTTATGGTTGCTGGTCTTTCAAGAGGCAGTCTAACTTCAGTGATTATAGATGGATGAACATCTCCATCTAAGGGCTCAGAGAATTCCTCCTGGATAAATGACTTCCCTTGTCCATCCATTCATACTTCAACCCATCCTTTATGTGGCTTTGGAATACATGCCTTAATATATTTTCTTGCTACAAGAAAGGATTTCAATGAGGCTGTGATGGATGTCGACATTAAATTGGATACCCCCTTTTTTAATTAAGTTCATCTAAATTTAATTTTGCAATTTCACTTTGGTAAACTTACCTGACTCCAGCTGTTGAATGTGCTTTTTCCTACCAGTGCTCACACATAATTGTAGCTGTGAAAGATTTACAACTTCAGAAGTCATTTCTGGACTGTTTGTATTGCACTCAGCATATGCTTCATGGATGACTAGTAACTTGAGCAATTAGTACTATTCGCATTCCTGGAGGTAGTTCTTTCCTTTTTTTTTTCTTTTTCTTTTAAAAAAGCAACTCTTATTAATTATCCTTTTTTTACAGTGAGAGAAGACTCAGTGTTAACCTAAATACTTCCTTCAATAATTTTAATTAAAATTATTGCATTAAACCTAAAACCTACAATTGTATGGTGAGTTAATTGGCGAGAAGGTTAAACTGGCTGTAACCATGTAATATTACAGGAAGTCCAAAAAAGCTGGTTAGACTCAGGCTCGCATAATGAAAGATATGGCAGCAACAGGTGAACAAATGAAAGCTTACCTTGTCTGCTTCACTGCCTTATGTCCTCTTTTCTGGTGCTCCCGTGAGCGTTCATTACCTACGTGCTACAGGGCCCTGCTAGCTCTTTGGCAAATTTCCCATTCACATGGTCTGCATGTTGTGGTAAGCCATGGTTTATCTCATAATAGTTTACTGAAGAAGCTACCATAGCTGGATTTGTGTACATGCTAAGCCATAAACCATGGTTTTTGGGCCACAGTGGGAAGATTCACAGGTCAACCTATGTCGTTGTGTGGTTGGTTTACTTTTGGCTGTTAGTGTTAGGTTATAGTCTCCAATTATTCAATAATCAACTATTATAGATCATCAGTTGGTTTAGGAATGCTTTTTGCTACAGCGTACATCTAAATAAAGCAGTAGAGTACAAGGGCTAGGTGCAATCCAGCTCCCTCTCTGCTGGTGTCTTGCAAACATTTAAAGATCAAGCTGTTTTGGAAATCCTTCTCCTGATCTGATGGTGTCCTCTTTGTCTTTATCATCTTCCTTTCTTTTGTTAATTATGTATGTGGTAGGGTCATTGCATTTTTATCTTTTGTGCTGTGCATTATTGAATTTGCGTGTTTTTTTCTTTCTAAGCTGCCAAGCGTCGTTTTGATTGCAGTAGTATGTTTAATAAATAATAATAATCCAGAAATATTAAACCAGCTTTCTCTGACCTGGTTCCCTCCAACTGTTCTTGCCTTCCTTGTCCATTAATGGGATTTGTTAGCCAAAATATTTAAAAGATCAAGGACAGCTGCATTGAACAGAAGGGGGAATTTCCTTGGTATTCCAATAAAACTAACATCCATCCATCCATTCCATTCCAATCCCTTTTTCTAGACCAGAACAAAATGGAAGTTTCATAAGGTAGCCACCTGAACTGGAAATCAGAATAATTAATCCTCCATCCCTCCAGCTAAACTGGTTTTAAAAAAATCTGTACATATAAGAGGGAGTGTTTCTCTTTTTTCAGCTTCCCTTTTTTGGGGGTGCGGGGGCTCTAAGAAAGCTCTCATTATGTAATGGTGGGTGAAAATGTTGTTTTTCGCCGAGACTTCTGTATATCAAATTAACTGCAATGCATAAGGCTGACCAAGTCTACATTTGTTAAAAGTTTCTGCAAAGGAACACTCAAGGACCTCATTTCATCTCTTATAGGAAAGGGGAGGGGGAAAGTAAGCACCAGTTTCCCAGCATGGTGAAACATATCTGAGCTTTAAAACATTTATGTAGGAGTCTGAGTGAGACCCAGAAAAGGAAAATACTTGGAAATTACAAAATGGCATAGTTATGTTATTCTTCAATTTTCAGTTTTGAGACAGAAGCTATGTGAGGCAGGATAACACACACACACACACACACACACACACACACACACCGTAGAAGGTTATGTTAAACCTCCAAAGCCTTAAGAATCCCTAATGGTCGCCTGCCAGCGCGGTTGATCCCTGCTGAGCATGGGGGAATGCCGACCATGTTAATATAAAGGGGGTTATTTAGGAGACCCAGTGAGCTGTGAATTATTGCCTCAGTTGTCACAAAAAGAGGGGAAAATGAGTTGCAAAGAGGAATGGACGTGCGCTGGATTCTGAAAAGCTTTGGGAGATTTTTGGGTGATAGGAGAGAAAACTCATATGTACTTTTCAGCAAAAAGAAATATTTGTTTTGTCAGATTGCAGAGCTGCCAATCCACCTCAATTGCTTTGTAAAATCCATTATGGAAACAAAAGAAGTCTATTTTTATGCCACCTGCGATGCACACAGGAGAAGAAAATGGGCTGGAAACCCTGCTTTTTATCCAATGACATTCTAATATTTGCCCACTTGCTAAAGTTAACAACAGGAATGCTAATCCTATTCTGATGCCATCATTTGGGGCTAGGTCCTAGAGATTCTTTTTAAAAGAGGGTGATGTGAGAACTCCCAGGCCTTTGTTGTCAGAAGATAGACAGACAGACAGACAGACAGACAGGTGATAGATATTTCATTTAAGAAAAAATCACACCAAAAATGACTGGTTAATTAACGCCTAGTATTTATGTACTGTTGTCATGTCATCAGATGACCTGCCTCCCTTCTAAGGACATCAAACTACCCAACTGCCTTGTCGTTGTGTTCTTTCCAGTTACAACTATGCAAATGCTTCCAGCTTATGACGATAAATCCTTCTATAGCTTCCCGTGCCTTAGGTCTGCAGTTCCCAGAGTTCCTTAGGCAAGAAGTCTTTCAGAGAATTTTGTCTGCTATATATTGATGCTCTCATTGGGGAACACATTACAAGCTGCTTATGAAACCTCACATTTCCTTGGAACACTGTTTGGTAATCATTGGTCAATATGTTATAGAGAAAGAGTTAGAATCTTTCTCTAACTCTTAATCTTTCTCTCTCTATATTCTTTATTAAAGAGATTTTTAACAAGATAAAAACAGTACAAATTTTAGAAAGGAAATCAAGAAAATAGAGAAAATTAGTGAATAGGTAAGAAAGGAAATAGGAAAAAAAGAAAAAAAGGAAATATTGTAAAGAAGCTGCTTCTGATCTTCTTAACAGTGGTTATAAATGCATTTATATTTTCCCCTCTCTCTCTCTAAAATTACATCATAATTCCCTTCTTTCCATAGTCTACCCTTTCTAATCATCAAACCCATAAACAACAAGTTCATTTTCTTCTCTTTTCAACCAGAGAAAGAGTTAGAATCTTGAACATCTGCTACTTTGGATGCCAGGTAGTAGATGACAATATTTTGCACACTTCATGTCAACACATCCTTGTGCAAAATAAGTGTAGACTTCCCCAGACTTGAAGTCTTCCATTAGTCATGCTGGTTGGGTATGATGGAAATTGCAACACTATCTGGAGCATACTAGGTGTGAAAGTAGGGTATCGTGGAGACAATGTGAGTGTATTCAGCGAATATGGCTTAAAATTGATAGTGTGAGAACCTAAAGCAAGTTTTAAAGCCAATTTTGCTTTGTTCTTATTTGTTTCCCCTGCCAAAAATCAAATGGCCATTAAGTGTGTATGTTTGTGTGTCATATTAAGAAAAAGTATAAACATTTAATGGTCCTGCAAGTCTATTTGTGAAGGACCTTCTGCTGAATTCCTAATGAGGAATGAATATTTTTGTTTGCTTGCTTCCATAATTCTTTAGGCTTTCCTCCATGAAGTCATCTGCCCAACCTTATTCTAACGTGTTGAAAGCCTCAATGGGGCTTTTATTTATAATAAATATTGCCTGCTGAAGTTATCAGCGTCATTGTGTGAATCCTCAGTGGAGGATTATTATTTTGTGTAATAACTTAGCTGTATGTTGTCTTTCTTTGATAGCAGAATTGATTTCTCCCCATTATATGACAACAGGAAGCAGGTTTGTGACTATGGGCCAGTCATTCTATATCAGCCCAACCTACCTCACAGAATTCATATAGTGGGGAGTAGAAATGGAGGAGAGACTGTTATGTATACTATGTAGCACTTACAGAAGGAAGGTAGGGTATAACTTTAACAAATAAATTGGCTAGTACTGACTTCCTGTTAAGTGTAAAGTCAAATTTGCATGGTAGTAATATTAATATTCTTGTTTTCTTTTGAGTCTTAGGGAGGAATAGATAATTCTCTGCCCATCCAACCTTTTATCCACACAAGGACCCTGTGATTTAGGCAAGGATGAGAAAGAATAACCTACTTGTGAGGAATTCCTGTCTGAGTGGGGAATCTGAATCTGGACCTCTCCACTCCTTAGTCTGGCTCACAGAACATAGTGGATCATAATATGGTTTGTTTGGCTGTGGCTTAGCATATTGCACCCATCCAGCCATTATGATCTGTAAATAATGATTTATGGCTTAGCATGTTATATGAGCCTCAATAGTGCCATTTATTCAGTAAGCCATGATTAAGTAAACTATGGCTTAGTATGATGTGTGAGCTCAGTTGTTATCTACAACCCACTTTCTTAGTATGTCTTAATTTTCTCTTACTCCCAGCTATCTTCTAACGTAAGCCTATTGACAGGCAAAGAGCTGACAGATACATAATTAAATTAAATTACATAAGCCACTGAACTATGCCTTTTAAAAATGCACCTATTTCCATGCTTTGCTATTAAAAGATATTAACAAAAGCTTAATGGATTTAGCAACTTTAGAATTAGTATCTATCAGCATTTAAATATCCTCCTATTCTGTTAAGGCAAGTGATGCAGGAATGTGAAATTGAACACAAACAGATTCACAGTACTGAAATACTTCTACAGAGGAGAACGTCTTTGACAAAACCTGTTTCAGATGAAAATCCAGAATATTTTAATACATTTTCAATGCTAGAAGAAGCAATATTGAAGGAGTGATCCAAGTGATCGGGCTGCTTAACAAGAGTTTTCAAAAAGAAAAGAAAATGTTTTACCAAAGAGACAGTTAAAGGAATTTTTAGCATTATGCAAATGTAATTAATTGATTGAATGAATGATTAAGTATGGAAAACTATCAGTATGGGATTTAGTCTGGGACATGGCCAAATTAATATTTAGAGATTAATGTTGTTAAGCAAGGGAGTCTCTCTTAAAGCAGCTATCAAATCTGTATCTAGTTTTAACCCAACTGACAGCATGTTTGCACAGTAAAGCAGGACTGTGCTTGATATCCCTTCAAGCTGTACAGCCTAGGGGTTATTCCTCAGTGGTGATTGTAAGCTTCTTTTCTTGAACCCAGTACGGAGAGGGGGTCACTATTTTCTCCAGGCAGGAATAACCAAGGGAGTCCTAGCCAGTTGGTCTCCAGTAGGATAGTTGGTCATAACTGAACTGCTGATCCAGCCCGGCCAGTAAGCAGAACCCAAGTGGGATTGAAGGTGCTGGTGAAGGAAACAGAACAGGAAGCTTGGTTACTGCTCTTCTCTGGCCTGCTGGCTGTTCCAGCTGCACCCAAGAAACTAACCTCTTTGTGATGCCATCAAGATGGCCTTCCTATATTTTCTCCTTTCTCTCCCTGCAAATCGCACCCCCTTCCCAAAGTAATGTCCTTATTTCATTAATCTTGACTTTAAAAATGGTAGTCCTTGTTTGCTGGTTAAAAGTGTCTCATGTTGAAAGGTTGTTGACAGTTAAGGAGGAATGAAGTGAAAGGCAGGGAGGAAAAAAAAGTCTTTTTCAAGCTGCCTAGAGAAATGAGGAAGGAGGTGCATTTAGGTTTTGCTTATGTTCAGGCAAATTGGGTTTCCTTGCTAATGGAAATCTATTTTTTTCTCATTAATTCAGTATGGATGATTAGAGTAAGGTCAGGCAAAAGGGTAAAAGTTTCTTGATCTCTGTCTAAAATGAAGTCTTGGAACATACAGGAACAGCTGGGATATAAAATAACTTCATTCACTGGGCTCAAGATACCAAAGTATAAAATAATTTGCAGAAGCTGAAAAAATGCTTCCTCTACTGTTAAAAGAAAGTTTAAAATTCAGTATTCTAAGATTTTAAATGTATTGAATTGTTCTGTTGCATAATTTCTAAGCAAAGTGCTAAGAACTCTAGTCTGGTCTCCCTCCCTCCCTTCCCTCCCAGCCAAAGGTGTTCCAAATACTTTTCATTCACTGTGATTAAAGTAAAAAATACGCAGGTTCAATTATATGGTCCCCCCCTCCCCTCCCCCCCAATTATTGACTTAATTTCTGTACCTCTGGAATTCAAAACTCTTGGTGGTTTTATAGCCATTACACAACCCCACCACCCCCACATTCTACTTTGACACCCGAGTTGTCACTGAAAACCTCTGGAGTGAAGGCTATTCTGTGAAGTGTGGACACAGCTAACAAATGCCATCCCCTACAGAGTCCCAGCATAGGTCATCTGTTCCCCCCATGCAGAGTCCTGGCATAGGTCATCCACCAAAGCAGTTAATGCCACCTTAGTCCCATGCCCAGGCTAGAAACCCAACTGGAAAGGGTCTAGATAATCAATTTCCCTCAAGGCATTTTCCTGATAAAGACATGTCATCTTTCCCTAAACAGGGAAGACTGGAAACCAGGTGAGTTATCCAATATAGTTAGGTCCAGGGAAGACCTCTTCAGAAGGGGTCCACTAGTGTCTCCTTAAAAACAGCTGAGGCACCCCCTCTGTCAGAGAAGTGTTGACAACTTTCCAGATCCAGGTACTCACCCCTCTCAGTTTCCCACAGGAATGAAGAAGGAAATGGTTCAGATCACAGGTGGTATTCCTACCACAGAGCACCCTATCCACTTTGTCAGCGTCAAGAAGCTGAAATAAATTCCAAATAACAGTACAAGAGGTTGCCCCAGTCACCACTTTGGATCCCAGCCGTGAAGTGTCAAGATTTTGACAAATTTGAATGACTTCATCAGCAAACTGCTGAGCAAAAATATCCCAATGACTAGGCAGTAGATATTCCTGTTTGTTCCTCCCTATCAGGGAATAAATAACTTTAAGCGTGGGCCACTGGGTGACAGTCCACTGATGCATCATGGAAAGAGAAGTGAGAATGCTTCTCTGCCCTTATCTCCAAGTTGACTTTTAGTCTTTCTCCACTGATAAAGGCATCATTTCCACCACTTCATCTTCTGAAGTTCAATGGTAGAGCAAGGGGCAGCTCAGGATTTGCTGGCAGAAAGAGGCCACTTGGACGCACTCTCATGTAGCCTTCTGGTCACATTCCATCCCCAGCATCCCATCCATCCCAGAATTATCTACTAGATTGCTAGGAATACTCTCAAGCACCCAGTATCAACTATGCAGATCTATAAGGTACCTAGAATAGACCATCCTGATTGGTTCTTTCATGCTACCGAGGTTCTGGATGGCTTCTGATCACTTCTGAACCAGGCAATGATCTCATGACAGCCCCTTCCTTGAAAGGTTGATTCATCAAAAAATGGGAGAACTAAGACATTTGAAATTGCCCATAAATATTTGATACCATTACACCATTTGAACAGGGAACTTAGCTGACATGCCAATCACATGGTCATATTCTTCACCTCCTGCATATATTTTCATACAGTAATTATTTTTATCTTTATATTTACACATATACATTACCCTGTGACATTTTTATGCAGGTCTGGGCCCTCTTTGAGGGAGGGAACTAATGAATATCCTCCTCTCTCCCCCATTCCACCACCCCCCAGCTGCTTTACCCTTAAGATCTTTTTTGCAGGGGAGGATAAATTGTCTTCTTTTTTTCTGAATTAATCGCATAAGTTATTCCACCCAGAGATCACAAAATAAAGGGAAGGATATTACATTACTATGCAGCCAATCTAACAGAGCACATGGTATCCCTAAAGGCAGTTGGAAAGAATGGAAAGTAGGAATAGTTTAAATGGATAAGCAAATGTTTTTGTAAGAAGGACCTAATAAAATTATTAAATAGGGAGATTATTTTTTGGCAGTGTTCAGAAGAACAGCAAGACAGATCCCTAGTTCATAGGCAGCATTAAACCCTGATGTGGTCTGGCTTTAGTTGAGCATATTGTGCAAACTGGGGCAATTACGGTTTATTCAGTAGACAAATTATACATTAGTATAATATGTGGAGCTGCCCAGTGAATGTGAAGTTCTGGTCAATTTTTTAGAATAATCTTCCCAGGAATGCATAGCGTTCCAACCAGCATTAAATGGAATTGCACTTGAGAGACTGTAAATAAAACTGGAAGTGATGCAACATCCATTTGAATCAATACCTTTATTGGACCAACTCAAGGTTACAGAATACTGTGCAAATATTTGATTTACAAAAGCTTTATATCAAGTCGATAAATTCTTGTAACCTGTCAACAAAATAAAACCATCCAAGTATAACAGGGACATGGAATGACCTACGGGCAGGAAAGCGTCTTTCTCCAAAATACCCATATCTATTGTGTCTAAATCTTTTGCCATGATCAATCTCGCCAAATGCTGCTATTCAGTCATTTGTGTTGCAGATGTATCTCCCCATCAACGCGCTCATGCAGAGCTGGGGGTTTATAAAGTGAACTTAATCACTGGAGTTGGAACAGAGAAAACACCTGCAGGTCTGCTTGACATGAACCCACCGCTGTGCAGGCTTCAACCAATTCTATAATTATTGCCCTGTTTCCAAGGTATTACAGATTAAGCATAAAATTTGGCTCACGATACCTTCTCTGTTCATATATAAGCCTTGTACTATAGTTTTGGGGTGCGGGTGGGGGGGCAGAGCAGATAATTAAGAGGGTTAGAACTATGCATTTTGCCAACAGCTGTCTTGGGCTGCCTTAAAATGAAGGCTTTTGAAGTTGGCTTTTAGCAATTATATGTGTTTGGGAAGTTTTAAGGGAGAAAGCAGAACTTTCTAAGCTGCCATTGTGTATTTTTACCCCATTTTCCCCCCAGTAAGTATTATTTATCATGTCTAATGACAGATTGATTTAAATTAGTTCTGGCTGAAGAAGCAGACTTTTTCTTGACAAGGAATAATTCAAGACGCATGGGGGAAATGGTATCATTTACTCATTTTTCCCTCTTTGTTCCACAAAATGCATGATTAAGATGAAGTAGATGATTTTAAAATGTATAGTTTGGTGGCATTTACAAGTTTCAACACAAATCTGATCTCTGTTTATGAGAAACCACAAGATTCTGCAGGCTTAACTCCCATTGCAGGGGGGGAGGTGGGGATCTGCCCCAAATGCAGAGGGGCCATGGAGAGCCAAGCCACACTATAAGACTTCCATACAGTCAAGCGCTCTTAGGGCAGACCAAGGGCACTCTTTATCTCAGCCACAGGCATGAAAGGGCCCTAGTGGCAGAAGCCAATCTATCTGTTCCTTGAATGGATGAAGCAGGACTTTGGGATAGCATCCCCTGTCCATGTGCCTGACCTTAGTACATTGCTTTGAGCACTGCCATCTGTGCATGGAGGCATGTGCTTGGCTGAGAGACAATCAGAAAATACTGAAGCTGTGGACTAGACTAGGAAATTGAAACCTTGGAAGAAAGCAGCATCAAGCCACCTCGTATGAACACGAATTCACTGTCAAGCTCAACTCAAACAAGACTTTACCATGACGCATGGGCCACGTTCTGTTTGTACTTTCAGATGAACACATCACCTTCTGCATGTTCTTAGCTGGATGCTATGGACTTTCTCCTCTTTATAAGCCTCAAATATCTAAGAATGCTTCCCCAGTCTGAGGGTCTTCATATGTGTTTGCGGCTACAACCCCCAGGATTTTCCACCACTTGGCCATATTGGAGCTGTGGTTCCAACCCATCTGGACAACCCCAGAATAAGAAAGAGTGTAGGAGGAAGACTCCCATATGTACCTTATGATGCAACATTATGTGATGTTCTCAAGAGAATCTAATTTATCAGGATCTGTGTCTGCCTTATTCAACTCATTATGGTAATCTCAGGAAGTATGGGAGTGGAATTAGCAAGAACTGGAATTTCAGCTGAGAGAGGGTACCCTGAATGTACAGCTCTGCGCCCTAGAGGTGAGCCTCTAAACAGAATGATTAAGAAAACGCAAATAGGATTTAAGATACAGAGAAAGCTGGGAATGTCAATATATCTCCCATCACGAGGTATGTTCAGAGATGCTTCTGAATTCTAGTAGACAGTGTTATCCTCTTTGAAGCAGCCCTTCATATTGCCTTTTCTCCCCACCTCCACTACATTGTTAAGCTTGGCTTTAACAGGCAAATATACTGGGGAGGGAGTCTGCATTCTTGTTCTTAAGACTTTCTTCATGAAATTGTACTAATTTACTGATGGAACAATGGGAAATATGTGGCTGAAAGTACTGAAATTTACTTTATAATTTAAAAGAGAACTTTTATAAAATGATGTACTGTTGGTCTGTGACTCCAGAAAAATTATCTAGAATGTATAAATCAGATTTATGTTGGAAATGTGGAAAGCATGAAGGGTTATTTTATCATGTCTGGTGGACTTGCAAAAAAGCTAGAAAATGTTGGGTTCAAATACATATAGTGATACAAAGAATGTTAAAGATTCATGTTCAGATGAAACCAGAACTCTTCTTGTTGGGGCTAATGGATAGACAATTAGAAAAGAGTTATGGAAGCTTGTTTATGTGAATGATAACTGCTGCGAGATTATTATATGCTCAAAAATGGAAAGACTCTGAAATACCCACAATGGAGGACTGGATGGTGAAGACGGCAGAATTAGCAGAGATGGCAAAATTGATTTGTTTGATTAGAGAAAGGACAGTAAATACATTTATTAGTAACTGGAAACCCCTGATGGACTTTTTGCTGAAAAAAGAAAAAAATGAATTTGTGATTTATGGGTTTGATGATTGGAAAGGGTAGACTATGGAAAGAAGGAAATTATGTTGTAACCTTAGAAGGAGAGGGTAAAATATAAATGTATTTGTAACTGCTGTTAAGAAGACTGGAAGCCTGTTCTTTATAACTTTTTCCTTTCCTTTCCTTTCCTTTCCTTTCCTTTCCTTTCCTTTCCTTTCCTTTCCTTTCCTTTCCTTTCCTTTCCTTTCCTTTCCTTTCCTTTCCTTTCTTTCCTTTCCTTTCCCTTCTCTATTTCTTTCTTTGTACTTTTTTTCACTTATTACTTTCCTTTTCTCTTTCGAAATTTGTATTGTTTTTACTCTTTTAAAAAAAATCTATAATAAAAATTATAAGTATATGTCTCTCTCTCTCTCTCTCTGTGTGTGTGTGTGTGTGTGTGTGTGTGTAAGATTTTCTTCAGGAAAGCTTAGAGGGGAAATTAATGACAAGAGGAGGCTGGGAGAGGCTGGCTCATCGCTGTGACTTTACTAAAAGACAAATACATGCACATATTTACTTCTGTCAAATGTTGAAAGGTATGTAGTTCTTTCCAGCAATATCCCACAGTGTTAGCGTACTGATTGTGACACCTACAAATGCAGATAATTTAGAAAAGTGACACATTAGTTGGTAACTGTATCTGCGATCATATGTTTCCTGATAAATTTTAAAGCACTTGGGAGCTGGTCCAGGAAAGGGATGGGGGGCGGGGTGATGGAAGCAGAGCAGAAGTTTGATGAATTCCAATCAGGTGTCCTTTCCTTGGGCAGTGAAGGACAATAGGTGGCCCTCCAGATATGGCTGAACTCCAGCTTCCATCAACCCTAACCAGCTTAGCCGCTCATGAGAGATGATGGGAGTCATAATTCAGCAACATGTTGCCAACCCCCCACCTCCACCCCCCAGTGCCTTTGCTATCCATCAGTGGCATTAAGAATGAAGGAAACATATCCAGGAATTTTTCAAGCAACATGACAAAAATATAATAGGGTTACTCATAAAAATGAAGAGCCTTATTTTTAAAGAGAAAATATAGCTTATCTCAGAGAAGATGCTTGCCATTTGTGCTCACTTTTTCACATGTGATCTCCACCCACCCACCCACCCATGCATGCATGCATGCATACATGGCCATTGAGGAAGCTTTTTGGCTATCCAGGTCAGAAACTGTACATGCCATCTTGGTTTATGGTGGCCAACAATGTGGATGCTGGCAGGTTGGAGCCTTCCTTCTGTGCTGGCAAACTGCTGTATTGCCAACCAGGAGGAGAAGCCAGATAAATACAATCTATCCCTTTGCAGTTGTATCCTTTGGTCCAAAGGCTGACCATATTCAATGGTCCATTTGATGGAGAAGGAGTTCTTCCTCTGATAGTTTTAGTGGATCAAGCAAACCACTGCTTATCCATTCTTAGAGAGGTTTACAATCTGAACTGTTCAGGATAACTATGGGAGGAGGAGGAGGAGGAGGAGGAGGAATTATTATTATTTTATTAATAATTTTAAAAAGGGCATTAGAAGACTATCTGAAGGATAGTGAAGAAGATGCACTGAAGCTAGTACACCATGAAGGCTTACTGAATACCAGAGAAACCAAACTGGCCTACAAGAAAGACCAAACGAAGAATAGAAAAGAGACATGGCAGGGCAAAGTATTACATGGCCAGTACACAAAAAAACTAGCAGACACAGCAGATAACAACAAGACCTGGCAATGGCTAAGAGCAGAAAAGCTGAAGAAAGAGGGGCTAATTCTGGCTGCACAAGACCAAGTCTTAAGAACAAATGCATACAAAGCCAGAATCGAGGAGACAGCAACAGACAGCAAATGCCACCTCTGCAAAGAAGCTGAAGAAACAGTGGGGCCACCTACTCAGCTGCTGCAAGAAGATCACACAGACTGACTATGAACAATGGCATGACAAAGTAGCAACAGCGGTGCATTGGAATATCTGCAAGAAATACCATTTGCCTGCAAGCAAGAACTGGTGGGACCACAAAACAGACAGAGTAATTGAAAATGAAGAAGCTCAAACACCCCAGACTTAACAACTGTTGATAAGAAAGCAATAAGAAATTGTTGATATTGTTATTATATTATTATTTTGTACTTCTAATCTGCCTCATAGCCATTAAACAAAAACCATAGCTAATTTGCAGTAACCACAAGACTTTTTATACCATGGAAGTCCTTCCCAAATGTATAGAATGATTTCTTATGGAATGGCAACAAGGGGCCCATTCAGAGGCTTTTCTAATGGCTTATGAGCTGCCAGAGAGTTTTGGGTAGAAATGCTGTTTGATATGCACTACAGTTAAGCCTTGTACACAAGGACACGTTCCTAGCTGGAGAACTGAGCATGAACTCCAACTGCACCGAATGGGTAGGTTTTGTAGCCTGATTATCTTCAGGGAAAAATAATCTTCTGTAATTGATTGGGATATGATTAGATCCCTGAAGAGTTTCTAAATGGGATAAACAGAAGAAAAAAAAATGGGACCATAACATTAAAAAGTTAAAATTGGATGGTTTTCTTATTGCACTTGCCAAATAAGTTTATACACAACCATATTCAATTGTTTTTATCAACCCAATTCTTATTTGGGAAGCTTCCAATTAATGCCTTTGCTGAGTAACGTAATTGCTTAACCAAGCCTTGATGTTGGTCGTTAAGTTCAGAAGGATGGCATTAGAAGTTACCTGTGGCCTAATGTAGAGAAACTTGTGAGACGCAATTAGGCAGAAGTTGCTGGTGGTGGTTTTAATATGAACAATATTGCTTTTAGCCTTCCTCCTCCAGCTCGTATAGTGTGTACATTGGCAGCAGACCTGGGTGTTTTAAGAATAAATAAATGTCTTAATTGTCCTTTTAAAACAGTGAGCAATTGCATTAGGCATTGGTACAGCTGGCAGATACTCAAGAGTGAGAAAAAAAAAATGCAAAAACATAATATGGCATATTGTTGCACTTGGCTGTATCACTAAAATATTCCTCAAATGATAGGTTTGCTTATTTTGTTTTCAAAAGATGGGTTGTAGAAACTGAGGGCTGCAAAAAAAATTAGACTGTCGGTGACACCAAAAAAATGGTAGGCTTTAATAAATAGCCACGATGTAATGCAAGTGTACATGTGTCTCTGTGTTTGCCTATATGTGGTTTTAATTCTGTAGATGTAAAATGCATACATTTGTTTTCTTGTCCAAAAATCAAGATGGCAAATGAGGTATAATAGTATCTAAGTTCCGGTTAGAGGAACCGAAATCCATGTCTTTGAATATAGTTTTGCCAAAAATAAGAAACAAGTTCGGTAAGAAATAAGCAGATCTGCTATATTTTTTTTCCAGGAGAGAAATGGTTTAAGGCATTCGGATCAATTCATGGGACTTGATTCAGCATGAAAAATGCTTCTCTTCTGCAATTTAATTGCTGCCCCTGAGTCAGGTTGAGCTGGTGCTGACAGATCTTTCATGCGGTTGTTCGGTTTTGAGAAAAGGTGTGGACTTTCTCCCTATTATGAATGCTTCTTTTAAAAACTTAGTTAGTTGGAAAAGGTGCTACCAGATTCTTGATGGTTTTGCCACCAAAGACTAACACAGTTTTTCTTGAATAATATTTAATGTTAATTGGAATAATAATTTAAGCTCATCAAGGGGTGATTATATGTTTCCCGTGACTGATTTATTTTGCAAAATAATGACTTGGGCATACCATAGACTGTTTAATTTAGTTTATTATTTATTGATTAGTCTGAGGACCATATCAAATAAAATAAGATAAAATAATACTGTACATTGGGATATAAAAAATATTCCATCAGGTAAGATTATCCCCTTGACAGGTGACCCCAATCCAATCTAGATAGGAGGCTCTGGTTTCCCTTCAGATTGTAAAAATACTAGAAACTGGGAAGTGGAAGAAGCTGAACAACGTGTGGACACTTTTTCAGACAGGAGCCCACCCTTGAACATAGACGTAGGAGCTATGCAGAAAGAGGGGTTGTGGGCAGGGAGGAAGAGCAGGGAGGGTCAGGATCAAACCAAACTGAATTGAATTTCAATTCACTGTAATTCAATACAATTAAAGTGGCTGAAAAAATGTATTCCCCATGTAATTTAATATGTTTCTTCCTCTAGTACATTGAAAAAACATCAATCCGACAGCAACAGCTCCAGTTAAAGCTTTGGGAGGTTGGTATAAGCTGTAACCATATACTGCTGATTTACCGTGGCATAGCAAACCAGGAATGTCAGCATTCTTTCTCTCCTCCAAATAAGCTAAAGCCTTAAGGCATGGATTGCTTGTATTTTCTTGGTTTTGACTCATGGCCTATGTGGGGTAGGACTCTGTGCAGTGCTTCAAAAATAATTAGGAAAAAAGAGCTGGAATATGGATATGCCTCCTGTCTGGAACTCTTTAAAACAGCTGCATCTTTTTCTGGGATAATGCAGCTGCTGTCTGCAGCTGCTGTGTGATCCTAGGAAAAGACACAGCTCTTTTCAAGAAGTTGAAGACAGGCGCTAGCTTCATACCCCTGCATTGTTCTCAAGACGGTTCAGAAGCAGAACCTAAGCATTGCACAGCCTTAACTGGGGAGAGATAAGCCAGGGATCTTGATTTCCATGTCACAGTAAACAAACCACAGAACTTTCTTTGGGAACTTTTCATAATCAGCCAGAATTCAGCAGGTTGATTCGATTGAGTCCTGGAGGTTTTCAGCTAAACTTCTGAATGCAGTAAGCTGGGTTTTTTCAGACTGGATGTCATGGAAATGTAGGTTCTAGGAGAACTTGCTGGAGTTCCAGGAAAGACTAAGGGAACTAAGGGATCATCATCATCATCATCATCATCATCATCATCATCATCATCTTCATCATCATCATCCCTTAGTCTTTCCTGGAACTCCAACAAGTTCCTGGAACTCCAACAAGTATCTTTGCCTGTGTTTGACTGGATGATGATGATGATGATGTTGATGATGATAATTATTATTATTATCATTCACTCAAACACAGGCAAAGATTATTATTATTATTATTATTATTATTATTATTATTATTATTCACTCAAACACAGGCAAAGATATTCATAGCAATTTTTCTAAAATACAGCAGATGCAGTGGGGCTTGTCAGCTGCCACTTACAATTTTACCCCTTGATCAGGGGTTTGAGGTTGTTTGTTCAGGTTCTGGAGTGTGTCTTTGTGAGCTCTTTTAGGCGATTCTGTTTCCAGAGATGATAAATGTAATGGTAGGGCTAGCAACTGACACAAAGCCTAATGCTACGAAGTTGAGATTGATTTTTTAATAGACTAGAAATATGGTGGTAGAGAATTTATTTTAATTTTATCCCCATTAAAAACACAAGGGGAGGACAACCAATGTTTGCCTAATCAAAAAAAAAAAAAAGTATCAGAAGAAAGAAGATTCTATTTTCAGATTCCTAAGATAGCATTCCAAACATTGGGAGGGCAAAAAGGATGGAATGAGTTGAGGGAGAAAGAAAATGAGATCTCTAAAAATTAATTCAGCCTGCGCGCCTAGAAATGTATGACATTCTTTTAACAATACGTTAATAGAATTCTAAATGTAACTCTGAAAGATGGAAAGCCTTTGTGTGGGTATATAACTGTGTGTAGGTCTGTGCACATCTGTGTATAAGTTGTCATTTCCCACCCCAATTTCACTGAGAACAATAGGGAAGGACAATATTGATTTTTCGCCCTTATAAGGGTTGGATTTGGAAACTTTTCAGCTTAAAGCGATAATTAAGGTTTCTTTCACTAAAAAGACCCCATGTGTGTGTGTTCTTGGACAAAGACTGTTGTTCTGATTATATTTGTTCGCTGTATGGTCTTTGGAGAGAGTCAGAGCATTAATTAAGGGCGATTTCTTATAAAAATGACATTTGGGTGCTGAAAGATATTCAGGCAGGCTATGAGCCCAGTTTGGTTTATGTGTGTGCACTTGCTTAAGAACAATACTACAGGTCACATTAGCCCTCTAGAGCAGGGTTTCTCAACCTTGGGAACTTTAAGAGGTGTGGACTTCAACTCCCAGAATTCCCCAGCCAGCATGGCTGGCTGGGGAATTCTGGGAGTTGAAGTCCACACCTCTTAAAGTTCCCAAGGTTGAGAAACTCTGCTCTAGAGGAAGAAACTGATTGAGAAAGGTTTATGTACTAAGAGGTATTACAGCAAACATGGTTAAAAACAGAAGAAAGAAAAGAAAAACGGAGTGCCTGGGAAAGATAACAGGGAGAAACAATTAATTATATCAAGGAAAATGTTTAGTACATGCAGAATGTAAAATACTGTCCCAAATGAAGAAACCCATATGGGCAACTGAAGATATCCCCCCCCCTTTTTTTTTTGAGGCTTTGTATGCAGATACGTTTCGGATAGCAAAATATTCCTTGCACTAATAATAAAAATATTCATTTTTTTTTTAAAAGGCTTAGGGTGAAAGATGTCATCTGAAATCTTGTGTAATCAAAATGGATGACATTTTCCACCACTCACAATGGTGGCTAGTGGGTTACATGGTTACACACACACACACACACACACACACACAAAAGTTGATGTTGCCAGTAGTGTTCCTGGGATTATCTCACAACTGGTAAAAATGGGGACATAAGCAATGCCTTTCAGGAAATTAGGACATGGGGTTTAGTATATAAATTATGGATTTGGGGGGGAGGAGGAGGCTCTATGCAGCTGTATTGAGTCATGTCCAGCCTTAGATCTAGTGTTGTCTTAATGTACGCAGTATGTATTTTATTATAGAGCTGGAGCAAACCTTAAACCCTATATATATATATATATATATATATATATACAGTGGTACCTCAAGATACGAACGCCCCATCTTACGAAAATCTCAAGATACGACCAGCTCCGGCCGCAAAAATTTACCTCGACATGCGAACTCCGCCTCAAGCTACGAACCGGATCCGCGGCCATTTGCCCTGCTGCCACGTGGTCGCGGCTTCCGAGAGGAAGTGCTAATGAAATCTGAGTGCGAGGACAAAAGCCCAAGGAAAGCAACGCAGAAAGAGGAAGTGCTAATGAAATCTGAGGGCGCGGGGAGGGGGAAGCTCCTGCTCCCGGGTGTGCGCGCGGGAGCCTTTCTCAGATTTCATTAGCACTTCCTTTTTCTGCGCTAGGGCTGACTAAAGCGCGCCTGGGGAATTTGGTAGCCGTGCAACGCCGGCTGACACATTGAACCTTATGGGGACATGTGCTTCAGGATGCGACCAAATTCGGAGGGCGGATTAGCCGTATTTACATTGAACCTTATGGGGAAATTTGCTTCAGGATGCGACCAAATTCAGAGGGTGGAACGGATTAACCGTATTTACATTGAACCCTATGGGAAAACGTGCTTCAGGATGCGACCAATTCGACTTGCGATCAGAGTCACGTAACGGATTAAATTCGTATCTTGAGGTACCACTGTATATATCTTTTCAGTCATCTTTAGTTTTTGGATTCTGTCCTCATTTGTACCCTTTTTGATACTCTTTCTTTCCCCACCCCTACTTCTTGAATTTGTTTCATGGTACCTTGGACATAGGTGAGGAGCACACCAGTCTAGTGGTTGGAGCATCAGTTCCTTGCCTAACTATAGAATTCATGGACTAACCTTGCATGGGAAGTGCACATGTGCCATGGTGTTCCTTGGAGAATGGGGAGGACAAAAAGATAATAAAGAAATACAAACAATAATGAGAATGTATATTGCCTTCTGAAAGTGTTCAGAGCAGCCTCTGCAACAAACACATCTGCTGAGCTGATCGGTTTTATCATCTCCATATTTTCAATTCAGACTCAGAAGCTGAGAGAACCTGAGATGCAACTGAGGAGTTTTAGATTCTGGATTATTTTTGGTATGCTTCTCAGCACAGACTTTGGGGATGAGCAACTTGAAGGTCTTGGGCCTAATCTGGTTCTTTTGGTGCCTCTGGGGGCATTCTAGGGGGAAAGCATTGTGGTGCATACAGGTGAAAGTCAAAAAATTAGAATATCGTGCAAATGTTCATTTATGTCAGTATGGCAACTCAAAAGGTGAAACCAATATATGAGGTAGATGCATTACATGCAAAGCGAGATATGTCAAGCCTGACTTTGGTATAATTGTGATGATTATGGCGTACAGCTTATGAAAACCCCAAATTCACAATCTCAGAAAATTAGAATAGTGTGAAAAGGTTCAATATTCTAGGCTCAGAGTGTCCCACTCTAATCAGCTAATGAATCCATAACACCTGCAAAGGGTTCCTGAGCCTTTCAATGGTCTCTCAGGCTGGTTCAGTAGGAATCACACGCATGGGAAAGACTGCTGACCTGACAGTTGTGCAGAAAACCATCATTGACACCCTCCATAAGGAGGGAAAGCCCCAAAAAGTAATTGCAAAAGAAGTTGGATGTTCCCAAAGTGCTGTATCAAAGCACATCAATAGAAGGTTATGTGGAAGGGAAAAGTGTGGTAGAAAAAGGTGCACAAGCAGCAGGGATGACCGCAGCCTGGAGAGGATTGTCAGGAAAAGGCCATTCAAAAGTGCTGGGGACTTTCACAAGGAGTGGACTGAGGCTGGAGTTAGTGCATCAAGAGCCACCACATACAGACGGATCCTGGACATGGGCTTCAAATGTCGTATTCCTCTTGTCAAGCTGCTCCTGAAGAACAAACAACGTCAGAAGCGTCTTACCTGGGCTACAGAAAAAAAGAGCTGGTCTGTTGCCCAGTGGTCCAAAGTCCTCTTTTCTGATGAGAGCAACTTTTGCATCTCATTTGGGAACCAAGGACCCAGAGTCTGGAGGAAGAATGGAGAGGCACACAATGCACGATGCTTGAAGTCCAGTGTGAAGTTTCCAGAGTCTGTGTTGATTTGGGGAGCCATGTCATCTGCTGGTGTTGGTCCACTGTGCTTCATTAAGTCCAGGGTCAATGCAGCCGTCTACCAGGAGATTTTGGAGCACTTCATGCTTCCTTCCGCAGATGAGCTTTATGGGGATGCTGACTTCATTTTCCAGCAGGACTTGGCACCTGCCCACACTGCCAAAAGTACCAAAACCTGATTCAATGACCATGGGATTACTGTGCTTGATTGGCCAGCAAACTCGCCTGACCTGAACCCCATAGAGAATCTATGGGGCATTGCCAAGAGAAAGATGAAGGACATGAGACCGAACAATGCAGTGGAGCTGAAGGCCGCTATTGAAGCACCCTGGTCTTCCATAACACCTCAGCAGTGCCACAGGCTGATAGCATCCATGCCACGCCGCATTGTGGCAGTCATTGCTGCAAAAGGGGCCCAAAGCAAGTACTGAGTACATATGCATGCTTATACTTTGCAGAGGTCCAATATTGTTCTATTTCCAATCCTTGTGTTATTGATGTCATGTAATATTCTAATTTTCTGAGATTGTGAATTTGGGGTTTTCATAAGCTGTACGCCATAATCATCACAATTATACCAAAGTAAGGCTTGACATATCTCGCTTTGCATGTAATGCATCTATCTCATATATTGGTTTCACCTTTTAAGTTGCCATACTGACATAAATGAATATTTGCACGATATTCTAATTTTTCGAGTTTCACCTGTACATTTTTTTATGGAAACATATTCTACTTTTGAGCACACTAGAACCAAAGGATAACCGAGGAGGCATGGCTGAAGACTATAACAATACTGGGATCCAGCAGAATTCAGGAAGGCCAGTTATTTAAAACCTTCCTTGTCCAGGTCAACTTGGGTAGGCAGATTAAATGCTGGATGTGAAGGTATTTCATTGAGAAACTGTAACATGTTAAGAAAAATGAATTAATTCTGCATTTTTAAGCAAACTCATCTAATTCATACCTCCTGGAGAGCTCTTTGTATTAAAACAGTTAATCTTAGATTCCAAATCTCCCTAAATGTTGAGTTGCAGTTCTCAGTTCAAAAACTGCAAACAAAGACGTGTATGAAGAGGAGAAATGCATACCAAATGCGTATATTAGAGAAAGTCGCATACAAAAATACGTATGTTACAGAAAGGTTATACTGTATGCCATGCAAAATTGTGTATTAAAGGCAAAGCAAATGTTTCTGATTGTGTGTGATTTAAATCAAATATTATGTTGAACTTTGATGATATAGATTTGGAATTTAGCCAAGCCAAAGCTGAAATTGCATAGTGTGAGTGCAAAGCACCACCCCAGATGATGTGGTTGGTAGTGTAGTTTGTTCCTTTGTACAGTATATAAACTCAAGCAATTGGAGATCATTCAACAAATTATAGTTAAGCAAAGAAAGGTTTAGCATAGCTTTGGTATCAGAGATCCTGCATGCAGCCCAGCTGCTTGTTACATGGGACAGCTTCTGATTTGCAAAGAGGTAGTTTAAAAAAATAGAAGCAGTTAGCCATTAATTATCATAAAGGAGTTTACAATATTTTCTTTCCACAAGATTGTGATGACTAGTTTGTGCTTGACAGAAGTTTCTAAACGTGATTGCTTAATCCAACTAGAAATCACAAACCAGGGCTTGGCTTGACTTGGCTTGGCTTGGCTTTATTCTACTTTACTCTACTCTACTCTACTCTACTCTACTCTACTTATTTATTTTATTGTTATTTTTATTTCATATTTTCTTTTACTTTTTCTAAAAGAAAGCCCTCTGATTACAAAGTTGCCGCTTCTGATTTAGTCCAGCAAAGCTGTATTAAATCAATCAAAGGGTTCTTTTTACCTTTACAAAAGCTTTTAAAAAGCCAAACCAATTTGTGTGGAGGGTGGGATTTTTCATTTATCTAAGCCAGAATTTTAAAAACCCACCCTGAGTTGCTGTAGTAGCTTTTCATCCTCAGAAGGTTATCAGACCCTTGTAAATGGTTTATAGGAGAAGCACTAACACAACTTTTAAGTATAGCATCTTGAGTAGTCTCTATCATAATTTTAAAAAACTTTAAAAACTTCACTTGAAACACTAGACAGTGTTTCTCAACCTTGGCAACTTGAAGAGGTGTGGACTCCAACTTCCAGAGTTGGAGTTGGCTGGGGAATTCTGGGAGTTGAAGTCCACACCTCTTCAAGTTGCCAAGGTTGAGAAACACTGCCCTAGAATATTAGAGAAGCAAGGGATGAGGTTTGGGGGCAGTGGGGAGGAAGCATCAGCTTCTCACAGAGCTGCTGAAATGCTAAGAATTCTGCATATCCCATTTGTGCAAACTTTGCCTTCTCTTTAGGAAAAATGTGGAGCTGTGTCAGTAAGACAGCTCCTTCACCAGCTTGATCAACTGTTTGGTGTTGATGAATCCAACCACCCAGGCTTTGCTTTTCCATCTACTGTGGGAGCTACTTGTACCTTTTCAGCTATAATAAATAAATACATGTATCCCACTGGATCTTGGCAGCTTACAACAACATGCTCCAATATAGTCAAACACACAGCATGGTTGTTTCCTGAGCACAGGAAGAGATTGCAGGGGCTCCTTTCATTCTCCCTTTCCCACCACCCTGAAAACAGCTGAACAGCAGCAGAGAGCTGAACAGCAAACAGAGCATGTCCAACTTCACCAACAGGCAGGAAGGAGACACTTAGACAAGTTTACAAGACATCCAAGAACTTCAAAGTGGTAATGGACTTCTTGGCCCCCTTTTTCCATCTGTCTGGCTTGTTCCCAGCTGCCTTTTGTTTCGCAACTGTCAGAGATCTCACGTTGCTTTTCACTGACTGTGTGAGAGCTACCTCTTCAGAGAGAAGAGGAGGGGGAGAAAGTGGACAGTAGTGTCATCGGCTCTGAAATTTGGATTCTCAAACGGGTGGTGGGTAATCCCTAGAAAGACCAAAGGATGGAAAAATGGCTAGAAAAGGTTCTCCAACCTGAAACTCGCCCTCCTTAATCTCTAACTAGCACTGTCATTGGCTAGGAATTATGGGAGCTGAAACTGAAGTTTTACCAGATCAGGACTGCAAAAATTCAGAGGAACACAAAATGGCAGCAATGAGAGGGTTCTGTGTTTCTTCATTCCCATTTAGTGGCCATCAGCATTTTCACAGCCCAGATCTGGTAGCCCTAGCTGTAATCCAACAGACCTGAGGACTGGACAGGCCTAGCTCACCATGAGACTAAGTGAATCTACTGACTGAGACATCAATCTTTGGTGTCATGCAAGGGAGGCAAATTGTTACTTATTTAATGTGTTGTAGTTTGTGTACTTACTGCCAGATTTAGTTGGTTTAGGTACTGTTCATGATGACTTAGTGCCATTTTTGTCAAGGACAGCCTAGAGTGGGGAAAAGACTGATCAGGACCCACTGAGCACTTCTGGTTATGGTTTTCCTTTATTTAGGTGAAACATCCTTATGAAAAAATAAATAGGGAAAGCTTTCTGAACAGTAATGTGTTTGTCTTAACAGGGTAGCATTGTGGCTTTCTGTATTGTAGTAATGTAACTACAGCCTTTCCATTCGCATCAGACATCATGTCTGAAACCCATCAGCTGCAACAGAAGTGTAAATGTCTATGACAGGGACATTGGCTGAGTAGGAAACCACTGAACAGAGGGTTGCAAAGCTGAATTTGTAAATGGCCTGGAAGAAATTTCAGGGAGCATTCAACTTGCAAATAGCACCCCTGACATTTGCTCAGACATTCGTTTCTATCATTTCTTTTCTTTTAATATTAGCATTGTGGATCATTTTTGTAATTTAGTAATAGGCTATTTGGCTGGAGAGCAGCTAAAGTAATCCCTTTCCATGACAAACAGCCTCAATCAGCTTTGACCAGTTTCATTGCCTTCATTATTCTTCAACATCTTTTAATGCTAACTCCTTCCTTCCTTCCTTCCTTCCTTCCTTCCTTCCTTCCTTCCTTCCTTCCTTCCTTCCTTCCTTCCTTCCCTCCCTCCCATCCATCCATCCATCCATCCATCCATCCATCCATCCTCCCTCCTGAAACAATTACAGTGTTTTACAGGCCCTTGCTGGTTGCTTGCTTCCAATCTGAAAGGATTTAGTCTGCTCCGTGACATGAGAGAAGTGGAAAAATTAGGTCTCAGTCTGAAGAGTTTGAGGAAGTGAAGTCTCTCCCTGTGAAAGGTAATTTCCCTACTAGTGACTTGTACCATATTCTAGAGTCATCTTCATCCAACTATTCTTCTGCCGAAATATAAAAGTAATGAGGACAGGCTTTAGATCATATTCACAATGGACGGTTGATGCTATGAAGACATACAGCCAGATGAGGAAGTAAGGGAGAAACATACACAGACCACAAGCTTTGCATACAGAAGATCCTAGGAGCCATCTTTTTCATTCCAACAGGAAACTGGCAATGGAAAGACATTTGTCTCCCTAAGACACTGGAGAGCTACTCCTACTCAGGATAGACAAGATTGAGCTAGTTACGAGCACACAATGTGCTTTTGCTGAACCACAACTCCCAACAGCCCCACTTAGCATACCCAATGGTGAAGGTAGTAGAGCAACATGTGTTCTATACTTTTGTGAGTCAGATGGAAAAATAATCTTGGATAAATCAGCTTTTGAAGAACTCATGATGTCCAACAGTTCAGGCACAGCAATAACAGAACCTGCCAAAGGATAAGTCCAGACTTGGTTTATCTGTCTTATATATGACTTCTGTAGGGTTAGATGTGGTTGATTACGATGTTTAGTCGCAGGCTCCCAACACATGAAGCTGTCGCTGTAAACTAGGGCTGAGAAGTGTCTTTAAATCTAGTCTATGCACGTCTTACAGGTATTCATTTATTATTCTAGTCATTTTCTTTTTTAAAGCACAAAAGAAATCTGCATTTATATGTGCTTACAACCTTCACTGGCATAAACATTTTCTATGTGTCTTGAACGCAGCCTTTCCTAATAAATGGGCTCTTGTGTATGACTTCTGTAATATACATACTTGTTTGTATAAAGCTCTCTGGAAAACACACACACACACACACACACTCCTATTCAGCCTTTCTAAATGTATATTTTTTTGCATTCCGGTTTCTCAGATTTATGCTGTATGGTTATTATGAATTAAGAGCAATAGGTGCTTCTGAACTCAATCCGTTGCATTTCCATAGGTTGTGTGAGGGAGCTCCTAATGCTAGATTGTACCCATTTCATTAGAGAATAAATCCATGGTGATTTCTGCAACATTCCCTTTGCATGCTTCCAAATGTTGGAACGGATTCAGCCCAGCTGAAATTCATTGCAGATAGTGAAAACTCATTGTTTTAGTCTTTCCGATTTGGCGGCCAGATAACGCTAATAAATAAGTAAAATAAACTGTAAATTGCTTGCCTTGGTTCATGACAAATAATGAATATCATTAGGTCGCACGATCTGGAGAAAGGTTAGGTAGCACGGAATCTCTGTCCTGCCTTTTGTCAAATTTGCCAAGTTAAAGAGTCCACATTGCTATAAAACATGATAATTTCCCTCCCTCTTTCCTATCTGCTGGGCTTATAATGGTTGACAGTGCAAATCAGTTGCTCTTCTCTAACCATTATGGCCTGTTTTTTACATCTGAATGTCATTACAGGTAGTCCTTGCTTAATAACCGTTCATTTAACAACAGTCCAGAGTTACAGTGGCCCTGGGAAAAGTGCTTTAGGATCCCTACAGTCACATGATTGTGATTTAGGACCTTTTTACGATGGTCATTAAGCAAATCACTGCAGTCATTAAGTGAATCACATGGTCATTAAGTGAATTCTGCAAAAAAAGTCCATTGGGGAAGCTGGATTCGCTTAACAACCATTGTAAAAAGGTCGTAAAATTAGCTCCGTTTCGCTTAACAACCCAATCGCTTAGCAACCTAAATTCCAGTCTCTGTTGTGGTTGGATGGTGAAGACTATCTGTACAAATGGTAAAGCAAGTTTAGTTGTGTCATAAGGCTTTATCCATGTGTGTGTGTCTTCAATGTGTGAATGCAAAAGAAAAAGAAAAAGAAAAGGCTTATTGTTAGGAATATGCTTTGAATTTCAAAATCCAGAATCCAACAATATTTACTTGTTAAAATGATGACATAGTAGCAAGGTGCCTTTCAGTTTGATATGGGGAGGGAACTAGCTAATGGTTGTTAAATAATCAAATTTAACGAGCTTGTTAAATTAACCAATATATGTTTTATAGACACACTTTGCATTTGGCATCAAACAAAAAGAGTCTCTGAAGACATCAATAGAAGGATCAGGTGTGATGAAAGCGAATTAAACCACCTGGGAATGGCCAGCAATTTTCCATTATATGCCCCTGTAGGCTTTCTAACTTATCTACTAATATTTCAGTCACATGCAATTGAGTCCATGTAAGCCTCAAACCAGCACCAACTGGATTTGATGATAAATGTACCTTTGACGGCTACACTTTCTTTCTTTCATAATTATGTATATGTTGAACACAATCCATTTTCAGGAATGCCAAATGGGTCACTGCTCAGATGTCACCATATGTTGAATGGAGATGAAATTCATACTTCCTTATGTAGAACTTTGAGAATCTGGTGGCCAGATTAAGGGGGCTTTGAGCAACACCCTTCCAACATCCCTGATAAGTTTAGCAAGTGGAGGAGCTGTAGATGATGGGGACCAATATGATAGTGATGTAGGACAACAGCAAGGATCAAGGTAGCATGGTGCAAAGAAAAATATGCAGGAACTGATGTCATTTTGGATTCCCTAATGTGGGTCTGCTTCCTCAGGATGCCAAATTCAAAACTGCCTCCAAAACATATCCACAGATCTTTCCTGCTCAGAGTGCATAGTCCAGCCATGCCAAATAAGGATAAGATTGCATATGGTGGGATCTTGTAAAAACTCAGCATCTCCTCTTTGTCAGACTTGCTAAAATATTTTTAATGATACATCAATAAATCAACCCTAGGGAAGACTGCATTGCCAATTTAAAATTGTAATTGTATGTTTTATCTTTCCATATGTTCTTAATGCTTACCATCAGATACCCATCTAAAAAAAAATCCAGTTGGAGAGATGAGAAACATTCCTTGCTTTGATAACAAGCCAGCCATTTATCTGCATGTTCTTTCCTGGAAATTGCAGTCCCCTCATTTGATATTAAAAAGAGACTGAGATAGGTTGCCTGGTGTGCTGTCTCATTTATCCCACAAAACTGGCTTAATTGCTTTGAAATTTGATAATCAAGGAACCAGGTAAATTCAAGAAGTTTTGCTAATTGGCTGTGCATCCCAGCTTCTTAAGGAAATGAGTAAATTCCCAAGCTATTAATAGAGTCTCTGTTTTCTGCAAATGCTATAGATGTCTGCCATAAGTTGATATGCATCAACGACCTCCAGATTGTCAAACAGCCATTATTAAAACTAGCCTGAAATGGAACTGATTTGGGGTTTTGCTGGTCTAGTATGGGCTTTGCCCCACCAATTAACTTGATAGAATTGCTAAATTGGATGAGAGGTAGCAGCCAATACCTTTTATCTGGCATAGCTTCATCCTAGCAAGTCTAGCCTGTTTCCCTAAAGTGATTATTAGTTGACTTGTATTCTCCCACCCTCATTTCACATTAATAAATCCAGGTTCTTACCTTTAAAAGATTATAAATGAGACTGAACTTAGGTATGGGTGAACCCTCCTCAGCTTTCCTGTTTCTTCTATCCCTCCATCCTATCATGAATCATGGAAGGTGCTTCAGGTGGAGACAACTGAGGTGTCTTAGGTGTCTGATAAGTCACTGTCTTTCTCCCATCAAAATCCAGACAAAAAGGGGATTTCTTAATCAATACACCTGAAAAGAATGTTTTGGAACCTTTTGTTACATACCAAAAGGAATGGGTAACCCTCTTTCAGCCCCACTCATTTCACAGGATGGTTGTTATGGGGGGAAAATAGGATGAGGGAGTACTACGTATGCCTCCATCTGCCTCTGTGCAAAAGGCAGGAAATAAATCTCATCAATAAATAATTTTAAAAATATGTTGGAAAAAAGCTGCATCAGGGAGATTTACATGACAAAAGGTGGCATTTAAGAATTTGCTTTTAAAAAGGGGAGAGGAATAAGGCTATTGGATATTTGTATATAAAAGCTTTAGATGTTAAGAAACAATGTGAGTGCAAACGTACTTAGTTGGATTTGTGTTTTAATATGGATGGTGAAAGAGACTGCATTTACTGATATGCACATCCCCGAAATAAAACAGCATCTCTCTTCCCTTCGGAGCCTGTCTTCGGTGTTAGGCCCAGGACAATCGCTCAGGACTTTTTTCTAAGAAGTATTAGGTGGATCTAGTTCTGATCCAGCCGTAGTTATGTTATCCTGTGAGAATACTGACCCTCAAGTAGCTAGCATTTGTATATTGAAGAAATTAGTGCAAAGACAGAAAACAGGCAAGATGGGGAGGGAAGTAGCTGAGTAACAGCTTCTTGCCAATACCAATACCTTCAAGCTCTCCTCCTTGGTCTTCTCTCATTTTTACTTCTGCTAGATTATTTGTTTTCCTTCCCAGTGCTTGTTTTGATTTTCTGCTCAAATGGTGGAAATAGGATTCCTCCCCTCCCTCCTCTGGACATTCTGTAGAGATGCTTCAAACACATTCTCCCATATATTTCTACCCTTCCCCCTTCTTGGATGCCCACTGCAGACCTAGCATTCAGTGCCCTGGGCAAACTGAAGAAATGGGTTAATTCAATAACCAGGTTCTGTGGGTTGTGTGGCTACAGCCAGAGAATCAACAATGCCTGGAAGTGCTTCTCCCCTTGGATAGGATTGTTGGTTTGAAGAGGATTTTCCTGGTTCTACCTGGAGTTGCTGGGAATGATTATGGGATCCTCAACAGCCAAAGCACCTTTACTATCACAAAGCTTCAGCCTTGACATGATATTCTGTTATTCTGTCATTGCAACCTAGGAGCAAGACATGCAAACACCTAAGGCTTTCATCAATAAAAGGTGGACAAGCAGATTTATGGAAGTTTATGCCTCAAACATCTTCTAGAACCTTCATATCTCCAAGAAACCCTTCTTCAAACCTCACTGAAGGCTTACCCAGGTTATTTCCAGTTGTTTTACACAGTGGCTGTTATAGCCAAAGATATGTGTAGCATATGTTAGCCTATTTATATTCAGCGGGCTAAATTAGGCAGATGGTAGACATTAGTACAAGGGATAAGAATACTGAGAACTAAGATATATGAATGACTTCAGGTCTGTCCCAGACAGTCTTAAGAGTCTTTATATCTTAAGCTGTTTTAGATGTCTAGTCTCACGAGATGTTTGTCTCTCACATAGGCCTTTGTTATATTACTGGGCCTTAATATAGGCAAAGGGTCAACAACTTTTTCAGGTGCTAGGCATTATCTGACAGTGATGGGTCAGGCACCCTTTAAAAAGAGGGCAAAAATGTCACAACATTTTAGGTGGGAACAACGTGAAATGTGGTGATCTCACAAGAATGTTACATACATACATACATGCAGCTTGCAATTTCAGATTAAACTTGACCATAAAACTCATCAACCTCTTCTTCTTCTGCATCAGTGATTGGAGCATAAACGTGGATAATTGTCATATTAGAGTTGCCTGTGAAGTATAATTGATATTCTGTAGTCATTGACTACATTGGCTCAAAGTAATATCTTTGTTGTATCCTTCCTGACTATGCAGACAACATTGGTTCCTTCTTTGTTTTTTGTATCCTGTAGTAAACTGCGTGATTTTCTGACTGGAAGTATCCAATTCCAGTCTATTCAATTCCATAACTCATATTAACTTTGAAATTAATAAATATGAACATATCTGGGGTTTGAATGTTAATTTATGGTATTTTGGATTATTTTGAAATGCTTTTCAGAAACTCATGTTCAGTCTCCCCCTCAATGAAAACTAGCAAACTTCTGAGAAGTTCATTGGAAAGTCTTACCTTCTTTCTTCCCCGAAGGACAAGCATGTAGTATTGTTGCTGGAAACTTCAAATTAAGGGTTAGACAAAGTGCAGGGTTTTTTTCATGAATCATGCAGGAGAAATAAAAAGATACATAAGAAAAACAATACAGAAGGAACATATGAGTCTATCCATGTTAAACACTTTTACACTAGAAGTTATTTTTAAAAAAACTAAACCAAATAAACCTTACTATTATGAGTTGTTTTCTGGACAGTTTGAGAATAAACCAATTTTGCGGTGCACAATAAAAATATGCTTGTAAAAGCAGACTCTGGCATTCGAATTAACATATCCAGTAATTTGGTTTTAACTGCCAGGAAGCATTTCTAGCTTGGTTTTAGACTGTGAGATGAACTGAACATTTTTCTTATTTTTGCTGCCTGTTTCTAGTCAAAGGAGAAGCTGGTCCTAATTTGGCTTTTACATTACAATTGGCCAGGAAATTCTGCCATTGTATAATCCATTGCCCCTTGTGCAGGTGTGAAGAAAAGCAGAATAGGTTGCCTTAGATTAGTTGGGGTTGCTTGCTATTACCTTACATTGTTCTAAACCCTCAAGCCATGATTCACAAGCCATAATGGTTGAGTTCATACAACATGTTAAGTCGTAACCCAACAATCCATTTTATGACTTAACAAAACATGGCATGTACCCACTCTTTGGAAAAGTTCATACAAACATACTATGTCATAATGTAGCTTCTTTGATTGAGCATAGTGTGTTGTGTGAACCCAGACAGTTGTGATAAAACAAGCAATGACTTAGTGTGGCACGTGAACCTAATCACAATAGCATTAATTTGATTACTTAATTATTTCTTGTGGAGGAGAGATGGACAATAAATGTGGAAATGAGGGCTGTAGTTAAGTTCAGCCAGGGCCTGTGTGCTAGAAGACCGTGCAGACTTCATGATTGTTGCTCTGCTCTGTGTGTGTGTGTGTGTGTGTGTGTGTGTGTAAGAGAGAGATGATGTCTTCATATTTCTGATGAAGAAATATAAAAGACATCTAAAAATCTTTAAAAAATTGTTGTGACCTTTGAGTTGGTTTAATAAAGATATTCTCCTAAAATTGATTTTGGCATTTTTCTCTAAGCAGCAATTAACAAGACCCTGTTAACCAACTTATGCAACCAGTATCCAGATTTTGATGGAGGTGTCTGCTATCAAGTATCATGTGAGAACCACCCTTCTGGATCAGCTGTGAGTTAAATAATTCACTCTCATCTCTAGCACATCTGCTGCCATTGATGTTGTTTTCACAGTAATAGTTATTTGAGAAAGATTGTCTTCATATCCCTCATGTAAAGTGATTGTCAGATTTTTGTCCCATTCAAGAAGGTCAACAGTCAATTTTGCTCTTCCAGAAGCTTGTCAAAACTGTGATGTATCATTGAAGAGAATTGATGCATAATATAAGATTCTGTTGGCACTGCAGTAGAAAAAAAAATTATTTCTTTGCATACTTGCACATGTTGCTCTGCAAGTTTTTATTAATACAGGGACTGGCAACCTAATGCCTGACCAATATTTTAGAATACAATCCACAATCTCTGATCATTAACCATGCTGGATGCAGGGGATGAGAGTTGCTCCAAGCCATTTGATGAGTCCCCGGTTGCCTCAATCCATCATGACACTATTAAGAGTTCTTATATCCATCTGTTGTGCAGGAAACCTTCTGAGGATTTCCTAAGCTATATTTTCTATCTCCCAAGATGATCCTAAGTATAAGAAAATAGCTTGACATTCCGTATACATATGTTAAATTCAACCACATTTTCCTTTATCAAAGACATTTAAGTGCTGTAGAACCCTGATTTTCCAATACACTAAATTATATTAAAATCTTTTCTTAGTACTTTTTCACATATATTCACCCCTGCTCATCTTTATCACATGAGTAAGTTAATAGACATCTTTCAAAGGCAAAATACACTTTGACTGTTCTTCTATGAAATGAAACGTGGGGCCATCATACATAGTGCATAGGATTGAGATACAAAGTGGGCAAAGCCAGGGGGGGCGGGGAATCAAAAAGTAAAACTTCTGAAAAATAATAGAAAAACCAGCACCCAAAGACTAGCTTTTAAATATTTAAAGATAATCACCAAAGTTTATTGCCAAAGTTTAGTGGAAAAGCATACCACTGAATCTTGCTGAGGGTGTCCAGAAGTTTCTTGAGCCACAGATTGCCCATCCCTGGCTTAAACAGAAACAGAAGAAAACAGGAGGAGACTGGAACATCATTACATGAGACTAGGACCCAGATCTGAGATGTAACATATAATTGAATGTGTTCGCCTTATAATGAAATTCTCCTGGTTGCACAAAATTCCATAAAGGTATCCAGAAAACACCTGTGGCTCATCACAGCACGTGCCAATTTCTGCAAGATGGTTCCATATACCTTCTTAACCTCTGTTTTGTCTGTCATTGTGTTATTAAACTTTAGACAGATTAAACACAAATAAGCTTTCAGATAGATTTATCAGAGGAAGCCAGAAATGCAAACAAATTACTTCCCCAACCTTGTTTCAAATGAGAAATAACTGGGGTAGCTATGTAACACCCATATTATTTTGGTGTTAACCCTTGCAAATTAGTTAATCATAGAGACTAATAGGGAGGTGAGGGGTTATGGAATTGTTTTCCGGGATGGAGATCGATCTAGTTCACATTGAATTAACATGCTAAGCCCAACGCCTGATTCCTTGGGAAATAGAGGAGTTTTAATTCAATTACTGTAGGAGGCTTACTGAGTTTTTCAATGCCTGAATTTGCTCCTGTTCTATACATTAAAATACATTCTTGTTTATAGTATTATACTTGGAGCCATGTAACTAAATATCCAAGCTAATAAAATTTCTTTAGGATAAGAAAAGAAAGCAAAACAGAAGAAGGCTTACCTGATGTCAAGGAGACACTGTACTGAAATGGCAAAAGTGTTATTTGTTGTTAAAAAAGAATTGGTCATCATTCATTTGTATGTCAAGAGGTCTTAGGACCAATTCTCAGCATCTCCAAGGAGAACTGAAAGTCAAGAACAATGAAAGTGCATTTTTCAAAAAGGCTGTGAAGCAAAACTCAACATAAAAAAAAGATAATGGTAACTTTATATTATTCCAGCTGCAGGTTGTATCCTTTCTTTAAAAAAATCGAGGCAAAAAAAAAAATCAAGGCAAATATTTTGTTACTTACCAGAACTTCTTAAGCAGCCATTCAAAACTACCTTGTTTTGTACTTGAGTCAAAAGCAAGGTATCCTTGGAGCTTCTGTGAGGTGTTAGAACCATTTCCTATAAGGGCTGTATCTTGGAGCACTGTCTTCCTTATTAGGCAGGAAAAGTGCTTCAAATTCTCAAAACTGCACTAATTAGTAGAGACCAACCTTTCCAATGGTACCTTAAAGTTGGATTGACCATAAATGAAACATTCTGAGATGCATTGCAATCCAATACAGCTGGAGGACTCCAGGTTGTGGAAAGCTGGGGTGAAATTAGTTTGAAGTAGGTGGATTAGAATATTGGCTCTGTGCTGAAGTTCTCAAATGTATTAAGCCATCCCAATTTGGCTAATAAAAGTACTTGCATTACCACCTGCCCCTAGTGTTAAATCAGGGCTGAAGACTTTTTTATAGTTGTCCAGTTGGAGGCTTCTTATGTTGCCCAGAGGCAGAAGCAGAATTATTGATAAAATCAGAGTCAGAAAAGGCTTCTTAGAACCTGGTCCAAGCCCCTGCAAGAACTGCATTCCTAGTTATAGCAAACATCCTTTTCCAGTTACTGTACATAGGAATTTCAAACCATGAACAAACTAATGCAGATTCTAGGAGTTGCAGTCAAATCAGCTGGGGATAAAGACTCGTGGAAACATTATAGACTTTAGTTGTTTATGAAATGCTCCTCTATGGGGATGAATGGGGTCTACCAGGAAAGACCTATCTCCTAGTCCAACCCCCCCCCCCCCAACAATACTTCTCATGGGAAGGGATTCTCAACAGGCCCTCCTTAGATGACTGGAATGGTTGGGCAGATTTAGCTCTGGCATGGCAATGCCTGGAATATCCCTGTCCTGTGTCACAAAGAGTTTTGAAGGTAATAACCTACCCCATTGTTGGGTTGCTGACAGAAGAAAGATCCAGTCTTGCATGGTACTTGTAGGTACCAATCTGATCCCTTTCCGTGGAGAGAAATGTTCTGGGACTTTTTGAACCCAAATGTTTGTTCCGCCCTCCAGAACTGTTTCCTAGCACCTGGCATTTATCTTCTCAACTGGGGACTGAACTCCTGACATTCTGCTCACCACGCATTGCTCCCCTGTCCTTCTTCCCCATCTCTACATTGTTGTTGTTGTTCAGTCGTTAAGTCGTGTCCGACTCTTCGTGACCCCATGAACCATATTGCGCCAGGCCTTCCTGTCCTTCACTGCCTCCCTGAGTTTGCTCAGTTTCATGCTCATCGCTTCAGTGATGCTATCTAGCCATCTCATCCTCTGCCGTCCTCTTCTCCTTTTGCCTTCCATCTTTCCCAGCATCAGGGTCTTTTCCAAAGAGTCCTCTCTTCGCATTAGGTGACCAAAGTATCTGAGCTTGAGCTTCATTATCAATCCTTCCAATGAGCAGTCAGGGTTGATTTCCTTTAAGATTGACTGGTTTGACCTCCTAGCAGTCCAGGGGACTCTTAAGAGTCTTCTCCAGCACCACAGTTCAAAGGCATCAATTCTTCGGCACTCAGCCTTCTACATACTTCCCCTTATTTCTTGATCTGCCAGCCAGGTCAGCCCAGATCCATAAACACACAATTACATTTTTTAAAAACCATAAAAAGAACTCTAACAATACAAGAATATTACAATAATGAACCAAGCCAAAATTAGCAGCAATAAAAAAGAAGCCATCAATGCTTCAAGAGACCCACAAAAAAGTGAGACCAATAACAAGGATGAATAATCCAGTAAACACTAAAATGGTTTTGAAAAGACCCTAATAAAACAGCAAATAGCAGTTGAACCATTAATGACCTTGGTAAGTGAAACTGTCTTGATGGTGCCTAAGGGCTACCATCCTGCTTCTAAACTCAATGCAATCAGCTTCTCGGTGCAGTTATGTAGAAGTGCTTTATATATGAAGCTATTGTTGGTGCTCCCCCAAAGTCTAGAGAGGGTCATCTGTAATATCTTAATTCATCCATTATTTATTTGTACAAATTACATACCCCCATTCTAGGTTTATGCATCATTCTCGGTGCACAAAACCCTTAACACCAAACCATATGGTGCAATAACATTCTTCCCCATGAGAGTAAAAACAAAACCAGGTGAGTCAAAAATGGCAGGAACAGCTTGATAACTGACTTCTGAACCAAAGCCAACTAAGAGGCACACTTGAGTAACACGGAGAAGAGAAAAAGCCTACGTAGAAGGTGGTTCTAAAAGTCCCCGGTGTTTCAAGTACATCCAGATTTCTTTGTCAGAGGAAAAATTGAATGAATGAAAAACGGTAAATCAATAGCAGGATTGCACTGTTATTCCCAGAAATGACCCAACATCTTTTGGTGACTGAATAAAAAAAAACGAAACTGCATTCTCTTTGGCTAACAATACTCCCACTGAAATAGGTGTTTGTAATACTCAGATCACCTCCATTAGACAACCTTTTGTGCCCTTTAGATTTTTGGAATTGGAACCCTTAGAAATATCAGCCAGTATGCCTATAGAAGAATTTAGGATTCATAATCCCAACGTATTTGAAAAGGACCAGGTTGGAAAATAAGTCAGTATTATTATTTCCCATTTTGCAGTTGGAGAAAATACATTTAAGAGCGAATGGCTTGTCTGCAAGACAGCTTGTGCGCAAGGCAAGATACAAACCAAGGATTTCACCATTTGCATTACAGCAATTAAATGTAATTCAGTATAATGTAATAATGTAATACTAGATGAATGAGTGGATAATTTGATGCCTGTTCATTGCACATCCCCTCCCATATTCCAGCTAAGACAGATGGTGGTGTGTAAGCATTCTTTTTGTCAACTCGCATTGAGAAATCATTGGAGCTTTCAAAGTGTTCCTGTTTAGTTGTCCGGTAAATCCAAGATGTGAGTTTCAGTTTTTTCCTGTTTTGTTTTTGTCTCTGACCGGTACGGTGGTCTGTGACACCTGCCCAAAACCATAATAGGGGTAAAGTGAATAAGAGCTATAGAAGATATCCATCCCAAAAAGAAATGGTAGAAATAGGATGATATAGAATTATCTTTATTCATTACCGTTCTCAATTCTCCAATTGCTCCAAAGCCATTTGGAACTTTGGGGGTTCTACAGTATTCAGACTTTAGAATATTCCACAGAAAAAGGGAACCACCACGTAATGAAATGTCTCACTACATTTGTAAAATGTTGTTGTTATGTCTTCTTGTAAAATCTGGCTTTTCATCAATTGAGAGCCATGTGATCCTTATTTATCCGGTTAAAAATAGATCATAAATTTCAGAATCATGTGTTCTTTACATACAAAATGTTTTCTGCAGATTCCATCTGGTAGTGTAAATCACAATCAGCTGTTTAAAGGAGAGGATGGAAGGGAGGAGATTTTTTTAAATGATCCGTTGACTTCAGAAGGGTTTTTAGCAGTTATTGCTGAAGGCAGAGTTAAGCCTAATGCAACCCTGAAGATGCCAGTATGGACAAGCCACAGCACCCAGTGGCTGGAATCAGAATGGTGATTACCATCCAAGTTGAATAGTGTCATTGGAAGGGGCTCCTTTCAATTTTCCAGAAGGCACTTAGAGTTTGGTGAAAGTTTGGTACAATGTGCAAAAAGGGAAACCTTAAAAGAAGCCGCTGTACATCTTAACAAGTGTGCACTTTGCGCCAGTTGTAAATGCTGTTAACCGGAAGAACAATTCCCATGACACCACCATCTTAATGAAAGGAGAGGTTGATATGAACCATGAATCTGAACCAAAGAATCTGGAACCTGATGAAAATGAAAGTTGGGAATTGGTAAAATAGGATGAGTTTCCACCAGCTGATAAACTCTCCTAACCTCTATGCTGCTTAAGAGAACAAATTACTGTTACTGTGAAACATTGATTCATTGATACTGGTAAGCCATCATGTCCATCACTCAGACTACTTGCCTAAAGAGTTAGGATTTAATTTTTCAAAATGCCCCTCCTGGAATAACCTCTTAGAGATATTTTTAAAAAGGTCCAAAGGGATGCGAAGAAATGCATTCATATGTTTCTATCATGAATGCTAACTAAGCTAATTAAAAGGGTCACAATTAGGTTCCTTGATTATTAGATAGTTAATGCTCCCTTAAATGATTACATTAATTACCTGAGATATAGATCAGCTACTTCACAAAAAAGCTTAATATAATTAATTTTAATATTGATGGTTGATTAAGAGACCCAATAAAAAGAAAAGTGAAAGTAAGCTATCTTGTTTTGAAATATACATTATGAGCATATTAAACCCTTTGCTTGTACATTCACAGTTTGTTTATTCATTCATTAGATGTATATCCTTCCTTTCATTCAGGAGTTCAAGGCAGTGTATATAGTGCTCCCAAAGTCACTCAGTGAGAGCTTCTGTGGTTGACAGTGGACTAGAATCTGGGTCTCCCCATGCCTAGTCTAGTACCTTCAAGTCTATACCATACTGGCTTTTGGGCTGAGAGGGTGGGAGTGACCAAAGTTCCCCAGGGAGCTTCCATGGATGAAAGTAGACTAGAATCTGGGTCTTCCTACTCGTAAATCCAGCACTGTCACATTACACAACGTATAAGTTCAATGACATACCATCCACATAGTGATTCCAAGTCATGTTGCTTGAAAATACATCAGACTCCTTATGCTGAATTTTTCCAATCCAGTGCCCTCTTGGGTCTGCTATTCCCATGGGGGGCGGGATGAATGTTTACAGAGCATTATCCCGCCCCCCAAAAAACAATTGTACAATTCTAGAAGGAGGAGAGAATACAGGCTAAAAGATGTGAACAAATCTGGTTGAAAATCAGTCTGGACTGTAGAAGGCCTTGGAGATTCACTGGGACACAGCCCTTTAGAAATTTTAAACAACAACAAGAAAAAAAAAACACCAGGGATGCAGGGGGCCAGGCCAACATGGAGCAATTATTATTTAATAGCTCACCAGCTGCTATACCTAGGAGGCAGTGCAATTTTGTGTCTCTCTAACTGCTAAATGAATTCCCCTGAGGAAAGTGGGGGAAAGTGTCACAGATTCTCTATTAAAGAATAATTGCAGCCTATTGGCCGTGCCACTTGCATCTCTTCCATGCTACTCTACCGAGTACACAGTGTGGAACAAAATGGGCTTGCGATGGAAAAAATAATAATGCATGCATCATAGGCTAACACTCGCATTTTATAGCTGAAGAACATCATTTCCTCTCTTTGCATATTTTGGCTTAGAGCAAGATGCCTTGTGACTTGACCCCTAATAGTATAGAACTGTTGGTCCTCAGTTTCCATCACATCCAAGCAGCATCACCATGCCAGCTGGGAGTGATCAGGGAGGCAATTCAACAAATCTAGTAGACAGTAAAATAGAGAAGACTCCTATAAATTGCTGGGATCAAGTCCAAAGGGAGTTGTGTAAAAGGAATCAACGGTCATGAGTTACTTTTCATGAGGGAGGGGAAGGGAGGGAGGGAGGGAGGGAGGGAGGGAGGGAGGAAGGAAGGAAGGAAGGAAGGAAGGAAGGAAGGAAGGAAGGAAGGAAGGAAGGAAGGAAGACATTATTTCCAATGGAGAGCCCTTATCTGTCTTGGCTTCTAGAATATTAACTCACCAAAGCAGAGAATGTCTAGCCAGAACTCCCACAAGTGTGGCTCTAAGCAGCTTCTATCTCTTGTCTTCCCTGGAAAGAAAAAGAGCAAGGAAGCGCAGCGCCCTCAGGACCAGCATATAAAGGTTTTCTCAGCTATCACTGTCAGTGATGGAGGTGAAATTCAGGGAAGGGGCCCTACTCAGGGCTTTGTGAACCAGTTGAGCCAACTTGTCCAACCAGATTCCAGGTCTCAATAGTAGATGTGGTTTATGCAACAGGGATGGAGGGCCCTAGCATGACCTACCTTATATACAGGTGAAACTCAAAAAATTAGAATATCGTGCAAATGTTCATTTATGTCAGTATGGCAACTCAAAAGGTGAAACCAATATATGAGATAGACGCATTACATGCAAAGCGAGATATGTCAAGCCTTACTTTGGTATAATTGTGAAGATTATGGCGTAGAGCTTATGAAAACCCCAAATTCACAATCTCAGAAAATTAGAATAGTGTGAAAAGGTTCAATATTCTAGACTTAAAGTGTCCCACTCTAATCAGCTAATAAATCCATAACACCTGCAAAGGGTTCCTGAGCCTTTCAATGGTCTCTCAGGCTGGTTCAGCAGGAATCACAAGCATGGGAAAGACTGCTGACCTGACAGCTGTGCAGAAAACCATCATTGACACCCTCCATAAGGAGGGAAAGCCCCAAAAGGTAATTGCAAAAAAAGTTGGATGTTCCCAAAGTGCTGTATCAAAGCACATCAATAGAAGGTTATGTGGAAGGGAAAAGTGTGGTAGAAAAAGGTGCACAAGCAGCAGGGATGACTGCAGCCTGGAGAGGATTGTCAGGAAAAGGCCATTCAAAAGTGCTGGGGACTTTCACAAGGAGTGGACTGAGGCTGGAGTTAGTGCATCAAGAGCCACCACACACAGACGGATCCTGGACATGGGCTTCAAATGTCGTATTCCTCTTGTCAAGCCGCTCCTGAAGAACAAACAACGTCAGAAGCGTCTTACCTGGGCTACAGAAAAAAAGAGCTGGTCTGTTGCCCAGTGGTCCAAAGTCCTCTTTTCTGATGAGAGCAACTTTTGCATCTCATTTGGGAACCAAGGACCCAGAGTCTGGAGGAAGAATGGAGAGGCACACAATGCACGATGCTTGAAGTCCAGTGTGAAGTTTCCAGAGTCTGTGTTGATTTGGGGAGCCATGTCATCTGCTGGTGTTGGTCCACTGTGCTTCATTAAGTCCCGGATCAACACAGCCGTCTACCAGGAGATTTTGGAGCACTTCATGCTTCCTTCCGCAGACGAGCTTTATGGGGATGCTGACTTCATTTTCCAGCAGGACTTGGCACCTGCCCACACTGCCAAAAGTACCAAAACCTGATTCAATGACCATGGGATTACTGTGCTTGATTGGCCAGCAAACTCGCCTGACCTGAACCCCATAGAGAATCTATGGGGCATTGCCAAGAGAAAGATGAGGGACATGAGACCGAACAATGCAGCGGAGCTGAAGGCCGCTATTGAAGCATCCTGGTCTTCCATAACAATAACGAGGAGACTAGAAAAGCTAGTAGCAAGTTCCACCACCAGCCTTATCTTTCAGTAAACGGTTGTTTTATGACCATGGCCATATAAAAAAGGCCTTCCTGAAGAATTTCTTCCTCTGTAAATTAAGACATTTAACTATTCTGGTTAGAGTCCAATGCATCCAAGGCTGGCTGGAAAGAAGTTTAAATGCAAAATGCACACAAATACAGAGAGAAATTAGTAACCCACTTTACCCCTGAAGAAGCGCTGAATGAGATGGTAATCTGATTCAGCAACCGCTCTTCTGGCTGCTTTCAATTAGTCTTGATTGAAAATTGATTTGCCTTTTTTCATAAATGTGTAGCCAATGGATTTCTAAATTAAGGTAAATCAAGTCACCCCAGCATTCTCACCATCACCATGTGAATAAGTGTGGATAAGCATCAATTTTGCTTCATAAGATGCTCATAGCTGCATAGCCTCTGGAGGACTTAATGTTGGAATTCTTGAGAAGACATACCACCTTTACTGATCTTTTGTTGGATGATTTTATTAATGGGAGCTTCAACTGTTTGGCAGTCTTTAAGAGGGCTACCAGATCTGAGCTGCCAGAATCAGGATGATTCTAGATGGCAGCAAAGTGTTTCTGTATCACTTTACCAGTGTCTACTGATGGTCTGAATTTTTATAGCCCAGATCTGGCAGCCTTAGTTTTTTAGAAGTTTGATGTAGCCTTGAGCAAGTCAATTTTATTAGTTATGACTCTGGCCATTTCCACCTCATCTGCATTACATCATATTGAATGGTTGATCAGTATTATTATAGCCATTTTAAGAGGATGAATGAATTGAATGTGACCTGCCCAAGAACTTCTATAAAGAATTCTTTATTCAGTATATAGACTTTTTCTTTGATAACCAACATTTCTTATGTGGGGATGTGGCTTTACTTTGAAATAAGTCCCACAAAGTTCAGTAGGACATTCCTGGTTAAAAATGAGCAACCATTTATGTAAGAAGAAGCTTATTTAAATCCACTAAGACTTATTTTTGAGATGGTATATACAGGATTGCCCTTGACAGCCTGTTATGTGTGAGATTCCATCAAATATATTAGGGTTACTGGATGAGGACAGCAGTCCTCTAGATGATCACCAGATGGCCACAAAGTGTTAGACCTTTGCTTCTATCTAGTAATCATCTGGATTTTTGCAGTTCCAGTTCTGATAGTCCCAAGTGTAGAAAAGTCCATGTATTTTAAATAGCCATATCTTTCTCTCTCTCTCTCTCTCTCTCTCTCTCTCTCCCTCTCTCTCCCTCTCTTTGGTGTATTCAGGTGTTCTTGAAACATAGAAATGTAACTTATGGCTGCTTTTGGTTAAATAAAATCATATGGACACCAAAGCGGACTTTCACTCCCCAGATTAAATACACTTTGGGGATCCTGTTATCAGCTAAATTATGTGGAATTAGATCTTGAGTTTTCTGCTGGGCTGTAGCCAGAAACTAGAAACCCTGCTTTATATTTCAGTCTCTAGCGTTGAATATAATCAACAGTTTTACATGGGCTTCTTTTCTTTTCCTTGGAACAGATAAAAGAAATGGTGATCATTATAGAACAAATTGCATTTCTGCAGCCCTGATTCCAGCACTGTAGCAAAAGAACTCGGAGTTTTTACTTTGTTTTTAAAGGATAAAGTAATTTACTGTTCTTGTAAATCAGTAGGCATTTTTGTCTATAGGTATGCTAGACATAAGAAAGTGTAGGACAAAAAGAACTGCAAGTTGCAGATCAGAGAGCTGCTTCTCTCCTGTTTCCTACCAAGATCAAGCACCAGTCTGCAAAATCCAGATTTCAGCTTTTCAGAGTTTGGTTAAGCTTAAAAGCCAGTGCAGGTGCGCTTCCTTTCTGTGGCATATTTTGAAAAAGCATCTGTGAAGAGCCCATTTGTTTTCCTTGTTTCATAGAACAGAACACATAGCACCTTATTCATTTCTTCGTGCACATAGTTGAGAGCTTGGAAACCTTGTGGGGCACAGAAATAGCAAGGATGGACATTTCTGTAGCTTGGTCTCCAAAAGATCTAGTCATGGCTAAGCAATTGCTCAATAAATGTGAAATCTCCAGTTAGGATCTACCATGAATTTGCCCCATAGTCTTAGACAAATCTTTATCTGCTTCATCTTTGTCACCCACTCTTCCCACCTGTACTATGGATATTAATAATACCAACTTAACAACTTTGTAGGGTTGTTGTAAGAGGTATAAATGACAGGTATGTGGACCAGCTTCTGAATCTCCTAATACATACACACAAGTGTTGTATGTATATTGTCCTAACAGATTTCCCAGATGAACTCTGTATTTTTGCCTGTCCTTGTCTCAATTTTTTCAACACTCCTTTTCCAAACATGTACTCTTTTGGTACGCCACTTGCCCAAATATACGTACATATTTTTGTGTTCTGTATTTGTACCACTTAATGTTTCAAGATAGGCACTATCAACTTTTTAAGGCTGGATTTTTTGGAAAAATAATTTGGAGAATCAGGTTGTCACCATTACACTTATTTGCTAGCCAGGTGACCTGTCCAGATATCAGTGACTATAGTCCCTGATTGGTGGATTCTTCTGCTTCTCCCCACCCACCCACCCACTCACCCACCATTCCCAAGAAAGAATGCACCAATTGTTTCCTGTCAATGGGTTGGTCTTTGAGACACATGATTTCTATTGAAAGAGATTTTGAATGAGCTTTCCTCTACTGACTTCTCATCATACTTAACACCTTCCCATCCAGCAATAAACTGGTGGGGGGAAAAAAGGCATGGTAGTTTTACCTTTCTTCCTGTCACTTGGGCTATAACTGGAAATGGTTGAATTATTGTTAATTTCAGCTAGTAAAGAAAGAAGGTCCACCATTTCACCCATCTCCCAGTGAAATAAAGTCAGAAGGAAGAAAGAGGTCCATCCATGGGATGGTCTCTTCAGAAAGGGGCAGGCAGCCCAACAGGCCAGGAAAAAATGATCATGGAGATCAGTGACCAGAGAGGAAGGGGTCATTCCTGCCATAGCGCACAGCAGCCAACTGGAGCAGAGGCTTTGGCCTACAGTGAAGTGCAGCACGTGGACTGCATTGCACCATTTGTGCTGGCAGAAATTAGAAAAGACTGCTTTTGAGGTGAAACAGACAAAGAGAGGGGAGCAAGGTGAGGACAACCTTATGTATTCCTGTCCTTGAGAAGCAATTAGTAGACTATCACAGATCAATATTTCTAGCCTCCCCTTGAATTGAGTCCTTTCCCCAAAGCATTCCAATTGTAGTACTTTAGGGGCAGAATGTAAAGCAATATTGTTTCTACCCATCCCATCTGGTCAGGCAGGAGGGACATGCTCTGAGTCCCCTCTGCCAAGGAGTGTCAGCTGGCTGGGCCCAGGAGGAGAGCCTTTTCTCTCACGGCACCCGCCCTCTGGAATGTCATCCTCTGAAGATCAGATTGGCCCCATCCTGATGGCCTTTCACAAGGCCCTGACGACTTGGCTTTGTCCTCGAACCTGGGACCCCAGGTGTGTGATGGAGCCAGTCTCTTGGTTAGGCTGAATGTTGATTGTTGTTTGGAATGATTTCCCCGGCTGCTGAGGATGTTATGCTTTTGTATACATTTTTAATATTATTAGCTGCCTAGAATCATATATTTGAGATGGGCGGCCACGTAAATCTACGAAACAAAAAAATAAATATATTGCAGGACTGTTCTAGAACTCGTAGCTGTTTGCTAATTTTCTCTCCTTAGAGCAGGAATGCTGCCTGTTTCAACAGTGCTACATGCTTGAACTTTCTACCTCTGCTGTTTTATGTAACTGTACCCTACTCTGAAATGGCACATCCTAAACGTCTGTTGCTTACTTTTGCATAATAAGTAGAATGAAGTTATGAGAGCAACTCAGTTAAAGAATTCAGAGAAGGCTTGAACTTGCAATATGGTTTTTTTCCTCCCTAACTCAGCTTACGGCTTTGCTAGTGGTCACACAAGCAAAGCTCTGCCCACTTCCTGTTCTGTTGATTTAGGTTCATACCTCACATGTTGTGTTGTGTTGACCCAAGACCACAAGTCTATTTTTAAAAGTTATGAGCAGAAAAGGAAATGAGCGTATAGCGGATACCAAATTAGATCCAAACTCTGACTCCAGCTTTGGATTTTTATTTTTTCGGTGGTGTGGCATAGCTGGGCAGCAAGATCTGGCATCTTGAAGCTTGATTGATATATATGTACTATTTACATTAGCCCAAGGCTGTCAGGCTCTCGGTCTTCTATATTGTCCTCTTGGGTGGTTCTATACAAGCCTTTGGAGAGGCTTGGATAGAAACTCCTGCAAGTGCATTTTTTTTCACTTGAAAAGATCTGACTTCTCTTTTCCTGGTTTGTTTACATGGAATACACCATTACTTTGTCTGCAGTTCCTTCTCTGCAGCATGCAAACCAAAACAAAGCAGCTGACCCTTGAGATTCATTTCCAAGGAATTGATCTTTCCCAAACAAATTCTCACATTTTTATTTATTTAGATGCCACCTGTTCAATCGATGACCAAAGCATTCATCTGCCAGCCACAACAACATGTATGCTTGTAGGCAATTTCACCTAGTGTACACGTTTCTCTACTGTGTGCCTTTTTGTACAGTTTTTCTATTCACAATCTGAAATGCAGTTTTGGATGTGTATCACAAGATTTGGAGAATTGTGTAGCCAGAAGATAGTCTGGGAATAACCAATGGATGGACCAACAAAATTATCTCACAATTGGCGTGTTGGACAAGGATCAGAGAGGGAGGGGGAGAGAGAGAGAGAGAGAGAGGGAGACAGAGACAGAGACAGAGAGAGAGAGACCTGAGTTCAAATGTACTCCCAGCACCCGTACTTGGGTGGGTGGCTATCTTTTATATCAACTTACCTTAGAAAAATTGTTGTTGTGGCCCTAACATTGGAGGAGGAACTACAGAGCTTGAATGTCTATGACAGTGTTGTCCAAACTTGGCCACTTTAAGATGAGTGGGCTTCAACTCCCAGAATTCCCCATGCTGGCTGGGGAATTCTGGGAGTTGAAGTCCACTCATCTTAAAGTGGCCAGGTTTGGACAACACTGGTCTATGAGAATGTTAGGATTTACAGTACTTCAAATAATAAAGGAATAACTATCAAAAGCCTATTAAAACAAGAATGAATTTTCCTCCTATGTCTTCATGCTTAATAAAAGCCTACTTTTCATGTTTTGGCACCTTCAATGCCATTAAAAAAAGATTTGAGCCTCAGAGTTTTTGTTAGAGTAAATAGATAATAAGCAGCTACATTGCTAAGAGTCAGTGTGGCTTTGTCATGGAGCAGCACTCCACAAGGCTGGATCCTATTATCATTAGGGATGGTGATGTAGCAGGTTTGTGGGACCAGTGGCAGCATTGAGGTGTTATTTCACTGCTCCTTCTTGTTTAAAACAGAGCTAGAGGTGTGACCCAATGTGCCTTGTATAGCTTAAATTAAACCTCTTCCCTGCTATGTTGGTCATACAATTCCATCACCAGTCTTCATAGAACTATAGAGTTGGACAGGAACCACAAGGAACATCAGGTTCAACCCTCTGCAATGGTGCAGAAAAACCCAGTCTGCCCTCCATGACAGGTAGCTGCCCGGCATCTTCTTAAAAACCTCCATAGGCAGATGTTCCACTGTTGTACAGGCCTTAGCATCAGGAAGTTTATTTTTAAACAAAGTTGTCATTTGAATAATTTGTATTTTATATTTATGTATTATAGATGTTTGAACGTTATGTGGGTTTTGTGTGTGCATGTGGTTTATAGTTTGTTTTTTGTTGTTGTCTGCTGCCCAGAGTCACATGTTTGATTTGGGCAGCCTTATAATTAGGTAAATTAGTAATTAGGTAAATAAACAAACAAATATGAGGTAGCTCCAATATTTATTTCTGGTCCTAGTTTCTGTGGCAATGGAAGATAGTTCTTGACCATCTTTCCTGTGGCTTCCCTACCTTATCATCTTACTTGAACCAGCTATCATGTTGTCTTGTCTTCAGACTGAACATCCCAAGTGCCTTCAACATATCTCCACAGGGGAATCAAAAGTCAGTCTAGCCAACTTGTAAACATGAACTGGGGAAGGGCATCTACTCGGTCTTTACCTCAGGCACTAAAGTCTTTTAGGTCAGTTCTACAACTTTACATTTCACTCATGCAGGAACACCACCTCGTGCATGGAGCTGTGCTTTGCCCTGTCATGGTCACACATGTTAGAATCACAAAGCTAAGGAGCCGCACAATAAATGCCCCTACTCTTTTTTTGTTGTTGTTGTTCCCTGATGCTGTGGAGGATCTGGAACATTCCCAGGAGTAACAATACAGAGGCTGCCAAACTGTCTAAAAGTTTGTTTCTGTCAGCTGTAATCTATGCACAAACCCTGTGGGTTGTCTGCTCCTCTTGTGGGCAGGAACTGCAAATTAAGCAAAAATGAAACAAGCCTGACTGTTCTGTTAAAATATTCTTTCTTTAAAACAATATCTTTGGGGGATCTGATGTGCTTGGTTGTTATTTTTTTTTTTAAGTCCTCCAAAACTGTGAAGCTAATGTTTTATATCACAGGGGAAAAAATTGGAAGGAGCCAGAGAGAGGCATAAGAAATTTAGCCTGAATGTGGATTCATTAGCATATATTTGTTGATGAAGGGTCATTAAAAATTCTATTACAAGGTTGGCAATTATAGCCACACACTGCCAATTTTTTTAATTAACTGTGTGGATTTATTTAACTCTTTTTTTGCAATGCTGACCCATTGCCCTGTAGTACGTATTTGTGCTAAAGCTGTGATGTATGAGATAATTCTTCTGTAAAAAGTCTGTAATGTTATTTTCAATTGTGCATTTTTCATTAATCCTGGGATGGATGGATGGATGGAAGGAAGGAAGGAAGGAAGGAAGGAAGGAAGGAAGGAAGGAAGGAAGGAAGGAAGGAAATGTGATCCTGAATTCTGGTTCTTTGGGGTTTAATTCAAGCTAATGCTTTAATGCTTATGCATATCATTTTGTCTTTGTCTTGTTTTAACCGAATAAGATATAGGAGGTACGAGAGTCAATCAGGATGAGGATTCAGATCCTCTAATGCCATAGCAAGTCTGAGGGAAAGCCCTCCTTTAAAATGCTGTACTCACCTGGTAAAGGAAGTTCAGTTTTAATCTTAATCTCCCCGTCAAGAATAAAACATGACGCAATTAAGACAACAGTTAGGAAACCAAAGAGACTCATCTGCAAAAGCTGGACCTTGGCTGATTTCCACAGGAAAGATTAGAGAAGCTTCTTGCTTTGGCTGCTACTTTGCTATGGAAATGACATTGGCTGAGTTCACATTCCATGTTAAGCGTGGATTTGTTTTAACCACGGTTTGTTGAATGAGCCCCAAGGATATGAAGCCATTAATCATTCTTCACCAATAACAGCGGTGGATGGACTTCATGCTAAATCCAAACCAAACAACCACACTCTGGCTTTTCTTGATTCTTGACTTCATCCCTAATTCCTAATTTTGACTTCCACACAATGGTTCACCAGTCAATTGCTCAGTACTGACAGTAGCTCCTAGCTCATTTTTCATCAAGGTTAACCCTACAGATAATAAAACTTGTTATATATAACCAATGCAGAACATGACCAAATCCGTGATAAAGCAGCATCAAACTCTTATTGCCTGGGGCCAAGAGTGTCAAGTTGCATTTCTGTTTGGAACTGAGACTACTTTCTGAATGTACTCCCTCTTCAGAATGAAAGGTACCAGTTTACTGGCCCCTTGCAGCATTATGTTAAGAGGGGCCTCGCTGGTTTTGAGGTATGATGGAAGATTATTAATCACATTTCTGTGCCATTATTTCACTGCAAGTCACAGAAGTGGGATGGGGGAGACATCAAAAGTCTTGTTTTTTCCTTGTTGGTACATTTCCCATTGAAGATTTAGGACTAGGTTAAAAGCTCATAATATTGTCATCTGTATTCTGTAAATCAAGTCTGTCAGACCCAGTTCACACTGGAGAAAAAAAAAAAGGCGATGGGAGGGGAGAAGATTCATGTGCTCAACAGAGTTTATGAAGTGTTGGGTTTTAAGGAAATCTTAGGTCTGAAACTGTCACCCTGTTTGTTCCAGATCAGCAGCTGTGGCCAAGCCAGAGAAGAAATTACTGTTTTCCATTAACAAAAGTCTTCATCTTATGCATCAAAACAGAATTTGATTTTCCACCCTTATTCCCTGAGCAATAAGAAGTTTCATACATAGAGCTACTAAAATAAGAAAGACCATCTTTGAATTCTATGCTGGCTGTACATTTCTTGAGCTTCCTTCTTAACTCTGCTTCAGGAAACTTTGGACTCTCTTTGGGAGTTGATCAGGTCTCTATAATGATGATCAATCATAACTAATAAGTAACAACCTTCTTCCACGGAGAGCCCATCCCTTTTCCATCTTGTTGCAGAATATCTTTTGAGGATTTTAATCAAGATCAGAAGATGGTAATTTGAGGTGGTTGGTGGGCTTTGTGTCTGTAGGTGCATGTGTGTACCTCAAGTCAATCTTGACTAGAGAAGTTCATGCAGATTTTTTGGCTATATATTTGGAAGTAGTTTGCCATTTCTTTCTTCTTCCTAGGGCTGAGAGAGAGTGCCTGGCCCAAAGTCACCCAGTTGGCTTTATGCCTAAGGCAGTACTAGAATTCACAGTCTCCTACTCTCTAGCTTGGAGTCTAACCACTATAAGCAAACTGGCTCTCAGTTTTAAATTACCATAGCCTTTTTCAATCTGATGACTTGTAGATTTGAGGAACTGCAGTTTCCAATTCCCAGATGGCATGAACAATTCTGGATCGTAAGTCCCACACATCTGGAATGAGCCAAGCTATGAAATCACTCAATTTCATTTTAGCCTACTTTAGTAGATTTTGTAAACTCAGCCCCAGAAGATACCATATTGCTTAGAAATTCTGCAGCTGAACTTCCAAACTATGTGGAGGGAAATCTAGTGTATTGCTATAGATTCTGTTTGCTTTCAGGATAATACAGCAGTTTACAACATGCTAAAGACATTGCTAGTCCCTAAAAACAAAATTTGATGGATAAATAATTAAAAGGGAGCAAATACTGTGAATGAAATGTAGAGTTGACCTACCACAATATACAGATAGTCCTCACTTAGTGACCACAATTGGAACTGCCAACTCTGTTGCTAAGTGCCATGGTCGCTAAGCAGAAAATCATGTGACCATGATGAAATACGACATCACTTCCCATTCAGTCATTAAGCGAATCACCGCAGTTGTTAAGCAAGACATCACGTGACCACGACTTGCAATTTTACTTCCACATTCTCCATTAACTCTGCTTGTCACAAGCCGGTTCTGAAGCACATGAATGGCAATTACATGACTGCAGGACACTGTGACAGTTGTAAATGCGAGGATTGGTCGGAAAGCTGTTTTTTTTATACAGTCGTAACTTTGAACAGTCACTAAATAAGGTAGTTGGTAAGTGAGGACTACCTATATAGCAATTTTGAGAAATGTAGTAAGGGAAACATGATGCCAGAAGTACCCAAAACATGCAGAACTAAACAAGTTAGAAAGAAGAGAGGTGAAAGTGAAGAATAATATCTAATAACCTAGATGACAGCTAAAGGGAAGGAATATATATTCAAATGCCAACTGAACATTAGTATAGAAGAAAAGAAGATCATTGTAGCTCCTTAGAATTTAGTAGATAAAACCATCCAAAGGTTAAGTACAAGAAATATTCAAAGAGAAGTGATACCAATAGAAGAGAATATGTGTAGCTCAGGGCTGAACTGTGGAGTCCCTGGAGTTCTCTGAGCTTGGCTGTTTTCTTGCAAACGTTTCATTACCTGGCTAGGTAACATCTTCAGTGAGAAGTGAGCACTGGTGTTTAATTGAACCAGATTCCATGTGAACAGCCTTTCTCAGATACTGGGTTTGGACTTTATCATTTTTTAGTAACTTTACCATGTTTGTGTTACTTTTGAGCAACTTCCTCAAATTTGTACTTGTTTATTTTGGTCTTTGACCACACTAATAAAGAACTGGCCTGCATTCACACACTGGAAGAAGCCATCATGTGCTTCATTGGACTTACTCTGATATATACTTCAGATATTTTAGCTTGAAAAACACTGTTTTATGGCTCATTATGTTGTGTGAACCAAGCCACTCTGAGCTATATTTTAACTAATTCAGTTCTTTGCCAGTAGTGCAAGATCTTGTGCCCATAGAAGACAAAGGATGGAGCAAAGATCTTGGTTGCAGGGTAGACAGAGATTAGAAACTTTCAATTCCAGTTTTAAAGGAGAGAGAATTTATGTCGCTAAAATAGGAGTCCATCTAACAGAGTCATTTTTAACAAATTTGGCAGTATCCTGTTGCAAATAAAATGCTCAGCAGGAGGAATCTATTTAATTTTCTTGAGAGGCAAGAAGAGAGATAAAGCACCTTTTTTCCCCCCTGGTGGAAAAGACAGATGTTTCCAACTAGAAGTCAGTCTTTATTGCATTAAAGTTACTGCAAAACCACAGATTGAAACTGTGCATGGCTTTGGTGGAGTCTTTAAATGTTTCTGATCATGAATGCTGAAACAGTAAATCAGCTCACGTCCTCCCCGTGCACTCAGCTACTGGAGGCTTGACAGTTTTGTATTCTGATCTTCAGACGTCTGCCAAGACTGTTGCTCCTCCTTCATCTGGAAGGCTAAGAAGAAGATGCTCAGATGAGTGAGCTTTGGACATCTAAGCCTGCACTCCACCTTGTCTATTCCTTTAGTCTCCATTCAGAGCAAGCAGGCACAGCCAGAGATCCGGTGTGATTTAATGAGTAAGAGGTTGGATTGGGATCAAGGGTACCAAAGTTCAAGTCCATCAACAGTCTGGACCAGTTACTCTCTCTGTCCTTGGTTACTCACAGAGATATGGTGAAGATAATTGGAGGTGGGAATGCTACGAAGCCACCTCAATATCCTAGAATCTAAAACTTATATATGCAGAATCCTTGAAGGGAGCCTCCAGAGGCAACCCAGTTGTACATTTTAAATGCAGTGGAAGGGGAAATTGGCAGAATAATAAAAGCAACTATATTTAATCAATTCAATGTAATGATATTCAGTGGAAATGTGTGTGTGTCCTGTGCCCTCCAGTTCTCTGAGCGCAGCCCTTTTCATTCTGTCCAAAGGTTAAGTTGCCTAAAAATAATTTGTTCATCCCAGGGCTAGAAATTTGCACCTCTTGGTGCAGTTGGAGAATTCTTCTCGCTGGCCTTAATGTGCTGGTCTTGATTCCTGGCCTAGATAGGCCATTGACACTATTGAGCAGAACCTGCTCTTTCTTCTGGTGTGGCCAGTGTTGAGGAGGCTCTGAGGACAATGTTCTCAAAGACACTGTCACCTGCATGTACACTCCTGTGGGCTCCATTGTAGTCTCCTTTTGGATCCTCTTTCTCCTCCCATGCTATTTCTTTTCTCTTCTCTCCCCTTAGCTCTCCCCTTTTGCTCTTATTCTTCTCACCGCTCTACAGCTGCTCCTTTATTTTTGCTCTTCCATGGAAAAGAGGGCAAAATAGGAATGTCTTGTGGTGTCCACCAAATCCCAAACCCTTCTGATCCTCACGAGAAGCACCCAGACCATATACAAATGTACCCCAGTGCTAGAGCTAACATACTTATTTTCCCTCCAGGTGCCCAGCTTCCACCCTTTACCCTCCCTGGCAAAAACCTGATGGGTTTCTGAATTTGGTGGTTCCTTCGTCTCAGCCCATCCCTTTCCCACCCTGCTAACATTGCCCTGTAGGTAACAACAAACAATCTTCCCTTTTTTGCGTGGTTAAAAGCTTCCTTCTTGTTGCCTTTGGATCATTTCCGCTAGTAATTTTAATGTTTAATAACTGCATATTTCCCTGTCTCCACTAATGGAGGACATCTGTGGCCTTAGCCTTTTAATTAGATGGTAATTAGTATCTAAATAACATCTCTGACTTGCTGAAAATGATCCCGGTAGCTCATGAATTCTTTTGAAATGCCTCTCCCTCCTCCCTCCCCCCCCCTTTTTTTTTTAAAGGCATAGGTTCTCCTACTACATGGAGAACATTCCTCTCTCTGGTGGAGTTCTCAGTTTGAAGAACTGCCCAGTAATGTTACGCAACCTGAAGGAGGAAGGAGTGCAAGTTGCCCATCAAGAGTTAGTTTTTGAATAGCAGACTCAGCAGGCTCTTCCTCCATAGGGAGAGATGGATTGTATTCCTGTTTAAATTGCAAGGTTATTTTTTTTTTAATTTGAATCCACACATATAGATTCACACAGGGAAATGTTATGCAGATCGGTGTCTGTATCTGCTAACATATAAGTGGCTATTCGATCCCTGCACTAGGATGGTATATAAAGTTCTTGGATTGACTGTCATCTGTCCTGAGTTCATCACTCAGTAGCCAACTCTATGATTGATCCTTCCAGCTCTATGATTCTGAATATATTGCACCATGCAGCCCTGTGGGGGATTAAGTATGTCACACAGAGATGCACAGTTGGTTCTGATCCAGTATAGTTACAGCTTCAGCTTAGCCCTACCAGTTTTAACACTCCTATAACATGATGGGCTTGCAGTCTTCAGTCCTGGGAATCCTAAAGATTGCAGGAGCTTGGTGAAACTGAGTGCTTGTGCCTGTATTGGTTTGTGGGACTATTTCATTGTACGTTCCTTTCATCTGTAGGGTACCTACTTATCCATTTATGCTTCCAGTGCTTTGTCATTGGGTATTGCGTATGTGAAAGTTTATTTATTGATTTATTTGAATTCATTAGCCGCCCAACTCCAACGGACTCTGGGTGGCATACAAAGCTAGAAAAAAATCATAAAAAATGATAAAAACATCAAATCAGATGGACAGCAAAATCAAACAAAACAAAACGGGCCCTAGACAAAGGTTATAGGGTAGGATTAGTATTGTTGTATTAGAGCTGTTTGAAGCGCCCCTAATTAATCCCCAAGTAGAAGTTCCCCAAATATACAAAAGGCATGTAACTATTTGCCTGGGCAAGTGCCACTGAAATTAATGAAATATGCATTAAAAGTGTAAGCTTTTAAGTCAGAAAGTCTCTGATCCAGATTTGGTCACTTCCAGGAACCTGTATTAGTTTGTTCTATGATATGCTGAGCAAAGAGACCTCCCCCTTCTATGAGGTTAATAAAACTGTAAAACAAACAGTTACATAAATATAGAAACAATATTCAGTGTCAACAGTATCATAACAGCAACTGTTATAGCTCTCCCTCTGGAGACCTGCACATTCCTGAAAATATGGGGCCATCACCAAAAGGAACCTATCTTCCCTCCCCACCATCCTGATGGGTCTTGCTGATGGTACCTGAGTGTTTAGGGGTCCCCCTGTTTATTCTTCTACATGGGAATAGATATTTCTGCCCCAGTTTCCTCCCCAGATGGTGCCACTAAGGAGAACATATACTTGGAGTTATATGTTGTAAACCAGTGATGGAGAAAGTATGGCCAGATATTAGACTGCAGATCCGTGCTGTAAATAAACCGTACCGATGAATATTAGACTAGATATTTCAAGGCTGAAATTAAAAGCGTTGCTCTTAAGATTTTTTTTTTTTAAAATAAGGACAGGAAATATCAATCTGAAGAAAATCTTAAGAAAACTAAACAGCTTGCAAATTGTCACAGCATTTTCTTTCACTGGCACCCCTTTTCAGGTTGAAATGCTTGATTATCCCTGAACCATTCAAAATGAAATGTTTCTATATCTAGTTACAACATATAAAAAGGATATGTATTTATATATCTACTCCTATATAGCTGATTGCTTCAAGAGTTCTTCCATCTGCAGGCTTTGTGACAGAACATGTTTCGATTCAGGGTTGAATCAGATCTGCAAGGGAAGTGTTTTCAAACAGCTGGAGTTGGGGTTGGTCTTTACGCAAAAGTTATAAAGCCAAACTCAGCCCCAAAATTGTCTTATTCCTTCCAAGGTGGAATCTCCCAACTCCCCCTGCCTGTTACATGTCTTAACTACTTTGGGAATATAGTAGGCAGTATAAAAATGCATTTATAATAATTAAAAAAAGCCTGAATGGTAGCAGTCTTCCTAGCTTTCAGTCAAGGGGCTTCCCCAATCTTTTCTGCAGGAGCTGGTGATGGAACCTGGTAAACCTATTCTTCACTTTTCTTGTGTTTACCTTGTGAATAAATGACATTGTGCATTGTAGAAAGGGGAACTGTGTTTTGACTCATTTCTCTCTCTCTCCTTCTCCTTTTCCCTAGCTTCAGTGTTCAGCATTTGATCATCCATAGGAGGTAAGGTCTGTCCATCTTGAGATGCCCTAATTTAAATTGCTCTGATCAATATCTTTAGCATTTGCTAGTTCTTTCCATGTCTACAAAGTCAAACCTGTTTTAAAGATTGCTTATGATCAGTCAACAATACAACCACGTGCAAGGTTGTTTTATTCTTCATTGGTTAATAGATCAGCTCTGTAATGTTACAACTCCATCTGAGAAAGTATATATGAAGCAGTCTTTTAATGAATCTAACATGCTTTTGGACCCATACTGCCACATATTACCACTTGCTTGTTTTACCCCTGACACTGAGATAATTTCATACAGGGGACCGAATCTGGAGTGTTGTATCCCCGCATTACCAAGAGTGATGATTTCTTATTGCTGATGTAAACTGTTGATTTTGGGTGCATATTCCTATAAACTTCAGAGTTTACTGCTACTGCCAATAGCTAGGACTGTGCAAATACTTGATTTGGATATTCAGCTTAAAGGCAGTTTGTTCCAATCTCCAAATCAATTTACTTTCCAGGTGAGAGTGCCAATTCAAGGTTTTCATTTGAAGCTCTTCTTCATATAGTCCTCTACCCTGCCAAGTGAAGTGAGACACTTAACCAAAGAGAAAGTAATGACACACCATCTGTGGAGCATCCTCTCCACAGGGGCTCATCTATATTAAAATCTTTTCAGTACTAGGAAGATCTTTTTGTTTCTGTAGGGATTGAACAACAACAACAGACCTTTCATGGTGTTTGAACTTCACAATGTTTTGCTGCTGGGTTGGTTGCAATTTTTAACATGTTATTGTTGCTGTTGTTGCTGATGATTTGATCCCAATTATTAACCTATTTCTCATGGCTGATTTGTTGCTATTATTGTTATTTTACTGACATACGTGCTCTCTAGAACTTGCTCCTATGAGGTTGCTTGGAAGTATAATTAATCAGTGATAAGAAAGAACCACAGCTACAAAGTGAATGTGATCTAACGTGATCAAAAACAATGAATACCCAGACCCAAGTTGCTGTTGATGACCATCCCTGTTTAAATCTAAAATACTTTTGGAGCTCTCCAGTCCTTACTGGAAATGGAACCGTCCTTCTAAATAGTCCTTAGTGGAAACAGAAAGTCCTCTTAAATTAAATCCAATTTTTCAATGACTATTCCCGTGAATTAAGATGGAGTATACGCATTTTACTAAAGCAGCTGTTTTTTTGGTTATGTTGGGGAGTTAAGCAGTGAAACAAGGTATGATGGGGCTAAGGGTTAGAGCCTTGGAGAAAGAAAGACAAGAAGAACAAAAGAAAGACTTTTTGTCTTTTGTTTTCCTTCATGAAAGGATGAGCTCTTGACCTCTAACGCTAGATCACATAGCCAGATCTTTTGTCAGATGCATTGATCAAAGTGGCACACCTTTAGAAAAGACCAAGCTTAGGGAAAGAAGGGTGAGTTGCCTTCACAGATCACTGTAATATAATATTTTAATTATGGTTTTCAGTGCACATCACATAGTGCCCCCATAGGACTGCCTAATTAACCAGGTTGTTCAGCTTTCAAATACTATCAATCAAAGCATTGCTAGAGATGTCTGGAACTCATTTGCAGAGATTATGGTATAAAAGAAAAATACTTTGCTTCATTGTTACTTAACTTAAGGGTCATCTATAATAGCCACCACCTGATTTGCAAGACTTCTTATTAAAATCTCAGGTAACATGATGGTGACGATGCCTGATTTAGAAGCATTTAAGCTTTTCCTTTCTTTCCTTCTTTTCTTTTCTTTCTTTCTTTCTTTCTTTCTTTCTTTCTTTCTTTTTTTTTTTTTTTTGGTGTATAAAAAAAATAAGCATTTTTCCTGTTTATTGTTAAAGTTCTTCCATAGATACTTCAGTATCTCATCTTCTAATATAAAAAAAATTGCAATACCTTCAAAAGAGCCTTTTTTTAAAAAAAAAAACTTGCATTGTAGGAATAGTATTTTTGTCATTGATTATCTTAACCACCTCCAAGCCCATGTGTTGGAATTGGTTACCAAAGGATCTGTCTTGCCGAAGAGGAACATCATAATTGCAAGCCAGCAACGCTGGGGCAAAACTCAACAGTGAAGAAACGTTTCCTAAGACCAAACCAGTCTTTGGTTGTCCACCTATGCCTACGAAATCTAGGCTGCTATATGGCAAAATTCATTTGGCTTACATTGAAACTATACCAATATTTTGGTTGAGGAGGAATATCTGATGGGTTGCCATCATTTGTATAGACTTGGTTGATCACTAAGATCATCAGAAAAGGTTATACTGCATGTTCTGAGACGAAAGGGTATCATTTTGCAATTACTCATGGCACATCCCTCACTGTAGTGGCACCTGTGCTCTGAGGTGCTCTCCCCTGTGAACTGTGTTAGGGAACCACTATTACACCTTTTAGACATCTGTTGAAGACCTGTCTCTTCACCCAGGCCATCACCATACAAACATTGGATGACTGATGTTCTTGTTGATTTCTCCCCTTTCCCTGTCTATCCTTTCAATGAATGTGTTTTATTGTTTAAATTTATTGTTTTCATTACTGCATTTTATAATTCTATTGTAAACAGTTTCAAGATGCAGCTGTATGGAAAGCAGTATGGAATTATAATATATGATATGCATGCTTGAAGCTTTGGTAGCCAATTCTTCATGTAACTAATATTATTTCCCAGTGGGGGCAAAAGAGTACCACTCTATTTCAATTCATGTCCTCCCTGTGTGAGCTCATGCCTCTGCTTCTATTACCACTGTCTTTTTGTCTTCTTCCTATGAACTTTGTGTATCCCGCTGATGCCATCTAGGCATGAGCTGGGGACGAAGCTCATTCATTTATAAGAATGAGCAAGACCCCCCAAAGCAGTAGGGCTGGTTACACACATGTTTTGGTTGTAGCAGTAGTAGCTACAGTAATCCTTATAACCAGCTCAAAAAGAAGAGGGCATAAGGTTAACATGAAGTTCAGAATCTAAAATTATCTAATTGTACCATGAAGCTCTGCCAGAAACTGAAGGTCCTCTTGCCTCTTCTGTTTGTTTGCACATTTGAAGAGACTGGGTACACAGAAGGGGTATTAGCAAAGAAGAGCAAATCAAATCAAATCTTTATTATGGTCATAGACCGGCATAAAGAAGAGCATCCCATAGCATTCTAAAGATTGGTAGTACTGCCCGTTCCCAAGATGTTGGTCAAGACAGATACCAAGGAGACCTTTGATGCCCACTCTGGTTTGCTCATACGTTTCTCTCATTCTGAGCTATGTGTAGATTAGCTGCCATTGGCTAATCTTCTCTCACATCATAGGGCCAAATACTGTAGATAACCAGAAATGTACTATTGATATGCCACACTATGTATGAGCTTTAGGTCCACCATCTGCCAACAAGAAAAATTCTACTACACAGAGCCTTAAACCTTTCTAGTTGCCGATGAAGCTTAATAATGCTTTCCTCAAGGTCCTTACAATTATACAACTATGCACTTGTGAACATGAAGGATATTCTAAAGTCCTATATATTTTACTGTGGGATATCATTTTTAAGCAAACCCCATAAAAGCTTCCACAGCAATTCAGATTATTCCCATATTTAGCATGTCTTTTGGAAATAATGAGTTATTTCCTCTTTAAAAAATGTAATAGCAGGAATGTGAAAATCAAAGTGACTGCCAGCAGACCCATGGTTGCAGCAGATTGTGCTACTTTAGGTTTTAAAAAAATCCTTAAATTAAATAAAACCTTTAGGCCCTCAGTTGTATATTTGTCTTACAAATCCATGACGCAGTGCAGCTTCGCAGATTTAATGCCTTTGAAAAAAGAAAGTTGCTTCTGATTGGGAATTGTTATCCCTCTGTATAAAAACAAACATGATTAGCTTCAGTCATTCACTTAACCTGCTAGTAATTGGGAGAATCTACTGTACATATCCTGTAGTCCAATTCATACCAAAGATTGACACATAATTACACTACAAGTGGTCCTATCTCTGGTAATTACCATTGTCACCATCGATCCAATTAACCAGGATAACTAGCTGAACGGAACGGGAGTCATCAAAGCTTTGTTGAAAATCCCTCTTGCTTTGTGAGGAGTTTTATCAAGGGGCCAGCATTCAATTTGTTTCAGTTTCTCAAAGTTGAAGGCAGAGACTTTGAAGTTAAATGATATTTCTGTTTCATACTAAGGACCCCCTTGTGCATGGGTATCCAGGTGGAGGGGGGGCAATGGTGACATGTGTGGGATGGTATCTTCAGACATGTGTTGTGATTTTAACAGCATTCAGATGGGCTATGTTTTCCTTCTTCCATTATATTAGCCCTTCCCTCTAACTAAAATAAATATTCCACTAGGGAGTGGGAACTGTCATCATTGCCCCAAGGTGAGTTTTTGAAGTTTTTGATATGGCTGCACAAGGACATTTTCTTTAAGCCTTTGATTGGAACTCTTGAAAAATGTCCTTCTGCACCAAGGTATTTTATTGCCTGAGATAAAAGACAAGATATTACCCATCTATCTCCCTCATCAGCACCATTTTAAATTCAGAAGCCAACTCTAAGGCCCACAGTTGAATCCTCTAGGATGCTGGAGAGTTTCAGAAGAGTTTGGATGTGTGTGTGGCACATACACAGCTCTGTCATCCAAGATAGGAATGGCTTAGAGGCTCAGAAGGAACAGATGAAGAGTGGTTACTGCTATCACCAACATCTGCTGCCAAGACAGTTGCTTCCCTCTGCCTAGCACTAAGACCGGCCCTGATTCGGGTTGAGAACCAGAAATGTTTAAGTCTTGGTGCCACTGTTCTCATGGTACACTGTCTAGACTGCAGTGTGGAGCTCCTTTCCAAATGTTCAGTTACGCTCAGACTCTTGACCGTATCTACCCACTCAGATTGACCATAAGGAAGTCCTAAACCACAAGAGTTTCCTTTGTGTGTGCTCTCTCTATTGCTTCACACTTGCCACATCTTGCTTTTAGATGAATCCAGCTTCTTCTTATATTCCAAATTTAACCTTAGGAATACCCATTTTGTCCCCAGCTCCCGACAGTTCCTCAGTAACAGATGTATAAAGATCCTTGCATAGCTTCCACCCAGCTTGCCCAAATGCAACCAGGTAGGATGAACCAACCATGCAACCCATTGTTCATGTATTATGTTTAGTTATATTGACCATCCAGAGGCAGTACAAGATTAGTTTCACCCTTATCAGGAATCATAAGATGTGTGTAGCCAAATCTTATTCTATGTAGTTCAAACCCTTGAACTGGCAGACTATGTGCTTTGTTCAAAAGTTTTCATTTCTTTGGATCCTTTATAAATCATTCCACCAATCATCCTCTTTTATTCCCTCACCTTCAGCTGGTTTTTAATCTTGCCTAATCTGTTGTCAAGCTTTCTTCTGTGTTTATCCTCAGCAACTAAGTGAAGAAGTGAGCTGAGTTGACAGATATTTCTCCCATCCTATATCCTACACATTGATTTGCTGTTATCACTTTAGTTGCATTGATTTAAAACAGTGTGTTCTGGATGGGACTCTGATGCCCACTGTGTACACAATACTGAAATTCACACAAACAGGATGTATTTATATATCAAGCCAGAAAGCCCAAGTGCAAGCCTGTTTCATCAGTGTCATTGAAACCAGCCTGAGGCCTAAGTGTAGTTGGTAGTGGTTGGTTTTGTGGGTATATGCAAGAGTAGAAATTGGGGGGGGGGGGGGGGGGTTGGTGCCTTTGAGTCAGTGTTGACTCCTGGTGACTGCCTAGACAAGTCCCTACAGTCTTCTTGGCAAGATTTCAGAAGTGGTTTGCCATTGCCGCCGCCTTCCTAGGGCTGAGAGAGACGGACTGGCTGAAGGTCACCAGCTGGCTGGGTGCCTAAGACAGGACTAGAACTCAGTCTCCTGGTCTGTAGCTGTCAGCCCCTTTGAGGTAGTCCAGACAAAAAACACAAACCACTACCTTTATTGTAAGGTGACAGTAACAGAATCTTGCAAGTAAGGGAGGGGAGAGGCATTTTGACTACCTCAAAGGGCTGACATCAATCTTCCAAGTCTGAAAGAACCTGTCCCCTCCCTTACTTTTACTCTCCTGAAAACTAGGAAGCATCCCTTCTGAGTTGCTTTCTCCACCCCTCTCCTCCTTCAGACTCAGATTTTGTTTATCAGATATTGTCTAGGCTGCGGCTCTTCCTCTTGTTTCCCAAGGTCATTCCCACAGACGGTTATACTAGCCTGGTTCCTTTAACCACCACACCCAGCTGGTTCCGAAATGTGTACTCCTAAGATGAAATTTGTCCCTATGCATTGCACTTGTACCTGTTGTAAGGAGTCTTCATCACAGCATGGCCATATACTCTTGGAAAATATGATACACCTCACTGTAAAAAAAAAAGATTATGCGATATTTAGCAAACCTCAGGTGGCCTTTCTTAGCTTCAGGAAGGCACTTCATGGTCCAGAGACCAAGAAACCTGCCTTATTCAAGCAAGGAAGCAAGTTCTTCCTTCACAACTTGCTTTTGGCTCCTTTGTGAAAAAGGAAGGCTGCAAGTGAGGCCGCAGAAGCCTCTTCCAGGTATTGCAAATGCCAGAGAAGGTACGCAAAGCAGGCGAAGTGAGGGAGCCATGTTGCTTTTGTAAAGCAGCATTGAGATAGGGCTAAATTTGAACCTTCAGTGAAATAAAGCATCTCTCACAGATCTGCATAGCCCCGGTATTCAGACACTGATGCTGGGGGCCCTGCCTAAGTACTTAAAATTTCCCAACAACCCCTCTTCTAGCTTGCCAAAGCTACGTCAAGAGAAGTCCCGTTGAGGCATTCAGCCTGAAAAGGGTATTTAAACTCAGATAAGAAGGAAGGGACTGTGAATGCCGACATAGAACAGGGAGGCAGAATTCTCTTGGGACCAAGAATTGCACAGCTTTGGCTGTGGGGCTCAGCGAAATGGAAATTGTTGCTGAGATCGAAAGCTAAAAATGTATTAAAATTTTCTCTTTCATAGAGATTTTTTTCCAGAGAAGTCCTTGAGGCAACTGTAGTAACATTAAATCAGAACCAATCCTTTGACGTAAAATTCCCCAGGTCAAAATTAGGACCTCAATATTTATTAATATATATCCTTTTTTTAAATGCATTGTACTTCTTCTTTAAAAGAAAGCAAAATAATCCTCTTTTTAGGTCTGTGAGGCTGAGAAAAAAATATTCCAAGTATCTTCAGTTGGAGTCTCAAATAATTGCGGAGTTTAATACTTCAAAAACATTGTTTAAAAGAAAGGGAAAATAACAAACGTGGATTAGAACTAGGGATGGACAGATCAGCCAGGCTTGATCTGAGTTTCTTAATATTTTTTTTTTTTACTTTAAATTAAGTCAATCTGCAAAACTTGGAAGAATAGTACAAATAATAATCAAATAATATTTTTTTAAAAATAGAATGATAGGCCTTTTATTCATGATATCCTGATATGAGTCAGGAATCAGAATGAAGAAATTGGAGGAGCCTGGAAAATCCTTGCTTGGAATCTATGTCATCAAAATGACATTAACATTTAATTAAATTGATTAAATACATTTGATATGTGATTGTGCTCTGTGGAACTACCCCCCCCCCATTTTTTTTTTTTAAACAGCTAGAAAGACAGTTCAAATGGCAGCTTTAGAAACAGCTCTGGGAACTGTAGCCAGCATATTCAAATATAACATGAAGCCCTGGATTTCAGGCTGTACACCTCTGGTTAGCATGCCAGGTGTTAAGGGTTTCCACCCTCATTCACCTGGATTCAAGAGGAGCAGCAGCAGCAGCAGCAACTTAATTCAGTACAAAGAAAACAATAAGAGCAGTAAAATAGAAATAATGGATCCTATATTCTCACCAGGTCAGAGTTTAAATGCATTAAAAGTGACAGGCTTCTATGTCCAACTGCAGGCAAAAATACAAGAAACAACAGAAAGCAACCAGAACTGGATTCAAGAGGAATTCTCCATGCAATTGAAAACTCTGAAAAAGCCAGATCCTTCACTGTGCAGAGAGCTGATACAGATGGACCCAATGAAAATCTCATCTTTAGATCTTCATGAGGCTCACCTCTTTCCTCTCTTAAATTGTCTGTTGATCTAGCCTCTCCCTCCAACTCTACTCAGGGGTGCCACTTCCTTTCCTGAGGACAGGAAATTGAGGAAGATATCTGGATCCTCCTCATAAAAGTGTCTCTACCTGTCCTACCTGATCCAGCTGGAGGGACATGCTCCAGGTACTGTCAGCTAAGGAGTGTCCGCTGGCGGGCCCCAGAAGGAGACCCTTTTCTGCCTTGGCACCCCCCTTTGGAATATCATCCCCCCTGAAATTAGATTGGCTCCATCCCTGTTGGCCTTTTGTAAGGCCTTGAAAGCTTGGTTTTCTGCCTGAGCCTGGCATGTGTGGATAGAGAGAGAGCCTGTCTCCTGGCTGCGTGGATGATTGGTTAGGTCAGTGTTTATCAACCTTGGCAACTTGAAGATGTGTGGACCAACTCCCAGAATTCCCAGGGCTGGGGAATTCTGGGAGTTGAAGTCCACACGTCTTCAAGTTGCTAAGGTTGAGAAACGCTGGGTTAGATAATGCTCAGCTGCTATGTGTTTTATTTTTATTTTTGTGTTTTATGTATTTATTCTATTGTAAGCCACCTAGAATCACATAAAAGTGAGATGGGTAAGCTATATAAATCAAATGATAAATTGAATGGATGAATAAATAAAATTAGGAGGAAGGGCCTTCGAAAGAAACCAAGGCTGGCTTGCCATTTTAAGGCAATCAGTCATGGTGAAGCTGAGCAGTGTACGTGGAACCAATAACCTTGGCACTCATCCTTTTTCTAATCCTGAAACAAGGCTTCATTCTGGAGAAGGCCAGATCTCATTCAACTGGGAGTTCACTTGGCAATATAACCAGGGTAAAGTCAATAAAATCCTGGAGTATCTCTTCCCACTGATTGGCCTCATTGGAAGTGAAAATTATTACAGCCAAATCTGGTTCCAATCCTTTTTAAGAGCTAACAGGGAAAAATATGGCAAGCTGGGTGGCATTTCCCCCCCCCCCTCCTCTGAAATAAGCATGCCCTACTTATAAGCCTGGTAGTATCTGATGCCAACTTGCCAGGTTCACAGCTGTCCCTCTGCCTTTGAATTTAATCATCTGTAGGAACATAGCAAGCTAAGTCCCGGTCAGATTGTTCCTCCATCTATCTTAATATTCTCATACCCTGCCTGCCAGACATTCTCCAGGAGTTTTTCCAGTTCTAGTGGAGACTGAAATCAGTTCTGGGCACTTTTAAGGCACATGAGGCCTTGATTTATGTAACTCTGGTTTTCCCAAAAGAACAGACACAGAAATAGTATGGAGGATCTGTTTCTAATCAGTATAAATTTTGCAAGTTTTTGCTGATAAAACCATTCCATCCCACGTCTGCATTAACTACGTGGATGGGGAGGTAGCCACAAAAGTTCATTTTAAATCCACATTGTTGCAGTGTATTTTTTTCTTACAGAAATAAGTTGTTTTAAAATAAATACGTTCGGTAATATTTTCCTCTGAAATACACACTACTGTATGCTTTGGGGTGCATTCATTTGAACTGAGAACTGCATCACAAATTGGAACAATACAACATTTGAAAGATGGCTGTATCTGGAGACTTAGATCTAGGAAGTAAAGATCAGGTTACTTTGATTTGAAACGTGCATCAGATGTGATCCTGAAGTATGCTTAATGCCAGCAAAAGTCTATGAGAGAGTTAATAGAAGAGCAAACCTAGCACAGAACATCTCACTCTGGCTTTTTCTGCTTTAAGCTGCTCTTTTCTTCTTCCTTCTGATAAAACTGCAGGTTATGAAGAAGCTTCTGTCCTGCTACCATTTCCAGAAATTGATATGATATTTAGAAACGTGCTCACTAAAGACACCCCAAATCTCTGCAACATAGAATGGCCATCTATGCTTCACAAACAACAAGGACAAATGTAGACACAAATTTGAATTAAATCTGCATGTGCTAATTTGTAAACGTGGATCTGATGTGCACAGCCTGGAGCCCCGGGATTGCATGGGGTCTCTTAAAACCTTCAGTAAAGCTCCTAGCGCCCTTTCCAAAGAAGGCACCAACTTCTGGTTTCTAGTGGGAGGGAAGCAGAATATTCTGTAATATGTGCTAATTATAAGCTATATTGTGGGAGTGTGGAGCAGAGGTGTGAAACATGGACTCTCATCCCCAGAGGAGCGGACAAGAGATAAGAGGATGAGACTGGCCCCTCCCTGAGGAATGCTAAGGATGTTTGTAGTCTGACCCTGGGAATTGCTCTCAGTCTGAGAAGATTCTGTAACGGGAGTGAAGCCAATGAACCTTGCTGGATTGAATCTGTATTGTCTCCTGGAGTTTCCTGGGCTAAACCTGACATATATTTAATCAATGCAAATTAAATTGATCTAAATTAAATATGAACTTGCATTTCATTTGCCTTGGTCCTGGTCTCACCATTTTGTCATCCTGCCCCACTCAGTACACCCACCCCATCCCCCCCGATCTTAGTGCAACCCTTGGGTCAAAAATGGCGTGCTTGTTTGGCATAATTTACATACAAGTTACAGAATATCTCACCATTACTGATTTATATATTGCCACCTTTATACCCCAAGGACTCCAGGTAGTTGACATTAAAAAAAAATACACCACAAAATAAGAAACCCTTATTTCTTACTAAACTAAACTAAAGCCATAGACACCATACCATGAAAAACTAAAAATCACTTAAGATTAGAAACTTAAATGAAACCCCAAAACAATGTTCAGCTCCCCCAGCATAAAGGTGATGGCAAGCAAGCAGTAAGTTCTCCCAAATCTGATGAAACAATACATATTTCATTGCCCTGCAGAGAAGACCATGACCAACCAACGCATGAGGTTGCTCAGTCAGACCCTGCTAACTGTTGATGAGCAAGTTCCTGGGTCTCCTTCCTTGCTTTAAAACTAACTTGGACTGACCAGACCTTAATTGCAGAATATCTTCAAACAGATGCTTTTGAAATCTAGGTCTGTCCTCCATGCAGGAAAGTTGCCCATGAGCAACTTAACGCAGCATTTCCAATCGATGCTAAGATATCTAGACCTAGCAGTTACGGAGAGATTATATCAAGCCAGATAAATGTTATGGAGTTGATATCATTTGCTACTCAGTTTCTCAATTCCATTTTCAGTTAAGAACAAGTTACCCCAGAACTGCTGCTCTAGGCAGGAAATGAGCTAGTACTCAATCCGACACTAGTCTTCCAACTTGCCTCAGTCCCTGTGATCAAGAGTATATTAGATGTACTAAGAGATGCTAAGATCCACAAAGGGCAGAATTGCTGTAAATTGTGATACAATAGCTTCCTCCCTAATCAGCAGCAGCCTTAAAATAAAATTCTTTCATATATCATGGAGCCAGGCTACTTACACGTTTCTCCTCTGAGACATCTGCTTTCACCAATACCTAACCATCAGTGTTGATTTTATCTCAAGGAACAAACTCTCGTTCAAGTACAATCTGATGTTTTTCTTGTCCAGAACCCTCTTTTCCTTTCTGACTGCCTACCTGCCACTGAATTTGTTGATATCATTGCCCAACTAGTTGAACAACTGCATGATGATCTTCCAAAGATCTCATAGGCCAAGATAGCCATGGGTTCCATCTGAATGAATTGTCCTTTGGGTGAAGGCTGAGCTACTCTCAGACTCCACATACTTGTTTTGATACTAAGTTCTGTCTGTGTACTTGGCTTCAGAACAAAGCCATCACTCAGGACCAAACACATGTTCTATATTTAGAAGGGTCAAGGGCCAAACCATAATATCTCCAGTTTAAGTTGCAGATGCCAGAAAAACAGAATGGACACTATTGGGCTACCAGTCAGAGCAGATAGTATTGAGCTAGATAACCAAAATGGTTTGACCTACTGGAACTTCCTATGTTCCATCATAGATTTCATCTTCAGCTCACAGTGACATCTTGCTATTTTGGAGAGTTGCGTTTGCTCATACCAAGGAACAGGTTTTATATTTTTTGGATGGCTTGGGAATTATTTTGTTGGTTGAAAGAATGAATGGGTTTGGAAACAGCCTTTGGTGTGTTTAGGAGACAGAGAAGACTGAGTAAAGATGCAGCTGCTCCTTTGAAAGGCTTCTGTACCTTTTCCACCCGCCTTTAGACACCAGATGGTCCACAGAGGAACCATATGGGAAGCTCTGATCATGGATAAATTTACCTATCTGAAGACAGACAAACATATGGTCCCTTTCGGAATATGAGTTCCTTTATTGACAAGGCCATAAATTGAATGACTCCAAACAGCCAATATCTTTGGCATTTTTCACGCCTTGCAAGAGATCAAGTGTCTTTATGTACTATATTTGCTTGCAGTTGTGTTTATTGTGCCAGTGAAGAGCAAAGACCCTGGGATACAGTCACCATGAGGCTATATGTACTATTGCATCTTATACAGAAAGAATCACATGCGGCACGCAGTGATAGATGGCACCATTGCGGCACAATCTTAACTATGAAATCAAAGAGGAAAATAGCACTATGAGACAGAAAGAAAAAAGCCCAACCCTTTGTCTGATCAGTCATACACAGCCATGGAGAGGATGGAACATGTGTAACATTTACTTTGAGGAGACCACTTTAAACTCCCCCCTGCTACATCAATTGCCATACAGTGAGGGCACACTGCAAATGCAGTAGTTTTCTCGATGCAGCCCTAAACAGTTCTTCAGAATGGTTGGATATTTTGTTCCCTGTTCTTTGTGTAGATGTGTGCAGGAGAAAGAGAAAGCACTAATTTTTATTTTACATTTATCACTGTTACAGTGCATGAAATAGACAATGATATTTAAACAATATGTCACCACTGGTGCTTTTGCAGGATTATTAAAAAAACTGATGTCAGGCTGTTTGGCAGATACATAACAGAGAAAGTGGTTCTTCCAAGCACAATCCTCTTTAGTAAGATTGAGTGGAATGGGATTGGGCTACAGGAATTCCAACAAGAGAACAATTTTCCATTTAGAACCAGTATGTTAAGATAGAGTCTTTCTGATTTGCCTTTTAACCATCTTCCTTCCTGTGGTAGGGGAGGCAGTTAAGGGAGAAATTTGCAGCTGGCTGTTTGGATAACTGTTTCCTGAATCTCTATCAGTCTAAGAACCCATCATTACCACTGATTTCATTTCGGCCTCATCTTTCTCCCGTCATTCTGTTCTCGGGAATTCAGATTTTTCCATCAAATCCTTTGGCACAGCTCATTTTTATATACGATTGTGCCTCAGTTGTTCCAGTACTTTCTATGCAGAGGTGAGGAACTTGTGGCCCTCCAGATGTTGCTGAAGTACAATTCCAACCAGCTCCAAGAAGCATAACTAATGGCAAAAGGATCTTGGGAATAGTAGAATCAGCAACATCATCACACTCTTTCCCAGTTAAACCTGTTTCCCTCTCATGTCTTTGATTTTGCCTTGTATAAATTCTAGTTTGCAACTAGCTCAGAAATAGGGTCTGTCCTTATGTATTGTACTATATCAATAACAGCAAACATGGACAATGAGATAAATAAATTTATCTTGGATTCTCCAACTCTTTGGAGCTTAGCTTCAGCAAATGTGTTGCACCATAGATCTTCTGACCACATACTGAGACTATAAATAAGTCTAAACTGGACCCTGTGCTACTGTTTTTAGATCTAAATAATATACAACTTACTGTAGTAAATGTATTTGTTCCAGAAGAGCAACAATGATCAATATACATGGAGGAACCAGAAATACATAGGCTTGGGGGAAGAATGTTCATTAAAAGTTAAAGTGGCTCCTGGCCATTAAATATTGCCCAGCTCTTCCTGAAACAGTATTTGCCCTGAAACAGTTGTCTTCATGGACAACTTGTCTGCAAGGATTTGTTCTTCTACCTAAGGAGGTAGCTGTACATGTGATGGCTCTCTGTTGAAATAGAAGCACAAAAATGTCACAGTAGAGAAGGTGGATCTTCCCACTATGGGTGACATGATGTAATAGTATGTGGAAAAGACCGTGGGAGACTGGGCCAAGAGACACTGCCAAGGGAACAGTCGGACAAGAGACAGCATAGCCTGCAGCTAGATTGCAGGCAGGGCAAGAGTACTTTCAGCCTTGCAAGATTCTGTAAACGTAGATTTACAATAAAGTAGAATTAGCCTATCTGGTTGTGCTTCCTGTCTGGTCTACCTAGTAAGGCTGACATCAATCTTGCAAGTCTGAAAGTACAATTCTCCCCCATCTCCTTTATTGCCCAAGAAACTAGAGAGGGTCTCTTCTGAGCCTCTTGCCTTGCCCACTATCCAGCTGTGAGCTATGCTGCCTCTTATCTGACACTTGGCAGTTTCTCTTGGCCAAAGTCTCCCAAGGTCTTTCTCACATACCATTACACATCACCTCTTCTGTTGGCCCGTGATCTCTGTTCTATATCCCTTGCTGGAATATGTGGTCCAAGACTGAGCATGTTACTCCTTTGTTTGCTGCAGCATTTCATTCCACAAATGTGGCATATGACTTTGTCTTCTGTGAACAAAGGCCCTTTCTCAAGACCTGGTTCATTTTACCTGCTCCATCAAGGGCTTTCCTTGCTGAAGTTCTTCCTGCCCTGGATGTGTTGAATTTGGACAGATCACTGATTAATTGGGCTGAACTTTATAAAAGAGGAATCCCATATGCCTTAAGTAGCCTAGTACTATATATTGAGAGTAAAGGTAAAAAAATCTTTGCATGGATAATGGGCAGTTTATGGGTAGATGAGATCAGTCTGAAGTATGTGGTTGCTTGATTAATTGGGTGATCTTTCAATAATCTTCCATGAGGAAGCTACTCAAGTAACAGAGTTCCCTGGCTGAAAGTTTGTCTTGGAAACAGTTCAACCTTTTTAAAAAAGGGCCTTCAATATGTGGCTTAGGAAAATGGATGCTGTAACACTGCAATTCTAGGCATACTTATTTGTACATTGAAAATGCTGTGATTTCTAAGAAGAACAAGTTCCAGATAGACATGCAGAAGGTCTGGTCGGCAATAAGGAGCTTTTCGGGTGAGTAAGCGTTGCTTTGTTGATCGTTTGAGGTTGTGCTTGCTTACCTCCAACCTAGATGTTGCATTTTTAGGTGCAAATAGCCTGTGCGGATCAATCTTTAATTAGTTGAGTCAAAACAAGGTGCTATCAACAGTTGCCATTAGGTGGAATCACTGTGCTTTTCTCACAGGATCTGAGTTTTGCATTAGGGATGTTCTGAGTTTTCTTCCTAAGCCTCTTTTCTCCTTGTATTTGGAATCTCCCAACTGCTTAAGATTTACTGAGAGATTGCTGCATTAAGAATTGTCCACTCTGTTGATTCTTTTAATGTTGTTGTTTCATTATTGTTATTATTCCACTATTATGACTATTAATTCCCCCTCTTTAGAATTGATTTCCTGCAGATTACATGTTCTCTGTTTATTTGTGTCTTCTCCTTCTCCTTTTCTGCATTACTATTATGCCTGCGACAAAACACTGCATAAAATCAATCTTGGTGTGATGTATGGTTGTATTCAGTTTAGGGGCAGGGAGGGAGGGAGAGGAGGTTACAAATGTGCCTGAGTACATCAGCAAAACGCCATTCCAAGGAATATTGATGTAATTGTATTATATCAAGAACCCTTTTGTTTGTTTTCTCTTTCCGGTGTGTATCAGTAATGTGGAAATAGGATATGCGAAGGAAACGAAATGTGCCAAATGAGGCCTCCTCCAGTTCAAGAATTAATTTCACAAGTACATTAAGATGAGCTGGAATTTGAGAAGAGTGAATGGGTTCCGTGGCTGAATGCTTGTAATCACGGGCAAGACTTTTCTGTTTGGGATTTTGGCTTCTGTTCCGTTCCTCCCCATTTTCCACCCAATTATTGCACATAGCTCTGGTCACCAGCCTTCAAAAAGAATATTGTGGAGCTAGAAAAGGCACAAGAAAGAGCAACCAAAATGAGGAGGGGCAGAGCAGCTCCCCTGTGAAGACAATGCCTTGTAGAGCTTTTTCCATGAGACATTTTGCAGATGGTCAAAGGACACAATGATGGTCAGATCACAATGATGCAGATGGTCAGAGGATACCAGGAAGGACACGATGAAGGCGGATGAAACCATGCTTGCTGAAAGTATGGACAGAATTCATACTTGGTTCAATGGTTGTAGATCAGTGCAGGGAGATTCAAAACTGCTAAAAGGCAGGACCTTTTTACACATTCTTCAATGCTGTAGAAATCAGGTGTGGAGATAGCTGCCAATTTAGGTAGACCAGTTTCCTAAAGGATTAGGTTAACAATGGCTCCTGGTTTAATGGCTTTTTGCTCTTTCCCAAATCACAGCTTTAAATACCAACAGAGAGGGGAGCGTAGCGGATGACAGCTATCGCCCTCCTGTCCCTGTGTATTGAACGCATCGGGTTGGATTAGCTGGAGCTTCGGCCTGATGCAGTAGGGCTCTCCTACTTCTTCTTCGGCTTTTATTCTAACACTCAGTAAAAACAGCACAGCATAAGACAGCCTTCCTCCAAGGAGGAGGAACAGCCCAGACCACAGCAAATGGGATCCGCTGGCTGTTCTCTCCAGGAGAGCTGCTACCTTGCATTTCTTTTGATGACGCCCGGAGCAGCTTGTGCAAAAGAGAAACTCTGGAGAAACTGCCAGAAGGCCCACCCAGGCAAGGATTGTTGAAGGGAATCATTAGTGGAATTAATCTGTAGCAGCCTGGGTCCTGCCCAGGTCATGACGGCTTGGTTTCACAATTCACACACCATGTCCTGCCAAACACATTATCTCCCAGTCTTAATGTTTGTTCTTCTCTGCTGTCCGCCTGTAGCCAAGAGTCCTGATCCTGCAGAGATGTAGGGAATATAATTTGTTTTTAGGAATTGGGGAAGTACCATCTTGCCCAAGCTGGGACTGTCATTGCCTTTCAAGTGGCATTCCTTGTGAAGGGAAAGGTAGCCTCAGAAATGGGCAGAGACGAGGCAAAGAAATTGGCAGGACCAGGAGAAAAAGAATTCATATAATTTAATTTTTTTAAAAACACAGTTAAGGTCATTTGAATTTCACACCTTGGGTCACAGTATAAATTAGTGTTTGGTGACAACTATTGCAGAGAGACTCATGGGGCTTCCTACAGCCCTGAGTTGGCCACCTGGTTTTAAAGTTCTAAATTGCCATGAACCAGCTTGTGTCTGGATGCTTCCGTCCTCTTCAGATAGGAATCTGTTCTTGAGTTCAGATCCTCGGGAGAAATCATGCTCCAAAGATACCTACCCAAGGATACCTAGAGAGATCCAGATGAGTGAGAATTTACAAGGAAGCCCAGGTCTTCCTATGTGGCAAAGCTTCAAATGGGTAAGCTGTTATTTTGAAAGTATTGCATTAACAGTGTCATTATTGTTCGCAAAATTACAGTGGTTTAAAGTAGATGTATTTATATGGCTGATGGTTCTTTGTATTATGGTTGATTAAGAATTGATGATGCTTTCACTATGGATGACTAAGAAACATCAGATATCCCTGAACTATTTTGGATGCTTCTGTGAAGTTCTCTTCCCCACACCAAGAGCAACAGGTGAGCATACGGTATGGAGAGGGAGGTATGCATGGAATATATGCAGTGTACTTTAGGCATCAGGAAACAGCTCCCAATTTCCCTATTAAATTCTGTTTCTTAATTTTTAATTTAATTTTTTAAAAGCTTGACACCCAAAAGACTAGAATAGGTGCCAAGTGAACCTCTCTGGAGAAAGCAGTCCATAACTGTGGTGCTACCACTGAGAAGACTTCTTTGCTAGCCACGATTTGGTTGTCTCTCAAAGACAGAATGTCTCTCAAAGAGAGCATTCAAGGAAGAATGTCCAACAATGAACTCCAGCAGCCCTGGATAGATTGATATAGAATTAGGTGACATTTTATCCATGTAGCATAGATCTTCCGCCACTCAGCTGTTAACTCCCTCCCCAATTGCCAATATTAAAAATAAAAATGGAACCACTCGTTGGTAGGAAAAACTGTAATGTGATCTGATCATTGACCAAAATAAAATTGCTAACTATGGGATGAAGCAAAGATTGAGTTTTCAAATGGTAGCTTCTGGAAGGGATATAAGGAAACATTTATAAGAATTAATTTTTTGTTTGTGCCAGGTATTTATTATCAGTTTATTATCAAGGCCAACAGCATTGGGGCCAACTGTATCTGGGCAGGGGAAGTCTTCCAGAGGGCAGGCACCACAGTGGAAAATTCTGTGACACTGACTGCATTGCAATTTGTTTAATTTCTTCCCCAACCAAAGAGAGCTCTATTTTTCAATCTCATTTTTCAGGAAGCTTGAGGATTTCTTTTGCATTTCTCTAGGTGGTGTTTTTAAGATTTTTGTCACAGAATGTGCTACATAGGATATGATTGTTTCTATGACACATCTGTCTATCACTTGAAAGCCTCCTTAGCTGCCCACACTTTCTAGTCTGAAAAAAAGGCTGTGGGAAAAATTCCCTGTCTTTTCTTGGGTTTGAACAGAAGCGCCAGAAGCTGGAAACTACCAAAGAGAGGATTATACCACTAATAGTAGAGTTTCATTACTAAGTGCAAGAATGCCATATTTTTTCCTTGAAATCCTCTTCTCCTTTGAAAAAAACTTACAAATGTCCATTATTTTTCATCAAAACACTCCTTACCTTAGGAGGCCATGCACGGGAATAACCTTCAGTGATGCATATCCGCTGATGAATGTGTTACCAGCGTGTGTCAGGCACTCGGACAAGCCTGTTCCAGCCTAGCAGGAAGATTTTTGAAACCATCTGATTGCAGAGCTCAGCTCTAGGCTACAGTTTTATCTCCTAGTTCTTAGTAATGCAATGGAGGGACTTAACTTGAGTAATGATCCTATTATTGGCTTGCATTATTGGCTGCTTCTTCACTTTCCTGATGAGGGTGGATTTTTCCATGGTTTTGCCTTTAATTTGTTATAGGTGTCTTGTGCAAATTACTCATATCAACAGCAGGTTTTTTTTTTTTTAATATGTCACAATCATGACAGCAAAAGATACCCCAAGGAAATGTAAGTAGCAAGTGACTCAGTCCACCAGTAACTTTGTTAGGAGAACAAAACACAACGCACTAGTGTGGTGTAAGGGTTAAGGAGCTGGAGGCCCAGGTCCTCGTCCACCATCAGCCATGAAAACTTGAGTGCCTTGGCTAGTCATTCTCTCTAAGCTCAACAGCCAGTGTAGGATGGTGGTTAAGATGTTGGACTCAGATGAGAGGAAGGAGCACTGAGGATCTCCTGAGCAAGAGAGAGGATATAAATCTAGCAAATAAATAAAATAATTTTCAATTGAGAGATTTTCTTTTTATTACATCTTGCGATTCAGCAGTTAAGGTTCCTTTTGTGTAAGTACTACTTTCAGCTTTTAAGTCAGAATTCATCATGTGCCGTCAACACATTCCAAGTTTCCCATAAACTATAGTCATCAGTCAAGCAAAGCTGGGATAAGGATGCTCCCAAATCAGGTAACATCTCACCACATCTTGTTTTACTACTTTGCCTGGAAAGAAAGTAACAAAGAGGCATGAGGTTGTCCTTTATGATGGCCTCCATGTGCCTCTAGTAACACAGCCAACTATACCAGTGAAAGTTGTACCCCAAACTATGTATATTAGAAGATGTGCCCAAGATTCTTATGTTAGGAAAGTAGCAATTGATAGTGAGTACAGATTTTCTGGCAGATTCTAACAAAAATTAAAAAATAAGGTTTTTTTTTAATATATATTTTTTAAAAATCCAACTCCATGATTCTGTATTTACCTTTGAAAATGGCTTGTAGTTTTTCCAGAGACATCTGGTTGATTCTAATGAGATAGAAACTAGATACATATTTGGCTGAATCCAGCAGGACTCTTTTTGATGTCCATCAAATGGCAAAAGGTGGGGAACCAGGTAAGGTTCTGCAAAAATTGAAGGTATTTGCCGGAATGATCCTTCAACTTATTCTGGGTCATGAAAAAGCTTAACCAATCAATAAGATTTCTTGGAGGATGAAAAAGAAAGGAAGCTGCATCAACAGGCAAAGGCGGAGTCTTAAGATTGCAAGTGACCCACAGGCCACAAATGTCCACCCTGGTTCGGGGTGTCCACCCTTGTTCTTAGGGAGAGGGCCATGAATTCTCATACCCAAGTTAATGCTTAATGCATTCTGATTAGCCCTTTAGCATGCAAAAGATGCATTATCACAATGATGTCTCCCAGTTAAGTAGAGAGATATAATACCCATTTTACAGGAATTAGGACTGAAGTTGAAAGAACAAGATGTTCCATTGTGGGAACAGCATTAGGAAAGGTCTTGGATGAAGCAATGGTTGAAAGAAAAGATTACAATATCCATCCATCCATCCATCTATCTGCTATGCAAAGTTCACTTATTTCTTTTAAAAATGGAAGAGAAAGGAATTTAAAATGGAAGAAAAACATCAGGGCAGAAGAAAACATAACTTCCAGCCCTACTAGGAAGGGGCTATTAAAAATGCCTATTATTTTGAAAGGCTCGGGGGTACTGATTCCCTAACAGCTGCTACCACAGCCTTGCATAGCCAAGTCACTAGGGAAATAACCACAATAGTTGGTTAAGAAATTGCCTGACTAAATGGATTATCATTGGCTGCCCTAACAAAGCATGCTTCATTTGGTGGATGAATTAGCCTGTTTGGGAGAGTTGCACAATACATTGAGCTATAAACTAACCACAAAAAAAGAAGAAAGCCACCCTTAACAAGGTTAATCCTAAGCAATGGAGCTTACCTGACCAGAATGCACAAACAAGCACAGCTGTTTCTGCCTAGAGCATGGAGGAATGACCAAAGGAATCATGCTTTCATCTGCAGGGGTTCCTTCAAGAACCCTGAGGAGAAAGGAATGGGGAGAGGCTAAATGAATGGGGCAATTGCTGGAGATGAAGCCTCCAGCAACAGTGATTTATGCCCTCCCATGACTTGCTGGAGAAGGGGGAGAAGGCAAGAAAGAGAAACAGAAAGAGAAATGAGAGAGGAAGAGGCGGTGTCTCACGCTAAACCATTTGTACCAGTCATATATAAAGTCATATATAAATGAAATAAATAAATGTGGCTTCAACTGAAAAAAACTTTCCCTCCCTGGTATCTAGGACTGGAGCTGCAACGCTAGCTGTAGCATTCCAATCAGAAGAAGCTTTGTCAGTCTGATGGGTGGGAGCATGTGATTAAAAAAAAAAAAAGTTTTGGTCCTGAGGGAAGGGGAGGAGTTGTTCCCCTGGGCTAATTTCAGAATGGCCCTTCCCTTTAGAAAAGGAACACACACACACACACAACCTCCTGGTTTTTTCCCCCTGTTCATTTTGTCCTTTTTCTCACTCCACAATTTTCAGTGACTCAGCCAAGAGTAATCTTCTGTTACAATCACAGCTCTTCGGTAATGGATATTTTCCAGTCATAGATTATAAGTACTTTAAAGAACATAAGCCCCAGCAAAACAGAATTAAAATGGCTTTCTCAGGAGCAACGGGTGAGAAGCAGCAGTGGTAGCAGGGCCCAAGCGGTGAAACCTGATCAAGGAGGTTCATTGCAAAAGATTTAGTTCTGAGATGGGGAGGGTGAAAGAGGGACCAGATGACAGCAGAATTATTTTAGTGCCCTCACATTTTCCCTGTCCTGCAGAAGCAAAGAATGCATCACTCACACATTACAGGGTGATAGGTTTTGACAAGGATGGCTATGAATTGTTTTAGCTATAATTCAGAAAGAGAGAGAGAGAGAGAGAGAGAGAGAAGAAAGGGAGGGAAGGAGGGAGGGAGAATGAATGGTATATGGGAATGACCTTGGGAGACAGGAGGAATAGCTGCACACTAGGTAAGGGTCAGATAAGAGGCAGCTGAGGCCACAGAAGGAATGGGAGCATGGCGAATGTCTCAGAAGGGGCCCTCCCTAGTTTTTGGGACTGTTTTTCTTGGACTGTAAAGGTGAAGGAGGAGATATATACTTTCAGACTTGCAAGATTCTATTAATGTAATCTTATAGTAAAGATAGAGCTAATACTCGTGGATGTACTTCTTCTCTGGACTACCTTGCAAGGCTGATGAAGGAAGGAAGGAAGGAAGGAAGGAAGGAAGGAAGGAAGGAAGGAAGGAAGGAAGGAAGGAAGGAAGGAAGATAAACTCTCCTTTTCCCTTTAGATATCTTTAAATTAAAGATGTCCAGGGCTAATCCTTTTAATGGTATCTACCATTTATTGAGCAAGCATGAGTCTGCTGAGTTGACAGATGCCTACCCTCTCTGAAACATTGGTAATTATTTTGATCCAAATATCAGCTTTGGGCTTGAACTGCCCTGATGTATTTCCTGTGACACTGAGCAAATCCAGGCCAGCTACGAAGTGTCCATCTTGAGATATTTCACTGTACGTATTGCTGACGCACGAGTTTTAAGGCAAAGGCTAATGCAGTTTCAATTGGCTTTCACAGCTTCTGCTTTTTTTAGCTTGCAGAAAAAGGGGTTCTTTAATTGGGGGAGGGGAACGAGGACAGAAATATCCAGGCGAGAATACAACAAATCCTTGCTTTTTATTTTTTACACCATGGCAACATATGTTCTCGGTGAATTGCCAATGAGTCTTTTTCATAAGCATATGGATAATAAAGCTACATGCTTTGGGTTAAATATGTATTGGTATTTTGCCTTCTGCTGCTAATTAAAGAAAGCGAATGGGATAAAAACATCATCTCAGCCTATAGAGCTTTGTTGCTCCATTGTTCTATATAGTCTTTTGATGATCTGCGCTAGTTGGCAGAAGCTGAGCCAAACCTTGAATCTCAGGTTCCATTTGCTGGAAATCCTGGGAACTGACTTTTGGCGTGCAGAGTACAAACTCTGCTTCTGAACAAGGTGCGCTTGCCTACAGAAGTGTCAACTATTGTTTCTCCCAGTTATTTTTTCAATACTTTTTATTTATTTAGGTTATCTGTCTCAGTGCATCATAGGCATTTGAAATTCTCATTTATATGGTCCCTCCGTGTGTGTGCATGTGTCTGCGTCTGTGTGTGTGTTAAAAAGAGACACATTCTACAGTATTACGACATTGCAATAATTTATTTAAGCTGATGCATTAAAAATACAAACATAGAGCGTGGCTTTGATAGCAAATGGGTGTGATTTGAAAATTCTGCATTTGCTGTCAAGTAATGTTTGACAATAATCATATGATAATGAAATGTATAATTAGTAATAAAAGTGCCAACATCTGTTAGTCTACTGTTGCAGCCTGATCCTGACTGTGTGCTGTTTAGAAGATGTCACCACTGACATAATTTATATTAAAGCGCCTTGAATACAGTCTGCTTTCATTAGTTTCTAATTTAGGGCAGAAAATGTCAGATTGGGCAGGGACTTGTTCTGGTATTTCTGAAAAGACGTACAGGACTACTTCTTCGTTCATTGTCTGCCTCAAAATTTCACAAAGGCATGTCAACCTGCCAGAACAGCTCAAAGTTTTATGAGCAGATGGATCCAAGAGTTTGGCTGGACTCCAGAACAATAGACTGGACATCCTATTCTCAGCTTGCCATCAGTGTTAGCAACTGTCCTTTCAGTTATGGTAATCTGCCTTATCACACCCTTCTGTCCTCTAACCAGCTTTATTGATTGTGCTTGCTTTCTCCTTGCCCCAAGAAAGCTGTGCTTGGAGGCTGGAACCACTCCCTGGGAAAGCATGACTTTCATTGAACATACACAGTAATTTGAAACATGCAAATGTGCATATAGGAGGCTACATGTCAATGATTCCAACTTATACTCTTGGAAAAGACCATTAAAAGCCTTTGACCGGTCAACCAGATGTCTGTGCTACACCGCAAATGTAAGTTTGTGACACTTAAGGAGAGAATTATAGGACACCAGGGATCATCTCTTGTGTGCTGAACAAATGAAAGGACTGTAGCTTTTGGAAGCTTTCCCGTGCATGTGCTGTCATGCCATCTGTGAGGGGGATTCTGCATATGGGAGTCCGCTTGGAGAAGTGACAGCAAAGGAACTTATAAAGCTAGGCTGCATCTTTTAATATGCTAAGAGTAGCTGTTCTCTTGCCGTTTAAAAAAAAAAACTGTCTAGAGATTTTTGGTGACTATTTGAGGATCACTCTACCGGTAGCGATGTGACATCTTGACCACCTCGGGTTCTTGATGATGAGCTTGTAGTGAGAAACCACCTTGACAATTGCGCCCTGAATAAAGCTGAATATTTTATCTCTCTTGTCTAGAGGAGATTATGACATATCCCTACTGGAGAGATGTTGGGAAGCAGGCATGGTACTGTTGAAGAAGCTGGCTAAATGAAAAACACACAAAGCATACAATTCTCCTATAATCAGTCTCTTCTCCTTTCCAGCGTAATGCTTTGTGCATCCATGAATTCAGTGAGGCTTATTCCACATGTAGAACTGTTGTTTTTGAGATATTATCTGAATGATTTGTATATTTAAAAATAGTTCAAGAATGCAGCATTTAGAGGAATAGGGCTTGGGGCCGTCTAATGCATTCAGAATCTATGACATCCAAGTGGAAGATTTATTTGTTCACAGTCTCAATTCTGCAGTAGTGTTCACGGACATCTCCCCAGCCAAGTTAACCAGTTGTCACCACTGGTTCCCTGTATCTTGCATTATTGCTATCCCAGAATATAGCATCTTAGCAATAAATTATCTTTGTTGTTACCTATGACATGATCTTTTGACAATGGAAGAATAAAGTATAGTTATCAACAAACAAAAAGGTAGAAGGACACCCAAATATGAAGTTAACATAAAGGGCAAGAAGATGAGATCTTAGACTTATTATTGCACGACTGCTGTTGGAGCAAACAGATGCATCTTCATGAAAACGTGCACTGAAGATGTTCATTTTATCCAGCTGCTGAAAGCCAGGCCAAGGCCTTCAGAGCAAAAGGTCCTCACAAATAGAGGTGTGTTTCTTGCTTTTCTAAACATGGCAATGGACTTGTTATGTTTACCAAACAAAGCATCCCCTGGAGGAAACTGTATATTTGCTTGTTTGTTTGATGTAAGACAAGGTAATGTCTGCTTGAAAAGCTATTTAAGATTTATTTGAGTGCCATTCAGTTCAGTAATTCAGCAGCTTCATTTTCATATGGGCTTCCATTGCGGGGTACAAACAGCCAAATGAAATTGTTTATTTAATTGCTGTGCTTTGTCGGGTCATCAGCTGATAAAGCATAACACAGTAAAATGTTCAAGTTGTGGCTAGATGTTCTTTTTTTTTTCTTTCTTTTTCTTTTTTCTTTTTGCAGTCCACTTCACACAGGCAAACCAATATGGTTAAAATGTAGATTGGAAGAATCCGTGCAGAAACGTGGACCTGTTTTCCTTCTCAATTTCCCCTAACGTTACAGAGCTTCTGTGCATATAGTTAATTTTTAACAGAAATACCCTGAGGTGCCTAATTTTTAAAGTAAATCCTACTCCTCCTTACACAAATTTCAACAATTTTTTGAGGAGGAGGAAGATTTTTGCCTAGAGAAAGATGGACACAAACAAGAGGCCATCCGGGGAGGCTAACCCTGAAATTGCAGAGTCTGTTTTGATATAACATGCAAATCCACCCCCGTGGAAAACAGGCATTTTGAATCTCGGCCTGGGATGCACCCCATATTGTTATGATCATAGAAATCAATAACTTCAATATTGGCTGCCTTGAACTCAGGGGGCAAAGAACAAGACATCAGATTGGGATATAAATAAGTAAGGGAGAGTTGGTCGTAACTGCAAAGGTTTAGAAGTGAATTTATAGAGTTCTCAGGCTAAAAAGAATGCCTTCAAAGCTCTTTTGGTGGGGGGGAAGAATCAGAACAGGATTACTAGGTGTTTTCATTAGCTGTGCTGGGCAGCCTTGCATTCTGTTCAACAAAGAATTCCATAGCGCGCCATTTGTTCTTGCCATATTAGTATAAGATCTAAACTCTGTGGTTACAGCTCTCCTAATATTTTGAGCATAGAGGGTATTTTACGAGGTATTGGATTTTAACTACCAAGATATATGCCTCCATAAGTGCAGGCTATTAAAACAATTTAATAGTATGTCAACAAGCCCTGATGTGTACATAAAAACAGAATTGTTTTCTTTTTAATTTGTCGAGGCAAAGCTTGCTATGCACCATCAACAGCTATTGAGAATCGCTTTGGGCTAACAGGATTACATGGCTGGAATTGTGCATTGGTCCTGCCATCTTAATTCTTCCAAAGGCTGCACACAGGTTGAAACCAGACAGCCGGACTGACGTGCGGTGAAAGAAAGGAATGAGGCAGCTGTGTGACAGACTTGGCAACAGCCACCCCCTCAACGTTACTAGGCTAAAGGTTGACTTAGCAGCTTCCAAAACGTGGAGATGGGTGGGGCACTTGAGCCAAGGGAATAGTAAACAATAAATAATTCATTGGACTAATTTGGACACACATCTCTTCTTTCATGAGGATCTGACAATCCAGTGCTTTCCTCCAAATGAATGTATTGCTTGCCATTAATGGAAGCAGGCTTCTCCAACCTGGGGCCCACCAGATGGGTTGGATTTCATTAATACTGGACAGACAGGAAACTCTGAGAATTGAAGTCTAACCCATCTGGAGAGCACAAGTTTGGGGGAAAGTATGAATTCAACGAACAGTTCCCAACTTTTCCATATTCAGCACTTACTTTTCACTAGTATGTTCAATTGGGTTTTAATTTTAATTTAAGTCATGGACCTACATTTTGGTCTAGGGTGAATGGAACAGAGACCAAGGCCCTTCTGCCTTGATAAATACAGCCTTTCATATGGGATGAAAAGGCTACGTTCACCTTCTACACAGCTGCTGGCAGTGCAAGTCTGTACATGTCTGCTCAGAAGTTTGTTCTGCTTAATTTACTCAGACTTAATCCCAGGTAGCATTGCCACCTAAGATCAGGAGATATATTTCTTTGGCATTTGATCTCTCTCTCTCTCGTTCTCGTTCTCTCTCTCTCTCTCTCTTTGCTATTGTTGAGTGTGAAATGGTTTGTCTTGGTTGAAATGGTTTGTCAGCCCCAGTGTTCCATCGTATCTACACTTTGTCTTATTCTCAGGTGCCTGCACCAAGTTTTGTGGGGCGTAATGAGGATGGCCCTCCAAATATGGGCAGTACCAGGATCTATTTTATGAGGGTCTGTGTGTCAGGAGTTCCAAGGGGTAAAAGGGGCACCTTAAGCATGGGCAAAGATAAGGGAAATGCTATGAAAACAGAGGATGATCAGAATAAGATGCAGGATCTTCTAGATTCTGCAACTTACAAGAAACTCAAGTGTGATCCGACTACAGGCATCTAATGGAAAACGAATCGTTTAATTAAGACACCATCAATCTTACCCAATTTGCACAAAAGCCTCTGCAAGATTGCCACCTCTTCTAGATGGGTTACCTAAAATATTAGAGGAAATTGCACCCAAAAGCTCTGCTAGGGAAAGTTTCAAACAATGGCTGCAGATTCTTTTTAAAGGCTTTTTTAAAAAAACACACGAAGGGCTGGAGTACCGGCTTACAGAGTGGATTTACACCTATCCATCCATTCGTAATCCCAGATTAGAGTCCGGTAGGCCTTGAACAATGTAAAGGGCACTGCAATATTCACTGGTGGCTTTCTAGAGACTGCATATCTCAACTTGAGACTGCATGAAGTAATTCTGCAAGTTGCTTTGCAAAGATGCAGAGCTCTGTTTGTAATTATTGCTTTACTGTAACTTGCACCACTCCACAGGAGTGCAGCCCATAAATTCTTGTGCTTTGACTGACTTCAGGGGAAAGTAAAGCAATATTTCAGGTCCTGCACTAACTATTTCAAACCACAATCAACTTCTCCAGGCCTCTTATCTTTTGCCAGCAGTTATGTCTGTACATTTCCATGTGATAAAACATGCCCATTCACCTTGCAGAAAGTAAGATGTACTCTTATGTTCTGCAAGTGGATACAATTGCAGAGATAAAGGAGGTTGTGAGGGAGTTGGGGAAATCCTTGTACAATGTAGGCCAGATAGATTTTCATGAAGAAAAAAAACCCTTCATCTCTAACCTGCTGAAAATGTGTCATCCCAAATTGGTGGGGAAATTTTCCTTCTTTTTTCTTAAGTTAGGAAAAGTGGTGTTGTTGAGAAAACAGCACCTTAAGCACAACCAAGATCATCAAAACAAAATCTACCGATATACCTCACAATAGTCCTGCATGATGACAAACAGAAAGATCTTTATTTCAAATAAGAGCAACACTCTTCTTGGAAACGAGGACCACAGAGAACATGGCTCTAGATAGGGAGTTCTGAAATCATTATATTTACACTTGCACCCTGACTTTCTATTCCCATTTATTAACAAAAGCAGTAAATAAAAATATACTATATATAGTATATAGTATACTAGCATAGTGTGTGTGTGTGTGTGTGTATAAAATTCCCAGAGTTGAAAAAGGTAAAGGTTCTTTTAAGTCAAGGTTAACTTCTAGTGACTTCATGGACACTTCCATGTAGTTTTCTTGGCAACTGTACCGAAGTGGTTTGCCAATTGCTTTCTTCAATTACTTCCTAATCTAGTCCTGGAAATGCTGTTGGTACCATCCAGATGTGATCCTGCTTACTTTTTCATGGTCAACTCTGGACAGCAAAGTGTTTCTAGCTGTTGTAGTACCTGTTGAAATATAGTTCTTCCAAAGAGGCAAAGCAGAGATAAAGACATGCCTGAGAAAGCCATTTCACAATCTTCTTGAGTTGTAGAGTTGCAAGATTTGTACTTTCAGATTTGCAAGGTTCTGTTAATTTAGCCTTACGATAAAGTAGAATTAGCTCATCTGGTTGTGTTTCCTGTCTGGTCTACCTGGGAAGGCTGACATCAATCTTGTAAGTCTGAAAGTGCAAATCTCCTGCCACCTCCTTTACAGCCCAAGAAACTAGGGAGGGTCACTTCTGAGCCTCTTGCTCTGCCCACTATCCAGCTGTGGGCTATGCCCTCTCTTGGCTGACCATTCCCTAGGCAGCATATCTTCGCCCCGTCTCCCAAGGTCTTTCCCATGTAACATTACAGTCCCAGAGCATTGTTAGAAATAAAGATGATCTTATGAGCTGGTACTTTATAGGTTGATGATACTAGAGGCTGGTGGGTGCTGTCAGAAAAGCTTGGAGGGCCACCGGACACCTAGTTTCAGTTATATCTATGCAAACTCAATAGGTTCCAAAGGTGTTTTTGAAGCAGAATGGAAAGCTCTGTGAACGGAGAGTAGCCCAATGAAACTCATTGTCCCTTTTTAATAATGTACTGCATTTGCTACAAAATTAAAGGCCTATATTGCCATGCAACAGAGCTGCTAGATCAGTTGTATTATGTAGATGAAAGATGCTCTTTTTCTCTTTCCATCAATCAGTCAAATATCTTAAGTTGGACCTAAATCATATCATATACCTGTACAGTGTGAAGATACTTTATTGCATCCTGGTCTTTTAGGTTTAATGTTGACTTTTTATTCTTCCATGATGGCTATAGTTGTCAAAAGCCATAAATAAATCAAAGCAAATTTTGTTTTTCAGGTAGGTCCCAGTTGAGCACTGTGAACTATATTTAAATAAAAATGAAATTTACATGAAATCACTAGCTCTGGCTGTAGAGAAAATGGTGGAAAAGTGTGACATGATTTACAAATTAAGATGGCAGCAAAAGATTTAAAAAAAAGAAAAGCTGAAAATTAGATAGTAAGGTTTTCATCAACTCCTGGGTTCTGGAAATACACTTGTGTACCAGATACCAAAAGCTGGTTTCAGCAAATGTGCCAATTCTCAGCCTTTGAATTGGTTCTCTATCGATGTTTAAGAAAGGCTTGAATAATATGATTCCCTCTAGTCAAGGTTCAATTTGTTTAAAAATTGAGTTGTTGTCGTTTTTTTACACACGTAATTATAGTATTGGATTTCATTTAGTTTGATTTAGTCTGTCTTTTCTTTCACTTTTTCTGTTTGTTTTCTTTATTTGGTTTTTAAACACGGTCTTTCGTTTTATATGTATTTACGTGTTTAAATTGTCTGTCCTTCCTCCCTTCCTCCCTTCCTTCCTTCCTCACCAGCTGAGGATAGCTTGCCTGTCGGCCTGCCTGCCCCCTTCCTTCCTTCCTTCCTTCCTTCCTTCCTTCCTTCCTTCCTTCCTTCCTTCCTTCCTTCCTTCCTTCCGTCCTGTACTGAACCAAATCAATAAAACTAATAATAACTTCTGAAAAATCTCAGCTCCTGGTAAAGTCTTAGGTTCTGCGGTGTAATGACACGTTTATGATTTAGAAGAAGCTTTCCAACAATCTTTTGATTTTTTTAAAAATATGGGTGGTGGACAATTAGGCATAGCAAAAAAGATGTTTCTTGGTTTATTTACAAGGAATATAACAATGGCTGGTAAACTGTGGGCCTTCCTACAGATGGCTTCCAGGAAGAGAGGGCTTGTTTGTTCGCAAAATGGTTGCCATGATGCATTGGCCAGTTACAAAGCTCCCACCGACCAAAAGGCAGATGAAGTGAGGTCATTCCCCACCACTTGCTCTCAGCCCCTAGAATGGTCTCTGTCACTTCCATTTATTGTTGCCATTCTTTCTTGTCCTCAGGCAGCATAGAGGAGTATGGAGACAACCGTGAGGAAGGGATGTAAGAGCAGATACATAAACATTACCTTAATCTGGAAGGAGAAGAAAGAGTGAGGAAGAAACTCATTGTCCCACCTTGATTCTCTTGGGTATAAGCGGGAAGAGAGAAAAACTCTGTCAGATGTTCAAGATTCTGTTATTGTACCCTACAACTATAGGGCAGTAGGGTAGTCCTTGGGCAGTCTGTTTCCTGACCTGGCCTACTTCAAAAGGCTGAAAGGCGGGGAGACACACTTCTAAATAAAGCATTAAGGCTTTTCGGTAAATAAAGTTGATACTGGATGTTGGCCCTTGCTTTTATATAATTGTATTTTGTTGTTTTTAATTAAAGACTTCTAAAGATACATCAATAAATTCAGGCAGAACAAGAAGACTAGCAGACATCAAGGGAAAGCTGTGGTGAACACAATGGGGCTACCATTTTCTGCTGTGTTTCCATTCATTGGCTCAAGAGGTAATGAGGGCAAACAGTGAGGCAGACTCCACAGGGCATCTGAGCTCTTGCTATACTAATCATGTTTTTCTCAGAGCTAGTTTTACTAGAAATAAAGCATGACAAAGGGCCTGTTGAATTCTGCTTGGATATGCCCTGAGGTCGAATAATAACCAATTTGATGGAGTGACTTCTGCCACAATTTACTGCTGCCCAGACTTTGAAAAACAAGCTTGGTTGCCAAATAAGGCAGATTATTTATAATAAACCAGAGTAGATTCCCAATACATTTCCATCTAGGATTTTATTTCTATAGTTCAGGAAGCTTGGACACTCCAGAAGGCTTGTAGTTTATCCATACCAAGGCAATCCTTTACATCTTTCTTTGGAAGTAGAAGTAGTTTGAGCTCAGTGGGATTTACCCCAATGTAAATGTACATGCATGTAGGGCAGCCCCTTTGAGTCAGTCTTGACTCCTGGCAACTGCCTGGACAACACCATGCCATTTTCTTGGCAAGATTTTCAGAAGTGGTCTGCCACTGCCTTCTTCCTAGGGCTAAGAGAGTTATTGGCCCAAAGTCACCCTTCTGGCTTCATGTCTAAGGCAGAACTAGACCTCACAGTGTCCCAGTTTCTAGCCAGGTGCCTTTAACCACAACATCCAACTGGCACTCGTGTAAGGCTAGGAGACAAAGATTATTTCCATGCTAGTGGTTTACAGTGTCTTCATAGCATGACCTTGCCAACACTGAAATGGCATAAACCCCCTATGCATTACTGTTGTTTTGGGACAACAATGGCTGGACAACTCTAGAAAATGCTATGAATCATTAGTGCTGAAGCAACCTATATCTCTTTGCCTTACCAACTGCTTCTCCACTTCTCTTCATCCTTTTTCTTTCTCTTTCTTTTTCACCACATTCGTCAACTTCATTTTTTTTCTTTATTAAGCATTTTTATCTGAGATGTTTGCTCCATCCTAGCCTACGTGAGCAGACATGCTGAAAGACTATCGATCTAATGTTAGGTATTTGTCATAATGTGGAGGAATCAATCCAGTACTGATGTAGTTGCACTTCTCAATGGCATATTTTTCTTTGATGGCCAAGAACTGTAGTGGAAATTTAGCCTTTTTTTCCCCTTTTCATTTCTGAGGGGGTTTTCTTACTGTTTTTAAATGTTGTATCAAGCCAATCAGAGGCTTAACACACATTTATTTATTTATTTATTTATTTATTTATTTACTTATTTATTTATTTATTTAATTTGTATGCCGCCCATCACCCCCAGAGCAGCTCGCAATTAAAATCCAAAACAGTAAAAACAATAAAAATGCAAATATCCATATTAAAATTACATAATAACAATTCTATATAAAAACACTACATACAATTCAAGATGATGGGGTGAAGCAGTGTCAATCATCCCACTGGCCAATTCCAACAATGCGAGCCCCCATCAGGCCCCCAGGCCATCTGGCATAGCCATGTTTTCACACTTTTTCCGAAGGCCAGGAGAGTGGGGGCAGCTTGCACTTCTGGTGGTAAGCGATTCCACAGGGTGGGGACCACAGCAGAAAAGGCCCTCTTCCTAGACCCCGCCAGCCAAAGTTCCTTGACTGGTAGGGTCTGCAACGTGCCCCTTTTGCCCGACCAAGTGGGGTGGGCGGATATAACGGGGGTGAGACAGCTCCTCAGATAACCTGGTCCTGTGCCATGAAGGGCTTTAAAGGTAATAACCAATATTTTTCTTGGTTTCCCACCCGAAAATCCATAAAAAATATATATGCTATAGTTATTCAGCCACATGAGACGTTGAGGTGTTTCATATTCCATGCTGTATGGAAAGACTCAGTGCCAGTCTCAGAGACGTTTTGCTTCTAAATCCAACTCCATTTATGTAGGATGCTTTTTGTGTAATGTTTTGTACTTTGGAGTCCTAGGTGCCCTCTGAGCTTCGTGGTTTGCTTGCAGACGTTTCATTACCCGACTAGGTAACATCATCAGTGCTAGTGAGTGTGAGGTTTGCTCCCTCTTTATATACAGTAGCATACCCTGCCCGTGGTTTTCTCCTTGGTAGTTCCTTGAGTAGAATATTGCTTTCTGCTTGATTGTTTGTCTGGTGTTAATCCATATATTGTCTTCTATTGTTTTGTACTTGCATATAGTGTAAAATTGAGCCAGTTTTCTAACCATCAAAAGTTTCATTTGAATTCAGGAGTATAGATTCGGGTGAGCAAATGAACAAAACTGTCTTTCCTCTTCTGCATTTTGAGCACAATCTGGGGGTCTGCTTGGATTCTCAGCTCCTGCTTGTAGAGCAGGTGGAAGCTGGGACCAAGAGGTCCTTTGCCCAGTACATCTTGTGCACCAGCTGCTCCCTTTCCTGGACCAGGAAGTCCTTCAGACAGTCACTCATGCCCTAGTCACCTCACAATTGGATTACTATAATGCACTCTACATGGGGATGCCCTTGGGAACCTTCCAGAAGATACAGTTGGTACAGAATGCAATGGCAGAGGCAGTGACTTGGGCACCATGTTATGCGTGTGTGACCTCCCTGGTCCCATCAATTAAAGAACCTCATCTTGCAGGACCAGGACGTGCATCTACTCTGTTGCAATTCCCACCTTCTGGAATGATCTCCCCCCACCCAGAGATTCATGTAGCTCACACCCTTATGTCTTTCAGGAAATCACTGAAGACCTAGTTGTTTTCCTGGCCTTGGAAACAGGGTGATTTTGGAGCCCCTGTTTTGCTTTTGTTTTATTTCAGTTGGGTTTGGTTGTTTGGTCTCCTAATCTGTTGTATTTTTCTTTCAATAAGTTGGTTTTGAGTTGTACACTATCCAAAGTCATTTGGGAGCCAGGCAAATAAACAAGGCGTGGTTTTGGAGAGGCAAAACAAACCATGTTTCTGAGAGAGAGAGAAATGGCAACCGCCAAGGTAGGAAACATTGGCAGAATAACTCACCAGAGTTACTTTCCAAAGGCAATGAAATCAAGAAACATGCTCATTTTGGCCTTCCATTTGTTAACCCATCTAAGCATAAGTTTAGATTTAGGCTTCAGTTCAAGATAACACAAGGTTTGTACAGGGTTCTCCCCATCCCAAGGTCCTCACTGCTGAGCCTTCTGGATGATGGCTTCTCTTCTGGGGAACAACTTGGCCCCAGATATCCCACCCACCTCCCCTGTATTGAGCTTCCAAAGAGCCACAAAGACATGGCTTTTCAGGAGAAAAGGTTAGCCAACCCCAGATTCATGGCAAACTGAGTTGTTTGTGTCTGTGAGAGTTATTGATATTGCTGTGTTTTTAATCCTATGCTTACTGGTGGATGTAAGCCACTCAAAGCATTTGAGAATTCAGCTGCATAGAAGCTGTCGTAAAATATGTACAGTATGTATATAGGTATACCTGTATGTGGAATACAGACATCTATCTTTTTCTTTTCAACAACCAGAGCGGGGCAGACTGATTCAAATAAACCAGCCAACTCCCAAATACATTTTTATTGTCCCTTTGTGCAAAAGCCTTGGGCTATGAAGTGGTACAAAAGAAAGGAGACGGTGTGAGAGTTGAGTATCACTTCCCAGCAGCGGTTTTGACGTAACTCACACTTTGCTGTTTCTCTCTCCTTTCCTTCACTCCCAGCTGTGAAGTTTGGCAGCATTCTGTAAAGTAATTGGGTGAACATTCATCAGAGATAAGGCAGGTGGAAAAAGCTGCGGTGGCAGCAGCAACCAGCTCTGAAAAGCAGACCTATTGGTTCTGTTGCATATTTTCCTCAAAGAGGGAAAAGGACCTGTTGCTTCCTCGGAACTATAATCTGCTAAATTCAGTGCAAAGTCGTGGAACCCAGTCAATGGACTGAGAATGTAAGTCAAACAGATCCAGCTGTTTTTATCTTGGTTTCACCTCGGCTCTTTGCCGTCTATTTGTTACTAAAATGCAACATCAGCCCCTCCCCAGATAGGATAAATTACATCCAAATCCAAATTGTATGAGTGTTGGTAGGGGAAGATGGAGCTATTTAACAAATACCCTCCATAACCTTCAAAAAATGAGAGCCAAGACAGCAATCCCAAAAAGTAGAGTTATGAATCCCTCTGGCCTTTCTGCGACACAAGTTACATACTCAGAGCCTCAAAGGGTCTATCTGAATTTCTAGTGTGTTCATTTGCATGCAGGAACAAGGCCTATTTTGGCCGGTTTGGACATCTGAAAGAAGGCTGCCTAGATTAGAGATTTTGCAACTATACCTATCTGCATTGCAGATGTAATATCTCTGCAAGGGCCTCAAAGTGCTGTAACGTTTTTTTCATACCTTCTAAACTGGGTATATACTAAATAGAAAAAGGAAGAATGGGATTTTACTTTCTTGCCTTGTCTCTTGACCCCCATTCATCTACTATCTTGGCCCCAGAGACTGCATGTAAACAATCAGAGAGGTGTCATACATTCAACAGAAGTCTCATCCTTCATGCACTGAGGAGCAGTTGAGGGCCTTGGCTCTAATCCTCAGGCAGTCAGCAGGAGATGAGTCCACTTGCTCCAAGCTCCGTGCATTCTAGAAGAGGGGAGGTCTATGTATCTGCAGGAAGTTGAGAATCTGACCTAATTTTTGGACTTTTCTGCCTCTTCTTTGTCCCCCCCCTTTTTTTCCCTACTATCCCACTAGACAAAGCTTTTGAAAAGTCAAAGATCTGTACAATGGTTTATGTCATTATCATTGGTCCTGGCAAAGATATCATCCATGTATTTGACATATGACTCAAATGGCTTTTTTTTTCATGTGTTAACCAATGACATGGTTGTAATCTTGAGTGGAAAGTTTATTCCCAAAGTTCTCTTTCCCCCAATAACTTTCTTTCTTCTACAGCACAACAGAGACTCTTCTGCCCCAGAGGAAAGAATTCTGTGCTAACTGAATATTTATATTGAAAGTGTACATCTGGCCTTGGGAATGAAGTAAAAGGTCTGCAATCACAAATCCCAAACTGTGATTTAAGCTATTTCTTCAGGGTTACAACCCCAGAAATAGAAGCTGGTGAGAACAAGCCCAGATGTGATTTTTCTCCCAGGAAAATCATCTCACAATCCATACTGGAACTATCTCAGTGGGGGATCTTTCTATACAAACACAATTGAAAGGAAACACTATGGTGGGAAAATGTATTAAAATATTGTAACTGTTCATTTGGAACAAAGAAGTCATAAATCTTTATTTCACCAGGTTGTGAACTTCAACTGGATATTTATCCCAGTAACTTCATCACTTCAGAATAATATTTTTCCTTACAGACAAGATGACCTTCATCTTAACATAACAAATAGTTCTTTTCTTTCAACAAGAGTTGGCAATATTACCAATAACACTTAAAGCAGGCATAAATAGGCACACATTCATATGCACACATACGTACATACAGTTTAACAAGGTCAAACAGTTTCCTGGAAGTAAGTCAAGGAACAGGAGTGGTGAATCTGTACTTGCTAAGAGCTTCGAGTTGGCATCAGAGGAATGTGTTGGGCAGACCCAGGATAACTTTGATTATTAAAGAAGTCATAAACAAACTCTGTATTGGTCTGGAATTCAACTCCTAACAGCTACTTCCAGAGTTCATGAACGCTTATAACTGTGCCTGTCCAGGAATATTAACTGATAGCTTGGTTATAACACTATTGAGTTCAAGTGCCCGCAATCACTGATGTGGTTCAAATCTGCCTATGTAGCATTCTTGATACAGGGAAATAAGAAGAACTTGCTGAACTAATCTCACAGTGTCAAAATTGTTTTCCACAAATATATTCATTGCAATGTTTGCCTGTAGAACAAGAGAGGCTGTTTCCTGATTAATTCTGTATAGTTGTACTATGTAGAAAGAACCTATCAATAATAGGATTTACTCATAGGCTAAACTTATGAATGCTGTTGCTCAGTTTTACTTACCACTAAGCTTTGACTGCTTCCATCTGGTGAGAAGTCCATATTTTCCACTTTTGGGTAGTTCTCTTGCAATAGCATTTAGATACTGATTGCATTCATGGATTCTGCTCTACCCTGGTTTGTTGAATAAACCAGAATTGGCTAAATTCTTATAACACAATCAGCCTGAAGCCATGGTTCACAAAACACAGTGCTGAATTGACACAAGGCACCAAGCCAAAACCAAACTACATTATAGTTTTGCAAATCCAGGCAGCATTTTGTGTGTAACTATAACCACTTGTGGAGCAATTTGGTATTGTCCATATCTCAAAGGCCACCTAATGCTGAACAAAATTTGAATGAAGTGCTTTCAAATCCAGTTAGGAGTCTTTAATGGAAAAGATGACTCTCAGTAACCTCTAATAACTTTGAACAAAATGGGTATGATAGTACCTAAGTTATTCTTATTTCAATCCAAGACAGAATCTTTCTTCCAATGATCTATCTGCCTACCTTGCTACTGCTATGGCATGGAGAAGGAACTCCTTTGGTGAGTCAGGGAAATGTAATTAGAATCAACATCAGAAATCCTGAAAAGATTCCACTTCCCATGGTTCCCAGCACATGGGACTTTTCTGTAGCTTCATTTCTTTCCAAGATGGGGAACAGGAGAGGGAGACAATCACTGTTGCAACAATGCAGGTAAGCCAGTTATAAGTAAATTATTTCTGAATATTCTCAAATATTGCTCTCAATTTCCAGCTCAGGTCCAAACTGTCCCTATAGGAAGTTCAGCATTAATAGCTCACGCTATTCATTTCTGCTCCTGCTGTAGAACCAGGGGCCAGGAGCATTTGCAGTGCAGTGTCAAACAGGTGAGGCTGACTAAAGTAAGATTGTGTCTTTATGATGCAAGTCCCATCCCTTTTCTAAACACATCGTGGTGTTGCACACACATTCGAAAGGGGTGGAGCTTGAAGTACGACACTGTTTTCATCATTTTGATGAAAGTAGCAGGAGCCTGCTGATACCCATGCCAGTGGTCCTACTGAATCAAACCAACCTCCATCTGTCCACCATTCGCAATGACCAGACAACTCCCTCTAAGAAGACAGCAGACTTCTCCAGTGCTGTCCCCAGCAGTTAGCATTCCAGGTCATGTCTCATCTGAAACTGGCACATACCATCCTGATGAGTAGTGGCCATTGATAAATTTATCCTCCATGAATTTGTATAATCCTCTTTTGAAGCCATCAGCTAATCCTCTTTGTGATTTTCATTTTCCATTCACTGGCGCCATTGGTTTATAGATACCCCTGGCAGGAAGAAAAAGGAAGCACCTCTTGATTTTGTGAGGAGCAAGAATGTGGTGTTTGTTGCTGGATTAAAGCGTTCGGAGTGGGTTATAAACTCTTTGCGTAAACAAAGAAGGAACTGTCATGATCCATCAAATCTTTATTTAAGTGCTTCATTTAATAAAAAGGGGATACAGCCTTGGATGAACCAAATGATGGAATGGGATACGTTCATCGTAGCCTTGAAAGCCTGAAGCTGCCAGATCTATCGGTGCCTTATTGAGTGGCAAATGAATTTTGTAAGCATGCTGGAGAAAATAGTAGAGGAGTTGTTCACATCAGAAGGCAGTGATGCCCATTCAGTATTAGAGGAACGTATCCAAACTTCCCCCACAGCTACACTTCCAAAGACAATTTATATTTATGCCCCCAGGAGTTTGTTAGATAGAAGTTAATGATAGAAAATGAGATATAAATATAAAAGGAAAGAATTCAAGTGGGTTTATTAGATAAGTTTATAATAGATAGGTTGTTATTTCTGGTAACCCTTAATGGACTTTTGCTGATTAGGATGGATGATGAGGTTTTAAAGATTTGTTTATAGAGAATGAGGTGAGATACAGGATGAAGAGATTGTTGTACTTTTAAGAGATGGTGATAAGTTGCTAAAGTTTTTTATACTTGCTGGGATGAAGGGGGAAGTTACTTCTTTTTTTCTTTCTTTCTTTTTTAATTTTTTTCTTTCTTTTTTCTTTGCACTTTTTTCTTTTTTATACTTTGTATTACTTTTACCTGTACAATATAATCTTCAATAAAATTATTGTAAAAAAAAAAGGAAGTTACTCCCAGACTGCAAGTCCAGCCACCCACAACATGCATAGGAGAGATAGGCAAAATGGTCTTAATTAACCATCTTGGCTAGAGATGATAGGATATACTCCAAAGCCTCTGGACAGTGTGAGTTGGGGCCGACTGCTCTCCAGTACAACAGGCATTGTCTACAAGTTGCAGCAGTGTTGAGAAATGAAAGTATGTTTCTGGAGCAAATAAGTCTTATGCATCTGCAAAATCTCATGGGTTCCAATAAGGCTGCAGTGCATGTTTCACTTATGATCACTCAGTGATCTAAGTTGAACATATTTGGATTTACTTCTGAAGCAACATGGTTCCCTGTTGTATTGAAAGCATCAAAATTTGAGTTTGTAGTAGAAGTGAGGAATCTGTGTCCACCCAATGCTACTGGACGATAGTTCCTGCACTCCTGAAGTAGACCAAGTTGGCTGGAGATAATAGAAATTGGCATTCAAGAGCACCTGAAGACTACTCTTTCCCACCACTGGCCTATTGGATATCATAAACAAAACTATTTTTTACCCAAGAGCCAGCCTAATCAGAAACATTTAATAAGTTTAGAAACATTTAATAACTTTAAAGTCCACAAAGAGCACTGTGGTTATGGATGAGTGCAGAGAGAGAGGTTGGACTTAGGATAGTAGCAGGCACAAGCAATTGCTGTGACTAGTCCCATGAATTAAACAGTTTATTGGTAGTTTGGTTACAGGATGCTAGTGAAATTCGCTCTCCAAGCTGCTCTTTAAGAGTCTAGGCCAATGCTTCCTTCCCCTCCTGCCCTCATTAACTATGGAGGTCCCTGTAGTTTCTACATGAACCACCTGGGTTCTCCTGAGAGCTGGCTACGATGGGTCACAGGACCACCACACAGGGCTGCTGCTGGACCATTTGTTAGACCACTGATCTCTGCCCAGGGTCTTTCCAATGGATTTTAGCTGATGTACCACTTCCTTCTGCTAGTCCTCTTCCTAGGCCTCTCCCACTGGGCTGCTCCTTCCATGCCAAGTTGACCCATGACTCCCTTCAAAAGTTGGCTTACATCCTGCTGAGCTTTTCCTGGCCTTGACACTGTCTTGCCTCTGCCTGCTTCAGCTGTTGTAGCTTCAGGTACCCTTAGCTGGCTGCTGTTTTCCTTCTGGAGTTAGCTGCTCAGCTTTGTCCATTCAACTCTTTGCTCAAAGGAAAATTCCATCTCTCTTTACAGAAAATGGGGGGATTTTTTTGTTTTTGTTTTTTTTGCTTTTCCATTTTAGCTAGCTATATCTTCGGGGGGGAAACCTCTCCCATGCCTCTCTCATCTCTCTGCTGAACTCTAAATTCCTGTCTTTCATCTTGGCAGCTCCATCAGCCTAGGAAGTGGGGCAACAGAGCAACAAATGCAACAGAGAAAGGCAGGGATTCTCTTTCCAAACCATGCAGACTCCATCTTATCATATATACATTCACATACTTGCTTGTTCTCCTATCCTATTGCCAATTAATTTGGTGATTCAAACACACACTATCTTTTAGATAGGATGAAAATGGCTCTCTAACCACTCTCTCCCAACTTCATGCCATACATAAATTCAGAACCCCTTTTATGCATTGTGTAGGGCTGTGCAAAATGTTTTGAATTCAAAACATTCTAAGTTCCAAATGGGTTGTTCCCACCATTCTGAAAGGGGCCCCATTTCAAGTTCAAACATCTGTTTCATACTTGAAACACAACTGTTTCAAGCTCAGAATGCTTCTAGAATGCTCTGAACTTCCCATCAGAAAGCTCAAAATAACTATTTCAAATTCAAAAATGTTTCACATTTCAAGCATTTTGGGCATCCCTAATGTTTCATGATACCCTTTTAGACCTAAATAATTTTTGACAGCTTGATGTTCACATCAATGGCACACCCCATTTTTTTTGATGCACAAAGATGTTGAAAAACAAGTCCCCATGTGAATGAACATAACACAACATTCTTGAAGAGGCAAGAACTGGGGGACACCATAGAAAAGAACTGAGTATCTCCTAACGTTCAGCCCTAAAAAACAGTAGAGTTGGTAGACGGGCATGAAGCCCTATTTGGCTAGCTGTGCACCTTGCCTACAGGGTCTTCAGCCATTCTTCTGTTGGTGGTAGTACGTCAAGGGAGTAGTTAAGTTTCTTTCTTTTTTAAAGCACTTGAGCTCATGTGTAATTCTTTTTCTGCCTAATGTGTGATCATAAATGCACTTTTTATCATTAATGGTTTTCAGGTCTGGTTCTCTCTTTTTTTAAGCACTTGTGCTCATGTGTAATTATTTTTCTGCCTAATGTGTGATCATAAATGCAGTTTTCATCATTAATGGTTTTCAGGTCTGGTAGACACGTCATTGAGCAGCCATTTATTGCTTCACATGCTACTGGTGACCTTCCATTATGGTTTAATGATGCTGAAATAAAATAGAGTTATCCAATCAGATATCTCGCATGCAGCGAGAGTTTCAGAATCTCAGCAGTTTGATTGATTCCAGCAGCCGTTTGGCAGGTGTTCCCTTATATAAAGAACACGCCAAATGTTATAGTTGGATGACACGGAGGTCATTGCATCTTTGGGATCTCTACTTATTCTTATTTTGCAGTTTAGCAGGGTGAGGGAAGACAGTGAAATTAGGGGGGTTGAAGCATTGTAGATCACCTCATGGAGTCATCAAGATGAGAAATTCTGAAAAATAGGGAAAGGTAAAAAATGTAGTTGTCTGAATTAGGAACCTGTTTTATTCTTCTTCCCAACTTTTATTAATTTGAGTATTTACTGCTTACAGAGTGTCCCAGAATTAATATGTAATCAATATTTGGCAGGACGTCTGGGGGAAAAAATTTAAAAAATTATTTTTTTATTTAAAAAATTAAGTAAAAGATTCTAGCTATGTGCAGGAGATAATAATAATGAAATAACAATAACAATAATTGTGGTGACTGGTATTTATTTTGATGACTGCTCTATTATTTTTGGGACATTGTATATTATTATTTTTTGAGCCTCCATGACAGGGGTTTTCACTCTAAAATTTGTCCTAAAATATGTTAAATAAACAAATCAAGTTGGTTTTCATATTTTTAAGAAGTTTTCCGTGGGCTACATCTTAAACAAGATGACGATGAAGTGATAGTGATGATAACAGCTAATTGGAATGTGATATAGAGGCTAAAGCTAGTTTTCAGATGTGTAGAACTTTCTGTCAGATAGCAACTGTGGGTAAGGCAATATAGATCAGAACTAGAGTAAAGATAAATGATTCATTTCTCTCCTCCCTTACTCTATAGGCCTCCCAACCAAGAATTCCACAGAGCGCACCTGTTTCCTAGGCCTGTGCAACTCAATGAAAATCCGATTCAAATTGTCAATTTGATTCAGAATATGCATCTGTTTTGGAATCATCAAATAGAGTTGATTCGATTTGAATTTCTAAATCAGATTGGAAGAAGCTATTCCCTTGTATGCACCCAAATCTGAATCAATTTCATTTGATTTGATTTGGCAGTTTTACAATTCCATCAAACTGCCTTCCAACTGTATCTCAGAACTGAATATTGGCACAATCCTGCTATTGGCTTAAAAAAAAAACCCACACACAAAATAAATATGGGCCAATCCATCTTTAATATATCACTTTACTTTGGTGCTTATTTTCATTCTATAAACAAAGCCTTCACAACCTGGTGGCCTCCAGAAAGAGAGGATTTCTAGAATATCTAGCTCTTGACTGTCCTAGCTGAGATTTGATGTCCAGGCCACCTAGGGGTCAACCTATTAGCAAAAAAACTGACAGATGGTAATTCTCTCCACAAGGTTGACTCAGTGTTGTGTTGTGCAATACGAGCATCATAGGTAGACTCAGAGAGCCTGTCTGGTGTAGTGGTTAAGGCACCAGGCTAAACAGTGGGGGACTGTGAGTTCTAGTCCCATCTTAGGCACGAAGCCAGCTGGGTGACCTCGGGCCAGTCACTCTTTCTCAGCCCTAGGAAGCAGGCAATGGCAAACCACTTCCAAAAATCCTTGCCAAGAAAACTGTACGCCAGGCAGTCACCAGGAGCCAAGACTGACTCAAAGGCACACACACAAAAAAGAGTTTAATTCCATAAGAAATCCAGTTTGGTGTAATGGTTAAGGCATCAGGCTAGGAACTGGTGGGGCCATGAATTCTAGTCCCACCTTAGGCATGAAGCCCGCTGGGTGACCTTGGGCCAGTCAATCTCTCTCAGCCCTAAGAAGAAGGCAACAGCAAACCACTTCTGAAAAACCACACCAAGAAACCTGTAGGGACTAGGCCAGGCAGTCTCCAGGAGTCAAAAAAACTGACTCAAAGCCCCCCCCCCCCCCCCCCCGCCAAAAGGTAGATTTACCTCTGAAATGCTTCAGTGTTACAATAAGGCTTTTAATGTTGAGTTTGGATGATACAGATGTAGGAAAGCAATGCATCTCTTTCTAAACAGTCACTGCAGAGATGCTTGGAAAAGGCCTGGGTGACACATGGGGTAGAGGGTAAGGATGGTGCTGTAGCAACTAGTTAAGCTAAGAAACCAATACCAAGTGGAACCAGAGAAAGTTTCACTTTGCATATAATTGCCATTTTATTGCGCAGGTGATTTTTTTTTTATCCTTTCATTCCGTTTCACCATTATCAACCTTTACATTTTATTTAATTTGATTTGATATGTATGTATGTATGTATCTGCTGCGCTTTCAGAAGCTGAGATCAAATGTCTCAGCCTGTGCACAGAATATTTAAGCGATGATTTTTTTAAATAAAAAAAATAATGGATGCATATTAGTCCATGAATGATTAATTCTTCTTGGTGACTGCAAGTGGCTACGGCTGAGTAAAATATTGATGGTACAAAGGAAATGAGCTGCTGCTTAATTTAGTTTTTGTTCTGGTAATCTGTAACTAATGTTGTTTCCTTCCAGCAATATGCATTTAGTGACCCTTTCAAATTCCTGAAGATAACTAAACTGCATGCTAGGTAAGGGAATATAAATGTCGAAGTTCAACTGAAGCCAAACTGACATTCTGGAATTTGCTGCCACCAGGTGTGATTATGGTCACCAATATAGCGAGTTGGGTTCTTTTGAATCGCTGGAGGTAATCTCGGGTAGATCCCTCTGAGAACCTGAGACAAATATTGCAGTATATGCCGGACCTGCAAAAACACAAAAGTTGCAGTGTATCTTCTGATACAGAAGATTCTAGACAGACTTACGTTTTTGGAGGAAACTCTGTTCCATGTCTCCTTGGACTCACTTTTTTATCTCTTGCCTCATTATTCCAGATTGCTTGAGTTCTCCTACTTGAGAGTTCTCTGGCCCCTTTGAAAGTTTGGGCTATAGAATTGTTAGAGGGCACTTGTTTAGTCCTTAATACAGATTTGGGGTGGATTGGTACGTCAACAAATGTTGGGTTCTTCCCAATACTTTTAAGAGCAGATGGGTTCCCTTTCTCAATATAAGGATTGAGAGAAAGAATTCACTGTTATTACACCAAAAGGCAGCCTTCTGTAGGGGAGAGAGGGTCATTCTCTCTGAGATTATCTCTGGAGAACAGCATGTTGGCAGGGCTGAAGCAAGCAGGTGGAGGCTGAGTGAAAAGACCACACACACCCCCTTCTCTCTATCATACCCTATTTTTTCTCTCTCTCTTTCGGGAGCTTTTTTCTCCAAAGCAACAGGCTTCAGGGAAGGGAAAGGAAAAGAATCTCAGATAAGAGTTCAGAACTGATCTCTTGCAATGAAACTTGGTAGCAAGACAGGACAGAAAGTAAATAGGGTGTCTTCATTCACTTTTTCCAGATATTTCTGCTCCACCTTTCAGGCCAAAAAGCTTTCGAAGTGGCTTGTAAACAATATACACAATTGTAAATAAATGCAATAATATTATTATAAAAAACCAAGGAATAGATTCTAGGTTCCTTCCCACAGGACAGTTGGTGCTAACAGCCCTAGTTGTGGGGAGAGTCCAGCTGCACAGCCGTCTCTAGTAATAGCTCTCATCCGCTTTCCGCCTTCTCTCTTTGGAGATTTTTCCCACCAGAAAGTGTCGGTTTGTGGACTGCCAAAGTAGTGTGCTTCCCATCATAAACAAACACATGCATTCATTCCCGCAGCTTTTCTTAACCTGTTGTCTTCCAGAAGTTTGGGGCTTGGCTGGGAACTTTGATGGTTGAAGTCTCCATTTATCTGAACGGAGATTAGGACAGGCACAGCTGTGCCACTGATGCTCAGTGGTTTATGATTTCCGAAGATTCCCCTTTTCATCAAGAAAGCTGCTGATGGTACAAGACGACTAGGCGACACCTCTCTCCTTTCACAGAGCATGATCCCCTTCCTTCTGATTCCCCAGTAAGCTTTGGACAACTCAGAGGCAGCTTTGAGTAGGAACTACTGTGACCTGCATGCTAAGCTATTGACCCTGGAAAAAAATCTCACCACCAGACATTTTGACAGCCTTGGCCCCAGCTCTGATTCCTTATTACTCAGGGCTGATGGATCAAATGAATCTTTGGCATGCTTTCTCCTTGTCCTTCTGTTAGAGTGGCACTTTGCCCACCATGGTAACAAAGATTTGTTTTGTTTTGGATGGGTAACATCTTAGCAATAATTCAGAAAGCATACACGTCTTCCCTTTTTTAGGTGATGTCTTTGGACAAGGGCAGTGCCTGATGAAGCTTAGCACCTAGTCATACAAAACTTGTATCGATTAAATATAATTGTGAAAACTGTGGAATGGCTGGAATCTTCACTAGCAGAAACTAAGGACTGACTAGGATGGAACAAATGGCACCTGTATTCAAACATTTCAGTTATAAGGCAGAGAACATTCCCTCACAGGGGTGATGATACAGAGTGGGTACAGCTTCATCACATATATAGGCAATCACACTGCCAAAATTCAATGCGCAGGATTCTAGAGACTACCAAAACAACATCAATAACCATCCTTATTCAGGACCACTGCAGATTGCCTATTAAATTCAAGTGTTGATGCTGGTTTGAAATGCTACTATTTCAGTTTATAGATAGCAGGCATGAAAGGAATTTTAGTCTCTGGTCGCTAATAGTTAAATGGAACTTCCATGATTATTTCTTGGTACAAAGTTCTGGGATGGCCAACGTGTTTGTGGAGTAATTCTGCTCCTGTTTTACAGAGATAATCTCTATATGAAGGGTTGTCCATTCCAAGTCTATTTTCAGACATTTTTCAACTCTAAAAAGAGAATTGAGGAACTTGAAGATTGTGCATCAGAAGTTAATGACTAGATAGAAAACTAAGCAGCAGAGATATGGTCAAAGATTTCAATGCCACTGTAAGGCCCAACTTGTATTTCTATTTAAATTAGAGTAATATTTTTCTGAATGTGTGCTTGTCCTTATTAATTAACCTATACCCATGAACTGTAAAGAGGCACAGGAAAGGTATGAGTGGGGAGCTGTATTGGACCAGGATTCCATGTTCATAACTAGTCTGTATTTCCACAGTCAGATCCTCTTTTGACTCTTGTGGTTATTCCCATATGGATTTATGGGGAGATATTTTGAAAGCATACATGCATCTCACAGCTTACATGTGATGTGACATGTGTAGTGTAACTGTGAGGTTGCCTTTCCTTGTGAAGAAAGATCTACAGAGTTCTGAGGATTTTGCTAGAAGTAAATAATTTCCTCTCCCTCTCCCTGTCACATTAGAGATTAATGTTACCTCTATTCCATTGACCTTTTCCCTTCCAAACGAAGGACTGTTTGGCAAACTTCCTAATAATATCAACAGGGCTCAGTTGCTTATTGTACAATTTGTCGTGCTAATAACACCAGCACATTTAGTGAATGTGAGTGGATTTTCTATAATTATACTGATGCCTTTCAGGAAAAAAATGAATCGGCTTCTGATTGACTTTTTCCAAAACTTGCTTCCTCACAATCCTACTTTCTTTAGGTCTTGTTATGTCTTAATGGCATATCCCTGAAAGCTTAAAAAAATGTGCGTAAGCAAAATCTCACAATGGTTTGGAGCAGCCTTCTCAAACCATTGTCTTATAAATATGGTTGTATTTCAGTTCCCATAATCTCCCATCAGCATAGCCTTGACTAGGCTAAAAATTATAGAAGTGATAGTTCTAGCAATTATAGAAGTCAGTGCCAAGTTGAGAACCTGTGTTTGAAGTCTTCAGATGCTGGTTCTTTTTGCAGCATAGATAAACCATACTTCATATAAACCGCATTGTACTGTGGCTGATCCAAAATGGCATATCATCTGCCATCAAAGGTTCAGTTTGACTGAGGCTGCACACCCAATAGATCTTCACAACTCACCACACCCATCAAGATGTAGGATGTTGATGGTGATAATGATGACATTTCTGTGCCTCTCTTCTTCCTGGAAGAGCCCAAAACAGTTTACCAAGGAACAGTTTAAACATCTTAAATAAAACCACCAAGAGTAAAACCAACAATCCATCAAAACCAATTATAACAATTAAAATAAGGTTCACTTCAGAAGAAAAGGGAAGGCAACATATCAGGCAATCTGAATGACTATCTAAACCTAGAATAGTCTGTAATCCATACTGAGCCAAACCCACCTATGAAACCACAGCAGGGTCTTCCCAGCATTTCTTAGTACATAAGTTGGATGGACTGAGAAGGCAGCATTTTAAATACCAGGCTCCAAAGCCATCCAGAGGGCCAGAAGTCATCAGGTACCCAGTGCCCAATACCCCTTCAGGACTGGTATTGTGTGCTTGCAATTAGTTGCTCTGCTTAATAATCAAGCAGCTATAGTTCTGCACCAGCTGCATTTCATGGAATCCCTCTGCAGATAGTCACAGATCTACCATGCATTTTATTTGATGGATAGAAATGAAGCTGAGCAACATGGGAGTGGGCTGGAAATGACAGGTGTGATTGTGTCAAATGTCTGGCCTACTTTAATTTTTGGAAATTGGTCTCCATGGAGAGGGCAAAGTGGATTGTATAGCAAAACTCTTTATTTGGAAAGGTGCCATTTTCCAGGAAAAAAGGACAAATGTAGATTGGGGTGGTAAGATGCATCCTAGAGGGCTAAGGCAAGTAGCGAGAAGCCACGGCACCTCTTGGTCTTCTGGGAAGTGACTGGCCATGCCCATCTTGCCACCCATTTTGTGAAAGTGGCCACCACAAGCTTTCAACATTCCAAATGTACCCTAAAAGATGGCCAAGTCCAGATTCGGGCAACATAACGCCAGAGGAGTCTACAATCCGATTTAGCATAGAATCATCTCCTCTATAGCTTGTCAGCTTGATTCTTACAAATGAAAAACCTAAATGATCTTAAAATTCTTTGGGATCTCAATAAAGACATTGATAGGGCTAATGTGAGGATGAATAATTGATTGGTTGGGTTTTTCTGTTTTTGTTTTTGTTTTTTTATGCTGCCTTTCCGCCAAGAGACCCTAAAGGTGACTAAAGCAGTTATAAATAGAAGTAGAAATACAGAACAGAATAAAATCTGAAGATTAAAAGAACAGTCAGAGCTAAAGTGCAGGCATCTAGATCAAGCACAGATTAAATGAAGAGAGAATCCAAATGTAAATAAGACAGCCAATTAAATGTAAATAAGAGTTCAAATGATAGGCATTCAATTCTTAGATAATTGTCTTGTGTTTCCACATTAGCTTGGGATATGGAAATGAGTTTGGTTCATATTAATGTGCTAATTTAAGCAATGTCACCCCAACCCATCCCACCCCTTTTCTAGCTGAAACAGGAGATGGAGAAGAATCTTCTACTTGTAGTCTCCATTTCAATGATTAGGCAGATTGAGCATTGAGGGCATTTCCATCCCAAGGTCCAGTCTGTTGCTCAGGAGGCCCTCAGAAGCAAATCACGATTTTCCTACTCTATGGTCCTACAGCCAAATTATTGTCCCAAAGAGTTTTGACCATCGGTGGGTCCAACATGCTGAGAACAGTTCATAAAAGAGCTTTTGCCAAACTGAAATGATTAGGTTGTGGGTGGATGTTTCTTACACAACAGTTCTTAGCACATTTTTTTCAGAATAGCACCACAAAAGGGGAAAATAAAATGTCCTTCCACACATACACTGAGAAACCCAAACAACCAAGAATAATTTCGCAAACCATAATTGTTTATGAGATCAGCAACAGTGACAGCTAATTGGAGGGATCTACCCGTGTCCTGCTGAATCAAACTCTGGAAGGAAAACTTTCTGATGGATGCTCAAGTGCCATGGTTCTGGGTAGAAAATCTAGTGAGCATTGCCATAGATCAAATGTGACATGTCATTACAGATTACCCTTGTATCTTTGGTGAATTCTATCTTAAGGAGCTCAGGTGAATTATAGTTCCACATTTTTATTTGAGACTGGTTTACAAATTTACCCACACACATACACGAACACAGCCTTCAGTTTGGGAGTTTTAACACTGCCATAAGAGCCTAGACAACTCACCTGTCTTATTTGAACCAGTAACAGCCAGATGGTTGATTTTTCTCTTGTCCTTGAGAGTATTAGGCATAACCATTTCTCTGACATAACAGGTACATCAATTCTCACACAAGACCGGTTCTGTTACGACCTTAACACATTTTTATCTTTGAAAACACTATGGGGGGGCGGGGGGGGAAGCCTTTCATATTCATCAACATCATGCCTGATGCTGTCACAGAGGTTAGAAGCATCTGCTTTATATGTTCCTGTTTCTGGAATATAATTTGTTACTCAGGACAAAAAGCCCCAAGAGCTTCCATATCTTTACTTATGACAATCAAATTGCAATATATGAGGTGATCGCTCTTGAGTTAAACACCACTGAAATTCTTCATCTAACAAATTTCTGGATAATAAGAATTTAGTGTATGTGCGTACAGATCATTTTTCCCCCCTCATGAATGAATTCCAAGAGGACATGCCGATGTCCTTCCACAGGGCTTAACTCTTGTCTATTCCTATTAAGCTCCACAAATGCGTTAATCAGATTGCCAGGATTAACCATATTTTTTTAAATCTGGTGATCGTTTGTTTCTGGGCGATGGGCCAGAAGGCACTGCTTAACCTCACACTGGCTACATAGCCTTGAAAAGTCTGAGACACTCCCCAACTCTGAAGCTCAGAAGCTCAGCAGGTCTTTTTTAGAACAAGAGCCGCTCATGGTGTTGGAGGGACACTTTGGGGGCCACGTGACAAAAAGCAGGCCAGGAAGAAAAAGTGACTAAGGCCAGGACAAAAATGAACATGGATTCAATTCAAATGAATATATTATTAAATTAATTGTTAGGATTTAATAGGATTCATCCCATGTACAGTACTAATCATTTTCCTTTTCTACCACATTATAAATTATAGTTAAATGTCAAGTTTTGGAAAGTTTAGAGGATACTGAAGGTTTTTTAGAACTGATAAGGCACCTGGAGCCTCAAGGTATGCACTTCTGAACTATCACTGGGGAAGGAGATGTCAGCCTCTCTAGATGGATCAAACAAGGAAATCAACTCTACAAGAAGGCTAAAACTCCTTTTATTGAGCTTGGCTATTATTACAGAATCTTGGAAGTCTGATTGCGCAGAACCTCCTCCTCCATGTATAGTGAATTAGAGTGAATTCAATGAATTAGAGGGCTGTCTGTCTGAGCTGCTTCCAAATGCTTTTCTGGCTGTTGTGGACTTAAACAGTGTTTCAGCCCCTTTTGCCTAGGCAACAAATCCTGCATATTGCCATCAAGATCATCTTCCTTACTCTGTTCAGTAGGCTTGTCACTACAATCACATTGACCTTCTCATTGCCCTCGCGTGTATTTAATGAGATGAACTCCTCTGTCAATTCTGAGGAGGAAAGGATAAATTCAGGACGGCTGGGCAAAATGTGTGGGCCTGCCATGCCAGGTCATTTTAACAGGAATAATTGAGGCTATGCTATGGGTGGGGGGAGGGGGCAGGAAATCTGGACCAGAGCTTGTACTATCCATTGCTATCAAGTATAGCATGGTGGAATATTGTTGGAACACTTCATGACCAGCTCTTCAATTATTTATAAATCATGTTGATTAACGCTCATACATATCCATCGCTTTTTGATAAACGGTCTTGGTTTTTTTTCTAATCTATTCTGTATGTATGTTGATAGCCTCCTTGGCTACTATTGTCTAAATTCTATTTATTGTAATGGCTTCAGATTCCCTTACTTGTTTGTATGTGTTTGTTTTGCTGAATTTCTAGCCCACTTTACTGCCCAGGGATGGCACATAACGCAACTACATTTAATCCTTTTGTTATGTGACTTGCTGTCTACTATTAATCTATTTTTTAGGTGTGGGGGGGGGAGAAGACATCTGATTGCATATTTTAATGGGGGATCAAAATTCTGGAAAGCAAGTGAGAAAATAACATCAGTGCTTGAGGGAACTTTGCACTGCACTCCTGATGGAGCAGCAGAATCCCTTGTCCAATTCTGTCCTGTAACGTAGCAGGTTCTTCATTGCGGAAGAAGGTTCTGCATGTCGATCTCATTTTCAAGATGCTTTGGAATTTCTTTTGGGGCTTCTGAGTTTATTTTGTTGTTGGAAGATGATGGGCGTTGTACATCTCTTCTCTCTGCAAATCTCAAAAAAGCTGCATCTTCTTGTTTTCTTCCTTTGGGAGAGAGACAACTGAGAAACAGGACACACGCACACTTGGCCATTTTGTAATTAAGAACCCTGCATTTCACTATAAGAATTTCACTGTAATGTTTTTTTTAAAAAATGGGAAACAATTACTTTTCTATCAAATCAGCTAGTAATGTTCTAAATACAGAAGAAATCTCATAAAATCTGCAGCACCTGAAAAGTCTAACACAAATTATTTGATGTCATTTTGGACTCCAGGTGTATTCTTGTAATTTTTGATTGTACACCAACACATTTTTCCACTGGGATTTAGAGATTTTAATTTTTTTTTTCACTATAGATACAGAGAAATAAATTTTGACTTGTTTTTTTGACACACTTTTTGAGGAAACTGTTGTCAGTGGCTTGCATCAAGAATGGATTTACCATGGTGTGCTCATCTTTTCAAATCAAATATATTATTTTTATATGTTATTTTGGCAGTTAATTACCTTTATTTAGCTGAGTTGTGAAAATTCATATTCTTAGTTATTGGTAGTGAACTCAGCATAAAGTACACATCTGTGTCTAATAAAATCTGGATGCCCTTTATCAACAAATAAATAAATAAGGAGTGGGATCCAGCCTTAGTTAGGCTGATTCATTGAAATTGATGTGATTTATTAGTAATGATTTGAATTAAACCCCAGTGATTTCAATACATGTATTAGCTGAGTGTATTGGAGCCAATCATATATAAATGCAAAATAATTAAATGAACACATATATACTGGTGGCATTTTTCTCCTCTTTTATAGCTCACTCTTGTTCTTGGTTTCTTTATAGTAAATTCCTTCAGCATGAGAAGAAAGGTCTTTTCATAACTGAGAAGACCAATCTTGTGAATGTCTTTTTTTAATACCAGAAAGTAAACAAAACCCTATCACAAACCACAAAATATGTAGCAGAATACAAAAAAATAACCCCACTATATACCAAAGAAGAACCTTCAAACCCTCTTATAGCTCAATAGTGAAAGAGTTTCCAAGTTCTAAATTATTCACGGTAGCTTAAGATACCACACACTTCTTGTTTATCTGTCTACTATTTGTCTCAGGAAAAACTCCCTATGTGGTTATTGAGGAAGTCACTACATCAAGGTTAGATAAGCTTCTCTAAATATCCTTGACCAGTGGCATAGCTGTTCTCTCTGTATATCTCTAGATAGACTATATCCCAGTCTAAGCTGGTGTTTTCCAGATGGGTTGGACTTCAACCCCCATAAGACCCATCATACATGGCCAATGAACTCCAGCATATCTGGAGAGCCTCATCTTGCATGAGGCTCCCTATGTTTATAGGAAAATTGCTCATTCTTTATCCAAGAGTAAACAGGTTGGCCGTTGAAATCCTCAGAAGGAAGGGAGGAAGAAATGGAACATCCCCAAAAGAAGATAAAACTAGGCACATAGTTGCACCAAATGTTCAGGTGCTTCTTTGGAAATTGGGTACAAATCTGGAAATAATCACTATAATTTGATTACTATAATTATTATATTAATTGCTATAATGTAATTATAATTTAAATGAAGTACAGTACAGTCTACAATACTGGGAAAAATCAGTAACATGCTTACCTCTCAATCTCTAGCTGTTGAGTGACAATTTCCTTCTTAAGAGTTCTTTATTATTCAACAGGGCTGAGATGGGGACATAAGAACCCAATCCTTAAGCACTGATTCTTATATTGTCAAAATGGCAATGTTCATTTGCAAGAGTTAGTGTCAGCCCTATCAGGTAGACCTAATTAAAAAACCAATGCTGTATAGGTCAGGACTACTTTTACTGCAACAGCTATAATAACAGAATCTTGCAAGTCTGGATGAGCTTCCCCCTTCCTTTACTTTATCATTCTATGAACTAGGAAGGGGCCTGTCTAAGATATTTACTTACATTAGTTTTTGGAATGGGCTCAAGCCCCACTTATCTGACCATTGCCTTGGTTGGGGGATCTTCCTCCTGTCCTTCAAGGCCATTCCCTATATTCTCTACATATACATTCCCTATATCCTCTACAGATAGATATGAGTATCTATAAGGAAGCCCCAATTTTGACAAAGTTCTTTGTTGAGTTTGCATTGTTCTTGGACATATATAATAGATTTTATTCACTCTGCTGGAGACATTTGGAGATTTTGAAATAAAAACCAGGCTATAAGTAGGTAACTGGCAAATGAAACATGCACCCTTGTCGGTGGATCGGTTCCAAGGTCCTCTCCCATCAGACAGGGAAAATAAGAGTGTCCATGCAATTGGGCTAGGAGAGGTATACCCATCTAATAATTTTACTACTTTATAATGAAGAGGCTTCCAAGCACATCAGGCATTTTCTTTTTAGTGCACATGGCAACTGAGTCACCAGGCCATAGCTCTGCTTTTAGGTGTCCAAAAATAATAAAATCCATCCTATAAGAAAATCAAGGAATGTGTATTACAATGCCTATCTGAATCCCCGTCCTCTGCCATGACCTCTCCCAACCCTCAGAAAAGTTTTTGACAAATGCCTCTCTGAATGTAGAGGATTTTATCCAGGCAAAAGATTTGGCTCCCTTCTAATGATAACTAAATCAGACCAACCCCAGTAAGAAGGTTGTTCCAAACCCTAGATAACTACTTGCACTTTTTTATAGCTTTGACCAGTCTGTTATTTTTCCTTGAATGAGGCAATTAAATCTGGATCATTATTCTAAATAGTCTAGCTTTTAGCTATTTGGACCCACAGAACAACTGTTTAGGTATCTACATTACAATGGGAAACGTTTTTACTTTTTTTTAGAAGTTTGCAAAACTATTAAACACAAATTTCTAAAAACTGTACAATTATAACATGTCATCCCTTGTTTTCCATGGAAATCTTTTGTGCAAGATTTGAAAAGTGAGCCTTCCAGCCAAGCTGATTCATGCTACATTTTATGCAATTTAGCCTGAGTAATACAATACTAATCTACAGATAAATGTATTTCTCAATATTTATATGCAATGAGTAATTACCTATCCCACTAACCACACATTTCCTTGCACAATGCTAGGTTTCCTGGGGCAATCTGGAGTTCCGTAGCACTCTTATGAAAAATAAACTGTGCAATGTTATCCTAGCTATGAAAATTCCACCACTGACTTCCTGAAGGAGCTGCCTGAGAGTGTATAATTCAGTGTCCAAAAGCAGCAATGATTCGGTTGATTTAATTAACCAATCTATATCATTATTTGTTCACACATAACTATCCCTGTGGGTCATAGCAGAACCAGAAGAGATGGACAGCACTCCAGGTGGATGAGAAGGAACAGTATTCATCTGCTTCCTTTCATGTATTGTGAAATTCCGAAGTCTTAAGAAAATACCAATACTATATCAGTGATGCAATTTATGACCAAGACTGCCCTTTTCTCTAAGTGATCTTAAGATTAAAACTGGATAGGCATACTTAATACATTCAGTTCTTGTTTCATGTTGAATTTAATGGATAATTTGTTCACATTTTAATTTGATTGGATACCTGCCATTGACCTTTTAAGATAAGGAGGTAGGTAGACACACAAGATAGGATTCCAGAAGCCACCTGGTCTAGCACCATGTGATAATGAGTGAACCACATCCATGATAGCTCTGAAAAGATCAAAACTGGATGGGATGGGATGGGATGGGATGGGATGGGATGGGATGGGATGGGATGGGAAAGAAGTCTTCCTGAACAAACCAATTGAATGAATGCTTGATTTCAAATTCCCCAAAATAGAAATCTGTTCCTATTCTCTGTTACTTTGAGGGATCTCTGGATCATTATTAGTCTTAGTAGTATTATATTACTATTTGGACAGAAGCATGATTTAGAGAAGCCTTTAAATTCTCCTCTTTCCATATTTCAACTTATTCAATTTCTCTGTTCTCTTTTTATCTCTGTTAATCAGCATTCAAGTAGACCATTTCCAGACCTTCAGCTGTTGTGAGCTGGCTGATTGCCATAACAGTGCCTTACTTGTATGGAAGGGCCTTGACTTGGCTAGTGGGCACAGCACAATAGAAGGCCACAACCTGTTCTCTGTTGCCCTAGAATCCAAACAAAAGACAAAGTTATGGTGAGGCAAATTTTGGCTGAATGTTAGGGAAAACTCCTGGGGAGGTGATGGGCTCATGCTGTCCAGCTATATTCAAGCAAAAGCTGAACAGCCATCTGTCAGGGATGCTTTAATTTGGATTCCTGAACTGTGGTCTCTTCCAGCTCCATGGTTGGATTCACATATTTCAGTAAGCCATGATTTATTGGCAAAACTACAGATGTCTGGGCTCTCAGCATGCAAACCCAACACCAAACAGACCTCAGGAGACCTCAGCAAAATATGCGAACCATCCTTTGATTCCATGAACTCAAAATCATGGACGTACCTTTAAGAGAGCTCAAGAACTTCCTCCTAACTTCAAACCCTTTGCTCATGGAATGTAAAATCAGTCCTTCTGTTTCATTTCTGGAGTCTGGATGAGCATATGCACTCCTCCCTAGGGTGTCAAGTACAGCCACCCTCTTGCGACGGATCTGATGAGTTTTGAAGTTCATAGAGACTTTGCCACTGATTTAAACAGGTTCCGGATCAAATCTGGAAAGAATGAGCTAATTCATCACAGCTGGGCTTTGGCCTCTGCTTATTCCAGTGTGTCAGGGCTGCTACTTGTACTAAGATTGTGCAGCTGGGGCCCTTTCCTCCCCAGAACGAGGATGCCCTTTCTCTGCCAGTCACTGCATGAGATCTATACATCCCTCTACACTCGGCCCTTTATACAACAGCTCTGTTTATCAATACGGGGAGCAATTTACAGAGGGTTCATCACCACTCCATTCTCCATGGCCCTGTAGCTGAGATACTGTCAGTGAGCCAAACAAAGGATACCTCCTTTGGGGAAGATACAGTTGAGAAGATACAATTAGGCATAGTGTTTCAAAGGATATGAAATGTATTTCTGGTAGCCCTGATTTAATACTTGATGCAACCCTTTAGCATTATATGCCATGAAGTTTTCATTGCCCCCCAAAGATCAGGCTATGGCTCCATAGGGTGCGGAGTGCTTTGCATATGGAAGAGGTTGAGTTCAAGAAGGGAAGAGAAGACTTGTGTCTGAAAGCTAGAGAGACAGTGGATAGACCAAACGTCTGGCTTGATATAAGACAGCCCTATGCATTCCTATGCTTAGAAAATGCATCACTTCTTACCAATACCCTCATTATTTTCTTTAAGTTGCAATGCTGCCAAGTTTTCTCTCTGTATGTGTTTGTGTGTGTGTGTGTATGTGTGTGCATGCATTCAAAATGCTTCCAACTGCCAAACCATCATTTGGACAAATGTCTCTCCTCTTCTCCAGCCATTCTCCCTTCTTTTGATTTGTAGAAAGTGCAAGTAATATGCCTGTCATCACAAAGACACAGCAATAGGTTTCTGCCAACACCTCTGGCATTTGTGTCATCACGTTGGTTAACTGACTTCAAGTATACACTGGAAATTCTTTGCCATTCTTTTTCTTGTTTTGAGATGGGGTGGCATTTTTATTGCATCAAAATGCCACAACCAAAAGCAGACATCAGCGTAATGGGATCTAAACATAAAGTTATTTCCACAACAGCAATGGAAATCTCTCTAAGTTAAATCTATTTCCCTTTTTGTAACTCCCACTCTTCTAGCAGCAATACAAAACAGTACTGTTTCTTAAGTATCAGAATCTTTATAGGCTTCATTCTGGCTTTCTTAAGGGTAAGTGGGGAGGTGTATCTGCAATCTTGACTCCCCCCAGCCTTCCCAAATGAAGGAAAAGCTAAAAAGAATGAGAATGTGGCTGGATATGATTACAGTCTTCCATGAGATGGGAATCTGCATAATCAACTTTGTCAAAAGTGGAGCAAACTTCAATGATGCAGAAACAAACATGGTGAGCTACCTAAAGAAGTCACAGACAAATGTGTAACCCTAAATTAAATGTCCACAAGCTGGAGCAAGTATCAATCAAACTGTTGGGGGGGGGGGAGAATATCGTATAGATTGTATATGCTTTTCTTTTTTCCCTATAAGCATCATTTCAGATGGAGCAGAAAGTCAAAAATTGTTACATTAGATTTAGCTGAGTGTTTGCATGGGATCCTGGCCATTGATGTTGATGTTCCTGTGACTTTTCCTTGTTTTTAGGGATGTGTGATCATCCTAGTTGGTAGGTGGTAAATTACATGCTTTTGTGAATCCAGGGCTTAGGAAGACAACTGTCCAGTTTTATTGCAACCTTTTGCCCATAATGCAGCAATGGATAGGCCCAATGTTTGCATTCTCCAAGGGGGAGGGATTAAGAGAAATGAGCAGGAAGCTTGGATCAAAACCCTAGTGACAGATTAAAGTTTGGTCTTATTGCTTCCAAAGGGAATTTAATAGAATTGGCCCTAAACAGGATAATGGTTGTGATCTTAATGTGTGAAGGGAAGAAGGGAGGAGCAGCAAGAGTAAAGATTAATCCCCAACTAACTCAGAACATTGTGCTGGCTCCTGCATTCATCCCAAGGAGGAGAAGGATTTAAGTTAATGTACCATACCATTAAAAAAAAAGCAGAAGAGATGATGATGATGATGATGATGATGATGATGATGATGATGATGATGATATACTACTATAAAACTATATGCAACACACAGTAGGAAAACATCAGAGGGAACCAAAGGCCTGGATTAAGGTATGCATCTTGCACAATTGGCAACATTAAAACATTGAAGTAGCCTGATAGTTCTATAATCAGGTGCCCCAACCAAGAAGCCTGGGTCCTCATTTGAAGACCCACTTCCTCAGATATTGCCCACATTGTCACAGAGGATCTCAAAGATTTGGTAATTACTGGGAGAGATGTTCCAGCTCTAAATACTTGGAATACTTACCATCTCCCCAAGTTCTGCCACATATTGTTTTGAATTTCCTAGCCCCAGAAAGATTTCCTTCTCCCTCCCTCCCTCCCTGCCTCCCTTTTACAATAAAAAAATTGAACAATTAAAAGCAATAAACAGGCCAAAAAGAGGTGCAGGGGGAGTAAGTATAAGCTGATGCATTCATCTAAAATCAGACTGGCAAAGTGTTCCAACTAACCCAGTACCCTGCCAGCAATAGAGTAGCGGAAGAAGAGATGGATGGATGGATGGATGGATGGATGGATGGATAGATCCCCACGAAAAATCATATTTCATAGCAGGATGGCATGCAGTCTGTCCCAGTCATTGCTGCAACGTCATCAAGAGAAAGTAAGCATTTTGTGATGGGACCTTATAGGAATTCTAACTTCTTTAATATGTTTGCTTCCTTGTGAACGAGCAGGCTGTTGCTTTGATAAGTCTGCCTTGGCTTCTTCTCCTGCCAGCAAAGGAAAACAGCTAAACAAACCTGGACAGCTCCCTTCAGGTTTGCTCAGTGTTATGTGCAACCTGATTGCTCTGCCTTGCCTTTGGCCATGGTGTGTTCTTGGCTTAGGGTTTGTTAGGAGGGAAGCAAGCCAGCATTCCCAGTCTGCACATAACACTAAATAAACCATGGACAGAGCTGTCCAGGTTTGTTTAACCACTCCCATTTATTTAGCCAGTGGGAGCAACCTAGCAGCTCATCACTGATTAAGCCAGAACTTAACATGCCATCTAAGGCCATAAGATCAGACTGTTCTTCTGGCAAGAGATAAGCTGTTTTCTGCATGCAACCAGGCAGTTGGAGAGTTTTAAATCATTATCAGTGGTCTTACAATTGCTATTATTGTTGTTGCTGCTGTTTACCCACAGGCTACCAGATAATTCTGTTTTTTATTTATTTATTTATTTATTTATTTTACAGTCAAAAGGCCCCAAAAGATTATTCTGTTTGGATTTGGTGCTTCTGACTATTGGATCTTTCTCAAGGATCTAGGATACTTACAGATATCAATGTAATATATTTGCTGTTCCAAGTAATCCAACTTTTTGTAGTTGAAGAGTTGAGATTCTGTCCACTCCTATTATCTCCAAGTGCTTTTCCAGATCTTTTGGTATGGGGTTGTTGTTGTTATTTACAAAAAGCTATTGAAAAATAAACATCTAGCATATTATTGCAATTTAAGACAAATATTTTTTTAATCTTGATCTTTTTTAAGCGTTTATTTGTTTTTGAACAAAAAGGAAAACGAGAGACTTCATTTGGGGACAGAGGGGAAAGGTGAAAGATCAATAGTATGGAAACTTCTGCAAAAAAGTCTCATGGCCTGTCAGCATAACTCACTATAATACAAATACACACTCACAGAGAGAAAGAGAGAGTGTGTGTGATACCAGAAACAGTAAACTATTAAGATAAACTTTTCTTGCAGTTAGCTTTGAGCCTTGATGGCAGTGTGTTTCTGAAGGCCATCTGCTGGGAAACTAGAGGACTTCCAGTTGGTTGATCATCTGGAGAACAGATGTGGACTAAATGGGCCAGAGTCTGATCCAGCAGAGCACTGCTTATGTTCTGGTGTTCTAAATAGAAGAGGAGATAAGGTTTAATTAATCTGTGAAGACAAAGTGACATTTTTCTAGAACTCGTTTTAGCCTTCTTTTTTCCTTGTTTATCTTTCCATTCTCACTCATCGCTGGCTTCGTCTTCAGAAATCCTCCATCATTTCAGGCTCAGGAAGTTCCAAGGAAATCAAAATCTGCCATGAAAGTGATTGAGAATTAGCAATCTATGGTGAACTAATATTATCAGATAAGGATTGATATTTACCAGTGACTTCACTTATGGATTGCAAATTAGTCTCTAAATACCCGTTTGAATGCTAATTTTTAGTCCTAATTATAGGCAGCCTTAATAATTACACCCTATTTCATTGTTATAATTATCCCCAGTTCATGGCAAGACTCTTCCTATGCATTTTTTAAGTGTGATTCCAAAGCCGTTAGCATGATAAACAAGTATTAAAGCTACACGGTAATTAGTTGCATACTCATTTACATTTGAATTGTGTACACTTGGGGAGGAAATAGCAGGAAAGGATTTCAGGAGCCCTGAGAGCCACAGGCAAAGCAGCACTGCTTCCGGAGCGGGGAAGAGAGTTACGCTGATGGAAGAGCCCAAAATGCAGCAAGTTGCTTTGCTAAAAGGGCACAAGCACGTTCACAACTCCTCCCTAGCAGTATGTGTGATCTGGTGAGATTTGGTTGAATCATGTCCTCTTCTGGGGAGAGTGTGTGTGTGGAGGGAGCAATCAGGGCTTGCAGTTAGATAATTATAGACTCCAGACCAGTGTTTCTCAACCTTGGCCATTTCAAGATGTGTGGACTTCAACTCCCAGAATTCCCCAGCCAGCGCTGGCTGGGGAATTCTGGGAGTTGAAGTCCACACATCTTGAAATGGCCAAGGTTGAGAAACACTGGTCCAGACTATTTTTATTCTTTCGCACCTTAGAGGCTAATATCTATTACCTCATTTATTTCAGTAGTAGCAAGCTATGTTTTCATTTGAGACTCTCTCCTCATTTTCTTAAGTAGGGCTCTGGACCACTGCCCCAAAGCCGTACCCTAAGTGCAGCACTTAATCTTCACTAGAAGCCAGTCCAAAACCAGCCATTATTGGACATTGTTTTTGTTCATTAGGGGATACAAATTCTTTCCCAGTTTTTCCCCCTTCTCTTGAAAGGAGTTCAATGACATTAAGGCTGCTTTTGTATGTTAGAGAATGCTGATGGTGCTTAATCTGTTGGCATATTTTATTTTATTTGCCAAAAAAGGGCGGGGGAAGGAAAGTAGAAAAAGAAAAACAGGACAAGTGTATGTTGCTTTCATGCACTGGTTAAAACTAGCAGTACAGGTATATTTAGTATTGTATCCTGCAACGCAAATGACAGCTGTCCGTTGAGAATTGGACGCAGTGGCTTAACGAAAAGCAATAAGGATCAAGTGATTATATCAACTTGCCATGCTAGACTTGGTCAGCTTTAACCTTGTTTTGTTTCTCAGTGGCATGCTATGTAAACCCCACATCTCTGGTGGGTGGATTTTCCCATGCATTGTGCAACCTGAGAAAATGGGTTAATGTAATATGTAACCAGGCTAACATGCTGTGTGAACCTAGCCAGCGAATCCAGTCCTTCTCTCTTTACAAGTGGAGCTACACTCAGCTTCTGGATGGCTGGACAAAGCACATCCCATCCTCTCTTTCCCTGGATGAAATTTAAAAGAAGCTCTACAGGGCCAACGATCTGGCAAGGGTGATTTCCTGACCATATCTCCTAAGCAGTGGAAAAACCTGCCTTCTGGAATCACGGGTGCTCCATCCCTGGAGGTTTTCATCCAAAGATTGGACAGCCATGTCTTTGGGATAGTCTGAGGATCTTTGCTTTGGGCAGAAGCTTGGATGAAAAGACCTCTGAGCTCCCTTCCAACCCTATGGTTCTATTTTTTATAATTTATATTTAAATTTTTTATAAAGAGAGATAAAAACTAACAGAAACTAATATATAGAAGAAAGAAGAAAAGAAAAGCAAGTAAAAGAGGGAACAAAGCCAACAGAAAAGAAAAAAAGAAAGTATAAAGTAGTAGCTTCCTATTTTCTTTACAGCAGTTATAAGTATAAATATAAATTTACCTCTTACTTTATGGTTACACCGTGATTTTCATTTTTTTCTATAATCTATTTTTTTTAATCATCAAAACCATAAATCATCAGTTCATCTTTTTTCTGTTTCACGCAAAAAGCCTATAAAGGGTTTCCAGTCAACCATAAACTTAGATAATGTCTATTTTCTAATCAAAGAAGTCAGTTTGGCCATCTCTGAAAGTTCCATCATCTTCACTATCCATTCCTCCATTGTGGGTAATGTCGGATCTTTCCACTTCTGTGCATATAATAATCCCGCTGAGGTTACCATGTATAAAAACAAAGTTCCATGACTTTTTTCCAACTGTTTATCCATCAGTCCCCAAAGAAAAGCCTCTGGTTTCAATTGTATATTAATCTTTAAAATCTCCTGAATTTTATAAAAATTCTCTTTAAGATTATAATATAGTGTAAATTTCAGTCCTTTCAACCACATATTCTCCCATTGTTCCATCTGAATATTGTAACCAAAGGTTTTAGCCCACTACATTATTTCACTTGTTCTTCTTCTGTCTCAAATTTCAATAAAAGTTTATGCATTTTAGCAATAACATGTTCATCATTGATACACAATTCTATTTCAAACTCAGTCTTACGTTGCTCAAAACCACAAAATCTTTTATCTATTAGATCTATTAGAAAGATTAAGATTAAGATTAGAAAGATTAAGATCTTTCTAATAATTGTACATAAGTAAACCACTGACAAGTGTATCCTTCTGCCTCCAAATTTTCTCTCTACTTTATTTTACACGCCCCTTGACAAAATTCTAATATGCCACCATAAGTCACCCATTTGCTTTTACTTAGCATTTCTCTTCTGTAATATGCTTCTTGTGCTGAGAGCCATAATGGTATTTTCAGACACAACCTGGGTTTGTATCTATTCCGTATTCTCAATATGGCACATCTAACAAAATGATTTTTGAAATCTACATTAATCTTAGCTTTGTCGTGCCATCAGTATCCGTGCCATCCAAATCTCAGGTCATGTCCTTCTAACTCCAAAAGCCTTCTGTTCCTCAGCAACATCTACTGTTTCATCCGAAGCAAACAACAAGCTGCAAAGTATAATTTCAAATCAGGTAAACCCAAACCTCCTCTTTCTTTTACATAAGCACCTTATATTAACTCGGAGTTTTTTTCCATGCCACACCTATCCTTCTGCCATTGTTTAAATGGCGCATCCATTGTTAAAACCAGTATTGTCCAGAACCAGGATGAACAAAAGAGGCGACAGCGGGCAACCCGGTCTTGTTCATTTTTGCATCTCGCATGGTTTCGTTGGGTCAGCATTACCAGTGACTTCTGCTTTCTGTGAAGTATAAGTACCATTTTATAAAATTCTCTCCAAAATTCGCATCTTCTAAAACGTTAAATAAGAAAGTCCAGTTCAAATTGTCAAAAGCCTTCTCTGCATCTAAAAAAGTCAGCGCAGATTGCTTTTCATTGTGTTGTTCCAAATATTCTAAAATATCCAACACATTTCTAACATTGTCCTTTAACTGTCTTTTACGGAAAGACCCACATTGGTCTTCATGGATAAATTCTTGCAAAATTGTTTTCAGTCTATCATCTAGAATCATTGTGAAGAACTTATAATAATTATTCCATGATGATTTTGGTCTGCAATTTCTTGTTAAAGTCAAATCCTGTCCCTCTTTAGGTATTAGTGCTATATTAGCCTCTTTCCAAGTCTCTGGCATCTTTCCTCCCAGTAAAATAGAATTCATCGTATTTTGTAAAGGTTGTAAAAGTTCATCTTAAAAGCATTTGTAATAAAAAACTGATAATCCATCTAGCCCAGGAGCTTTTCCTAATTTAATCTTTTTTATAGCTTCTGAAACTTCCCTTATTGTTATAGGTCCATTCATAATCTGTCCTTGGTTCTCTGTAAGCCTTGGTCAGGTTTTTTTTTTTTAGATATTCATCTGTTTTCTCCAGAGGAATATCATGTCCTTTATACAAATTAGAGCACTACTGATAAAACATTTCCTCCATAGCCACATTGTCCGTTAATACCATACCCCTCTCTTGAAGTTTCGATACCATTTTCTTTTCTTTTCTTTCTTAATTTATATGTTAACCATTTTCCTGGTGTATTTGCCAATTCAATTTTTTTTTTTTTTTTTGCTTTTCATAATTCATTTTTATTTCTATTTCTCTTACCGTTAACGTAGATAACTGTTGCTGTAATAGCTTAATTTGTTAGGAAATACTTGTCTTCTCTGGAAACTTCTTTAGTTCTCTCTTTTTTTCTTTTTCTTTTTTTTCCTATGGTTTTATGATAGACCCCAGGTTACCTCTTCTGTCATAATTCCTAGGATGTTTTATTTAGTATGCCTGCATCCACCTACTTGTCCCCGTCTCCTTTTTCCTTGAGTCCAATTACATTAAAAGATTCTTTGCCCCCTTTCTCACTAAATCAGATCAAATCTTTATTATGGTGATAGACCAGAGTAAGGGAGGTGTCGTACAGTCATTAAAAAAGCATAAAGGATCCATCAAGAGTAAAAATAAAAATCTAAATCTAAAAAAATTATGAAAAGCTAGAAGATATAAAAGATAGATGAATTAAAAACTAAAAGTATATATAAAAAGCAAGAATCTAAAAGAAGGGGTAGAAGCATTAGATGGGTATAGGAAAGCACAAAAGGTTAGTCTGTGGAAGACTGTAATCTTTCTCACTAGCATGGAAGTGCCTGTTATTAAATCATTCTGAGACAAGTGACCATTGAATATTTTCTTTCTTCTAATTCCCTTACAATGTTTGTTTGGGAAAGTTGTCAGAGAAAGGAGGTTAAGAGTCACAATTAGGAGCAACGTTCAGGATAATTCCAAGATAAGGCTTAAAGACCTGAACATTTTAATCTGAACTCTAGTGACACAGTGCATGGCAGGATTTAAGGAGCTTTCTTTCCAAGTGTTATTGACGATTTATCATGTCAATAAAGGGATGCATATATTTGCCTTCCCTACACTTGCCACACACAACTTCAACCTCTGCATGTGCTTTGTTGTTGTTCAGTCGTTAAGTCATGTCCGACTCTTCGTGACCCCATGAACCATATTGCGCCAGGCCTTCCTATCTTTCACTGCCTCCCTGAGTTTGCTCAATTTCATGCTCATTCTGCACGTGCACCAATGCCTTAAAATAAAGTGATCTTCAGTGCTTCCAAGTAGCAGATTGAGCAGCTGAAAGGAATCATCTTTCAGGGGGAAAAAACCCTGCACCATACAGTATTAGATATACCATTTCTCATTAAATATGAAAGCCTTGTGCTTTATATAATTTTTACAGCCCTTCGGCTCAGCCAGAACTCTTTTTGATGCAAAGATCAGACTTTCCAACATCAACAAAAGGGTTATTTATAACTTCCTTGGTGAGTTCATCTCAGGAACTGAGATGAAAAGTGCCTTGATCTTGTTGATTTGTCGAATAAAAGAGGGTCCTTAAGGTGGTGGCTCCATTTCTCCTCTAAGGAGGGGTTTCGCTTGAACGTTTGAAGCTTAAATACTCCCCGAGATGATTATGACTAACAATGCAAAGAAATTAGGAAAATGTATGGAGCAGCAGAAGTCTGACTGCTGTTGGAATGGGTCTTACTGCATTAGCAGAGAATTGATTCTCACTCCACTCATCTCCTACTATATAATTCTGTACAAGTGCTCCAACACCATCTTAGTATATCAAAGCATCATCTGCATAGAATTGAGTGCCTTTTTAGTTTTGCATGGATTTCAAAACAATGTAACCAAGTCTTCAGAAGCTTCATACTATTTTATTGCTGAAGTTGTAATCCTGCCATTTGTAGTTCTTGCTATTATTCTTGCTGCTGTTGATTGTATCACCTTGCACCCTTTTCTGGTTCTTTGATTGTTTTATCTTGTTTATAATATGCCTTGAATTTATCTGCTGCCAGAGAACTGAGGCTTACTGAGACATCTAAAAGTACAAAAAAGAAAGTGTGGCAAATTTAGAACCTATAAATATAAGAGAGGTGAGAGTTGACTAATGGTAGATATCATGCCCAGCTTTAGAGTACAAGAGGATTGGTTGAAGAGACTTGTGAAAGACTTTCTTTGCTGGATTATTTTTAAGACGAAAGTGTCTGTAAATACTTAGCAGAAGAACCTTGCTTCTTTTTCATTTATTACAACGGATTTAATGTTATATGGGAATTTTGGAAGGAATTTCTTTCGTGTCCACCACCACTTGCTTTCTATGTCAGTGTCACACTTTCTCTCCCTTGTTTGGTGACCATTTAAGCCAGCAGCCCAGAAACAGCAGCATGAGGGAAAACCCAATAAACAGAAATAATTTTGGCAGTTCCATTTGCATGGATTAGCTTGACTGCCTCGAATGAAAGGACCATACCATGGGTTGGGGACTTACACGCATCCACAGCGCATAGTCCAAAAAGCCATGGTGGCTGTGATGTGGCAGTTAAAGCTCTGCACGTTTCAAAGTACATTAAAAAATGGGGAGAGATTTGACTGCACCATTGTGGCCATCTTTTTTTAACCATACCTTTTTTCTTACCTTACCTTGAGGACACCTCTGCTTCCATCTGTGGGGCGGTGTCCTCATTGCCACTACCTTCTGCCCTCTTCCTTTTGAGACATTTCACATTTCTTCTCCTTATTCCCATTGCGTTGCCTCCTCTTACCAAATTGGCATATCTTCATTCCTCCCCCCCCCTGGTTTTTTCCATCTGGTTCTCAATCCACATTGCAATCATCATCAGCTCAGTTCTTTCACTCAGTGGGCAGGTTTTGATGTCCTCTCCAGTCAGGGTGGTTGCCTGGAGGAAGAGAAAGTGGGAATATCCTTATGCATCTAAAGAGACCCAATCTTCTAATGTCAGAAAACAGATCTGCTGAATGTCAGCTACACAGAAGGCTGCAGTGATGGAGCCTTCAGCCTGTCACCACCCAAAAACTTCAGAGTGAAATATCCCAAGGGCTGCCCGCCAAAACTGTTCTATTCCCATGGCTGGGAAATGCTCTTGGCAGCGACTGAAGAGAAAGTCGCATGGGCCAAATCTTTAAGTCTTTCCCCCTCCACCCACCCATCCATAAATGCACCAGCGATTTACTCTCCAAGCAACCCTTCCATTGAAAGAAAATGGAGGGTTTTGTCTACCTGGGGCTCGTTTTTTGGAGAACCAACCCACAAATGTTTCTTGCAAGGAAATGTAAGATTGGGACTGTGGGAAAGATCAGCCAATTCACTTCTGAGGCTGGATTGCAAATTTGCTTTTACTTCATGAAGAAGTTGGCAAAGGATCCTGGGGAATAATAATCAGAAGCCTTGGGGTGCACTAAAATCTCTCCAAAATTCCTGGTGGTTTGTCCATTAAGCAGCATGGCAGCAATATTCTTTTTAAAATGAAATAGGGGGATTTCCCTCCAAGCTTAAGTAATAAGGTTCAGAGAAACTGATTTCCCCCTCTCTATTTTCCAGGTGGCACAGAGTTTCTTTACAACCACATTCTATCTTTCAACTGTGTGTGTTTCTGCAGAAAAAAATTGCACAACAGCGATTCTTTTCCTTTATTTCCAAGAGTGAATTTTCTTTTGAGCAGAAAGACGATTCTGATTCTTCTCCTTCTCCTCCTCCTCCTCCTCCTCTACTTCGTCTTGATCTCTGAGCCTATCTGCAAAAGCATTTTGGATACTCTGCCAAGAGTAAGGACTTTCCTTTAGAGGAGGAATTAGAACTGGGAGGAAGCGATCCCTTTCAGAAAAGGGAGCCGGCTGTGTGCCTCTGCGCTATTCGATTGAACTCTTTCTCCACTTATCTGGCTTCTATTGGCAACTTCACTGATACACAGGAGGGAGAGAAAGGAGCTGAACTGGGGCAAAGGGGGGCAATGGAAAGAGGAAGGGAAAATAAAAGGAGAAGGAAGGAAGGATGGGCCCTCCAACTTGGGGAACTTTCCTGGGCCATGCGGGGCTCCCGGGCCGTTGCCAGCCATTGTTTCTCCCCGGGAGTCTGCCAGAAGGCTCGGCTAATCCAAGCGCGGGGAGGGGAGCCGGAGCTGTCCTCCGGCCGCCCCCCCCCCCCCCCCAGCGGCCCCTGCCTTGCCAGGGGAACGGAGGGGCTCGGAGCTGGAGCGGCTCCTCGGAGGCGGAGGCCAGCGAGGGGTCAGCGGGAGCGGGAAAGGCGCCCAGAGGCCGCCGCCGCCTCCAGCGAGGGCGAGCAGCCCAAACCCATCCGGCTGCGCCGCGCCCGGGCAAGGCGGCGCGCGGCGCTCCGCAGCAGCCCCTGGAGGGTCGGCAGAGAAGCGGCCCGCCGGCGGGGGCGGCCTCCCCGTCGGCTAGCGGGGACTCGCATGGCGCCCTTCGCCTGGGTCCCCGGGCTTCGGCGCCCGCCGCGTCCCAGCGCTGCAGCGAGCCCGGGGGATGACGCGGAGCTGGCGGAGGGGGAAGGACGAGGCGGCCGAGCCCCGCGCCTCTGCCCGGCCGAGCTGGACTCCGCGCCGCCTGCCCTGGCTCTGCTCTGCCTCCGGCCCGCCGCCTCCCTTTCCGAAGGTAAGCCGAGGTGCGCGCCCGGCCGCCAGGGAAGGCGGGAAGCGGGGCGCCGGTGCTGCAGTCGCCGCGACCCGGCTGCCTGCTGGCGGCGAACTGGCGCGGGGGGAGGAGGAGGAGGAGGAGGAGGAGAGTCCTCCGGCCAGCAGAGCTCGCCGCCGCAATCCGTGCCCGGGCACGCGGGCTGGCAAGCGCCCCCTCCCCCGCGCGCTGAAAAGTTGCACGGGAGGGAGGCCAGCCCCCCCCCCCCGCCCCGCTGCGCTCCGTTCCGTCCGCTTCGCCTCCCTGCGGGCTGCGCGAGGGGCAGACCGACTGCTGCTGCCGCCGCGCTTCTGTTTGCCTTGGCATTTGCGCCGAGGTCGGAATGGGAAGGCGGCTGGGCTGGGGCGCTCCCGGCTGCCGGAGCCGAGGCATGAAGGAGCGGAGCGGAGCGGAGGAGACGGAACGGCGGGCAGCGGCGGAAGCAGCCCGCTTTGGAGTCGCAGCCGGTGTGTTTACCCGCGGGAGGCGGGGGCTCAGCAAGAGGACCGCGGCGCGGGGGGGGGGGGGCTGAGCGAGACGGGGGAGGCTTTCGAGAGGCCGGAGGAGGAGTGGCGGGGGCGGGGGCAGCGGGCTGGCGGGCTGCGGGCGAGCTCTGCTGTGGCGGAGCCGTCCGGGTGCGCGAGTCGGGTGGCTTGCAGGGGGGCTCGGCGCTCGTAGCGGTGCGGAGGAGGAGGAGGAGGAGGAGGAAGCTGGCGACCGGGCCGGGAAGGTCGGGAGTGGAGGAAGACAAGCCAGCCGGAGGACCCGGGCTTCGGGCTGGCCGGCATGCCCTGCCAGCCCCGGCCAGTAGCACCAGCCGCCGCCGCCAAGGCGAGCGTTGAGGTCCGCCGAGCGACGGGTGAGCGAGGCGCTTAGCTCGCGACTGGCCCCTCGGAGAGTCTTAAGGGCGCTCCTCGGCCTGGCGGCGGCGGGGGCACCGCGGGACGGTGAGCCTCTCCGCGAGCCTTCGCAGGGACGGCCGCTCCAGCCGGGGCTGCCGCGAGCAGCTTCACGGCTACCTTCGGCTCCAGTGCTTTGCCTTGGCCGGGTCCCGGAGCGGGGGCGGGGGGCGTTGGCGTGCAGGATCTGGACTCCGTGGAGCAAAAAGCCCGAGTGGGGGAGATCGTCCTCGCCAACCCTTCCTAGCCCTGATTCAAGCCGGCATGAAGGGCTGCCAACTGCGCTCTGGAATCCCCAGGCAGACGCCCCCCCCCCCCCCCGGCTTCTCCAGTTTCCTTTTCTTGGGGGTGTAAGACCTCTGCCGTTTCTTTTCTTTTTTGTAATTCGGTCCTGGAAAATCTGCATGAATTAACGAGCAGGCCCTAAGATGTGTTTGGGAGGGTGGGAAAAAGCGGGTTCGGGGGCAATAGAAGGAGTGACCGGTTGCTTGTAAGGACGGTCGTGATGATCCCTGGGTGACCCAGACTGCAAGAGGATTTACTGACCTACTCTGTTATTCTCTCTTTCTCCTTGGGCGTCTTGCATCCCTCTTGGCAGCTGGAACTTTTCATGGGGGTAAACCAAAATAAGTGGTGAAAAGTGACAGCCCCCCTCCCCAGGGAAGAGGGTGAGCCAACCCAGATGACAGGAGCTGTTGACCCATAGGTCACTAGGCAGGAGAGGCCTAATTATCCACATGCCACGTGTCCCAGAGATGCAGGGGGCTGGCTCCCCAGCTCAAAGTGTGGGGCATGAAAATGGGTGTGACCCAGCCATAAGTCCCTCCCCCCCAAACTGGGATGACACCTGATCGCCATTTGTATGTGTGGGTCTTCTGCCCCATACACCCCACCTGCCAAGTGATAACTAAACTCTGAGAGTAGCTCTTCTTTCTGGAACCTGATTGAATCAGCCTGGCACTGGGAGGTAGAGGGAGCTGTCTTTCGAACTTTCCATCAAATATGGATAGAAACAGTACAGGGCTAATTCCGAATGGCCTTGCCTTCCTCTTCCTCTTCCTCCTCCTCTTCTTCTGCTGAAAGCAAAGGGCTGAAATGCACAAAGGAAACTTATTTCTCACCCCCCCCCCCCATCTTTTCCCTTTACAGAATTGCTCTATAGGTCCCAACTGGGTACAGACATTTTTGTTGAGAAAGTTGGAAAGGTCCCCATTCATAAGTGATCACTCTTGGGTATCCATAATGGCTCACCTCCTTCTCTTCAATTTCAAAACAGTTTCTTTTCAACTGGTTTTGAACTTCACCCTTCCATAGAAAGCATAACTGAGGGCATGTGTGATGTTGTGCCCTTCAGATAATCTGGGGGAACCTCACTTTAGTAATTCAGGGGTAAGTTACAATGCTGGTTGTTGGATTGGGTTGGTCCTAGGAACAGTCTTGCCTTAAGACTAGTGAGTCACTATCCCCCCCCCCCCCCAAATCTCCCAGTTGTGAGTGATGGTAGATATCACACTCCCTTTGCTGCCGTATAATTTCTGTTGAATGCGCATGAAATGAAATGTCAGCCTTGTGCCAGTTCTGGTGTGCTCCAACATTGTATCAGATTTATGGAGGGGTGGTGGTAGAGGCAGAACCTAATCCAGAATGAGGCATACAGGGAGATACATTTAATTTTATTTCTGTGTACATCAGCAGTAAATACGACTGACTGGATACAATCTATGGATATATGCTGGGCACTGAAGAGTGAAGTTTCTGTGTACTAACTATTGCTGTTGCCAATTTAACTCCCTATCAAAAGTATTCCAAAAGTTGCTCAAGCTAATGTTACCGTTTACAAAATAATTCCCCTGAATTGTTATTTAGCACTCCCTTCAGAAGAGCAGGGCTTTGCAAACTTTATCAGAAGTTATGTGGAAACTCTTTGCTGATTAAAACATAAGCCATACTGTATTCAAAGGAGCTTATTGCTGGAGAACATTGCTTTGAACTGCAATAATAGTTCTGCAGTATTTCTAGGCAGCTATATACAGGTTGGAACTAAAAGTAGTTAAAAAAGGCTACCGGAGATGTTTGTGGCTTTCTTGTTGAGGTTAGAACAGCTTTCAGACCTATGGAATAATTAAAAAATAATTTAGTTTTGAAAACATGTTCAGGCAAAGTCTATTGAATGTTTGTTTTATACACACAATAGTGGAAGAGTGTCCCTACACAGCTGTCCTATTGCCTCTGTTTTGAAAGTGGAATAGTGTTTTTTAGTTGTGTAGGAAATCCAGTAAATGATAACTATGTTTAATGTGTTAAGTGAGAGGTGTTTTATATTCAGCAGGCAGACCCTGTATAAACATTTCCTCTGCCTCCAATAAATAAAAATGTACAGAGGTTGGCTATTTTTCCCCCCTCTTGTCTATCATAACCTTTAAATACATCCCAGAACACCTAACAGAAAGCTGAGCTGTAGAAATTAACTTGGAGAAATTTCAGTGCGGGTTGAAAAGGGAAGCTGAAAGTGAACGCGAGTGGCTCGTTTTAAACGTTCCCCAAGCAAGTTGTCATCCTTTTCTTGCTACCTGTGCTCCTCTGTGTCCCTAAAGTCAACTTCACATCCTCAGCGTACTTTGTGTGATGGAAGTGTCTCTGGCAGGCAAACAGGCAATGCCAGTAGCTAGCTCTGACAATGCATCTCCTCCACCCTTCCCATTGAATCATAAGAGCACAATGTGGTTGCCCAGCTGAACATTCTAGCTTTCTGGCTCTTATTTAGCTGCTTGATCTCAGCTGTCATTCTGAGCATCTTCTGTGACTGCCAGATGTCAAAGCTTAGCACAGAGTTCTCATCTCTTCCTTGAAAGCTGATGTATTCATTCATTCATACCTTTCCTTGTTTTTTTTTTAAGAAGAAATGGGATATATGCAAGGGGGCCAAAGTGTGCTGAGGAAGCAGGAGCCAACAGTATGGAGAAATGTTTGGGCGGAGTTTTGTTTTAGGGTTTTTATGGTTCTGTGGTTTTATTGTTGTTGCGAGCCACCCAGAGTTGCGCTTTAAGATGGACGGCCATACAAATCTTTTAAATAAATAAAATATTTGCACATTTTTTTAAAAAAAATTGTGTTGGTGTCACAGTTCCTAAAGACAGTCCAAGCAATCTTGATAGGAGACTTGGCTTTGTTTGGAAGGAAGGTAGACTTCAAGCCTGGGTTACCTACTCAGCGTATCAGCACCCCAAATACAGCAATTAGATCTGGGTGCAAAAGTCATACGTTAAGAATTGCAGATTTTTCAGCCTGGAAATTGGTGTTTAGTACTAGAACTGACAGTGCAAAAATCCATGGTTGGGTTACTTAAGGTCAATTATTGTTGAAGAGATGGGAACAGTCAGGCCTCCATTCTGATCTCCAGTATCTACCACATAGTCAACAAGTTGCTTGAATGGGTGAAATGCTGAATGTACTTGAGAGCAGATGAAACAGGCTGGAACTTTCGCTATGAGTGTGTTTATTCCAACAGTAGCAACTGAGTGTCTTTGAAGAGTTTTCAAACTGGGCATGAAAGCACCCGCTCTCCTATCTTTATCCCCACTATAGTTGACCATCATCATAGCAGACCTTGACTGCATGGATTTGTCAGATCTTGGGTGATGATAATGATCATTGCAAAAGCCATCTGAGTTAGTAGTCATGACCACTAACTACAGTGGTACCTCGGTTCACGAACTTAATTTGTTCCGCGACTCTGGTCGCAAACCAAATTGGTCGTGAACCGAATCAAATTTTCCCATAAGGTTCAATGTAAATACGGTTAATCCGTTCTGACCCCTACGAATTTGGTCGCCAACCGATTCTTGATCGCGTCCCGAATCAAATTTCCCTATAAGGTTCAATGTAATTACGGTTAATCCGTTCTGAACCATATGTTGTTTTTTTTTAAAACCGCAAAAATATGACACAAGGTACAGTACGAAGAGAGAGAAAGCTAACCTTGCTCGACGCGACTTCTGGCGTGGAGGACAGGAAGGCGGGTGGGGAGGCGGTTACTGCTTGGAGGGAGAGTCCCCCTCCCTACAGGAAGCCGCGACCACGTGTCACGGCAGGGAAAATGGCCGCGGATCCTGTTCGTCACCCGATCCGGCGTTCGCGAATGGAGGCAAAATTTTGCGACCGGAGCTGTTCGTGAACCGAATTGTTCGTGAACAGAAGCGTTTGTGAACCGAGGTACCACTGTATATCTTGAGTGTCTTCACCCATTGTGCTAAGCCGTATGGCGACTTGTTTGGTTTTAGCTTTGTGTTGTGTAAACTTGGTCATGGGGATTTAGAAACCATGGTTTCCGGGTTGTGTGTACTTGTGGTTTATTTATCAAACCATTATGAAGCACACCATCATTTAGAACATGTATGAATCCCATGTAGGGATCCAGTCCTTGTGTAAGCAACTCTCCTCTGTTGTTGAGGTGGTGATTTCTTCCTCTTATTAGCCTGTTGTCAGTTAATTGTGTTGGAAAATTCCAAAGTCTAGTATCTCAGGAGACAGAAATAAGGTTTGTGTCAATTCCCTGAAAGCCAAATTTCTTAACTCTTTTCCTTCCCCCAGACTGCCAGATTTTTAGTTTTTAAAATGACAGGATAAGAAGTAAATAGATTTCTCCATTCCTTTCAATATGCAGCAAGGGATAATTGCCAATCCAGCATGCATCCATTGTGGAAATATTTATTCTGAGAGCATTACAGCATGGCTGTATTTTTTTTTTAATAAAATGTATTATCACCATTATGGCTTTGATCAGCAATTGCGAAGAATCACAAAAGAGGGCTTTTTTAATTATTATTTTTGCTCCATTAAGAAAAGAAATGAAGTGATTACATACCTATTCATTACACATACCTGTAATTCTAGCCTAGAATGTCAACATGACTTTTCTCAGTTGCAGAAATTAATCATTTCTCCCAGAAGCAGCTCTGGAGTTTGTGGGCAGGAGAGCATTTATTATGGAAAAATACTTGTTAATTTTGTTCTTTAAAATCTGGCATCCAAATTAAATCATCCGAAATGTTGATTCTGTCAAAAACTCCTGAGAGGACAGTTGATCTGACTTCTTTGCTTCAGATAAGCTGCTACAGTTGCCATCAAAATCCATCTAAGCTGTTTTATTAAGTTGTTACTCTGTTTGGTGAGTAGCTGCCAACTTCAGGCTAAAAAGAAAGTATGTTGAGATTTGTTCCCATGTCACATGGAAGAACAGTTCGGTGAAAAATCACATTACGAGCCTTATTGCACTGTTTTTCAACAGATCTCTGTGTGTTGAGGGGGAAATGTCTGTTTTCTTTTCACGAGCATGCCTTAATGGTCATTCCAAAGCAGCTGTTAACAAAAGCTTGGTTTTTTTAAAAGAAATGATTTCCTTAAAGACAGGGAAGGAAAGATGCTTCTACTTCCAGATACCATCTCCATACAACCACAAATATTGAATCTGAAGGACTTTGTGCAGACTTCCTACAGCAAATGAGGATTTCACCCTTCCCCTCAAAACTACCAGAAAAACATGTAGAACAACCAGATTGTTGCATATTAATTTCAAAATTTGCAACATGGGCATATGGTTTGGGGGGTGGGGGGAGGATTGTTTTTAAATTTAAAGACTTGTTTTGGCTCCAACAATAGGCTGCCAAGATGACTTACCAATGTTGCAGCTAACTATAATTTACAACCAAGGCAAGATGAGAACAAACATTATGATTTACATGCAGATTATGTGTATGAAGTGTATTTCTCTCCCCAACTTTTCAATTCCAATAAGCTTTTGTTCACTAAACTAGATTAGCATTTTAACAACCCCGAAGTGAACTTCAACCATTCTTTCATCTTGGACACTGTATGTGTTGTTAATCCATCATCCTGTCTTTGGCCACACCAAGCTATTGGCTCAATAACCTTTTGGAGAAACTATTCAGTTTGAACAATGGAGCTGGCAACAGCCCTTTGCCCACCCCTCCCCTTCCATGCCACTGGCAGCATTGTCTGTCTCTGATGACTGAAGTTAACATCCAGAACGGGATGTTTCTTTTGTGTTCAGTGGGCTTAGTCACTTGCTCCAACACAGCTTAGCAGGCACACCTGCAGAGGAATAGAGGCGAGGTTACCAATAGCTGCTGGGACATCTGGCACTGCCAAGCTCTCAGGAGGAGTATATTTATTGATTTGTGGCATTTGTCATTTGCTTTTTTTTTTTTCCCCAAAGAAAAAAAATCCTCCTTCCTCAATTCAAGGTTAGGCTTGGATATTACAACCTTAGTTTGGAAAGATTTGATCTAGGTTACAGTCTTTGTCCATCAGCCTTCCTCCATCAGATGTTGTCCAGATGTATTGGAAGGCAATCTCTGTTAACTTCATCCAGGCTGGGATGATGGTGGAAGTTGTACTGTAGTCCGGTATATTGGAAGACACCACGTTGGGGGGAAAAAACGTGTATACAGTTAAGATAAGGAGAACTCTGGTGGACCAAATGAAAAGCTTGTCTAGGCCAGTTGTGTTTCTTGTAAAGTGATCATGATCCTCTAAGGTGCTTAGAAGCAGGGCAGAAAAGGAATAACCTTCTTCCACTCTGGATGGCAACTGGTATTTGAAGTCTTGCATTCTGGAGGTATCACACTGTCATCACTAAGCATTAATAGACCTGTCCTCCATTTACATCAGCTGAATTAACTTCTGAGCAAATCTGTGTAGGATTATATCCTTTTTAACGCCTCTGTTTTAGAGCTTATATATTGCTCTATATATAGCTTAAATATTGCTACTGAAAGTGGGGATATTGGGTTAACGGACTGATTAAATTGATGACCATTCAGCTCTGTTACAAGTGCCCTCTTGTGAGCCAGATTAGGCTCAACAATGATGATTTACCCCAGACATTCTGGCCCAGTTCAGATATAACACTAAACTACAATATGACATAGCAACACCGTCCTGATATCCTGTTCCATCTCTTGCAAATTTGGAAAGGGGAGAATTAGAAGCATCTATTTCCATTTTAATCCAACCACAAGGTATCATTTTGCCTGAGCCATTAAGTTTTTATTCAGACAAACCATAGTTAAAGCTAGTCAAAATTGATCTTGCTCCAGAAAACAAATGGAAGTTGTGCTAGAAATGGATCAGAGATTACCCAACTCCAGGGCATGTTCATATACCACTAAACTAAGTTCTGTGGCCAAACCTGGCTTATGTGTGCCATTTTAGCCACATAGATCACAATTCAGTTTAGCAAATTACTGCATTAATTTAAGATGCTTTTAAGAATAAATTAAATTAAACCCAGGGACATTGATTTAACTGCTTAGAATTTAGGTTGTTAAGCATCACATGCTTAAAAGAAAAAGTTGTAGCACAGCATTTTTAATAGTTATACATGCTGGAGAAGTTATCAGTAGTATATTCAGAATTGATGCTGTATACATCTTACTTTATTGACTGATCATTGATCATAATAAACTTTTTACTGAAACCATTATTTACAAGCCCAGACCATCATAATAATGAGACTTAACCAATTTTAGCCCCATTGACTTCAGTCTAAACTTAACCAAGAAGGTATTAGATTGCTACAGTAGACAAAGGATTCTCTTTGTGGATAAGAGTTCCAAATATAACCCTTCTCCTCAACTGTGAAGTGGTTCCTGCATATTATTCAACATTTATTTTTGCACCAACTGCAGGCCAGTTGCTTTACGATGTCTAGGAATTTCTCTCTCCAGAGGGCTCAGAACTAGGGTTCAGTAGAAGGAAGACAGTTGGCAGGGAAATGTTGGGCAAAGAGGGTAAACAAGGCAGGAAATTAATCTTAATCCTGAATTAATTGGCTTGCAGTCAAGTCATGAAGTTGTCGTTGGATTATTAACTTGATTGGAAATTGGCAAAGAGCTAGGATAAGTCATTAGACCTCAGTTTTATAACAGTCTCTCTCTATATCCCTTTGCGTAAAGATTTCGGAAGTTCTTGTATAGGTTATAATTTATTTAAGATCCTGTTCTCCTCTGTCTTACATAAGTATTGAATGTTGCAGTGTACTTAGACTCCCAAATGCCTATTCATGTACAGGTAGGTCTCGATTAGCGTGGTTAATGAATCCCACAAAATGGTCCCATTATTCAAATTTGTACTATTTGAAGTGATATTTCTATGGAAAATATGGTAATTGGTTCCAGCTCAATGGAAATAGGCAATGAAAATTTTTAAACATAAATTTTTATATGTGTATTAATGAAATATTGCAGTAAAGGATAAAAAGAATATACTTTTAATTTAAACGTATGGTTAACAAAGTCACAAAGTAGTTATAGAAAGCAAAATAAAAACAAAAAATCTGCCATGGATTCAGGTATTCCAACATCTCATCCTATTTTAGCATTGCTATAACCACATTTGTGTCATTCAGTTACATCGCATTTTTGCTCCAATGTAATAATGAGTGTTTTCTCGTCTTTAAACTCTGACGGAATCTTCCTTTCCTCCATTTCACACATGCAAAGATGAGCATCTAAAACCCCAATGGCAACTGCACACGTGCCAGCCTCAAATTGCACACCCACTTAGCCTTGCATTACTGAATTTTGGGTCGCATTAAACGGGACCTGGTATCAATTTTCAATTCTCACTAAGTCAAATATCGCATTATTCGAACTTGCTCTAATCATCACCTGCCTGCATTGCATGTGCAGGTCAGATGCTGGCTCTGAAGAAGCTGCTCCAGCAGAACCTGTGGAATGTCAGCCTCAGGAGACCCGAAGCCAAGAATCACCTGAGGCTGATGAAACACAGGCATCACCTGCAGAGCTGGAACAGTCAGATGTGGATGACGTCAGGCCTCCTAGTCCCCACATCCGGCAAGTAGAGCAAAGAGCAGAGCAAAGATGTTCTATGAGGCTCCTTGCCGAGCACGGGAGTAAACCCCTTGATTAAAGACAGCTGATGGTGGCCTGCTTTAAGAGGTAGCCCCGATCCCTTGTTGGAAGCAACTGTCTGATCTCCTGTGAATCTTGCTTGTGAAACTTTGACCTTGGTCTGGCTGACAAACCTGACTTGGCTCTCTGAACTTTGAACTGGATTTTGACTACTCTTCTGCATGCTCCTGTGAGACCACGCAGGCAAAGCTTTCTTCCCAAGAGATTTTGTTGCTTTACGTTTCTTCCCTTGTCTGCTGTTACCTCCTCAGCCTTGACTAAATTGCTTTCCTCACCTAGCGACTGTGTGCGAGAGAGAGTTTGAGACCTGGAACAGGACAATGAGTTACTTTGGGAAGGATCATAGTTCCATCAGAGAGCTCATAATTCCCATGCAGTGTCCATGTTTTGCCTAAAACTTAGGAAAGACTCTTGGCTGGATAGAAATATAGTCTGATGTTTCATAATACCCATCATATGCTTTGGCTGGAAGCTTGTTCTCGTGTTATTTTTCCCAGAGAGGACTTCCATATAGGGCCTGGCTGTTGTTGTTATTATTACTACATTTAGATACCATCCAACTCCAAATGACTCTGGTTGGTTTACTTATCTAAAAGTAAGGAATATAAGATTGTGTACATCTAGAAAAAATATACGTGACATACTGACAGGGGCTCAATAGCCACTCTACCCCAAGGCCTGGGATGACACCCAGGTTTTCAGGGACTTTCAGAACAGCATCAAGGCAAGAGCCATATAGATTAAGCCATGAGGTGTTTTCTTCCATTTTGGCTCTCTGTGTGGTTCATAAACTGAGTTTCATGGTTTAGCGCATGGTGCAGAGTGAGCCAATTGTGGTTTATTGAACCCACTGTAGTTCAGTAATTGTGGCTTAGTGCAATGTCTGCATGTTCTCCCACAAGCAAGAGTCTTCCCCAACTTGCAGACATCATGACACTATTTTTATAGATGTGCATATTTCACTTTTTTATATTACCTACCGTATTTTTCCGACAATAAGACGCCCCCATGTACAAGACGCCCCCCATTTTTCCAACCCCAAATTAAGAAATCAATATTTTAAAGATAGTGCAGAACACATTTTTATTTAGTAATTAGTTAACATTTACCTGATACACTCGGTGGGAGGAGGTCCAAACCGTCTCTCTGCAGCTCTGTTTCCAGGCTCTTTTGCATAACTGATTACATTCAAGCACGAGTGAAACTGCCGATAGCTCGTCTCTGCAGACTTCCTCTAACTGGTTTGTTCAGCATCAGCTGACATCATTTACATCAGGCTCGTGATTGGAGGAAGTCTGTTTGGGAGACAAGCTATTTCACTCGTGATTGGAGGCTAACAATAGGAGGAAGCCTGCCTGCAGAAACAAAGTATGGGCAGTTTTTCAACCACGCGATTTTTGGCTGACTTCCTTGAATAAGACGCCCTTCAATTTTTAGGGTAAGGATTTTAGAAAAAAGTATCATCTTATAGTCGTAAAAATACGGTATTACTATCACTACTCTTACTGTTGCTACTAATAGTAATAGTACTGTGGGAACTAGGCTGATTGAGCATTACTGCTATCAAGGACTGCTTTTTAAAAAAAAATCAAAATTAATGACACCAACAGTGGGAAGCTAGTAGCCCAAGCAAACTGGTGACTTTTGTCCTGTGCCAAAATATATCTAATCCATCTAAATTAAATTACTTTGATGTAAGTATTTATCAAAGTGTAACTTACCCTAAGACTTCTTTTACCTTGCTTACTGGAATGCATCATCTCTGCAAGCACAGAAGCTGTTTAGTTAATGGCTCTACATAACCGAAGGTCAACTTATTCTATCACTTTAAAAAAAAATACAATCCAGATCCATAACTGTTTGGATTTAAACCAAAGCAACAGGACTAAACCAGCTTGAGTTTAAGCAGAAGCCACAGATATGAGGCTGCCATAATCAGTTGTTCCATCATACGGCCTGGGCTGTAAGTCTTACAAAACGAATGAATAAATACATTTTATTCATTTACCTGCACACTCCAAAGTCTAAAAATAGACTTTGGAGTGTGCAGGTAAACATAAGTCACTCCATTTGAGTCATTTCTCCTGAAGGGCCATTTTTGTTGGCCAGTCCTGATGTGGTGCCCTGATAATTTTTGTGTGTTACTATGTAAATAAGAACAGCTTTCAGCTCTTCCTGGAAAGTGCCCCTCCATTACGCTTCTTGAAACGCCTCCCATGGATGATGATGATGATGATGATGATGATGATGATGATGAGAAGAAGAAGAAGAAGAAGAAGAAGAAGAAGAAGAAATAATCTCTTCTGTTGCTTTAACATTGGACACACCTCAGATGAACCCTTTCCACCATCCTCCAGAGAAAGCTTGTTGGAATCCAGCTCTTCTCGCTTTCAGAGAGTGGAATCAATAACCAATGTATAAGGCACGGGGCTAAGTCATAAACTATGCTTTATATGCCATTATAGATGAGTGTATGCAATACACTGAACCAAAACCAATTAAATCATTGGCTGAATGGGGATGTGGCCCAACCTTCTAGGCCCAAGTTTTATGATCCAAACTCTCAGTCAGCAGTGAAGTTCCCAAAGGTTCAGTATATTTAATTAGCCTTGGCCAACCAAGTATTTATTTTTAGATTGTTCTTTCTGAGATCACAGGGCTGGTAGCAAGAATGTAGTAGAGACATTAAAGAACAATAAACATTTCCAGTCCCTGGAAATTTCAAGTGTGGAGATCAGAAGAAAATAAGAACTGGGAGGAAAGCAAAACGGAAAGAATCATGAATTGACATAGCACAGATTCAGATGAATGCATTTATTGCAACCCTAAGAAAAAATTGCTGACGGGCAGAAGATGGCATAATACCCACAAAAGAAAAGTGTATAAGGATGAGTAATATCTTAAGTGGTGACACTTCTATGGATATTTCATCCCTTGGATGATGAACTTCCTAACCAGTTATTCTGATTTCCAATAGAAGTCTGTTTTGCAGAGTGCCGATTAGTTGTTCCTTATCATGATAACAAAGTATAGCTCCTAATCCTATACCACCTGTGCAGAATTTTATTTTATTTATTTATGTTATTTCTTTATTAGATTTAGAGGCTGCCCAACTCTGGACAGTTTACAAATAAAATAGAATCGTAAAATCGAGGGGAAAAAATCATGTATGTCCGAGCATCAGAATACTGATTGGCTGGCCCTTATAGTGATTAGAAGGCACCATCCAGATCAAATACTGTTTCAGATTTAAAGCAATGTTTTAGAAGTTTTAAGAAATCCAGAGTCAACTGAACATTTACTTTATGCTTTTTCTTGTTGAATGGAAATATCAACTCAAATTTATTTTAATTACAGTCAGTGACCAGCAAGGTAAAAACATAGAAGCAACAACCAGATACAACAAAAACAGTGGATTGGTGAAAGTTAACAGTAGAAAAGTGAAAGTTAAGACTTAAAAATGGAAAAAAGGAAAAGCTGAAGAAGACCATAAAACAAGATACATTGTAAGATAAAATGGGACCAGGGAGGGAGGGAGGGAGGGAGGGAGAAAAGAAAGAAAGAGAGAGAGAGAGAGAGAGAGAGAGAGAGAGAGAAAGAAAGAAAGAAAGAAAGAAAGAAAGAAAGAAAGAAAGAAAGAAAGAAAGAAAGAAAGAAAGAAAGAAAACTTCATAATGCCATCATTCCAAGATTACAACATCTTGTACCTTCTTATGGAAATCATAAGATAGAAGATCAGCAACTCTACTGGTGATGGTGGGATTCTGATCAGCAAGTAGGACACAAACTGTCTTCCTCATAGCAGATTTGGGTTTTGTTAGGAAGTGCTAAAGGTATAGCTGCATGTAAATTAGCATAGAAAGGGCAGTAGGATCTCAGGTTCATTCTGACCACAAGACAGCATCTCTCAGTGAATGGGATCCTACTGTCATTCCCATCTAGGACTCCTGGGGCAGGGCATTGAGATGAGCCAAAGAGAAGGTTGAATAAGTAATTTGCAGGTATACAAGGTTTCCAAATTGGAGCCCACCACTAAAAGTTGGCTATAGCATCCAAATCCAGCTGCTATGCAATGTCAAAGACTCTTTGAGTGATTTGGCATTAGCTCTCTCTAAACCTAGGGGTAGCAGAGAGTTGATAGAGAGGCCACAGTAACATAAGTCATCTTGAGATTTTTGCTTTCCACCTTGATGAAGAGCCATCAGGGAGAATGAATGAGGGCAGAGAGCCATTGGAAAAAAAGGAAGTTAAGTCAGTAAGAGAGTTGGCTTACATGGACTCTCACCTCCAGTTGAATCATTCCAGTATCCATGTGGATTAAAGCATTTTCTTGCTAAGTGGAAATTTCAGGATGGAGAGAAACATGTGCACAAGAGGCAGAGGCAGACTTATGTCCCAAAGGCAACAGGGTCTTGATTTCAAAAACGCAGCACAAAGTACAAAATCAGTTCAGCTATGTTTTCTTCTACCAGCCCTCCCAGGAAGAGGAATGGCAAAAAAAAAAAAAAAAGGAAAGGGGAAGGTATTGCATTTTGTGTTTTAATCTATGCTACCTAGAAGTTTTGAGTAATTTTGGCAGTTTTTAAAAATGTAATAAATGACCTTGAAAGAAAATTGAGTAACTTTTCCTTTACAACCCCCTACCTGGTCATCTGCATTTCCTTCAATAAATTACTCATTTCCCATGGTAGTAATAAAGGATGGAAAATAGAGTAAAGAAGAGCTTGACTTACAGAGGAAAAGCTTATTTTTTTGGATGGAGACATATCTCTGTTCAAGCCAAGTCTGGCTTCACACATCATGTTAAGCCATAGAGAAGTTTGTATTGTTTTTGGCTTAGTATATTGCATAAACTCAGCCAGTTCCAACTTATTTAGCCACACAATGGCTTAGTGTGATGTTAAATTGAGCTACGGTGGAAGGAAGATTTCAAGAGACAAGTGGAAAGATCACCCTGAGTTGATTCAAACTCTGCATGAGTTCCATTTAGATAGGTACAAGCACCCTCATGTGTAGCTTACCCAGGTTTAAATTTTCAGTTGAGGATTAAAAAAAAGAAACTCTTGGACAGTATGAGTGGTTTAATAATGAGACCAGTTGCTTAGAGAAAGAATAAGCACTGTATCTGTAACTCTAGATTTTGTGTATTAAGTAGAAGGTTGGACCAGCTAGCCAGCAAGGTCCTTGATCCTATTATTCCTCAAAAAACTCATTTGGTTTACACAAGCACTCCCTTTGTTTGTGTTGGCACAACACAGTAAACCCAGGTTTATAAACCTAACTGCTTCATTCACAGAATACACTATACTCAACCAAATAAACCATATTATGGCTTCATATGATAGTCAGGTGCACCTCACATGCTGAGATACTGGCTGAATTCCCAAACTATGTTGAATCACAAACTATCTAACCCCATTTAGCCTAGTCTAGGATGTTATACAAACCCAGCTTTTCAGTACTTGGCAAAGATTAAAAAACCGTTTCAGCAGAAGATTAAGTTTCTGCCCTTAATCTTGCAAGAAAGCCTTGATATTTCTGCTCATGCCTAGAAATACCTTTTTCTCTATAACAAGGAGGAAGGACCTCCATTTGTATTCAAGGTCATGTTTTGCCTTTTTTTTTTTTAACTGCCCAATTACTCAACTCCTCTAAGTGCTGTAGATGAAAACATAAAACACAATACCTCCCTCTTTCCTCTATCTTCCTTTTTGCTATCCTCCTCTCTTGCTCAGAGGGTAGCTGAAAAAAGGCCAGTGATTCTTCCCTTCCGCTGCTTATGAGAACAGAGGGGACTGGTAGGACAATACAAATGGGATTCATTCTGAGCACCAAGCTGCCTTGAAAATTAATTTACAAAGGTTTTTGACAAGTTGGGACGGGCAGAGAAGGTACTGTAAGTGCAGAATCTTTTTTTTGAATATTCACGCTTTCCATTAGCCCTGGAATTAAAAACAGCAATTAAAAAAGACTTCTGGGCTTTGAATGTTGGATTAGGCTAGATGTTAGCAACAATGAAAGTAGAAAGTATTTTTGATGGGTGGAGGGAGGTCTATATCAGCGATATTTACAGAGGGGGGCCAAAAAAGACAACCTGGCAGCCTCCATCACATGATTACAGCTGCCTCTTGATTTACCCTCTCCCCCCTCTCTCTCTCAGCCCTACCCCCACACACACACACACCACCCATGGATGCACTTGCTTGACATGACATGGCTGTCAAGTTTGTATTAGCCTCTTGCATCTTCATTTCAAGGAATCCTTGTTTATCCTCACAACAGGACTTGGGGTAGAAGTCCAGAGAGTTTTGCAACAGATGAACTTCCAAATATCACGGGGGGCAGGAGGGGTGCAGCATTCTCTTTTCAGATTTAAGAGAACTAACCCAAAAGGATGATATAGTCTGCAGAGTTGAACATGGCATAACTGCCCCACTTGTTATGATTTCCTGCCAGCCTGAGCAGAATAGCAGTGGAAATCCAGCAGTGAACTGGAGGTGCTGTGGGGAATAGGCAGTGTTTAGAACAGTGTTTCTCAACCTTGGCAACTTTAAGATGAGTGGACCTCAACTCTCAGAATTCTGGGAGTTGTGGTCCACTCATCTTCAAGTTGCCAAGGTTGAGAAACACTGGTTTAGAAGTTTCAGAGCATGGTGGGGTGACAACATTACATTCTGAGCCAACGTGCATTTCTCAGAAGGGATCTTCAAATGAAAACAGTTCACTGCTTTGTAACCCTTCAAAGGCTGCGTCTTCCTCTCCCCTCGTTGGCGTTCAAGCCAACAAGGCAGAGATATAATTGGCAAGACCTGCCTTCACGTTTGTACAGAACTGAAATAACCTCTTAGGCATACCGCAGCTCAGGAGAGAACAAGCTTGGTATTGTTCTGAGGGGCACATTCATTCCGCAGCATAGAACAATCAGCAGACATGCCCAAGGCTGACTTTTCCAGCTGCCCAAACACTGCTGTTGGCACTGGTTGCAGAGGTAGACAGTCTTTGCCATTTTGTCACCTACCCCGTGGTGGGTGGAAGAGTGTATGTGTGTGCCCAGTATGTCAACAGCATACAGATCAGACCAGGGGTGGAGGGAAGAGTGAAGTTCAGCTTGCCCATGAAACTAAACAGTTCCATTCTTGTTAACTTCTTCCAAACTGTAGAAAGATGATCAGCCTTTGATTTTTTTTTAAAGTGGGCTACTTAGGTACAGTTTTGTCATGATTGACAGCAGGCCAATCTATACCTACAAGAGAATGGACGACGCTACTCCAGATTGCAAGTGGCTAGCATTGCAGAATTACAGGGTCTTGTTCATTTCAAAACAAGTCAACCCCAAAAATGATCGTTCTGTCAGTAGAAAATGAGTTTGTAGAACATAGGGCTGGCCAGCATGTTTCTCTTTGAGGTGCTAGGTTGTTTTTTATGGCAAACAGAAGCCTTTGTAACATACGCATAAAACTGTTGAGTATTTACAGTTGTTCCTGCTGTAGTCTTAAAACAGCCCTGTCCATTTTAGCACCTCATTTTGCTGGGTAGATAGAACAAACCCTAAGTCATGTGGTCTCATAATGGGAGATGGTTTACAGATATTTTTAACCATATGTTCTTTCTGGACATTAGGAGAACAAGTCGATCACATTACACATTTTGCTGAATAACTGGATTTCCTGCCAGTTAGGGTGAAAGCTTTTGGCTGTGTGGGTTGGGTTGAAGACTAAGATTTCATGGACGTGTTGTGGCAATTAAATCTCTTGTAACATCAAGAAGCTCCAGATTTTACATTAGTGGCCCTAGGGATCAGTTTTATGTCCCATTAATTTCTGGATTTAGTTACACTTGAAAAACAGACATTTTCTTACCAAGATTTGTTTTATGAGTAGCTTTTATGGTTATTGAGAAATCAATTGAAAACATGCTTATTCAGCTTCTGTTGTTAGATTTGGCCTACTTAACATGGGTATAACAGACATGGTTGTGCACAGCTTTTGAAAAGGACCTGCATAATGTCAAAGTCAGTTAGATTCTGCCTCGAAAGGAAGACCAATTGATAGAATCAGAGGAATAAAGGTCAAACTTTGATTAAACTTTTCCTCACTGATTCAAGAAAATATTGTGGGCACAGGGTTATATATTAGAATGCTTTCCAGAACAGAGCTACAGTTCTATCCACAAAAGTTGACGTGGCAGCAAATAGATATCAACTTCCTTCAAGTTAAGCCATCCTAAAGGCCAACATTGTGTACGGTCCTGACTTCCTCTTTTTCCCATATCTTGGAGCTTTTGCTGACAACAATTGCCCCAAATTGGATGACATTGTTTCCTATCATTTTGAGATTGGAAACATCTCCAAAACAGTAGCATAAATCCTAAAATAGATTTACTATAGTATTTAAAAAGCAAAGAATCCAAGTCCAGGTTTTAAGCAAAAACTAGAAAATCTTGGCTTCCACCAACATGTATGTCCTGCCTATAGCCATTTTTTATCACTCTCAGAAAATATTAACTGCACCCTCTGACCATCAAATGTCACTCCTCGTTTAGCCTAGTTGGATCAGTGCATTCATTACAAGACAAAATGCTTATTCCCAGTATTCGCTCTCTCATTAACATTTATTCTCATTAAAATAGTGGATTGCTGCATCACGGGGTTTGTTTTGATGATGTAGCAGTACAATGTTTTCAGGGAGGCTGCAGTAGAGATCAGCGGGGTTGATGGGGAAAGATTTTGGAATAAATCCAAAACAAAGGAATGGAACATTTAATCAGAAGCAAAATTTATAATGACTTATAAATCCAGACAGGGTCTGGATGTGAATAAATCCAGGATGGAAAGAAAGCTGGTTTGTCTGGCAGTCAAACTGGTAAGATGACTTCCAAGGAATATAAAAGCCTGCTTTTGTACCAGATGAGATAGTTTGGCTCATGCCAGTTGGCTTTTCCTTATGAACAGTATGGCTAGGAAACGGTCATCCAAAATTGGCTGTGTTATCCGCCTGGTACTTCCAGGAACAACCAGACCTAGAGCATGTGCACAAAGTAGAGGGTGCAATTTTTGCGGACCAAGAGCCATCCTTAGTCTTTGAGTAGTATGCTGGGAACTGCTCCCCAGAAAGTTTGTAAGAATAAGTACTGGAATCTGATTTGATTTAATTTAAGGTAAATATAATTAAAATGGAAGTATTCTATTCAGCCAGGTAATTGGATTGATTGTGTCCTATAGATCTAGTATTATTCCACTTTTGTCACATTAAACGTACCAATTCAGTGGCAACTTTTGGATAATCCTGGGTTGTACATACCTGCCATAAAGAAATGTAGACCATACCATTGGGTCATTCTTGGGTTGCCCCCTGAAGTAGTTTCCAGACAACACACAAGCCCTAAACCAGCCACGAATGGTAATTTCCTAACCATAGGGGCATCTGCAGAGGGATGAGCAAAACAATCAAGAGGGAAGCTTCAGTTGCATGGTCATGGCCGCCATCTTGATGTTTTTGACCTCCCTGCAGATGCCCCTGCCTAGCCGAGCCAGTCACAAGTAGGGCTCAGCAGGCATAAGCAAGCTGAATCTATATCAGTTTTTGTGTCTCCTGAACATCATCTTTGTATATCCAGCTCAGTTTTGTCCATTCTGATCCAGAATAAAATCTTTACTATCACCTGCAACCTTACAGTTTTAATGGGAATCATCAGGGATTCAGTCTGGGCCAAGCAAAGCACAACTCCCAGATTCCCTGCTAACATGCCAGCTGAATCATGGATGTTGTAGTGAAAACATCTGGAGGACACCAGGTTGAGAAAAGCTGACTTAAGCTAACTGGCCAATCTGGAAGATATTTTTCAGAAGTAAATCTATTTGGAGTACATAGCATTTAGTTCCTAATAAATTGTTCATTGTTGCAGTCTACTTTGGATGTAAGGAAAAGAAAGGTCAAAAATTGTGTTGATTATTTGGGCTCTCCTTGTTCATTGGGTCACCTGAAATCAGTTGTGGTCATCTCTCCTTGTGAGGACATACATAGCAGAGATATAGTTTATCTTCCCTATGGGTAAAAAAGTGCCAGAGTTTGGATGAAAAGATTTCTGCTTCCCAGTGTGCCAGATCTGAAATTGCTAGTTAATGTTTTGGCACAGGGGTGCAAGACTATCTAAAGATGTTACTTTCCTAATGTTGCATCTCTAAATATCTGTGCTGGGTAGCCAAGGAACAGCTGGCTGACCAAGGCTGGATTCACACATTGTTCTAAGCTGTAATGGAGTTTCATTTGTTTTAGTTTTAGCGTGCTGTGTGAACCCAGCCAATTGTGAAATATGCTACAACTCATGTTTAGTCATCCTTGAACCCAATCAAAATATTCCAGTCAGAGCTCCAGAGACTTTTTAAAACTCCTTTGATACCAAGATGCATGTCCCAAAGCCCCAGAGCATAGCAACTCCTCCTTCCTCTAGCCAGTGGGTGGGTAATCCATTAGTAACATGCTGCATTTAGAAATCCATCCTGCCAAACAAATACAAAATGCAAACTTAATACAGTAGCAAATGCACTAATGTGATTCAGGAGGCCCTGTGCTAGGATAGAAAGAAATGTTCTGCCATTATGTGAAAATTTAACATGACTAGAACAGCATCTGTATTTGATTAGGCAATTTTTAAAAACGTACAAGCCTTTACACTTGAGGGTAATGCTGCAAAACTGTTGTACAGTCAGGATACTAAAATTGGTTTCCCTTTCCCTGACTCCCATGTTTTTATTGCACTTTGTCTCAGATGAGAAATGCAAGGCATCCACGTGGCAAATCAATGCCTTTTGATGTAGTAGAGTTTTGAAGGCTGCTGTGGTGTGAACAAACGCTTTCAAAGTTTTCATCTTCTGTGAATGAGAGAAATATTGACTGCAAGCTGCATGAAAGCAGCCAATTCTGCATCTCATTACCTCTGCATGTTAGCTGATGCTCTATCAGTGAAAAATGATGTGAGATGCCCCCTTGGAAACTCATACTTTGGGAATTCTGGGAGTTCTAGTCCCACACATTTGGAAGAAGTAGGTTGGAGAAGGCTGGTTTCCCATGTTGATGTATGCATGCAGGTGGATCATCCTCATTTGGATGGGGCAGAGAGTATTAAGGATGGGAACTCTTGGGGGAGTCCATGGAAGAAAAAGGCAGAAATACTGGGTAGATGGATAGGGAGGCAGTGGTTTGGTGTAGTGGTTAAAGGCACTGGGCTAGAAACCAGGAGACTCTGAGTAGTAGTCCTGCCTTAGGCATGAAGTCATCTGGGTGATATTGGGGCCAGTCACTGACTCTCAGCCCTTGGAAGAAGACAGTGGTAAATCACTTCCAAAAATGTTGCCAAGAAAACTGCATGGACTGGTCCAGGCAATCAACAGAAGACAAGATTGTCTAAAAGGCGCACACATAGATAAGTATGCTAAATAGAGACCTGAAATATTAGTTGGGGGATTCCATGAACTCTTCCTTTTGTGTAATGCCAAACATCTAGACAACACAAGGTTATTTATCCTGGTTTCACCTACAGGAGAAGGTATGTACACATTTTTTTTTTTGTCTGCGCTCAGTCATTACTGACCCTGCAGTGACTGCCTGGACGAGTCCTTGCAGTTTTCAAGGCAATTGTTTTCGGAAGTGGTTTGCCAGAGCCTCCTTCCTAGAGCATAGCCCAGCTGGCGAGCGCAGGAGGCGGGATTTCCGTTGCTTTGTGCCCTTTTCAGGCGAGCGCGGTTCGCGCTTACTGGCAACTGGTCCCATCTCTCTGTGCAAGGCGCTGCCAGCATTTTTCCTCCCACCGGAGTGAGAGTACCCATTTATCTACTCACGTGAGTTTTCGACCTGTTGGGTTGACAGGAGCTGGGGAGGAAACAGGAGCTTACCCTGTTAACGCGAAGGCTGGACTCGAACCGCCGAAGCGTCAGCCATTTCTGGCCGGCAACTTTCAGCGTCATTAAGCTGCTGCGCCACCGCATCCCTTAATGTACACATTAGTGATCAACAACTAGATGTACAACAAAGGAGTAAGTGTGAAATTATGCACTTGCATGCACATACCCTCACAGCATTTTAGTTGCCCCCAGTAGCACTTCAAGCCAGCAGAATTTGAAAGCTCAAGATTCTGGAAATTAGAATCTCAACATGTATAGAGAACCTCAAGGTTATGAAGAAATGCATTAGTGTTAGTAATGATATTTATCCTTCTTGCAGAAAGAGTGTAGCTGGCATGGCAAGGTTGCTTCCAGTCAGAAGTTTGTTCCATATGTTGCCTGCTCCTTATTGCTAGTAGACGTGACAGTCTTCCTATAGGCAACTGCCTTACCCTAGTTCCATCTTACCTTTTCTGATGGATAACAACAACCAGGGGGCTCTAGTGGAGGTCTTCCTTATCTTCCTTACCATTACTGCCAAAACTGAGTTGGCAGGACTTGAATCTGTAGATGCCGTGTTTGCAGTTCCCTACTGAGCTATAAAACCTACCTACTTGCTCTGCTCCAGTTCAATCCAGGAGATATGTAAGCCTTGAGTTATGGACCACGCTTGCCATGTGCTTTCCCTGGAGAACTCTGAATGTTGTCAGTAGCATGGGTTTGGGAAGGGCTGAGGGGAGTTCAGCCTTCTGAAAAGAAAGCATCCAGGACTCAAGACATCTTCTGCATTCATCTGGGATTCATGGCGTGTCTGCAGTGCAAATAACGATCCATCAAGCAGCTACTTTAAATTAACAGTATATAGACCTTTCATAGGAGTTAATCACAAGCTGGTGCAAACAATAGTGCTTTGCCCTTTGTCCTAGAAATGTAGCATAAGTGCGGGCCCTGGCAGACTGTCAAGGGAACCTTTGTTCCACAGGCGTGAAACTCAACTGGGAAGTTTTTTGATGGGGAGATCTGGTGTTGAAAACAAAAGCCGGCTCTCAGCTGCCGGATTCTCACTTCATCCCAGCAGAGGGGTGGTGTGGAGGAAAAGGATGAAGGGGAGAAAATGGGGCTGTCGAATTTTACTTTTAAGTCAATTAAATTGATGCTTCCAGTAAAGTTCAGGATGGTGGCTTGCTTTTCGCTTTCCATTAGCAATGAAGTAATTTTTCCCCCCTTCTTTTGGGGATGACATGAAAATTGTCCTCAAAGCATCTAATCAAGTCATGGGTACTTGGATCATTAAAAGTCATCCTATCCGTTTACAAGCCTTCCGTCAGCTTGTAGGAGAAGGAGGAGGGAGCCGAATTCTCCCAGAAAAGTTAAAAGCTTGCAAATAACTGCAGCCAATTAAGATTAAAGCTGTGATATTCAGTAGTAAAGTTTTGTGTTAAACCTTGGAGGGGTGGAGGGAATAATACATTCAGTTACTTCGAAACAGATCAAGAGGTGTTAACACACAGTCCTTTGTTGTTGCTGAAAACTTGAACAGTACTGTTAAAGCAACAGATTGGTTATTTTCTCTTCACATCCTGATTTTTTTTTTCCCACCCTCCCTTTGGAGTTGTTGATATTTTATAAAAAAGGAAATCCTGATTATGTTCTATATAATTTAAGCACCAACTAATTAAATGCATCCATTTATATGCAAAATGCACTGTCAATGGTAGAGATCATCTGGTGCTAATATGATAATTCATTGGATGCTACAACCTGAGCAAGCAAGAGGTGGCAGGGGAGAAAGAGAGAGAGAAGTAGATATAGTTTTAAGCTTTGTGACTTTGTGGTCTTCTTCTCCAGGAGTCATTCCTGTTATGCACTCTGTCCTGCCACTGGGCAGAATACAGCAGCTGTCCCATTTAACCGTGGCTGGGAAGTGGGTATCAGTGGCAGGTTAACTGGAGGACAGAGCTGCTGTAATGGTTTGTGGGAATGACCTTGGGAGACAGGAGGAAGAGCTGCAGACTGGACAACCATCATGTAAAAGATATCTCAGTCCACAGAAGGAGAAGGGGTGTGGGAAGCATTTCAGAAGGGACCCTCCCTAGTTTTCTGGAGAGTAAAAGGAGAGGAGAAATACTTCCAGTCATGCAAGACTGATGTTAGCCCTTTGAGGTAGCCCAGCCAAGAAGCACAAACTATGAGTACTAACTCTATCTTTATTGTAAGGTTACATTAACAGAATCTTGCAAGACTGAAGGTCATTCCCACCTACCATTGCAGCTGCACAACTGCTGAACCATGTGCCCTTGGGATCAGAGTATCTATCCAGATTTGTCTATAAATTCAGGTGATGTCAGTTTTTTGAAGTAAGCCAGGTCAGTAAACAGGCATTGCAAGGACTACTGGAACTCTACTGTATTATGGTAAGGTATAACAATAGAAACTTGAAAGCCTGTCCAAGTTTTGCTCGGTCCTCTCTTATACCATGCAAAATCAAGGCAGGGTTTAAGTCTTTTTCTTATGCCTCTCCTTTCTCAGGGCTGAGATTTTGTTTACAGTCTCTTTTATCAGTTAATGACTCTTGCCTCCTTATCTCTGCCTCCCTTTATAGGTCTCTAGACGTTTAACCCCTTGTTCAGCTGATGGCTAGATTTGGCAGAAGGCTTCCAGGCATGACCTATCCAGATTAGAATATTTATTGCAGACAAGAACAGTGTAATAATAATAATAATAATAATAATAATAATAATAATATCCTTGTCTGTGGCAGGGTGAAGAAGTTCTGAGAATTATTCTTGTGATACTGAGACCTGCAGAATGGAGGGCTGGAAGTCCCAAACCTCCTTTCCCAGAACCTCTCTGATTCTTCACACCCTGGTCTTGCCTTCTGTCTTAAGGTAACAGCTTAGTAGTTCCTGCTGCCACCATCTGTCTCCAGGAGGCATCTTAACTGATGTCTATCCCTAACCCAAGAGTGTGAAAGAGATACGGTTGCCACATTCTATGCTGCCTTTCTGGTGATTAAAAGGTTGAAATAGTTTTGATAGTGCTTATCTTCTAGCTATGTAGCATAGAGGTGTGGTGACTAGAGAATTCAGCCCTTCTTACCGGAGATAAATTCAAGATGTATTTTTATTTTTATTGATAGATTTATTCAGGTAGTCCTTGCTTACCAACTACCTTCTTTAGTGACTGTTCATAGTTACAACAGTTGGGGGAAAAACAGCTTTGTGACCAATCCTCACTGTTACAGCCATCATCGCATTCTGTAGTCACGTGATTGCCATTTGCAAGCTTCAGAACCAGCTTCCAATGAGCAGAATTGATGGAGAACATGGAAGTGAAATCACAAGCCATGGTCATGTGATATCTTGCTTAATGACTGGTGATTCACTTAACAACAGAAGCAGAAGTGATATTATAAGTCCAGCATGGTTACATGATTTTTTGCTTAGTGACCATGGGGCTTAGCAACAGAGTTGCTGGTCCCAATTGTGGCTGGTAAGCGAGGACTACCTATATTTAAAGAGAGGGAGGGAGGGAGGGATAGACAGATAAACGGTTTCTTACTTTAAGGATTAAAATGCAGACGTTCAGTGTAAAAGGAGAAAATTACAGATCTCCTCAGATCATAACAATATAATATAATAGTTAAGACAGAAAAAAAACCTTTAAAAAGGCAATATTCTGGACAGACCACAAATGCTATAAATGAAGAGCCCTCTGCCCCAAATCTCTGAAGAGATTGGAGAAAGTACAAAACACTACAGTTCACAGGATTCTAAAGAAGTTTGATATTTGTGATCTTAACCTGACTTGTGAACAAAGGCTGGAATTAAATAACCAATCTCTAACCTGGATGAAAAGATAAAGAAAACAGGACTTAACATAGAAAACAGAAACCAAAAATCTAGTGAAAATTCCTGGCTATGCAGCTTGACCTATCTCTACTGAAACAAAAGGCTTCCTGAAGTAAATGATGTTCCGCTTCAGTTTCCAGGGACTTCTCAAGCTTCTTGGAAATTTGCAATGAAAACCAGAGGTTGCTTTTTCCAGACTCTCTCCTGAGATTTCTCTCCATGTCTTTCTGCTTCTTCTTTGACCAGGACAAAGGCTTTTCCCATGGGGTAATAGGACAGAAAGCCATCTCTCACTCATAGGGATGTGAACTGTGAATCTGAGTCTGCAGCTAGACAGATCAGCTACATTCACAATGCTTATGTGCCTATTCTTCAGAGTTTCAGCTTTAGGCTTCTTTCTGCCTTTTGGAATTACAGTATTGGGTTCCTGATGGGCTGTTTGGTGGCCTTGGAAGGCAGTTGCAACATGTTTACTTAATGGCCCTCTCTAGCCTTGGTTCACATTCTACCAACTCCACTTAGGGGTGGTGGGAAAAGGTGTTTCATTGTCAGTATTGACGTAATAATACCTGCCAGCCTAGTTGGCTTCTGTACACGGAAAGAGGTGAGGGCTCCTTGTCTCCATCTCAGGCAGCAGCAAGGAGAAGGAGAAGAGTTAGAGTTTCTTGAAGCCAGTCCAAGTCATTTTTCTCAAACTACCTACCCAGGAAAAAAAGAGGATGGTGTTCTATAGATGCAGTCGTCATAATTCAAGTAAAGCCATGCTGTGATCCTGTTCCGATTGGCCACTAATCACAGCAGCCATATAGTTAATGGTATCAGATGCTTTTCTTGCTGGTTGACCTAGTAGTGTTCTAAATAACCTACTGTGGATAAATAGCTCATTTTCAATCTTTTATTTACAACAAGCTTCACTGTTGCGAACACAGCTTTTTTGCTTTGTTCCGATGTCAAGATCTGACACTTTTCTTGGAAACAATCTAACATAAGGAGATAAGCTACTGTTTTTTAATGTTTAATTACCCCCAGTGACATGGAGCTAAGCATGTTTGGAACCCACAGTCCCATTTTCTTAACCCCATGCAGCAAATTTCTGGGGATAAACCATCTGGTCATTTGAATTTTGACTAGGTTTACAGTAGTTGTGTTAGTTGATTTCTTCAATTAAAGGCTCTGTGCTAACACACATTTCATTCTGTTGGGTAGGGCAACCTCATTGATCTTATAAACTATAACTTTTGCCATAAAACAAAAGTAACCATGGTTTTGCAAAAGAGGGATAAAACACCAATAAAGCACAGATGGTTCTATACAGAAGAAGGCAAAAAGGAAAGGAAGAAGAGGTAGGTACCATGATCCAAGAATGGTGAAAAAGAAGAATGAAAACGTTGTGAAAAAACCTTATGCACCTAATGAAGTGGCTTGTAGTGCACAAGAACTCATGCCATAAGGTTCACCAAACTCCTTGTATTAGCTGTAACAGCTAATGAGGTTGCTACTCTGGAAACAAGCCCATTATTGTTACTCATAGATAATAATCTGAAATAAATTTATAGTAGCCATTAGTATTGGGGGCCAACTTTAGGATATAACTGGGCTGCGTTAATATGTTTATTTTTCTAAACCACCACAACAACCCTTGGGGGTGTACTCGGATAATTACAACATATATAAATATAAAATATCTGCTATAAAGTAATGCAACAATTACAAAAATGTAAAAAAACAACTTAGAGCAATAGAAACATGCATGTGGCATTGCTTCCAGAAATTTTAATTTTAAAAGCCCTTTGGAAGAGCTTTCTTTTAGACTGCTTCTTCAAGGACATTGAGGCTAATCTAACTTCTTGGGTGAGGTTGTTCCATATTATAGGAGATGTTATTGAGAAACATCTCCTCAGCACCCATAAATACATGGTGGTTGGGAACTGCAAGTAAGTTTTCCCAAGATGTTCTTATCAGGTGGTTCAGCTTTAGTTGACGTAGGCAGTCTTGAAGTATCTCAGTTCTAAACTCTATGAGTTCTAGACAAAAATGTTTGTCCTGCATAGGGCAAATTGTGTCTCCTTTTTCAGAGGAACAGCTCTAGGCCCTTTGGAATGGAGAAACAAAAGATGGGTGTTGTGTTTTTACACTAGAAATCGTAGAAGGAAACCAACATCACTTTCACCTTCTCATGAAACATTGACTTTTGTGACAAGTTTTATCTTGAATGAGAGTTAGACTGGATGTAGCTCCCAAGGCCAGCTCTTGGCTGCTAGAAACTCAGAGACAAATATCCGTAATTTGCTGGTGGCTTTCATAACTCAGACCACCACTTTTTCCCCCCAAAAAACCCCAAATCCGGGAATTTCAAGTATTCCAGGGATGTGGTGTGCTTTGAAAATTCTCCTAGGCAAAATGCTTTGAACATTTTGCTTTGGAGAATTATGTACATTGGATTATGTTCTTGATGGATCTGTATTCTCTTTAGGAGGAGGTCAAAATAAGTGGACCTCCATGGACACTCTTAAATTCTAGGTTCCAACCTTTTCCAAACTAGGGTTCAACCTTCCAACCAAAATAGTGTTTTGTTTTTTTTTCCCCTCCGGCAAAATATTGTTATCTTGCACTGGGTTGCACTCAGATCATTTTGCTTCTTCTCGCTGGAGTTTAGTCATTCTGGTTTGTTTACATTTATTCATTAGCCCTCTAATGTTAGACACTGCATCAGGGGAGGCTGGCAGGATGAGGGAGAGCAGAGGAAAAGTGCCAGGAACCATTTCTTGTTCATCAATCTTGGCAAAGAGGGCAGCCCATCAGTTCTGGACTGGTGGGCCTGAACTGCAGAAGCATCATTAACAGTTAGGAAAGCATCTTTTTCAGGTCAGCTTGTAATGCCTAAAAACTCCCTCACACTTTGCTTTGCCAAGTTGTGTCCCCTATCTAAGCTGATTCCATTGTGACTTCTCTGGAGGAAGCTGCCAGAGAAATCAGTTGGAGACTGGGATGAGCTCAACCGTACAACAGTAGCCTGGTCTTGACTCACATCCTGATTTCCAAACATAATCAGCGCTTATCTGGGGCAGATGAGTATAGGGAAAGTTTTCTGACATTTGTTACAAAAAAAAGCTCTTTTTGTCACTTTTTTGTAATAGCACTTTTTAATGGGGGTTTTTTCCCTCCTTCTTAATAGCGTGTTATTATTTTTGGGTTTTGTTTTTCTTTTGTTTTTCTTTTTTGTTATTAATTAAAAGCAATTAAAAAAAAATTTTTTTTAAAAAAAAAGCTCTTTTGGCTTCCTTTTCTACATGGTGCTCAAATTCTAGGAAATCAGACCTCTCCTAGCTCTGCTTTTCTTAGCATATTAAAAATAATGGGTTTAGTGTGTTCAGAGAAAGGGGTAAAGAAGTGGGTTTTGTGATGGATCCCATTCTCTCTGTCCCTCAATACCTGAGTGCTACTTTTGACTAAGAGCAGCATATTTTTCTAGTTGAGCTTATAGGTAACAGACAAGGATTCCGCTAATTTTTCCAATCATCAGTTCCATCACTCCATTTTCTCAGCTGGTACAAACACAACTGCCCCGAAACTTCTGGAGTGGGCAGCCATAATACATTTCATAATAAATAAATAACGTGCCTAGCTATCTGAATGGCTGAAATGTGCTGAAGTTACCACAGCTTGCAAGATTTCCACAGTCTCATCCATGAGAGTTCACAAGATGTTGCACGAAACTCAGTTTGGGAGTGCTATACAAAAGTGATCAATAATAAATACATTTCAAGTGATTTTGCCATGTTAAGTTTTTTTACAGAATTACTTATCTCTGCAGTTCTGTAGGTACGATTTAGAGGCATTGTATTGTTGACCATTGGGCTGTGTGTAAGAATGGACTGATAGCTTAAGAAGACTTATATACATGGTATATTTGCTTTTTTTTCCCCCAAATAACTGCAGATATTTCACAAAGTATTGACAATTTCATTCAAGCCTTGCTTCCCCAGACATATAAGTGGTAACCTTGAGATATAATCCAATGCATATAAATTTGAAAGTAATTCCATTGCAGCTTCAGTTGGCAAAGAACCATTAATTGATTATAGGTGGCCCTCAAACTTTCTGCAGATTCATCTTACATCATCTCCCATCAGCAAATTCTAGGAATTGCAGTTTAGTGGGACATTAGCTACGTACCATGAAACAGGCCATGCTTTGGTTCACAATCTAATCTAGAAAAAGACAGGCCATGCATTGAATAAATAACTGTATGATATTTTTTCCCCCTATGGTAGCAGTTTTCCAGTATGGTATATAGGAACAAAAGTGTGTAGTGTTCTTGTTTAAAAAAATATTTTTTTAATAATTTTTAGTGAAGAAATTTTTCAACAATTAAAAACAGTACCCCTTTTGAATTAAATAAGAATAAAAAAAAGTAATAAGAAAGTGAAAAAGAAACAGCTTTCAATCTTCTTGACAGCGGTTATATTTATATTTTACCCTCTCTCTTTACAGTTACATCATAATTTCCTTCTTTCCATAAGCTGCCCTTTCTGATCCTTAAACCACAAGTTCATTTTTCTCTTTTTTCAGCAAAAAGTCCATAAGGGGTTTCCAATCACTAATAAATAGTTATTTATCTTTGTCCAAACAAACAAGTGAATTTTGCCATCTCTGCTAAATTCTGTCATCTTCACCAACCAATCCTCTGATGTGGGTATTTGAGTGTCTTCCCATTTTTGCACATATAACAGTCTTGCAGCAATTATCATATATAAAAATAATCTTCCGTGGCTCTTTTCTAATTGACTGTCCATTAAGTGTGTCCATAAGTGTGTCATGTTCTGAGTGTACCTCCAGCTACTTACTTCCTTGGAAGCCCATGGATCTGGCTACCTAAGCACACTGCATTTCAAATTGTTGATCATAAATGTTTTTCAAAAGAATTGCATTCAATAGAAGAGAATATCTGTAGCTCAGTGTTGAACTGTGGAGTCCTTGGTGCTCTCTGAGCTTGGTTGTTGGCTTGCAGACATTTTATTACCCGACTAAGTAACATCATCAGTGCTACTGAGTGTGGTGTTTGCTCCCTGTTTATATATAGTAGCATGCCCTGCCCGTGTTGGTGGGGCTGTGGTTTTCTCCTTGGAAGTTCCTTGATTAGGGTATTGTTTTCTGCTTGACTGTTTGTCTGGCATTAATTCCTGCTTATCGGGGTGTAGGCTGCTGGCAAGGATGTGTTCTAGCTTTTTTTTTTTTTTTTGCTTTCAGTTTCTCTGGACATTTCTCCCAAATACTATAGAAGTAAAATCAGAACTGCAAACCCGCTGTCATTGGTAGTCAAGATATATTTGCACAGAAATTTCATGTGCATCTCTGCACCCAGGAATTATATAATCGTGAAAGATCTATTCTGCATGGTTGTTCTGAAAACATAGTTCATCTCTGTTAGCCTACACACAGGGTGGCAACTGTCCCCCAAATATCACCTTTCCAGCCAGCTGGCCTGCCCCTAGTACCATAGCAATAGAGATGGTAACATTATGACTGCATCCTGGCTCATAACCATTAAAAAAAACACTCAAAACAATCAGACACTTCTGAAAGCAATTCATAAATATTATCATTGAACCTGTATGTCCACCTGTACCTGTCTAACCTACCAAGCTTGAAACATAAATTAATCTGGATAAGCTCCACTTTTCCCCAATTTGGTACCCTCCAAATATTTCGTACTATGATTCCCATCAGCCCCAGACAGCAGATTGGCCCAAGACCATGTGAGTTGTAGTGTAAAAGATCTAGAGGGCCCCAACTTGGGAGAAAGTTGTGCTGAACCAGTTTTCTTCAGCCTGATGTTTTCTAGATATCAGGACCAGCCATTGGTTTTACTTGGCTGGAGATTCTAGGAGATGATGTCAAAAATATTCTAGAGAGCAGAGAGAACCTGGATGGAAAAATACTGTTCAAAACTATTTTCCTATAAATTCAGCAGGTGCTTGTTCTTTTTTAAAGCAGAAAACAAAAAGCAACACATGGATTTGCTGGCCATCACCTGATCCAGTTGGTTGCTATTCAATGTACTTTGTATTGCACATGTACAAGTGAGTAGGAAGATACTCTCCTAATGACTAAAATGTGTTAACTTTCACAATATGTGGTTATTTTGTTTTCTGAGTACCTGAGAATATCTCCCAATAATTTTGAAACCTTGCATATGTTAAAACTGTACTAATGAGTGATATCACTTTACTCCCCCTGCATTTCAGTGGCTGTATAGTAAGCCAGAGTTTTTTGATATGCAGCTCCAAAAGGAAAATAAAGTGTATGTAAGAGATGGTTTCTGAGACTGTAAGGATGGTGATCGGAAACTTAATTAGTTGGAAACAATTGTCCCTTCTGAGTTGAAAGAAGTTTTGTTCTCCAAAACGTTCTGGATGAATATATAAGGACACCATCAGCATCTTCTCAAATATCCCAAGTCTCAAACTTCGGGTGAATTTCTAATTTGTAACTTGCTACAAGTCAGAGACTGCAAAATCAGTATTTGTCAGAACCAGGATCCTAAGCTGTAACATGCTAATATTTCACATGCTTCTTTAAATGGTATGCAACTTTGTTTTCTTCTTTCTCTATCCTTTCCTTAGTTTCTCTCAACAATCTTTCATCTTTTAAAAACAAAAGTTTAAAAACAAAGTGATCGTGGTAGCACCAAGGCAACTACTTTTCAAATGGGCAGATCATTCATCACTTGAAAACTTACCATTAGCTTTTGGTAACTCAGTCCTTCCAGATGTGTTGCGACTGATTTGAGGAGATACTTCCAACATGCCTGGAAGGCTTTTGGCTATGGACTGGGCAAAGATTTGTAAAGTTTTCTTGGTCTTCTCGAAAGCATGTTTGCTGTTGATTTATGGCGGTTCATTTGTACATTGTCATTACTCTCCCCCCATTTTTTTAAATTCAGGATGGGGTTACAAATAGGAGGAACGCATGGATCAATAAGTTCTTCATTAGACTAACTCAAGATCAGCAATCTTCATTTAAAAGAATTAGGAAGTAGCCATAAGCCATAGTCTGCTTACAACCTAGTAAACTCTCAGGTGGTGTGGATTAGTTTCCTAGTACGCTACCTGTCCTAATTTTAAAAGATCTTGTTAATTTAAAAGAATTGGAAACACAGCACCATTCTCCTGCATAAGTAACATTTATGAGAGTTCCTCTGGTCCCCACCAACCCCTCTAAGCATTCTTAGAAAACAGAAATGGTAGATGGTAGTAGGCCAGTAGCTAAATCCATGTGTGCCAATCTGCCAGGGATGCAGTTGGGATGGCAAGGGAGCATCTGGAGTGGTCCAGAAGAGGCATCAAGAACTGATAAAGAGGTGCATTGTGATATTATACTATTATGGTAGCTATTTGGGGGTAGCACCTGTGACATGATCTCAGCATTCCAAATATGCCCAGTTATCCAGAAAGGATTCCATCCTGGCTTACATGGGCATCCAATCAAACTTGCTTTCAATGTAGCTTTGAAGTTGATTCATAGTTCAAGTAAAGCAACCCATTTGAAAATGTAGGCATGGACTGGGGAGTCCATAGTGGAACTCATGAGCTGTCATTTCAGTTTTGGTGTTCTGCTTTCATTAGGTTTGTCTAGTGGTTAGAGCTTTGGGACATTAAATATATCAACAATTCACAGTTCCTCAACTTGCAGACAAACAGCCCCCAAGGTCTAAAATGTAAAAAGTTGCCTTAACGTTTATGTGGATTTGATGTGCCCTGCACTTCGCAAAGGCACTTTGGTTAATTTGCAGGCAAAGGTCTTGACGGAGTACCATGTGGCAATTAGCTGGGAAAGGAAAAGAGATTGCACTTCAATTAATATTTTAATCCCAACGTTAACAACCTTCCTGCCAAGTCAGCAAGGCTGCATATTCTGTTTGCCATTCTTGTGATTCAGCTGGGCTGACAGTTGTCACCTACCTCCAGAAAAGAAATCCCACTTGTAAATTGAGCATAAAAATGAGCAAATGTCAGTATGTCACCGAAGTTTTAATCAGGGCTGTCACGTAGCAGTTTTTCTGTCGGCAAATACAAAAGGACCTTTCAGGCAACATCATTTACTCGGTCTTCGCTAGCATGAAGAATGTGCATTAAGGAGGTTGCTTGCCAGCCAAAGGACTCTGAAAAATGGCATCAACCTGGGTAAATGGTGTTTTTCCCACTATCTTGCAGGTAAATAGCTTTGCGAATTGTGGTGTGCCCTCCATTCATCCCACACAGCAGCCATGAAGCTTCGCCTTCTTACTGCTTATGCACTGCTACTCACTGTCTCCCGATGCCGTGCCGTCAGCTTTCCAGAAGATGATGACCCTATTAACATGGTCGACTACCACTGTAAGTAAGCAGCAAAGCTGAACGTGCTGCTGTTTATTTTTCTTGCCGAACGAAGGCAATTGCTCCTTCTGAGATCTGCCAAGTTTAAGGTGGACTTTAATGGACTCTATCTATCTACTGCAATCAAAAAGACTGCAAGAAGTATAGGTTTTATTTATATTTTTAAGTTCATTGGCTCTTGCTAGCCATCTTTCATTCATTGATATTCAGGACGTTACACAAAGAATTTAGTTTAAACCCTTGTGCTCCCAATATATACAGCTAATCAATGCTGCCTATTGATTCTTCAGCTCTATCATCCTGAGTGATGGCATAACCTGTTTTTACTTGCAGATTCCAGGCAATATCCAGTGTTTAGAGGACGCCCTTCAGGCAACGAATCCCAACACAAGCTGGACTTTCAACTGATGTTGAAAATTCGAGACACACTTTATATAGCTGGCAGGTAATTTTCCTGCAGTCCGCTGATTAAATTAAAATTCCCCTCTCCCTCCATCTGCTGCCTGGTTTTGCATTTAATGTATACACTTTGTCTTAAAATAATCCACTAGTTAATTTCAGGAAATTAAGGGGAGAATTGGCACATGGAGACAGGGAGGGTGATTGATCTTATAGAAGGAAAGCCCTGCTAGAACAGACCAGTGATCCATTCAGTTCCACATTCTGTTTCCCACAGTTGACAAACCCCGAGAACCTGATTTGGACAAACCGTTGTGTGTACCAGTAGAAGAACTTGTGCAGCCTGAACTTCACAAGAAGTTTGGCAGCTACAGACTAGATAATATCTGCACTAAGCCATGGCTTGCTCAAGTGTGCTTTAGGAAACAACCCACCATTAACTCAGTATGTATAACATGCTAAGCCACAAAACATGGCTTGTCCAGCTCTCTCAACCACAGCAGCTTTTGCTTGCTTTTGGCTTTGGATGCTACCTGAACTCAATTACATGTTTCAGCCCCCCAACAGGCTGAGATGCAGCTCTGCTGTTCCCTCTGAGAATTGAACCTCCAGGAAGTGGGGGTTGTATAAAGATATCTTATAAAGATTTAAGGAAGCAGATGCAGATTGAAATGATCTATCAGAAGTAAACTGGATCCTGGTGTTCTGGACAATGACTATAAAGGCCAGTAAGAAGCATCAGAGCCTAGGATGACTTGCCACTGAGACAGGAAAAGTCTTTGCTGTCTCCATGTGTCCTTCCTCAAAGCAAGACATTATGGGTACATTACTCCCATCATAACATGGATTGAACAAGCCAGTTACTCTTGTACTTTCCTATTTCTTCTGACCCTACAAATGATGTGGAATGGATTTGGAACAGGCCACAATATTAAGTCAAGCTCAACCACGTCTCCCTAACTTGGCTTGTTTCAAGCCTTGATCTGGAGAAAATGAGTGGTCCTCATTTATTAATAACAGATGTCTGCTTCTTTTACTAATGGCATGGAGGGACTGTGCGTGAAGCCAAAAAGATCTTGATTTCTGAAGTCAAAGTATGGTTTTTCAAAGTGGGCTGGGGAATGGGATTTCTAATATGTCTCTTGTTTTCTTCCAGGGACCAAGTTTATACCGTAAACTTGAATGACATTCCAAAAGGAGAAGTTGTTCCAAGCAAGGTTAGAAAATAACTGAAAATTGCTTTTGAGTTTTTAAAAAACCAAAAGTTCTTGGTTAAAGACAAAATAGTCTTATTCTTTGTTTTATCTGAACAGAAGTTAACATGGCGGTCAAAGCAACAGGACAGAGAGAACTGTGCTATGAAAGGAAAACACAAAGTAGGTTTGTCTTTTAAGCAAAATATTTTAAACTACTGAAATCTTTTAAAAGGTCATGCTTGAAGCTGTTTTAGAACTGCTGATTAATTAATTAATCTGTTTATTGCTGCAAAAATTTGAATTTGGGATAACCAGAATAGAGGGGCAGATAGAATGCTGCACTGTCTTTTTCAGAAAGATTTTTGATGTGACAGACGGTAGCAAAAACAAGAAGTCCAAATCAATGTTCTTAAGAAATTAGGTGCATTTGATCAGTTTCATAGAAAGTGAGCTTTCATTTACACTGAAATTCTAAGTGCTTTGTTAACCCTGGATTTTTTTCCCCTCCTCGCTCCAGTTCACTGAACACATGTTCAAAAATAACATTTGCTAGTGAATAGCAATGTAAGCCATTCTCTCTTCTTCTTTTTAATTTAATTTTTTTTAGGATGAATGCCATAATTTTATTAAAGTCTTCGTCCCCAGGAACGATGAGATGGTGTTTGTCTGTGGAACGAATGCTTTTAATCCTATGTGCCGTTACTATCGGGTAAGAACTAGTGCCCAAACCAGTAAGATTGATCCTTGCCAAGGGCATTTCGGTACACTTCAAAGATTTCCTATCAATGTTGCCATGATCCTTGTCATCCTATTTTGTCTCCAGGGAGATCAGAGCACAAATGTTCATCATTCTTTCCACACCCAATCCCTTTATTCTCACAACAATCCTGCAAGTTAGATTACAGTGAGAGAAATATGAACCAACTCACATTCCAACCACCTACTGAGCTTCAAAGCTAATTGGAGATTTAAATCTCCCAAGTCGTCATCCAGTTTTCTAACCACCCTGTAGTAAAATCTTGATTTAACAGACCACTCAGAGGAAGCAGTTCTGTTAAATCCAAAGCATCCACCATTCTGCAGATGCATTAGACTATTATTGGACCTCTTTCAAGGGCTCGGTACCGCAGCCTCCATCTTGTCCCGTTGTCCATCCATAAGTTGTCATCACGGCTTGCGGATCCTTTCAAATTAACATAAGAGCCAGCAGCCAATGTAGTCCAAAGGTTCTCATTCTTAAAACAGCTGACAAGGTGGTTCCAATAAGCCAGTCTACTTCCAGTCCCACTACTGTTGATTCATTAGTTCTGAACCTAAAGGAAGCATCTATCCATCATGGATTGTAGCCTTGTGGATGCAAATACTGCTCCACTGTGTGGTTCCTTGAGCAATATGTCTTCAATGTTGTAGGAGAGATGAGATCAGATGAGAGATTTAGATCAGACTGAATGAAGCTGCATGGTAGCCTTTCAGTTTGGTCCCCTTCAGACGTGCTGGATTTTGACCTTGCTGGCTAGAGGTTATGGAAGTTGAAGTCCCACATATCTGGAAGATACCACTCTGCGGAATGTTGGTGTATGAAAACCTGATTTTGCTGGTCTATTGCACGGACCTAGAAAAGTTAAAATAGCCTAACCAAAAAAAATGTGTATTTCTTCTTCAGCTGAGTACCTTGGAGTATGATGGTGAAGAAATTAGTGGCTTGGCAAGATGCCCATTTGATGCCAAGCAAACCAATGTTGCCCTCTTTGCTGGTGAGAACATTTTCTTCTGATGGACCACATTGATAGATGATACAGAAAGTGCAGTGGGAAGGCCTGTGACATCACTGTGTCTCGGCCGTGTTTAAAAAAAAAAAAAGTTAATATGCCTTTTGTGGAATTAGAAACCATTTTGTAAGCCAGACCTTGATTCATTTGGTCTGTTTTTCTTGATACTCAAATTCTAAGAGCTGTTAACCAGTGTAAGCTCCAAAAGGCCTATGCTTCAGATTTTTAAAAAGACCTATCTCACTTTCTTAATTAACTTCAGCAATCTGAATGAACTGGGAAAAAAAAATACATTTTACTGCTTCTGTTGTGAAACACTTGGAAGTCAGAGCTCAGATGATCTCTTGTAAATCACCCAGAGAGTTGGATTCTGATCGGCCCCCTGCTCACTCTTTTTATTAGCTGTTTACATGAGAAATGGATATGCGGTAATAAAGCTTTCCCATTTCCTGGAACCGTAGTTCTGTCCTACAAGGCATTTTCTTCTCAGCATTCTGATGAGCCTTCCAAGTCTAAATTAAAAAGTATGAATAAATATATAAAGTGATTGAGATAATGGCAGGGTGGGGGAAAAGCGAAATGTGGAAATATATAAATAGCTGTTGACAGAGAAGATAACAGGAGTGATGCAGTAATGGAATCAGAATTCTCCGTCATGCAACAATTGAACGCTCCCGGTGTGTTACTGTTCTAGATGGCAAACTCTATTCCGCCACAGTTGCAGATTTCTTGGCAAGCGATGCAGTTATTTATCGAAGCATGGGGGACGGGTCGGCATTACGAACAATAAAATACGATTCCAAGTGGATAAAAGGTACTTCTACTGAAAGTTGAAGCATTACCTGCAATTTTCCCTTTCCAGTAGCCTTTATCCCCAAATAATGAGTTTAAGTACATTTTCTGGATCATAATGATTTTCCTGAACAAGTCAACTTTCTGAATATTTGAATTTTAATCCATTGTTCCCAGACATCCTAGATGGGAGCCATACTTTTTTGATTAATAAAAGGGGGAGGTTCGTTTGCCCTCTTTCCTTGAAAAGGCTGGATTTTTTTTTCCTGTGGGCCACTTAGCAATCAACAGCTCTCAGACTGCCTGCCAAGAAAAACCATTCTTGTTTCCTCTCTGTTACCCTTCCACCAGCAGGCAAAGATAGTTTGATTCAGAAAGCTGTTGGTGTTTCAGCGGGCTTCTTTGCAGAAGCTAAGTTTTTCAACAGCTTGGGTTTAATTTCTTTTCTACTTTTTTAATTGGTCGGTGTGTATGAATTACGCTTTGAATGGATTTGTGCTTATGTTTTCATTTTAATTCTGTGGCTTTTTTTTTTTTAATTTGTGCTTTGGAGTTTTGCTTCTAGATTCTATAGGGAACTGTTAATCTCTAATACTGTCATAGCTTTTACATACATATTATAGGGATATATTTATTTTTTTAATGTTATCTCTTCCGCCCCGCTCCCACCTTGCTTTACAAGAATTTTTTTAGGGGGAAGGCTAAAAATACAGTAAACTATGGAAACCAGTATTGGTTCATTATTAGCCAACTTAGAAAGCATATTTGGTAAAAAAAAACAGGATACGGATTAAGTAAATAAAGAATATTGAGTTGTGGGACAACTCTAAGTGCTCACCCATTTCCAGCTTGGTAAGTCCTCAAACTCAGAAACTTCCATTACAAAGGAACCACTGTTTAGAGCTGGGTGGGTGGCTGGGGAATTCTGGGAGCTGAAGTCCACCCATCTTAAGGTTGCCAAGGTTGAAAAACACTGGTTTAGAGGATTGGTTATTGGCCACCCTACTGTGGAATTGACCTTAAACACTTCTGGAGGGTGCCAGGTTGGGGAAATCTATTATAAATTATAGTCAATCTTAGCTATAGGTAGTTGAAACAAGCCAGGTTCATTATGGTCTGAGTTGGCTTACTCTGGGTCACCACCTGGGTTCAGATGTAATTAGCATTTGTGCAATTAGCGATTGGTAGCAATATCCAGCCATCTCTATGGCAATATAACACAAATGGCTTTTTATTGCCAAAGCTACGGCTGGGGGATGCTATAAGCCACTAGTGCAGAAATGCTCAATGCTTAGCTGTAGCTTTCCAAAAACCCACTGCTTCCAAACTTCTCACAGGAGATGAGAAGACTCCATGAGTCTCAGTTCAGTGCAGCTTAGTCTTGTAATGATCAACTCTTTTTTTTTTTACTAAATCAAGATGGGGCCAGTGTGTAAAAATAAGACTTTTAGACTTCTGTAGAACTGTCTTCCTTTACTATATCTGGGAGAGTCCCTACTTTGAGTAGTTAGTCATAGAGACATCTATGATTGGGCACTTTAGAAACTCTTAATTAAAGTACTTAACCCATTATGGCACATTAGCAAATTTCTCCAGGAATCATTTCTTTTATTTCCCCTGTTCTTTTTTCTTTATTATTGTAAATTTAAATGTCTTTAAATGGTACGTTGTGTTCTAACCTGTAAGTTGGAACAAAAAAAAAAATAATTTATTTTAAAATGGTAAAGGCCACAATTCCTATACACAGTTACCTAGAAGCTCCTATTTATTCAGTGAGAATAAATCTCCTGATTGAACCTCTATAGGATCATTCTGTAAGTCTTGTGTAACACCGAAAACATAGTAAATCAACTGAAGGCACATTTTTGTTCATGAAAACAATATTTTCTTTTATTTTTTTAATGTGCTTGATACAATTATAAGCATCTTGTCTTCCCAGTCCCAATGTCTTGGTGCACTGACATGAAAGATCCACCAGCTGCAATATTTATGGCCAAGTTCTTCTGCTCCAAACTTTCAACATAGTACAATCCAAAGCACAAATCCCACTTTTTTTTTAATTTGGCCCAAGAATAAAGCCATCCTCCCCCTCCAACCAATCAAGTCAGCAAATGAATGAAGCTGTAGTAACAAAGGCTGGAGTTGTAGCACAATTCCTCTGAGGCCTTTTTACAATCCATTAGCTAACATTAAGAGTCTTACACTTTTGCCGGAGCTTGACTTCATCCATAGTTGGATGTCCTAAAGTGCTTTGAATAACCACAGCAAAACTCTTGGCATCTGCATCTTTTGAAGCATCAACAGAACTTTGTTTGTAGCATCAGAAAGGCTCTAACAAATAGGAAGAGCCCTACTGAAACAGACTGAACGCCTAGTTAGTCTGTTCCTACAAAAGCCAACGGCCTCTGGGAAGCCACAAGACAAATACAGGGCAAAAAGCTCATCCTGCTGCTTTCCTCCTGCAACTAGTGTACAGAGGTATTCTACCTCTGGTTCTGAAAGTAAGGCACCACCACCAGGACTAGCAGATGCTGATAGCCTTTTCCTCCACAAGCTTTTTTATTATTATTACTATTACTATTCACATTTGAGACCTTCCAAGTTGGTGACTGTCATTGCATCTTGTCAGTTGCCTACATTCAATATGCTTTGTGAAGAAATATTCCTTAGTCTCTTCCATTGTTTGCCTGAGGAGTTATGAAGGTTAGCAAATCCTACTCTTTGGGTTTTCTATGTGCCAACTTAGCAAAGGTGGACACTTAGTCCTCAAATACATGAACTGCACCCCCTGAGTTCCTGGTTCAGTCCCTTTCATTCCCCATAAAAATTGGTTTCAGGTACCAAATTTGCGGGGAAGGTCCTGTTATCTGAACCAATCAGAACAGCAACACTAGACTAGATAAACCAATAATTGGATTCTCAGTTCCTGATTCCATTGGTCCAGTGAGCTGAACATAGTTTATATATCACCTGGCAGCAGATGTCTAAGGTTCAGCTAAGGACTTTTTCCAACCCTATCCAGAAATGACAGAGATTGAATCTAAGCTTGTTGCTTTCTCCATCCACTCTGCTAGTGTCAGGCCTACAAAGTACACCAAATCAAGTATTGACTCCACAGGAAGACTGTAACTATATTTTATTGAGATAGGCTATAGTAACAGACCCTTTCAAGTCTGTGTGTGCTTTACCTTCTGTGCCACTTATACCCCATTGAGTCAGGAACCCATTTACAACCCATTTAAGTTATTTAATACAAGTGAAATTGATTCCTTGTTTGAACATTCACAATGTGATTGTGCTGTCCTATAGCTTCCCCCTGTTCAACCCAATTATGTTACCTCAGATACATATAAAGAAACAAAGGAGAGAAATAACAGAATTTCCAGATCAGGAAAGGGTTTGGTAATGACAGTAGAACCAGCGCACCTTTACAGTTTTCCCAGGGTAATGGGATTATGCTTTAACTAGGAAGGAGGGGAGGAAGGAGGGAAGGGAAGGGAAGGGAAGGGAAGGGAAGGGAAGGGAAGGGAAGGGAAGGGAAGGGAAGGGAAGGGAAGGGAAGGGAAGGGAAGGGAAGGGAGGAAGCCCCCCTAACAGAGAGGGTATACAACAAATATCACTGCCCTTTCTAAGACTAGTAGTAGATTCAATAAGAGTAATTCAATGTTTTTGTAAACTGTTCATGAGCAACATGTTTTGACTCCTCTTCTTGTCCTTGCATCTTTCAGAGCCCCATTTCCTTCATGCCATTGAGTATGGGAACTTCGTTTATTTCTTCTTTCGAGAGATTGCTGTGGAACATAACAATTTGGGCAAGGTAAGAGTAAATGCAGCTGCTTGTTACGATAAGTGGCAAAGCCTCAGAGTGATTTATTGAGGGCAGAAACAAGATGCTTACAAAGGTGTGACCTGTCTTCATTCATTTCTACAAGGATGATATTTTCATACTTTGGATTGCTGGAGGAGGCTGTGGAATGTCCCTCTTCTTTGCCTTTTTCCTTTTTCTCTTTTAGTTGTGTGTTGTCAAAAACAGGACTTCACCTTCAGCTACATTTTGATGCCTGTGGTTGAAAAACGAAATAGGACCCCCATAGTCACACGTGGAAACCTTTCTCCTCCTCATTTTGTCTCTCAGAAGGCACATGTGTTATCTTTTTGTTTTCTGGACTTTTTTTCTTTTTCTTTAACATGCACAAACAATACAGGGGAGACCTTAGTATTTTAAGTATTAAGTATTCAGCTTAAGACAGAAACCTTTATTGTACAACAAATATTTTGAAGTAATTTGCAGTTATTTATTAATGCTCTATTTATGAGCCAGTTTGGTGTAGTGGTGAAAGCACCAGGCTGGAAACGGGGAGACCGTGGGTTCTAGTCCCTCCTGAGGCACAAAGCCAGCTGGGTGACCTTGGGTCAGTCACTCTCTCAGCCCTAGGAAGCAGGCAATGGCAAGCCACTTCCGAAATAGAAAACTGTAGGCCAGGCAATCGCTGGGAGTCAACATTGACTCGAAGGCCCCTCCCCCTCAAAAAATTAGCTTTGGTTGTAAAATTTAAACAACCTTATGCCTAATAACATCAACATTTCAATCATAGTCAACACTGATATAATCCTCTTATTTTTCTCTATCTTTAAAGGTTTAAGTATTCTAAACATTGGAGTGTTCATAATCTCTAGTCAATACTGTATAAATACCACTGTGTTGGAATCATATAATGTATTACTTATGTCTTATAATAATATATTAAAACCTTTTTTTAAAAAAGTCACATTCCCCAAGAGACATCTCCTAGGTTCCACATGCCAACGCTAGGTAGGGCTGAACTAAATATGTAGTTTGGAAAGAAGAGAAGATGTTAGCAATACCAGTTCTGTCTTTTTCTGATGTGTTTTTTCTTCTTGTCCTTTCACTCGGTCTCCCACGGAGCAGGCTATAAGGAAGGGAGCCTTAGTTCTTACAAGGGTTTGGCCCTTTGCAACAAGGTTTTCAAATTAAGCCAAGGACAAAGCTAAAGGGATCTGTGCAGGTTGCTCTACCCAAAAACACACAGGTGTATATGATCATAGCATTCAATTCTTTGCAAATTTTTCTCTTTAAAATGAACTTGATTTTAGTATGGAGCCTGCTCTTTCATGCCACTATTGCTTTGTTTCATAGTTTGTGAAAGTTGGTCCTCCTCAAGAGGACAAATTGGGCCTAGGACATCCTTTTGCTGACTGCATCTAAACATAGGTTGGGCGATTTCTACAAAGTACGTGCCGCGTGCCTCCCTGTTCCCTTGAATTTTGTTCATTTTTATTGTGCCCATGGTCCTCAGAGATCAGGCCAGCATGAACAACTCCTCCTTCTTAGTCTCATAACAGCCCTATCTATTTATTTTTATATTGCTATAATCTCATCATAGCAGACTCTGGGCAGTTAACTTTGTAAGACATAAAAACCATAATAAAATGTGACAATTAACAGTAAGTATAAAACCTCATAAAATAACAATAACAATCTAACCAACCAAAATCAAAACGGATCCCCTCCATTGTTTCCCCAAATTCCTCCCAAACAGTTCCATCTTAAGTAACTTTTGAATTATCAGCAGAAATATAATGTGGATAACAACCAAGGTAAGTTGCATGGTTGAGCGGAGATACAGATCTGAATCTCCTTGCTCTAAGGCCATTATTCTTCCTACTTTGCTAAATGACCTGTTCTTTTATTGCCTCTTCCCTCCCTCTTCCTGCTCTGCACATTGCTTTTGGGATTTCACCAGGCTTGTCTGTATGCATCCAAATGTATATGTCAAAACTTAAAAGGCCAAAAACTTTATTAAACAAAAGGAAGGTCATTCTGAATCCACCCTACATTGAGGACAGAAAGACCTAGACCAAGCTCCCTTATTTTCTCTCCAAACAAGGATATAACTATTGCCATACTGCCTAACCTTTTGCCTCTCTGTTCAGCAACTGAGGAATCAAGAAACACTAGTTGGGAATGCAAGGATATTTGGGAATGCAAGGATATTTCATCTAGATGCTACCTGGTTGCTGAGCCATAATCAAACCATGCTTCCTTTATTTCTGTGGACTTGACATAGGACAGAGTTGCATAAGTGAAGCTTGAGGGCATATGTGTCACACACACCCCAAAAAACCCTTACCTTAGTTGTGGCCCTTAGAGCCTCTTCAAAAATTGTTGGCAATTTATGATCTTGAATATGTCAGAAGGGGTAAATAGATTGAATTAGAATTAAAACACATGTAATGTTTGTCCTGGCCCCATCAACTTGTTGGAATGTAGCTGGTATTCCACTCAAAAGCCAAGTGCACCATGGTGCACCTCCAGCAGAAACACTCTGAAACCAATCAGTTTCATCAAACAAGTGTTAGAGACAGAAAGGATCCTGATCCAATCCAAATCAAACCAATTCAGGTCTGACTTGATTCAAATATCCAAACAGGATTGTTTGGATGAGATGGATTTAGTGTGGATTTCTAAATCAGTCTCAAATTAAAACATGTGTCTTTTCATGAGTAGAGGGCTTCGAGTCATTTGATTCAACCATCCAACTCGATTTTCCAATTCTAGTTGTAGAATCAGTTCAATGGAGAGATTCAGCGGATCCCCTTTGAACTGAATCTCCAAATCAAAGCTTTGCCTTCCTCTTATCTGTCTATCTACTTGTCTGTCGTAATCAAGGTTTTTGTTGTTGTTGCTGTTCCTGTTGTTCCCCTTCAGGCTGTGTATTCCCGTGTGGCTCGCATCTGCAAAAATGATATGGGTGGCTCTCAGAGAGTGCTGGAAAAACACTGGACATCATTTTTGAAAGCACGTCTCAACTGTTCAGTGCCTGGGGATTCATTTTTCTACTTTGATGTACTACAGTCCATCACGGATATCATTGAAATCAGTGGCGTCCCTACTGTTGTTGGTGTTTTCACGACACAGCTGAACAGGTGAGAAAGGAGCAACCCTACATCAAAAAGGAGCCCTCCCATTCACTGCTGGCACTAACTGCATTGGCCAGCTTTTTCTGACAACCTCTTCTCTGCATCTTTGGCAGCATCCCTGGCTCAGCCGTCTGTGCCTTCAGCATGGAAGACATTGAGAAAGTCTTCAAAGGGAGATTTAAAGAGCAAAAAACCCCCGATTCTGTTTGGACAGCTGTACCAGAAGACAAAGTACCGAGGCCAAGGTAAAATATTTGTGTATATGGGCTGTGCAAAGCTTCACTGGAGTGATTTGATTGAAAGGTGATTGAGTTGCCCAGAATTGCACATGGACAGAAGACACTTGCCTCAAAGCAAAGCCACTTATCAAGTCATCAACCCCACATCTACACTTAGAGACTGAAATATGGTGCCTCCTAGGCTTTGCATTAAGCAGATGACTTTGCTCTGTTGCTTGAAGTCCATCTGGAACCCTGTCATGTCACAACTACTCAGCACTGGAAAAGTTTTGTTTAGCATTAGGAATTCACCACATCTTGCATAGGCAGAATAACTTGGCTGGAGTGCAGGTAGAGAACCATCTAAAGAAGCATGCTTTTTCAGTGCTGGAAGTAAAAAATGGAAGAGAGAGAAGGCCCCTCTGCTCTTCTTCTGCAAGATCAGGCAAGGGCCTGGAGACTCTTCTTTGTTCTTTTCCTTCTGATCAATGAACCACTCCAAATGTTGAGATAGATCTCAGAGGATGACCATCAAAGGTGAGACATCTGATGTAAGATCAGTATTGGGGATTCGAACTGCTCTACCTCTCTAGAAATTTTCTAGGAATTTACACCCTACCAGGTAATATTCTGAATGCCACCTTAGTGACAGTGTGCATAACCATAAGTTGGAAGCAACACTTTAGATTACTCTGGCTAGAGCAGGATTTGCCCTAAATCCTAACAAATCACTGTATTCCAACAAATTAACTGTATTATGGTTTAACATGATGGTCTGATTCACACAACTTGCTGAGACAATGGCTGAATTCCCAAAATACTACTAACTAAAATTACTAACTACTCAACATATTTAGGCTTAGATTAAGTGTGTTGTACAAATCCAGCAGCAACATCCTTGAAAGAATTTGGGCTCAAACAAAGAATTTGCCTGGCCGCTTGCTCAAAGCCCTGTCTAAAATGGTTCTAGAGCAGGAGTTTTCCTTTGGACCCTGATTTTTTTTTCCCTTCAGCCTATTTGCCATTTTTATTTTTTAAAAAAATCGGGAAAAATTGTTGCTTTCCTTTCAGACCTGGTTGCTGTGCAAAACACGGCCCAGCAGAGGCTTACAAAACCTCCATTGATTTCCCAGATGAAACACTTTCTTTCATCAAGTCCCATCCTTTGATGGATTCCGCCGTTCCATCTGTCATTGAGGAGCCATGGTTCACAAAGACGAGAGTCAGGTAAGAGGGTGGGAAGGCACGGCTGAGACACAAGGCCAAGTAGGCAGCATTTCTGAAATAGAATCCAACTCCAACCACTATGACGCTATGACAACCACTTGGAGCCCTTCTGGACAGACTTGAGAGAAGGCTTCCAGTTGAATTTTGAAGATTCCCTTGCTAGATATTGAGTGGGGTAGCCTAGTCTGGGAAGAAAAGAGGTCTGAATGTGCAATAAACACTCTCAAGCAGTTTCAGAAATCTTGTTAGGTGTGTGAATCTTAGTCCATCAATCTACATACACAGGTATTTGTAACCTGTTCATTTGGGTTCCATCACAATAAGACTTTGGGCCAAAGACCAGGATAGCTCCCCACCACAGTGAGATTTGCTTCCCAGATTTGGAGTAATGGGAGTGGTACACACATTGCCATTAAAAGGGGTTGGTATAAAATCAGCAAGTATTGCAACTAAAATTAAGAAATGCTCCTCAGCAAGCAAGAGGACCTTGTTAGTTGCAGAAGCTATGTTTATAAGATGTTGTTTGCTCTGCTGTTCTTGCAGTTGGTTTTATTTCCTAGGTAATTTGAAAGTTAGTGTGTACATTTTCAAGTGTATCATAAGTTGGTGTGATGTCTTCTAAACAAATCTGAAGCCCGGATACAGTGTATCTTAAGTGTATGTTCCATATGGACCTACTTGAGTTTTAAAACTGGCGTCAGGAACTCAGCTTTCCAGCCCCTCATTAAACAGAGATTGGTGGGCATTAATCAGATTGCTGGGTTCTCAGTTGTGTAATTCTCTCCAGGGAGCAGAAGGATCAACAACTCCCTCCCTTTCCAGTTTAGCATCTCATGTTATCCAGTTCTAGTTGGTTTCAGTGCTACCGTCATGATTTTTATTTTTACTGTTCTGTTTGTTATTGTTGCTATAATATGCTTTTATTGTTCGCCAATTAAAAATTGTTTGGAAAATGTGTTATAGTTAAAACACACACACAACTGCTCACCGTCCTGGTTCTCGCCAGGATTGTACACCAGGGGAAGGCTGATTAATACAGGTGACATGAAGAATGGAGATTTTATGGCTATTGATCATGCTGTTTTTTCTTTCTTTCCCAAGTACAAAATGAGTTGTACTCATGACTAGCAACCGTTAGTTGATTAGTGTTGTGGCTGCTGCTGTCAAAACACAGCCTACCCACATACAAATGGCAAAAGTTTTGATACTTCTCTTTCAAAGCTATAGAAAGCAAGCTTTTGGCGGGTGCCCTTCCTTAAAGAAAGTTGCATCTGCCCCAAATAGAATCTGCTCCCCATCGTCCACACATAGATCTCCCTGAAAATCCCATCATACCTGCAAAGTGACACAGGTTGTGAAGCTGGAGGGAAGATACTCAGAGCAATAATGATATGAGATGTCTTAATCTTGACAGGTATCGGTTGACTGCCATTGCAGTGGATCATTCAGCTGGCCCATATCAAAACTACACAGTCATCTTTGTGGGCTCTGAAGCTGGAATGGTGCTTAAGATCTTGGCAAAGACCAAAGCTTTTTCTCTGAATGACAGCATATTACTGGAAGAGATTGATGCTTACAATCATGCAAAGTAGGTCTTATTTTATGAGAACTGCTCCAGAACATTTTATGATGTCCATCTTGTTTGAGTCACTTTTACTGTTAGCCACCTGATTGAAAAGTGCTTCTCCTTCCTTCCCCCCACCCACAACACTTCACTCCATGCTATCATCTCATCCTGTCTAGTGATGCCTAGTGTTTAAAGGAATGTGTGTTTGCATAATTTAAAAACATATTTTGGCCATGTTTGTGTTGAAATGAGCACGTTCTATTTCCACGTATGTATGCATGGACATGCCCCAGTAAATCACCAGTACTCCAGAACTATGCAGGTATATCAACATCCTCTTCTTATCCTCTGGTAAAAATAAAAAGTTCTACTATACTGTAGGAAAGCTAAAGAAGTCATTAGTAATGATCAAGATGGTAATTGCTAATGAAATCCTGGACATTTCATCAGATCTTCTGTTTTCATAACTTAATAACAATTGGCCTTATCTAGAAGTCTAGCTAATGGAAATTGCTCTCTTGAGGAACACTTTTTGGTGGTAGATGCAGGAATGAATAAAATGTTGAGGTTTTGTTGGGGGGTGGGGGGGATATTGGTTTGTCTTAGTTTGGTTTATGCTTTTTTGTCCCTTCAACATAAAAACCACCCGGGCAACTTGAAGAGAAGAGATGTAGAAGTTCCACCATCCATCACTTTAATCCTGGAATTGTACTTTAAACCAGTGGTTTCTCAGTCCTGTGACTATGCCAGGCCTCCCCAACATATCATTGTTCGTTGGACTGGAGGGTACAAAATTGGAGAAGGCTACCATGCGTCTTCTTTCAACTAATTGTGGTCCTCAAAACCCATGTGGGAGAAGTGCTTTTCCAGCTTTTAACAAGTAATTGAGAGACAGAGTAACCAGTGTCAGTGTAGGCTGGAGGTGATAAGCATCAACAACTGGATTCCAAAAAAGTAAAGGTCTCAAAATTCCTGTGTCCCACAGATGTAATGGGGATGGTGAAGAGGACAAAAAAGTCATCTCTCTGCAACTGGACAAAGAGCACCATGCGTTGTTCATTGCATTCTCCAGCTGCATCATTAGAATTCCCCTCAGTCGTTGTGAGCGTCATGGATCATGTAAAAAGTAAGCCCCCTCCTTCCCTACCCGTTCATGCCATTGGTTGTGCCAAGCTTCCAAGACAGTGGATGGCTAATATCTTCATTGGTTTTGCTACAGGACTTGCATTGCTTCTCGGGACCCCTACTGTGGCTGGTTGAACCATGGGGCCTGTGGAAGAGTGAGAGCAAGCATGTTGTAAGTAGAGCAATTTTGTTTTCGGTTCTTACATCACAACACAAAAGGTTATCAGAATGTCATTCTGCCCCATAAAATGCTTTAAACTTTAATGTAGTAGAATAAGCTTTGAAGCCCTAAAAAGCTTCCAGGGAGACTTTCTTCAGAGCTGTCTTCAATTACACCAAGTCACCTTTGAGACTTGCCCTCTGGATCATCTTTAACTAAGACCCAAGTGGTGGGACAGAAATCTTCACTGACACAGAAACCATCACTGACACAGATTTCTCTCCACGGGGAAGTGTGACAGGCTCCTTTCATGCCTGATTGTGCTCTCTATTTCCCAAAATTAAGCATATTGTTGTTACTGTTCGTTCCTTTTTAAGATTCCTGGATGCTGTTCATTTTTATGTAATTTTTATGTTTTGTTTTCTTGTTTGTTTTCATGAAAATCTCTTGGGAAAAGGGAACAGAGGTGGTACCCCTGTGCTAGGTTAGCTCAAGTTGTATGTGAACTAAAGACCGGTTTTTCGGGGGCAGATCCAAAGTTTATGTGGTCCAACATCCAGTTACTTACAGTGAGCAGAGACTTTTGGAAAGTCAAATCCAGGGAATGTGAATAAAAATCTTAATTCACATTTGCTTCAGAGCAGCCTGTCATTTAAGACAGTCATTGTCCAAAACAGTACCTCTATTTCTGACCTTTCCCTGACCTCAATTTTCATAATTTTCCATCCCATAGTTGTGGCACAGTAGATGATGGTAGAAGGAGGGGGGCTTCCTTCCTCCAGACCAGAAGCTCTCCATGCGTGGTAGACAGAAAGATATTTTGTGATGCTGCTTTGTCAAGAAATAGCCTATAGGTCAGAGATTCTGTTAAATAGCTTAATTATTGGTAATTTGGGTCATGGTCTAATGAGAAGATCCCTAGCAGAAGGGCAACAAAAATAAATGGCAACTGTGAGCTAACACCAAAGGCCTTGTTAGAGTTGGCCTGCATTCATTAGCTGTGAACTGTGTGTCAGGACCATATTCTTAGGCAGCAACCACTCATCACAGCATGGATCATGATCAAGAAGACTACTTACTAAAACAAGTAGATTAATGAACTATGTGAAGTTATTAGAAATGAAGCCTCCCCTTCGTTTTCTGTCTAACCTATCAGCTCTTGAGTCCACCTCCATTCATAAACAGTCAATGAATGCCTATTGCAGTTCTGCATTTCTTTCAGTGATAATGTTGATGATGTCACAATCGTCATTGGTTTTCCCAACTAATGCTGTTAATTGCAGGTTGTCTTTGTTTGTTTCATACAACCACAGCATTGGAGGGTATGAGCAAGACGTGGAATACGGCAACACTGCCCAACTGGGGGATTGCCACGGTAAGCTCATCCACCTTGGACACCAGCTTGAGAATGCAGCATGGTTTGGTTTGTGAGCCACACTGTGGTGTGGAAGATCATATTAATGGCACTGAGCACTCCCCTCCCCTTCTGTTAAACTGGAAGCTGTTTGATCCTGGGTGGCGGATTGCTTTGATCGTCTTTTTCCCAACCATCACGCTCGTTCGTGAAGGTCCACAGCCACTTTATTATTATACTGATCCTTTTTTTATTTTTTTCTGGTTTTTTACCCCCCCTTTCGGGTAGCCAGTTGTATTTTATTTTCTGATTTTCTGTTGCTCAGGCTTTGAAAATCTTTTGCTTTTCCTTTTGGTTACTTTTCACTGATTACGTGTTCCTTTAATTCTTTTAGAAATTTTGCCTACTACAACTACACCAGATTACAAAATATTTGGCGATCCAACATCTGGTTAGTTTTTTCCAATCATTTTTTTCCTTCCCCCAATTAACGAAGCTTTTCTTTCCTTCAGTTTGAACATTTTCAGCTCCCCTTCCCTCCTTCCTTCCTCCCTTCCTTCCTTCCTCCCTCCCTCCCTCCCTCCTCCCTCCCTCCTTTCTTCCTTCCTTCTCTCTCTCTCTCTCTTTTCGTTACCTTCCTTTGGGTGCAGTTGGCAATCTTTCACTTTTTCTTTTTTAATTTATATTTTTGCTTTTCTGCTTTTACTCATATTCCCACTGATGGTCAAGATAAAGCCAGGACTTTTTGGCTCACTCAACACTTTTCACCTCATATAGCTGCATGTTTAACAGCTCATTATTAATTGAGGTACTTCTTTTATTCACCCTCAAATCTGATCGACATAGATGAGATTCTCGTTTCACAAATGTCCACTAAGCTTCTATTCTTTCCACCCTCCACCCAGTCATACATTTTTGAATGCTAACCACCTCCTTGCCATTATTCAATAGATGGATGCCTGCCTGATTCTCCCTTTCTTTACTTCTCCTGTGTCTCCCAGTTCCTTTATAGCAAATACGCATTTTCCAAAATGTGTATTTCTGTGTTTGAATTGTGTTGATTTCTGCAATAGTTGGAATGCATTTGTGCTAATAGATTATACTTAGCATTATATCTTCAGAAGTTATACTTGTGTTTTTTTCTTTAAAACAACAACTGTAGAGGAAATAGGAAAAACGGTGGGTAAGTTGTGATCTTTTGAGCCACTGGGAATGTACATATACCAGCCCAGGAACCGTGATTCTTTTCTGATTAGTCCTGAACTGCTATTGGAATGATTGACGAGCTCAGATAATTTAATTAATTAACCATATATAAAGCACCCACCCTAAGCATCCCATTCTAAGCATATCTTTGATCTCTTAACACTTGTTTAAGATGAGAAACTGTACAGCAGTATTTAAAGAAAAAGAAAGATCTGCCTAGTTTCAGTATTGAAATATCTAACTTGAGTTTAGTGACCAAAAAGCCCAGTGACCTTTAGCCTTATGAGGTCGACCAGACTCAAACCCCAAAGTCATGAATCCTAAAACTACTTTTATTGTAGGGTTATAGTAACAGAATCTTGCAACTCTGAACGTGCCTCCCCCCTCCCTTCCGTTATCCTAAAGATAACTAGAGAGGGCCAAGTCTGAGTTGCTTTCCCAAATTCCCCATTTCTGCTTTGGGCTCAGATTTCTCTTATCTGACCATTGCCTTGGCTGCGGTTCTTCCTCCTCTTCCTCAAGGTTATTCTCACAGCCCATTACATGACCTTCGATTTGGGGATTGTCCCTCAGATATTGAGATTTTCTTGTAAGATGTATTAATTAATTAATTATATCTACAAACCCCTGCAATCCATCCTCTACCCAGGTTAAAGCCCCATTTCTGCCCTCAGCTGTTGCAGAAGAGTGCTGGAACAGCAATGCACAAAAAATTTCACTTGCTAGCTTGAATGCTGATGACCATCCAAATACTGCCTCTATCCTGGATGTTTCACATGGAACCACAACAAATGAATGCCAAAAGGAAATGGAATTTATTTACTCCCTTGGACATGATGCCATAGTTTTTAGGTGCCTTTTATAGTCACAGTTTTTAGACTATAAGCCTTGGACTATTTTATAGCAACTCCCACATAGGCTTATGCTGAGCCTGGAGAAATTCAGCCTCTGACATCTACTTGGACAACAGTCATGATAGGAAAAGGCTTACCTAGAGGGTGCCTGCCAGCAGAAGTTGACAGTTGTGAGAAAAATGGATAAATAAATTAGATTTTGCCTCTTGACATTGTCCATTTCATTTCAAGTAGCACAGTGTAATAATGACAATTCGTTGTATTTAACCACCTTTCTGAACTTTAATTTTAGTCTGATTTGGACATTAATTCATAAGAGTGGCATAGTACTTTATTGTCTATCCTTTTTTTCATACAATTCCCATTAAACATCTCCCTCTAAATATTATTTAGCAGCCATTGAGTAAAACCAGCAGTGGATGAGGGTGTTAAAAAGAAAAGAAAGAAAAACAACTGTAATGCACATTAATAAAAATCTGTTTGCCACCACAGACATGGCGTTATCCTCAGCTTCCATTACCACAGTGGGAAGTATCCCAGTTATCTCGCCCAAAGTGATTGGTTCCTGGAAACCTAAAGTGACTGGCTCTCGGAAATTTGTAGCTCAAGATGACCCAAACACTTCTGATTACTCTGAACCTTTATCAGGGCTTCCAAAGGGTAAGGCCAAATCAGGGAATCTATTACAGTTGAAAGGAAACCTGATACCTCCAGCAGTTTTCAAAGATTAAATCCATAAGCTTGGTACTGGCTAAATGGGTACGCAGAGTGGCTTGTGTATAGATCAAAGGCAGAGTGACATAGTGGCTAAAAAAAGAACCTAAAAGGTGGAATGTGGATTTGAGGGGACAACCAAGAGACAAGATGAGTTTCATAGCTTGTGTCAACCAACTGCTGTTCTTTCTTTCCCCCCACCAGTCAATATTCTGAGGTTTACTGTTGTTTAGTAGGACCATGCATGCTTTTAAAACAATTCAGTAGAAGTGTGTTGGATCTTGCGTTAGCACAGCACAAGATGCATAAAAGCAGCTGCATCATTTTCAGGCTTATGCATGAGCTTGAAGTAGGATACTGCTGCTTTAAGGAACTGAGAGGCGCTGTACAAAATAGGAAGTCATGTGCTTGTTTGCTTAAAAGCAAGTTCCACTGATCTCAGATAAACAGTGTATCCTTAGGTTGACCAGCATTCTACTGCCTTTCACTGGCTTTGTTGCAGTGGTGTAATAAGGTGGCTGTTCTAGGCTTGCTGGTCATGAGTTACCTGCAGATGGACTCCACTGTCGTCTAGGGAATAATAATCTTTGGTCCCAAAATGACAGAGTTCTTGGATACCTGAAAAGCTCAACACAATTATTGGGGCCTGCACATCTGTACATTGGTTACAACCTGTAAAGCAGTAAGACTTTAAGATGCCGAAGACCCCTTGAATAGATATTTCTGGCAGAAACAACTAAATGTTAATGTTCAAAATGCCTGAATTCATCCTAGGAACAAGTTCACCAGGTCATCATTGTTATTACTAAAAAGAATTTAATCTCCCTGCTCAAAGAGGCAAGCATGTTGAACAGCATGTATTTATGAAGAACAGGTGTGGCCATATAGATGTAGCCAGGATCTATTTTGACAACCCAATGTGTGCTCATGGTGTGTGTGTGTGAGAGAGAGAGAGAGAAGGCAACCTGCAATTCTACATATATTCCAGTACCAACAATGTAGGATGAAATGCCTTACATTCAGATCAAAATCCAACCAATCCATGATTTTTTACTAAAGAAGAGAGGGTAGTTATTGTGGAATCATAGTTAGGCAATACAAGTCAGATAGAACAGACATTGGCTCAAATCTCCTTTCTGTCACTAGCTCCCTAGGTTGACTTTTGACCTCTCTGTCTTGGTCTCAGACCAATCAAATTGTGAAATTTGATGACACACAACTGGACTGCCATGAAGGCAAAAATGAGACCACCGTTTCAATCTGCTCAAGATACAATCTGGACAGAGGTCTAAAGTCACGAAGTCAGCTTCTTGTCTGGGCACATACTCAAACCCAGGCCGCCATTATCCAATCACCTAAACTGCCTGATGTTTGCATACCTCTCAGGAGATAGTGCTTATTTGCACACACTTGTCCCTGTTTTCTCCCTCGTTTAAATTATCAGGACCTTGTTTGCATTTTGTTAGTCGCTGGAACGTATCAGGTTTCCTTTCAAGCCTTCTGACAGTGCATTCATTCCTTTGCTTCAGGTGTTTTATAGCTTAAGCGTCCTTTGAAATCAATCGGTCTTTGTCCGGGTTTACTCACAGGCTCTTGATCATACTTGGTGGCACTTCTTGTCTTTGCCTCTCCCATCCTTATCTCACCCCTTCTTCTGCACAAAGCCATTAAAATCAATAACCCTGAACACATCTAACTCTCTTCAAAGGCCTTGCCTCTAACAAATAACAACAACAATAATAATAATGCTCCTCTTCATTTTAAGTTTTCCACCTGGTATGGAATAACACAAGTAGATGCATTCTTCCAGACTAACCTTTTCTTAACAGAGTTATGTCTGTGGCTGCCTTAAAATAAACAGTAAAACTGCTGTCAGAAAAATGTGTAAGCTCCAATATTTGTATGTTAATTGCCATTTTAATTATTCTTCCAGTCTAAATTAGATGCGTTCTATATTTTAGAAAAAACTAATACCTCTTATTAAACAATCACTTTTAAACTAGGATGAGATTCCAAATGTACATTCCTTACTCAAGCAAAAACCATAAAAATATGAAATCTTTACTTCTTTTTTTTAATCTGCAGAGAACCTAAGAAAAAGTTACAAAACATTCCAGTTGGAGGAGAACCATAGTTCTGTCGATGCAATGAGCAAATTATGCAGTTTTTTATATATATTTGCATAATCCTATCTCACATTTGATTTCCGATTTATGAGTCAGGCAGGGAATTGAGAGAGAAATCCTTCCATGAGTTATTAATTGCAGTCTGGCAGAGTAACACCTTCTAACCTCAATTTTCCAGCAGAAATTGTTAAAGTTAATAACATACAAGCTACTATTTGTGAGTCTTAAAAGGAGAGTTGGGGACAGAAAGAGAGTAGATTGGCCGAATATCGCATGCTGAAAGTTCTCCAAGCTAATCAACCCAAAGGTAGAAGCCACATTTTGTATCAAAAGACAGATTGAAGTCTCTCTGTGCTTGCCAAACCCACTAGTTCTGAGAAACACTACAGGCAGCTGTGGCACCCTCACACCAGCCCTCACTTTGCTGTGCAAACTAAAAACTGAAACCATCTCTCCTGCACCTTCACAACAGTGCCCTGATTCTCTACTCTGGCAGATTGTCTCTCTGGTGATAGTTGCTTCGCTTGAAGTTAGAGGGCTAAGAGCAAAGCAACCACCAGAAAGAAAACGGATGGAAAACAGCTGCTGATGTTTTTATGTCCTTCACGGCACTGCTGCAAGGATGATAGGTGGTATTAGCTCACTCCTGTTGGGCATTTATAACTAAGAGTTAGTTCACATCTCATCAGCTTCAGATAAGTGCCTGGCATGGCTATGAAATCCGGAGCGTGAAACAGTCATAGAGCAGGAATGCTCCTTAGTGCGAGTGCTCTTAGTCAAAGAGTAACTCAAGACGGCTGTTGGTTTCCCTGCATTGCTTCATGTCTGCAATCAGTTTTTGTTGACTGGCTAAGAGGAAGGAGCCCAGAAAGAATGTAGGATGGCCACGTTGCAGCTCAGAGCTAAATGTACATCTGTGCCATTGTTATACCCTGCCCTTTTGCTAATCTCTCAGCCCAACATATGGTTAGTGCAGCACTCCTGAAGAAGTGGATATACTGAACTAGGCCAAGTGGGCAAAAGCCTTGACCTGATTGAAAGATGAGGCACATCATCTCCACAATTTAGAAGGTTGGCCCAATGGGGGTAAGAACAATGGGACTGTTCTTATAAAACATAAGTGCATTTGCACTCTGCCATTCGTTCCATACACCCAACTCTTTTCATAGGATAGACAGTATCGCATTGTAATGCATATGTGTGACTCTGGTAGCAAACACCAAGAAAAATCCACCACACACAAGAATAATATCTCTAGGAATAGCAATGATTGGACTTTTAAAGATTAGTCTTAAGCATGTTTACGTGGCACTTATGAGGGCTGCTTCGTATCTTGGACACACTTTCAGCAAGTTCAAGCCCTTTCAAAATCCATTCCTTTACTTCCTTCCACCCTAAACATGAAAACAGGGAGCTGTGTTAGATCATGTCAATTTTATCTTTAGTTTGCACCTGGGATGACTAGCTGGCTGGACTGAGAGAGAGAGAAAGAGAGATTTTAAGCAGTAAGGATTCACCTATGTATTTCATGATGCATATCACCATTGGAATGCGATTGGGGGTTTCCTTGTGGAAGACCCCCTTGTCAAAAGTGATGTAATTCCTTGTTCCTGCTCCAAGGACTATACCTTCAAGATGTCAAGTTTCTGTTAGGGGCCCTTAGGATTGCAGTCTGAAATAGCAAGTTTTGTCTCATGATTTGATAACCCAAAATACACTCTAACCTGCCCATCATGTGTGTGCTTGTCACAGGTGTGAGGTGGGAAGTCCAGTCGGGTGATTCCAACCAAATGGTACACATGAATGTCCTGATTACTTGTGTCTTTGCGGCTTTCCTCCTGGGAGCGTTTATTGCCGGAGTGGCTGTTTACTGTTACCGGGACGTTTTTGTGCGGAAATCGAGGAAGATTCACAAAGACGCTGAATCGGCCCAGTCCTGCACGGATTCCAGTGGGAGTTTTGCCAAACTGAATGGCCTCTTTGACAGCCCTGTAAAGGAGTATCAGCAGAACATTGACTCACCCAAACTTTATTCCAATTTGCTGACAAGTCGCAAAGAGCTGCCCCCGACAGCTGACACAAAGTCCATGCTGATGGTGGACCACCGAGCCCAACCGCCAGAACTGGCTGCTCTTCCGACACCAGAATCAACTCCTGTGCTGCAGCAGAAGACTTTACAGGCAATGAAGAGCCAGATGGACAAGGCGCAGAACCTCAGTGCTTCAAGAAAAGAAGCCCCCTTGAAGAGTCCTCAGTTTTTTCCCTCTAGTCCCCCACCCCATTCTCCTTTAAGTCATGGACATATCCCCAGTGCAATTGTTCTTCCCAATGCCACCCACGATTACAACATGTCCTTCTCCAATTCTAATGCACACAAAGGGGATAAAAAGATGCCGAATGTGGACCACCCACTCACTAAGTCATCAAGCAAAAGAGACCACAGGCGATCTGTGGATTCCAGGAACACCTTGAATGATTTCCTGAAACATTTAAATGAAACCCCTAGCAACCCCAAAGCCATCATGGCTGACATTCAAGTGGCTCACCAGACTTTAATGTTGGATTCCATGGGCAACGTGACAGAGGTCCCCCCCAAAGTCCCTAACCGGGAAGCATCTTTATATTCTCCTCCATCCACCCTGCCACGAAATAGTCCGACGAAACGGGTGGATGTCCCCAACACCCCTGCAGTACCAATGACCTCTTTAGAAAGACAAAGGGGCTATCACAAAAATTCTTCCCAGCGGCATTCTATATCAGCCCTTCCTAAAAACTTAAACTCCCCGAATGGGATGCTGCTGTCCAGGCAGCCTAGTGTTAACCGGGGAGGATATATGACTCCCACTGGGGGCACAAAGATGGACTACATCCAAGGGACACCAGTCAGTGTCCACCTGCAGCCTTCATTGTCTAGGCAAAGCAGTTACACAGGCAACGGAACGCTTCCTCGGACAGGGATAAAGAGGGTGCCCTCCCTAAAACCAGACGTGCCACCCAAACCTTCCTTTGTTCCACAGACGCCTTCAGTCAGACCACTGAACAAATACAGTTACTAAAACTTGCCTAATCAATCCAGAGCTTGGGGCAATGGTGCATTGGAAAGACTCTGACTCGCTTGTCATGGAGGGCATGGGGGGAACCGAATTGGGGGGCAAAGAGGCTGTTTTAGCTCCATCCGCTGGTTTTGCCTGGTACAGCTGGCCCACAGCAAGACTCCACTTGCTAAACGCATTACAAGAAAGGAAGGGCTGGCCACTGCATTTCTTGCGTTGGGAGAGGAGGAGAGACGTAGCACAAAAGGACGGGACTCCGTGGCCACTTCAAAAGAGCTGTTTAGAGTACTTAGGGAGGAAGCAGATCCGTGAACAAAAATACTTGAAATTAATAATAATTGAAATAAGAATAAAATGGGGTTTGTTTTTAGACTGCCATACTGTGTAGTCTTCCCATGAAATGTGAACGTTTTACTCTGTATGCATTCGCCTTGCCTCTTGCACAAATATCCGAAAAAGAAAATGTCTCAATAAGTATGTTGGTTAAGAAGCCACGTGCTGAACTTCAGTCTCTAGTCCAACTGTAGCATTTTTATTTTTGCCTCCAAAGGATGAGAGTTTGTTTTATGGCACAGATAAAAGGGGGGCGGGGGTTCAACGGGGGTTGTGTGGGAGTGAGTGCATCCAAGTGTGTAAGGAAGCCTTGAATCCTAGGAGGTACTCAATTCCATTGCATTGTCTGAATAGGAATGTTTACATTTGTGACAGAACAGGAACCTACCAATGGCTTCAACTCTGGTACTCTTGCCTTGCAAAGATGCACTGCAGATCTCATGCACCAGGCTTTGTGATATTGATTCTGGCATAAGACACAACTAGGTTCAATGTGAAACAGGCCAAACATAGGTACTCAAAGCCAGGCTGCTATAGAGTTCGATATCTAATTTCCAAATGTCGTTTTAATGGGTTTCCATTGACCCAGCCCCTCTACTTAGTTTACTGTCCTTCCAAAAGTGAAGTGCTGAAGCCATCCAGTATAGAGGGTCTTAATTTTCCTAAATTTCAGATACATCTTCACAAAAGAAAAAGAGGACATTCCCATACAGGAAAATACCCCAAATGTCTGTTTTTCAAATGCAAAGAGTTGCTCCATAGCTTCCTGCAGTGTTCTTCCGCCATCTGTCTTAAGTTAATGGGAAGTAAAGGAGAAACCCCACTGTTGTCTTTTATGTATCTAACAACATGTACAGGAAAAGCCTAAGGTGGGGTAAGAAGGTATGTTTGCCATTGTGCATTTCTGATAGCTGCTTACATCACTGTAAGGAGATTCTTCTCACTTTTAAAGAGCTCTGTTGAACTTAATGAGTATGTTCCCATAATGCACTAAGCCAGCATTCCCTAATCTGGTCCTCCAGATGAGCTGGGACTGCGACTCCCAATAGTCCAACCTAGGCTGACTTACAATTCTGGGAGTTGTGGGTACAACACATCTTGAAGACACTAGGTTGAGGAAGGGTCACCTAAAACAACAATAGGTAATTAGTAGCTCTCCAGATAGCGCTAAGCTACAAGTCCCAACATCCCTAGGAAGCATAGCCAATAGTGAATGGTGAGGGATACTGGAAGTTGTAGTTAGTAACATCTAGTTGTCTACCCCTGCATGAAGTTTTGTGGCTTCTTCCCAAGTTTTGAAACTCTGCCATTCCAACATTTGTGGTAAGAACCAGCAGGTAGAAGCAATGCTGTCACTGTTGTAGCAAATGTTGGCTTTGGATGTCATGTGAACACACCCAATATACAGTATGTTCCTAAGTGAGGGAAGATAAATATGACATTATCCCCATAATACAGCCATCCCCCAATGTCTTAGCAGGATCCATCCATCAAAATTCAACAGAAGCACAGCCCATATTTTTAGCTTGTGGTTTCTCTGAAGCCATGCCAATAACAACACTATTGTAAATATTCTATGTGTGAATTTACTCAGATCTGTGCATTTTGTGCCTTATTCACAAGAATGATTTTTTTTTTTAAATCACTCACTACTAAAATCCTGTCAAGTGTTCTCTGTAATAGTACATCATAAACCCCTGATTGCTGTAAGCTCTCTCTGCAGTTCCAAAAACATGAAAGGAAGGAGCAGGGAGGGAAGGGATTAATATTTTCTGCAGAACCATTCATTATCCATGAAAAGGTAATCTATAAGCCAAGGAAGTAGCAACCTTGCTGGGCTAAACATTCAACCCTGAATTGCTGGAGAATCAAACTGTTACAATGGGAAATTGCATGAGATTTCTAGGATAATACAACCCAGCCGAGTATGGTCGTTTGCTACAGTATATCTTTGTAACTGATTTTCAACTCAGATGGGGATCTGATGTTCCACCATTTGGCTGCTGAACACTGCAGTCCACCAATAGTTAGCAGGTCAAATGACTTCCATGCAAACGATCTGTTTCTATTATACGTCAAAACACAAAGTATGTTTTTAAAGGGATTGTTCTTTAATATAGACAATTAAACTCCTTTTTCGATCTGTATGTCAAGCATTACTTCTCTCCCAAAATACCACAAGTAATTCTTAAAATATCTCAGTCTTGCAACTAATACCTTTTAAATTTTTTTTAAAAAAATCAAATGGCAAAAATGTAATTGACGTCACTTTACAATTATTAATGAGTAATACATACTTGTGTAAAACTGAAACATAAATGTTATGTGAACCCAAATAACTTTTCTGTAACATTGTGCTGCCTCGTTAGATGGTAATGTGAGTCATCTCAGTATTTCTGTTGAAACCTCTAACATTCAACATAGTCTTTATTCTGTTAATTTATAATTTGTGTTGGGTTTTGTTTTTTAAAATAAACACATGCTTTATCCATTTGTGCAAAGGTAAATGCAGATTGTATCTTTTTTAATGGTACAGCTTAAAAAAGTAACCCTAAAAAAAGAAAAGAAAAGAAAAGATGCTCTATACAAGCTATAGAGTACTTTAACATGTATAGATATCTTGTAAACTTGTATTGTGGATGTGTAAATAATACGTCCTTTGGGTTTTTAACACCGCATGTAAAGATAAAATAAACTCTTCAAAAGTAGCAAGCATCGCACATCTCACTTGATTGTACAGATGGGAATAGTGGGCACCGTTCATCAAGAGATGCTCTTGGTGGAGCATGGGCAGAAATGGAAACTGGACATCCATGCCCCACCCATTCCCACTGCCTTGCAATGGAATTGCTCTCCAGTGGCTGACCCACCTGCTGCTGTGAGTAATCTTTGCTGGTGGGGAACTTCATTGCATGTTTAGAAAACCCATCCTAGCCAACAGGTCATATGCCTAACATCATACAAGTGTATTGATCTTTGTAGCCATCCTATTTCTGAAGCATCGGTGCAGGCAACTGCATTTACCTCTGTGTCTTTTCACTGTTCATACCTGATGCATAAATAGCACCAGACACGCAGGGATATACACGTGGAGACCTCGCCAATCACACGTGGTTCTACAGACCACTTGCAGCAACCTTGCACAGGTATTAGGGCCCCATGTTTTCCAGAATGCCGCCTCTTCTAATGCCTGACAGCCCCATCTCCACAGGAGAACTGAGCTCCATTCACATTGTCCCCTTAAGCCCAACCACTGTTTATAGTTAATAAAAGAGACCTGCTTGCAAATCTAAGGAGTTGCTGAAGGCCCTTTCAAATCTGGAACCAGATCACCATATAGGATTTAATTGCAACCATTCAGAAAGAGGCCCTCAGCTAGTATCTAGATCTGATCCTTATTAACAACCAATACCCACTTCAGACCACAAGGATACCATTTTGACATCTCCCCATCCCCCAAAAATAAAATGCGTGTAGGAAACCAAAACTTAATATGAACAAATAAGGTTCCAGCTCCTTTTGTTTTTTATGTATGTAGGTATTTCTTTTGTACATCCCTAAGCAAAACACATTATTGTGGACATGCCAGGGTCCTGGCCTAGACAAGTCCATGGAATAAAGGCCTTAAGGCTTTCTCTGTGCTCAGATAATTATAAAAACGTTTTTGAAGCTTAAGGTCAGGAAGCTAATGTGGTTCTACTGAGACTCCTTGTCAGAAGCTGACCTTACCCAGTGCCAAAGACAGGAAGCAAAACTTTTTCCTTTGTTTGCCTTACCATCCCTGGAGCATACAGGCTCCAGAGTGCAAGACACCTCATTATCCTCTCTGCTAAACACACAACCTTCATCAAAGACCAGGAACCGCAGTGGTTGTTTCACAAATGATGTATTGAAGATCTTTATATATGGCTCTTTCTCCAAAGAGTCCCCAGCTAGTTCTCCCCTCATCTAGGTAGGTTAGTGTGTCTGACCTACTTAACCTGAAGAGAAGAGGTACTTCTGGGTCACTCTCTCAGCCTTTCTTAAGAACAGAGACTCCCATGGCTGCAGATAGCTTCTCAAGACCTTGGATGTAACCTCCAAAATTCCTCCAAAGTTTGATAAGCATATTGAACGTGTTAATACAATAGAAGAGAGAAAGTACTAAGTGCACAGGGAGTCATCTCATTAATTGTGATATTCATTCATTTCGAATTTCAATTAAATTTCATTTTTGTCCAGGTCCTACCTTCAAATGTGCCCTTCTCAGTATAGCTAGGACTACTAGATGTGGTCTGCAAAAAAAACTGGATAACTAGATGGCAGCAAAGTACAAAAAAAAAAAAAAATACTAGTTGTTGTCATCTAGTGTTAACCCGGAGCTTTGCATCCCAGATGTGGTTGCCCTTAAGTATTCCACTCAAAGGCTCAGTCCTGGCATAAATTTGTGTGGGCCCATGCCTACACTGGAGTCCTCCAGATGTTTCAAATTGATTGGCTGGTAAATAGACATGGGGGTTCATCCAACATATTTGGAGGAGGTTTGAAAAATATTATATTAAGCCATTCTTTTCACTTTTCTGTAGGAACAGCATTTGATGTTGTGTTAGATTGTCACTTGAAGGGTCAGCCATCCCAACTTTTGTAACCTTGTAGTGTTGAAAAAGAACTACAACTGTGACTTTAATCCAAGCCTAGTATTTCACATGAAGCTAAGTATTGGCCCAAGCACCCAACAGAACACCCATTTCTTGGAGGTTCAAACAGAAGCCCCATTGGCAATTAATCCTTTGCATGTTTATTGCCAAATTTATGAAATTTCTACCTGGGAAACTGAATATATAGAACTGAATTTTCTGCTGCTGTAACAATGTAATAGTGTAATTATGTGAAATCACCCAGCCCAATTCCAACATGCAAACTGGCCTTAGTGTGTCAGGTCAAGAGTCATACTCCAACATCTGGCAGCTGCTATACGCTCTCAAGAAAAGATGTGGCTACTTTAAAGAGCTGCAATTAGCTGCTGACAGCTCTAATTGTTAAATGATCAGGTGCTAGGATTTAACAGTTTCCCATTTCTGACACATTCAAAGAGGCACAAGCATTCAGAGACTTCATGGCTACAGGTTTTGCCTTCCTTGACAGAGCCCAGCTAGATACATCACTGTTCTCAAAAGAGGACCAAGTTGATGAACCTAGCATTTTAGATGCCAAACAACCAAGCCCTAGTACCAGCACTGAAAGTCCAGATGCAGGCCTTATAATTTCTGCTTGAAATACAGAGGATTCCAGCCCAGACCTGAAGGTAAGATCTCTTAAAACCTGGGAACACAGGCAGTAATGGGTGGAGGGCTACAAGTTTCTCAGGTAAAGAAGTAGCTAGCAGAAGGGGGGAAATACTTGATGTGAACTGAAGCTTTGCAGAGTCAGATCTTAGCAAACTCAAATCTGCTCAGCTTTACTGCACCTGGGTAGGTGATGTAGAAGACTTGGATGTTTAAGACTTCCTTGGAGGATAGATCCTCCGCCAAAACAACTTTAGTAACAGCCTTATTAGTTATTAAATGTTTATGCTGTTGACTCTGTTACCTTCATGAAAGCTTACAGCAACATGAGCACCATACAATACAATGTGTTTAGTAGTGATACATAAAGTAACCCGATTCTGAATAGTACCAATACATAGCAATAGTTAATTAATTTAGTTCCAGGTGGATTAGCTTGAAGCTGTATCTCTTGATTACTTATGTGATTTCTTTGATCTCTGGGTCTATAGAATTCTAACTCTCTTAACCCTTGACTCTTGATGTTGGACCTGGAAAGCATGCTAAATACTGAACTATTGCTACTGCTGGATCACTTGCAGCTCTGCTGAGAACTCATTTGCGGTTTGATGGCTAAGTTTGATAGTAAGTAGACTGCTTTATGGTTATTCTGTAATCTGCTGGAGCCTTATTAGACAGAAACAATTAAGGCTTCAGGTCTATGCTTATCTGGGAGAAAGTCCCACTGAACTCTGGGGATGCTTTTAACTTGGCAGACATGGATAAGAATTTATAGCAAGACTGGGAATAAGCCCATTATCTCAATGAAACTTACTTCAGGGTAATGATTTACTGTTTGATCGATTTTTGCTTTATTTATTGAAAATGGGTTTGGCCAATCTTTGGGGCTGCGCTATATAGGAGGGGGGGTCAAGGACCATAGGAAAGAGACAGTGAAGCCAAATTGGCAGGACTGGGAGATCAGGGTTGGGAATTTGGAGAGAATTTTGTTTTTTTGCATCAGGCTTACTTGAAGGTTCTAGCTATATTTTATTGGCCAGTTTTATGCCTCCAGTAGTAGGACATGATGTCACCAATTTTCAGTAATTATGGTCAGAAAGTTATTTATTTCTTTATTTATTAAATTTGTATGTCGCCCATCTCCCCCCAACGGGTGACTCTGTTGCTCCAGAAATGGGTCTCAGAGGCCTGGTTTCCTTCCTTGCTTGCTTGCTTGCTTGCTTGCTTGCTTGCTTGCTTTCTGATAGATGCATTTGAGTATCTTTTTTGTCCTTCCTTGTTCCTAAACCTGATGTACCTGACAGCCCAACACTCCCATTCTGCTAAGTATACTTCTGTTAGGCCTTTATACTAATTTCACACCCCATGTAACATGTTCATGGACGTTTGTAAGACTCTAAATATTTTAGCATACAATGACTCTGATTCAGGCCATTTCTGTGTGCGTGTGTGTGTAGTACCCCTACAACTAATGCCAACAGCCCACAAATGGGCCACTGAGACCCTTTTTACTCACTGAGTACTAAGGGACTCATTACTCTATAGGCAAGTAGTATAATAGACAATGAAGCCTATTACATTCCATCATGTTACTGTGACATTACATTCAAGTAACTAGAAAGTTTAAGAAAAGATTGCAGTCCACAAGCAACTCATCCAAATGGAATAAATTAGTCGTTTCACTTAAATTAACGGCAGGCATTTTGGCCACGGTGATCAACTGCCTGTTTAATTCCAGTTTAACAAGAAAGCTATTCTTGAAAAAAGAAATATCTAATAGTCACTGTTCCCTTTCCTCTCCTGAGATGTTCACTAAATTTAGTTTTATTTCACACACAATAATCATCGCAGATGACTGATTCGCACACAGCCAGGGGCCATAAGGTACTTGGTGACTCAGCTGAGCATGTGGCTTGCCTCGACCAAAAAGCAGGACCAAATAATAGGAAAACGATGGATTGATTCCCACCTGTGGCCATAAAACTAAGGCTGGTACACGTGAGTAAGAGGAGAATGGGCAGCAGAATCTGAGATGAGAAAATGGACGACCCCACTGAAGTCACCAGATGGAGGGATTCCATGTGTTGTTGTAGTTGTTGCTAATTCAGTTTATACACTTAACTTTCTACTTTCTCTACGTGTAGAAAAATCTCTTTAAAGAAATAACCTACTACGCCATGGATTATGATGCATTTTTAGAACCTTTCTTCCTGTGAGGGGGGATTTTATTATGCATTCATGTTTGATCAAAAAGCAGTCCTCAATCTTATGGACTTAGTATCATCCCACATCCCAGTCAAGCTCTCATAATTGAAATTAAGCATTTCAACTGAATTTCCGTAACTAGCAAACACAAAAATGATTTGCTGCTTTATATAATGCCCTGAATCAACTGTAAGTGAAAGCCCCACCCTGTCTATTTCTTGGTCTGATCCTAGAAAGAGAGTGCATCCATCCAGGCAAGGGGTAATTGGAGAATTCCAACCCTAAATGTCTAAGTCCACTTTTTGAACCCTTATTTTAAAGGCACGTTTATCTCCAGTAGAGATACTGCTTATTTCTTAGATTGCTTATCCTGGCATATTAACTCTGTGCCTGTGTACCCTATAGCAGCGATTTAACAGACTTATTAATTGCCTACCACAGGGTTTTCTCCTAGGACGAGGAGAGAAAAATTATAAACATGCATGGGCAAGAAAGAGAAACCACGTATTTATAATGAAAACTATTGTATAGATGCACTAGAAGTTCCTGTGATCGTTCCATCTTTGCCTCTAATTATAATTATAGTTGTTAGATTGTTAAAAAAATCTCCAAGGATTGAATTTCCGTCATTCATTTATATCAAATGTTTGGAAGGAGGAGGAGGAGAAGCAGGGGAGGTGAGGGATATTCGTGATAGCAACTAGTTCATCAGATGAAAAGATCACACAGCAGCCTAGCAACTCCATCTTCCAACATCCTTGCAAGGAAGCAGAACTAGCATGCAGAAAGATGTTTTCAAATGGAATGAATGCTTATGAAAATGCTTTAAAATGTCCAAAGGATGATCAGCAGTTTCATGTCATCTTACTTATTGCGGGAATATACCTACCTCCCCAGCAAATGGGAGAATGCGTGTCTCTCACATAAACAGACAAGCAGACAGAAATTTGATACACATGTGCAATGATCATATCAAAATTATTCTGAGAATTCTCCAAATTTAGATGGCTTTGCTTCTAATAGATTTATGAGGTAGAAGGCAAATTCATTCAGGTTCTCTTTTTACCTTAACAGAAATGAATACATTAGGAAGTAGAAGTTGGAATAATTCAGGGGTCAGCCACTTTCTCTGCTTCTACCCCCAACTCTGCTAAAGTACTGAAATCTCATGATTTTGATACTGGGTAAATGTGGCAGACAGGACACTGCCAACTCATGAAATAGCTTTACATTTTGATTGATAACTCGTGGGGTTGTCTATCTGAAAGCCTTTGTCAAAGGAACATCTCCTGATTCTTTAATTCAGCTTGCAAGATGAACTGGCACAGCTTAGCCCCAGATAATTCACTCTGAGCTGCCTGATTCAGTAACTTGGCTCTTAGCAGGACTAGAGAAGTTTGAGAGGTCAGCAGAGAGTTCCCTGCTATAATGCTGTAAAGTTCAGTAGATGCTGGAAATTGCTGCTAACCTGACATGAACATCCATGTTTGCATAGCAAAGGCATTCTGGAGAGCACAGTTGTAGTATTATCAAAGTAAAGAACAAAAGGTAACTGGGAGGTCGTATGATGCCAATCCCAGCCAAGTATGAGTATATACTAAGAATTAAAATGCCAGTAGTTCTGCCTTATCCCAACAGAGATGCCCAGCCTTGTTTTCACAACTTTCTTTGAGGTTCTTAATTTAGGCTGGGCAGATACTATCATTAGAAAATGCAGAACTAGAAAGTCTCATGAGCCTACTCAGGTGGTGCAGAAATTTACCAGCAGATTCCATTCTACCTTCTGTCTACCACTGATACATTTGAATTAAATATGTAAGATTAATGTGTTCTTGCATTACATCTAGTTTGGGATAAGTTGGTGAGAAGATAGGAAATTGTGCAAAAGATTGGTTTGAGAAGCAATGGACATTGGAGTGACTATAATACCACCCCATTTAAACACAGACAAATATATATTGGGTTGTATCACTTTCAGTGGGCATCATCTGTTTAAAATCTAACTTAACTCTGTTGTTCCTTGTAATTTTATTTTAGTTAAGTCAACGAGCGGTGCATTGGCGAAGTACTCCAAGAATTTTTTCCCCCCACTTCTGGTAAAGTGCCTGATTCATATAAGCATTCCAATTACTTTCATTAAGAAAGTTATTACTTGTTAATTGAATAGCAACAGACTGCTAAGGATCATTTATTGAGGTCTAATACAGATGTAAGAGAAAAAGCTACCCCTTATATAATTCTATCAGCAGCAAACTAGTATAATTAGATTCTTGCTAACAAACCCAAATTGCCAAGAATGTTGAGCCAGATAATTGGTATTTAGGAAGATACCTGGAGATATTCCTTGCAATATCAATTAACATATTAAACGATGGCTTAAAGTCTTAACAAATGGTTTACACCCATGGGCTCTTAGTAATCTGGGTGGTTGATAATTAAATGCTTAAGCAGTATTTTGGGTAAAGGAAGAGATCAGGTTGCACAATAGAATAGCTGTTTAGTAATTCATATCCGAAGTGCTCCTATATGATCTAGATTGCTGGTTCTGAATTAAAATATGACATGGATGGTCTTCCACAAGCAGTGCTGTCTGTTGAAGTCCAAGGGACTCATTTGTAAACTGAGAACAATGCAGTGTGCTAATGATACTATTACTGAGATTTTCAGAGGTTGTTCCATAGCTTTAAAACATTAGTGAAATATAACAAAAGAAAGTACATCAGTGATTGTACAGTAAAAAAAAGCCTACAAAGATTATAACAATTAAAATAATCTGAACATAAAGAAGAGAAAATAATAAAGAAAAAGATTTCATGTATAAGATTAATTCAAGCCTTAAATTTATCCATCTAAGTTTAAGATTTTTAATACATTTATCATATAGAAACATATTGCTCATTCTTGTCACTTTTAATGTCTAAAGACTATTCAAATTTTGCAACAAAACACATATCTTGAACTCATTTCTTAACATCAGAAGAATACATTTCTTTCCATTTCCACAAAATTTTCTCTTTGTCAAGCCCCAGGCTTGATAAAGCCAAAGTTCTTCATGAAACGGCAGATTCTATATTTTAGGAGTATAGTTCAATATCACATTATTTTTTTTTTCCCAGGGCTGTCTTAATATATGCTGAAACTTGTCACCGAATGGAAACTTTGCCTGGATAAGACCGAATCATATGAGTTAAAGCGCCCTAAAATTTCTTACACCACCAACATTCAGAATCTGATACCCAATTTGATAGCACATAATCTTCATCATCAACGGAGATATCCCCTTTCTCCAGTAACTTAGTGAAATCCTGCACGTACCTACTCAGAAGTAATTCCCGAAGGCAGCCGAAGGAGGGCTGAATTTGATGGCAGAGTTCTGAGGAAGCAGAGAACCTATCACTTCAGACAGAGAATGTTAATTTTTTCGTGTCCTCATATGTAAACTAGCATTTATCTCCTTGATGATTTAATTGGCTTGATGTTTTTACCTGCAGGGATTTTTTTTTATATAAAAGGGGGATGATTAAAAATGATATCCTTTCTCTTAATCATCAGTCTGATGATTCATCCATTGACTATCCATTCAAAATTCTACCACTTCATTCTATGAGGTGTGTATGGTCAGGACTCTCTTGGATGACAAAGCAAAACATCACAGAATATATTTCCCAGGACACAAATACTTAGATAACTATATTTGTTGTAGCAAAACTACAAAGCCATTATGAAAGAATTCTAGTGACTGATGAGTATCTCTATTTAGAACAATAATGTATAAATTTCTTGTACCTCTTTTTCCCATCTGTTTTACATGAAGATAAAAGAGCTGGAAGCTAATCTCTTTTGGGCAGATAATAGTTTCCATCTGTTCCCTGTTTTGGTAATAGCCTGATCTAGTATCTGTGGACAATCTCATCTATTTTTTTTAATATGATTATGTGGAAGACTGCAACCAGCACCATCCAGATGTAGTTAAATGGACAACTTCCACAACAGGACAGCTTTCTGTTATTAAAACCAGTCTTGGACTGGACTGCCATTCAGACAGAAGACTGTCATCTAATAATCCTTAGTATTAATACTCTCTTCCAGTTCCCCAAACTGGGGAGATAGAAGAGACTTCTGTTTTTCAACCTGTTCCTTAGGATGCTTTAGAACTTTTTAGCAATAGTGTTGAACTTTCTTATTGTTGCAAAGTGGCAGAAGATGCTGTTGGTAGATCTCTTCTGGGCCACCTCTTGTTATCAGCCTGCAGCCTCCCAGGTTGTTTCTGCTTCCTGTTCTAAAATAGTCCCATATAAGAAGTTCACCCCTGATCTCTTCCCCTCGGGATTTAATTGAAGCATCAGAAGTTACAAACTGCAGGAAAAAATACCTCTCAGTGACAGCCAGCACATCGTCATACATCCCTCATCCACTTAATAAGCTAAGTGTAAAACTTTTACATCTGCCTTTGAGATTTTTTTTCCCCAACTTTTTCCCAACAAAAAAAAAGGAAGCAATTTATTTTCCATCAATTGAAAGAGAACATTTTAAAATGAGTCAGGGAGAATAAGCACAGCACTGCCTAAAATCCAAGGCATTCTATATCTAGTTCAGCTCCCTAGTTTAAATATCTAAAATTAGGTTGCTTTTGGGGGGGCGAAATGGACATGTTATTGTCAAAAGATGTCTTAATGCCATGGCAATCAAAGCATCACAGCTATTTCAATCCCATGATTTTAAAGCTAATCCCCGGGACAGTGAGCAACATTTGGCATTCTGCCGGGAGAAGAGCAGCAAGCCGTTTGGTCTAGGTTTCCGAATCGATATTCCATTGCAAATGCCCAGACGCACCCAAAGAGAAAGAGGAAATACGAGACACAACCATGGTTTGTCGAATTTGGCTTGGATCTGCAGATTAGCATGGAAATATTAGTGGCGTCAGACACTTCCACAAAGGGTAAAACAGCTGGCAGAGAAAGGAAGCCATTATAAAGCAATTTCACATTGTTTTCAGCAGGCCAGTAAAGGGGGTGGGGGTAGGGAGTAGAAGGGAATGCAAATAGGTTATATGTTATCAAGCATTCTGTTTTCACCAGCATGGAGCTTCATGATACAGAATCTTGCAACGTAGATGATGGTCAAGAAACTATTGATGAGCTCTGCCGAATGTGGCAAGAAGGGGGGGAAAAAGACATTGGCCTTGAAAATACACTTTCATTTTACCACTACAGAATATAACCATTTGTTCCTGACTAGATATGAAAACAGTAGAGGGAAATAAGGGCTGTTAAATTGCAGACCGAGCCATTGATTGCAAATTAAAGCTGCACCAGAACCAAAGGAATACAAACAACAACAAAATTCTGAATATGCATTGTCGCCGTGCACTCTAATTAACAGATGTGCCAAATGAACTGTTAGATCTGCGCAGCTGTTGCTCAGACCTCACTGATGAACGTTACCCAAAAACGTGGAGGTAAAAAGAAACGAGTTGGTTTGGCTCTTTCCGGGTTGGTTCCTCATGTTTGTATCCCGCAAAAAAATGTGAATTTCTAAATGATTATGCCGTTCTTCCAAACAGATCGCCCAATTAAATAAAGAACAGATTTGCACAACATCAGCACAGTTGTGTGTTTAGAAATAATTGCTAGAATTTAGATCAAAAGGCAATGTGTTCATCAAAATGGATAATCCCATGGCGTGCATCTCTGGGTTGGTTAAATGTGCAGGTTTCAACCGTATCTTTACTTGGCACCAAGCCATGCTGGCTCTTAGTATCTCTGATCGTGCTGAAAGCACAGTGGCTTCCTTTGAAATGTTATTTGCTTGCTTCCAGAGTTTATATTCTTTCTTTATTCACTGACAACAATCCATTAACTCAATGAAACAATACATTAAAAATGGCAGAAGGAACTCAAACAGCTTCTTAAAATATGTTAATTTAAAAATAACCCAATCTTAAAACAGAGCAGTTGATGCTAATAGCAATCTGGGTCAAATAGCATCACGACATTAACTCCCTTCCCTCTTATTTCTCCCACTTGTCATAGATCTTACACTCCTGGATTGGGATCTTAGCAAACACTGGCAAATTCAATGAAAAAGCAAGTCTAAAAGATTATAACATGTCAGGCTGTGCAAACCAGATTCATTTTTTTTTTTAAATTCAGTCTGATCTTGACAATTTGAACCTGTGCAAAAAATCAAGTCAGGTAGATTTGATTTTCCAAATCAATTAAGAAAGAACACGTTCTGTGCATGCACAAACTCCTTCCTAACTATCAAATCAATCTGAACTCATCTGATTTGATTCAATTTTTCTATTCAAATTGGCAAGTTGATTCAATTTGGAGATCTGGTCAGATCAGTTCTAGATCAAATCTCTGAACCAAAGCTTCACAGCAGCTGTAGTGTTAGGCCTGTGTCTAATTTGTGAAAGCAGTATTTACTAAAATTATCAGGAAGGGAAGGGACTTATCCATATGCATATGGAGAAGTAACTTTGAGGTCTGAAGGACGACCAGACTGCTTTTCTGAAGCCACTGAATACCTCCTGGTCTGCCTTTAGTTGAACCCATAGAAAGCTCATTAGAACAGCCTAGGAGAGTTAGCTCCAGGTCAAGAAAAATCAGTGTCTTGAGAATTCAGTGCAAGTTGCGATGTAAGTGACTTCTTTAAATGACTTCCAGAGAAAGCATTGAAGATTTAGGAGTTTGCTGATACTTTCTTTTAAATCACATTGTGCTGATAAAAAAAAACACCCTATTTCACTTTCGACAAAGAACACAAGCTGAGCTTCTGAACTGATTACTCCATTCATTTCACTGCACTGCCATTCCTGACGCTCTCTGAGAAGTCAAAAAAGCCGATCATAAGATAACAGTACAAATCTCAAAAATAATATTTCAGATTCAGAATGTTTTTATAACTCAGCCTGAGAAAACCCAGGGGTGTCCTAATTTGGGGGTTACAATTAAATGTAACTATAAACAGTTACAGTTACACTTAAATGTTATATTAACAATTTCTGCATAAGAATAAATTGGACGAGTGTTTTTCAGATACTTTTTTGGCTTAAAATGAGCCGGTGGGTAATTCCAACAGTCAAAATTCTCCCAGCACTGGGAAGATTCAAAGGCAATAGGAACAGAAAAACTAAAACAGAGTCGCTCTGCAGTAAGAGGGGCGGTGACAAATTTGAAATACAAATAAATAAATAAAAACATGCAATAGGAAAAGAAAAAAAACCGAAACAATCTAAACAAATAGTAAAGAAAAAGTTGAGAAGGAATGATTAACACAACACCCTAAGTTTTGATTTTATTTATTTGACTTTGATCCCACCTCAAGGAGCTGAAGCCAACATACAGTACGTATCAATTCTTCACAATCTTTTCCCACAATGTTCCTATGAAGTCTGGCCGGCCAAATAATAGTGCCTGGTCCAAAATCATGCAGTGAGTTTTCCTGAGAAAGACTGGGTTTAAACAGAGATCTCTCCAGTCCTAATACACGACCTTCACCACTAGACCATGCTGACTCTAATTCTGAGCTGAGTGAACTTCGCCATGGTGCTCTGTAAACTATTTCTTAATAGAGTATGTGAATCAGACCAATTGTAGCTGAATTCAAACTCTGGTTTAATGTGATGAGAACCCAGCCACTAAGAGCTTTTGAATGACGCTACTAAGCAATGGCTTTCGAAGGTAGCATTCCATATTCAGTTAGTCCTCTCTCACACAGAGAGAGAAACATACACGCACACATACTGCAGCTTTAGCTTGCAACTCCTATATACGACAATACAGTAGAGCACTTCTGGTTGCAAAATAGCCCAGATTGACAAAAAAACATGGTATGGCCCAAGGATCTGTTATGCCTTCCATAAGTAGTGTAAGGGATGGTTGGAAGAACTGCCTATTTTGCTTCTGTATTTCAGGCTCCCTATTGAGGGTCAGACTAGATGGTATTAAGGAAAGAAAAATGTTTTTGCAAGTAGGAATAACGCATTAGACATTAGAGCTATGCTACAGAGGTGTGAAAGGAAATGGAAAGATGTGGTTAAGGTAATGTCTCACTTCAGAACTCCTGGATGCATTTCCTGAACACGCATAAACCTTTGCACCTACTCTTGCTTCAAACCACATTGTGTAACCACATCCTCTGCAATAAGTTAGTTTGCTTAGCCAAAAACTTAGCAATGCTTTACGACCCCCGGAGCAAATGAGAACTAGAAACTTAACTATTGGTTTATGCTGCTTAAGTTAATGTTTTGACAACCTTGAAAGGCGGGCACATGGGGGGGTTGTCCCTCCTCCTAGATGCTTCCTGATGACAAAAAGGTATAAAAGCTGTTGTAAACTGTTCTAGGTGTGGCTGTTCTCTGTCTTCCCTCTGCCAGCCGGACAGAGAGTGGTCCACCCTGCTTTTCTCTTGGCCAACAATAAAAGCTGAACTTTCTTTCAAAAAACCTCGGTCTGGAGTGTCATTGGAAATTATGGAATCCAGGCTAGCGAACCTTACATTCGCCTTCAGAAGCACTGCAGAAGCTGCTGCAAAGAGAACATTGGTTAGATTAGCTAATCCAGAATGGTAATTCCTACATGGGAAGAGAACAGGGGGATCCATTAATAGCTGAACCCCAGCAATCCAGAGAAAACCAGGAGTCCTTATGGGCCAGAAAGAGACAAATTAACTAGTTTGTTTCTCTCAACTGCATTTGATTCTGCTCCAGCTTGTCCCCATCTATGTGTAACTCTCTGAAAATGCAGAGCTACTCCTAAAATGAAACAAAGATAGCTCAAGGTCAAATTCAACACCGGTTGGTTCTTTCCTCTTTCTGTTCTTGATATGAAGGAAAGTTTTAATGATACCAATTTATGTGGGATGCTCAGATGTACAAAATGTTCAGTTCAAAGTAATGCTGTTCCCAGCCTGCTAAAGTGGCAGAAGTGATAAATTATTCACAAGACCTAAACACTGGACTGTAAAGATTTCTGCTAAAGTCTTTGTTGCTCAGATTAACGATGAACATGACTTTTTTTAACATTTCTGCCTTAGTGGTTTTCTTTTTTTATATATATAGTGATTTTCTTGAACATTACAGTTAAAAACTAATACAAACTAAGAAAAATAAAAGAACAAAAAGAAAAAATAGAGGGTGCAGAAAAGAAAGAAAAAATAGAAAGAAAAATAGACGAAATATCCTGATGTCAGCAGAAGTCCATTAAGGGATACCAGAAATAACAACATGTCTATTTTAACTTTGATCAAATAAGCCAACTTTATATTCCTTCCTTTTACTTCTAACTATCTTGATCTTTAGCCCCTTCAAATAATGTCCTAGAATTTGATTTCTTTTCATTTTTTCTTTGTTTTGTTTGTCTTTTTTTCTTCGTCCCTTCTCACAAAATTCTTCAAAGCTTTAACAAGCCTCTTTTATAAATCCAATGTAAGAAAATTATTTGGGTCACTCTCTTGGTTTATTATTTGTATATCCCTTTTAATTATTAAGACATCAGCCAGATTCATTTGTATAACCAGTGCAGCATCTTTTACCATATCATTCTTGTAGCCTGTCATTTTTAAATCCACTTTCAGATCGATCTCAGTCTTGTCTGGTAAAACTTGTTCCTCTTCCATAACTTCTTTTAAACATTGTCTATAATGGCAGGCACTCTTAAAATTAACTTCTGGGTTCATTGTTTACAAATATCCCTCAATATGTCCAATGTTAAAGCATTTTGCTCCATTCTGTGTTAGTCAGAAGTTTGATTTCTAAGTAATTAGAGCAGCTGAACTTCAAAAGATGTCCAACTTCATTCAAGCCAGCCAAACCAGAATGCCTCCCGTGAAAGCCATAAAGGAGCATCATGCATTAAAGAATGAGTTTTTCTAAAGGCCATTTGAATAAATGACTCTGTAATATAATTTCTCCCATGTATTAATTGTGTGGCCTAAGCCAAGAAAAGACATGATGAGATGGGGAAAACCACCATGTATCACCACATGAAATAATATTGGCCCATCAACAAGAACAAAATCTTCAGGAAGAACAGATTTGTCTCCTTTTTAATTCTGAAACATGTAAGTTACATTATTCAGATATTAAGGCAACTGACCTTTAAAGTTAAAAGACCAAGAGAACAAACCAACCATTGTAATCGAGGGAAATTATATTTAATATGTGGTTGCTTGGATATTTGGTTCCTTAGGACAGCTTTCACCATCCTGATATTCTGGGACTGCAATGCTCCTAATTCGAGGAGTTTTATCCTAGAAATGGTGGAGGAAATCATTAATCCTAACCTTTAGCAGATGTGATAAGTTCCTTGGCTTGTTGACTATAAGGGCTAGCTTAAAGAAAGTAAGTAGTAAGATTATACAGAGCAGCTGCTTCCTGTATATGTTTCTGAACTATCCTGCTGCTAAAAAGCCAAGATGGGACACAAATACTACAATATGGACTAAAAAAAACCCCATAAAAGAACATTAAAAAATAAAATAGTATCATTGCAAATACAATCATCTGGGAGAAATTCTTCTTCTGAGCATGTATATGCAAGAGTGTACTGTAAAGAAATCTTCAAGGCCAATGTAACAAGATGTGCCTTAATGCATTTCTGTAAGCGCCAGCAATGTGGAGACTGACAGCAGCCCCCCAGAAGGGAGAACATCCTTTGAGATTTCTGAAATCCTCCAGAAGTTGTCTAGGAACTGTGCTTTCTTGTGTCCTAGAATTTAAAAAAAAAAACATTAAGTTTACTTGGGAGTCCATCTTGTTTACCTCACTGAAATTAATTCAGTTTGAACTAACTAAAATTTAGTTTTTCTTCTGTCCCCCTCCAGCTTTTCCTGGCCCTGCTTATTTTTTCCAGCCACAGTGCTACTCAAAGGATGAATGTGGGTCTCTTTCAGAGTGCAGAGGCAAAAAACAAGAAAGGCCTTATTCGCAGACCTGAACATGGGCATTATGAGTGATGGGTTCTGTTATGAACCAACCAGGTTTACAACAAAACAGGCAGTCTCTTGGATGACTAGATGCTAAGACACTGATGGCTTGAAATGTATAAACCAGTCTTTATTCATTTGTTGTCTCTGTGTGTGACAATATTTACATCATGGAAGAAAAATCTGTAAATATAGAAGAAACCATAAAAACCAGCAATGAGAATGTTTGGGTGAAGGAAGCGATTTTCATTTTATGGTAAAAAGAAATTATTATTATTAGGGTTGGTCACGCAGCCAGCCAGATGTTTAGACTGGATTTGGCATTTTTATCCACCTAGGGAGTCCTTCCCAAGGACCTGGGATAAGCAGATGTTGTTGTTTGATGGTGTTAAAGGTATCATCGCAGGATGGAAGCTGTTCCAAGTAAAGCTGCCTTTTGCAATTGACTGATGGTGATTTTGTCAGTGCTGATGGTCTTCAACTGGTGCTCCAGATGTTTTGGGATTGCACCCGTGGTGGTGGTGGTGGTGGTGGTGGTGGTGGTGGTGATGATGATGATGATGATGATTCCATGATTTGGACCCACCTAGCCCCCCTGGAGAGCTTGTTCCACATAGTGATGGCCACAGCAGACAATCCCCAGCTCCACACTAAGGTTAAATAAGGATCAACCCACTGTAGGGATCTTCTCCACAATGTAAGGACTGGGGACACCAGGTTCAAAGGAGTCAGTTCTTCACATAGCCTAACTTTGGTCTTATAAACCAAGAGACCTTGAAATATCTCAATATTTGAGATATTTTCTCAAATATATGCTTGTATTTCTCAAATACTGGCGAGCAGAATAGATGTTTAGTAGAGTAGATAACTGAAGTGTTGGTCTTGGATCGGGGAGATTATCTCAGTGGGTTATAATCATGCCATTAAAACATTGGCAGTGCAATATCTTAAGTAAGCCATTGTAAAAGGTTCATTTTTAATTGATTACGTGCCATCAAGTCAGTATCGACTCTTAATAACCAGATAGATATATTTTTTCCAGGACATAAAAAGTTAAAAAACATAAAATGAAAAAAAAACATAGAAACAACCAAAGATAATGAAAAAGGTGGCATTATTTAATAATCAAGGCCCTCTAAGTAAAGTTCATAAGCCTAATAAGATGGGAGCTGATTGAATTTCCAAGTTCCATACTACTGGCATCACAGGAAAAAAAAATCAGGGAAACTGGTAGCCTATTCCTTCAGAAGCTCTGCAGATGATTGACCTTGGATGGAGAAGACAGTCCTGGAATACCTTAGCTCCAATCCATGTAGGGCATTAAAGATCATAACTAGCACTTTGAATTACACAAGTCCACCACTGGTCACAGAGCTCCCAGGATAACCTTAAGCTAGTCATCATCTTTTAACCCAACCTACTTCACAGGTTTGTTCTTGTAAGAGAAACTGGAAGAGCAAGTGCTTGTATGACCACACCCCATGGCTTCACAGAGACAGTAAAAAGGTCCTGCCCAGTTCAGACCTTCTGCCAAGCAAACAGAGATCATTGAGTACCCTGAATTTATTAACATGTGGAATGGTATTTGCATGAAGGACCACATGGAGATTTGATTCAAACAGCTCACACTCTGAAGCCCAGCTCTTTGCTACAACAAGGCACCAGCTCTCCAAATTAATGAACAACACTCCCAGCCTAGTTTAAAATATGTTACTCTTATTGGAAATACTAACATTATCTACAATACAGCGATTCACTTAGAAACTTGAACAAATGAACATATTTCCTAGTACATATTTCCTCTCTGAATGCAAGGTTATTTTTTTTCCTTCCTTCTGTTCTTTAGCCTGCATAGATTTAATCCCGAGGAGCATTTTCCATTTGGACAAAATCATTCTTTGCCGCCGTTGTTGCATTTGCTTCTAATAGAAAATTTCACTCTTTCTTGCAGCTCATTTATATTCAAGGAAAGAGCCCTGATCACCTCAAGAAATATTGCTTGGATCACTGGCAATGCCATTTGCCAGGTTCAGATTCACCCTCCTTTTCTTCCCATCTTCAAAATGACTGTGCCACGTGCAGGGTGCCAAGGAAATCTTTGTTCTGATTCATCATCTCCACTTTCTTCCATTTTAACTAGGAAAGCAAAAACACTTGACACTAAAGTCTGATTTGCATGAAATTATGCCTGTTCTGCTCTATCTGGGGATAAGCTTATGGAACACACTGTCTTAGAAGGTCTCCTAGTTCTGAATGCATTTCCTCATTTTCAATACAATTTCATCAACTTCAGGAGAAAAAGAAAATTAAAAGTGCATGTTTAACTCCTACAGATGACCCATTTATGTCTCATCTAGAATTACCCAGCTCAGGAGGGTTTGTTAGCTGTCATATTTAGTGAAATCTATGCATTTTATTAAATAGATACTTATTAGTATTACTTAAGTGGGCATATGACTGTCTTCCATCAGCTGATGTCTTCAGCTGATTCTAGGAACCAAAGTCCAACACATGGAGGGTGCTCAGTAGAAGAATGCAGGAATATTTTGGACTGGGATATAACCTTAAAAAATGTCCATCCTTGGAGCTGTGGAAAGAGAGCAAGTTACTCTCAGGGCTTCAAGTGGTCCCACATTAAAATTTGGGTCCAGACCTTCATGAGAGCTGATTTGGTGTAGTGGTTAAGGTGCCAGGCTAGAAATTTGAGACCATGGGTTCTAGTGCCACCTTAGGCACAAAGCCAGTGGGGTGACCTTGGGCCAGTCACTCTCTCTCAGCCCTAGGAAGGAGGCAATGGCAAGCCACTTCCAACATTGCGAGGAAAACTGCATGGATGTTTCCAGTCAATCAAGTGAAGTCACCAAAAGAAAAAAATCACACAAGTTTAATTACTTCTAACATAGTGGCAGACCTTTTCTTTTCTCAAAACATTCTCCTCGATTACCCACGTTTCCACTGGAGGGAAAAACTGGAGGGATGGATCCTGAAAAGAAATGAAAAGGGAAAACATTAGGTTCCCCTTACATTTTCCAACTTAGCATAGCTCCATCTCTGGCTTGTACCTGTACGTTTCTCACTAAATCCTAAAGTTGGAAAGAGTTATTTAGGTCACTGGGTCCAATTCCCTGCTCTGTGCAGGCATCCCGATTGAAAGCATCCCTGACAGATGGCTCTCCAACCTCCACTTGAAGGCCTCCAGCAAAGTTGGTTCCACAATCAAAATGCTCTTCCCATTAGGAAGATTTCTAATTCCTAGCATTCAGCTGGAATCCGTTGTGATTTAAGATGGTTATTCCATCACCTGCAGTCAGGGGTAACAGGAAATAGGCCTTAACTCTCCTCCTTGTGACCCATCCTTAGGTACGTGAAAAGGGCTGTTATCTTCTCTCAAAGCTAAATATAGCCACTTCCCGCAGTCTCACCTTGTCAGGTTTAGTTTCCTGTCCCTGATCATTCTCATTGCTTTAATCAGCACCAGTTCCAGTTTGTCTGAATCCTCATTATGGGGTGCCCGGACTTGGATGGAGGATTCGTGGTGAAGTCCGACCAATTTAGAACAGAGCAGAACTATTACTTTCCCCTGATTTGTACATTTAATCTTGGGCAATTTCACTGGAACCTATCCAGTGAGATGTATTTATTTATTAACCTATTTATTTTCTTCTCATTTTGTCATTTAAGAGTGGGGCAGTCTATGGCATCAGTAGAAATTAGCCCATGAATCTCCAAGTTTAAAATGCTGGGAAGCTGTCAGTGTTAGCACAACACAACCCGAGACAACACACAAAGTGGGAAAGCTATCTAATTTGTGCGTTTTCCCTCTCTTTCTCTAAGGGAAATTTGTTTTTGTAATTCATCTCTCCTTCCCCTAAGCTGGCACCTCTCAGATTTGTCAAACTTCAATTTCCAAGATGACAGTTGCACCCTTCGAATGTCACAATCCCGTTCACAACTCCCAAACCGGGTCTAAAATGTTTGTTAGGGGGAGGCATGCCTAAAACAAAATAACTTGCAACAATATTGATCTTAGGAAAGCTGTGCCCTACATATGATACCAGTGGAAAATGTGTACCAAATATGAGTATTTCTGGGGGGTTTTGGAGGGGGTGGGTTGTGTTGGTACTCAACTTATTCATTTCAGCCTTCCTGATTTGCGCCGGGAGGGAAAAAGAGGAAGCACACAGTTGAGAGATAAGGAAACCAGCAAAGGGAGAAAAATGTTAAATACTTATGTCCCCCAGTTTTACTGTTTAAATAAGCAGTAGACCTCCCCCATCTACCCCTGCTGTGATGGCTGTTTTAACTTTCAGCAATAAAAGTCAGGACATCCGATCACAGAGCTTCCATCTCATGTCTGTTTGGGGCTTCAGGGTAACGGAGTCTATAAATGTATATTTTTAAAAAATATGATTATTTTGATAAATGGTGAAGCAGACCTTTGCTCCCCACTGGGTCTCCCATTGCTACAGCTAAGGCTGGGAGAAAAACAGCTGTGAAAAAGAGGGGGAGAGAAACTTCCCAACGGTTCTTTTAAGATTTTTTTTTCCAAGCTTCTTGTTCATCTTTAAAGAACAGCTGCAATGTAAATGTTGCCAATTTTCTAGTCTCACTCATCAGACCGTAGGGCTGAAACGCCAAGAGTATTAAAAATACTGGGGAGGGGAAGGAGAAGAGGACTGTTCCCCAAAGGGCAGTGGTTCCTTATTTGTTCCAAGCCTCCTCACATTCTCAAGATTATTCCCAGGGGCTGCACAGAAATAATCTTAAAATATACCATAATTTGAAAGTTTTAAAAAAAGATTCTCAGGCATATATATGTAAACACACAACGTTCTTTATTCAACACCCTCTGAAAAATATCAGGAGGGCATAAAGAAAGCAAAACACATTTTCCAGGGACAAATATCACTCCATTTCTGGTCTCACAAGGGGAAAAAAATGATACTGTTATATAAATCAGAAATCCTAGAACAGTGTTGTCCAAACTTGGCCACTTTAAGATGAGTGGACTTCAACTCCCAGAATTCCCCAGCCAGCCATGCTGGCTGGGGAATTCTGGGAGTTGAAGTCCATTCATCTTAAAGTGGCCAAGTTTGGACAACACTGTCCTAGAATGAAATTCTTTATTTTAGATTATACATATCCCCTGAACATGCACAGAAGGTCTAGAATATATTCAGAAGCATTTTTATACGCCTCAATTCCATTAATTTAAAGCGCCATCCAATGATTGTATAATATTCATTACATTTATTTATTTGGCCTGTATGTTAATTCATTCTTCTAACAGGTTTTTCATTATGTTTTATTTATGAATTTAGATCAATCTATTGAAAGAGAGAGATATATACATGTTTCAATAGATCTTTTTATTTCTGTATTAACCTGGAATTATAAGAAAAGGGCCTAATCTGGGGGCAAAAAGAAAAAGGCAGCCAAAGCATGCTATTAACGTATTTAAATATGCTATTAACGTATAATGAAGAATTAAGCATCCTGACTTCTTTTCTCCCCTCCGTTTTTAATTCTGTTTTGAAGCTTCATTTCAGTCTAAAGAAGTCAATAACCTTAGAAAAGTCTTTAAAAGTAAACTATGCAAACAGCTTTTAATAGAAAAACTTTACGACTGTAGGGATAATTTTCTCTCTTAAAAAAAAAAAAATTCCCAGAAGCGTGTTGAGCCACAGTTATTTTCAACTTATCAATAATAGCTCTAAATGGCTAGTTTAGCCATCAGTATCAGCAATGAGATTTTTTCCATCTCGGAGGCTTTATCATCTCCATTAAAAAAAGCTGTCTGTCTTTCCTGGCGTGCTGCGTGTCCCTTGTTCCGTCTGTTCTCTGCCTGTAGGTCTTGTCTCCACTTGCCAAGCAACAACCATCTGACCTTGAACTGCATGCCTTAGTAAGTCCATGTGGAATCTGGTCAAAGTCATCTTGTCTCTTCAGAGATTCAGAAGTCGCCAAGAGAGAAACTGTGTCCTAATTTCCAGCTGTACAGAAATGTTTTTTCACGCTACCCTCGGGTTGCACCACATTTCACTGACCAGCCTTGACCTCTTCCTGGCCATCTCCCCATTAGTGATTTATAGCATCTTCAGGACCATTGCTGAAATGATATAAAGTCTCTCTTCATTGCTGTTATTTTGGCACAACGATGATGGGATAACTCTAGAAGATGATGCAAAGTCATTAGTGGGGAAAGGACCACTCTTTCAACACTCAGTCCTAACACTGGCCATGGCCTTGGGGTTGCAAAACAGAGGGAAGAAGCCACTTAAGTTTCACCCACTAGCTAGGAGATCAAGGGTCATGTGGAAATTGTACCCCCACCCCTGTCTTCCAGGAGGCACATGATGGCAAGCAGGAAACCAACAAAGGAGCAGCTGCAGAAACGCTGCATCTCCCCACCCACACTCACTGGCAGAAGGATCACTTGGCACCAGCTGGATTTGTGTCAGATTTGAAGAACATTTGATCAAAAAACAGGATATGCTGCTAAAGTTTTATCTATGATCTACCCCTCCCCTCATCTGGCGCTCTCCAGTGCTGATAGGACCAACCCAAATTCATAGTCAGGATCCTCACATCTCAGACCCTAGATCAATGAATGCTGTCTGAGCTCCATATTAATTTATTACTTTTCCCCTTTCTACATTAGGTTGAAAGAGCTCACAGTAGTGTTACACGGGTTCCCCCCGCCTGCCCCGCCTTGGACCCTGCCATGATTCTAGAAAAGTTCAGGCTCTTATTCGTTGTTTGGAGTTGGTAGTTTGTAAATATGGTAAATCAATCCATCAGGCTCCCAGCAGTTTACAAACAAAGAAAAATGAAAATAAACACAATAAAAGAATATGCCAGAACTGCTCCACCATTACCCAACCCCAGAGCTTTGCAACCATTCTTCAAACAATAAAGGTCCAGTGAAAAAGCTTGACTTTGATTACCTTCCAGGACATTGTGCTATTCCAGGACATCGTGCATTTTGGAGACCGAATTCTTCCATACATGGGGGAGGCATAGTCCAAGAAACAAAGTCACCCTACCCCCACCCCCATCTCATTGGAAGGAAATTCTTGACATTCCCCCTCTGGAACAACTACATTGGATGGCTTGATTCTCCCTGGAATACAGAGATATTTAGATGCCAAGCCCCATAGATTAAAACCAGCACTTTGAATTGTATGCAGAAAGCGACTAGCAGTCTGCACCAATGTTATAAGGCACTAATTATTTCAATTAGGAGAACGGGAGAGAAAGAAATTGCTCTTCAACTATCAAAATTCTTCTACAGAAAGCAACTCAGGCTGGCAGGTACAGGGACCTGGGTTAGGAAAACATAACTCCATGAAGTGTTCCAAATAGCAACCAATCCATTTCTGTCTAGAACTCAAGGATCAGCCCGGCCAATTCTCAGCTGGAATAGCCCTCAGCCCCCTCCATCTGCATCCCCATCTGTCAATCTGCTCTCCATAGATCATCATCTGTGAGCCATGCATCACTTTGTGGATGGCAAGTTCTACTCTACTGGCCTTCGCAGGAGCATTCGGTTAAAAAAAAGCTAGACAGACAAAGCCACTCACAAGAATCTCAAGCTTTGCAGCAGGCCCCAGGAGACCAAAATATGCAAGAGAGCCCAAATGTTAGCGGGAACGTCCCTCGCTCGCCAGGAATAACAAAAATACATTGAGGAAAGACCCAAGGATTTGGAAATCATTTTTGTGGGGATCACAGACGGTCTGAATAGAACGGCATTCGTGTCTGCTTCGCAGGCACAGCTGAAAGGAAGCCAATGCAAAGAGCCCACTAGGCAAAGAGTAAGGGCAGATACAAATTATGCCCCAGATCTAGCCTCTAGCTGCCTTGGGAATGATACCGCTTTGCTTTTGGACAATTCAAAGCCTGTCCCTTTCTAGCCCCTAACCCCAAAGACTGTTGAAGGACACCATTTAATTAAGAAAGACCCAAGACCATTTTTAAAAATCAATTTTTTTTCCTTGACTTCCTGGGAGAAAGAATGCATGCCTGCCCCTTTAACGTAAGCGCTATTTAGACACTATTTCTGGAAACACAGCAAGGAAAAAATAGTCAGACTCTACTTGATACTCCCAGCCTGCAAAAAGATCTGTTTTGGAAAGCAGGGGGAAAAAGGGGAGCAAAGCAAGGAGTGGGCTGTAAGGCTTTTGAAAGCGCTACATCCTGCCTTGAGTGGGTCACAGTCAGTCTTGATCGCGCCATATGGTTTCCTTTTTCACAAGTTTTTTCTATTCTCTGCAGAAAATGCTGCCGGAATCCAGGGGTGTTAGCACTTGGTGTTTAGGGTTTTTTTTAAAAAAAAAATAGTAATCTCTGAATGCATCCCACCAGAGTGGTTCCTTCCAGATGTTATCACCGAATTATAATTCCTGAAGATGAGAGAAGTGGGAAACGTTTGGGATGTTAAAGACAGATGTTGCTTTTGTGAAGAGTGATAGGTGGAAAGGTGTTCTCTGGAAGTCTGGTACGAAATGTACCAGGCCTTATGAAGCATGGTGTCAAATGCAGGGAGCAATTATATGAGTTCTCTAAGTTCAATTGCATTATTTTGTTGTTGTTGTTCAGTCGTTAAGTCGTGTCTGACTCTTCGTGACCCCATGAACCATATTGCGCCAGGCCTTCCTATCTTTCACTGCCTCCCTGAGTTTGCTCAATTTCATGCTCATCAATTGCATTATGTTTACGGTTTAAATAGTTCCATTTTAGGGTTCTTTTCTCCTAACTTCCCTCATCCCCACTTCTGGAGCACGGTCTCTAGCATGCTATTCAGAGCACACCTAAGGCCCTTGGATCAAAAGAAGGTGGCCAGATGTCCCTGCCTTAAGGTTGTCACAATGGAACCATGCAATGAGAGAAGGCTGAAGCATCCTATCTGAAGTTCAACTCCAAACTGGCCACAGTGAGGGACCAGTGTCACCCACAGGCTCTTGAGCTTTTTTTCCAAATGATGAAAACCACAGTGCAGTCTTGCACCTCAAGCTCCAACGCCTTTGGGATGGACCTGCAATATTGCACAGAGAAAAGGGGCAGGGCTTGTGATGTCCCTACACTGCTTGTGGTGCTCAGATTCTCTTGCTCTCCCACGGGTGCCACTGGGAGGGACAACAGGTATTGTAATTCATCGACATCTGAAGGATTCACAAATCTCCCACCCTGGACAATCGCTTCTCCTGCTCTCTGCCAAACAAGTTTTAAGAAGAAACTATGGAACCAAAACTGAATGGGGAGTAGTCACCCCTCACATGATAGGCCAACAGATGAAGCTCAGTATTCTTGGCTACTTCGACTTAGATTAATTTACTCGCCTTGCTCACCGTTCTGCTGCATTTGGCCGCTAGGAGGGGAAGGGGAGGGGAGTGAAACATCTGGCAAATTTGCTCCAGTCCAATTGTAAAATATCTTCAGCTCAGGTTTCCTTGAACAGTAAACAAGTCATTGTCTCTGCAAAGTGATTCACTTGGCGGTGGAAAAGAAACCCTGCAATCAGCAAGAGGTGTCAGGCATTTGTTGCTGCCACTGCTACATTTTCACTCTCACTTTCTCTTCCCCTCCTCTCCTCCCCACCCCCAAATCCAGCTTTCTATTTAGGTTTGTTGGGTTTTTGACACCGTTTTCATCAGGAATGATGGATAGAAAGCAATTTTCTGCCACTTCAGTGAGAAATGCACTGGGCCTTACAAAGCATGGTGACAAATTTAGACCCATCTCTGCAGCACTCGTGATATTTGGGACTTTCCTGGGTGTTGGAAAAAGGAGGGAAGACAGGGTTTCTAAGATCCACACTGGCTTTTACTCATCTAAACCCAGATGAGAAGTGCTGGCAGTTATCTCTCCATGGAGAGACAATTTGCATGGAGAGTTTCTCAGTTTCCCTAAACCAGGGTTCCTCAACCTCAGCAACTTTAAGATGGGTGGACTTCAACTCCCAGAATTCCCCAGCCAGCCATGTTGAAGTTGAAGTCCACCCATCTTAAAGTTGCTGAGGTTGAGGAACCCTGTCCTAAACTGTATGGCAGGATTTTGATTGGATTCATATAGAATCATAGAGTTGAGGTACCTTAAAAGTCATCTAGTCTATCTCCTGCCCAGTGAAGGCTCCACTAGAACTTCTCTGAAAAATGACCATCCAGCCTCTGTTTGAAGAGTTCGCATGAAGGAGAACCCAGCACTTCACATAGCAACCTATTTCACTAGTAACAGTCGTACAGTCAAGAATTTCCTCCTGAAGTCCAGGCAGAACTCTGTTTTAACCCATATCGTGTTAAGTTCTAGTTTTTCTAACCATGCTTTAGTGACCAAGGCACAACTGGCCAATCGAAAGCAAGAGAAAACTTCATTATGGCTTAGCTTAGTATATGAACCCAGCCCTACAGGTCATCACAGACTTTACATGAAATAACTTTACACATTCACACGTGAGAGAATGCAAACATTTATTAATCATGATGTTTGATGTTCAAAGAACAGTTCTGAGGGATCAACATGCCTCACATTGTCCTCTCCATTGTAACCAACCAATGGTGGCCCCTATTGCTCTAATGGCCAAACTCTTGGGAGAATGCCACACATCACACCAAGATGAACACATCATTCTAGGTCTGTGTCCTTCTTAGGCAATATTACTCTCCCCTTACTACATGTATCCATGCAAAGAGATTGTTTCATTCCCTTTGGGAAATAACATTATGTAAAGTGAACAAAAAGAGTAAATAGCAAAAACAAAAAGAGGAGATAAAAGGAAATGCCACTAAGTCTAGTTTACGCCATCATTCATTATAGACCTTCCTTGCTTCTAGCATGTCCATTGTTTCATACTTGCCTTTGTTTCTTTAAACTTCTCTTGTCCAAGATCCAGTCAAATCCATTTCCCTTCCATCCAGTTCTCCTTCCTTCAGAACAGCAATGGGTCTATGAGATCAACCCTATAAGAAAAGTCAAGGTGCTATTGGGTTTGCGATGAGCCGGATCCTACCATCCTTTAGCGGATGGAGAAAAACTCTACAATATTTTGTGCCGCAGCTTAAAGCAGTGGTTCTCAACCTTTGCAACTTTCAGATGCGTGGACTTCAACTCCCAGAATTCCCCACCCAGCAAGGCTGAGAGCGAGTGACTGCTGGCTTTCATGCCTAAGGCAGGACTAGAACTCACAGTCTCCTGATTTCTAGCCCACTGCCTTAACCACTACACCAAACTGGCTCTCAGATGAGCAATATAGCCATGCATAACTTTGTCCAGCCTAAACTGCTGTGCCCATTCCTAAAGGAAGCTGATTTTTAAAATATCTGTAGGAATTACCTTTAATGTTAAATTTCCTTGAAATCTTTTTTTCTACCCTCAGAAAATATATTCCATGTATACATTTTTGCTTTTCTACTCTTCCTCACATCCTCCCCAGCATTTTTGTTATTGGGGTGTCACTGCTGTTCACACACAAAGAGAATGATTGTGAAGTTACACACCCACTGAATGATAACAAACAACGAATATGCTTAGCTACCTTCCTTCCCTCGTGTTGCAAATTATGAGCAAATATTACTGAACGTTAGCCTTTCCTCTTGTATTTTCCAGGCACAGAATGATTCCTGGCTAGGAAGTAATTAGGTCTTCTCCTCCTCCCTCTGTTTCTTTCTGGATGCAACCGAGCTGTACTCTTAAAAAATATCTCACGTTGATTTCCACACAGCTCCCGATGGTGCTATTTGGTGTTCATTCAGAGCAAGTAAAACAAAATAAACAAGCATAATAACACAATCGATATCTTTTAGCATCTTTGGAGAACCAGATGACGTGGAAGTCAAAATGGAGATGTTTACTGCTATGACTGCTTTTTTTGCTTGTTTACACTGAGGTTTCTTTAAGGGGCTTTCCATATGTGCAACTAAACATCCAAGGTGACCTACCAGTCCTTAATTACTCAGCCACCCCACATGAAAATTTTAAATGCTATAAAATGCTTTTTTTTCTGCCTTCAGCTGGGTTGGGTTGCATTGGCTAAGAATTAGCATCTCAGATACTAGGCAATGGGGGTCTGGGGCCTGGTCGATTAGATGTAAAATGCCAACAAAAGAGGAAGAGCCACCCAGAGTCACTTATTGAGATGGGTGGCTATAGAAATCAAATAAATAAGAGCTACTGATACTCTTGTTTTTAATCTTAAGAGCAGGCTTGCTGGATCTGATTGAAGGAAGGGCAACTTGCTTTGTGTGATGGAATGGTGTTATGAAGGCCACGCTCGGGGAGATAAGCGTTTCCTTAGCCCCCAGCAGGAGCGTGGGAAGTTTAAGAAGATGAGACTGGCACCACCCTAAGGAATTCATGGTGTTGTGGCTTGCTGGCTTGGGAACTGAGATTCAGTCTGGAGAGATTCTGTCTTGAGGCGGAAGCTAATAAACGCAACAGAACTGTATCTGCACTGTCTTGTGGAGTTCTTTGGGCTGAACCTGACACGAATCTCTCCAGACTGAACCTAAGTTCCCAAGCCAGCAAGCCACAACACCGTGAATTCCTTAGGGTGGTGCCAGTCTCATCTTCTTAAACTTCCCACACTCGTGCTGGGGGCTAAGGAAATGCTTATCTCCCCGAGCGTGGCCTTCATAACACCATTCCATCACACTTTGTTTCAAACACATTTCTCAAAAATTGGTGCCATGATTTCCTGCCATTCTGAGCTCAAACACAAATATGTGTGTGTATACACTACCTGTGCACTACTGAATGAATACAGACTCATGGAGAATTACAAAACAGTCAAAGCATGCATCCATCTTTCTATTTATCCATCCATCTATATATACATGCATGCATACACACACACACAATCACAAACACACCTTAAGCCTAAATTAGATTCCCAAAATAAATCCTCTCCCCAAATCCTCCCACAGAAGGTTGTCATCAGAAGGTTGTCCTCTCCTTGCTCATCGAGTCCAGCTGTCTGCTGCTACTGTGGCCAACCAGATGCATACAGGAAGCCAATGCTCAGATGGAAAAGTCAAGACCCCTTGACGATTCCTGGAGATTAGGTGGACTTGTCCCTATAGTTTTTTTAGCAACAAGGTTCAAGTTTGTTGCCATTGTTGTCTTCTGAGATGTTTTTTAAACTTCCCACTCTAGCCTACAGCCTTGGGTTACCTGATGGTTCTCAATCCAAATACTAATCAGGGTTGCCACTGCTTAGTTTTTCTAAACTCAGTCAAGGTGGGCTAGCTCACCTGCTTATGGATGGGTCTGGGAGATGGTAAGTACACTTGTTCTGGACTTGGTTATGGTCTCTCTGAAGAAGCTGCAAATAGTATGGATTCTGCTTTCCTGGGAAGAAAAATTCCAAGTATTCTGGGTGCTTTTTTTGAAACCCAGGTGATATTCCAGATGTGACCCTCTCAAAAGACCCTCCCAAATTGGTATTGTCAACTTGCTTTAAATAAATCTGGCTGAGCTTCCACCTGAGTTCTGCCACTGCAAATCAGCAACTCATTTCAGTGCAGTTACATCAGCATGAATTAGGAATTGCAGCATGAAATCCTCTCCCAAAAGAGAGCACTGACAATCAACTTGGCTTAATTATCATGAAGTTCAAAAAAATTTTATATCCAGAGTACTCCACGATCATAGCCTAGATCAAGAATAATGCCCTTTAATTAGAGTTCCCCAATTTTTCCATCTCCCCAACTCTGGTACTTTGATTGGAGTCAAATGCTTGCAAAGCCATCCCAGAACACACCCGCTCAGTGGAATTCACACTGCAGACTGCCGAAGACTAATTACGAAAGCACTTTCCAACCACTTCGTGATTGTCATCTAATTTTTCTGTTGTAAAACAGAAACCGGGGTTAATGAGGGTAATTGTGTTTACCGTGACTCTGAACAAAAAAGGAAAGCAACTCCATTTTTAAAAGGCTTCCTTGTCAGGGATAAATTGGTAGAAATTGTATCAGCATTTCCCAAAATGACTGTAGCTTGATGAGGCTCAGGAGTAGGAATGAAAGAAAAAATGCAGAAACTGAAAAACAAAACCTGTGATAAAGCTCAAACGCCATCCAGATGTGAATCACAAGCATTGGGTTTTGTGTCTAGAGCTAACACAATTCAAAGAAGTGTAAGAGTTCACTATTGCTACATCACAGACACACAGTTGCTACATCACTTCTTACTAACAGAAGATTTAAGAGCAGAAAAGGATTTGGGAGCATTGAAAAAGAGTTTTTGTTTTATGACACAATTGATCAACAAAATACTAATGACAGTTGCATGAACAGGCAAGTTAAGGCTTATCAGATGATTGGGAAAGGTCTGTAGCTCATGAATTTGTCAATGTTAGCTTCTCGGTGACTCATTTTTCTAATCCTAAATTTGTTTTGCCCTAGTAGTACTCATATTTAAGTCAGCATTTTGCAATAAGCATAGCTTTACATGAACACTTGCTTAATAGTCACACGCACATGTGTATTGCAAAGACTTTTTCCTAATGTAATACATCCTGTATGTTATTTTCACAACACACTGGTGAAATGCTTCCAATATTTGCCTCTCTCCAACTCTGGACAAATGAACTGCATCACAAGATTCAAATGCAGTGTGAAATCAAAATATTTCTGCATTCAGCGTGCACACTGGTTTTGGAAGTTCAAATTAGATACATTTGCTTCACACCAAACAAATTCCTTCCTTCATACTTGGCTGTAGCTCAGCATGCGTATGATGTTAACTCCTTAATTTACAACTCCCCTGAAAATTCAGAGAGAATGAGCCAGGAATTTTTGCAAACCCAGAAGGAAACCTCCCCAGGTTCATACCACCCACTGCGTGGCACCAAGAAGCCAGTTTAAAGCAAAAGACCATTTGACCCAAGAGGGGGGAAATGGATTACTTAAGAAAACTACCTTGTCTTGGTACAAAGAAGGTGTAGGTAATTAATAAAAATATGTCAAATTTCAGAGGAAAGTACAATTTAACAAAAATCTGCAAGGGAAGAAGGAATGGGGATGGAAGTCTTCAAAAGCAACAACGGTGAAAAAAAGAGCAAAGGATAAAAGGGAGAGAAATCCCAAGATTGAAAACTCATTGTTATGGTTAGAACAGGTTGGGTAGAGTGTCCAATTTTCTCTTTGTTCCCTCCCTTTGAGCAATGTGGGAGGATAAATTACAACTAAGAGGAGAACACAGCTAGAAGAGCTGGAGCAAATGAACACCTGCAGATTTGACCCAAGGTTGGATCCAAACCCAGGTGGTGAAAGTGTCATTTGATCTCCCACTGTTCAAAAGGGATAGCTTGCGGCTTTCCAAATCCACCCGTGCAGCTGATCTGGGGTCTTTGTTCAAATTTTGCTATGTTCTCTGAAGGAAAGGAAAAAGAGCTGTAAATCCACAAGTTTTCTAGTGTGTCCAGAACTGTAACTTCTGTATGTCAAAAAAACACACACAAAATGATCTTGGCTGAATCTATAACTCTGAAGTCTGAACAGTGCCCATTCATTTTAATGCATTGTTAAACCCTAAAGCTCTTTGTGATGGTTCAATGCTAAACATAATAATCAAACAAGTTGGGTGACATATAATTGCTCAGAATCTTATAAGGACGCGTCAGGCATGACAATGGGGAGTTTGTTTGTGTCTGAAGATCCAAGACTAGACAAAACACACATACATTATGCATGCACCAAGCCCTCATTTGCAGAAAAAAAAATGCAAAAAACATATCAGCAACTATATAAACCTAACCCTTCAAACACACTGCCCCTCCTAGGAGCATTGTTTGCAAGAGATCCCTACATCTAGATCCTTCACTCCGGTAGGAAATAGCATCGTTTCTGCACCACCAAGGGCAGCACTTGGAGCTGATTGGTGACATAAAGGGTGACCAAGCTAACAATCTGCAAAAGTTTCCACTGAGATTTAAGCTTCTATTCTAGGACCTGTCTCTTTTTTTGCCTGTGGTTGGGGAAGCAATTTAGATCAAGGAAACTGCAACATGGGAGTAGAAGGAACAGTCTAAAACTGATTATTTATGGTTGCAAAACTCCATGGGACATTTAAGGGAAACTTTTGGCTAGCCCCCAGATTGTTCATGCAGCTCTCTCCAAGAAGTAGTGACATGATTCTTTATCACCTGGAGATAGAACTCACACAAAAATTGTAGCTTACAGCCTGCGTAAGCTTAAGGTAGTTTGAAAACATGCTCCCCTAAGTTCCTTCCACCAATCACAGGGAAACGTGGAAGATGCTAGCCTGGTCTACATGGAGGTACGCCACCACCTACAGCTGTTTGTCTTTCCACAAAGATTAAATACATCTTCAGGCCATCAAAATCGTGTTCACCCCTGACTTAGCCATGAAATGGCCCACTGAACAGCAAGCAGAACACTCTTTCCATTCTAACATGATGCACTTCTTTTTCAATTACAGTAATGATTCCCAAATTTTCACCTGTGCATATTAATTTGCAGATGAAAATTGCATCCAAATCTTTGTCATCTTTTCCCTTTCTTTTGAAGCTCCACATGTTCCTCTTTTTACATTTAGCCAAGATGTTAACAATGATTTGTTCACTTAAAATACTAAGCCACCCTAGTTTGTCCAGCCCTCATCCAAAAACAAACAACCATACAGCAACAAGTCTTTGTCCAAAAACATTCAGCACATTAACTAGATCCAAGTACTTCAGCATTTTTGCTTATTTCTGCTTGAACTCAGTAATGCTGGTGTATTCATTGGTTCTCAGATTTAAGAATCATCAGGCTAAATGTGTGTCAATGCAGCTTATTTAGCAGGAGGCTGAAAAGCAAATAGACATTCAGTTATTTTGATTCCTCAGCTCCTCATCTACCTAGTATTACAAAAAGCCAGCTACAAACTTCTCCATTATCAGTGAAAAGGCCTATCTCCTCACTAGATCACACAAGGAAAGGAAGACTCTGTCTTAATGAATTAGGGGATAAATTGATTCTTAATGGAAAATAGTTCAGTTGCTGAAATTCTTGTAACCCTCTCCTTTTCATCTCAGTAAATCTTGCAACAGTGAACTCTAGAAGAATTCTTTTCAGTTTTCAGCGGCTGCTTAAGAGCTGGCATAAACTATTCTGCCATAAAGCACAATTGCTGAGCGCTTCAGTAAAGTGCAACAAAAATGACACAGAAGGGAAATTCTAGATCATCTCAGAGGTCTGTCTAAGTCCGAGATCCTGTTCCTTACAATGACTAACCATATGCTGCCAAAAGCATAAGTCAAGAGTCCAGTCCTAGGCTTGTGTATTTCAGCAATTGGTCCTGAGAAGAATACTGCTTTTGAAACTTCAAATAATATACTGCTACTATGGTTAGGAACCACATACAGCCTTGGCTTCCATGAATTTCAAGTTCCTTTCAAGTTCTGTAACTTTCTTCTTAACATCCAACATTTCCACCTGCAAGATTTTTATTTCTGAACAGAGGCACATTTCATCCTTTGCAGATTGCAGTGGTAGAGAGAGCCCAGGCAGAAATTTACCAGCTCAGCTAAGAATTACAGCCTTGTTTCATATTGGAAGAGGACTTCGATACATCTAGCTTTCAAGGACCACATGTCTCCACAAGCAACCTTTGGGACAGCAAGTTCAAGCACAATGCTCAATGAAATATTAGTGCACGATGAGTCTGCAGCCAAGTTCCAAAGCAGGAGACTAGATGAAGCCTGGCTGTGAAAGTCAACCTCGTTTTTCAGGTATGAGGATGTATCAGCTTTTGGAGACATAAGACCATGTTGGGAGACAGGAATAGGTAGTATCATCAGTCAGAACAGCTACCCATTTCACCATCTTTAATATACTTCTTCACAGCTATTCTTTCATTTACAATTTCTTGATAAAAGCACTGTTTTCCTATAAGACAGGGTAACATGTGTCTGTCCAGATGTTGCTTAATTTCAACTCCCATTGCTCCCGACAACATGGCCTGCAGTGAGAAATGATTATAGTGGTAACTCACAAAAACATCTGGAGGGCCATACTTTGCTTCCCCTTGGGATTTTTCTAGGGTTTGCCAACTATTTTTTACTGTCCTTCTTGCAACGGATTTAATAGCATCCTCCTGACAGATAAAAATTAAGAAGGTAAAATTTCTGCTGACATGGAAGTGAGATTTTATACTCAGATGCGCTAGGTTGCTGTTATAGACATGGGACCTGGAATTAGTAGGTGAGAAGAAGGAAGAAGGGTGTCATCAATTTGGTCATACTTTCCTTTAAAGTTAATGTAAATCAAGTAAATTAAACATAGTTAATACAAATAAACTCATGAATCTAATAATTTACCCTTTCTTTCACATTAAACAAGACAGCATTAAGCAATTTCTGGAGGAGCTATGAGAACAACTTCCATGTGGTTCAAAAGTTGTCAACCCAGGGCAAGGATTCCCTCTTTTTTTTCATTCTTTATTATATATTTTGAAATAATATAAGAAACAAGTAACACAAAGGGAAAAAAAATCACAATTACTGAAATATGGATGGATAAACAACAAATGCAGCTATCATAAAACTTATGTATTCCAATAGATTATTAGAAACCTATGAGATATTTCATTTCCTTGTCAACATTCACATAGCTCTGTTGAACTTTTAAAAAACACTTGGTTAACATTGTTCAACTCATTAAAAGAAACTATAAGTAGTAAATAGTACATTCCACTAATACTGTGAATGACACAACAAACCAGTGTTTCTCAACCTTGGCAACTTGAAGATGTGTGGACTTCAACTCCCAGAATTCCCCAGCCAGCAAGGCTGGCTGGGGAATTCTGGGAGTTGAAGTCCACACATCTTCAAACTGTCAAGGTTGAGAAAGACTGCAACAAAGAGCTCTACGAGCAAACTTTGGGTGCAACAGAATTCCGTGTATAAGATTGTTATTCAAGAACGATGTCCATTTAGAATTAAATTCTGCATCAGATTTACTTTTTAAAAACAAAGTTATTTTAGAGATTAAGGCATACTTTCACAAGTTAATTCGCCATTCTTCGAAAGAAGGAGTCAAAAGTCTTTTCCAAGGAAAGGCATATAAAATCATCGCAGTCATTAACATGTACAATCCCAACTCAGCATATTCCAATGGGATATATGGTTTGGTAAAATGTATTAAAAAATACCTCAGGTTACAATGGAATTGCACTTTCAAAATTTGTTTCATTTTACAGTTAATTGTTTTTCCATATTGTTGGGCTTTGCCACATTGCCACCACGTAGGAAAGAAGGATCCAACCAGGTTTCCCTCTTTTAGAGAGAACTGAGATTTGATTCTGTGCACAAATTGAATCAGAGAAATGTGTGTAAAAACAAACCTTCTGTATGAGTGCTCAGAAGCTTTTAAGTATGGAAATGGGTTCAAAAGGGGAAAGAGAAAGCAATGAAGTGAGGCTGTCACCCCAAAGAGCATAACTTGAGTTATGCAGAAACTTAGAAGGAAAGGTAAAAGAGAAGGAGGGCAAAAGATTAAAATATCCTTCTGAAGATTAAATAATGTGAGGCTGAAGTAAGATGAGAACACCATGAAAGGAAAATCTAATACAGATGGATCACATGAAAACCAGGTTCATCCATTAATTACAGGAGAGACCACTCTCTCATGTGAATAACTAAACGCTTGCATTCACATACAGAGATAAAAATGACCAGCAAACCTAGCTGAATCTGACAAGAATTATATTGCATACTTCTCTTTTTTTCCCCCTCTTTTTTTAAAGAAAAAAAATCTCTAAAAACCAGGACTAAAAGGTTATTAATAAGAGCCTTCATTTGAACTAGACAAGTTCCCTTTTATTCACATACTCATTTTTTGTTTGACTGAGCCAAGTGAAAATCCTGAGGAGACACACCATTGTAGTCTACTGCACCTCCCATCTTGGTCTATTCAACAAGGCAAAGCTTAGAACTGTGGCAACTGGAATACTCAGAGAAATAAGCTCCAATTTCAAAGCCATCTGAGTTTTTTTTTCTTCTTCTTCCTTTTCCTCCAACATATGCTACTCCATCTATTAGTGGAAATCCTGTGAATAAATATGTTCTTCTCCAGCCAACACCTTGATCTTTATTCACCACATTCCTTAGGGCAGAGTTTCTCAACGTTGACAACTTGAAGATGTGTGGACGTCAACTCCCAGAATTCCCCAGCCAACTGGGGAATTCTGGGAGTTGACGTCCACACATCTTCAAGTTGTCAACGTTGAGAAACACTGCCTTAAGGTCAAACTGAAAGGCATGTTACCCACAAATATACCAGCCCAGGATTGTAAATTGGAAAGGACATGATATTGAAATAAAATGTTAAAGCCAGATGCAAGTTTCTTGAACTTCTTCAAAGAGGATTTAAACCTAAGGTGCGACTTGCTCATTCCATTACAATTCCTGGTAATATCCTGTCAGCTCCATTTTCCTTCCTCCAAGCAGTCATCTTCATTAGTTTCTTGCTTGTATTTTCCATGGAGCACCAGCATTCTGAACTCAAACCACAGTCGTGTGACCTTTCACATCAAACCCATACCTGTACCAACCAAAGATGCAACAAACTTGCTTATTCTCCATCACGACCATAATCCAGAGAGCGTCCACCATCACTGCTCATTCTAAAGACCACAGTGGGTGTATTTTAAACACATGTAATATGTATGGAACATGGAATTAATGTAAAATCTAGTTTGGCCTTTAATTGGATCCCTGTTTTCTTATTTTGTTAACATACAAACACACACACCTTTTAAGGGGAGGGGCTACTGGCTTGACAAGTGCAAAAGCTGGTCTTGGTACCAAATAATGTGTACCAAGAGTGGTATGACAGTGAAACCAATTTTCTTTTCATTGGATATGTTCAAAGAGAGGCTGGACAGTCACCGATTAGGATGTTTTAGTTTGGATTTCTGCAATGAAGAGGACATTAGACTCAACCGCTTCAGTGACCCCTTCCATCTTTAGGATTCTAGGATGAAATCAAGGCTGGTTGAGTCAGATTTTTATATTTAACACATTATTCCCAGGAGAGACATTTCTCTGCTCTCATTGTGTTCTACAGGATAGCAGCTGGGAACTACGCATTCAGGCTTAAATTATTGATGACTAACTTCCAAGTGAGATTTGCTTTTGAAAGAGAAAAAATCCTGCTGTCTGATGATTAATGGGGATTGGTTAAACTGAGTTTTGGATAGAAGAGAGTAGGAAAAAAATATTTGCAAGGGGGAAAATTGATGTTTTCGACCCAGAATACGCATTCGGTATTGCTGAGTTTCTAGTAAAGTCAGATATCAAAAGATTTAGGTCAAGCAAAGTTTTAAAACTACAGGCAGGGTAATTTAGGTCAAAATTAGGGGACTTTGAGGGGTAGTAGGGTACACCTGAACTTTTGAGAACATATTGTAAGTGTTCTTACAAAATATCTGTTGGTGTGACCAGTCAGAAAACCCCCAGCCATTTTCAGATGACATATTGACAAGGCACAGCCCCAATGATGTTTTCTACTATCCTAGTCACCCACCATCTACATTTTCAACTAGCAGTCTTATTTATGTAATTACAGCTTTTCTGTACTGCTTTGCTCAGTCTAGAAAACCCTGAAGCAGTTTACAGTAATCATAAAATAATGTTCAAGTTAAACACAGGAAAAATAGAGAGGTGAAAGCAGGATAGGGCTAAGGTAGAAACCATCCATTAACGTAGAAATATTAGAGGGAGTTAGCTGGTGAGAAAAACCAACCTAAAAGGTGAGCTTTGTAAGATGCCTGAAAGATATCAACATTTGGCCTGGTTTCTGGTAGAGATGAGGTCATTCTACCAGTTAGGTATCACCATGGAAGAGGTCATCTTCCAAGTCACCACCAAGTGACCATCCACAGGCTACAGCACAAAAAACAGAATCTCTCCAAAACTGTGCTCAACTGATATAATTGGAAACACTCTTAAACATAAGTTTAACTGAAAATAAGGATACAGCCTGATATTTTGCTTGGCAGCCAGCTTCCTATTTCTTTGTTTTTAATTAAAATAACCTAAATAAAGTCCCACAATGGGAGAGAATGCCTGGAAAGTTCCAAAGGAGGTGTCCTTAGGCGCCCTGGCTTAGCCTTGCGCTTAATCCAGCATCCTTCCACACTTCCAGATGTGTTGGGAGTGCAAGTGTGCCTGCCCCAGGCCCAACACATTGGAGGTTGCAGGGTGGCTTGGAGAAAATCAAATTAGAAACTTTTATCATCAGTTAGTTTCCAATTCCTGTTGTAGTTTGAAGGGACAAGTTCTTTCTTGGGTAAACCATTAAGACAGACAATGTAGTATTCCAACCAAAGGGTCAGCCAGTCAGGACACATCAATATCTTTCCAGGCCATTCATGTAAAAAATTGGTCAGAGATGGACAAGTCTTGCTTTAAAGGGAGAGGTCCCTCATCTCATCACAGATCAGATGACTTCAGGTTTTTTCCCCCCCAGTACCAAATTTCTACTTTGGGTTCCTGAATACTGGATCTGAGGGAAGTATCTGGATATCTGAAAGTGGAATGAGGTACAGGGAGGTTTAATACCTTTTCATCATTAAAGCCAAAGGAGAGCAAAAGCCCAGGATCTCATCAAACCTTCTCCTTTTATTGTGAAGGTGGAGGATTCAGTGGTCCTAACTCTAAAAGTAAGGGAAGAGGGAGGAGACTTCAATGTTCAAAAGAAAGGTCTCAGCTACCCTGTTCCACCTTGGTCCCTTTAGGCAAAGTCCGAGAAGGACCCCTTTCTCACCCACCTTCCCTCAATTTTGGATGATATACAGTAGAAAGAATAGTCTATTCTTTTTTTTCAAAATCATATCTACCATAAAACCAAATACATCTGTTGAGACAGGCAGAAGCAAAAAAAAAAAAAAAAGCCATTAATCCTGCTGCTTATTTTACCTCCTGAACCCAAAATTGTAAACATTAAACATAAGAGTTTGAGAAAAAGAAGAAAAACAGGTCTTCCTCAGATGCGATCTGTTTAAGAGCCAACTGATTTAACATTTTGTTTGCTGTTAGCATTCATGATGTTAAAGCATCTCTTGGGGAATCTGCCCAATCTGAAGATAACTTCTAATTGGCACATGATCAATTACCAAATGTGCTAAATGCTTCACTGAGATTAATCGACTGTGAAATTCTACAGACGAAAGAAGGAGGGGATCTTTCAAAGCAACTATAAACTGACCTACTTCCATAGCTGTTGTTCCAGATGATCAGAGCTGGGCTAACTATTGCATTTCTTTCATCTCATCAGACCAATTCACAGCTGATGGAGTCCATTCATCTACAGAAGAGACTTAATTGTGTAACTCAGTGACTTTCATCAAAGGAATATTCCGAGCCAAGGCCCTCAGTCTTTATTTTGTTATCACTGCTAACGTCTCTCAAAAGGAAGGGAAAATCCCTCAACAGAGACAACCCAAACACCTTGGAAATCTTGAAAGTGTCAGCTTGACACTTCTCTCTCTTATTTTACATTCTGCATGAACTCAAGGTCACTTAGCAAACTATATACCTATTCCATGAATAGAGATATAATTATGGGTGCAATTTGCAGCACAAATGAAAGAAAAACACAACTGTTTAATTAACACCCTATATGCTAAGAGTTGGGGGGGAGGGGGGGAAGAACCAAATATAAAATCAAAGTAATAATAGGAAAAAAATAAATCTTTTCTTTAACCCCCTCCCTCAACCCTCCTTTTTTCCCTCAAATACTCACAAACTCTGTTCTCTGAAACATCTTTATAAAAGATTTATTCTAAATGTTGGGTATCCACTGAGAGTAGTCTCTCCCCCCCCCCCCGTTTTTTTTTTAATTTAATGGAACTCTGGCAAAGAAAAATGAATTTAATTAATCACTCTCTTTCTATGCTCCTTGAAGCTACATTTTCTTTAAAAATACACAAAAGGAACAGTAGATTCTCATTTTTTTTCAAACAGCAAAACTTTTAAGGATACGTTGGAGGATTTTAGAGCTTTTACTCCCTTGCTTGATGTGTCTAAACATTATAAAAGCATGGAGTCCTTGGTGCTCTCTGAGCTTGGTTGTTTGCTTGCAGACATTTCATTACCCAACTAGGTAACATCATCAGTGTGAACATTGAATTAATCCAATACAATGCAATTACTTGCCTATGTATTCTGTAACATTAACCATTACAATTTGGTGACAACTTTGTGTGGGGATGAGCACCAGGTTTTTAGGGCCATTTGCAGCAAAAACTTCAGTTTGTATTAGAGGCTAAAGTCAACCAAGTCACTTTTCCTCTTCATCTCTGGTTTTCTCTTTTTCTTTCCAAGATGAAATTCAAGAACCAACAAATTGCAGTGACCAAGTTACCAAAAAACAGATTCCAATTGAACATTAGCAAAAGAAGAAGAAGGAAAAACAGTGCAGGCAGAGGAGCCAAAGACCCAGAGAGGTGGTGGGCTCCCCTTCACTGATATCTTCAAGCTGAGTGTAAAGAATAAGGAATATGACATTGATGGAGATATGCAAGAACCATTACCTAGACCAAAGGGACTGAAACATTTTAAGTCCAGAGAAGCAAGATAACCTTTGGAAGTGGGTCAGACAGACACCTCCCTGATTCACAGGTATATAAGAAGGGGGGTGTAATGGTATGTGGGAAAGACCTTGGAAAACAGGGCGAAGAGATGCTGTCTAGGGGGCAATCAGATAAGAGCATAGCCCACAGCTGGATAGTGGGGAGGACAAGAGGCTCAGAAGGGACCCTCCCTAGTTTCTCGGGCTGTAAAGGAGATGGTGGGAGAATTGTACTTTCAGATTTGCAAGATTCTGTTAATGTAGCTTCACAATAAAATAGAATTAGCTTATCTAGTTATGTTTCCTGTCTGGTCTACCTGATAAGACTGACAGGGGAGGAGTCAAATCAGACTTGCAAGATTTTGTTATTATAGCCCATCTCTATAAAAGTAGTTTTTAGTTTTAAAAAGCTTATCAAAAGCCTTATTTACATATTTTAGTAATCAACTCTTAGAAGCTTTTAAAACTTTGCCTTCGGGTATTTTTGAAATTACATTGTTTCATTTAAAAAAAAGATGTACAATATGCATAGAAAAAATAAAAGGATAATACGGTTCTATGTTAGTGGGTGGGTGAGCGCATCAAATTAAATAGATGCTTAAAATATGGTATTGTGTATCCTACCAGCCAAAAGTCAGAACATTGATTAGGAGAGAAGGATGAAAGAAATTGCAGATTGGAAGGGTTTGGCCTGACTACATGCAAAAGACATGAGATCTGATTCCAAGAAAATCTGAAATAGAGACCAGAGGGTGGAGTGGAGGTGTTTACTTTCACCCATATCAGAAAGTGTCTTCCGTTTTTATACTGTATTTTGGCTCGGCATGCAAAAAGAAACACTTGCTGCTTTTCTCATGTCTACTCTAACTGCCCTCACTTGCCCTTGTCAGCCAATCTCTGATAGGCAAAGATCTCTGTAAATAATTCAAGTCCCATTTCTTCTGCCCTCACTTACCTTCAGTGATATTAGCTAACTAAATCTGATAGACCAGGCAACATTATGACTCATCCCATTTGCTGGCTAATACAAAATTCAGGTCCTCCTTAGAGCTGTCTCCATCCTAGCTAGATTTTATATTTTCTAATCAAGTTTGTTTCTTCATTCTAGAGTTGCTTTGGCAATAATGCACCTAATAAACAGATTAACGCTCCTCCTCCTTCCTCCTCCTCCTTTCTTCTTCTTCCCGGGGGGGGGGTGCTCCTGGAGGCAACTGAGAAGCTCAGAGGTTGCACAGAGCACCTCTGAGACAAATTCAAGTCTTCCTAGCCTCCTCCTCCTCACCGCATTTTCTATCTTGATTGGCCATGCAGACTTGCACATCAACTTTGATTTCCCCCTCTTGTTCTCACCCCCACCTGTTTTCTGTAACATCCAGCCCAAAGGGGAGATACCAAAAGTTTCTTTAATTTCATGTTAAAAAAGAGAGCCACAAGTCTAATTTCTACTGAAATTGTAGAAGGTTTGGGTTGAAGGTTTGGGACATAAGTTGTACACCTAATTGTTGGAAAGGTGTTAATGCAGGTATATGCATGCCATGACAAAATGGCACTTTTTAGCATCAGCTTACCTCAAGCATATGAACATGTACTAGATGAAAACGGTCTCCTTCAGGTTCTTCTTATGACCTTCCCAGGTACATTAGATTGACCAATGTGAAAAAGTAGAATGGTGCACTAAAAGGTGCTTTAGTTAAATCCGCCAAAGCCATCAATATGAGAATGACTGGACCTTAACCACCTTGCCCAATTTTTCATCCCCCCTCCCTCGAATTCTAATGCATTTTGAACAAGTTGCAGATTTGGAAAGTGCCAACTTAAATTCTACCTGGAGAAGACTCCTAAAGGGCCCTTTGGAATTGCACCAATTGTTATTTCAAGCACACAGCCCTGCACGGTGTATTCCCTTTCTCACTAGAAGGTTTTCTGATAGCTAACAAGCTACAGCTGTTGCAAAGCTTTAAATAACACTTCCAAGTGCTACTCTGAATTCCACGGCAAATCCATCCCAGCACCTGGATTTTCTGTGCAGTCACAATGATTTATGACAAGCAATCCAGCTATTACCAGGCTGCAAGGAGAAGCACCTCAGGACTAAGTCCTAAATAAATTAAAGAGCTTTGTGCTACACTGCAATTAATTTTAAGGTGTGTCTGTCTATACAAGAGTTTCCTGCCTAGAAAGTCAACGTGGTATCGTGACCATAACGCTCAAGCAAGAGCTCAAAAAACAGGTTTGTACCACAAGGGCTACAATTTAGAAGATATATCTAAGGTCATTCTAGCTGGATAATCAACCCTATCCTGAATCCTACTCAAGATTAATACAGGACTATTCCATATAATTTCATGCAGCGGTCTCATGGAGAAGATCGATCTATCTATCTATCTGGTTGCTAGGAGTTGAAAATGACTTGATGCCACATAATCAATCAGAGGACCCAAATTAGTTACCACTATTGTTAATGGAATACCCACTAAATCTTGTGCCTCAGAAAATGTTCCCTACTGCCATCCAACTTATGTTAGATTGATAATTCCTTAAGACTACATGCATGATGCTAATAGAAGGTGTGTCCCCCATATGCAAGCTCTGCCCCTATTTTAATTCCTCTCCTTGTTGGACTCCATCCTTCTGATTTCTAAAGCCCTTTGGACAGAAACAAATGCTCAAAAAACTAAAAACTCTCCTGAATATGGCCAAAGGTTCGTCTCATTTTGTATCCTGTGTCATGCATGGCACACCACATGTATTCCAGAAGCTTACTACTATAGACAGCAAGACAAAGGCCCTCTTCCACTCTTGTTTCTCACACAGCTGATATTTATGACACGTTCGGAAAGTAGTGTTGAACCATCAAGATAGCAGTTCTATCTCCTATGAGTTTATCTAGTACCCTTTTAAAACTCAGTTCAGAGGTGTCATTACATTTGAGGACAGCAAATTCCATAAATACATGGTTTATGGAGTTCAAGAGTTTAGCAAGAAAGAAAATATCTTACATCACTCTGTTCCTTGAGAATGGACTGGCCATTCCGAGCACCAGGCATCAAACATATTGTGCCTGATGTGAAGTAATCAGCCCAGGATAGATGTAAGCAATTTTCCATCTTAGATTTAATAGTGATACTGGAGGAAGGAGATAAACATTTATTTTATTTGAGAATAATGATATTTTATTTCAAAAGAATAATATATTTTCAAGTAAGGATTATGAAATGAGGATCTAAAATTATGTACATAGCCAACCAGTATCACATGACTATAAAATGTTAAAAAGAAAGAAAGGATACTGGCTGATAATTCAGGGACCTAAATTCTTTGAAGTTGAGCTGCAATTTGAAGTCTGTCTAACAAAGATGGTTTGTTCATCTATGAGCAGAGCAACAGAAACAAAAGCAAACAAGTTTTTCTATACTTAAGTATAAAATAGGGGAGGGGGACTTTGCAAGGAAATTATTATGAAGAAGCTTAAAAGACTGGAGAAGTGAGAGAGGGCAGGTAAACTAGTTTGGGCAGTAGAGGCATCACAATAGGATCTTCATAATAATGTGACATCACAGTTCTGTACAGGCAAGGTGGGAGGGTCTGTGTTTTATTACAGCAAGAGCCATTGGCTTTACAGTGTGGCCTTGAAGGACAATATATGGCAACATAACTTTAACCTAACTACTCAATTCACTTAAAACATTTGCAAATGTTGCTGTTGTTACAGCCCTTCAAGTCAGTCTTGACTGCTGGTGACTACATGGAAAGGTCCATGCAGTTTTCTTGGCAACATTTTGGAAGGGGTTTACTAGTGTCTTCTTCTAGAGCTTCCTAGGGCTGGCCCAAAGTCACTTACCTGATTTTTGTACCTAAGGGAGGACTAGACAACAGCACTCCCCTCTCCTACTGGAATCGGTTTTCATATGAACTCAAATGGCTTTCAAAGGTACTCAGCCAATTAACTATATCTCCAGGATTTTAAAATAACAGGGAGGGAGGGAGAGAGGGAAGTAAGGTGGACTTCCAGAGTTCTGTCATTTTTATTCTCTGCTCTGGTGCTTTCCCACCTCTTGATCATTCAGCTTTTGAGAAAGGATTGCATCATTCTGAGATTGCATCATTCCAGCGGTACCTGGAGAAATTACAAAAAGCAACCAGGAGTAACAAGGAATCCAACTAAGAAGTCAGTGGGCCTTGTAATCTTCCCCTTGGTATTCTCATCCTCCCAAACTACTAAAAAGGAGATATAATTTTGTCTTCCTACCTTTCACACCAGGCCTCCAAACAGTTAGGCAGAACTTTTGAAAGTCCACATATTTACATCAAATTTTTAAAAGGGACACTCGAGAAGGCCTCCCATCCCAGACTGGATTCACTTCTAACCCCCAGTACCTTAAGAGCAATATTCCATCCCTGAACGAATTTCCCATTTCTCAAGACTTTTCCCCCCCGCTGGATCTCTATGTCATGTATCTGTCCTTTATAATGAGCTCTGCCACCCTTCACTAGGAAAGGTGGGGTATTAATATAAAATATTTACCAGATCTCTCAACAGTAAAATGTTTCAGCTTCTGATTGCTGAAAAAGCTCTTCTGTGTATGAAAGGATGCATCAGTGGCTTAAAGGGCACGGTTGCCATGTTTTGGAACGGGGTTATAAAATAAAGGAGGGAGACTAATAACTCAGTATCTGGAATTTCAGCCAGAGAAGATGATGATTCCCAATATTCCATCATAGTTCTGATGGCATCTGCCCATGGTTTGTGGGAACAGGAGGGCACCTGGTCAGGAAAGGCTGCCCTATCTTTAATTAAAGAATATCCACCAATAAGGAATGGAAAGTCACAAAGTCACAGCAACAATCTATATTGTGGAGTTGCAGATCTTCATAGCTTGGACTACTGGTTTCCCCAGGTTCCACCAAGCCTTTACAGACTATATTCATGACTTGCTCTATCCAAAATTACTGGAGAAAACATTGCACAAGGTGCCAAAGAATACCTAGATGTGAATCCATTTATTTCCCTTGTTGAATGCTACTATTCAACCTTTTATAGCTTCACCCACTCATAAAATCTAACTCTTCCTACTACTATAGTTTTCCAACGAGATGAGATGAATCTTGATCTGAAAAAAGGTTTCCTACCCCTTATCCATCACAAGGATGCTATGATGAAGCTTGAACCAGAAGTGGTGGAAGAGTCTGGTCCTTCTGGCCAAAAGGATGTCCCTCTGACATCCAGACTCCACCCAATTATGTCATCACAGTTCCTGGTCTTTTGTATGGGTCGTGTGTTACATTGTATGAGGGATGAACCATAGGTAGCATTTCAGATCTGTCTGGATTGGGTGAAGGGGAAAATGGACAGTCATTCAATCTCAGCAAAATGGATAATATTTTTGCAACTGGCTTAGGAAGGAGAAAAGTGGCTTGTACATCAAAACTGCAAATGGGTGTATTAGCATCTTTATGTTTAGAGTTAATATAATCCATGGTCTATTAGTCTGAATGTAAAAGAAGGCTGCCATCCAATGCACCACCTTTGAGCGGTCAGGGCTTCCCAACCTGGAAAACTTGTGGAGGCCATCAAGCTGACACATGAAGGGGGATGGCCAGACCATTTTTGGCATCTTGAGTATGGGCAGGAAGGGAGGCCAACTCTTATTATGAATGGGCTTTAATTTAAAAAAAACCAAACAAACTGGCAAATGTCTCAAGTGTGGAGTCCTTGGTACTCTCTGAGCTTGGTTGTTGGTTTGCAGGCATTTCATTACCCAACTAGGTAACACCATCAATGCCCAACTGATTACCCAACGATGTTACCTAGTCGGGTAATGAAACGTCTGCAAACCAACAACCAAGCTCAGAGAGCATCAAGGACTCCACAGTTTAACCCCAAGCTACAGATATTCTCTTCTATTGGGACGTCTCAATATTGTGTAGCACAATATAAGCATTGTACTGTTGAATGTTAGCGGCATTATGTCAGAGTGCTAGAAGCTACAAATGGCCCTCAGGTTTCCATCCCTGCTCCAGGCCCTGTTCTGAGAATGAATCCCATTGAGCCGGATGGGCTGCTGCTGATTTAACCTGCCTAGGATGAACCTTGAACAGTCTGTCTTGCGTTAGTATTAGAATCCAAAACTTGTTTCAGCATTAGAATCCAAAGCAGCCATTTGTAACAGATTTACAAAGAGCTCTATATGTTGATTTCTACAGTCAAGGTACAATTTAAAAATAATTACTGTAAGTTAAACGGAAATTTTTATTTACTTATTCATTCATTCATCAAATTTATATGGTCACCCATCTCATGAAAAAATAACTCTGGGCAGGATACAATAAAACTATAAAACAATAATATATATATAAAAAAACATTATTATCCAGAAAAATTTAATCCCCCCCTCTCAATTCATTCCCTCATGGTAGGGAAGCTGGCAACCAAGGATTGCATAACATTATCAGAATATATGGTTCTCTACTTTTAAACCAGACAGCCTTTGAAACAGGTTTCACCTAGTATGACTAGTAGGCTGTAGCATGTTTTCTTGCTATTGCAAGAGAGTTCCCCCATTCTGACTTTGACAGAAAACAAGTGCATCTAATGAGTTGCCCTAAAGATCTCTCATTTTGTATGGGATGTCCACTAGATGAGAGGTGACATGACCTTCGGATTAACCCTTGATGTTACTAAAAAATAACCATACCTTATCTTGAAGCAGAGAGAGGAATAGAGCACACCTCAGAGAATATGCAACATAATCATAAAATCTACCCATCATTTGGGTCCCCCAGCTCTGAAGGCATCATCCCTTTCTGGCCTCATAATCTTTTAGATCTTCACCCAGAACTGAACTTTGGCTATCCCAGCCCCAGTGTCACTTCTGATTCACAATGATCCATCTCACTAGTCAGAGGTTATTGTACACAGAAATGCAATTTCTGCCATGAGCTCGCTCTGTTCTCCTGGCCAACCCTAACTGCCATTAGCAATCCACAGCATATCTTCATGGACACTGGCTTTATTTCAGTATTTAACGTTGCCCATTACATGTTTTGTGAGTCATTGCTACAGGACAGATGGATAGAGGTCAAGGAAACAGTTCTTTCCTTGAACATTTATAACTTTGAATAGGTCTTGATTGTAATTGATGTTCAGAACTTGAAGAACCCTTCACACTCTCCACCCCAATGTCTCAGATTTTGTTTTAAAATCTTGCATTTCTAGTTGTTCTTAGCACACTAGATAACCTTTTTCTTCGAGAAGCAAAATAGTAATATACTGTATAAAGAATAATATTTGAGAATCAGTCATTCATTGTAATGGCTTAAAATTGTTAAGGGACTCTCATAACGGAGAGAAAACTGATATGTCGTATAGATGTATTTTATATGTACCTCCCCCCAAAAAAGTGTATCAGCAGCATTTTAATGATAGCCAAAATGGCTACGTGTAGAAAGAAATGGAAACATTCTGATAAATAAAATCAGTCTTTTTATAGTCCTATATAATATATATAATAATGCCTTTGAGTCAGTGTTGACTCCTGGCGACTGCGTGGACAAGTCTCTGCAGTTTTCTTGGCAAGATTTCACAAGTGCTTTGCCCTTGTCTGCTTCCTAGGGCTGAGAGAGAGGGACTGGTCCAAAGTCACCCAGCTGGCTTCATGTCCAAGATGGGACTAGAACTCATGGTCTTCCAGTTTCTAGCCTGGTGCCTTCACCACTAGACCAGACTGGCTCTTATGGTCCTAGCCCAGCATAATTCTGATACGATATGCAGTGAAGAGTAACCATATGGCAAGCCTCAGGTAGGCAGGCTATTGCTTTAAAGACAATTTCTACTTCCCTTGTTAATCTCCCCACTATAAATGACAGACTAGAGTTGAAAAACAAATCTGACAAAGATTCTTTTGGGAGCCCAGAGTAGCATCCAACACAGTTGTATGGTGACTCTGTTGGGAATCTGCTGGATGTACTTTGCAATAGCACTAATACTAGGATTAAAATGAATCGGCCAGCATCTGTCTTTCTCCTATCACAAGTCTGCAAAAGCTACATCTGAAACAGATCTACCCTGCTGAAAGTTGTAAACAAAGAGCAACAGCTATGTAAAAATAATCTTACAGAGTGGAAATTTACATTGAAAAAACTTCAGGGAGGTTAAATAATAAAGGATAGCATAACGGAGACTGACATTGAAAAGCAAAGGTTCTAGGATAGTTTATGTTGACAAACGACATACATCAGAGGAATGTGCCTACGAAGGCTCCATATATTAAGGGAAGATATGAATATCAATGCATAGTAACACAGTTTTCTAGGAAATTCAGGTAAAAATTCATAGAGAATCCAGCCAAGTAGAATCCAGTCCAGCTGAATAAAGTGGTTTTCACCACCTTCAAAATATCCAAAACAAGGAAGTCAGTTGGAAGTTGACAATGAAAAAGAATTCTGTCCATAACTCTAGATTTAAAAGTTTTGAAAATTAAAGTAAGTACTTTAAATGGAGCTTGGAATGGGACTCAGAACCAATGAAGCTCTTTCACAACTGATGAAACTGGTTCCATTCCTCTATATGCCCAGCCAGTAGCTTATTCACACCTACATATTCATTTAACAAGTATGCATTGTTTCACAGATCAGAGGAATGGTGGGCAAATTAGTGGATCGATCTGGTTTTTACTAGAATCCTCAAGTCCATGAATCTGAGCAAGATACAGATCTAGAGGTAGAGGGACAATGAGATGCACCCAAGAGCCATGCCATAGACCTTTTGTTTGTGGGGAGGGAAGTACCTTCAAGTCATTATTGACTCCTGGCAACTGCCTGGGCAAGTCCCTGCAATTTTCTTGGCAAGATTTCAGAAGTGCCATTGCCTGCTTCCTAGGGCTGAGACAGAGTGACTGGCCCAAGGTCACCCAGCTGGGTTTGTGCCTCACAGTCTCCTGGTTTCTAGCCTGATGCCTTAACCACTGCACCAAACTGGCTGTCTATACCCCAGACCTACATCTGGGTTATATTTCAGCAACTCTTGCCCTAACCTCTCTACAGCCATCTTCAACATGACATGACTGACCCAGGTCCCATTCTTCAATGAGTCAGCAGCACATGATCACAAACGCTCTGATGAACTGGGGAGCAGCCTTTTAAATAGTGCCTTTCTGACACTTTCTATACACACCCACAGACAGACATACAATGAAAAAAAGAGATAAAAATCCATAGTGGCCAGATTGCAGTCAGTGAAAGCACAGATAGAATTCAGGAGGGTTTATCCATCCCTTTCTTCCAATACTACTTTCCCCATGTGGCTGGAGGGGCACAGCATCTAAAAAAGCAGCAAGACAGTTCAAACCAGGGTCCTTTTTGGTTTGGTCAAAGGCAATCTGTTAAAAGCTCTTTTTTTTTTTTACAGTTAACGCAGAAGATGAATGCCAAGCCATTAAACAAGGTCAATACTTCTTTCATTTCATTCCGATAATGTGCCCCAAGAATTTATCATTAAACTTTTGGAAGTCCATCATTAAACTATTGGTAATCTTCCAGAAATCTGTCAAGAATACTTGCCCTATCTTTTGCCTCTGTCTGTACGATAGCTGAAATGTCAAGAAAAATCGGATTTGGGGGATATTTAAAATATGCAACAAAAACTCTTCACAAATTTCTCAGACGTGCCACAGGAACTTTTTTTCCTACTGGGCATGCTGGCTATGGCTATTCATTTGCTTAATTTTGAAATTCTGCTTGGAGTAAAGGTCACGTGCAGGACTAATCTTCGTCAGTTGAATATAAGAAAAAAATACCAAATATTAATGAGACTGTACATTGTGTGGGGTGGCTTTATCACATGCGGCTAAATGTTACATGTCTTCTGACCTGGTGCCAGTGCTAGAATCCCATCTGATGATGTCCTCTGCATTAGGAGACCCAGCTTTCAATGCATTTAATGAGCCTTTTTTATTCATTACTGTCTTTTCAGAAAATTGAGCCACTGTATACCAACATCCAGCATCGTACAAAAAAGTAGATTCTGTTTTCTCAGATGTTTGCTTATTTCTTTGCAACATCCACTAGGCTAAATTAAGTCACACTCTGGCACTTTATTTATTATTTATTACTCATTTTATACATTTGCCCCTCATAGCACATAAGTTATGATTGTGCAAGTTCAGTGATACATAATATAAAAACTTAATGCTGATCTATGACCGTAATAAAGATTTGATTGATTAATACAAAACCGTCTTTAACAAAACTATTACGATGCAGATCAACTCAGAACCCAAGTTATTTAAAAGGGTTGGATGAACAAAAGTATTTTCACTGATGCTAAAGAGACCGCAATGTACTTCTCTGGGAAGATTAATCAAGCTGGTTACCTATGACTTCCATCATCAGTGGCAGTATGTTGGGCACATCACTGGAAGGGTGCTACTATGTTCATATTGTCCTTGAGGTTTCTCATAGACGTCTGGTCAGTCATGTGATGGAAGAGAATTATGTTCCAGTAAGAGAATGGTGTTCTAGAAAGAACTTTGGCCTTACCTAACACAGTTCATCTTACATTGTGAAGTTTATTCCACAGCTAAGTCACTATTACAGAAAGGTCCTCCTGATGACGTTCCATGAAGTGTAAGCTGGCCTTCTGTAGATGGCTTTGAAGTTCAGGGAGGAACCTATGAGAAAAGGCAACCTTTCAGACAACCTGTTGTTAAGCCATGGGAGGGGTCAAACTCTCAGCAGCAACATTTAATGTTCAGGGGGAGAAAGGACTACTTTTAGTAATGCTACAGAGTGAATAAGGCCCGCTGTCACCAATGTTGGAATATTTTGAGATTTGGTTTTGTTTTTTAATGTGTTTTTTTAGAAAGGTTTGTTTCACTGTTTTTTTCTAAACTTTGTAACAATTAATTTAGGACTAACCCTGGAGTTCTCATGTGTCCCCCCCTCTCCCCCCTTAAGGTGCCGGCCAGAAATGGCTGACGGCTTTGGTGGTTCGAGTCCAGCCTTCGCCGTTAACAAGGTGAGCTCTTGTTTCCTCCCCAGCTCCTGTCAACCCAACAGCTCGAAAACTTACGTGAGTAGATAAATGGGTACTCTCACTCCGGTGGGAGGAAAAATGCTGGCAGCGCCTTGCACAGAGAGACGGGATCAGCTGCCGGTAAGCGCGAAACCGCGCTCGCCCAAAAAGGGCGCGAAGCAACGGAAATCCCGCCTCCTGCGCTCGCCAGCTGGGCTCTGCTCTAGGAAGGAGGCTCTGGCAAACCACTTCCGAAACAGGAATCCTTGAAAACTGCACAGGATTTGTCCAGGCAAGGATTCGTCCAGGCAAGGACTCGTCCAGGCAGGCACTGCAGGGTCAGTAATGACTGAGCGCAGACAAAAAAAAAAAAAATTTCAATTGGAAAATGCTCGAAGTGGATTCAGGGAGATATAAAATTAGGGCATTCAGCATCTCCTAGAAAGCTGCCAATCTCTGGTTTAGGACTTTAACATTTAAAACTGCCCACAAGAATCCGGCTAGATCTTTCTGCTTTTTTGATAAATAAAGAAGTTTAGCTCATTTTACATTTCTTTAATTTATTGTCTCCTTCATGTAAACCATTCTGGAAACACAATGGAACAGTCGTTTAAGCAGCATTTAAATCAATAGATAAAACTTCGAAGAAATGTTGGCTTGACTGTATTCATCGTGGTTATTCTTCTGCCTTTCAGCTCTTTGAAAGGCACAGTGACATTTTAAATGCCTTTAGGATGCAAAACACACACCCAGGATTCACCAAGGGCATTGTAGTCTAAGAACCAATGCAGGATGTCATTTAAGAACAACAACGCTTTTGGAAAACCCAGATATCAATCAATGCACACACATCCCGCTTTTCTTAAGATACAGATAATACTGAGGAAAATCAGGAAAGGGCAGGGCCAAACACTGAACATATTTGCTAAGGTGGCATGGCTATGTCTTCCTAGCAAGCTGCCAATTACAGGGGGAGTGAAGAACAAGTAATATTGCCCTTTGAGCAGATCTGCTAAACAGGCCAAATCTCCGGGGCCCTTTTGCTATCCTGGTGGATTCCTTCCAAAGTCAGCTGGGCAAACATGTCTGTTCCTCTGCAATGGAAAAGGGGCTTCAGACATTCCTTTCCCGACAGTCTTAGGAGCAAGTTGTAATCTTGGCCAGAAGGTAAATCAAGAACTTGGTACATACTCTAAATCAAATGCAGATCAGTCTAATCCAAGGAGACAACCTTGATCTGTTAAAGGTCACACAATCTGTGGGGGAATGCATGCTAGAAAGGGGGACAGCTGAAGCAAGGGATTGGTGAAGGCAGAGTCAAAAGGCAATGCCTTCTCTATGTTCTCTCTGCTTTTGACACCACTTTTTTTCCCTCCAGTAATGCAGTAACTTCCTTATTCCCTTTCTCATTCTCATTCTGGTACCGTCTTTCCTTCCTTAGATTTCCAGAGAAATGGCTGATAGTTTTTACCGAAGATCTGAACTAGTAAATGTTGTTTAAGATTCTGCTGAGGGATGCAAGAAATGTAACTAAAGGTTGCAGTACTGGTCTAACTCAAGAACAGGTATCCAGGGTTTATCCTGGCAGGCCCAAATGGGCTTCATGAATGTACCTTAACCAAGGAAAGTGTATAACACAAGCATGCCACAAGACATGCAACTGAGTGTAAATTACTGAGTGCAATTTAGGGAATGCACTCTTGTAGTATCAGGAAGAAACCAGCAGCACCAGTCAAGAAACTATTCCACAAGGTTGGAGCTAAAGGACAAAGCTAGGAATCAGAACCTAAGGACATCAGAAATAAATAAAAACCAAGAAAAAATGTTTTCGCTCCAGTAAATGTATAGATCTTTCTTGTTGATGAATACCCAGTGGCCAACTTAGGTTAGATGGATCAGCTAAATGCAGCCAAGCCAGTGTTGTCCAAACTTGGCCACTTTAAGATGAGTGGACTTCAACTCCCAGAATTCCCCATGGCTGGCTGGGGAATTCTGGGAGTTGAAGTCCACTCATCTTAAAGTGGCCAAGTTTGGACAACACTAAGCCAAGCCTAACATCTAATCCTATTTCTTTGCCCAGAGGGGTGCACCAGGCCATATTTCCAGTCTCCCACCCCAAGATGTAGCTACGTAAAGAGGGGAACTCCTCGTTCTAGCCCCACAGATCCTGACTCACAATTCTTGAAAGACACTAACAACACCCAGAAGGCTCCTAGCGGGCCGATTAATGTGGAAAGTATACCCTAAAAGGAGAAAACTTAAAGAATCATTGACTCAGAGAATATTTGGAAAGTTTCTAAGGCCCCAAGGAAGGGGTGGGGGGACTGCAAAAACAATTTACAAACACATTGATCTGTAGTTCTGCTGTATTTGTTTGGTTTTCTGGGACTCCGTGATCTGTTCTGCTCATCCCAACTCTCAGTAACTGTTTTGTTCCAAAGAAAACCATTGTCTTGGGAAGGCTCATTTGCTTAGGACACGGATCGGCTGGAGATGCCATAGCCATCTGCAAAGCCACCAACTGGGATGTCATACACAGAAGATTAGAAGGAAGGTAAGAAGTGGCATTAGAGGCTCTTAAGGATCAGCAAATCTTCTGGCCTGCAAACATCCCTCGTTAATAAGCAGCAAGCGTAAAGAGATTTAAATTATCCTGACTAGTGTCAGCAAAATCCATTTTGAAATAGGTGTTGGGGGTAGAGTAGGCAAATATAGACATAAACACTGCTTTATTGGCCATGTCTCACTGGCAGGAGTATTAGCTCAATTATTATGATGAAAACAGATTATGTATAGTTTATCAGAAGTTATCCTTGAGGTCAGTTCAGAGGGAGACATTGGCACTTTTTGAATATATGAAGATGCTTCCTCCATCCAGCGCCTTGAAAACTTGGCATTTTCCACACCCATCTCTCCTTTTGCTAGTGATTCTGATACTGGCTTGAGTTGTGGTCAAGAAAATGACTCTTTAGAACAGGCCAGGAAAGCTTTTAAAGAGAAAGAAAGGGGCATTATCAGCAGCTGGGTGGCTTGGAAGGCAAACAGTGGGTTATTTCATCTAATGAAGATTGTCCAATAGTGTAGCAGCTCTGAAGGAATGACCAAGGTGGTCCATCATATCAAGAAAGCTAACTCTTTGACCCCTAATCTGAGCAATGAACAGACTGTAATTGCAGGGACCAGGGAGATCCAAGAACAAGCTGCAAGCCTTATCTTATCTACCCCAAAGAAAGCTTTCCCCATAGAACACTGGCCCATAAGGTGGACATATGACACCCTAACAACCATTCTGAAAAACACAAGAGGACTGTCCTATTTCCTCTTTGGTCTCTTGCTCCATCAAACCATGCTTCTGCCCCTTCTGTATCCCTCACATTTCTTGATTCAAGCCCATCTTTAAATGCTCCTGCTGATGCCAGATATTCCTTTAGTCTTATTTATGTTTTAAAATGCCTGTTGCCAGCTAATCCTTTCTCAGCAGGATTGCATCTTTGCTTTGTCCACTTCAGATCCATAAGACTTGTGATGAGAAACCTCCTTTGTTTATTCCACCTTGGATTCCACTCTGCATCTACAGACATATTATAAAAAGGGGCATAGCCTCAAAAATACACTAGACACCAAACCTAAGGACATCTACAGGGATATGATGAGTGGTCACATCATGGCTTTATGATAACTTGGCAGGTTCAAGCACTTCTCAGCAGCACTTTAAGTATTTTGTAATATAGTCATATTTCGTTCATATTTAACTGCTGTGTTCCACAGCAATTAACCAATAGTTAACTGCTATGGAGAACTGGAATTCTGTTCCTACATACCTGCAGGTTATAGATTAGCTAAGGCTAAACTTTGTACTGTTATTGCCTTATGTAGCTTCAGCTTCTTAGTAGCTTGCCGCTTTTAGGATGGGTTGACTTTAAAAAAAGAATCAAAGGTATATTTTATATATTGTTATAGAAAGAACTAACTATAGCCAAGTTACATATTAGTAGAACCACCAGCTCGTAGCATACAAATGTCTTTGGCAGAATGAGAGTCATGAAGCCTATTTATCATCTAAACAGCTTAACCACACAGCTGGCATCGATGCCAGTAAAAACAACTCCTATTCCCTATATCTTTAAACTTCTTGAACTTTTGCTAACCAAGTTACGCAACCACATTTAGAGCCTCAGCAAGGATGTTATGGCAACTTCTGTTGAAGCCCAGGGATAAAGAGGGTCTTCACACATCTTTATTCAGGTGAGATAACGGAGAAAACTAACAGGTTATATAAGGAATTGCTAAGGTAAAAAAAAGGACGTGGTGATAGGCAAATCAAAGGGAAAGAGAAAAGGCACTTATATAGAGCTTCTATGGGGCCTTCCCAAACTGTGTACAGAGTTACAGCATCCATGGGTCCATATCAAGTAGTAGAAGAGGGTACCCACAAACTCACTGCCAAAACAAGGGCCAGCTTAGAAGAGATTCATAATTTATAAGGCCTAATTCTGGAGGAATCCAAATGGGTCATTGCCTAGAGGCCACAACCAAGAATACGTCTGATACAATCCATGATCGCTAAATAATGAAGACTCAAGAGTTAAAAATCACAACAAACAAATAACGGGACTTTATAATGCAAACAAGGCAATAAAACCAAGACACCACTAGAAAATGGTTCTCCTATTGCCACTCACAGAGTGCCCAAGAAGCCAGCATTGAAGGAAACGGAAGGTACCTTAACACCATTACTTCTTTTTGAAAGTCATATAATATCAATGCAAAGAGGCAGCAAGAATACAGATGGATTGCATTTTTCAGGGCTGTGCAACGCTGTGGATTTGTTTCCAAAAATGTGCTTGGGAGTGCGTGGGATTGTGAATGTAGGAGCTGTCTGCACCTCTTTAAAGCTGCTGCATCTTTTCCTGAGATCACGTAGCAGCTGAAAAGAGCAACTGTGTGATTGTGGGAAAAGATGCAGCTGCTTCTATGTTGATGCTCCCACATGTTTTGAAGCATCTTTTCTGAATATTTCCAAAGTGCTGCACAATCTTGTGGGGCTTTTGTGGGCTAAAACTATCCCATTTACTCTCTGACAATGCACCAGTTCAATGCCATAGCCTCAAGAGAAAATAATATATACCCAAAAACAAAAAAAATCCTTTGCTGTCATCACATTCTGAAGATAAGCCTGATTTGCAGCCGCACAGATCAAAGGTTTCCATGTTGAGTTTAATTCCATGGAAAAACACTGCATGTCTCTATAGTTTAAAAAGAAGAATGGGGGAGGGGGGCGGTGAGTGAGCAAACATGACTAATAGGTTTATAGGTCTGTTGACAAATGTATTTATGAGCCTCACTGGTAATTAGTTCTCCATCTCATAAACTCCAGAACTTTCATCCAGCCTGCATACCATGAGGCCTCCTTCACTCAAATCACTTTGAGGTACAGACTTGCTGAAATTCAGCATTCCCACCCAACCTGCTCAGATTTCTAACTTCTAGCCCCATTTCACTCTATTCTGCTCTGGTCCCATTTGTTTCTTTGTAATATTAGTAAGCCATTCAACATATACAAAGCTTATGGATGCTCCATCCTCCAGTTTCTCATTCCCTTGACCTCTGTTTCTTTTTTCCCTACTGCTGGCTCCTTCTCTTTCTCTCCCTATTCATTCTTTTTTACCCCCTTTGTCAATGCAGCAGTGCTGGTAGCCTCTCTCTCACATTTCAAAATCCTTGGGTGTGCAAAGCTGGCATTTTCATGTCCCCAGACCCCCTTCAGGAGATTACAGAAATGGAGCGTGGACCACCTGTAGCCCATGGGTTGACTACCCTGACGTAAGGCATGAAGACAATCATGGTCTCCTGTGGCTTGTGAAGACATGGGTGACCTACTATGGCAAACCATAATCAAAAGGTCTGCCCTCCATGTGTCTACTCCAGATATAAGTGACATGATGCTCTTCAGATGTTTCTCTGAACAAATTTCAGGAACAACTGTTCCAACATTCCCAAATGTATGCACAGGTTCACTGTACCAAATATGAGTTAATATTCATTGGAACCCTTAGCCTATGCAGGGTTTTATATAAAACAGGCTCCACAGTGGCTTTTAGTTTAATTTGTAGGGAAGGGGAAGAGTATTCCTAAAACTCCAGTGAGTGACAACATCCTGATATTCAAAATGTGTTCCATTTAAGTGCACTGCTAACCATGATGAATGCCCTTTTCTTTCTTTTTCAGCTGAACTTCCTGCACTTCTAATAGACTCACCTTCTGTGCAAAAATCACTTTTTGCAGAGGGATAGAGGCATTTAAACTCTCAGGGTTTATTGAGATATTTTTTCCCATTGATTTAAAAGCGAGGAATCCCAGGCCTGCACAAACGTCTACAGCAAAACCTGATATGGATGCCAATGGCATGAACCTTACCCTTTAAAAAACAAAAACCCATTGAAACGACTTTTTGCGTGTGAGCAGTAATTGTTACTTTCATCCTAGTACTTAAAGTATTAAATATGATGTTAAAAATAGAGGCAAAAATAAAGCCAATGGGAGACCATCAACTTAATAACATAGAGGTTTATGTTACTGCTTCTTGAGATAAGAGGACAGAAAAGCTGTTTGATGGAATACGTATGGAAAAAGAGGAAAAAATGCCTTCTGACAAATGGGAGGAGAAGAATGAACATCTCTCAAAGGAACAAAAAGAAGGAATATCTTGGGCTGTTCCCTATTAGGCACGCATGTTGCGTTGTGCTATCAGTGCAGCTTTTCCTGATAAGCTGGTGGGGATCTGCACAAGTTGATTTCCATTGAGAAAGGGACCTGTAAATGCAGCAATTCTGTGTTTAAACAATATGATGTCATAGTTGGCCTTAATTTCATATTGTGTCAACCAGCTACATCGTAGGCCTCTGGCAGAAAGAAGACATCCTGCTAATCTTTCTTTAAATTTAATTCCCCCAATCATCCTTAATTAACATCTCTGTGCATGTTTCATCAGAAAGAAAGAAAAAAAAAGGAAAGACCTGATAAGAACAGCAGAGGATCCCTGAGATGCAATGACTAACATCAGCTTCAAAACAGTAGTCTCTTGCAAACAGTAATTTAAAGACTACAAATAGGAAATATGTGGGAAACTGAGGGAGAAAATAGACAGCATTAAAACAAACCAGGGTGAAACAAATCCTTAGCATTAAAAGTTTAGCAAAACTGCAAAATAAATATTGCAAAATTGTTGATGCAAGTTCAACCACTTATCCACTGGAGATTCCCAGCAGGTTCTCCATAGAAGCTCATAGATCAGAAATACAGACAGAGCAATCTTGAATTCCTAGAGGAAAGTGGGATAGAAATCTAATAAATGAATAAGTAAATCTTGCCAACTGTCTATAATTAATTGAGTTGAATTTGAATTCCATTCAAATGGAAGTTAAAATAAATCCAACGTAGGTTTTAGCTGTCCTGGTTTCACCAATGCGTTGGTTGGATACAGACAGACCCCATTCAAGATAGTCAACTCCAACTCAAAGGTCCAAATCCTTGGCTTAGGACAACCAGAGTTTTATTACACAACCCTTTTTGATACCACCTAGCTCTGTAATTTAAGAATCTCTGCAGCTGATCTCTCCGCTTAGCTTAGACCCACTCCATAATTTTACCACCCCTTAAGCTTACTTAAAACAAAAATAATGTTTTCAGGGTAGGGAAAAAGAAAAGAAAAGAAATCTCTGCTATTGCAAATGTAATTTGATTTAAGCTGTTGGGAGAAAGTTCCCAGCCCTGCATAAAAAAAAGTTAAGCAAGGCAAGAGAAGGCTGCAGAGTGTGGCTGGTGCCCTTCTTTCCAGCCCCCTTGCTCTGGCTCACGCAACCCGGAGGGGAAGAAATGGGGAGGCTTAAAATGGAACCACGTTGGCATTTCTTTATGGTTATATTTCGGGGTTTGCTGTTGTGAATATTAAGCTATTGGGTTCTACGATAGTGTTACCTTGTATTTTTAATTTCTTCTTTTGATTTTATGGTTTAATTCATACCAGGGGTGTTTTACCCTAAATTGATCAGATTGTAACTCACTGAGAATCCTTGATTGCGTCAGGAAGAAATTGAAGCAATCAATCAAGAAACTGCTCGCAACGTTAAAAGCCACTGCCCAACTACCTCTCCCTTAAGATGTGCTGTTGGTGGGGGGTGTTTTCTTGGATATTTTTCCCTGCACCCCCCAGCCAGATCCATCCCATTTTCAAACGCAGTCTCCTTCTTCTCCTTCTCCTCTGCCAGCTTCTTCCCTGTGCTCTTCAGCTTGCAGAGAGATCCTCTGCTGACAGAATCCTGAGATGAGGGCCTAATTTCTTCCGATGGGTTGGAAAGAATCAAAAGGAAGGAACACAGCCCTGGGTTCTAAACCACCTCCCCCCCCAGATAACATTGTTAAACAGGGAGCAAGAGAGTTTCTGGGATATGTTGGTAGCACAAAAAAAAAAAAAAAAAAAAAGCGTGACCAGAGTAACAACAAATGGAAATTCAAAGAATCTGCTTTTTATTTAGACATCATCACTGACTGTTTAACGGCTTAAGATGAAAAAAATATACACACCAAGAAGAGGGGACCTTTTTGTCTTCCAGGGTTGCGTTCTCTATAGGGTAATCTTTCAGGACCGCATGCAAGCAATGGGTATGTGCCAAGTATGCTGCTGGGGTCAACTTTTTCCCCCGTTTTCTACAAACTTCTTTGCTCTATTTCGGCCCCTCTTTTCCATCTTCCCTGTTCCTTCTGCAATCTCCTCTCTCCCTCTTTCAATTCTCTTGCCATCTCTCGTTCTGCTGCCCTTTTCTCCCATCCTTCCTTCTAGCTATTGCTTCTCTCTCTGTGATGCCCCCCCCCCCACTCCTCACAGTGTTTGGGGAAGAAAAAGATCACTCTCTCGACAGAGACCTGGTTGGATTGCCTGCAGAGGGCTTTTGAAATTCATCCTAAGGACCCTGATGACCCCAGACCTTAGAGCATCCTCACCGGTTCAAGTCCTGCAAGATAGAAAGGGCAATGTTGCACAACAGATGCACCAGGCAAAGGCCATGCAGGCACGTAGCATTGAAAATGGTTTTTCAGATGAAACTCATTGGTAGCAAGGCATTGCTCCCCCTCTGACAGTGTCATTACAGTGGAATTCATTTCTCTCTTTTCTTCCTCATGCACCGGCGTTGCCAAGATTGTACAGTGCCTGGTGGCCAAGGCTTCGTTCCTCCACCATTGGCCACTTGCGGCCCATTCCAGACCAATCGGCCTCACATTCCATTAGCAGCAAGAACCGATATTACTGATCTAGAAGGTAGGCAGACATAACTGTACCACCTCTCTTGTTCCATTCAGGGCCATCAATGGGGCCATTCATTCAGCCCATTTCCAGGAACGTGTGGGCCTCGAACACACCCAGCAATATTTCCGTTACAGAGTAAAAGCTTTTGTGAAGGTTTAATTTCTTCCTGACTCTACAAATCCAGAGTGAATCAGAGTGAAAGGTTACTTAATACCTTGAAACATTTCTCGGCAATAAGGGAGAAAGAAAAACGTCTTAAATATAGTTAAGTGGAAACATAGTCTCACCCTTTTATTAGTCGGAAATAACTCCCCGTTTCTCACAGTAAGGAACTAGGGAGAAGGGAAGAAAGTAACAGGAGTTGCCTAGAAAAGTGTGAACATCTCAGGAATCTAAGTCTCACACTGCACGGTACAATATTGTTACCTCATAACTGATGCTTAGCCCCCCCCCCCCCGCCAAAAAAACCCCAAACAGACCCTAAGCATATTAATAGTTCCAATGCTTTGCTTCAGTTAAAAGCCTTGAATGTTTATGCACAGTCACTCGCTTGCAGAAGAAACACATCACAAAGTTTATTGAAAGAGGATTTCTAAGTCTCCTCTAAGTATATTGTGTGCTTTGCCATCTCCACGTCACAGCATGAAACAACCTCTGGCCGTGCTTATTTTGCTCCAGGTTTTACACATTCTTGGGCCTTTGGGGGGGGAAAAAACTGGTAGAAAACAGCCCAAAAGTTTAAAATATCACATTGATTCCATCAGTGGCATGGTGCAGAAGAAGAACCCACATTTTAAGGATGTTTAAATTCACAAGGACACTTGCGCAAGGAACATTGTGACAGAAATGAAAAGCTCATGATTCCAGGTGTCTCATCAGGAGTCTTCTAGACATGATAGAGAGATGAGAGAGTCACAGTCCTATATAGTTCTGCATTAGGATAATTCAGGTGACATTTTGCCAGGACATAATCTGTCTGTCTGGACATCTAGAGGGGGGCCTGTTGAGAGTCTGTTCTCCTTCATGGGGTGTGGACCAGGTGACAGATCTTCTCGGTGATGGGATACCACTGTCATGGAAGCCTTGGGGAACACATTCTAAAGGAAGAGCAATAAATAAATACTAAACACCTTGCATTCTAAAAGACTTTGGGAAAGGAGCCAGACCAACTGCCAGTGTTTTACTTACTTTGACAGATTCTGAATCAGGCCTAAGAACAAACATACATGCCACGAAAATACTGCTATGGACAGCCTCTTCCTATGTGTCCCTTGAGTAGAGCAAATTACTTGACATGTCAAGCACTTCTCCAGAATTAATCTTTCCATGCAGAACCAGTCTCCATATGCAACTGACTTGAGATGTAGTGTAAGTGTATTTCCCCCATGAATTGAAACCCTCCTGTGTTTAAATAAGATGCATGCCATCAAAGGCGATTCTTCTCCTCCAATCTTCCTGCCGTCTTCTTTTTGAAATAATAGCTGTTGTTTGGGGGTTTTTACACTTCAGAAAACAAGTTGTTTGAGTTAACTTAAACAAAAATCAGGTCTTCATTCAAAAACTCTATTAGGACTCACTCCAAGTGGTACATTACCCTTTCCACAACTGCTATTTTATAACCAGTAATGGACTAAAATGCAAGTACATGTGCCTTTTAAAGAAGGGCATCACTCTTTAAATCTTTCTGCTTGATCACGAATTTAAAATGAAATGCGATTCTGTCAGTTACCCAATGACTAGGCATCGCCACAACTAGCAATATATTCACAAGAGCGTCTAGAATGTCATTATTTTTATTTTTCAAAATAGCAGTTCACCATTTCCTCTGCCTGAAATCTTCATCTCTCTATTGAGATCTTTAAGCTAGAGATCTCAGAGGGTTTTCATATCACAAAGCAATCCTTTTATTAACCTTCCAAACTGGAACCATCATCTTGAAGAAAACATATGCACATACATAAGATGTAATTACATGCAGAATCAATTGCTCACTGCAGCTAAAAGTGCTCATAAAATTTATATAAGAAAATGTTTACAGGTATCTCTGGGTTTTTTAGACCTACAATGGCCAAATAGTTTATTCGTTTATAAAAGGTATGTGGAGTCCTCTTCAAAGGGCAACCTTAAACCGTAATAATGTGACATCACCTAGGTTCTTGGGCTGAAGAAGAGCGACTGGCCCAAAGTCACAAAGGGAGGTTCCATGTCTGACGGGACCTGAAACAGGATCTTCCAGATGCCAGTCCATGTCAGGTTCAGCCCAAAGAACTCCACGAGACAGTGCAGATACAGTTCTGTTGCGTTTATTAGCTTCCACCTCAAGACAGAATCTAAGTTCCCAAGCCAGCAAACCACAACACCGTGAATTCCTTAGGGTGGTGCCAGTCTTATCTTCTTAAACTTCCCACGCTCCTGCTGGGGGCTAAGGAAACGCTTATCTCCCCAAGCGTGGCCTTCATAACACCATTCCATCACAGTCCAACACTTTCACCACTATGCTAAACTGAATCTTGGACTGAGAATGTGTGACTGGCCCAAAGTCACCCAAGGAAGTTGTAGAGAGTCCGGGAGATGTCCTTGAGGGAAATAGCAAGAACTGTTACATGAACAAAGAGGGCTGAAACATACCTTAAGTCCTGGGAAGCCAGGTAGTATTCAGAAATGGCTCAGGCAGGCTTCTTGCATAATCAGATTTGCAAGATTCTGTTACTATAGTAAAATACAGCTTTCATCTTCCTCTGGAGTCAGTTTCCTGATCTGGTCTACCTTGTAGAGCTGATAGTGGTTCTGTGGCTAAGGGGGACCAGAACCAGGATCCTCCTGATTGCAATCCAACCCCTTCACCACCACACCACACTGTATCTCAGAAAGCTAATTTGATGCATGAAACTGTAAGGACCAGGCTTTGGATAAATTTATCAGATGTCATGAAGCAAAACCAGATTTGGGGCCATGGGATGTACACTTGGCAATTCTCAACCAGGTCCAAAACTAGGTCCAAAAAAAACCTAACTCCAGATTTGAAAACTCAACCATCTGAGAATGGAAGATTGGCTGAAAGTGTTTCTGGCACTTCTTCTTTTCAAAACAGATTATTAGAGATCAGCTAAGATCAGCTGATCTTAGATGGCAGCATTCCTGTCTGTTTTCCTTCAGATAGGTGCTTAAAGACAACTTTAATTTTGCTGACTTGATTCTTTTGTAGTGGGGCAATTATCTTTTTGTGCATTGAGACTTGTAGCAACCTGCTTGTTTTTATAGCAGCAAACAGTTTTACCGTCCCCAAAGCCCCACGTCTCCCTGCATTGTCCAGCATTTTTTTGCCATGTTGTTCTCTCTTTGCATTATTCCATCTGCCAGTCCAGACAAGTTTCAGAAGTTGATAGCCTCTATTCCTTGTTGGGAAAGAGAGGGCATTTATGTATCCTGATTAAAGAGCTTCCTTGCCACCAGTGATCTCGCAATGAGCCGTGATTGCTCAACCCAATGGCTGATTGTTTGTACTCCTAACCCTGATTGTTTGTGTTACTAAGCCCTGAGAACTGAGGAAATAAATGATGCCGATGAAGTGACTCCACAACAGTGCAGAGGTACTAAAATAGATGCCTGGGAAACAAGGCAAGACCGAGAGCAGAAGACAGAAAAATTATTCGTGCCAACAAGGTGTTGTTGATGAGGATGATCATATTCTTATGGTGCACCCTTTGAAATGACAAAAAGATGCCCCTATAAGAAACAATAATTTTGAAAAATCTATTAACTTGGGTGTTCCTTCACGCAATTCTAAATGCATGTTCTAATCCTTTCATTAAAAAATGAAGGGGCAAAGCTTCTGGATCTCTGCCATGATAATAACAACTAATTCTACAACTCACAATGAAAACAGATATATTCCTTAGTATTAAAAGCAGAAGATCTTGAAACAATGTCAACCTCTGGGACCCAGGAAGCATGTCTTCTTGGTGGTGACTTCTGCCCTTTGGAACAATCTCCCCACCAATATAGTTGATCCCCATCTTACAAGCCTTTAGAAAGACAATTAAACTCTAGCTCTTTCCACAGGCATTGGGTCAAGATCAATTCCCAATTTGTGAGATACATTTTATTCCTGATTGCCTTTTAATTGTCTTAGATTGCTTTAGTGGTATGTGTTATTTTTCTTTTGTATTTTTTGTTTCACCATTATCTCCATCGCCCAGAGTTGTGTTGTTTCATTTGGGCAGCCGTATAACTGTTCTAAATAAAGAAATTCATCCTAGCCAATGGAATGCTGGAATGTGGGGCTTGGGAGACCATCCATTAAGGTAGCTTCACCTCCATACCCACATCATTCTTCAAACAGAAGGTCAGTGGTCCCTACATAGGGATAAGAGCTATCGATAGCCATAAGGGACATGTTACATCAAAAACTTATCATACCCTTACCATGTTTAGTGTAACACCTAATTTATCCAAGTTATACATTGGCTGGTCTACTGTGGATTTCCAACTAAAATTTGAGTACAGAAGAAAAGAGAAGTGGCATGGGGAAGAAAATATGCTAATATATGCCAGCTTTCTCCACTCTTGTTTCATTAAAGTTAGCATTGTCTGTAAAAAAAAATCAATACATTCAGTGCACTTGCTGCCCTTGACATACTGAGATGTTAAAGGAAATCAAAAATACTTGTTCACTGTTCTCCGTGCAGCGGAGAGAGACCTCTGTTTCCTAGCTGATTTTACTTGATCAGAATCTCTAGTGTCTTGCTGCTCCCTTTCTCTGTTTAAACCTGCCTCAGCAGAATGTTTGGTAAACATGTTTCATGGTTGACCAGAAGTAAATCTGCTGCCCCTTTCATTTGGCTGAATATGAGAAGCTTTTATAAAAAATAAATACACATGAATTACAAATGGCAGGGTCACATTCCCCTCCTTTACATATCTTGCAGAGTGTAAGATGAGAATGCTAAAAATTACATTAGCTTGGAGGAGACCTGGGTACCTTCTATGCCTTGCCTCTCAGAATCTTGCCATAGATCAGAGAACAGGGCCAGACAGAAAAAATTAGAGCAGGTAAAAACTATTTAATGAGAGTGCAGCTGGAGAGATGGGTTCCTGTTTGCTAATGTTGGCGTATGGTCATCTTCTTGCAGGATAGATTCCAGGTTTTGAAGGTGGACTGAGAAATTTGACAGTGGGGTTCCACTCTCTTGGGACAAGGGGGAGCTGAAGCTTTGGAATCATTCTCTGTTTTAACACTACCTGCCAGAGAGATCCACAGGTGGTATCAAAAAAGTCATTATGGCAGCTGTGACCATGCAATTGAAACCCTTCCACCTTTCTGAGCTGATTGTTCTCTTCAAGGACATAGAAAGCAGCTGGGATTTCTTGATGTAATGCTTCTCACTAGTTTGGAAACAGCTGGTCCCTGCTTCACCAGGTTCATTCCAATCCAATCTCCATTCCATGCAAGGATCCAGATTAAGACCTCCATGACAGATGGCTGTTCAGCCTCCATCTGAAGACATCCAATGAAGGAGAATCCATCATCTTTCTGGGTAACAGAGCATGTCTTCCACATCAAATCACATTTTTTTGTACTTTTGCCCCAAAATCAAAAACCTTGCAATGAGGTGGCTCTTCTGCTGTAAACGTTATAATGGAGATTCTTTCCAAGTCTTCCAGGTTGATTTCTTATGACTGGCAGCCTGTGATCGTATTACCAGCAGACGTAAGATACATTTTGCAGAGAGAGCAGCTGTTTGGGATCAAATTCCTTGTTAGTCAAAATTATACCCTCTTTTTCTTCCTGGTGACAATGGTTGATTACTCATCTCTTCAGTAGTGATGAGGTTACTAATGATCTTGGAGAATTCTGAAATGATACCTCCTCCAGGTGCTACCAGCCTTAACAAGTCCATTTTCTTCTACCCCTACATCTTTTATTTCCCCAAAGACTCTAGTTTTTAATGCACACACCATCCACTGTTTCTAGTGTATTTGTATCATGACTTGATTGCTGTAGCTCCCTATTGTTCTCTGCAAATCCCAGCAGAATTTGATATCTAATGTTTTGACAAGGGAAAAAATAAAGTTGGTAATCCATTTCAGAACCTGTGACCTTTCCATTCATAAAACAAGGAGCATTCATATGTCTGTTACACTGCTTTGATTACTTCAGTAGCCATTGCTCATCATAATTATGGCTTCATACTTCTTTGTGTCTCATTTCTAGTGGGAATCTGACAGAACTAAAAAGATCTTACTTTTCCAGGTCCCCTGAGATTCTTTTCACTTTCTTGCTTCTGAGAGCAATTAACCTGGTTTATCACTCAGCACCAAGCTCCCACTTCCACCAAACTCCACTTCTGATTAGATTTACTCCATTGATAGTTTTGCTTCTCAAAAGTCAAGGTTAGAACAATAGATATAGCACAGTGTAGATTTTGTATGCAAAGGTGTGGACTGTCAAAGAGCTGGCATCATTTCAAATCTGGGTGGGTACTCTTGAACATATTAGCCAAGTGGTAAATTTGCTCAATGGCATAAAACTGTCAAATGCCCTCATTTGCATGGCTAAAGTTTAATCCAAAAAATGTCACTTTTTTCCTCTGAAATCTCATGCACTTTGCTTGCTAATGAACTCATTCGACCCTTTCACTACCCAACATATTTTACTCATTATTTAATTTATCTCTATTCTGTTTCCCATCATTCTAAATCTCAAAGCAGTTTACAATCAGTTAATATACTCACATTAGAAAAAATAGCATTCAGTGCAAAAAGTAGGAGCCCTTTCTGGAGCAGGAGGGAGAGATGAAAGCAATGCTATACGTACTATATTCCTATCAGGAAGGACTTGGTGAAGGGGCAGGTCTTTAATAGGTGCCTAAAAGATGTTATTGGCATGGCACAAATTTAAATAGGGAGAACATTCCAGAGTGAAGGTACCATTTCTGGTGCTCCATGTTTCTCAATACATTCAAGGGGCCTTCCCATGCAATCTTAGAAGTCATTCCAGCCTGTAACTGGAGACAATCCCATTCTCAACTCATTTAAGATATCAAAAGCAAACTCTTGAATCTGACTTGGCAGTTAATTGGTACCCTTTTCAGTTGCAAGGGTATCTGCAGGGTGTGGTTAAAAAAAAGTCAAGTTGATAGCCATGACAGTGTGACTGAAGCTCTGCCTATCCTGGGTGCCATCTTGACTTTCCTGACCATACTGTGGACACCACGGTTCAGTTGCTTCAGCAATGGTGAGACATCTATATGTTAGCAGCCTCATGAAAAGGTGGGCTGATGGATATTCACTAATGACTGAAGATAGCCATCAGAACTATATAATTGCAGTATTAAAGGTACTTTGTTAGTGGCAGATTTGCTTCCAGTCTAAAAAGAAATCAGTGTAACTAGTAGGATGTTTCCTTATTTGTGTTTCTTCAGTTCCACTACCTATAGACTTGGTCCAGATATTATTTGCTTAACCACTATTGACTGAACAAGCACAATTTGCTCAATTCACACAATGCACTAAATCAAAACCAGCCAAACCACATTTGGCCTTTGCACAGTTTTAAAGGATCAGGCAATCTAGTCCAGAATATTTTCTTCCATGCACCTCCTCATTTGCAAGCTGCCCCAGAGGTGGAGACAATATACACTAAGAAGAAATCATAATCATTCACCAAGATCTAACTCTGAGATTTTATGGATTTACAATGCTCTCAACTGGAAGATGAGTGGTTGGCAGTGGATCCCTGCCAATGTTTCCTACTTTCAGTAGAAGTAAACAAAATTCCACTAACTTGGATGTCTTTCAAGAGAGATGCAAAAATCAATCTGGCTTTTGAGACATTTTTGGTAAAGTTAAATCTGGGTGATACATTGTTTCAATCCATATCTCTTGTGTGCATACTTTGACTTGCAAATTGCAATTGTTTAAATATTACTGTTGTATATGAATTGACTTATTTTCTTAATTTGCTGGACCAGCCCTCAGAAAGAGAAATAACTGAAAAGGGGACCATCCGTTTTTAAACAAATGAGTCAACAAGAGTGTCTTGCTAAACCAATCACCAATTTCCCCTGGATTCGGTCAGCAACATTCACACCCTTGATTCTCTACCATTATCACAACATGCTCAATGCCTCTTGGCATGGAGCTTCCAAACCCATCCTCATCTTTCAAAATAATATATAATTTCACTCAAGAAAGTTTATCCAGCCTGTGGTTCTGCTACTATTGTTGGATCTGGAGGACAAGTCCAATTCTACATTACAATTTTGTATACTGAAAGATGACTGCTCTGATCAGGTTTTTCAGCAGAAGCAAAAGCACCATCTTCCAAAATATGTTGCAGTCTTGAAGCTTGCTTATATTAAAGAGAATAAAAACAAAGCCTACCCCCTTCAACAAAGAGGTTTATATTTTTATTCCTATCTAATCAAGCAGACTCTTCCCACTGAACAGAATTTGAAACCCCCAGACCAACATGAACTTTAATATACCAAGAGTGAATTCAGAGTGTTTGTTCACCTACTATGAGACAAGTCTTATTGTGCTTTACCTTAGAAAGAATTATAACCTTCATCTTAATGCCACAGATATGCTTAATGACAATGAGACCCTCCCTGACTTTCATGTTTCCTACTTAGAAACAACCCACTTTATTGTTTTATTCACTCCCTTCCTGGCCAAAATTAATACAATCATGTACAATTAAAGTAATAATACAACCATGTGCTTAAAATGACAATGTAACTTGCTTTCCATGTGTTCTTCAGCACATTTAATGTCCCTTAACAAGAAGAGCCCATATCTGTGACTTCAAATATTCCCTTCCCTAGGAATAAGCCCAAATTAATTCATTGGGACTTGCTCTGGGTAAATGGCTGCCTGTGTTCTTCAAGAGAGTGAGATCTGGCTACAGTGAATTGGGCCATGGCAGAAGATTTCAGCGGTGGTCTGAGTTCAAGAGTCTTAGCTATAACAACCTTCATTTATTAACATTTGCTATCCATTACCAACATTTGCTTTCAGTTCTAAGCACCTGCTGATTTAAGGAGATGAGGGGTTAAATTCTCAGCCCTTTGGATCAAGTTTTCTCTGTTTCTGATCACGATGCAAAACCCTCATTTGGGTTTCCAGAGCTTTGGAAAAAGCTACATGTGTGAAAGGTGTAGAATTTACATCATTCTGGACCATCTAGACCAGTGTTTCTCAACCTCAGCAACTTTAAAGCATGTGGACTTCAACTCCCAGAATATCCCAACCAGATTGAGAAGGTTTGTAACAAAGCCCACCTCATTTGCTCTGGTTGCAATTTTTAATACAAGACTGAATGATCAGCTCCTTGATCATGGCAAACCAAGATCACACAGGTGAAGAAATATTTAAATCCACAAGAATATTAGAGCAAAGAGGCAGGTTCGTGTAAATACATTTCTCAGAGTGAAAAGTGCTCACCTCTTAAAGACCCAACATGGTTTTAAAACATAGGTCAAGTTCTCCAAGTTAGAGAAACCCAGATCAAGTTGCCTTTTGAACCCTACACTTAATGCAGCCCTGAAGGTCAAATGTTTGTTGCTCAGAGAAATGTAAAGAAAAAGAAGAAGTCTAGCTCTCAAATGTAATATCTCTCGCTGTTTGCCCCTCTGGCTTGATACTTGAAAATTCAAGCCACAGCAATCGAATTCTAATCATGAAACTTCAAGACAATTTCTTTTATTTTGACCAAGCAAGTCAGCACTTCAAGATTAATAACGCTTTTGATGCCTCGCATGCGAGACAATGGAAAACATTACAGTAATTAACTCTTCTGTGGTAAGTCTGGTTTATGCCACTGAGCAAAACCAGATTCCTCTTCCAGCAGCACACCGTGCTTTCAAACAAAGCTAATCCCTAAATCTCCCCTACTTTCAGCAAACTGAAATCCAGGCCATCATGGTTAAATGATGGAGATATCTGTGGGGGGGAGGAATAGTACCCTTTAGCAAAACATTCTTATAGACTTCACTCAACATTACTTTGTTCACTTATTTCTCCTTTAACAGACAGGTATTTTTCAAATGAAGATCTTCCAAGACCCAGGGTAATTAATATTTATCAAAGGGCCTTGAAACAGAGCCCTCTCTTTAAAAACTTCCAGCCCATTTTGTTTCTCCAAACTATGGGAGAATGCCATTAGCTTCATCACATAGTCATTCTTCTCAAAAAGCCGCAGTGCCATTGGTACCAGTATTGTACCCTTAGTCCTCTTAGATGACATATTTTATGATACATTTGACCTCTTCCAGAATGGAGCCTAGTGCTAATGTAGGGCTAACCCTGGAAGCATCACCCAATGGTTCCAGTCAAGATCAAATGATCATGATATTTATAAACAAGACATTTGTTCCATTAGCCATTCATACTTTTACATGTTTTCCAAAGAGACTCTTATAAAACATCTTTGCCTAATGCTAAGAGAGATGATGAGATGAAATCAGAAAGACCAGCCCCTCTATCCCACCCTATCTGCATTATGCTTCCAAGCTGGCAGGGATAAAATTGCAATCTTGTCAGACCAAGACACCTGCTCCTAGCAGAAAGGTTTCCTTAGGAACTGCCAAGTCTTTTGTTACTGTTCCTCTAGATGCAATGATCTTTCCATCTGGAGCATCTCCCACTCTCACCCACCCCCGGTAGCTTGGCTGCAACACCTCGAAAGCGCTCACTGAATATGTATGACCACACACTGTGACCCACAGGTAGAAGCCAACGTGTGCCAAAGGGAGAAGGAAGGGAAGAGACAGGATAGGTTGAACAATCTCAGATCAGACTTTTACTTGTTGTCAATCTGACTAGAAAGAGAGCAGGGGCATCTACAGTGGGGAGTGAAAAAAATCAAGATGGTGGCCTCGCCCCACCCCCTTTATGTGCCCCTTAAAGGAGCAGGGCTTTGGTCATGCAGTTGCACCTGCCATTTTGACTTCTTTGAGCCAACCTTCAGAGCCCCCGAAATAGAGGTATTGTAGCAATTAGGCCAGCTGTTGGTGACGGTGAGGGTGTCCTGACCTTGAAGGGACTTGTGGAGCTTGGAATAGCTAGTATGATGGGGACACTGCAGGAGAAAGTGACAGCTGTTTGCTTTCTCCTGCACTCTGTTCTTCTTCTTTCACTCCATCTTGTCCTTCTCTTCAGGCAGCAAAAGCTCACAAAATAGCCCTGGTTCTAGTTTTATGCTCTTCGGTTGGTTTTACATAAAGAAGGTGTTTTATTCTCAACATTTCTTTGCACAAAGCAAAAAGAGAGGTCACAATGGGCAATCTATCCAGATCAGTTTTGCTTGGACTGGGACTCACCAGCCAGCGCCTGATTCTGGCATTTCATTTGCTGCCCTGTTGTCCGCCCGCCAAAGACCTCCATCAGCCAAGCACGCTGCATGGCACTTTATCTCACATATGCAAATGTTACATTTACAAGGTAGCCAATTTTTGCTCTTCAAACGGTGCTTTAAATGTGAAGTGTACAGTGGTGACATCCCCACTCCCATTAGCAAATTACTTGGTGGGGTCCCAGTATTTCATTTCAATTATTGATTATTTTGGAGTCACAAGAAAAAAAAATTAAAATATTTTAAGTATTACCATGCTATTCTGCTGCTCAATTTCTCCAAGACAAAAACAAAAATCTTCTCCTGGAAAAGAGACTTCTCTTTTGTGCCTTATTTTCAGGAGGTCTGAGACCTTCTTACAGAGTTCTCTTGCTGGGTTTTTTGAAATGACTCTTGTAGGATGTGGAGTCAAAGGTATGACTGCTGCTGGTGGTATTTTAAGGCTGGTGGTTTTATTTTATGGCTACTTCTCAACCTGAAAAGCTGCATGGCAGAAGCTTCTTCATGAGGCTTCCCCTGGATTTCAATTTGAAGGCAAATCTCTTTCTCCAAACTGAATGAGAGCTAGTAGGAGACTCTTCTGCACGACTCTTGTTTGAGCCAAGGCAAATTGCCCCTGATTCCAGAATATGCTGCGGGTTAAAAAGTGGTGGAGAAGGAAGAGTGAGAAATGAGTAAGAAATGCTGCACTGAAGCTAATCCACTCCATGAATAGAAGATACAAGAGCAACGTTTTTAAAGTAGCTACATTGCAGTGTATAATTGTGTATAATTTTTAAACTTTTTTAATTTAATTGTGATTTTAGTGATTGTAAGCCGCCCAGAGTCCCCCATTGTAGGGGAGATGGGCGGGGACAAATCGAATAAATAAATAAAATAAATTTAAAAAATGGAAGGTCTTCTAGACTGCTCTTTCTCAACTGACTTCCCTCCAACTGGGCTGGACCTCAGCTTCCAAAATCTGGCTGGGGGTCCTGGGAGGCAGTATTCAACCTAGCTAGAGGGAGGACACCACATAGGGAAGGTGGAGTTTGTTGTACAGTAATCAATTCTACTTGCAGCCTCACATAATGGCCACTACTTGCTCTTACAAGAAGCTATGGAAAGCATGACATTCAGGTGCTTTAGCCCAGATGAAGAGAGCCAGTTTGGTGTAGTGGTTAAGGCATCAGGCTAGGAACCAGGAGACTCTGAGTTCTAGTCCTGCCTTAGGGACAAAGCCAGCTGGGTGGTTCATTCAGGCCAGTCACTCTGTCTCAGACCTAGGAAGCAGGCAATGGCAAACCACTTCTGAAATCTTGCAAGAAAACTGCAGTGACTTGTCCAGGCAGTTGCCAGGAGTCAAGACTGACTCAAAGACACACACACACACAAAGTACATCTCATGTCAAACTTGACTCCTGGTGACTATATGGACACGTCCATGTACCGTATTTTTCCGACTATAAGACAATACTTTTTCCTAAAATCCTTATGCTAAAAATTGAAGGGCGTCTTATTTAAGGGAGTCAGCCGAAAAGAGAACCGCCCGGTGGCAAAACTGCCCATACCTTATCTCTGCGAACGGGCTTCCTCCTATTGCTAGCCTCCAACGATGAGTGAAACTGCCCATATTTTGTCTCTGTGAACGGGTTTCCTCCAATCACGAGCCTTATGTAACTGACGTCAGCTGATGCTGAACAAACCAGTTAGAGAAGGCTGTTTGCAGAGAGAAGCTATCTGCAGTTTCACTCGTGCTTGAATGTAATCAGTTATGCAAAAGGCCTGGAAACAGAGCTGCAGAGAGACGGTTTGGGCCTCCTCCCACCAAGTGTATCAGGTCAATGTTAACTAATTACTAAATAAAAATGTGTTCTGCACTATCTTTAAAATATTGATTTCTTAATTTGGGGTTGGAAAAATGGGGGTCATCTTGTACATGGGGGTGTCTTATTGTCAGAAAAATACGGTACTTTTCTTAGCCAATTTGGTGTAGTAGTTAAGACATCAGGCTAGAAACTGGGAGAGCGTGAGTTCTAGTCCCTCAGGCACAAAGCCATCTGGTGACCCTGAGCCAGTCACTCTCTCTCAGCCCTAGGAAGCAGGCAATGGCAAACCACTTCTGAAGTCTTGCCAAGAAAACTGCAGGGTCTTGTCCAGGCAGGCGCCAGGAGTCAACGGTGACTTAAAGGGACCAAAACCAACCAACCAACCAACCCAGATGAAGCTTCTGTGCAAAGGCAGCAGAATCCTGGTTGGCGTGTGTGTGTGTGTGTGTAGTGTAGAGAAGGAGCTTTTCACAGCATTGCTCTTTTGCTAGGCAGCATCTCAGCCCTGCTTCCAAATAGAATTCTGAAATCTGTTTCCAAACCATAAGGTTAAATCTTCTTGGACAATTGACAGCCCATTTCCAAAGCATGTCGTTTTACTGTGTGGGTATGTAATTTAATGTATCTGAAGCCAGCAGTGTTTGGTATACTATAATTGGAAGAGCCTGGCGAAGCAGGAGGGAAAAGGGCATATTACTCAAATGGCTATGAGGGAAACCTTGGCAAACGTGAGTGTCCAAGTTTGTATTATTTATAGCATTATATTATTACTGTATTATTATATATTTGGAGAGGCAGAAAGACACAATTGGGAATTGCACCAAATTTCCTGCACCCTGCACTCACCTTAACCTGCAACATTATATTTATATTTATACACACATACACACACACTCTAATGCAGTGTATACAGTCATCTAAAGTACAGTGGCCCAATTCTCAGTAGAGGGTTTGAACCCCATAGAAAGATCTATCACTACATATATCTGATGAGTCCCAATAAGGATGAAACTGCTCACGTACTGCCTCCTGGTAGCCTATATTCCATCTTGCTGATAGGTTTTAACATGTCTTGTTTGGTTATTATTACGATGACAAAGAGAATATGCAAAAAAGCAAAAACAAGAACTCCAGCCCAATGGTTAGGGTTGGAACCCTAGAACAGTGTTGTCCAAACGTGGCCACTTTAAGATGAGTGGACTTCAACTCCCAGAATTCCCCAGCCAGCCATGCTGGCTGGGGAATTCTGGGAGTTGAAGTCCACTCATCTTAAAGTGGCCACGTTTGGACAACACCGCTCTAGAACTTATCCAAATGGTATATATGACTTCTATGTATCTCTTCCTGCAGCTGATGAGTGCCAGAACCTAAATAGCTGCTAAAGCTAATGCACTGTATATAGTCATCTAAAGTACGAAGGTCCGTGAGTTCAATTCCCAGTAGAGAACACCACAGAGTAACATCTAGCTATGTGCATCTGAGGATTCCTAATACAGATGGAACTGGTCACATACTACTTCCTGGTGGTCACAGTAACTGAAAACACCTGTCCTGTTGGGTTTTTTAGTTTATCTCTCTGTGACTAAGAAGTCCTTGGTTAGCAACCTGGCTGGTGGGAATCCAGCCACAGTGGTTTGTAGCCCATGGCTTATGATACGATGGGCAACCTGCAACTTATATGTTGGCTTCCAGCATGGCGCACCCTGCCCATATCCTGCTCCCCAACCTTGCCCCAGTTGCTCTGCCAATATTTGGCTATCTGCTTTTTTATGTTTTTTAGTGAAGAAAAAGAAGTAAAAATAGTATTTTAATCCTCCACTAGACACTTTTCCTTAAAAAAATTAAAAGCCAGCCCTGCGTCTTCACAACTTGAGGGTGCTTTAGATACCCAGAGTAAGCATAGTTATCTCCAGCATTTACAATCAAGCCCAGCCTTCTCTGCATGATCTTTAAATGCCAGAAATTAAACATGCTCTCCATGTGGTATTAAACAGTGTAGTGAGAACCATAAAGATGGGGGGAGTGGAGGGGGAGGTTTGCATACAAAATACAACAAGTTGATTGATTCAGCACAACAAACAACTTGATCTACTGAATTTCCAAATATGTTCTATTGTGCTTTTTAGCAAGAACACCATGCAGACCTCGATGCCATGGTCTATGATACTGTCTGTACCAGAATGCAAATGGGCCCAGGGAAAGCTCGGGTGTGCTCATTAGATCATGACCTGCCAGCTACCCCTTGGGATTACCAGAAGGTACCATGATTGCCTTTCTGCCTTGGAAAGAAAAGGGGGCTGTTCACATTTGTGGCCCTCTTGCTCAATACAATGAGAGGTTAAGTTGAGACGCTAGAGAACACAATTTCACATAAACATTGCTGGAGGAGATAAAACTAGGTTGAATCAAGGAAGACAAAAAATATAGAGATAGTTCAGTGCCTGGAACTTATAGATTTAATTAGACTGGAAGATTTAGGACAAGGAGGAGCTCCTAGCCACCAATCTCACATTTATAGTCTCTTCCAGAGGCATCAGCAAAACATACTTCCCTGCTGAGCAGAGCCAATGACCAATCTGGGGAGACAGAGATTCTCTGGTAGCCACAAATCTCTATTTTCTTGGAAAAGGCTCTCTCCTGTTGCCCTGGTGCTATGTTATGGGCCAAACATCACACTTAGCCTCCGAGAGCTTTGAGAGCCAAGGACCACAGTCCCAAAACTAGGAAGGGGGAAGAGAGCCAAAACCAAACCTAAACTGAATTCAAATGCAACATAATAGTATGCCGATTCAAGTATCATTAAATATATAATTAAATGGATTCTAATTCAACCTAATGAGATTTCTCTCCAGACATGCACTGAATCATTTCCCTTTTCTACTCCATAAAGCATTGGATTTGTTGACAATTTTTGGAAGTCTCTCTTGAAGCAGCTTGCAGCCAGAGCCCTTAGTGGCGCTGATGTCCCTCTTTTGTGGTGCTTCAAGACCCAGGTCAGTTGTGCCTCTTCCAACTCTCTCACACACTGGAGTTGGTGTGGGAGGGGACATCAGGTGAGGCACGCTCAGGAAGAATGGGGGGAAGCAGTGGGTATTATTATCAGTACCCAAAGCAGGAGGCAGAGCTAGGATGTGTAAAATCAAAGAAATTCTGGGAGAGAATGTTTGAACCCTCCAGGTTTCTATCCTACAGATTCAGCCATACCTCTGCAGTGAAACTTCATTCACTAAAAGATGCACCATTACTACTAAGTTGGTTGTGTATTTTGATTTACAGAGGAAAGTCCTTTATTTGATGGGACTTCCATCAAATTCAAAACAAAACAAAAAGGGTTTTGCATAGCTAACCCATGGTGCCTGATTACTGCAATGTCATTAATGGAACTTCCATGGTGCAGACCTCAATGCCCAGGTTAGAATCTGGCTCCAGAGTTTTCCCACAAACAGGTTCTGCAATAGGGCTTTGAACCAATGTGATTCTCTTGAGCTTTTCACTCTTTACCAACACAAGTTCCCTTATATTTTACTCTTTAAAATAAAAGTGCAACAACATCCTAATAGTAACTTCCACAATATACACAAATTCTACCAGTTACCATACCAACCTGTATTGGGAGCTTGGAAAGCAAACCAAGGACTGGAATGCATAATCCTTCAACCATGCCCGGAACACAAAACAAAATCATGATAATCATCATGAATTTGGAGCAAAATGAACTGGGAAGATTCCACAATTCTTAGTTTTAGGACCTTTGCAAGTCTAGTTTCAAGTAAAACATCCTTCAGAACAAAGAACTGCAAAGTTGCCCATCAGTCAACAGTTAGTAATTGCCAATGGACTAAGCAGAACACCTACTGCTGTCTTTCTCACTATAGGAAGACATGTCTCGTTTAAATGATAGTAATTATTTCTACATTTGCAACTCTAGGCTATAAATCAACTATGAAATTTTTATGCATATAAGCATCCTCTTTCTGTGGCATGTAGAAGGCATCACCCTCCTACAGAGAAACAGAAAAGGGAAGAGCTACCGTGTCATGTCCTGGATTCCCTTCCCCAGGGCTAAATCAAGCAGTTCTACTGTTTTATTGGTGGCCTTGTTCTCTGTGTAAGTAAGGAAATAAAGGAAAGGTCTCTAATACACTAACCAGGAACTAGGATTCAGCTGCAAAGGCAGTGACAGCTGGTCAATGGAAAGGCCCATGATAGAACACAGTGCCTTTGTACTGTATCTGAAAATGCATTAAATGTAATTAGTAATGAAGTTCCTAATACAGAAAGCTCTTGGACTTTTTAAAAATCATTATTATTGCTAATGACAAAAAGAAAATTTAGCACAGCATTGTGGACAGAGTTAGCAGGCTCAAACTTTCAGGGAAAAACAAGCAGCTGATTTTCTCACCACTGGTCTCCTCTCTCCTTGGATGGCCCACCCTCAATCACCCTTACCTGCAACCTGCCAGCCAACCAACCTAAATGTAGCTGCCATGGAAGCCTATTAATCCAGGACAAGTACTGGGAGGTGTTGCAGTGAATAGGCCTTCAGTCTAATCTAGCTGGGGTCTTCCAATGTTTGTAGGATACCTGTACTCAACTTGAGGCTCTCTAGATATATTTGGGCTACAGTTCCCAGAATTCCCAAACAGTATAGCCAAAGGAATTTTTGCTGGCTGGTAGTTATGGGAGTGCTGGACCCAAATACCTAGAATGCATTATTTTGGAAAAGGCTTCTATGGTGAATATTGTCTCTAACTTGGAAAACCTTGGTCCAGGTCTTCATTTAACCATGCACCTCAGTTGTTGATCTCTGTCAGTAAGCTGCTCTGGGTTCAACCAACTCTGCAGGGCTATTCCCAAGAAACAGAGTCCATATAAGCAGAATAAAATTACCATAAATATGAAGGAGGTGGTAAGGAGGTGGTAATATAAACAGAGAGCAAATCCCATTCCATTCCAGCACTGAAGCACTGAAGATGTTACCTAGCCGGGTAATGAAATGTTTGCAAGAAAACAACCAAGCTCAGAGAACCCCAAGGACTCCAAGATCGATTTTCTCCCTACTTAATGAGGGAGAGTGACATTATTTATTATTCAATTATTATGCAATATCTTTATATCTGAAAGAGTTTAGAGATAGCTTGAAGGACCCTTGGTTCTTAGGGAAGGGGCAATGGCCTATTTTGCTACATAGGAGTTTCGTGTCTTCCTATAAAAGGACAGAAGAAATGTAAGGTCATACTTGGTTTTCCTGCTGAAATTGATAGTATCTAAATGTGCTTAATTTTGGCAGAGGCAGAGGTGACCTCAGGGTATGATTTAAAAAGTCAAGATGGCAAGCACAACAGTGCATTTGAAACTCCATCCTTTTTTTATGTGCATTACATGTAGCATACATAAAAATGGGTAGAGCTTCAATCACACCATTCTGGCTGCCATTTTGATGTTTTTGACCACACCCTGTGGAATCCCTGGGTAACTGCCAGAGTAAATGTAGTCCTTTTGAGATCATATTAATACAGGTAGTCCTTGACTTATGACCATTCAAAGTTATGACAGCACTGAAAAAAGTTACTTTTGACCAGTCCACACACTTATGATCGTTGCAGTGTCCCCACAGTCACATGATCAAAAATTGGGTGCTTGGAAACAGGCATGTATTTATGACAATTGCAGCATCCCGGGGTCACGTGATCACCATTTGTGACCCTCCCAGGTGGGGGGTCAATGGGGGAACCCTGTGATTCACTTAACAACTGCGTGATTTGCTTAATGGCCACAGTGATTCACTTAACAACCGTGGCAAAAAAGGTTGTAAAATCAGGTGTGGTCACGTGATGCCTTGCTTAACGACCGCACTGCTTAATGATGAATTTTCCAGTCTCTATTGTGGTTGTAAGTCAAGGACTACCTGTAAGACGGGTACAGTTACTAAGGCATGCCAGGCCTTACTAAATTGCAAAATGTTTTTTGTACTTTATTCATGAATTCATTTATTTAATCCAATTTGTATAGCTACCCATCTCATAGTTGTAACTAATGCATTCAGTGTAGTTTGTAACTCTCCTATGACAAATCAATTTAAAAAATCCAGTATATTAAATCAACTAATTTCAAAGTGACTCAGCTATGAGAAGACAGTGTTCTATAGTGCCTGGATCAACTGATGAGGTTCAAATTCCTATTCAACCTTGACGTTCGCCTTGGGCCTGTCAACATCTTTCCATCCTACCAACTCACACAACTGTGAGGATAAAACAGGGATGCTGATTTCTCCTCTGCCTTGAACTGCAGGAGAAAAAGTGGGATATAAATGTGAGAGATGAAGTCAAAGAAAATGCAGGAAGTAAGAGAGAGAAAAATGCAAAGACTACGTTGGGAAGAAAAATGAAATACAAGGCGATGCAACCCAGCAAAGAGTGACAAACATCTCTATCAGGATACTGCTGCTCATGTGACAGAAGGTGACAACTGAGAAAGATGTCAGCTAGCTTATTAATTTTTTAAATCAGGAAAAGAATGAATTGCATCCAGGTTCCCAAGCTCAAAGAATAGGACAGGGAGATGCTGCCACCTAGAGGAGAGATTATTGCCAAAATGCTAGTTTTACTGTTGGATATACAGGTAGTCCTCATTTAGTGACCAGAATTAGGACCGGCAACTCAGTTGTTAAGCGAAGCAGTCACTAAGTGAAACTGTGACTGGGCTAATGATCTTACTTCCACTTTCCTTTGCTTTACAGACCTACCAAAGTTGTACATGTGAGGTTTGGTCACAAAGTTACTTTTTCATCATGATCGTAACTGCAAATGCTCACTAAATAAGGTGGTCACTAAACGAAAACTACCTGTATATCCAAAGTTCAGAGGAAAGGGTTCAGAATGGCGAGATCAGCAGGTGTGAGGAAAACCCATGGTTTGGAAAATGTTTAACATAGGGAGAAAAATCTTAAAAGGGAAGGGAACAAGGTACTTTGATTGTAGAGCGTCTTTAGCAGGTAAGCAATGCTTGCTGAATTTTCTGGTGGGCTGCAGGATGGGAAATTGGGTGGGAGAAGGATCAGAATGAAGATAGACATGCCTTGCAGCTGACAGAGCTCAGATCTATGGTTAGTGTTAAAAAAAAGAAAGAGAAAAGAAAAAGAAGTATTTTCCTATTCCAGCCAGAAAGCCAAATCAATTGTAGACCATCTGTGCAAGAATGAACACTAGAAACCCTAAACACAATGCAAATCGTTATTACCAATCTTAGCTTGAAAGAATCATGTAGCTAAAGTAACACCTGTTCTCCAGGGAACTAGAATCGGAATTCAGGTTAAAAACTGGTTACGTTGCCAAATACATTATCCAGGTTTCTTTTCATCCCAGGGCCACCTTCTGCCTGTGTATACACAGAACAAGTCTGTTCCATCTTTGCGAGCTGCCAAGGAGATTCCCTATTTAGGACTGCAGATCTTATTCTAAGGCGTTCCTACAGGATGGTGAGAGTTTTTTTCTCATTTGGTTTTGTTTGCTAGGCTAAATTTGAACCCTTCACTTTGCACACTGGATCAGCACCAGATGATTAGGAGTCTACGGTAGAAGCCCTCACCAGCCAAAATTTCATAAAACCCACAATTGCCATACTTAAAAAAAATAATAATACATCCATTGTGCCATCATCTACAACTTCACCACCCCAAAACACAGACCTGGTCCCATATTCCTCTGCTGCCCCACTATGCAGAGAAGATCCTTCTCTAGGCAACCCAATTGGTCCTTCCTTTTTTATATATAATTTTTATTAAAGTTTTTCCTTTAAGTAAAAGACAAATCTAAAAAAGGAAAAGGAAAAAAGAAAGAAATGAGATTACAGTGCAAAGAAAAAAGCAAAAACAGAAAAAAATAAAAAGAGATAACTAAGCAAACTAAAGATAACTACAAGATAACTAAAAAATAACTAAAGATCACTAAAAAAGAGAGATAACTTAAGAAACTAAATGACTTCCGACTTTCTTTTCAACAGATATTAACAAACCCATTATCTCCCCTCCCTCTTAACTATTCCAGAGCGTCCTTCAGCCCCTTACTTAATCCTCACCTTTTTCAATCATTAAATCCATAACCCATCATTTCACTTTTCTGATTGGTTCCTTCTTGATACAGCTCTTTAATAAAGCCAATTGTAGGTTGGGAGGAGGTGCATGAACATCTATCTTCTCCCAGCCATTAACCAAAACTGTTTCCTCAGTACTGGTACTTTATATAGACACGGTTGGGGTACATAGACCAATGGTCTGAATGGGTAGAAAGCAGATACCTTTGTGGATATCAGTTTTATGGCCCTGATGGAGTAGCATCCTCACTCAGAATGATGCCCTCGCTGTGCTGGAAAAAAGTGAGTGGTTGCAACCTGCCAACCAATGCTCGCCTGATTGTACTCATTAGTTGATTGTTATTAAACTAAATAAAACATTTGTATAGGTCTTATCTCAACCTTCTGAAGTTTATCTGCATCTCCAATATCAGGCATTCTAATACACCAGTAAATCTTTTAAGCCATTCAGAAACAAGGTCCTACATCAGGGGAACTGATAAATCAGGAAATTATCTGCAATTTCAAGGCATTGCACCAAAAGCTGACCTAAGACCCCCACTTCCCTACCTGCCACTTGCAAGGTACCTCTTCAGAGGAAAGAAACAGGGGAAGGAGAATACAACCCAAGCCAAAACGTGAAATCTCTGTGTTCCACAAGCATTTCCCAAGATGGATATGCTGGCAGCCTTTTGCCAGCAACCTATAAAAGCAAATGAAAATTTAAGTGCAGATCAGAAAGAAATGTGAGCACAGCGTGGTTACATTTAAAACCACCTGGCAACAGGCAAGCCAGTCATTTGTTATCTACAAACCCACTAATGTAGGCATTAAACTGTTCTTGGTGGGGAGATTTAAAGAAAGAGAGAAAGAAGGAAAGAAATGATGTTTGGTTGCTATAAAATTGCCATCCGTCAAAAGGTAATGCAAGGTTTATTACTTTAGAGCAAGATTACCACGCTGCCCTGGATCAATCATTCTGCCTTTCTTTGTCATGCTCAACAGGCAGAAATGTGACAAGTGCATATTTAGTCCACTGGCCAACAACAGGTCACCTATGGGCTCCATAATGTCCATGATGATCTAGCCTGTCATGGCTGGCAAAAACAAGAACCTCTCAGATTCCTGGAATGATCTTTATTGCTAGGAGGAGAATGTAACAGAATCTTGAAAGCCTGCCAAAGCAATTCTCTGGAACAATGTACATCTGGCGTAATTAAGGTGGAGTTGTGCTGGGCCTCTTTCTTATGTTGTCCCCCTCCCCTGGATTCAGATATCTTTTCTGTAACAGTCCTGCTCCCTCCATTGCATTCCTAGGATCTGTTAGACATTTCATCGCAAACACACCCTCAAATGGCACCTGCAGAAACTAAATGATTTTATTAAAAAAACTAAACATGGTTGAAATCTAGGGAGATCAGCATTTCTCTTGAGGTTTCACCATTCCTGCATGCATTGCAGGGGTCGAGGGAGAGATGGCCAAAATCTCTTGGGGGTGAAGCCACCAAAATCTCACCAGAAGTAGCAATCTTGCATGATCCGAAATGATTGTGGGGTGCCCCGAAGCTGAATCAGTTATCCACCTGAAGTCATTTTGAGCTGTACTACATAATAGCAAGATTAAAAATCCATATGGTCAATAAAACATTAAAAAGTGCCACCTTTTTCCCCCCATTGCTGTTTCTACATAATGGAGAACCATTGTGACTGATTTTCATCCACCATTGATTTCAACCCCAACTCCCTGCTATTATCCTGCCTGCATTAACACCTTTTCCTTTGCTCACCTAGACAGTTTCTTATCCTCCTTGTTATTGAGAGAAAATGCTTTATATCTTTACACCATGTGTGAATGCTTCCTACAGCCCATCTTTTCATTGCAAGTCCTTTGTTGCAGAGACGCCTCCTCCCATTTCTATTCTTTTTCTATATCTCACAAAATAATAGCCGTCTTCTTTCTCTGTCTGTTCTAGACCTTCTATCTTCCCAACTTCTGCATCACAAAAGGGGTTTCCCCTCCCCTGATTTTTCTACTTCCCAATTTTCCCTACAAGGGTAGTTTCTCCCCTTTATTGGGATTATATAACTTTCATCCCTATCAAGCACACCATTCTCTTTGGCTCACGCAAAGAGATGCCACAGAATGTTCACAAGCGTTCCAACAGATATGGGTTTGTTCTTCACTCTGTTGGAATGCTTGTGAACATTCTGTGGCCTCACCAATCTGTAGACAATTCCTGCTGGAAGCCTCAGCAAAGCAATTCGCCCCCACCCCTTTTTTTTTTTTTTAGTGCATTGTGAATCATACTTGCTACCCAGTAATCTTTTTTTTTTTCTTTTCCATAAATGGGAAAAAATGACACGCAATTGCTGCTTTTAGGCATTGCTACTTGAAGAAATATTGGACCCAGAAATTTTAAGAGGTGGAGGAAGATGAATTTTGATAAGGGAACAATACTAACTGCATTTCAGAGTGAATGCTTATGAGACTTCAGTCAGGAAATTGTGGTGTCCAGACTTACACAAAGGAACTTCTTTTTTAAAAGACCCCCCCTGTTCATATTATAAAAGCTGACAAGCCAAATGCCACTGTTGTGCTGAATGAAAGTGGCTATCAGTTAAAAGGAAGGAACATTGCTGTTGGAATCTTTACGTCTAATCTGAAATGACCACTTTAACACAAGTTAATTTTCAGCAGCTATAACATAGTTGGAACACAGAGTGACACATTTCTTACCCATAATAAAAATGATGAAGAGACTACTCCAGAAGGATTCAAACAAACAAGAGCCAGAGTGCTGCATCAGATTGGTGCACCTTTGCAGCAAAATACCAGTAGATACTTTCTCCCTTTCTATGGGTCAAAGCTCTGAAAGCAAAAAAAATTAGTTTGGAACCCAGCAAGGCTGCTTGGTATAATCTGATTTAATGTGCTCCTATAAGGATAGGAAGAGGATTGACACTGTTGAACTTTGGTGTTGGAGAAGACTCCTGAGAATACCATGAACACCCAAGGAAACAAACAAATGGATCATTGAACAAATCAACCCATAGATCTCACTGGAGGCACAGATGACCAGGCTCAAATGATCCTACATTATGCGAAGATCTAACTCTCTGGAGAAAGCTCTAATGCTGGGAAAGGTGGAAGGAAAGAGAAGAAGAGAACGACCAGCAGCAAGGTGGGTGGACTCAGTTACAGTGGCAATGACTACACTATTGGACGACCTGAAAGACCAGATTAGGGACAGATCATCCTGGAAAAAATCTATCTATGTGGTCATGAAGAGTCAACAACAACTTGATGGCATGTAATCATAATCACAACTAAGGGTTAAGGGGAGGTACACCAGATAGATGATTTACCAACTAATATGACCAATTCAATTTGCAAGATGAAGATACAACTGCCGTTGGAAGCCCATCACTATGCAGCCAAAATAACCTTCTGCAGGCTTTGTGCACCTTTTGTCAATGCAAGATCTAGTTCCTCCCCATGGACGATAGTCCTCCATGAACAATAGCCCTGAACCATACCAGGAATGGTATGGCTGCCATTACATTGATTCCAAAAATCCAAATGTCCTACTAAAGCATATGGGGAAAACAATATATGGGGATGGATCTAAATTAAGCTAGTCACACTCAATCCTTGTTGAAATCAATGAGTCTAAAGCAGGAGTCACCAAACTCTTCGGCTCATCAACCCCTTCATGAAGTTTCAGATTGTTCATTGACCCCCAAATATTTATTATATGAAAATAATGTAATAAATACTACTTTAATATTACTACACATAACAACAACAACCCCTTTGATAGTCCCATTGACCCTTGGGGTCAATACTGACTATTTTGGAGAACCCTGATCTAAAGTGTTGTGACTAAGTCATGAAAATATGGGTCTGAGGAATTGGATGTGGCCCCAAAACCATCTATCCCTCTTCTAAACATACTACAAGCTTGTTCTTGCTGTTTTCCCAATTTCATGGGGGAGAGAGAACAAGTGTGTTTGAAGTGTGATCTCTTAAGGAAGTCATTGGAAAGTCTCAGCCACACACCAAATATTTACAGGTAGAACAATATCACCTTGTTTCCACAGCTTTTACTAATGTGCATATTTTTCTTCTATGTATTGACTTCTCTGCCTTTGCAGTAGAGAAGAACTTCACTAATTCACACTAACAGCTAACAAGGCCCCAGCAAAAAATCAGTCGACTTTGCAAATTAAGAAACTAGCAAACATTCTTAACCCCAGAGGTGAGGAGGTAGAAAACGGCCCCAGAGGTGTTGTGTTGTTGCTTTTTAATTTATCCTCATACAAGTTGTTCATCTGCATGTTCTTCCTCCCCGCCCGCCCCCCCATTTTAGCTTTATCAGAAAAATAAGTCTAATGTACCTTTTTTTCATTCCATAAATACTGATATACCCATTTTGGGTTCCAGTCTTAAGAACCCACATGTTCCAGGAGATAAAGGGTGGGAAATGCTTTCTTCTTTGCAAAATCATCTTTTGATTTCTGTTTTTGAAAGGCTGTTAGAAGACAGCCTTCTTGCTGAAGATATTCACAGCTGGAATTGCTCTCAAAACCAAGTCCAGTTAAAAGATAATTCTGAGAAATAGAACATTTTATTTTTTGCTTCTTTTTTTTCCTTTTGTGTGTTTATATGTCATAGCTGCTTTTACTTTGCCATAAATCTTGATTAAAAACAAACACTCTAATCCCTTCCTCCACAAATTCCTTCTTTATGGATTATGTTGTGTGAACATTATTATTATTTATAATAATTATTTTATTAATGCCCTCTGCTGTCTCTCCTTGGTTAAAATTTAACCAAATCCCTCGGGGAAACCCCCCCTTTTTTTTTTTGTTCATTACTTTGTAAATCACTAAGTACATTAACAGCACTACATAAAAACTATGCAATTACTTATCTAGATTCTTTCTCTAATGTTCTTGCCCTACAAGCATTAGAGATAATTATCTATTTCTTTTTCTCTCTTCTACTGCAGTTGACAATTTACCAGCATTCCCTCACACACAGACACACAGACACACAGATGCACACACAGAGAGATTTGCTACTGTTAAATTGAGCAAAAGCCCAACAGTATTTCCTATGTTTACAGAGCTTTTCTTTGGCCTGTTTCTCCTTAATTTCTCCATTTCAGCCCATTTTCCACCCTCCCTTGCTCAACAGCTTATCCATCATCATCTCGTTTTTGTGGCCCAGAGTTGTGCTGCAGGCAGAGAGAGCTCACCAAATGAATCCAGAGAAAAAGGCATGTGTCACGTATTATGTATCTATTTTTTGTGGTTTCAGGGGAGAAGTGAAGCATGTTATTCACAGCTCCCCGAGCTTTCAAATGCATCTGGTGTCTCACTGTTTACCATTTTTGCTCACAAGCCTACTGAAAACCCAAAAGATGAACAGTCCTTTGCCTCTCCAAAGGTAGAGCTAGCAAAGAATCTAAGTCAGAGGAAGTAATATGGCAAAGAAATACTGTACAGTCTCCCCTTTTTGTCTTCTACACTTAGAATACTCTACTTTCTAAAGTGTGACAGGTTAGGACACTTCCATTCAATTTATGTTCTCATTCCCACTGCATGGATTAATGTGCCATTCAATGATGCAAGATGACATGGCCTCCCTAGAGCTGATTCCTGCTTGAACCCTACTGAATAAATCAGGGAAAGTGGGTCTCCTGGCCTGGCTGAGTTAATCCAGTTTAATGAATATGGTGACTCCTCCAAACCTAGATTAACATTGCGGATGGATAGAAAATGCTAAACAAGCTAAAATGCTAATTTCATTCAAAATTAGCCATCTAGTCAAATTGAATTAATCCATTTTATTATTTTTGTCAGCCTTACCAGGTGGGCCAGATAGCAAACACAACCAGATGAGCTAATTCTACTTTATTGTAAGGCTACATTAACAAAATCTTGCAAGTCTGTAAGTACAATTCTCTCCCCATCTCCTTTACAGCCTGAGGAACTAGGGAAGGTCCCCTCTGAGCATCTTGCCCTGCCCACTTTCCAGCTGTGGGCTATGCTGTCTCTTATCTGACCGTTCCCTAGGCAGTGTCTCTTGGCCCAATCTCCCAAGGTCTTTCCCTCATACCATTACAATTTTATAGTTTGATTTTAGATATTTTTAATCAGATGTACTGAGGATTTTTTTAAGCTCTGTTGCAGTCTTAAATGTTAACAGTTCATTTGTTTTTTGCTTTTTTTAACAAAGGTTGATGATCCCCAAAATGGAACAAGGGCCATCCTTGCACATTCTAGTAGTCCTCCAGAAGATCTCTGGAACTATGTATTCAAAACAGAATATTTACAGAACCTAAACCAAACATTAAATAAGTGTCTACATGCAAACAACACCATGCAATAAAATTTTGCTTAGGAGAATAACCCATTGGCTAACATGGAGCCATGTTAACCTGTGGCTGGGCCAGCTCACCAGAATCTCTATCAGCCCAAGACCAACATGAGGCACACTCTGAATGGCAAGTGATTGGCCTCCACCTCTTCCTTTTCATATCTTCAGATTGCTTACCCATAGTCCCTGCAGCCTCCAGCTTTGCTTACAGAGCTCTTACTTTTCAGGGGCCCAACACAGCTCCATGCTGTGCATCACTCTTAAACCAGCCACCCTATTCTTAAGGATCTCAAGAAAGCCAGATATGGACTTAGAGGTGAAAAGGTATAAACAGTTTGGGCTTGAGCACAATGGAACATTTTCAGGACCCTGGAGAGCTCATGGTAAGAGACTTGAGCCCTGCCTGCAGCCACTGAGACCCTGCGGTAATGGGCAGTGCCAAATAAACTCTTAGCTCCACTCCTCTTGTTGACCCTTGGCTTCATGAATGGGATCACACAATACATAAATCTAGAGTAAAACAAATTTAGATTTTTTGTGGTTTGCAATAGTGTGGAAACTCATCATATGCTACATAAAAATACAGTTCATTTGTCTGGGCATCACATGTAATGCGTACAGAGCAATTGTGATGTGTTAATGCCAGCTTTAGGGCAGATTGTGTTGTGTGAACCCAGCCAAAGAGTTCCTGTCTCTTTCTGAAGTTATGAGTCATCTTTTAAAGCTGAGCAGTTAAGATAATGGGAGGGAGGCATATGAGAGAAATCACAAAGGAGATGCTGAGAGATTCCACTGAACTGGGGTGAATTCATTATGGATTTCTCTCTCAGGTCTTTCTGGGCTCCTCATAAGGGCAGTAAGCTCTTTCTTTCAGAAAAAAAATTTTTTGCATACTGTGAACTCCACACTTTGATTCAAATCTTCATGCATCTCTTTCTGTCAGTTTCGTCTTCTGCACACACTGTTCTCCACAACCATAGGAACAGGAGAGAAATGTTCTTGGGCCTTTTGCAAATCTCCTCAAGAAGAGGAGCTGCTGCTTCAAAGCAGAGATGAACACAGATGCCTCCTAAATATATTTGATTGTACCCATACAAACATATTTTATTAATACACATACACATCCAATACACACACTCCTATTCAGCCCTTTTTGCATTCACAAATAAGATTGCTGCAGTACTACAGACAGTCCTCTACTTACGAACTTTCGAGCTATGAACTTTCACCAGTATGAACAAACCTGTCCACAACTCCAACAATGAAAATTGCCTGGAAGTTTACTGTGTGCTGGAAGTTTATGCCTGGAGGTTTACAGCACGTAGCATACGTACACCCGGAAGTTTATTGCGCACTGGAAGTTTACACCCAGAAATGTAAGGCATGCCAGAAGTTTACACCCAGAAGTTTATGACACGCCACATACATATGCTTGGTTGGACTTACAAACAAAATGGATTTACGAACAGTATCTTGGAACCTAACCTGTTCGTAAGTAGAGGACTGTCTGTACTTAGTTTTACTCCTGACTTCTCTTTTAGAAGAACCATACTATGGATGAAAGTTTGTTGTTGTTGCTTCATTGTCTTTACCTCTTCTGTCCTGATCAGAGTCAAAAGACAATCAAGGGTATAACAAGGTGTGTCTCCACTTTGAAGAGAAAAGGGGTTAGATATTTGCGTTAAGGATTTGCTTCTCTGTCGCTGTCTCTTATTTAATAGACAGCTGTCTAAAATATAGAGAGTTAATGGGGAGGGGTCAGCTAACAACATAGGAGTGCTCCAAACATTTTATTTTAACATATCAGTCTTCCTTTGCCATTTAACAGGCATCGAGTGAAATAACAATGTTGAAGCCATGTTCCAAAATTACAAATATTTTTTCCTCTCATATTCTTAAGGAAATTACCTAGATCTTCTACCTCTAAGCATTGCCGGAGGGCAGGAGCTTCATCAGCCGACTGCAAGGACACCGAAATGAGAACAGGCACCTGGTGACGTCATCACACTCATCCTGCCACTAGAGTCGTGCATCTCAACATCTGGTGCAAATATATAAGCTTTAGCATTTGTATAATGATATTGTCATGTAACACACACACCCATGGGTGCCCATGTCGTAGGATTATATTACAAGAATCAACCTTCACATATACTAATTTTTTCCCCCTTTTGCTATGGGGGAATCTTTAAAAAATGGGCCAACTGAAGTTTGATGGGACTTATGGACTTATTTTATTGCATATCATCAGGCTCACTCACTGAGCTAAATCAATGTTTATTTGAATCATGTTTGTTGATCAAGAAATAATTATTAAGATTAAGACAAGATGCTCATAAGCCATGTTTATAAACTACAGCAGTTGGGCCCACTAAGTCTAAACCAAATAAACTTCATTATGGCTTAGTAATGCATGAAACTAATCTGTATGTTAAATCCAGCCCCGCAGATAAAATCACAGAAGTTTCTAGTCCAGCAGAAGTTATATTAGCACATCTAAGAAGCTGGGCTAACAGATATTTCTTATTATGAATAAGAACATGTCTTGTTGTTATTCCCTCAGCCACTGGCATATCATTGCTAAACATGAGATCCCATTTAGTCATCCTGATCATCCGTGCAAAGAATTGCTCTCTATGGAGTTCTCCTGTTCCTTTTTCCTAAAGCAGTTCATGTTTCTGCCACTTGTAGCAACAATACTCATGTTGAACTATGCACCATTTTCTGGCTTCCTTATGTCTCAAAGACTAGTGGAGTGATAAAAGCATCGGATTAAGCCTAAGAAAAATTTGGTTTCAATCTCCATTCAACTATGAAACCAGTTAGACTTTCAGGTAAGTCTTTCTGACAGGTCTGCTGGAAAAAGACAACTGGAGTCTTAAGATTATTGGTATGCTACAATACTGAGTGATCCAACTGAATTGACATTCCAAGAAGATCCTTTCTGGCATAATTTTTTGTGTGTGATTTTTTTAAAAAAAAATAATAAATCTTGCCTCTTTCCCAATCACAGCCTTCTAACATGAGTGGGAGATTTCTGTTCCACTGATAGAACGATAGCTCTCTTTCTGCAAGGAGAAATTATATTTTGTGCGAGAAGCAATACTGAACTTGTTTTGAAACCTCAGCCTCTGGCAAATCTGTCATCACAGGAGACAGACCCTTTTCCTTTGACAGATTGGCCCAAAGACGAAAGTTAATCTAAAGTGTCAGAAAAGAACACAGCAGTTAAGAAGGACGGGCTGGGGAAATGTTTGGGGGAGGGACATATGGCTAAATCCCCCTCGGTTATTTGCATTGTGACATATTTGGGAAGTGGAAAAAAGCATAACAAAACCGATCACTCACACCTACCGTGGGGAGAAAAGCAATATTCAAATTAAAACTAAGTGAAGACAACTTTAGGCTATGTTAGCAAACAAACCCGACAGACCAGAAAGCCATCACTGAAGCTTATAAAGTCAGTCTCCAGCGAAGGTGTTAGTTTCTTTGGAAAGGGCAGGAAGAAGTCCAGATCTAAGGGGAAGCTTCCAGGGAAATGTTTAAGGGGAAGCTTAAAATATTGCTCAAGAAACAGCTTCAGGCCTACATCCAAACTTCAGAGCTGGAAGCAGCTGGGAACTATTTCATTTACTTATTTATTTTTCCTACAATGGCCACAAGTTACATGACACCTAGTACACTCTTGGCACCAAGTATATTGTAGGAACTTTAAATGGTGGGTCTGGAGCTGTCCAGAGTCTTTGGGTGCTGACATGAGGTGGAAACAAGGTAAAGCCAACTGAACAGAAACACATATCCTCTTAGTACAGGACTGACTTCTCAAAGAGCCCTTTAAAAGCATCCCAGATTTAGGAAATATGATGCTCCCATCCACTCCCTTGATGGAGAGTCCCCCAACTTCCACTGGATAGGCTACTGAAGAACCATGTTGCCCTGAAAAAATATATGACAGGAAGCCTATTTAGTTGGACCTCATGAACAGAAAATAGAAGGAGAAGACAAATCAGAAAACGGAAGAATAGAGGGAAATAGGAAACTAACAAAGAATGGGCCCATGCAGATAGGGGTGAGCCAAACATTACCATTGTGTTTCTTCCCTCCTCCCTCCACATTCCATGTCCTTATGGATAGTGTTATTTTAGATTATAATCTGGAGGATGGGAAGTGATTTTGAAAATCTTTTTTGCTGAAAAATTAGGTTTTAGAAAAAGGCACCTTTAAATAAATAAATGTAAAATGTAAATGTGGAACAAAAGAAGGAAAAGTAAGGGTGATTAATTTAATTAATTAACATTAGATGGACTGGCCATACCACCATGGCAAAGCAGGAGGACACAGGTTTGCCTAAATGTGTCAGTACAATGAAGACAGGGAGAAACTAAATCTATACAGAGGAAAAAAAATAACTTATAGTTGCTTGTGTGCTGGTACTAGATATCCCAAGGCCACAGTTGGATGAGTTCAGTACTTAAACAGAGAACAGATAAAGGAGAAATATCAGAAAACTCCTAAAGCAGTGATAGTCAACGGAATAATGCTATTCCTGGACCCAACACCAGCACAAAGAAGAATATGAATCAGACTGGCAATAACATTCTTCTGTGTGTCAGAGAAGGTGTTCAGTACAATAAAGTAATGCCTTAGAAAGACCCAATTCAATTATAAAATCATTGCAGATCAAAGCAATACCAAATAAAAAAATAATATTTTGGCATCGGGAACACACTACCTACAAGACAAGGGTCTTAGCTTATTTTCAAGATCAGCAGAGGAGCTCCCAAGTTAATATATGCAGCAGCAGGCTCTAAACTGCCACCACTATGTAAGACTTGCCACTTTATGAGTTAATAAACTGTGGGAGAGGTGTACCTGACTATCAGTTGCTGAAGTTGCTAGAAACACTAAAAAAGAACTGAAACTCTTGTATCTTATGAAACTCTTCTGAATCTCCCAGAAGCCTCTGGTTGGCTACAGAAAACAGCAGGCCCAGATAGGTATTTCATCTGATCTAGCAGTTCCTCAGAGTAAAAAATTGTAACTCAGTGTTCAGTGCTTTTTTCCCTATTTTTCTTTACTAGGATGCTAAAGCAACTGTCTCTTATAACGTGTTTTGCAGGAATCTGTGACTAAGTCAACATACATCGCTCCACAGTAAATTCTTTTAAATACACTTGGTTTCCCTCTCTTGTTCCTCTTTTGACTATCTTCATATCCATGCCCCCCCACCACGGTGGACTTGTGTCATCCCCAAAACAAGCCACTCTAGGTCAATTCACTGCTCCTGGCAGGTCAGTCGATTTCCCAAGCCAGTGTAATTGCATCTTTATTTATGGGAAGTTCTTTCAGAGTTGCTATCAAAGGCTTCACTGAGCACAAGTTGGAAGGAGAATTTAATTAGAACAACAGCCACCAATTTGCAAGTCACTTTTAAAGAAAGGGGGGAGGAAGGGTTTCCTTGGGGAACAGACAAACTGGGAATGAAAATGCACATCATTGATTTGTTTTCATGGATGTTTTCTTCTTCAGTGGGCCACCAGACCTGGTAAAAGTCTGACCATGAACTAAAGGAATCCTTAGAAGAACTATGTTGCACTGAGTTTTTTCCCAAATATATTGACTAGTAAGAGTGCAATCCTATACCTGCCTCCTCAGAAGCAAGCCCTGATGAGTTCAGCAAAACTCACACTCGGGTAAGCAGATATCAGAGCACAGCTTAAGTGCATTGGGATGAAGGCTTCTGCCTCATTGAAAGGACTTGGGAATATGACATAGTCCATTTAGGACCTACAATTCAATTTCCAGTGAGCTTATATATTGATTGATTGATTGATTGATTGATTGATTGATTGATTGATTATGTGCTATCAAGTCATTCTCAACTCCTAGTGACCATATACAGTAGATGGATTTTCTCTATGAAGATCTGTCCTTAATCTGGTCTTTCAGGTCTTCCAATGGTGCAGTCATCACCACTGTAACTGAGTCCCTCCACCTTGCTGCTGGTCATCCTCTTCTCTTTCCTTCCACCTTTCCAGGAACAGAGCCTTCTCCAGAGAGCTAGGTCTTCACATAATGTGAACAAAATTTACTAATTTTATCCTGGTCATTTGTCCTCAGGTGAAAACTCTTGATTGATTTGTTTGATGTTCCATTGGTTTGTTTTCTTGGCTGTCTATCCTGCTTCTTCAAAGTCCATTTTTTGCTTCCAGAGTGACAAAGGGAACACCACTGCTTGCATGTTTCTGAACTTTGTAGATATAGATACATCACTGCATTTGACTATCTTTTCCAATTATATATTATGCCAAATGCGAAGAGAGGACTCTTTGGAAAAGACCCTGATGCTGGGAAAGATGGAAGGCAAAAGGAGAAGAGGATGGCAGAGGATGAGATGGCTAGATAGCATCACTGAAGCAATGAGCATGAAATTGAGCAAACTCAGGGAGGCAGTGAAAGATAGGAAGGCCTGGCGCAATATGGTTCATGGGATCACGAAGAGTCAGACACGACTTAACGACTAAACAACAACAAAAATTATGCCAAAAGGTTAAAAACAAAATCCTCCGAACTATTCTTTAAAATCCTTATTATTCTCAAAGGTTCTCATTGCTGTTCATAACACCCACCTTTCTTCCTCAACCTGCCACCCTCCAGATGTGTGGCATTGAGACAATGCACCTCAGAATTCCTAGCCAGCAGTCAACTGTTTTGGGCTAACGTCACCACCAGATCAAAAGCTTTCTTTAAAGAAAGAGTACTTTTAAAGAGTACTTAAGGCTGGAGTAGTGAGAGAGAAATCTTCTTGCAGCCTTTCCATAGCACTATTTTTCCCCTTCAAAGGAGCTGAAAGAAGTCCTCTTTTATCTTCGGCAAGCCAATTTTTGCAGCTTTTCCAGAGGGCCTCATCAAAGAGGTTCTTTCATTATAGATAAACAAGTATGCTGTGGCTGGGAATCCAGGCGCTTTGTCCCTCTGAATCCAAAAATTGCAGGGTGGGTGGCAAGGAGGGGTAGCCCAGATAAAATGAGAGAGGTGCACTGAAGACAAAAGAAAGAGAGAGGGGAAAAAATGTGTGGGTGGAAAGAAACCTAAATGCACCCCAAATAGATACTGTGATGCAGTCCGCAGGCTGTTAGTGCACCTGTTTGTTTCTGTGGGAATTTCCTTTTTCCAGTGAAAAGCTCCATGAACACATCTTTCTATGCAAGGCCGGAAAGGTTGGGATGAAACATTAAGAAAAATGCCTTGTATCAACCTATGATTACTTGTTTGTTTCTTTGTTTATGGTGCCTTCAAGTCAGTCTTGACTCCTGGCAACTGCCTGGACAAGTCCCTGCAGTTTTCTTGGCAATATTTTTGGAAGTGGTTTGCCCTTGCCTTCTTCTTCCTGGGGTTGAGAGAGAGGGACTGGCCCAAGGTCACCCAGCTGGCTTCTTGCCTAAGGCAGGTAGAACTCACAGTCTCCCACTTTATGGCCTGGTCCCTTTAACTACTATACCAAACTGGCTCTTGAATCTATTATACTCCTCTTGTATTTGCCCAGATACATTCTAGTAATTTAGGGAGAATCACAAGAATTCTCACAAACTTCTTAAAGCTTCAGGCTGTTAAGATACTCCTACTGTTTCTCGCCGTTGAAAGATGGAGGTGTATTTCTTGAGATCTTAAGAGGAATCCCAATTCACCAGATCGTGAATCTTACTCCTACATGCTAGTTTTTATGCCTTAATGAACTAATTAATAAAAGAGGGTTGGAGATTCCGTTCTTTATCCCTAATTCTTACACTAAAATTCTTGTTGAGGTCTGGCTGATTCTTACAGCCTCTCAGCCTTTTGGCTAATAACAAGCATAGTATCTGAGTGATTCTTGCTTCCTTTCCTGTATCCTCAGGTTTGAGGTTTAACAAGACAACCCAGTCTGTGCAAGTGAATTCATGCACTGAACCTCATTTCTCATTTGGCCTGAGCTGATCAAACAGACACAGCCCCTTACAACTCACCAGGAAATGCTGGTTTGCTTCCATCTTAGACAAGGTCACCATCACCACCCTAGAAATAAAGAACCAAAGAAAACATCTTTGAAAGTCCTAGCATGGAAGAGCACAAATGATCCCCAAAGAGAAATGAGCCTATACAGATATGAACACTATTTCTGAAGTGGTGAGCACAGAGATCAGCCACAGTGTCATACTTTCTTTCATAAGGTTCTCTCATAAAATCAAGAATACACTTACTTCCAGGTAGTTTTTAAAAATTACATTTGAAATTTTGGGATTCAGGTGGTGATCATTACAAGGTCATGAGTTTTGGAACCATCACTTAATATAACCAAACAAAATACATGAAAAACAGACTGAAAGAATCTTCTCCAACTTTAGACCTTCTAGATATATTAGAGGCACAATTGTAGAAAATCCCAATTCTATAATATCAGAATGCAGAAGCAACAGAGATTATTAACTTCTGAGGTCCCTTCCACACTAGAAGTTCAGAAAGGGCTTCACATGCCTAGTTCAGCTACTGATCTGGTTCAGTCCAGATTCAGGCAGACCTTGACCCTGGTCTCAAACCATTTAGATCCCCAAGGGTTAAGTTCAACAGTTTCAATAAGGAAAATGCCAACAGAGCTGAACATCAATATAGTGCTATAACTTACGCCATTTGAATGATCCATCTAGTTGCTCCATTCTCAATCGGCTGACATTTCTGATCACTTTGCTAAGGCAGCTCATGTCAGAGACCAGTACAATAACCTAAAATGGAGACTTCTAATGCAGCGATTAAAATGGATGCAACCACTGAGCTATAGTTCTTTTCCTAAAACATGTATTATTTATGATGTTGAGAAAAAATATATATTAAGAATGGAGACCTGGCAACATGTAACATAGCCAGATGCTTTCTATAAGATCAGACTACAACTTGGATTTGATTTTATTTAAAGTATTTATAGCCTGCCACTATCTAGAGGATCTTTTGGCAGGTGAGTGTATAATCCATCAAATAAGCAAGAGGAAGCAGTAAAACCCAGTAAAATGAATAACAGGGATCATCTTCTCCATATAATGTGCTTCTTGCAGCTAGGGAGGAAGACGTGCCTTCTGCAAAATTCAGTGTTTAGGCAGGTACAGATTGAGAGAGATTAGTGGTGTTCTTAGCCATGGTTCTTTTGAACTAGCCACAATTGTATGGATTTGCATGCTAAAGCATAATTCATGGTTTATAAACCACCCTGGTTGGGTTCAAATGACATGCTAAATCAACACCAAGCAAACCAACTGGCATCTTAGCACAAAGTATGAACTCAATCTACTTGTCCATCTGGTTTAGGGTTTACTCCATCATCAGCTGCCTGAACATTATAATCTGATACTTTATGGATTGAACTTGGAACCCAGTGCACCAATCATGAGCTATGCCACAGAGCGAAGTCCCTCCTTTCCTCAGTGATATCACCAGTTCTGTCCAATCAACCCTCATGTCAATAGTATCCTTTTCCACTGGAATAGTGCTAATTGTCCTGCTGAATCTTCATCTGACAAGCTCCCCTGGTACGTTTTGAAATGCTACAGAAATCTAAACCCTTGATCAGCAAATATGCAGACCAGAAAAATATAAAAAAAATCCCAGTGAAACAACAAATACTTGTTCACTTTAGTGTCACATCCAGGCCCCTACAGCGTTGTCGTGTGTATTGGCTATAAATTATGAAACAAAGAATCTGGGATGGGATTGGCCTTCAAAGCGACAATGATAAACAACAAAGAAATTTGGTGATGCGATAGGAACAGAATGGTAAAGTCTCCAAACCCAACAACGAATAAGTGGAGGAAAGGGAAGAGATGACAGAGGAAGGCAAAATAGAGAGAGATGGATGCTGTAAAAGAGGATCTTGTACAGAAAAGGAGGAAATTCTAGGAGCCAGCAAAATTGGTTGAAGACATGAGAAGTCAGGAAATATTCATTGAAGAGAAATATCTTCCACATCCAGAAAGATGAAAAGAATGACGATTTCCTGGAAACATTTATCTCAAAGCTATGCATCTAAAACAAGGGTTTCAAAGCATCTGAATCAGGAGAGGAGTGGAGGTCAAAAGAGTCAAGATGGCAGCTATAACTATGCAATTGAAGTCTTGCCTCCCCTGCCCCATTGACGCTCCTAGTCTGAATAACAAATAAATGACACTAGAAAGACTGTTCAATTCCTGGTCAATATAATCATGAACTTGGATTCAGAAGAAGGAATGAAGACCAGATTCATTCAGATTACGATAAACTGCTGATCCAGGGAATCATCTGAAGCTAACTTTCTTCCAATGCCAATGGAGAAGGTACTACAGAGAAGCAAAAGAAACTCCAAAATCAAAAATTCTCAGGTAGTTGCGGTAGACCTAAGACAACAACTAGTAAGAACAATATATGAGTTATGTACCTATACAAAATACACTTGTGTTTTTCATTTGCTCACAGCTTGTATTGGTCCTTGGTTCACTTTCTTCTGTTGCCCTATGGAGCCCTCTGGCTGTTTATTAAAATAATATGATTATACATCTATCTGCAGGGTTTAAGGTAGAAATTGAAACCTTGCAATAATTGGGCTAAAAGCTACCAGAGCATTCAACCAGCTGTCAGAATTATGGAAGAAGCCATGTTTGTAGTCATTCAGCACATTTCTGGACAACAGCAATCATGATGCAGGGAAGAAGCAATTTGGTTAGCCTAATTCCTCAGCCCCCTAAGTATGAATTATGGGCCTGGTTTAATCAGAGATAGCTAGCAGGCCAGTGTAATCCTTCTCCAAAGCTAGGGAGCACAGCACTTTTTAAAAAAGAGATGTTAACAGGCTGATTTGCAATGTCATATCCCTCAGATCCATAATTGGCTTGCCTTGGCTTGGTTTGGCCTACTGTAGTTTGCAAACCAGGGTTTAGGATTTAGTGTCATGGATGAAAACAGACAAACATAGATTGCGGCATTCAGGTGTTTTTTTGTTTTGTTTTGGAAGAGTGAAATACATGGTATTGCAAGGGAATATTTGATGGATATTCGAAAGGTAGGAAGGAATCTGCATCTGAATTGATCAAGGCAAAAAAATGGGTGTGATAAGTAGGAGTAATGGGGAATTTAGTAAAGGGGAGAATTAATGTATGAGTATATTTGTGTAAGTTTGTTTTCTCAAAATGGATGCTTCCCATACATGGGAGGGTTCAGATCCCAGGACGTGGACACAGAGACAGAACCTCTCAATGCAGTCAGAACTATGTCAGACATGGAATTCCAACACCTAATGGTGTTGTAATGGTGGTGTAATGGTGGTGACGTAATGGTGAAGGTGCTGGACTAGGAGTGGGGAGGCCCAGGTCCACCTTCAGCCATGGAAGCTCCCTAGGGCATTTCCGTTAGTCACTCCGACAGCCGAACCCACCTCACAGGGTAGTTTTTATGGAGAAAAATAGGAGTGAGCACGAATCATGCTGCCTTGTCAGGATAGAAATCTAACAAATAAATAAATCATAGCAGCCACACCAGAGGGAGAGAAGAAACAAAGAGCTACTTCATTGCCTCCACCTAGAGATCAACTGCCTTTGGTCTTCTCTTAATCAATCAATCCATCAATCAATTAATTACTGGTGCTTATATGCCCTTCTAGTGTAATGAAGAGTAGGCAGCGGTGTTCCCCCAACTGTTTTTATCCTAGCTGGTCATGGGAGAAAAACTTGTTTTTCCTTCCTCTTCATCTGTTTTCCCTATGCATCATGGTTTTTTTGGATTATAAAGCTAAGGTCAAGGAGTGTCTTATACAGATATTTATAAGCTCCCCCGGCAGACCTTTTGAGGGAGAGGGGACAAAAATGTGGCAAAATGAATAAATGCATTTATGCAACAGAATAAATGACTCAGCATCCCATTAAGAGCTAATGCAGTCAGTCGATCATTGTGGCCAGTAAACTGTGGTTTGGGTTTGAGTATGTTGGGTGACTGCAGCAAATTGGGGTTTATTCAATAAATCCTAATTAAGCAAACAATTATTTAGCATGGGCTACACTCCCACCAGAGGTCCAAGAAGTCAAAATGACAGCCACGACCGTGTGATTGAAGTCCCCTCTTTTTTTTACATGCATTGCAGGGCACCCTAAAAAGATGCAGGATTTTGATCATGCAGTTGTAGTTGCTACCTTGACCTTTTTTACCCCTGCCCACAGATGCCCCTGGTAAAGCAACTGCTGTATTCTAGACCATATCCATTCACATTGGGTAATCATCAAGCTCTCCAAATGCCAAGCCCAGAAGCCAAAGATGAGTGCAGTTGTGTAGCATCTCAGCTAAAAACATTTGATGTTGGTTCTCATGAATGCTGGGGCCAAATCTTGCCCAACAATTTCTTATCCTCTAGAACAGTGTTGTCCAAACTTGGCCACTTTAAGATGAGTGGACTTCAACTCCCAGAATTCCCCAGCCAGCTGGCTGGGGAATTCTGGGAGTTGAAGTCCACTCATCTTAAAGTGGCCAAGTTTGGACAACACTGTTCTAGAAGATTCAATCTCCAATCAGGAGACTTGTTAATTTATTCTTAGTGTTGTAGATCTTATTTTGATTAATTTGTTGATGGGTTAGGTGCCATCAAGTCATTGTCAACTCTTAACCATCACACAGATATACCCTTCATGACTTCCAACAGTGAGTGCCCCCATCACCTCTGTAATTCAATCCATCCATCTTGCTGCTGGTCATCCTCTCTTTCTCTTTTCTTCCCAGCATTGTAGACTTCTCCAGAGAGCTAGGTCTTTGCATAATGTGAACAAAACATTTTACCCTGGTCATTCATCCTCAAGTGAGAACTCTATGTTGATTTGTTTGATGATCCATTAGTTTGTTTTCTTGGCTGTCCATGGTATTCTCAGGAGTCTTCTCCAACTCCAAAGTTCAAAAGCATCAATATTCTTTTTATTTTTATAGAAGACATGACATAAGAATTATTTAATGACTTAAAAGACATCCTGCAATCATAGTCTGGGTACGACATATTTTTTAAAAAATCCTGACTAACGTAAGAATATCAGAAGAGTAGTTTTGCATAGGTAGTTTCCTCTTTCTTATCTTAAAGCTGCAGCTGTGATGGAGGACAACAAAAGGAAAAAGAAAGGCAGCCACAAAAAACGGTGACTGTGATTTGTGTTATACATCAAACGCCAGCTCACTCCTGAAGATTAAAACATAACTAGGCATATGCCTATCTTCGAACAGAATCATACGAGATGTTCAGGTCCCATATGAAAGATAGACCCACCTCTGGAGAATAAGGTGAGAATTATTGCTCAGAACACACACATGCTCACACCCTGAGCACACATGAAAATGATCTCCCAACCATCACTTCAAAAATGACAGCTTTTTATATACAAGGGATTGTTTCGTAGTAATTAAAATGTCAATCTGTTGCCGCATAAAAAGGGGCAGGGCTTCAATTGTGTGGCTGCAACCATCACTTTGATTTTTTCTAACCTCCCTGTGGATACCTCTGCAATATAGAGAAAGACATTCCTCTTAGCAATCCAACTTCCAACACCAGTTTTCAAATGTCTGAAAATCTCCCTCTTACTCTATTCTACTTTTCCCCAGATTTTCCTCTCCTAATGTATTGATTTAAAACATTGACATCTGCTTAGTACCTATGAAAATCCCAAAGCAATAATGTAAAAGCAGTGTTAGGAAATCAAACTATCCATTGAAAAGGCTGGCATCTGTGGGAGTTATGGTTGGAAAGGACAACATAGAAGTTTTTTTAAGATGAGGATGATGATGATGATGATGATGATGATGATGATGATGATGATGATGAGTCATCGACTCATTGTGACTCTTAGAGACCACATAGATTTTTTTTAAGACTGTATCTAAAATAGGAGTGTTGGACTGAGCCACAGAGGGATCCCATTCCACAGGACCATTGACTCCACAGAACTGGAAAGCCAGTTCTATCCTGTCTACTATGTGGCCGTTCACTGTCCAAGACATTGATAATGGGCCTCCTCCAAAGTTACTAGAAGTCCAGGAGGCTGATCTGACCACCGATTTTTTTTTAACACAGCATCACAGAAGCAATTGGGGTGCTTAAGGCCCTCAAAAACGGCCTAGCAGAAGCACAAACCAAATCAAAATGCAGCTGCTCTCTTTGTGGTTTTAAATCATGATATATTAGTGGCAAATCTGTTTGCCGGCCAAGATTCAACCAATGGCCCACAGCCAGAAGAAGAAGGGAGGGGGGTCCACAGAGTGCTCCATCTGTTGCTAAATTTAGCCCCTGCTTCACATTTTTGCATCAGCTCTCAGATAGCGCTTGCTAGAACAAAATCACACTAGTGTTAACCACAAGCATGTTGTCTAAATAAAAGCATCAAGGTCTAATTTCAAGGGGTGGAGGTTGCAAAAGACTGATCCGAGTGGAATACATGAAGAGTGGGTGAATTCAGCCACTGTTCATCTGACAAATGGGAATGTTCCAAAAAAGTGGTCCTTTAGATCAACAGGTCTATAAGTGTGGACCACAGACCCCTGAGGTCCCCAAGATGCTTTCAGGAGGTCCACGAGGTTAAAGCTATTTTCATAATAATTCTAAGACATTCTTCGCCTTTTTCACTCTCATTCACAAATATGACAGTATTTGTTGCCAATGATAACATTCTAGCTTTCAAGCGAAAATTAGAATTTTGGAAAACTTGTATCTGCCACCATGAGCTTGACAGCTTCCTACTATTTAAAGACTTTTCTGATGAAATTGGTGGCGATATCAACTAGTGTAATTTTTTTAATATTGTATAATGATATGTGTCTACATTTGGAAAATCTGCATAACTCAACGAATTAATATTTTCCATATCACTAACGCGTGATGTTACAAAATCATGCATGGCTAAAAGATCCATTAAAAGTGCAAGATAGAGTAATGGATTTTAACAGAACAATATGAAAATTTCAGATTCCACATTGCAACTAACTTCTAAGAAACTACCATTTGTTGAATTTTGGTGTAGTATCAAACAAGAATATCCACAATTACCTGAAAAGACTGTAAATATTCCTCCATTTTCCATCTACATCTGTGTGTGACTGAATTTTCTTCATATTTTGTTGTTGTTCAGTCGTTAAGTCATGTCTGACTCTTCGTGACCCCATGAACCATATCGCGCCAGGCCTTCCTGTCCTTCACTGCCTCCCTGAGTTTGCTCAGTTTCACGCTCATTGCTTCAGTGATGCTATCTAGCCATCTCATCCTCTGCCATCCTCTTCTCCTTTTGCCTTCCATCTTTCCCAGCATCGGGGTCTTTTCCAAAGAGTCCTTTCTTTGCATTAGGTGACCAAAGTATCTTAGCTTGAGCTTCATTATCAATCCTTCCAATGAGCAGTCAGGGTTGATTTCCTTTAAGATTGATTTCTTCATATACTTTAACCAAAACAACATATCACAACAGACTGAAGGTGATGAGGAGGGACGGAGAGAAGGTTAGGAGGTGAACTGTTAGGCGCAGATAGACTGTTATCTGGATCTCAGGAATGCCCAAGGCAGTACCAGCATAAGACCCAGAGAGAGTTGTGGACATGTGCAACTGAGAAACAGAGACAGAAGTGGGGAGCGAAGGGGAATGAGGTAAAACTAAGTTTTGGCGCGCTCGGGATTCAGTTCCAGCTAATTTGCTTTAGAGCTGTGCACTTCTTTCCAATAAATGAACTTTTCTTTGAACTTGCATTGGTTTCAATGGGAGTTGCTTTCATTGGGAACTGAGTACCGCAGTTCTTACATGCAGAAGCAGATATGAGAATTCAGTAGCCTTCTATTAAGCCAGACATTAAAGAGATTTGCAAAAATGTAAAACAATGCCACTCTTCTCCCTAATCTTGTTTGTTTTGGAATATATCATTGGTTTTGGTAAAAAAAATATATCATTTATTATAATGGGTTTATTATTGTTATTTTTAAATGAATTAATAAATATTTTAAAAATTTCTAATACAGTAAATATCAATAGATATAACCCACATAAATAAAAGTTCTTTGGGGTCCTCAATAATGTTTAAGAATGGAAAGGGATCCTGAGGCCAAAAAGTCTGAGAGCTCCTGCTTTAGATGAAGGATGACCTGGCCATTTTCTACAAGGTGACAGAGAAGACAATATTCCCCGATTGAACTAGCCCAAGAATTTGTAACATAGTGCCCCCGGGTGCCAGATCCTTTATGAGTCCTTAGACGGAAGGTATACAATGCAGACTTTTGAAAAATAATCATCAAAGTACTGCAATAGTGTCAAACACATGAGATCTCTGGTGTCAAAATCTTCTCATAAGATTTGGGGCAATTCAATTTTATTTTTAAATTGCCTGAACAGTTACCAACCCCTGAACATAAGGTTCACAACACCATAATAGCAAGCTCCTGAGACGTTATCTTGCCAATCTTTGCATTATTGTGATATTGGAAATGGAGAAGGAAGGAAGGAAGGAAGGAAGGAAGGAAGGAAGGAAGGGACTGCAAGAAAAGCAGTCTTTCCCAATTTGCTGCCCTCCAGATGTGCTGGAACCATACTTTCCAGAATGTCCATCTGAGACATCTGAGGGCTGCAGTCTCAACACTTTAGGAAAATACCAGGATAGGACACATTCCTGATTTTGCTTGTTTTAAGAACAAACAAGAGATCTTCTGCCCTTCCACGCCCCCTTGTGGCTGTGCCCATGGTCATCAGCCTCTAATAAAACTATTTCGTCTAGAGTCCATCTTCACTTGCTGTTCACAGCAGCGCTTGAATGGACTGGCAATTCCAACGTTATCCTCTGTTCATATGACACCGATCCTACCTTATATCGAACCTCTCGTTTAAATGGTCTTATCTCATCGCGTGGTGTTTCTTCCTTAAGTGAAGGGAGGCCCATGGTGTGAAAATCTGATGGGTTGGAAGACATCTAATTTTTAAGCAAGATCTAACTGCCACCCAATTGACTCTGGATGGAGGGCAGCTCCATTTCTTTCTTCAGCCCTGCCCACCTTGTGGCCTTCCATACATTCCTCCTCAAGGAGTTTGACCTTGGAAAGTAATCAAAGTAATTACTTGGAAAGTAATGCAGTAGCCCCCGCTCTTTAGAACATTCTGCCCCCGGAGGTGCAATTGGCCCCCTCACTCCTGGCCTTCCATAGGGCTTTGAAGACCTGGTTCTGCCACTTGGCCTGGGGTGAGGAGGGAATACCTCAAGCATGGGGATGGCTAGCCCCGTAGAGACTTCCTGTCTTCAGCCTCAGATTTTTCATCTTCTTGGACTCTCCTTCCCCTTTTTTAGTAATGCTTTTAACTGATGTTTTATGTATTTATATATATTTATGTTTTTAATGTTTGTTGTGAGTCGCCCAGAGTTCCCCCATCAGGGGGAGATGGGCGGGCGAGAAATTTAATAAATAAATAAATAAATCAGGTGGTCTTGGTCTTCCTCCTCCTCCTCCTCCTCCTCCTCCTCCTCCTCCTCTCCCAGTGTTTCATCCTGGCTTTTAAAAGCTATTCTAGGATCAAATCTTAAAGCTCTACTTCTGGTGGTTGGCAGAAGACAACAACAACAAAAAATCCCTGCCTTTAACCATCAAGCCAGGACAGCAATAAACATGACAAGGGAAACATTTTAGTTTAGTTAATGTGGACGATCCTCCACTTTCTCTTTCCCATCCAACTGCTTTGCACCTGTCAAAAGAACACAGGCAGAAGGGGGATGGACTGCTAGCTCCATGACTGACTCCTAATGGAGTTTGATCAGGCCACGATTGAAATAGAAATTCAACTCTTCTTGGCTTTTTTTTTTAAAGTCCTTTGTGAATTGATAAGGAGCTGGCACCAACTGATAGCAGTGGCCTAATTTGCATAGAAATAGGCTCACAGCTCCAACAGTTGACAGTAATTTTAGAGAACAGATTCCTGCTGGAAAAAAAAATGGAAACAGGGTTCTTTTTCCTCTCCAAGAGAAAAGGAAATGAAAGCTTTAAACCTACAAACTCAAAAGTGGGGCCAAGTCTGAATTCGCATTCTAAGACACCTTTGAAAGTGACCCTCCCTCTCTTCCACTAAGGCAACCTGTGCACGGGCATCAAAATGCAACTTTGCAATAAAACAGGATTGGCCACCACAAGATCCTCAGCGTTGCACCTTTCACAAATGATATCACAGTCTAGATCTGGGGACTGACAGGCTTCACTAGAAACAAGCTGGAGGTGACGATGATGAATCATGATGGTGGAATGCCAGGGTGGTTATTCCAACAGCCTTGATTGTTCACAGAATCTCCATTATCTCAGCAGACTTACAAACAATATATTTTTGATCAGTCTTCCATCTCTACCTAGTGGATAAAATCAGTGGGAATTCAACTATGCTAGGTCTAGAACTGGTATAAAGTGGGTACAAGTTTGAGGTGTCCCCCCCCTTCCTGACACATGATCTGTGACCATTCTCAGCACAGGTCCTTCTCTTCTTCTGAAAAGAACTGACCCAAGATGCTGCCAGAAACCTGGCTTCTATCATCAGATCTCCTCCTCTGAGCTTGAAGCCTTCACTCTGTCTCAGAGGGGAAACACGACAATCTGACAGTCCCACCCCACCCTACTCCTTGGCATTGCCAAGAACCTGAGAAGCAAACACAGACTGGCTGGGTCAAATATTTCAAGCGCAAATGGCTTCAGTGAGTGGCTAATTCCCAGGGGCTCTATCCATAATTAGTTTAAAATACCAGCTCCATGTGAAAATGGCATAGAACCATCCATCTTGTTTCATTTGCATACTAACGGAAGGGCTGGCTTTGACAAGTGATCATGTTCTTGGATATTTAGAGAATGGCAGGATAATATTAGATGTCTTTGTATGCTACCCTATAACTGATGTTCTGCTTTGTTAACAGTAAAATCTATACAGGTTTTTGAATGGAAGTTTTTTTAATCCAAAAAACATGTAAATTTAAATGGGTAAAACCATCAGGAACAATATACCAAAGAGGCAGAATTGAGGGAAACAACAAACATGTTAAGATTTTTTTAAAAATTGGAATAGATAAAAGCTGACTTAAGGGGGGGGCGCATTTTTTTATCTTGCTTTGTTTTTGATAGTCATTCTGGAAGATCCAAATGAAGAAGGCTCCTTTAAGGGTAGTGTTTAGCTTGCTTCCAAAGTACCTGCCAGCCTAAAGTCCATGACTGGCTCCACCTTAATGTCTTTTGGAAGAAACCACAACTCTCGACTCACAAAAGACCCACACAATGCCTTTGACAATTTCTCTCACTGAACTCCAGAACTAATGCTGGATTTTTCCCACAAGAACTAAGTAGAACTCACATATTACCACCTGTAGGAGAATGAGAACCTGCACTTTCCTCAACCTGATGTCCTCTAGATGATGGCTTCAGTTCCCAGGATCCTAGGGAATGCCTGCTGAGAATTCTGGGATTTCTCTCTCCTTAATCATGGTTTGTAGAATCAATGGCAAGCAGCTACGTGCAAACTGCAGCTTACTACCCACAGCAGTGGGGTTCACATGTCACACAAGCATGTAGTTCACATGGCACACATATAGTTTGTTGACACATATGTCAACAATTGGCTTAGTTTGAAGCACGAACCAGGACAGAGAGTTTCACTCAATACATGGTAACCCATGCTTTGTTTTTTCCCACAAAGTCATCATTAATCAAGTTCAAAAATCAGTTGATCCTGATTTCCTCCCTCCCCTCCATTCATTCATCATTGTCCTCCACTTCAATGTTAGAGTCAGATTCAGTTAACTCCAATACTATCCGACTTCAGAGTAGCATGCCACTTGTTGGGAGTCAAAGATGTAGGAAAGGTGTGTGTTGGGCCAGGAGATGGAGGTTGGGAACCCCAGGATGGGGTACAAGGGGATGGTGGGGGAAAACTGGGATGAGATGCAAGATGGTGGTGAGAGAGAAAGTGTTGGGAGATGAGATGGGGTAGTGGGATTAAAGTTCTTGTATCAGCAGATCCCACAGGCTTGTGGGATCCAGAAAGAAGCAGCAGAAATTGGACACTCAGTAACCAGAAGATATATGGGAGATGTTGTAGCTGGTACATGAATTTGTGGAGTCCTTCAGTGACAAGAAAGGAGGAGGAGGAGGAGGCCTAAGGGACCCAGTTTCCCTTGGTGGCCACTATCTTCACTATACTGTGGACTGGAGGATATTGCTCAGCAAAGTCCAGATCAGTAGAGCTCTGTGCTCATCTTGTGGTTTTCATTAGATTACCATTATTGATTTTGTCCCCCAACATTTAGGGATGATGCTGCAGTGTGCATGGCTAAAGCAATCACTCTACCTAAAGATGAAAAGCTGCGCTCACACGCCAAGGCTGGTATATGTCAGGATTTTCTCATGGGAAGAAATGCAGCTCGTTATCTGTACAACACTATTATAGCTACATGGATCATGTAAACAAAACTTGTTATTGTGTGTTGTGCATGTATACTGCTATTTACTGCTATTTACTGCCACCTATTGCTGTGTGTATGCTAGTTATTCAGTGGGGGGTACATACTGGCAATATAATGGGAGGGCTATATGCCCAGCCTTGCAGTAGAATTTTAGCCACCATGTAGATAGTTTTTATGGGTTATGTAGTTGTAACTAATAACCAAGTAGTGTACCTCTTCTCTGAGAGTTTTTGGCTAGAGACTTTATAGTGGATAAGTCTTGGATGCTAAGTGTATGAGAAGTCTTGTTTTCTATATTTTATACGCAACTTGTATTTTATGGAGTTTTGCATTTTTTATCAATAAACACCAGTTAGAGTATATATTTTCTGACTGGATTTCTTTGGAGAACAAAATATGGACATTGCATTTTGTAAAGCTATCGTGCTGATGTGTATTTTTCCTGAGCACAGTTTTTTGGGAGTATTGCTGCACTCTGCATAACAGTATAATGGACAAACCTGGATACAGCAATGTTAAAGGGCAACAAGAGAAGCTGATTTGCAGCTCATTTGAATCAAAACCTTCTGGGCTGTGGTGGGAATTTGGAGCTGGCCAACAGAAGGCAGATAGGAGTTGGGATGTCCTTGGGGAAGCTCCCAAAATTAAAGTACATGAGCCAGCACACAAATGTGTGCAAGACTGACAACAAGAGCCCTTTGCCAATAGAGGCTGGCAGACCAACTGGGATTTTTTCTGCTCTCTGGGGTTAAGTGAAGTCCTGGGAAGACTACTGTAATACACTTTTCTTTGGACTCCTCTTGAAGGCTGTTTGGAGGCTGAAGACAGTACAGAACAGTGAGATTTGCTTCCTTACTAGGAGGATCTTCAAGGTGCATCTAACTTGGTCTACACAGGCCACCCCTTTGCTCCTGGACCCCTAAACACATCAGGGACAACTGGCCCTCCCTGGTGTCCTCCAGAGGTTTTGGGCCATGATATTTGAGAATGCTGAAAGTCATACTCCTAAGGCACAGAGGATGTGAAGTTAGGGTTGGTTAATGTCAGGCATGTATGTCAAAAATCAGTCCCTGCTTTAGCACTGAAGCACCAGGTATCAGTGGGGAGAGGTGATGACAAAATTTCTCCATTTCATCCTGCATGGGAAGATCTGGCCTGGAGGATTGTTGGGGGGTGGGAGAGCATGGCCTCCCCATCTGACTCACAGACATAGCGCCCAGTTGCCGACTTTGTCTACGGGAGTTGCAAATGGTGATTCCCCCACCCAGCTTCTTATTCAGTGCGACTAATACGCCCAAATATCTCCATGCAGATAATAAGCCAGACCTTAATAGACCATTACTTACAATCTCAAAATACAAGTGTGCATAATTGACTTGCAACTATTTATAAAAGCTAGCAAGCTAATTCAATAGAACCGTAACTCAGCTTTTTGCCTTTCAAGAGCCAGTCATTATTCCTAGACAGATAAAGTCTGTGTCCTGAAACAGGCGAGTGTATTAGCATTTAATCCTTAATTACATGCATAGCTGCAGTGTTGAAAAAGGGCATCTGAACAAGCCATCGAGGGAGTAGCTAAGGGTTGCTGCTGTCTGCAGGCTGCCAGGTGTTCTTCTTTCTTTAATCATTGTTTTATTCCAGTTTACCAATATAAAAGATGAATACAAGCTAAAGAAAATATAAAAACTAAAGAAAAGAAAAAGGGAAGTGCAAAGAGATAGAAAAAAGAAAAAAGAACAGAGCAAAGATGATTCTCCCTCCCTCTGGAGAAGTATTAATAATGTCAGTAACTTAACACCTTCTCTAGTATTTCAAAAAGGAAAAGGAAAAAGATCTCTTCTTCTCATAATCTCATCTCTTATCAATAATCGAAGTATAAAAACTCATCATTTGTTTTATTTATTTATTTATACATCACATTTATATAGCCGCCCATCTCAGACAAAGCCATTAAAATACAATAACAAGTGAATAGAAACAAGCATTATCAAAAGATAAAAAGTTACTATTAGAAGAAAAACATTATCACACATTTTTAAAAATAGATTTTAGAATATATATAGCATTCTGTCCTAATCAGCAAAAATCCATTAAGAGTTAACTATTTTTTTCCCTTTTGGGTAACATGAGGCTCCCTTTCCTGCCCTCCTGGCCATCGAAGTAGGAAAAGTAGAGTTTGGGGAGGCAGAGGCCATTCCCTGTCCCCTTTTCAGGGGTGCCACCATCTTGACTTTTTTGACCATACCCTGCGGACATTCCTGCCTTCCCCTTTGAACCAACCCGATCGCCCTGGAGTTCCAGGCCCTGCACCCCGAGCCTATCTTCCATTCTCCACGCGGCTTGGGATCTTCTCAACCACCTTCCCGTTCCTTCCAAGTCCGCGTTTAGACAAGGCAAACGGCAGGGTCGCCAAACGCTAAAACATCTCCAGAGCTCAGGACTGAGAGAACTCAAGGAGTTCTTCTCCCAACTCAAGCTGAGCAGCAGGAAAACCAACCACCGTCACGATGCAAACCGCGGCCAACGGCGCACGGATGCCAACATGCCCCCCATAGAAGCTCTTGAAGCCAGCCCCGAAAAGGACACAGCGTCGGCACCAGGGGACTCTCCTCCAGCCGCCGAATTTTCCTCCTCCCCGACGAAGAGCGTTAAAGAACCCGACGGCTGGCGAAGTTTGCCGGTGCCAAACTTCTCTGCCGTCCAGCCCGGGCGAAGAAAACACCCGCCTGGCCGGCTGATCCGGCGCCGCTGCCAAAGACTTTCTTTCCTCGGCTTTAAGCCTGCCTCCCTCCCTCCCTCCTTCCCTCCCAGGCTCCAGGCCCGACCGGGCCTTCCCAGCGGACTCACATGATGCCCCCGCAGCCCCCCGCCCTGCCCAGTACGCCGCTCCAGCCTTGCAAGATGCAGCCCGCCGAGCATCAGCCGAGAAGCCGCCGGGCGCCCTGCGTGGTCGCGCTGGGGCTGGCGCTGGCGCTGCTCAGGGGCATCGACGGCCTTCCAGGGGGGCTCCCTGCGCCGGGCGTGAGCGCTCAGCACCTCCGCGAGGATCCCGGTAGGGCCGGGCGGGTTCCCCTTCCGCTCTTCAAGCCACCCCTCTGTGTCCTGCGCGCGCTATCCCGGGAAACGGGGTCCTTCTGGGAGGGGGGGGGGTTCCGTCCGCGCGAGTCTTCTGGACTCTCTCCTTGTGAGTAAGTTGTGCTCAATGCAGCCAGGTTACTCTCAGATATGTCCATGCAGGCACAGGAAATGAATTGGGAAGATGAGGATGAAGAGGATAAGGCATAGATTATGGTTTAAATCGATGGGATCGCCACAACTAGTAGCACTGATATTGAGCATGTTTCAAGGTATAAGATCTTCCACTGTATCCAGATTGCCGCCTTCAGAGCTTTCATTCCAGAGCATGATTTGGCTGGCTGGTGAGCATTGGGGATTCCCAGGCTGGAGATCCTCTTGAAATACACGTACTTGGTTTCTGCAGAAGAGGCTCTACCTGGAGAAGTTCAGTCTTGTTTGGGGGTGCCACGAAGGGCTTTTAGGCTGCTCCCCGCGTTCTGCTAATGGGTGGGAAATAACTAGGAAAAGAACCAAAATTGCTAGGGATGAGGGGGTTAGTGGTGACAGCGGTCTGGGCATCCTTTCCTTCTGAGAGCAGAAAAGATTTTGGAGAAAGCTGCATGTCAGCCTTGCGAGGTAGTCCAGACAAGAAGTACTAGCTCTATCTGTATTGTAAGGTTATATTAACAAAATCTTGCAGGTCTGAAAGTACATCTCTCCCCCTCACCTTTACTGTCCAAGAAACTAGGGAGGGTCCCTTCTGAGACGTTTGCCATGTCCCCATTCCTTCTGCGGGCTCAGTTACCACTTATCCGACCAGTCCTAGTCTGTGGCTTTTCCTTCTGACTCCCAAGGTCATTCCTACATACCATTCCACTGCAAGAATCAAGCCATCCTTGTCTCAGCCTTGTCAACTTGAAGATGTGTGGACTTCAACTCCCAGAATTCCCCAGCCAGGTTGAGAAACATTGATCTAGATGGCAGGAAAGTGCCAACATCTTTATGCCTTCTTCCTGGCATCTCCTGGTGGTGTGGAGGTTTGCAATGCAGATCTGGCTGCCCTAATTTAGGAGGTGGGTGGGTCCTGTAAACGATTGCAAAAGGAGTTGTGAGATCGGTGTCTGGAGAGGCCCCGAGTTGGTCCACCTCTCTCTCTTTCCCTTCACCGCATCCAAAGCAAAGAGCAAGTGTTCAGGGGACATGAGGTCCTGCCAGACAAGACTTGAGCTGCATCTGGCCATGATACCTCAGCCTTTGCAGTACCACGAGCTTCTTAACAGTAAATGAATATGTGGGTTCCCAAATAAAACTAAATAAGAAATAAATGATAAAGCAGCTGTGATTGGCAGAAAGGTCTGAAACACCAAGCTCACTTTGGGCTAGGATCTCCTGGGGGGTTAGAGTTTGCACTTAAAAACCCTTCCACTAACCCAGTGTTTCTCAACCTTGGCAACTTTAAGATGTGTGGACTTCTTTGCTGGCTGGGGAATTCTGGGAGTTGAAGTCCCCGCATCTTAAAGTTGCCAAGGCTGAGAAACACTGCATTAACCCATTCTTAAAGGAACTGCAATTATCTAATTGTCCTAATTGCCGGAGTTCACACACCACACTAATCCCCAAATATGCTGACTGGGGTCCCAGGACGGGGAAACAACCCAGCAGCTTCGAATCACGCACTACAGAGTCGGCTTTTTTTTCTTACAATCTTTCTGCTGCATTGATAGAGGGACCCTGTTCTTTCATTTGCAACCCCCTCCTCTCTGTTGTTGGCTTGCTTTGGCCCTGGGTCCTACTTCTCCTGCCGGAATTAGATGAGAAGACTTCAATTGGGATAAATTGAGTTAGGGTCGGCCAACGCACTATGTTTTTTGAGACTAAGAATTGGCTCTTTCTGCCAGAAGGAAGGGAGACCATCCTGGTAACTTCTGCGGGGCCCCCCAGTGTTTCAAAGTAAATCTATGTATAGGGTTTGTTTTTAGTGGATTTTAATGGATTGAGTATTTAATTATTTATGGGGTATTTTAATTGTTTATAGGTTTTTGATTTTTAATTGTGAGCCGCCCAGAGTCACCTATTGGAGGAGATGGGCGGCATACAAATTGAAAAATAAATAAATAAATAAATAAATAAATAAATAAGATCTATTAAAGCAGCTGAGATGCGCCCTTTGTGAAATTAGGACTTCCTAACTCTTGCTTTACAGAGAACGAAACCCGCTGTATTCTCTCTCCGTCATCGGAATTCCCAGAAGGGTTTTTCACTCCGCAAGAACGAGAAGAAGGTGGCATTGTGATCTATTTCATCATCATTTTTTACATGTTCCTGGCAGTGTCCATTGTCTGTGATGATTACTTTCTCCCCGCCTTGGAGATGATCAGTCACAGTAAGTCCCCGGTGTGTCTGCATGGGCTGTTGACAATAGGCTCTCTTGTCTCCTTCACAACACCAAATCGCTGTTCGAGATGATTCCATTCACAAAGCGACTGGAGTTTAGAAAAAGTTAGGCAGTGTTTTGGGGCTTATTATAAGAGAAAGGATCCAAAGCAAGGAGCATTATGGCTAGCAAAGAATTCAAGGATTATCTCTTGTGCTCCATCAGAACTGAACAAATGGCGTTCTTTGTGGAGTCAAAGTGCTGGGAGTGTATTCATCTCCTCTGCAGATAAAAAAGGCTTTGGGAAAGCTGCTATGAAATGCGATCTGGACAAATGTGATCTTTCATTATTTCAGTTTATATGGGTGCCCATTTCAAATACGTGACTCTGAACAGCTTACTACACTTAAAAACGATATAAAAGAACCATATAAAACCATGCTTAAATCATGGTTAACTGAGTCCCCCCAACTGACCAGGTTCACATACAGAATGACCAATACATTAATCACATGGCATCGATTCTCACAATCTGCTAGGCTAAAATATGGTTGACTCTAAGAATTAAAATTCCAATCTGCTTTTCTTCACTACCCAATGGATTTCTAGGGTAAGTTGCCATTTCTGGCTATGAGAACTGGCC